>CM070558.1:8552406-9879906 GCA_036346405.1 Phyllostachys edulis
CCGCGAGAGAAGCCTAAGTAGGCTAAGTTCAGACGTGAGGTCACGAGCCGAGGCATAGCCTTCAAGGCTGCGGTGGTGCATCGGGCGGCCTATATAGGCTAAGTCTTGATGCGAGGCCGCCGAAGTCGAGGCATAGCCTTCGAGGCCGACGGCGTCAAACGAAGCCTATGTAGGCGAAGGTTGACGCGAGGCCACCGAGCCGAGGCATAGCCTCGAGGCCGGCGCAGCATCGGCGAGCCTAAGTAGGCAAAGTCTTAGACGCGAGGTCGCCGAGCCGAGGCATAACCTTCGAGGCTTGCAAGGCCGGCCGGGTTTCTAAGTAAGGCGAAGTAGTCTTGACGCGAGGCCAGCGAGCCGAGGCATAGCCTCTCGAGGCCGGGCGGCGTTGAGAGAAGCTCGTAAGTGAAGTGTTGACGCGAGGTCGGCCGAGCCGAGGCATAGCCTTCGAGGTCGGCCAGGTCAGGCTTGAGCTAAGTAGGCAAAGTCTTAGACGCGAGGCGCCGAGCCGAGGCATAACCCCGAGGCTCGATTGGCGTGTTGGAGAGAGCTCGTGTAGGTGAAGTTGTCCTCCTCTTGCCCGCAGCCTTGATGAGAGTTATCAGCAGAACTCCTCGTAATCGTCGCGATTTGAGCTAGAAACGCTATAAAGGATGTAGATAACACGAGTGTCTCTGCGGGAAAGAGAGAATGATCAACACTTATTTCTTATAGCAAGATAATCTTCATTTGACATGAGCATTGATCAAGTCGCTGCCGAGGACTAGTAGAGTCCCATCACTTTAGATACTAAGATCTCCGAGGTGATAGCCTTATGCGCGAGCATGATAGTCCTTGATCAATATTCGAGCCAAGTCGATCAGACATGATTTGAGCCGCCAATGAGACCGAGTCATGGACATATCCAAGTGGTGGCCACGAGACTAATTTGTGGGCAATCGAAAGGCCCATAGGGGTGGTAGCCCCCAAAGGACTTGGAGGCATCCATGAGGCTAACTCATGTGTGTATCTTGAAGGTGTGCCCACAACACTAAATCATAGGCACATCGGAGGGCGCCCACGAGACTAAGTCGTGGGAATCGAATGGCCACTAGGGATGGTAGCCCCGGTGGATTTGAGGTGCCCATGAGGCTAACTCATGGGCACTTTTAGACGGTGCCCTCGATAGTAAGTCACGGCACATCCGTGCAGCCCACGAGGCTAAGTCGGGCATCAATGGCCATCGGGATGGTAGCCCCTCAAGGATTTGGAGGTGCCCATGAGGCTAACTCATGGGCATTTAGACGGTGCCCCTCGACAAAGAAGTCACGGGCACACCGGTAGTGCCCACGAGGCTAAATCGTGGGCAACCAACTATGAGGGCAATGAAGCTCTTTTACCCGTGATATGGGTTTTTGTTATGATCGTGAATGCATGAGAGTGGTTAACCCATGGCAATGAAGCTAGGCAGGAGGGACTCGAGAGGTCGCCTCGCCGGGTGGTCTGGAGTCTATGGGACGAGTCTCAAGACATCCATCAACTTGGCATCGACCAAGTTGTCGCTCATGCCCTAGGTCTAGTAGAGACACGAGCCGCCATGGTGGAGCGGCGGACGCCAAGCCACCATGGACTTTTGCTAGGAGAGACTGTAGAGGTCGTGACACCCCGCAAGACCACGAGGGTGGTCGCCATGCCCTAGAGCCAAGACACGAGCCGCCATGGCGAGGCGACGGACGCCTAAGCAACCATGGACTTTGTTAGGGAGACCGCAGAGGTCGTGACGCCTGACACACCACGAGGGTGGTCACCATGCCCTAGGCCAGAGACATGAGCCGCCATGGCGGAGGCGACGGATGCCCAAGCCACCATGGACTTTTGTTAGGAGACCGCAGAGGTCGACGCCCCACGCACCACGAGAGCTGGTCGCCATGCCCTAGGCCGAGGATGATGAGCCGCCATGGTGGAGGCGATGACGCCCAAGCCACCATGGACTTTTGTTAGGGAGACCGCAGAGGTCGTGACACCCCACGCACCACGAGAGTGGTCGCCATGCCCTAGGTCCAAAGAGACATGAGCCGCCATGGTGGGCTGCGACGACGCCCAAGCCACCATGGACTTTTGTTAGGGAGACCGGAGGTCGTGACGCCCTATGCACCACGAGGGTGAAATCCTTGGAGGAAAGCGCCTTGAGAGCCCATACGAGATTTATATAAGCGGACTGCCCCCAACAAAGAACGCTAGGCGGCAGCCTCGAGCCGAGCCTTCATCGCCGCGCCGCATGGACGCTATGCGCCCCGAGGTGATGGTTGGCCTCGTAATCCTTAGCCTTCGGGCCGCGAGGTGTCTTGAACGCTTTCGCCATGGACGGGCCTTGCAGACGACCAAGCACAAGGGGGGAGGATGCGCATGGGGCCCTGTGGCATGTAGGACGCTACCATCCCGAGGTGGATAGCCTCGATCTCCGGCCGAGGGTTCTCGGTCCGCTCCTTCAAAGAAGCGGATGGGTCGCCCACGAGATCTTGCCTTCGTGAGCTGGAGGAGGTTTCGTGGACTTAGAGTATTTTTGGTAGGAGACATAGCCTTTCATCGATTAGCTATCTCCTACCTGGCGCCAATGTTGTAGGTGTAAAACCAAACACGAGCGAGGTGGGTGGACGCCACCGTCCTCACGGGCCACCGCCCACGAGGGTAAAAATGACACGAGGATTTATATGAGTTCAGGGTCCAAGAGACCGCCTTATTTCTGCCGGTGAGCCAACGGGGTTACCTCAAGAGGGAGCCCCGAGGGCTCACCAGCTTTGAACATACTTCTTTATTGCTCAAGAGAGCCATCCCTTGAAAGCGAGGGATACATGGGTATTTATAGGCTCGGGCCTGCATAAATGATCGGAATACCCCTCATGAGATAACTAGCCTATAAGTACTTGTGGGGTACAATCGACCTTGCGTGAGTAGTTACATTTCTTGACCTGTTAAGGTGTGTTTTCCTGAGGAGCCGGGTCCCACTAGTAAGGGGATGAAATATTCTTCCAACAATATGTATATGTGTATGTATATATATATATATATATATCTATATATCTATATATCTATATATATATATTAGAAGTGTTGATTAGAAAGACACCTTATTGTTCACGGTGTTGGAAAATTCTACGTTGTCGAAATCAGGTTCATTATTCAACTATGGATCGATTCTTCTCTTGTGTGTATCACACTTTTCTTTCTAGCAAACATTATTTCCTTGGTACAATGCTTCACTTCTAAATCTCTTTAAAAAGAATTAAAATTAACTATATGTACATCCTTATAATCATTATCAGAGCATCTCTCCTTTTTTAAAATCACTAAATAAATTTAATTGAAATAAAAATTAAAGAAATATTAGTGATTGGATTTGGATACTGAATTCCAAGGAAAAAGAATTGTAATTTGGAATAAAAACTAAAATAAAATTTGCTATTTGATTTTCTTACGAATTCCAAAATAAAATCCCAAAATTACTCAAATTGTAATAAATTAAATAAATTTAGTAATTTGATTTGTGTACGAACTCCAATAAAAATAACTGAAAATGTTGAATAAAATTAAAATTATAACAAGTATAGCACAAATGTTGATTAATTTAAATATTTAATCAACAATTTTTTTGTGATGTAGTATGAAACTTTTTACACTGAATTAAGTCATTAATTGATCAATTAGGTTACGGACTTGTTTTGATTATTTAGAGCAACCCCAACTTCCTGCGCATGCCCGCACTGAACCGAACTATCACCTTGTCAGATTTCCGATTGAATGGTGCATGATGGGCCGCCCGACTGAATGTGACACTGCAATAGCAGCAACCGTGGGGAATCCTGATCCCCAAAAATTCACTGCAGGTACGTGGACTTGAGGTAAATGTAAATAGACTTGTGGACTCGAAGTTAAAGTGAAAGGAACGCTAATGTAAATATCAAGCGCTCATGATATAGACAGCATGTACAGAGATTATCTACTCAGCTGTGACTAGTGGAGCTTTGCTGTTCACATGGATGTTAGAAAAGTTTTGAGCTTGACCGAAGCAACTCTTTTCATTTTCAGTTTTTGGTGTTTTAGTCTCAGGGTTTTGATTGGATTCAATACAAGACTCCCGATGTACTTGTACATTCAATCTTAATAGCTTTCATGGCTATTGGAGTAAGAATGAAGTTAAATCCAATTTAAATGAAAAAGAAGTAGTGCTCCTATTTAACCCTCTAGTCACCGTTTCGGTCCAACATTCACTAATTCGATAAGCTTAGAGATTCTTTCAGTTTTTTTCCCGGCATGAATGCTTGCTTCGGTCTCTCATTTTCAACCAATAGATAGGCCCAGTTAGCAAAGCCGGCCCATGTAAAAACTTTTTAAACCGCTAATAGTTCGAACATCAATCCCCAAGAACTGCCCGGGCAACTAACCATCGGCCGAACAGAAATTACAAAATGATCTCAAGAAACAGACCTTGTTGGTCATGCTGCGATGTTGGGCCTCTTTTGATACTGGCGATCCAAGGCTCTGCCGGTTTCAGTGTTATGATCCTGGCGGCCCAAGGCTCTATTTGGCATCTCGTTGGCTTCTGCAAACTTTTTTTTTAATATACTTCGTCAGTTTCAAAATATTTGTCACATGTACCAAGAAAAATATAGTTCGAATAAAATTGGACCAAAATACGACCCTCCGATAGTACCACAAGCACAAAAAAACGAGGATTAAAGTGCACGGTGATGGTAGAGTTTTTCTTTCTAGGGTCACTTTTGACCAAATCACACGTACCTAGAAAACTATAATTCAAATAAAATTGGGCCAAAATATGATTCTCCAATAATATCACAGGCACAAAAAACGAGGTATAAAGTGGACGGTGATGGTAGTGTTAATAGGGTATCTTGGGAAAGTTTACATGAGGATTAGTAAAGTGCAAGTATCTAGGGAAGAGACTTTTGATCAAGAGTGTCACTTATTTGGAAACGGAGCGAGTAGCAATTACACCCTCCAGTCACAAAAAAAAAAAAAAGCAATTACACCCTCCAATCACAAAAAACCCCGTTATGGGTTATGTGCAATCAAAATTTCTAAACTTTTGATCAAGTTGGGCACCGGCCGAGCCACGAGAGCCAGCGAGGCGAGGTGAAGCTTGCGGCGTGGTGGTGCGAAAGGCGTGGGAGCCGGGAGGAGGGGGAGTTGGGCGGGGTGGATTTGGCCTGTGAGAGAGAGAGGAGGGAGAAAAGATTTGATTAATTTGTTTGGATTTTTAGAATTGAATTTGAATTTGAAATTGAAATTCAAATTCTGAGGAGATTTAGCACACTGTTTAAGTTGTACATTTTTATAATTTCAATTTGGTGCAAGGAAATTGATTGAACTTTTTAATTGCAAGCCAAGTTTTTGGAAATTCTGAAAATGCAACAAAAGTTTTTTGAAATCCACGAAATTCATGCAAGTTTCAAATTATTCGAGAATTTTGGCTGTTACAACTTACAAGTTCTTCTATGTGGACGATGGCACAGAGATAGAGCAACAGTGAACCACCCCAGGTGATGCCCACATAACTGCTCCAACACCACAAGATTAACTGCTTCTTTTTTCTGAAATGGCATATCATTTGGGGGTGTGCATGCCGCATTGTCATTCCCTGTCTACAGGCTTGGAGCGTCTAGGTGTCAACTTTTTCCTTCAGAACTGGGCCATACTTTATATACTGTAGCATTCCGGTAATATCTTTGGACGCACTGAGCTGGTAAACTGTATGGATGTTTTCCAAGAATCTAGACACCAACAATAGACAACTCACAGGAAGCATACATAGATTACTTGCTAGACCTTCAATTTCAAGTGCAGGTAGCAAACTCTGTAAAGTCTAACCTGATAGCTATTTGGTGATGTCCTGCAAGTCGAAGAAATTAACTGATACTTACAAGCATCAAGAATAGACCAATTCAGTCAATACAATCCAATACCTGTGTAGGATCGTATAGCACAATCAGAGAGAGGTAAATGATTTTACCGATTTCTTCCTTCTAATTCAGTCGTTCTCGCCGTGCGTTGATCTTTTCACGCACAGTTCGAACAAGAACAAACTTGAGACAATGCTCAGATAAATACGTCGCCGGTGAACACTATTTGGAATAGATCTGAGTGTATTTCTCAATCTTGTTCTGTGTCTACAAAGCACCCTTCACGGTACCCCTCAAAGCTCTCTTCTGAAAGCTGTCTCTAAAAGCTCCCGCAAAAGCCACGGGAAAACACTTCCCCTCTGCCTCCTTTTATAGGCAGAGACTCATCCGTATCAACAACGACACGGATACGACAACCTATCTCTTCCGAGAATCAAGGGACCCGAAACCCTTCCAAACAAGGGTTTTCCTATCTCTCCAAACCTTCCAGATATGGAACACCTTCCAGATCTCCTCACACATCGTAAGCCTTCAGATCGCACCTCCAAAGCTTCTCCGCATCATCATCTACCTTGATCTCCACGCGTCTCAACAGAAGCCCGACCACCTCGTGACATCCTCGACCACCGAACCTCGATTTCCCCATCCTAGTCCAGATTCTCCTTGTCATCGACCATGATCGTCTTCACGCTCAACCTGCACATGCAAAGACCAAAGAACGTATCACAGGCACAAGTTCTCCAACTTGACCTATATCAGTTAACTCACGCATATCACACACTATCAATCACCATTAACCAAGACCTAGATCAATCACGAATTCTACGACGACTCTAACAAGGTCTACGACCTCTTCCAATAGGTCTACGAATATCTCCAAGAGGTCCACGACCACTTCCAAGCTGTACTACGTACCGTAGCACTCGAAACCACAGTTATCGGAATGAATAGGGTGGTCGTGGAAAACCTCCTAGAAGGTCCTGGAGGACCTCCTCAAAGACCTCCTGGGAGGTCTGGAGGACCTCCTGGGTGGTCCTGAGCGACCTCCACAAAGACCTCCTGGGAGGTCCTGGAGGATCTCTTGGGTGGTCCTGAACAGACTTGTCTTCTTGCAAAGACCACCCTCTTGGCCTTTTTGCAAAGACCACTCTCTTGGTCAAGACCTCCTCGCTACAGTACTCGATGAACAGTACTCGGAGCTGCAATACTCAATGAACAGTACTCGGAGCTATAGTACTCAAAAAACCTCCTCGCTCTAAGGCCTAGAAGACCTCTTAGGGAGGTCCCGAAGGTCCAGAGATAGCTCCAGAGAGAGGTCTTGGGTGGTCCAGATTGATCCACGTTGGTGCTCCTGGGGGAGGTCCTGAATGGTCTAGATTGATCCTGGGGAGGTCCTGGATGGTCGCGATTGATGCGCGTTGATGCTCCTGGGGAGGTCTTGAATGGTCCAGATTGATCCTTGGGGAGGTCCTGAGTGGTCCTGATGAGTCCACACGAGTGCTCCTGAGGAGGACCTCGAAGACCTCTGTGGTGGTCGTGAAAACCTCTGGGGAGGTCCTAGAAGACATTACACCAACCACCCAAAAGGAACGACCGAAACTTCTACAACCGCAAATTCCAAGCAACCCAAAAATCAATTATTCATCAGCAAAAACCTTGACAAAGCCACATGGTCAAACAATCTCCCCCTTGATGAATACATTGATAACACTTCAAAATAGATAGAAGAATTTGCGAAAAGAAGGTTTCAAAAATACAAGCACTGCAAGGCATCAAATCGAGAAACTTAAACTCCTCCTCAACACAAGCACAATTCCTAGTTTATTTCTCCATCTTTCTCCCCCTTTGGCAATGTACTCAGCAAGAACTTCCGAGGGAGAAGACATCAGAGAAAAGAGCAAGGAGATTAAAAGACAAGAAGCTGTGTCGATTCTTTAAATCAGTTTAATAGATTAACCAAGCCATCTTTTTTATTAGAGCTTAACATGATCATATAAAAACATGGATCATGTAGCAAAGTCAAAACAAGTTTGTAGAATGATTAAATAGTTTTAATACAATGACATGGCATCTCAAACAATGACTAAAACGATTATAAGACCACAAAGAGATATCACCATGAAAAGTTAAAGCCTAACAGTGAGGCAAACGTTAAATCTAGACAAGCTATCAGTCTCATGAAACACCCTATTGCTTCACATTCAAATCTTATGCATGTGGCATGCTTGTAGCATACTTTTTTTCAAGGTGGCATGCTTGAAGCATACTTTTCACTAGTGGCATGCTTGAAGCATACTTCTTTTCATTTGAGCACTTTTGTGTGCATAATTTTTTTTTCTTTTGAATACATAGATATATATGGCATGCTTGAAGCATACATCTTTTCAAATGTATCTTTCTAATTTTTTATTTATTTATTTTTATAACATGCCAAAATGAGTGAGCATAACAGGATTGCAATCAGAGACATACTTGCTTTAAATCCAAGATTTAAAATAAGACTCACAATCAAGCTAATCTTTTTCGATGAACATCGCAAAGTGATAACAATAATCAATCTAGTCAAAGTATTCAGCCATGTCGTACTTTAGTTCTAATGTAGCAAATTAATTATAACCAGTCAGGATCAAAGCTACACAGCACATGAATAAATATGATAAAGAAAGCTCTATAACTCATTTGATTTCAATGGCTTGGACTTGAAGATTTGTTTGACATGAATCAAAGCTTCTGAACTTTTAAGACCCAAACTCCCCCTCAAAATAAGCCCATTGGATGCAACACACCCAATTTACTTCACAAAAGAGCAAACCGTGCAGAATCAAGCGGTTTTGTGAAAATATCAAGAACTTGAGACTCAGTATCAATAAAAAGCAAAACAACATTTCCTTTTTCCACATGGTTTCTAAGAAAATGATATCGAATATCAATGTGTTTGGTTCTTAAATGTTTCACAGGATTTTTAGCAATACAAATAGCGCTAGTGTTATCACAGAAGAGTGGTACACTATCCAATATTAAGCCAAAATCCTTAAGAGTAG
This sequence comes from Phyllostachys edulis, assembly GCA_036346405.1. Taxonomy (NCBI): domain Eukaryota; kingdom Viridiplantae; phylum Streptophyta; class Magnoliopsida; order Poales; family Poaceae; genus Phyllostachys; species Phyllostachys edulis. Next base: position 8,561,342 of record CM070558.1, read on the forward strand.
AAGTCATCCAAAGGAATTGAGAGCAACAAGAAGCTTACAAGAATATATTCAAATTTCGCCAGGAAAAAGCAATGCAGACAATTGTTTTCTAGAAGCCCATGACACAAGAGATGTGCCTAAGAAGTTACATGTGTCAAGTACTCTTTCTATCAATTCTACAACCCCCAAAATCAGCATCTAAGTAAGCTTTAAGGGTAAGGCATGATGAAGAAGAATACTATAAACCAAATTCCAAAGTTGACTGAAGATACCTGAAGATTCGTTTAACTGCTTGACGATGTGAAGCACGTGGAGAAGCTTGAAAACGAGCACATAGACATACAAAGAAAGTGAATATCCGCCTTGAAGCAAAGAGATACGTATGAACTAATCATGCTTCAGTAACACCGCTATTCTAAGCCAAAATGTTACCTAAAGAATCTAATATACAACCATAATGCGGAAGAATTTAAACAATATCTCATCTAATGACATAAAGAGATCAACATTTAATAGAGCAAAGGCAGGAATATAATCTGATAATTATATCAGAGGGGTGATCAAGGATCACAAGCAGTACTTAATCAACCATAACATAGAGAAAGGTATCATCCACCATCTAACTTTATTTATTACAGTTCATCACTTAACGAATGGAAGACAGAAACTAAATCATATTATTGAAACTTGAATAAGGTGAAGTGAATGAATAGTACGTGTCTACTCCCTCCCAACAATGCCATCATCAACGATCACCTAAAATAAACAACAAAGGCAAGAGTGACTCCGAAACTCAGCAAGTACAAAGAATAATTGGACAAATAATAAATCTGAACAAGACAACATCATTAAAGAATATGAACATATATGTATAGTAGGGTAGGGGCTTCCAACCGACTTGGCATTTGCAATCCCTTAATCCTTTCCTCAAAGGTCTCTATCTCGCTTTTGCTCGAACGCATCTAATCCTTTCCTCAAAGGATTGATTGAATTTTTCGGTGAGCTCATCTCGAGGGATGCACGAAGATCCTCTCGTAGCTTTGCATCGCGGCTTGGCTTTGGCTCTCTTCCTACTCCTAGACGATTCGAGTCCGCTTGGAACCATTGTTCCCCATGTAACAAAAACACCGCCTCTCTCGTGCGAATTCGGATGCTCACTTGCTTCCTAGGGCCGCAGAGAGTATATCTTTCTCCCTATCTGCTGGAATGAGCCTTGGGAAGATTGTGCACTCAACGTTATCTCGCAATATAGCCCGACATGTCATTTCACTTCCTATGAAGTTATGGAGTAATTACAAACTAGGTAGTTCGATATCTTACCAGGCGTTGGGACACTTCCTGGTCTTCGGGGTTTGGAAAGTACACTTCCCCCGTAGGCCGAATACATAACCTCGCAAATAACCACCGCTTCGGCCAAGACATTAGTGATCTCGGGAAATAGCAGGGAGAGATTCAAACTGCTTGCCTGCTGTTCCTGATCCCTCCATATCGAGGCTTTACCCGCATACCCAGCGGTGCCGAGTCTGTGGGGGTGCTTGTTTTTGCCCGAGGGCCGTGCGCCGCACTTTCACTCTTAAATTCATCTATCGCCTTCTTCGCCACAAACTCGCCCAGACTCTTCCAAGAATAGATACTTGTGGAAGGGCGGCTTCGATCCTTCTCCACGAAGTTCTTGACAAGCGTGCTTTGAAGTTCTTCCACGCTTTGCACGCTTTGTAGCAACGCGTCGTCGACGAGTCCGTGAGTTCTTCCGGATCTCGAGCGATGCGAAATTTCCCAAGCCAAAGAGTTTTTCGATTGGTCCGCACCACCTTCCACGAATCATAGGTGATCTTGACCTGCTCCGTGCAACTATTCCGACCATTCTCCTAATCGACGCCGCTTTCGGCGAGGATTGATAGGGTCCTGCATCGATCGACCTCCGTGATGGTAAATCGGCCGTGGGCCTTTTCGATATTCCTCTTCTTCTACGGTTGGATATTGTTCCAGAGGATGGTGCATCATCGATACACATGAGGCGGCGATGACTCGTAATGAGCGAAAGACATCTTCACAAGAAATAGAATTATCATTGCAATGTATTCCAAAGAGCGATATCAAAACAAATACCATATGAATAACTCGACTAGAACAAATACAAATTCCTAAAACATGTACAATTATCATGAAGGACCATGACAGATTATTGATAGAAATAGTTAGGAAAGAGGCGTGAGGGTCGATCAGAACTTCGGCATTGGTTACCTTTAGGCGTCGACGAGACTGGACGTGCAGGAGCAAGACGAGCAAGCGGGCGGCGTCGAAGGGAGGCGCCACGAGCCTTCGAGGGGAGGAGGAGGCGGCTCTGGGCAGGAGGCGCGTGGGCTCGGGAGGCGCGGGTTGTAGGAGGAGGCTCGGTGGGCTCGGGGAGGCGCTTGCTGGGCTGGAGGAGGAGGCGGTGTCGACGGATCGGGGAGGAGTAGCGCGGGCTCGAGGAGGCGCGGCCGAGGACGGGCGACAGGCTCGGGGAGGAGGAGCGAGAGGAGTTGAGAAACTTAATCGCTTGAGAGTGGCGGGCACGCAAACCCTAGCTAGAGTCCGAATGTAAATAGATGGACATCACAGCGGTTCTAAATTAGAACTGCTCAGGATACATATACTATCGCTGCATTTGTTCTAACTTAGAACCGCTCGTGATATGATGATATCCTGAGCGGTTTTAATAAACAAATCGCGTGATATGTGATGAATCACGACGGTTTTAATAAACAACCGCTGCGTGATAAATGATATATCACGAGCGGTTCTAACTTAGAACCGCTCAGGATATATGATGTATCACTGCACGGTGTTAATAAACAACCGCTCGTGATATATAGTAGCACGTACGGTTTTGATAAACAACCGTGCATGATATACATGTGAGATGGTCTGTAGTTCAAACCGTCTGTGATATTATTTTGTATTGGTTAATATCTTGATCGATTTGTTTATTGGCTAGCCTCAGGAAATGCTAGCCATGCCCTCTGAAACAAGCAGAAAAGACAACAAGTACATGTATATACATCCAATTCACATTCATTTGAGAAACAATCACATCCATTTCACAAGACAAATCAATTAATTAACTCAAATGAACTAAAATTAACCATTCATCAGAATGTATATACATATACACACATTGTTCAATTAACCAATACAGCAGTTTTGCATTCTTTGGGTTCGCAAAAAACCGCTTCAAACGGGGAATTACAGGAAGATACCACGCCACCTTAGCAGAGGTCCTTTCTTCACCTCGATTCCCTCGTCGTTATCTCGATTGCTTTACGCTTGTATCGGGATGCGTTGCACACCGGACATACATGCATGTTTGTATACTCACGGTAGAGGATACAATGTTCGGACATGCATGTATTATTTCTACTTCCATTCCCAATGGACAAAGAACCTTTTGGCTTTGTAGGTGGTTTTGGGCAACTCATTTCCCTCCGGAAGCATGTCCGCTAAGAGACCTAACAGACTCAAGGAAACTCTTGTCGGACCAACCGCTGCTTGCCTTCAATTTCAGCAGTTTAAGCACGGATGACAACCTTGTGTATTCCGACTTGCACCGGGAACAAAGGTTTCTCTGAGTCCTCCATCACGCCCGAATTGAACATACTCCCTCTCATCACGCTTCCTTCGCATCGCTAAGCATCCGATCTAGATTGTCATCGCGCGGCTTATCCAGAATCGGAACCACAATCGACATCATTCGGCAAGATATCGTTGACTTCAGATAATATGCATATCGTTGACTTCAGATAATATGCTCTTCACCGTGATCGGTCCAACATGTATAACCCTTTTGAAACCCCTTCAATCAAGTGTGCTTCGATCTGCGCTTCGGTTGTTAAACATCTTCGATTCTCGCAGCCAATGCATGGACGAAGACATATATTCCGCCTTATTCAACATATCCTCCTCGGCGGCTCTTGTAAAAGGACACGCCATTAATGTACTCTTCACTCACACGGTTCTCGTGTACATCCAACTTCGGTCCATCACACGGTTCAGATTGAAAACCCCGAAAATAAATAAAAGGGTGATGACTTTCAAAGCGTATTTTCCGAGGCTTAATTACGATTTTTTTCATTTTTACATTTTTTCGATTTTATTAACTTACATGGGGCCCTACTTGTCAAGAACTCATTTTTATTTCATGATTTTATTTATAAAATCTATGGCGATCCCACATGTCATAGACTCGTTAGTTTATTAACTAAATGATTAAAAACAGTAGGATTAATTTGAAGCTCAAACGGGCTTAGGGGTGACATCGTATTGCTATATAGTCGCGGCTCTCGGCCCTAAGGTCTCGCTCGAGGCAAACCGACGGTGATGTCCCATGGGCGCTGAAACTAGCGATTTGGTAATGCTTGAAACGCTCAAACTACTCAAATTAAAGGATGCTTATGCTTGAAGATCTCACCTCGATCACGAGGAAGGTGTCAATGAAAGTCGGGGAAGGTCCAAGGCGCTGGGTCGCCGATCGGTGAACAGAGGCGGCGGGCAAGCTCCTCGGCGACAATATACACTGAAATGGACCAGCCGCTTAGTGAGGTGAGGCGATGTACTCAAACCGCACGTAAGCGGCGATGGACCTATCGTGGCGCCGAGAGATATGGAGATCAAGAAGACTATATCTGTTTTTGGCGGGAGGCGGAGCTATATATATACGTCTCGTGATGAGTTAATTATCACGGACGGTTTTAACAAACCCGCCTGCGTGATATTGGCCAATATCACGATTTGTTCATCAGTGGAACCGCTCGTGAAGTATCACGAGCGGTTCTAAAACAAACGATGCGTGATATTGGGTAATATCACGAGACGGTTCATATTGGAACCGTCGTGAAGTATCACTGACGGTTCCAAACATGAACCGCTGCGTGATATGACATCTTCACGAGCGGTTTTAGCGCGGAGAATAACACGAGGCGGTGGTAACAAAACCGCTCGAGATTGTGTTTATCTGAGCGGTTTCGATGAACCGTGCGTGATCAAAGGCGTCAAGATTAGCATTTCGTAGTAGTGATAGCACCGAAAGAACATATGAATGAATGGAATGAATGGATTGAATGTAATGAATGGATTGCACTCGCTATACCAAAGATAGCTAGTGACACACCCGTCGGTGTTCACTTAGGCCCGCATTTAACAAAATGCAGGATTCAAAGCCCGTATGAAGAACGTTCATACGGGAGTCCAAATCTACCCACATTGAATGGTGGGTCTTACATGCCCATACTAGAATTGATAGGACTTTAAAATCCACTCCCTTGGATGGAACATGAACAATGGATGCATGGAATGAACTATGAATAATGAAAGACATCATCTCTAAACATGGAGTAACGAATATGAAAGGAACATAAACATTGAATCTTCACACGGATCATAGAAAAACAAAGTGCTAACATCAAGCATTCAACATTCACTAGCCTTAAGAATATTAAAGTACTTGTCTTCCGCTCTGCGAAGCGTTTTGAGGCAAGACGGTTGGCGCTACACTCGAAATTCCCCCTCCTACACAAGTTAAATACATGATTAAGGAGCCACATGATCTGGACATCAATCGAAACGCTTAATCACAGTATCCTAAACCCAAGGTTCACCAAGTCGATCTACTCTATTAAACCGACTAACTAGCAGGACAACAAACTGAACAGCAGTACTAAATAAATCACAACTATTGATCTGAGACTCGAAACGAGGTGAGCTCAGATCCTGAGGAAACATAATCAAAATATCTAAAAAAGTCTATTTGGCAAGATCTCCCAATTCTGCCAAAAGAATAAGCTAACAAGTAGATGAAAGTCTAAGACAGATTCTGTCTAGACGAAAAAGACAGAAGTAAAGAACATATCACAACTTTTGATCTACAACTCCGATTAGGGCGTTCTTTAACATTCTGGAAAGGTTATAAAAATTGCTACAATAACCTAGTTGGGTGGAAACCCTTAATCTACAATTATCTTAGTCATATTTTAAAAGACAACTTGACAGTTCATTCTCACTAGGAATTCAAGACAGCGGGAAAGATCATACCATAACTTTTGATCCGTACGTTGAAATTAAGTGTTCTTGGCGGCTATGGAAAGCTAAGAACAATCCATAAATATCTCTAGGAGATGGAAATCTCCAATTCAGCCTATAAGAACCCGAAATTGACCACGCAACAATCTGGACAGATCTGAAAATCTAACGGCAGCATTTCGATCCAATCCAACTAATCGTATTCGCATCTAATAAACATCAAACAACGAAGAAATCACTTATTTACCCTTGAAGACTCACAGGAAGATATTGGTTGATCCCCCAAGAAGAATATCCTCCTTCTCCTCACCCTTTCCTTCCCTCCTTTGGCCGGCTACACTACTGTCCTCCTCTTCTTTTCCTCGTGATGGCCAGCAGCGGGGAGCTCTGATGGCGAGAAGGGGATGCACCACGGTAGGGGCAGCAACCAGGGGAGATGGGGCGGCACCAAGGCAGGGAGAGATGGGGCGGCACCAAGGGGAGGTGGCGGCTTGGAGTGGGAAAGGGCGAGAAGGGGGAGCCGGCTAGGGTTAAGGGGGTGTGGGGGCGCATGGGCTTTAGGCCCATGGGCGCCTCCCCTCTTGGGTTTCATGGCCGGCCACAAGGCCATGTCAGCCTGGGCCGGAGGCCCAACTTCTTAATTCCCCCCCCCCCAAAACTAAAATTCCACTAAAAACCTTTTCCCGATTAAATTCTCTCTAATCGAAACTCGGGGTATCATAGCTTCTGTACTCCTTTTGATCAATAGACTCTCCATCCTCGTCAGGTTCTAACACTGTAGTGGATCCCATTGGTGTAGAGACTGGTTTGCTTGTCCCCATGTCAAAACGACGAAGGAGATCCTTGGTGTATTTGGTTTGATGAACAAAAATACCCTGCTTTGATTGCTTGATCTGAAAACATAGGAAGAATGTGAGTTCTCCCATCATGCTCATCTCAAATTCCCTGCTCATAGTATCTGAAAACTTAGAAACAAGAGCATGAGAGGAACCACCAAAGATGATATCATCCACATAAATCTGAACAAGTAGAAGATCACTACCATGTTTGAGTGTAAACAAAGTTTTATCTACCTTGTCCATCTGAAAGTCATTTCTTAGCAAATATGATTTAAGCCTATCATACCATGCTCTTGGAGCTTGCTTTAAACCATATAAAGCTTTGGACAGGTTGTAGACATGATCAGGAAATTTTGGATTTTCAAACCCAAGCAGTTGTCTTACATAGACCTCTTCCTCAATATAACCATTAAGGAAGGCACTCTTAACATCCATTTGATATAACCTGAAACCTTTAGAAGCAGCAAAAGCTAAAAGAATTCTAATGGCTTCTAAACGAGCAACAGGTGCAAAAGTTTCATCAAAATCAAGACCTTCCACCTGGGTAAAACCCTGAGCCACAAGTCTTGCCTTATTCCGAACAACAACACCATCCTCACTTTGTTTATTCTTAAAAACCCATTTAGTTCCAATAACATTATGACCAAGAGGAGGTGAGACTAAGGTCCAGACTTTGTTGCGCTCAAAATTTTCTAATTCCTCATGCATGGCATTAATCCAAGACTCATCAGATAAAGCATAATTTACATCTTGGGGTTCAAAGGAGGATACAAAGGCAGCATGAGCATATGAGGCATTGGAGTTATACATGCTATGCGAAGAACTCTCTCATCTAACTCACCAATCATTTGTTCAAGAGGATGACGCTGCTGAATATGCCGAGGAGCCTGTGAATTCGTTGGTGACAAAGGTGTAGCCATAGTGGCCTCTACCTTATTGGAGGTAGGAGCAGAGCCACTAGGTGTAGACTCTATTGGTGTAGTGTGAATCGGGTTAATCCTTTCATTGTCGTCTGAATCATAGAAGATGTCTTCAGGTGCCTCATTTTCTTGTATACCTACATTTTTTATTCTAATACCGGACTAGCCTCATCAAAGGTGACCTCGTATGTCTCAAAGAATTTTGTTAGTTTCTAAATTGAGTACACGATAACCTCGAGTGTGAGCTGGATATCCAAGAAAAATACCATCTGAGGATCTGGATTCAAATTTATTAAGATTTCCATGTTTAAGAATAAAACACCGACACCCAAACACCCTCAAATGAGAATCTTAGGAGAATGACCAAAGCGAAGTTCATAAGAGGTCTTATGCAATTTAGCACGTAAAAATACTCTATTAGAAATATAGCAAGCAGTAGAAATAGCTTCAGACCAATACTTCCTGGGTGTAGCATGTTCATTCAACATTGTTCTTGCCATCTCAACCAAGGTTCTATTCTTACGCTCTACAACACCATTCTGCTAGGAACACAAGTCAAGAGAATTGATGATCTAAACCTTTTTCAGTACAAAAAGAAGCAAATAATGTGTTCTTGAATTCAGTTTCATTATCACTTCTAATTGCTCTAAGTGCTCCTGGGAGATCAGTGGCAAGTCTAAGGACAAGCCCTTTGAAGTGATCAAAAACGTCGTCCTTAGATGCCATGAGAAGGACCCAAGAGTATCTAGAGTAATCATCAACAATAACAAGAACATACCATTTACCTCCAACTGGCTGAACTCTAGCAGAACCTACAGTGTCCATGTGCAACAATTGACAAGGTGCATCAGTCATGACAAGAGAGAGAGGAGGATGAGATGCTGAAACCATCTTACCATGACAACAGGGAGAACACACAAAATTCATTGATCTTTCAATTTTAAGAATAGACAAACCTCTAACAAGATTTAAATTACTGATACGAGCAAGATGATCAAAACCAATATGACCTAGTCTTCGATGCTAGTGAAATAGATCCTTGGAAACAGATGAAACAAGACACCTAAGATCAGATGAAGAAGAGTATGCAAAATCACCTTTAAACAATCGACCAACTCGAGTAATCTTACATACTAGGTCAGCAGATGCATCTAAAATGCAGCAAGAATGTTTTTGAAAGCTTACCTCAAGATTGTCATCAATCAACTGTGAGACCGAAAGTAGATTATAGCTCAACTTACTGACAAGAGCCACATCTTTTAAAATAAACTTGTCGTTGACGCGCACAGTACCTCTTGCAAGAACTCGTCCTTGTGCATTGTCCCCAAAAGTGATCATCTCATCACCGGTGGCATGAGTGAGGGAGGAGAACCATCATGAGTCTCCGGTCATATGGCGACAGCACCCAGAGTCAATGAACCAAATGTTCTTCTTTCGCTTGCGACGAGCCTACAGAGAACGAACAATCGTCCGTACCTTAGTATTGGGGTTAGAGAATAACGATTTAGGTAACCAGTACTAAGATACGCGACGAACAGGAGCACTTTTGGTTTCTAGGCACTGCTGGTTATGTCGTTGTTGAGAAGCCGATCTGACCTCCTGACGGTATGACCAAGTGTAAGACACCGGTCTTACCGCCCGTCGGTTTGACCATGAAAAAGATTCCAATTTGCCCAATCCACCCGCAAAAACTCCCAAACCAGTAGACTGTTGTTTAGAGGGAGCAAATTGATGATAAGAAGCTTGACCAAGCTCCATTGCCGAATGAGAAATTTTCCTTAACCTGTTTTTCTTTTCTTTCTTTGCTTTCTAAAAACAAAATTGAACCAAATGACCTTCTCTACCATAATGAGTGCAATGATACTTGAATTTATGAGAAGTTGTATCTCTTGCCTTTACAGTACTCACTTGGGTAGATGAGTCCGTTGCAATACCAGTAGATTTAAAAATAATTTATGTAGGTTCAGATTCTACTTCAAATTTTTCAGGTTCAAGAAATTTAACAATCTTAAGAGGATTGTTCTTGGCATGCTCAACAAAGTTAAATCCTAGACCATGTTGTTTAACACTCACTTTTGACTTGTCTAGGATTATATTCAAATTTTTCTTGCCAAAAGAAAATCTCTCTAATGTATCATTAAGATACTCATTTTCTTTAGCTAGAGTAGGACAAGCTATACATTTAACAAATTCATTCACAATTTTCTTAGAAGCACTAGACTGAGCCAACCTTTCTTTTTCAGCAAAATCAGTGAGTTGTCTGGTCAAAGCTTCGATTTCTATTGTGAGTTTGGGACAGTTAGAACAAGAAGCTATCTCATGATAAAGCATCTATTGAATTGTCTCCTGAGATGAATTAAGTCTAGCTTCTAGCAATTCACAATTTGAGCAAGTTTTAGTTTGAGTATTAGAGATACTTGACTCTAAATATGTAGGAGTACTATCCTTGAGTTTTTCAATTTCAAAAGTTAAGCTTTCAACAAGACCATTATTTTCTCTCAGTTTCTTTTTTGTCTTTTTAACTCAATAGCAAGATTGATCAAACCATCTTCAAGCTCATCATATGATGGTCTTACCACATTTGGATCACTGTCATCATCGTTGTCGTTGTTGTTTCTTGCCATAAAGCACATGCCAGTGAAGTCGTCGTTGTTCTTCTTATCTTTAGGATCATCATTATCGTGGTCGTCGTCATCGCAACTCTCATATTCCACATCACTTAGACCAAGCTGCTCGATAGCAGAGAGAACTTGTTCCACAAATTTTAGACGAAAATTACCACCCTTGGTGTTGTAGTTCTTGAATGGCCGACCACGGTAATTCTTGTCTTCCTTGATCACCTTTTCTTTGAGCTTGGGACACTCCACCTTAATGTGACTTGGCTCACCACATTCATAGCACTTCATTGAACTCGAGACGCCACCTCGCTTCCTCATCCTCATGTTGTTGAGTGCCTTGTATGCTCGTGAGGAGATCAATACCAAGTCCTCTTTAGGGAGTTGATCGAGCTATTCATCTGAAAAAGAAGACAAGGCAGACACAAAAAAGAGCTCAAAGAGGCAGCCTGCATGGGATTAGTCATAAGTGCTAAAGATGAAGATTTATCAATCTTGGATGGCACAACTTTCATCTCATATGTTTTCAATCTAGAGTAAAGATCATCCATAGTTAAAGTATCTAGATCGATAGTTTGATTGATCGTTGTGACAACCATCAACCACTCAGAACCTAAAGATCTCAAAATTTTAGATGCATTATCTTCATCAGTAGGAATAACATCAACACCACGCAAACTACTCAGTATCTTCTCAAAGCGAGCAAAAAGATCATCAATAGATTCACCAGATTTCATAGCAAAATCAGAATACTCTTTTTGATAAAGATTTTTACGCACTTTCTTGATTTTAGTGGTTCCCTCATGATTATCGCAAAGAGTCTTCCATATTAAGTGAGCAGAATTAATATGAGCTACACGATCAAACTCTTTACGAGAAATCCCTTGAAACAACAAGTTACGAGCTTGAGCATTCAGATCAACATCTATTTTATTTAGGTTAGTAACAGTAGCAGGAACCACGTAAGGGCTAGAAACATTATTCCAAACATCATTACCTTGAGCCTCAATGTAAGCTTGCATACGACGCTTCCAAAAAGCAAAATCGGTACCTTCTAGCATGGGAGGTCGATTCACATACCTCTCTGATGCCATAGCAACCTTGCTCTGATACCACTTGTAGGATCGTATAGCACAATCAGAGGGGGGTGAATGATTTTACCAATTTCTTCCTTGCAATTCAGCCGTTCTCACCATGCGTTGATCTTTTCATGCACAGCTCGAACAAGAACAAACTTGAGACAATGCTCAGATAAACACGTCGTTGGCGAAGACTATTTGGAATAGATCTGAGTGTATTTCTCAATCTTGTTCTGTGTCTACAAAGCACCCTTCACGGTACCCCTCAAAGCTCTCTTCTGAAAGCTGTCTCTAAAATTCCCGCAAAAGCCACAGGAAAACACTTCCTCTCTGCCTCCTTTTATAGGCAGAGACTCATCCATATCCACAGCGACACGGATACGACAACCTATCTCTTCCGAGAATCAAGGGACCCAAAACCCTTCCAAACACAGATTTTCCTATCTTTCCAAACCTTCCAGATATGGAACACCTTCCATATCTCCTCACACGTCGTAAGCCTTCAGGACTGCACCTCCAAAGCTTCTCCGTGCATCATCATCTACCTTTGATCTCCACGTGCCCCAGCATAAGCCCAACCACCTCGTGACATCCTCGACCACTTGAACCTCATATTTCCCCATCCTAGTCCAGGTCCTCCTTATCATCGACCATGATTGTCTTCACGCTCAACCTACACATGCAAGGACCAAAGAACGTATTCCAGGTACAAGTTCTCCAACTTGACCTATATCGCTTAACTCACGATATCACACACTATCAATCACCATTAACCAAGACCCAGATCAACCACAAATTCTACGACCACTTCAACAAGGTCTACGACCTCTTCCAGTAGGTCTACGAATATCTCCAAGAGGTCCACGACCACTTCCAAGCCGTACTACGTACCGTAGCACTCGAAACCACAGTTATCGGAATGAATAGGGTGGTCGTGGAAAACCTCCCGAAGGTCCTAGAGGACCTTCTCAAAGACCACCTGGGAGGTCCTGGAGGATCTCCTGGATGGTCCTGAGCGACCTCCACAAAGACCTCCTGGGATGTCCTGGAGGACCTCCTGGGTGGTCCTGAACATATTTGTCTTCTTGCAAAGACCACCCTCTTGGTCAAGACCTCCTTGTTACAGTACCTGGAAGACCTCCTCGCTACAGTACCTAGAAGACCTCCTCGATACAGTACCTCGGAAGACCTCCTCGCTGCAATACTCATGATGAACAGTACTTGGAAGACCTCCTCGCTATAGTACTCGATGAACAACACTCGGTGCTACAAAGACTGATGAACAAGACTTGAGATGCAAGACTCGATGAACACTACTTGGAGCAACAAGACTCGTCTGCAAGATTCGGAAGACTTCCTCACTACGGTGCCTGAAAGACCTCTTAGGGTAGGTCTTAGGTGGTCCAGATTGATCCACGTTGGTGCTCCTTGGGGAGGTCCTGAATGGTCTAGATTGATCCTGGGGAAGTCTTGGATGGTCGCGGTTGATGCGTGTTGGTGCTCCTGGGGAGGTCCTGAATAGTCTAGATTGATCCTGGGAGAGGTCCTAAGTGGTCCTGATGAGTCCACGCGAGTGCTCCTGAGGAGGACCTCGAAGACCTCCTGTGGTGGTCGTGAAGACCTCTAGGGAGGTCCTGGATGGCATTACACCAACCACCCAAAAGGAACGACCGAAACTTCTACAACCGCAAATTCTAAACAACTCAAAAATCAATTATTCATTAACAAGAGCCTTGACAAAGCCGCATGGTCTAACAACCTAATATATCACTACAATGTGTATCTATCATTGATTTGAATTGTAGAAAACAAGTCTAGATCTGGTCTAATATGTTTATCTGAAGGACCCTGCTGCCTGGCGTACTTCTCTGAATTTCAATACCAATTCCAATCATGTGTGGTTCGTGTGATACCAGTCTGTATTTAGGTGGCATGTCACCAGTGGCGAATCTAGGATTTTGTCTAAGGGCATGCCATCCAAAAATTTTCTTATACAATTCGGTAATAATTGTAAAATTGACAACATGATTCGGTATATATGCACTGAATAACACAATAAGGGCTTAAATTCATGGATTAAGTTCAAACCATCCGCTAAGTATACTATAAATAATTCAAAAGCCACACCAATAATTGAAATAAGGCATAAAAGAGAACCGAAGACTTACAATGCTATTTTTGTGAATATTTTACTCGACGCTTTCGAAGGGACATAAATGTCTTGATTATATCATCTTCATCAACTTCAAAGAAAATATCCCGCTCAATGAAAGTGACTAGACAATCATCCAAAAGACTATCTGCCATCTTATTTCTGGTTTTTGTTTTCACAAAGAACTGGAGCAGCCGAATAGATTCTAGCAGCTGCACCCTGCAAGCTTCAACGGCACACGTCACCACATACAGTTAGGCATTTACATTGGAAGTCCAGAACTGAACGGTGTTGAGTTTTCTAGCATTTCCGAATTTTATTTGTGTATACATTATTAAGGAGTTAGGGTTTTGAGGCGCTTTTTTCACCAAGCATATCGACGAGTGGACAAGGAAAAATGAAGAAAGGCTCACCTCTGCGACCTCAACGACGCCTACCGCTCGAAGAGTCGGGCGAGGCGCCATTGTCAATATCGAGGGTAGGTTCGACGACACCTTGGCCTCCTCTGGCGGCTCGACGATACTCGACCTCCTCCTCCTCGCCCACCGCCTCCTCGGCCACTCTCGACGGTCGGCGAGGCCTCCACGGCGCTGTCCTCCTCCGGCGTGTACCCTCGACCCTCGCCCTCCTCCTCCTCTGGTCCGGCCCGCGGTCGGTCTCCTCTGGCGGCTTGTCAAGAAGCGACGGCGGCGGCGAGTCGGCGAGTCGGAGACGGCGAAGCGAGGGCGGAGGAAGGCAAGGGAGCGGAGGCGGAGGAGGCGAGGCGGGTCGGTGAGAGGAGGACGAGGAAGGGCGGAGGCTGCGTGGTCTTGGGGGAGGAAGGCGTCGGTGGCGGCGAGGAATGGACAGACATGGTGATGGAGGAGGCCATGGGGAAGGTCTGCCTCCACCTCCACGCCACACAAGATCACTCTGTCTCAAGCGCGCCAAGACGCTCCCTGGCTCACAAGACGCCTCGCCTCGCTCTGCTGCTCAGCCGCTGCCTCCTCGTCTGCTTAGGCCTGGCCCAGAGCCTGACCAGCAGGTATGCGGTGCATACCCGCATACCCTGTAGCTCGCCCCCGCATGTCACCATCGAACAGTCAATCTTCCCTCGGTCACTCAGTCACAATGATAAGGACTTCGATGTAAAGATTAGTTTTAGATGAGTAGCATTTTTGGGAATAACATCCCGCAACTGGATACAACCTCTTTGTAGTACTGTTCTTTAATTAACGAATGGATTGATCCAAAATAGTAGTATTTCAGTCACATAAAGTACTATCATTAAAAACTTTTGGCTAGTTTTCTGTAAATTTCGTGCTTGTCCTCAATAATTTAAATATTTAATCAACAATTTTTTTTTGATGCAGTATGAAACTTTTACACTTTTCACACTGAATTAAGTCATTAATTGATCAATTAGGTTACGGACTTGTTTTGATTATTTAGAGCAACCCAACTTCCTGCGCATGCCCGCACTGAACTGAACTATCACCTTGTCAGATTTCCGATTGAATGGTCCATGATGGACCGCCCGACTGAATGTGACACAGCAATAGCAGCAACGGTGGGGAATCCTGATCCCCAAAAATCCACTGCAGGTACATGGACTTCAGGTAAATGTAAATAGACTTGTGGACTCGAAGTTAAAGTGAAGGGAACACTAATGTAAATATCAAGCGCTCATGATATAGACAGCATGTACAGAGATTATCTACTCAGCTGTGACTGGTGGAGCTTTGCTGTTCAGATGGAAGTTCGAAAATTTTTGAGCTTGACCGAAGCAAATCGCAGCAGAGTGCCAGTGTCCTTGACAGGGAGGGATATCTTTTTTTAATAAAACCGACAGGAGATTTACCCGTTACATTAATAAAGAAGAAGCAAAACAAATCCGCAAAGGGTCCAAAGTTAATTAAAAAAACAAGGCCTAATTACAAAAAAAAAGCACTTCAAAGATTGAGCCCCCGCAAGGAACCAAGCTCTTCCCTCCTCTTTTATCTTAACGAGGAGATCAAGAGGAGCTGAGGCTCTGTTATTGAAGATTCTCGCGTTTCGTTCCATCCAGAGCTCCCAAGAGATTAAGATCATGATTGTTGTCCTGGTCTTCCGAAGGAAACCTGACGTCTTTGCCACATTAGCCCACCAATCTAGGATGTTCGTACTAGGGGGCCAGTTGGAGGGTTGGAGGCTTTCAGAACCTATCCAGTCCGCCATGAGCTTCCAAATACGACCAGAGAAACGACAATGTGCGAGTAGGTGCAGGATTGATTCCGGGGTGTGTCTGCAGAGGGTACAAAAGCGATGGTTTGGCCACCCCCTTGCTTCGAGCCTGTCAGAGGTCCAAATCTTGTTTTGAATTGCTAACCAAGCGAAAAGTTTTCCCTTTGGAGGGGCTTGGGATTGCCAAATTAAAGCTTTGTAGTTAGTCGCTATGGAACCCAAGAAATGTAAAGTGTAGGTAGATCTTGAAGAGCAGGTTCCGCTCTGGCTTTGTTTCCAAGAGATCTTGTCGGGGGTGTCTTGAGTCAGTTGAATTTGGTTGATTTTGGTCCATAGACGGACGAATTGATCGATGTGGAGAGCAGAGAGACCTGCCAGATTGATGTCCTGCACCCACCGCCCGTTCTGTAAGGCCGAGAACACAGTCTGTTTTTTTTCGAGAAGAAGAAGCAAAGATACTGGGGGCTAAGTCTTTGGGGGCCTCTCCAAAAAGCCACGCCGAAAACCAGAACTTGGCCGTTTTTCCATCCCCGAGGGTTATCCTTGTTGCCGCTGCGAAAAGATTTCGGTCCGAGTCGTGAACAGGGATTTCCATACTGACCCAGGGTTTGGATGGGCTCTTCCATTCTTGCCATAGCCAGCGCAGTCTGATCACCGAGGATAATTGCGGAAGACTAATGATGCCTAGACCGCCAAGATGGGTTGGGCGACACTCTCTATCCCAGTTGATTTTGCACTTTGCACCCGAGAAGTTGTCATGACCAGCCGAAAGGAAATGACGCCTTATCTTGTCTATGGTGAGGAGAATCGCTTTGGGGATCTTGAAGATCGTGAGGTAGTAAATTGGGATCGAGGTGAGAACCGATTTTACTAGGGTGGCCATACTATTTGGGATAGGAGACGCCTCGCCACCGCTAACCTACCGTCACCTTGTCGAGAAGAGGTTGAAAGTCCACTCTACGAAGCCTTCTGTAGGTGAGTGGAAGTCCTAGATACTTGATCGGGAAGGTTGAACGGGTTGCCGGACAGTCAAGAAGGACCGAGGTAAGGTCTAAGTGGTCGCAACTGATTGGAAGCACAGTGCTTTTCTGGAAATTGGTATGAAAACCCGTGGCCTTCCCGAAGTTGAGGATGATCTGCATGGTTATGAAAATTTCCCTTGGGTTAGGATTGATGAAAATAGCCGCATCATCCGCGTAGATGGAGGTTCTAATACTAGCTAGATGATCACGCAAGGGGGCGAGGAATCCTAAATCCGTAGCCCTCTCTAGGATACTTTGAATGGGGTTGATGGCCAGGATGAAAAGGAAAGGAGAAAGGGGATCTCCTTGCCTAAGTCCCCGCCCGTGAATAATCGCATTGCCAGGGATGCCGTTGAGAAGGATTTTCGAAGAGGCAGACCTTAAGAGGGTAGCCACCCAATTTGTCCATCTAGTGGGGAAACCTCTTTTGTTTAGCAGATCCAGAAGATAGTCCCAGCGAACCAAGTCAAAGGCCTTCGCTATGTCTAGCTTGAAGAAAAGTGATGGGGTTTTGGAGCGGTGAAGTCTTGTGATAAGGTTACGGACGTAGAGGAAGTTGTCATGAATGCTTCTCGTTTGGATGAAGGCGCTCTGAGCTCTCAAAACCAAGCTATTGAGGCACGACGCCAGCCGTCACGCTAGCGTTTTAGCGATCCATTTGCCGATCCCATGGATGAGGCTGATAGGTCTGTAGTCTTGCACTTTGTGTGCACCCTCCTTTTTTGGGATCAACACAATATTAGATGTATTAAGTAAGTGGAAATGCGATGTGCGCAGGGAGTGAAAGTTGTGGAAAACTGTCATGATATTTGCTTTAATGATAGACCAGCAAGATTTGTAAAAGTTGGTGGAGAAACCTTCCGGCCCCGGTGCTTTGTCTCTCGGAAGTTGGTCGAGGGCAAGGTGCACTTCTGATTCCGTGAAGGCATCCTGAAGGTAGTGCAAATCTTGCGACAGGGGGTGTAAAGTCTCCCAGTTGAGGTCCGTATCGCGCGGGGCTGGCCTGGCTAGCCTTTCCTGAAAATGCTTTTATATTAAATCTTCTTTCTCTGAATGCGAGATCGCCCAACCCCAAGCCGCTCAAGTTTTAGGATGAAGTTTTTCCTTTTACGGCCATTTACTTTAATGTGGAAGAATTTTGTGTTAGCATCATTTTCTCCGAGATTGGTTATCCGGAGCACTAGCATTTCTGGTTCGCTCAATCATAGCTAGACCCATGACTCTCTTCTTTAGGTTGGCCCTCGTGATCAATTCTCGAGGTTGACAAAACCCCGCACTCTTGGGCCACATCGGTAGGAGAATAAGCTCTAAGGCCATGTGGAGAAAGAGCTTAGGCTGAGGGAAGAGGGAAGAGCTCCACAATTTAAGAGCGGAGGCCGCGGACGCTAGCTTGTGTTGCAGCCTGTGCATGGGTTCTGTGTGCATGCAGGGTGCTAACCATGCCTTTTGGACCGTCTCAAGGAACCCTGGCATCTTGATCCAGAAGTTTTCGAAGCGAAAAATTTTGGGGCGAGCAGGACCGGAGAAGTTGGAGAGAAGGAGAGGGCAATGGTAAAAAATGGACGAAGACAACGCCTGAAGAACGTGGTTATCGAAAAGGGAATCCCAGCCTTCGTTAGAGAAGACTCTGTCCAGCCTGACCAGGGTGGGTCTTCAACATTCGCTGCTCCAAGTGAACTTTCTATTTTGGAGGTGAATTTTTTTTAGCTCGCAAGCGTTAAGGGTGTTGCGAAAAAGCGCCATGCGACAAGGGTTAATGTTGGAGTTGTTTTTATCTTGGGCACGGTAGATGAGGTTGAAATCACCTAAAACCAGCCAGTTGGTGCCAGAGGGAGGTTTTAAGGAAGCAAATTCTTGGAGGAAAGCCGCCTTGTTTCTGCTTTGAGATGGCCCATATACTATGGTGAGACGAAAGGACGAGTTGCACTCTTTTAGGAGCATTGTCATTTGCCGAAGTGTAAGACCGAGTGAAGGATGTCTTCGACCTCAATGAAATTGTCATTCCAAAGAAGGAGAATTCCGCCAGCAGATCCTCCGCCGGGTTATGGGCAAAATTCAAGGTTGTAGCCCCCTAGGGAGTAAGCAAGATTTTGGTCCACCGTGGTAAGTTTAGTTTCCTGAAGGCAAATAAGATGACACGTTGTAGAGAGGAGGGTCTCCTGGATGAGCGATTTCCTAGCCTGGTTGTTGAGACCTCGCACATTCCAAGCAAATGATGTTAATGCTTGGTCTAGCTTATTTTGGGAGGCAAAGAACCACAGGAAGGGAGCGCTTGGGCGGCCTGAGGCGGCCGGGCGAGAGGGTCGAAAGGTTCGGCCTTATTGGTTGGGAGAGGCATGCCATGGAGGATACTGATGGTAATGGGGTAGATATCAAAGGGCTACGTGCCGTGGGTCGGCAGAGAAAACAGCAGGGCGACGTGCTTCGCCAAGGAACCAACAGCCAACCAGTGCCACCAGGAGCTATCGCGGGGTGCCTGAGAGCCCAAGCCAAATGACACAGCTCCGATGTCGAGACGGAGTCGCCACTTTCCCGGCCTTTGCACCGCTAGCCACGCCTCCTGGGCCGTCTCTGCCACTAGACAGCGCCTCCTGAGCGTGGTCAGCTTGTTAGAGCATGGCAAGCCAATGGCGATCCGTTGGTCCCAACTCCCGACCGACTCTGCTGCCGCCAGTTGACGCTTCCCCCCAAACAGGGCTGAGCCAGGCTTGCAGGTCGATATCGCGGAAGACCAGGAAAGACTGGAGGGGTGAGAAGATAGCAGTTGTTGATCAAAATGCAGCAACCAGTAAAGACTGGAGGGGTGAGAAGATAGCAGTTGTTGACCCAAATGCAGCAACCAAACCAGCAGCAGAGGCCAGGTGTGTAGCGACGTAGAGTTCAGTAGTAGATTACACGTAGTATGCAACGTAGATAACAACGCAGAATGCAACACAGGCAGCAGCAACGCAGAATGCAAAACAGACAACGAATGTAAGATAAAGCATCGGCGAGAGACAAGCGAGTTCAAAGGTCGATTCCAAATTGTAGTCCAAACATCGTCAGGAGGTAAAGCTTCAACATTTGACTAGCAAGGTACAAGTGCACAAGTACAAAGTGAAAAACAGCAGTCCAGACTTCAGCAAGTGACTTAACAATAGCAGTTTGCAAGCAGAATACAGCAGTTCGAACTTCATCAGAAGACAAGGCTTCAGCATATGACAAGCAGGGTGATGACATGGCTTCAGCATAAGACCAGTAGGGTACACAGTAAGGAACAACAGCAGTCCAAACTTCAACAAAAGATCTAACTTTAGCAGTAAGCAAGCAGGGAACACCTTGTACATCATCAGCTTCCACACATGACGAGCAAGGTACAACATAAGTTTCAGTAGCAGTTGACAAGCAAAAGACAACAAAAACTTCAACAGAGGACAGAGCTTCTTTAGTTTGCAACTGGAAGATAGGTTGAACCTAAGCAGCGAAAAAGAGACAAAAGAGTCTGAAACATCGAAGGTTGTGAACTGCATGGTCAGGGAGTGGTCAGTCTTCAGCTAGTGGTGATCTGGCTTCTAGGCCTCCACCACTTGGCCACCTAGTGCGGCTAGAGTAGCTTGAGTAGACGAGGCCGCGACCTCCTGGCTATCTGGAAGGAAATGGCCTCCAATCTCGACGAGAGCATCGTCTGCTTGCTGAGTAAGCTAGCAGTCCACCTTGAAGAGCTGCGCCAGTGCAGAAATAGTGTCTTTTGGGAGGGGGGCTTCGAAAGTTGCGAGATACTCTTTGAGCGCTGTCTCCATGAGGGGGCGATCCTTAGGGAGAGTGCCCAACTTGTGGGCAAGGGCTTCCTGGGCGTGAACCAGCATTGAGCCCGTCCTTTTCTTGGTCACAAAGTGACGCAGCAGCCAAGGTTGACTTGCTTGGCCGTGCGCCTGGTTTGGGGAGGGGCCGATGTTGCGATGATCGAAGGGGGCGGACTAGTGAACAGCGCCGCCTTGAGAACGCGCCACTGGGTTGACCCCTGCACCCCATTCTGAGTGGCTTGGGCCGGTTGGTGAAGAGGGCTGAGGTCAACACTCTCCTAGAGGGTAAGTGGAGGCTCGGCGGGCTGGGGCGGCCCAGCCAACACCGAGGGGACGTAGGCACCACCAGACAAGACCTCCCCTAGCAAATTCAGCGGAGGAGGCTAGCTCCACTAGGGTCGGTGAGCTGGCTGGCACCGACACCTCCCTATGAACAAAATTTGGTCCAGTACTAGCATCGAGGAAGGATGGGCAAGATGCCGAACACAAGGGGTGCAATCGCTTGACCGAACGAAGGGGAGGCAGAGGGAAAACCAAGGTTGATGAATTGAGAGGCAATGGTGTTGGGCAGATCCTGGGAAATGGCCACTAGCCCATGTGCCGAAGTCCCACCCTTCGGCTCCTAAAGGGGCTCGATTGACTCCGGGACAAAACCTCCCGAGGCTGAGTCGTCGAAGGAGGCTAGCTTCAAGTGTGGCCGCGGGCCAAACTGGGGCGAACCTTGGAGGTCACCAGAGGCCATCAAAGCCCTGTCAACTGAACAGATCTCCAAGCCGTGCTCCTGGCCAGGAGCAGCTGTAGGGGAAGTTGGGGCAACAAGGTGGCCTGCCGCCTGGAGGAAGGAAGGCCAGGATGCCTTGGGCCGCGCTGTCGACGAGCTGCTCGGGATGAGACCGAGTTGCACTGTAGCCGCCAACGCCGCCTTGACGTAATCTTCCGCTTTGCGTAGCCAGTCTCCTCGCAGCTCCTCCTGGGAGGGGGATTGAGGCTGGTTGTTGTCTTGGAAGTCCTGGATAGCTTCACGAACGGACTTGGCGTAGGACGCAAAAAGGTCCTGCAGTCTTCGATCAACTGGAGTGTTGACTTCCTCCGGTGGGGCGATGGAGGAGACGAGAAGTGGCTGGGAAGGGCCCCGGCCTCCCGCCTCTACGACGCCCTTCCTTCTTCTTGCCATGATGGTGACCCGAGGGGGATCTGTTGTAGTCACGGCTGGAGTCAAGGCGGAGGTTGGCCGAGGAGCCAAAGGTCCGAGGCTTCATTGTAGTTGTGGCCACTTGCTGCCACCGTCAGTATCATCGTGGTCCTTACGCCTCCAGTGGGAGGAGGAGGGATGGTCATCCTGGGCCGAGCGGCGGGAGGGACAACACTGGTCGCGAGGCTTGCGACGGTCATCCACTGGGTTAGCCTCCGACTCCTCGTCCTTCCTCGGCAGGTGAGTGGGGAGATGGCTCGGCCCCCCCTTTGATTCCGGGTACCATCAACAACCCCTAGGTTCCAGGGAAGCTGGGTTGTGATGGCCTCATAAGGGGCGATGTCAGCAGCTGAGAGGAAGTCATCAAGGGGGGCAGCCGTGTGGTCCTCGACGTAGTCAAGGTGAAGGATCACCCGGTGGGTGAGCCCACGCCTCCATTTGTCAGGGAGACGAGAGTTCGCGTTTGGACGGTTTGGGTCCTCCCCTCCGTGCATGAAGGAAATCCATGACACCTTTGGGATGGAGCTTGGGTTGGCAGTCCAAGCCCAAAGATTGAGGGTCCGCGTGTCCTCCCAACTCACCGATACACCTTCAATGGACTGCAGTGAACACTTCCTGCCAATGAGTCGCTCATCCACATCCGGCGTCCAAGCGAAGATCGGAAGGCCTTCCAGGCAGAGCCGGACTCGAAAGAACATGACAGCTCCAAAGGCGTGGCTCGCAGCCCTCCAAGGTCGAACATGAATCTCCAAGTCTTCGTGCTGGAATTTCTTCGCTTCACGCACTCTCTCCCGAGAGTACTTGGTGTTGAACCTGAGTAGGAAGGTCTCTGGGTAGTGGAGGGAGACAGAGACTTCTTCGCGGTGAAGACCGAAGCGGCGACGAACCGCTTCCACCACCACTCTGTCATCGGAGTTAGGGTCACCCCGAAGCACCCAGGCAACAAGGGTAGTGTCTTCCAAGTCTTGACAGTCGCGGACTAGCTGAGGGTAGGGGTTGACAATGCAATAGTCCTCGTCCGGGCGGGTGCCAAGAGCTCCTAAGAAATCCATGCTCGAAGCACACTGAGAAGGGGGAGCCGGGTGCCAAGGAGCCGAGCGCCGAAGGTCCTACAGTGTGGAATGGTGCCTCTGGGAGGGAGGGTGGTGGAGGGTTGGCTCAGACTTGGCACTCCCTCTCAGAGTGGCTCGAGTGGAAGCAACGGATGCAGTGGAAGGGGACACGGCAGCTGGTGATTTGGTGGTCTCTAGAGAGGCAACGATAGCACCTTCCTGTAGATTTATTGAGGAAGGATGGTGAGGCTGAGCTGGGGCGAGGGGAGGGAATGCGCCTAGCGGTGCGCCACCACCGAGGCCTCTGAACCACCTGCCATCCGTCTTCCACGCCGAGCCAAACGGAGTGGGCGAGGGAGAGCCTTCACTGACCAGAGGATACGCCATATCTTCGAGGTTGCTTCAACGGGACAGGCCGCGCCAAGCTAGAGCCGTAGCTCTAGGGGGGCGCTGGGACACTTGAATGTGCTTCGCGTGAAATTGCTTCGGTGGGCAGTGGTTGCGCCGCACATTGAATGAGGTGGTGGAGTTTGAATCCCCCTTTCTCTGGAGGATTTGAGCAAAAGACGTTGCTTCCACCTGCTGCAGAAGGCATGGAGGTCCAGGGGGGCGCCACTGGGGGGGAAGCCCACCTGAGAGGGCACGACACTGACTCTGGAGGCGCCACCGGACCCCGTGAAGAGGGGCAACGAGGGGCAAATGAGGTCCAGATCTGGCATGGGAGAGGTTTGGGGTGGGGGGGCGCTGGGCGCAGGGGGGGGAGGTAGCAGAGGGGGGGAGGAGGAGGCGGAAGGCGGGGGCTTGAGCGGGCGGAGCGGAGGGCATGGAAAGGGAAGGGGGGGCGGGGAGATCGGGGAGGGGCTTAGGGACCATCGCGAGGGGGGGTTGAGGGGAAAGGAAGGAGGGTGGCCACGGTGCGGAGTGACACCCGGGGGGAGAGGAGGATTTGGGTGTTGTGTCGATACGTAAGTCTGGAATCAATACAGGGAGATACAGGGAGGGATATCGATCATCTGTGTACACTTTGTCTGATTCATTGGGCCGTTCATTTATTTCCTCTTAGTTTCTACTTTGCTGTAAATATATTCGGTGCAGTTCCTTTCTTTTTCATGAAATATTTCAATAAGGTTCTCCCCTCAGGAAAAAGTTAGCACAACATACATGCCATTAATTCTGCAAAGTTGTTTTTACAAAATAGTACATATGAGACCCAGGAGTATACACATACAGGAATTTCCTACTAGTTCTTGAATCTTGAGTTTCAAACAAGTGTAAATAAAACAACCCCCCAGATGAATTAGACCATATGATGCTACAACTGAACTCGACAATGGGCTTTGTACATCTCATTAATTACACACTCAGTATATATTCCCTAGGGGAAATCATAATATACCTGCACGAAGTGTCCAAGCAAACATTCATAACAATGTTTTTTTTTTCTCTAGAAGAAGCATTCAAAAATATGTTGAACACCATCCATGTCATCGTCTTCCTGGGGAACCAGAGAATGTGCCGACGCTCGTCGTCAACTGCGGATATGACATGACGGATGGATTGAATCCTTTGTTTTGCATCAAAGGCAGCATGCTGAAGCTCAAATGGGTTGGTGCCAACTCTGGTTGTGGCATGTCATTGTTGAGGTATTGCATTAGTTGCCCCATGTTGGGCCTTGAAGTAGGAAACGGATGCAAGCACACAAGCCCTAGTTTTAGCACCAAGCATGCCTCATCAATGTCATAGTCACCTTGGAGTCTCATGTCCACCGTCTCCGTGAGTGATCCATCATGCCAATGTTCAAGAACCCAGTCAACCAGCATAAGTCGGTTGCCTTGTGCATCCTGCCTGACAGGCCTTTGCCCACAAGTGACCTCAAGAAGGAATGCGCCGAAAGCAAACACATCTGTAAGAGGAGATGCCTTTCCTGTCCGTACCATCTCGGGGGCTAGGTACCCCATGGTGCCAACCACATGTGTAGTCTGTGGGTCAGTACCATGATCATACAATCTTGCGAGGCCAAAGTCACCTAGCCTTGCATTCATTTCACTGTCGAGGAGCACATTGCTTGCCTTAATGTCTCGGTGGATGACAACTTTCTCCCACTTCTCATGGAGGTAGAGCAAGCCACATGCAATATCTTTGATGATCCGAAACCTCCGAGCCCAATCCAGCGTAGGCTTGTCCTCTACATCATATAGATACTTATCAAGACTACCATTCGACATATAGTCATACACCAAAAGTAGTTCATGTTTCCGCCGGCAGTAGCCGAGTAATGGCACGAGATTGCGGTGTCGAAGGCGGCCGATGCTGACAACCTCCGATTTCGATGTTGGAAGAACTCCCTTATAGACTTCTCCGAACCCTCCCACTCCAACTAAGTTCTTGCTCTTAAACCCTTCGGTGGCATGGAACAAGTCCTTGTATGAGAGCCGTTGAGGCCCAAAATTTTCCTCCCAATCCTCCCGCAGCTCAGCGTACCTTAGTTGCCTCCGCACAAGTAGAATGACAGCGGCTCCGACAGTGAGGACGAACATTGCGCTGGCTATTGGAAGGACGATTTCCAAGACCTTGGAACGAGGCTTGGAGCCCACACGAGGTAGCTTTGGCAGTTTGGTGATGTCAATGGCCGGAGCTGGAACATTCATGCCAAAGCTCCAGCCAAGCACCATGTGTCGAGTGCTGACTGGGCCCGTTGTAGCTGAGAAGCCAATGTGCACTGGGTCTGTGAGAACAGTTGAGAGATCGTAGGTGGCTGAGAGCAGAGGCCTCATCGGTTTGGGGAGTCAAGGAAGCATGAGGTGTCGATTTCACGATGCGGTGGCACGCATGCAAGATGCCAGCGCGCCCGGCGAGCGGCGCTGAGGAAGAAGGCAGTACCCTGACCGGTGGGCCCGGATCGCCAGAGAGAGAAAGGAAACAGCGCATGCGAGCTGGTTGGGTCGGACCCGGTGACGGTCGGGTCCGGTCGTTGGGTGGTGCAAGCGGTCCAGCCACACTCGGGTCCCAGCTAGGCAATGAGGTGCGGTCGGATCAACTCGACTTGGTTGCTACGGTTCCAAAGGGCTCGGTCGGACTAGGGTTTAGATGCAGTTTTGACCGAAAAGCTAAAAGTTTAACCGGCCAAATTAAAATAGAAGAAAATTTTAAAAAATTCTTAAAATTTTTGTGGGAGTTATTAGAATCAAATAGGACTTAGGAAAAATAGTTTAAAGCACTGTTCATACTAAAATTTGTCACAAATAAATTATTTTCAAAACTACATTAGAAAAATGGTTTGAATTTTGGTGAGATCAAAATAACTTCTAAAAATTTGAGAAAAATATTTCAATTCATGATAAATAATCTAGTATTACAATAAATTATTTCCAACTATTTTTAATAAACATTTTCTGCATTCAAAACAAAGCTTGAATTGAATTGAAAATTTGAAAACTTCGTCAAACTTTATTACAACAACAAAAGTTTTACATTAATACATAATTTACACACATAACACATGATATACTTAGCTAATCTAACTTAATTATTTTGAGGACGTTACAAATTTCAAACAAGTACAGTCATTAAATTTCAAACAAGTACAAGTAGAAACTCTCCAACTATTTACAAGATCTAACAGCAGAACCCTTACATTCTGTTCAAACTAAGAACTGAGAAGAAACAGAGACTGTTGGCAGATCTAATTAGTGACACTAGAGTTTTTCTTTTCAGAATCCTTGAAGTAAATATTGTGACAGCAGAACTAATAATTACGATGTGCTTAGGTACAATATGTTCGTATGGCCCTGGAATCCCATCTATCTATGTCATCTTCCACCGGAGAGACTGGACGACATGCAATTGTTGCCTACTGTGGAAGGCAACGATGTGTGCTGGTCGAAACCTTCGTTCTGCATCATGGCCAACATGCTATAACTTGAGTTTGTGGGCATCAACTCCGGGAGTGGCATGTCACCATCGAGGTATTGCATGACTTGCCGCATACTGGGCCTTGCATTGCAAAATGGATGTGCACACAATAATCCTAGCTTTAACACTAGACATACCTCATCGACATCGTAGTCGTTATGTAACCTCCTGTCCAGTGTGTTTGTGGGTGATCCTTTGTGCCAATGCTCGACAACCCGATCAACTAGCATCTCTGAACTGTCCTGTGCGTGATAGTTGATAGGCCTTTGCCCGCAGGTTACCTCAAGAATGAAAATGCCAAATGCATACACATCTGTTAGAGGTGTTGCCTTACCAGTGCGCCCCAGCTCTGGGGCTATATATCCCATGGTACCAACCACATGTGTTGTTTGTGGGTCAGTGCCATGGTCATACAACCTTGATAGGCCAAAGTCACCAAGACGTCCGTTCATTTCAGTATCAAGGAGTACATTGCTTGCTTTGATGTCTCGGTGGATCACAACTTTCTCCCACCTCTCATGGAGGTAGAATAAGCCAGATGCAACATTTTGATGATTTGAAACCTTTGAGCCCAATCCAGCGTGGGCTTGTCCTCTTCACAATATAAATATTTGTCAAGACTTCCATTTGGCATATAGTCATATACCAATAAGAGTTCACCTTTTCTCCTGCAATATCCGAGTAACCGAACGAGGTTGCGGTGTCGGAGGCGGCCAATACTAACAATCTCGGCGATAAACTCCTTCATTCCCTGCTTTGACTCGTGGGACACCCTCTTCACAGCAACCTCCAATTTAGAGACTGGAAGCAAACCTTTATACACCTTCCCAAATCCTCCTCGGCCAAGTAGATTCTTGCTCTTGAATCCGTCTGTAGCATGGAACAAATCCTTGTATGACAAGCGGTGTGGCCCAAACTCGGGTTCCCAATCTTCGTGTAGCTCAGCGTACCTCGTTCGCCTCCTCACTAGTAGAATGACGGTTGTTCCCACAAGAAGGATGAATGTGGCGGTGGCTATTGGTAGGACAACCTCCAGCACTTTGGACCGAGGTTTTGGGCCAACTCGAGGTAGCTTTGGCAGTGTGGTGATGTCAATGGCCGGAGCTGGAACATTCATGCCAAAGCTCCAGCCAAGCACCATGTGTCGAGTGCTGACTGGGCCCGTTGCAGCTGAGAAGCCAATGTGCACTGGGTCTGTGAGAACAGTTGAGAGATCGTAGGTGGCTGAGAGCAGAGGCCACATCGGTTTGGAGACTTCCAGGGAGCCATGGTTACATTGATCTGTGTGGTCTCTTCATTGTAGTCCACCCAACCTTGCATGGCCTCTCCACTATATAGTGTCAAGTTCTTGAAAATAACGTTCTTGTCATCATAGAAGCCAGAATAGAAGGATTGCACAGAGCGGAGGCCGTTGATGTCAATGCCAACATGGCTGTTGCTGATATCCCCCCACTCGTTGTTTTGGAAGGTGTCGAGCTCGACTGCGAAGATGTGGTTACTTGAGTTGCCAGTGTTGTTGATGTTGAAGAGGCCCAAGTACCCATCCGGCCATGCAGTCGAGAAATTCGTGCTCGGAGCGATGAAGAACGCCATGCCGTCGTAGCTTCTGTCGGGGTAGAAGGACTGGATACCAAACACGAAGTTCACCGAGAAGGACTGCACTGTGCCGTTGGGTGGCTTGCGCAAATGCAGAGTTGGGTAGAATGCATGGCCGCTGAGATCAGTCTTGTCGCTAGTCAGCTCAAGGAGTCTCTCCGGTGTGATTTTGGCGGTGCCGTCGAGGGTGAGGTCTGTGCTGGTGAAGCCATGGTAGAGAAATTGGTCTTGACCAGCACAAAAGGATACAAGGTTAAAGCTAAGGGAGAGTACAAGGAGCACAAGGAAGGGGAAATGCTCCATGTCAGGTATAGCAATTCAACAAAGATGCAAGAACATATAGTGTTTTGTAGGCCTTGCACGGTGGTTTGCGTTTGCACACAACCAGAATAATGCTGCTTTTATCTATTTTGCACGGTGCTTCCAGGCCTCCATCCCGCTGGACATCCATGTCAAGGTCTCCTCTCCAGTTTTCCACAAGCTTCACTGTCTGAAAGTGCAAGTAGTTAATGTCAAGAATGAGATTAGTTTGTTCGAGATCAGATTTTTCTCAAAAATCTCCCAAAGTTGATTTCACAATTTTAAAAAAATAGTTCTAATATGTTAACTCTTAAGTATTGTTTGTTTGTTAGAGTTAACCCTGATAGTATCCTAAATTAATTCACGTATGATCCAATCTAACCCCTCTACTCTAGAGCACACTTACGAAGAGGTTCATATGGTATGTAATATCTATAGTTAAAAACTAAAAAAAACTAGCTAGCGGGATTGCCCGTGCAGGTGCGCGCGTGGTAATATCCATGGTTTCGTTACCGGTTTGCAATTTTTACTGGGGGTGCCGATAAATCCGGTTTGGCCGATTGATTATGTCAAATCAACGCTGAGCTTTCACGCTATACATCAGTGTGTTTCATTCATATAGGTAATGACAATTGATTGGTATGCCCTGTTAAAACAGTTTTTTTTTTAATATAAGATCTAACAGTCAAAATTACTAGAAGAAGTACCATCAAAGAATTTTCTATAGGAGCTAGAGAAGTATGAGACTGCTACGATTAAGGAGGAGGGTAGATCTTGGTCCCTCGCGAAGGCCAAGAGTTTGGAGCTTTTTATTCCCTTGTAATTTAGCCTTACTGAACTCCTTGTCTCTTACTCTTCTTTATTAATAAACGGGCAAATCTCCTGCCGGTTTTCCTTCAAAAAAAAAGTCCGAAAATGCAATGCTTGGTCTGCCGGGTTAGAATTGTTTTATTAATTAACCTTTTTTTTAATTTTATTATAAAGTTAACCCCACGCGAACTTTATTTTTAATTCTAACCCCTTCGATCACGCCACCACCCGTAGCGTGACAAAACAACACTGTCACACCAACCCGTATCTAGGCAAACTCTTATCACGCCACCACCTGATCGTGACAGTGTTATTTGATCACGCCACCACCAGTGGCGTGATAAAAAATACTATTTTAGCGGACTTATCCTTCAGCGTGACAATATTGTTTTGTCACACCACGGATGATGACATCACCAAAGAATTGAATGGAAATAAAGTTAAGTGGGGTTATCTTTAAAGTAAAGTTTACAAAAGGGTTAATTAATAAATAAAAAAAAGCTCGCCGGGTTGCCTGTTGCCAGAGGCCACTGTGCAGTCTGCATCTATTTCCCTCGGTAGTACTAACAATGGCTTTGATGTTCGACAGCCTTCTGTTTTTAATTACGCGAATATCTTCCCCTGTATATCTCTGTGTTTTTGTGATGGTTTTATATCTCTGTTTTTATGAACTTATATCTATGTTTTTAATTACATAAGTATGAACAAATAGATGATTTAAACTAGTTCCATCATCAAACATAGCTACTAACACAGAAAGATATAGTTTATTGGATTGTGGTTCGGTAGGAATAGCAAACCTTGAACTTGAGTGCAAATATCATTATCGTCTTTAATCACCTGATGCACACTGGCAGACTACGACGCATGGGGAAAAACTAAAGAAGAGAACAATATGGCCATGCGTAAGTTACAAGTTGCCTTAGCACTGGAAGTTATAACTGCAGTGCAAGCTTCAACACTGCCCAAACTTACACCCTCGCTTCTTCCCTGAGCATTGTTCATACTCATGTCAGCCATGAAGCCTATGTCCTTACTTCTACAACTATTGTTCCTCGGCCTTGACATGGTAGCCTTCACATGTGGTGAAGACAAATTCATCTACTCTGGCTTTGCCCATGACAGCCTCACTCTCGATGGTGTGGCCATGGTGACAGCCAACGGCCTCCTTGACCTGACCAATGGCTCTGTCAAGCTCAATGGTCATGTGTTTTATCCAACTCCATTGCGCTTCCGCAGGTTCTCGGATGGCACGGTGCAATCCTTCTCTACATCCTTTGTGTTTGGCATCCAATCTACCTACCCTAGCCATGGCTTCACATTCTTCATTGCACCAAGCAAGAATTTTTCATCCGCGCTGCCAACACAGTTCTTGGGCCTCCTCAACAACCAGAACAATGGTGACATGAATAACCACATCTTCGCAGTTGTAACGTCCGTTTTCGGACGGTCCAATAGTAATTGATTTCGTTCCGTTCTTCGCCGTAATTCAACTAAATCCTATTTTCAAAAATCTCCGTTCTTCCTCGGTTTGAGTTTCAAATGCATTGCTCGTAGCATTTGAAACTCGATTCAACGATTGGAGCTCGTCTCCTCCGTTTCGAACCTTCGGGCCAACTCTCGGGCTTAGCCCACTTCCTCTCTCGGGCCAATACCCGGCCACCCGGCCAGGTCTTCCTCCTCTTCTCTCCTCCCATTCCCCTGTAAAGCGGCGGCGGTGGAGGACCTTCTCCTCCCACAGATCGCTCGCCTCCTCTGCCCTCTGCTCAGCACCAACCCCCCCTGGCCGCCTCCATCCCGTTCCTCCCCCTTTCCCTCTGCCGCTCTCTGCCGCGCCCAGCTTCGTCAGAGCCACCAGCTCGCCCGCTCCCTGCGCCTGCTGCACTTCCATCCCTCCGTGCAGCGCCCTCGTCACCGACTCCCGTCAGCTCGCGTCCTCGCCCTCGACCCCGGAGCCGCCCGTGCGCAGTGGCGTCATCGTCATCCTCGCTCGTGGGCCAGCGCGCACTCGGTCGTCACCAACCCCGCGACCTTGGAGCCGCTCGTACGCCTGCGTCAGCACGGCGTCACAGCATCGTCCTCGCCGTCCTCGCGCTGCACCCCAACCACCCGTCGCGCCAGGACCAAGCGCGTCGCCCATACCTCCGCCTCGGGGCGCGGCCGCCTACTCTCGTCCTCCTCCTTGACCCGCAGCTCCTCCCGCTCCTCCTTCTCCCTTTAAGCCCTTCGCCCCAGAGCTCCCACGCGTCGCCCCATTGCAAGCGGTAAAAAACATACCTCCAAAACCGTGAACTCCTCCTCGGCCGCCAGCGCCGCCAGCGTGTGGTCGCCTCGGTGAGCCCAAGCCAGCCACCATCACCATAAGCCCGTGTACGAGTCCGTCCCCCCTCCCGTCTCCGCCCGTCGCCAGTAGACCTCCACCCACGCGCCCTTCTTCTCCGCTCCCGGCCGCCGTCGAGCCGCACCGGTCTCCCCATTCCTCCGGACCGCTCCTCCCACACCTCGCCCTCATTTGCTTTGGTGCGTCTTGCCTCCTCCTCCTGGCCACAGATCGCCGAGCCAGCCGAGCTCGAGAAAAGCCGCCGCGCCTCTTTCTTCCTCTCCGCCCACCTCCTCCCCGCCCGCCCACCTCCCCAGGCCGCCTCCTCTGGCGACCCGCGCCTCTCATGCCACCTCCCCGCCCGCCCTCACGCCGTCGCCGCCCATGGGGATCGGCCCGAGCCTCCCTCGCCTCCTCTGCTCTGAAAAATGGGAGAGGAAGTGATTTGGGGTTTTATTTTTATTTTTTGGCGTGGGCCCACCTTTGTCATAGGGTCTTCTCCCTTGTTAGGGTGACCGTGGGCCCCGAGCCTGTAGCAAGCCAGCTGCCTCCCCTCCTCACTTGCCCGTGGGCCCAGCGTCTTGTTGCGTGAACCCGAGCAACTTCATCTTTGTGGTTTGGTCTACACTTTAAATGAACCAAAGAGCCCTCTCTCTCTCTTTTCTTTTTCCTTTTAAGCTTCAGAATTCAGTATCTCCTCCGTTATAGCTCCAAAATTGCAAACTAAATTTCTAAAATTAGTTAAGTCGAGACCTTGCTAATGGCATAGGCCTTGATTAATTTGGAGTTTATTTGTGTATTCATTTGTATTTACTTGCTCTCTTTGCCGTTGTGCTTTTTAGGTAAATCGCCTGTTTAGGATTGAAGACGGAGATCCTCAAGTCGATCAAGACCAAGAATATCATGATCATCTTGCCTCTAACCAAGGCGAGTCAATACTTTGACCATGTTGCTCCTACATTTTATGTAAATTAATTTCTTTTAAATTAATAAATTGCATGCTTTAGTTTTTAATCAAAGATATGTTAAAGCTTAAGGTAGTTAATTACCTACTTGTTGTTTAAATAATTAATATGCCATCCATGTCAACTTGAATCCAATATCCTTTGTCACCCTAGTAATACTATGGTAATACTAGTTATAGGTAAATGTTAGGCGACATGCTAGCCTTGCTCAATCTTAGGGTATTAAATACCCCAAATCATCATGTCTTCAAAAATAAAATGTTTTGGGTAGTCATTGGTGGTCCAATGACTAAAGGCGAAAAATAGTTTGGTTTACTCCTCAAAAACCCTAAAAATGCTAGCTCTATCTGGGCGGATGGTGAGGCGGATTGGTGCTCAAGAGCACGAGAATGATTGGGTTGTGGAATGAACCGCCAGATAACCCTAAGGACTTAATCGGGTCACGACCTCCGTGTTAAACAAGTACAACCACAAGTTGCGAGAAAAACTTGCGACTTAGCTTAGTAGGTTTATTGAACCTTGGATGCCATTTATTTGGGCGGATAAATGGGGAGCCAAGGGATTTATTCGCTTGAATGGGACAGAGAGGAGGGTGACGTTTTGCGGTCGGTGAGGTATAGCACCGCTATACCGATCGTTGAGTAAAACATCCGCTCAACACTATGGGCGTAACCCTATATGTGCGAAATGACGAAGGGGCAAGATAAGTCGAAGCGTTATTGTGACAACCTCTCGACTACACATCTAAGGAATTGTGTAGGGCAATGAGTTAATTGTCTCTTGTGGGTAAAGTGTGCTATCTCTGCAGTATTAAAGCTGTTTAAGCAGTAGTGCCCTCTGGTCAAAAGCGGACATGGGAACTTAACTTGAGTTAGTTCTATTTCAAAACCTCGTGGGTGGTATAAAAGCGTGGCGGGCTCACCTAGCCACAAATTTGTTTTTCTGGGTGGATGTACCCAGTCTTTGTTAATATGGTGGATGTAACCATAATCAAAATAAGCATGAAGGTGGAGGTAACCTCTGCTGTTAATAATTATTGCACATTACTCTCTTTATAAAATTGCAATTTGTTAAAAATGCTAAGTCATAGGATTAGTAACTATAGTATTGCAAAAGCGGCTTTCATAAATAAAAGAACCGAGCCATCCTTGTTAAGCCGTGCATATATATAATTGCATTTGTGTGTTGGCTCATGAAACACGGTAGTAGTGCTCATCCTCGCTTCTCTCCCCACCCTTGAGATAATGAAGATGAAGGAGACTATGCCTACTACGATGGACGAAGGCGATGGACAAGGATATGGCGAGGAGTAGGATAGTTACGTAGTTTAGATCTCGCCCGTCTAAGTAGACTTCGTTGGTACCCACGTACAACCGATATTATCCGACCCTTGGTTAATATCATGCGTACCTGAGACACCCGATCGCTTGCACATGTGTGAGATGAGCCCTACCTTCCCTTTTGCTTCATTTGTAGACTTGAGTCGTTCTTTTGTAATGTATTATATTTGGCCTTGTGCGGCCCTTTTGTAAACTTCGACCCGATGAGGTCTATGTTACCATGTGTTGTAATATATTTGTTTTAGTTCACGCCTTGTATGAATGATGCGACAATGTGTCTTGTGAAGTGCTAGCTCTTGATCGAGGGAATAGCACGTGATTCACGAGAGGATTTGGATTCTCGAGAATCCGGGTCCGGCACAGTGATATCGAGCATCTGACTGTAGAGTCTTAGTTAGATTGGTGCGTTGCCTTAAGGACTTGGATCTTATTTTTAAAATTAAGAAAAGTTTGCCAAAAATATAGAGTATTTATTGCTTCTACTCATCATTCCTAGTTCCATACTTATCTTTATTTTCATTAAGTGTTACTAATCTTTTCCTTGTTTCAAAATTTGTAGATGACTTCTCCCCATTTGCAGGCCCATGGGACCATAGCTCTCATGGGATTAATGAAAGGCGGTTTAAATCGATCTCCTTCATGGTGATCACGTTCCTTAGCTTCCCCGCCCTCCGCTCTTGAGGGGCGGAAGGCGATGGTTATAGCTCACGAGTCTTGGGACATGGAGGTTTTCCTCTATGCCAGGACCGGCGAGTTCACGACCCACGAGTTCTTTGCGAGGCACCCGCCTCAGCGGCTCGGCGCTATCGAGATGCGGCCGTGTCGCCGTCACTGCTTGTGTCGGATACGAGGTCCTCTGCAAGAGTCGCCAGTCTTGCTTCTTCCGTGTCTCTACAATGGAGAGAGCTCCCGAGTCCTTCGTCGCCATCGACGATGAGCCCCGCTGACCCAACAGTGCGGTGACCCGGCGATGATCCACAACATCCACTCCCATACCGGCGAGATCCGCCCGGCGGATGCTTCTCCGCGGTAGTGAGGCCCACTCCGACACCCTTCGCACCAACATGATCGAAGCGATGAAGCCCACCATGATGCCATGTGGGAGAAACGGCATCGGCGTGGGCGAACATCATCAAGATGGAGAGAGCGCCGCCCTTGCGAGTAGCATCGTCTCCACGGCAGCCACAGCACTTTCGCCGCCGACTCTGACTTGACTTCAGCTCCTCCTCGCCCGAGGACTCCGCGCCAGTTATTGCAGCGCAAGAGCGTCACGACGCCCGATCCGCCGCCTTCGGCGACCTTCCGGTGTCGGCGTGGGCGCAGCCCCGCCGTTCCGTTCTCGCTTCGCCGCGCATCAGCTCGGGTCACTCTCGTTCGCGAGCTTGATCGAGCGCTCCGCTCCGTTCCTCGATGGAGTAGTCGAGATAGGCTAGGATAGCTAGCGATGCTTGCTAAGCGATCTTTTGGGTTGCAAGCACTTTTGTTTCTCCCTTTTGTAGAGCGATGTGTATCTTGTGTCATGACTTAGCTTAGCGTATAAGCTTTGTATGGAAGTCATGTAACACTTAACCCTTAATATAATGCAGCCATTCTAGGCTTTGTATTGTATTTGTTCGATCTTCTGTTTGGTTCTTTTGTGTGTGCCTTAGAGGGCTAGTAAACCCTCATATACCCCTTCCCTGATCATACTGGTTCTAAGTCTCATCTTTTCTTGAGGATGCATGCCAAGAAGCCGCCGCCCTGTCAGTGGAGCCTTTGCCCTTGGCGAGGAAGAGGCCGTGGGCGTGGCCGTGATCGTGGACAAGGACAAGACACGCCCCTCCACCACCACCGTCCGACAATGGCCCAAGTGATGTTCAGCAGACCCAAATTCTCCAAGCTTTGCTCAACAATCGTGAGACGGAGACTGCCGCTGCGCAATTCAAGCTCGTGACTTCTTAAGGACAAGGCCCTCACCTTTGTTGCGGCGAGACGAACCTCTTGAAGCCAAGGCGGCTCGGGGACCTTGAAAAGAAGCTTCGACTCGCTCGTTGCTCCAACAAAGACATGGTGGACTTTGCCACCCACCAACTAAAAGGTCTTTGCGGCCGCATGGTGGGAGAATTACCTTGCCGCCAGAGGTAAGGAAAGTCCAGTCGAAGAAGAAGAAGAAGAAGAAGAAGAAGCGGGCCGTAGCATCTCTGTTGGAGAACCGGCGACCTCCGCGACCGCGACATTGTAGAAAGAAGTTGCGAAGCCGCAGTTTGATGGGGATGAACCACTGCGGCCAATTCCTGGGCGAATTCAAAGCGACCTTCGCACCAACCGTACCGTAGGTACAATGAGATTGAAGAAGAATGAGTTGAACTACGAAACAAGGACATATGACGGTCAGCGAGTATGTCACTAAGTTTACCGACTTGCTCGCTACACCCCCAATGGCGTAGCGATGAAGAAGAAAAAGATAGACCGCTTTGTGGAAGGTATGCGTGGTGACATGCGTGGAAAGCTTATCCTCCATGACTATGCCAACTTCCACCGGTTGATCAACAAGGCTCTCTTGCTAGAAAATGAGAATAAGTTAGCGAAACTAGCGCAAGAGGAAGATGCCCTTCGAAGCCCCAAAAACTATCCCAAGTCAACTTTCGAGGCGGTTCATCTTTGAGATCATCTGCGGCCGACCTCGAAAAGCTCGACTCGGCCTCCCATCCTCAAGGAAGCGGTTTCGCGCCCTTCGCCCAGCCGGAGACGACCGACCAAGAATCATCAACCCATGACACACCTCCATTGCTTCAAGCTGTGGAGAAAAGGTCACTTGCTAAACGGTGCCCTCATCGCAACAACCCGCTCCAAAGAACAACCCAGAGGCGCCCTAGTTCAAGGTCGGACCTCGGCTCGAGCAAAGTCATCGACTTCCCAAGCTTCAAGGTCTACCCGACACAAAGCCGTGGCAATGTGAATCATGTCACCGCAGAGGAGGCACAAGATGCTGCAGGAGTCTTGATGGATGCGTTCTCTGTTAATTCAAGTACCGCACAAGTATTGTTTGATTACGGAGCTTCACACTCCTTTGTTTCAAGAAAGTTTGTTGAAAGGCTTAAGTTGCCGACTTATAAGCTAAAAAAACCCGTGGTACTTAGATCACCCGGGAACCCTATATGCTACTTGATTAGTCCCAAAGTAGAAATTGCTTTGGAGGATTACTCGATTCTTAGCTACTCTTCTTGTGCTAGAATCCCAAACACTAGATATCATCCTCGGGATGGATTGGTTGGCCGCATATCATGGATTAATAGATTGCGCCAGCGAGAAAAAGTGGTACTTGTCAAGGATCACGAAACCACAATAAGGATTAGTGTGGATCGTTCCCTCCTTTGGATCGAACAATCCACCACCTTGGAGAGTTGTCCTTAGAGACAACGCTTGTAGTTCAAGCTTACCCGACGTCTTCCCGGAAGAATTGCGGGCATGCCACAGCGGAGATATCGAGTTTGTGATCAATTTGAAGCGAGAACAGCCCCAATTGCTAAGAGACCATCTGAGAATGGCGGTGATTTAACTTGAAGAGTTGAAGACACAACGAAGACTTACGAGAAAGGATTCATTAGACCTAGTTCTTCTCCACAGGGTTCGCCATTCTTTTTGTAAGGAAGAAAGATGGTTCCGCCAGTGCGTGGATTACTGAGATCACTCAGCGAGGTGACAATCAAGAACAAGTATCCCTTGCCCGCATTGATGATCTATTTGATCGGTTGTGGTAACCAGCTTTTCTCCAAAATAGATTTAAGATCTGGATACCATCAACTCAAGATCCGGAGCGAGGACATTCCTAAAACGGCCTTCACCACTCGGTATGGCTTGTATGAGTTCACAATCATGTCGTTTGGCTTGACCAATGCTGACCTACTTCATGAATCGATGAAAAAGGTATTTATGGAATATCTGGACAAGTTTGTGGTCGTGTTCATAGGCGACATCTTGATCTATTCAAGACCAATGAAGAGCATCTTTGAACATCGCAAATGGTCTGGAAAAGCTAAAAGAGCATGAGCTCTATGCCAAGTCTGATAAATGTGAATTTTGGCTTAAAGAAATCAGTTTCCTCGGACATATTGTATCCGCAGGAGGAATAGCGGTTGATCCGGCCAAGGTAGAAGGCGTGATGGATTGGAAACAACCTACATCGATGTGAAGTCCGTAGCTTTCTCGGTTTAGCGGATACTCTGAGCGCTTCATAGAAGGATTCTCCAAGCTTTCCAAGCCGATGACCCACTTGCTTAAGAAAGAAAAGAAGTATGAATGGACGGATGCTTGTGAGAAGAGTTTTAAAGAATTGAAGAAGAAGTTAACCGCACGGTGTTGACCACGCGGACATTCATCAAGACTTTGAAGTCTACTGTGATGCATCACGCCAAGGTCTTGGTTGCGTGCTTATGCAAGGAGGAAAAGTTGTAGCCTATGCATCCAGACAGCTCCGTCCTCATGAAGACAACTATCCAACTCATGACTTGGAGTTAGCAGCAGTAGTGCACGCCCTTAAAATTTGGCGGCATTACTTGATTGGAAATCATTGTGATATTTATCTGGGACCACAAGAGTCTCAAATACATATTCACT
Source organism: Phyllostachys edulis (assembly GCA_036346405.1). Lineage (NCBI taxonomy): Eukaryota > Viridiplantae > Streptophyta > Magnoliopsida > Poales > Poaceae > Phyllostachys > Phyllostachys edulis. The sequence continues at coordinate 8,600,072 of CM070558.1, forward strand.
CAATCAGATCTCAACCTCCGACAAAGAAGATGGTTAGAGTTAATAAAGGATTACAATTTGGATGTCCATTATCATCCCGGAAAGGCTAATGTAGTTGCTGATGCATTAAGCCGTAAGTCATCTTCTTGATAATGTTATGGTTCAAGAGCATCAACCCGAGCTTTATAAGGAATTTGAAGCCCTCAACTTTGTGTTTGATAGAACAAGGCACGGCGAGATGCTATGGAAGCACATCCAACTTTAGAAGAGCAAATCAAGGCCGCTCAAAAAGAACATCACAGAGTCCAAAGATTCAAGCATCTCATGGCTAAAGGAAAAGCCCCAAGATGATCGAAGACCGACAAGGAATTCTATGGTATGGGACCGTCTCTTTGTTCCCCACCGAAGGAACTCAAGGATTTGATTACGAAAAAAGCCCACTCGGCGTATACCTGCACCAGGTAGCACCAAGATGTATCAAGACATGAAAATTTTGTATTGGTGGCCACGCATGAAGAGATATCGCCGAGTATATACTTTGTTGTGATGTATGTCGTGAATCAAAATTTGAACATCGAAGCCAGCGGATTGCTCCAACCCCGCAAGTCCCTCGATGGAAATGGGAAGAGATTGGAATGGATTTCATTACGGTCTACCCGAACCAAGTCGGTTGTGACTCAATATGGGTTATAGTTGATAGGTGACCAAAGTAGCCCATTTCCTCCCGGTGAAGACAACTTACAAGGGAGACAAGTTAGCCGAGTTATATATGGCTCGTATTGTGTGTTTACACGGAGTACCCAAGAGGATAGTCTCCGATCGAGGATCCCAATTCACCTCGCATTTCTGGGCCAGTTTGCATGATGCCCTTGGAACACACCTCGATTTTAGCACAGCTTACCATCCGCAGACTGATGGTCAGACAGAAAGGACAAACCAAATTCTCGAAGACATGCTTCGAGCTTGTGCTTTGGAATTTACCGTAGATTGGGAAAAGTGTCTACCGTATGCCGAGTTTGCATACAATAATAGCTACCAGTCAAGTCTGAAAATGTCACCGTTTGAAGCACTTTATGGAAGAAAATGCAGAACCCCTCTGCATTGGTCAGAATCCGGTGAAGGATATATCTTCGGACCAGATACTCTCAAGCAAGCGAGAAAGTTCGTGATCGAGATCGCCTCCAGCGGCTCGATCGAGATAGAAGAGTTATCTTGACAACCGTCGAAGAAAGTTAACTTTTGAAGTTGGAGATGCCGTGTACCTTAAGGTATCACCGCTTGTGGAACTCGAAGATTCAAGGTTAAAGGCAAGCTTGCCCCAAGGTATATAGGCCCATTCCCCATCACCGCCAAGCGTGGAGAAGTTGCCTACCGATTAGAGCTCTGGGAGAATTTGTCGAAGTTCACAATGTGTTTCCGTCTCGGCTCAAGAAGTGTCTCGAGTACGAAGAAGCGGGCGTCCGTCGAAGCCATCGCCCTTGACAAAGATCGACTTATCACGAGCATCCGATCAAGATCCTCGGCGTCATCGAGAAGCGAACAAGGCGTCAAGTCATCCGCCTTTGCAAGGTCGATTGGAGTCACCACACGTTAAGGAAGCCACTTGGGAGCGCAAAGATCAATCTGAAGCAAGACTACGTTCTGTTCTGGGCGGCTTGAATCTCGGGTCGAGATTACATTTAAGGTGGGTAGGATTTGTAACGTCCGTTTTCGGACGGTCCAATAATAATTGATTTCGTTCCGTTCTTCGCCAGTAATTCAACTAAATCCTATTTTCAAAAATCTCCGTTCTTCCTCGGTTTGAGTTTCAAATGCATTGCTCGTAGCATTTGAAACTCGATTCAACGATTGGAGCTCGTCTCCTCCGTTTCGAACCTTCGGGCCAACTCTCGGGCTTAGCCCACTTCCTCTCGGGCCAGCCACCTTGACTGACCAGCCGGTCTTCCTCCTCTTCTCTCCTCCCATTCCCCACAGGCAAAGCGGCAGGTGGAGGACCTTCTCCTTCCCCGTCACAGATCGGCTCGCTTTGCTCCTCTGCCCTCTGCTCGGCACCAACCCCCACGCCTCCATCCGTTCCTCCCCTTTCCCTCTGCTGCTCTGCTGCGTGCCCGGCTCGTCGAGCCACCAGCTCGCCCGCTCCTGCGCTTTCTGCACTTCCATCCCTCCGTGCAGCGCCCTCGTCACCGACTCCCGTCAGCTCGCGTCCTCGCCCTCGACCCCGGAGCCGCCGTGCGTGCAGTGGCGTCATCGTCATCCTCGCTCGTGGGCCAGCGCTTTCGGTCGTCACCAACCCGCGACCTTGGAGCGCTCGTCGCCGCTGCGTCGGCCGCGGCGTCCACAAAGATCGTCCTCGCCGTCCTCGCTTTTGCACCCCAACCACCGTCCTGCCCGTGGACCAAGCGCGTCGCCCATGCCTCCTGCCTCGGGGCGCGGCCTACTCTCGTCCTCCCCCTTGACCCCGCAGCTCCTCCCGCTCCTCCTTCTCCCCTTTAAGCCCTTTCGCCCCCAGAGCTCCCCCCACGTCGCCCATTGCAAGCGGTAAAAAACATACCTCCAAAACCGTGAACTCCTCCTCGCCGCTGCCGCCAACGTGTAGTCGCCTCGGTGAGCCCACGCATGTGCCACGTCACCATGAGCCCCAGAGCACGAGGAGTCCGTCCCCACCTCCGTCTCCGCCCGTCGCCGAGACCTCCACCCACGCCCTTCTTCTCGCTCCCGCCCGCCGTCGCCAACCGCACGGTCTCCCCATTCCTCCCGGACCGCTCCTCCCACCCCTCGCCCTCATGGCTCTTTGATGCGTCGCCGCCTCCTCCCAGCGCCCAAGATCGCCGAGCATGAGCTCGAGAAAAGCCGCCGCCTCTTTCTTCCTCTCCGCCCCACCTCTCCCGGCCCGCCCCCTCCTCCCCCAGGCCGCCTCCTCTGGCGACCAGCGCTCTCTCATGGCCTCCCCCGCCTCCCAGCTCACGTGTGCCGCCCACGGATCGGCCCGAGCCTCCCTCGCCTCCTGCTCTCTGAAAAATGGGAGAGGAAGTGATTTGGGGTTTTATTTTATTTTTTGGCGTGGGCCCCACCTGTCATAGGGTCTTCTCCCCTTGTTAGGGTGACCGTGGGCCCCCGAGCCTGTAGCAAGCCAGCAGACTCCCCTCCTCCTTGCCAAGGGCCAGCAGCGTCTTGTTGCGTGAACAGCCGCTTTTGTCTTTGTGGTGGGTCTACACATTTTAAGTGAACCAAGACCCTCTCTCTCTCTTTTCTTTTTCCTTTTAAGCTTCGTAAATTCGTATCTCCTCCGTTATAGCTCCAAAAATTGCAAACTAAATTTCTAAAAATTCGTTAAGTCGAGACCTTGCTAATGGCATAGGCCTTGATTAATTTGGAGTTTATTTGTGTATTCATTTGTATTTACTTGCTCTCTTTGCCGTTGTGCTTTTTCCCAGAATCGCCTGCTTTAGGATTGAAGGCAGGAGATCCTCAAGTCGATCAAGACCAAGAATATCACGATCATCTTGCCTCTAACCAAGGCGAGTCAATACTTTGACCATGTTGCTCCTACATTTTATGTAAATTAATTTCTTTTAAATTAATAAATTGCATGCTTTAGTTTTTAATCAAAGATATGTTAAAGCTTAAGGTAGTTAATTACCTACTTGTTGTTTAAATAATTAATATGCCATCCATGTCAACTTGAATCAATATCCTTTGTCACCTAGTAATACTATGGTAATACTAGTTATAGGTCGTGCTTAGGCGACATGCTAGCCTTGCTCAAATCTGGGGTATTAAATACCCCAAATCATCATGTCTTCAAAAATAAAATGTTTTGGGTAGTCATTGGTGGTCCAATGACTAAAGGCGAAAAATAGTTTGGTTTACTCCTCAAAAACCCTAAAAATGCTAGCTCTATCTGGGCGGATGGTGAGGCGGATTGGTGCTCAAGAGCACGAGAATGATTGGGTTGTGGAATGAACCGCCCAGATAACCCTAAGGACTTAATCGGGTCACGACCTCCCGTGTTAAACAAGTACAACCACAAGTTGCAGAAAAACTTGCGACTTAGCTTAGTAGGTTTATTGAACCTTGGATGCCATTTCGCTGGGCGGATAAATGGGGAGCCAAGGGATTTATTCGCTTGAATGGGACAGAGAGGAGGGTGACGTTTTGCCGATCGAGAGGTATAGCACCGCTATACCGGTCGGTGAGTAAAACATCCGCTCAACACTATGGGCGTAACCCTATATGTGCGAAAATAGACGAAGGGGCAAGATAAGTCGAAGCGTTATTGTGACAACCTCTCGACTACACATCTAAGGAATTGTGTAGGGCAATGAGTTAATTGTCTCTTGTGGGTAAAGTGTGCTATCTCTGCAGAGTATTAAAGCTGTTTAAAGCAGTAGTGCCTCTGGTCAAAAGCGGACATGGGAACTTAACTTGAGTTAGTTCTATTTCAAAACCTCGTGGGTGGTATAAAAGCGTGGCGGGCTCACCTAGCCCTCAATTTGTTTTTCTGGGTGGATGTACCCAGTCTTTGTTAATATGGTGGATGTAACCATAATCAAAATAAGCATGAAGGTGGAGGTAACCTCTGCTGTTAATAATTATTGCACATTACTCTCTTTATAAAAATTGCAATTTGTTAAAAATGCTAAGTCATAGGATTAGTAACTATAGTATTGCAAAAGCGGCTTTCATAAATAAAAGAACCCGAGCCATCCTTGTTAAGCCGTGCATATATATAATTGCATTTGTGTGTTGGCTCATGAAACACGGTAGTAGTGCTCATCCTCGCTTCTCCCCCACCCTTGAGATAATGAAGATGAAGGAGACTATACCTACTACGATGGACGAAGGCGATGGACAAGGATATGGCGAGGAGTAGGATAGTTACGTAGTTTAGATCTCGCCCGATCTAAGTAGACTCGTTGGTACCGCGTACAACCGATATTATCCACCCTTGGTTAATATCACTGTCAGTACCTGAGACACCCCATCGCTTACTGTGTGAGATGAGCCCTACCTTCCCTTTTGCTTCAGCTGTAGACTTGGTCGTTCTTTTGTAATGTATTATATTTGGCCTTGTGCGGCCCTTTTGTAAACTTCGACCCGATGAGGTCTATGTTACCATGTGTTGTAATATATTTGTTTTAGTTCACGCCTTGTATGAATGATGCAGAAATGTGTCTTGTGAAGTGCTAGCTTCTTGATCCAGGAAATAGCACGAGTGATTCACAGAGGATTTGGATTCTCGAGAATCCGGGTCCGACAGCAGTTGAACTCGATACCATCAAAAACATCGAGTTCCAAGACATCAACAACAACCACGTTGGGATTGACATCAATAGTCTCATCTCTGTGGAATCCTACCCGGCTGGTTTCTATGATGACGCTAATGGTATCTTCAGTAACCTGACCATCACTAGTGGCGAGGCGATGCAGGTCTGGGTAGACTTCAGTGCAGAGGAGGCACAGATCAGTGTGACCATGGCTCCCATGGGTAGGGCCAAACCCGTAAAGCCACTAGGCTCAGCCTTCTACAATCTCTCACAAGTACTCACGGAGACGGCGTATGCCGGCTTTTCGTCTTCCGCTGGCAGGGACAACACAAGGCACTATATTCTCGGGTGGAGTTTTGGTATGAATAGCCCTGCTCCAAGCATTGACATCGCCAATCTGCCAAAGATGCCACGTTTTGGCCCAAAGGCTCAGTCAAGGTTCCTAGAAGTCTTTTTGCCAATAGCAACGGCGGCGTTCGTCCTTGCCATGGGCACAGCCATTTTCTACTCGTGAAAAGGCATCTAAGGTATTCCGAGCTACGAGAAGATTGGGAGGTCGAGTTTGGGCCACAGAGATTCAACTACAAGGATTTGTTTCGTGCCACAGAAGGATTCAAGAACAGGAACCTGCTAGGTATTGGAGGATTTGGAAGGGTTTACAAGGGGGTGCTTCCGGTGTCAAAACTAGAGATAGCTGTGAAAAGGGTGTCGCATGATTCGAAGCAAGGCTTGAAGGAATTCATTGCAGAAGTTGTTAGCCTAGGCCGCCTCCAACACCGTAACCTTGTGCGACTGCTTGGCTACTGTCGACGGAAAGGTGAACTGTTTTTAGTATATGATTACATGCCAAATGGAAGCCTTGACAAGTGCTTGTATGGTCAAGAGGACAAGCCTACTCTCAGTTGGGTTCAAAGGTTTCGGATCATCAAAGGGATTGCATCTGGGTTGCTCTACCTTCATGAGGAGTGGGAGAAAGTTGTCATCCACCGAGTGAGAGACCATGTGGAGGTGTCCCCATGTTTGTGATGAGTAATTGACGGTCGGTTTAGTGAGTTTGAGTTTGTTTTGGGTATTCGAGGGTTGAGTACCTTTATCCGTGCTAATGTGGATTATCTTTGTTTAGATGCGGTGCTATGTGATGGTTTGTTTATCTGTGTGATTGCAGGACTTGAGCTAGGTCATGGTGAGGCGAGGAGGACGGGACTAGGCACGGAGGTGTCGAGGTCCAGACGGTCAAAGATGCGAAGATGATCGAGTCTCGCCGAGGTGGTTCTGAGTCGGGAGACGAGGAACCGGAACTGCCCGTGGCGGATGCGACGGGCGATGACGAGCGGACGGGACTAGACTCGGGGAGGAGTCGAGGTCCAGACGGTCAAGATACGGATCACGGAAGCTTCAGAAGCTGCTGAGGGCAAATTGGAGATTTGACTCAAGCAATGAGAGGATGGGCTGGTTTTCCCTCCAAATCCTGGTCATGTTGACCATGACTTTTGCCTCATTTGTGTGTGGAGCAAACATGTGAGGCTTGGACTGCAATTCTTGATTTGCTGTTTGAGGACAAGTGCGTGTGTGTGCTTGCAGTAGGGTGTAGTGAGCTCCTGCGTGTGTTGCTCCCATGCGGGTGTTAAAAGCTGCAAGCAGAGTGTATGAGCGCAGTTGTGAATTAGATGAGCAGAGAGTGAGCTCCTGTGTGTGTTTGTAGTAGAGCTGATTGCTAAAGTAGAATGGATGAGCTGAGTGAAGAGTATAGCTTCAGTGCGTGTGTAGCTCCTGTGTGTGTTCTTATGGTATGAGAGTGGGAGAGGATGAAATGACTTGTAATCATTCCTCTTGTTGATCATGTATCTCTCTTCCTCTAGATCAATATGAGATGGTGTTTGGTTTTGATTGTTTGACTGTCATCTGATTCGTCCCCGAAATCTGGATTCCCATCTTTTGGATCTGCCATCTTTGTTGCGACCGAGTCTTTGATTTGTTTTTGCCTCTTGTTTCAGTCTGTAGTCTCGGGTGCTTGTGGCTGTTTCTCGGAAAATCAGTGAAGTCAAGGGCGACTTTTTGCCTTGTCGGCTCTGCTCTCTGCGTGCAGCAGCGACTTCGCTTGTTTCTCTCTTGGCCGCGATCGGTTCAAGGAGGTCATGACCAGCTCGCAGTAGCGCTGCGGCGCCATGTAGCGTGATGTGTTGACATGTTCGGCTGTTCATCCTGTGCGGCGCGTGTGTTTGGCCGGCATTTTTGCTCTGGCAAAAATCTGAGTGGCTGCTGTTTGATTTTTATTGCTTCGGTGTCTCATTTGTGCGGCGGCAGCTTAGACCGAAAAATCGAAATCTAATGCTTTGATTTTGGATTTGTGTTTGCCGGTTCAGTCAGCTTCTTGGAGGATCAGTGCTGCAGTAGTTTTCTCCATTTTTCTTTCTTGTTTCTGGGATTGCTGTCTTGACTCACCTGTTCCTTGTCAGCTCCTGTATTCTCTGAAAAATCGGAAATCTGGAGGCGGCCGGCTCTCTGATTGACTTGATGTTGGATCGAGTTAATCCAGAGGCCAGTGAGCGGTGTGGTGGTTTCGATTGAAAGAAATATCAGAGCGTGCGGCGCTGTTTTGTTTACCACTTGGCTGCCTTTTTATTTGACTGTTTGTTGGCTCGGTTTCTCTTCCGTGCATGTCTCATTGCTTGAAGGCAGATCTACAGTGCCTTTTCTTTCTTTGCTGATTTTCAACCATTTTGCATGCAGATTAAACAGCGGTATTTTCAGTTGAATTTTTTACTGGCTGGTCTCTGATTTATGCTGAATTTTTCAGTGTTACATGCGTTCCAAGTTTCAGCAGAATTAACTCTCTGTGAATTACTTTGTTTTGCTTCTTCTTGGAAAAATCAGTATACGTTTTCTCAGGGGCGATTTTAAAAGAGAGCGACATTCACCCCCCTCTGTCGCCATTTCGGTCCTACAATTGGTATCAGAGCCGGTTAGCTCTTTTCAATAGATCTTAATCGGTCTCAAGAGCCATGGCGATGGACAAGTACTCGACCAAGCCCGTTTTGCTGATGGCATCGATTACCCTTTCGGAAGAGCCGAATGGAGACATACATCCAGGCCGGGGTATGCCATCCGGCGGAAGGTCAAGGTGCGATTCATTGTTCTGCCGATGAGAACATCAATGCCGGAACATGGCTGATGTTGAGGCGAATGCAAAGGCAAGGAACATCATCATCCGTGGTTTGAGTCGAGCGAGTTTGACCGCATATCTCACTGTCGTCCGCCTCGACATCCGGGTGACTCTCGATGCATACCATGAGGGCACCACCGGATCAAGACGGTTCGACAGATCGGTTCAAGCGAATACAACAAATTCGAGATGCTTCTCGGTGAGTCCACGGCGAGTGCTTTTCGCGATTTCACAAAATCTTGAGCAACCTCCGAGCGGTCGGTCTCACATACCCCGACTTCGGACAACGCTCGTCGATGCTCACGGCACTTGATCTTCGTGTTTGGGAAATGAAAGTGACTACCATCAAGGACACCACGGACCTCTCGACCTTGACTCTTGATGCGGCCAGACTCGCGTCTCAAGACTCACGAGATTGACATTGTCTCTCGAAAGTCGAAGTCACGATCGATGGCCCTAGTCACCGATCCCGCCGCCACGGTTCTCTTGCTGATTCGTTGTGTGGTTTCTCCTTGTCGCTCTCGTGACGCGTCGATGATCGCTAGAGCAACTCGAGGATGAGCAGCTGGCCCTCCTAGCTCGGAAGTTTTCCCATGCTTACAAGAGGAGGAGGGACAGAAAGAGGGGAGGACCTGTGATTTGCTTCGAGTGTGGTGGCCCCAACTACATTCGGGCACCAAACTGCCCCAAGCTTGAGAAGGGCAAGAACGACTACGGCGGTTCGGGCAAGAACGACTACACCGACAAGAACTGCAACAAGAAGCCTCCACTCGGACGCCCAAAGAAGAAGAAGTTCCGCAACCGGCAAAGCCAAGAAGCTCTTCCACAGCGTTCTCACCGCCGACGACCTCGACCTCAGCGAGGTGGAGGGATGGAGCGACGATGACGGGACGGGTGATCAAGAGCCCAAAGATGGCGGCGACGACTTCTCCGGCATGTGCTTCATGGCCCTCAAGGGCGAACTTCGGCTGACAATGAAGTAGATCCGACTTCGGACGAGGTATGTCCCACCTACGAACAGCTCAATCATGCTTTTCTTAAGCTAGGAGGTTTTCATGCTAAAGCTAAGGCTAGGTGTGCTGAGTTAGAGAAGGAAATAGATAGACTGTCACTAGAGATTATTGCTCTTACATCTGCTCCTTCTAGTGATGATTGTGATACATGCTCTGCTTTGCTGGTTGATATGGAGAAGTTAAGGACCTCACATGATAGTGTGTCCTCCAAACTTGATAGTGTTAAGGTGGAGAATGTTAGTCTGCTTGCTGAGTTAGAGTTGAGTAGGATGGCTGTTACCCTACTTATTACTGATGAGACTACTTCTCCCACCTCATGTGAGGGTAAGGACATTGCTGCTAGAGGATCTTATGCCATGCTCCTTGATCAGCCCGAGTCTTGTGTAAATTGCAATAACTTGAAGATGAACTTAAAACGGGCAGATCATAAAATTGCTGAACTACAAGCTTCTTTACTTGAGCCGATTGATTCATGCCCGAACTGTCCTAAGTTAACTGCTGAACTTGAAGCTGTCTCCAAACAGTTTCAAGATATGATTGATCATGAAAGGAAGATGGCTAAGTTTGCTTCTAAGGACCCTGTTAGCTCACCATGCATTAAGTGTAACAAACTAAAATCTGACTTGATTGCTTTGGATGAGAAATGTGTGAAGCTAACTAAGGACCTTCTAGAGAAGCCACTTTGTGCTTGTAATATGATTGTGGAGAAGGGGGAGAAGCCCCAGGGTAAGGTTGAGACGCTTAGCGACGTGAACCAACTGGCTAGCGATGGGGCTGTCCTTTGAGTCGGTGTGCGTGCACAAGCCATTCTTCCTCTCTGCTTTGGTTCTTCTTTTGCTCCTTACCTTCTGCTGTCTCTTCTTCCCCGCTCTTCTTGCATCTCTCTTTTTAGGGAGTGTCAAGACCTTATGAACACTCTCGAGAGATTTGTAGGAGGCAAGATGAAGCTCAATCTTATTCTAGACCAATCTAAGATCTGCAGATTTAATCGGGGTCTAGGATATGACTTCTTTGAGGACATGAGGAAGCATCCACCGCCGTGCTCGCACCCATAGCACTGTGTGATCGAGATCGAGCCAGGACCGAGAAAGTCCATTTCAAGTTAGCGGGCTATGTCGAGGGATTTCGACAAGAAGGTAATTTCACATGCTTCTACCTCTCGTAAGGTGAAGTATCACCGCACCTTCGCCGGAAGGATGGACACACATCGATCGATGCTTCAGCGCGCCAAGATCGCGTAGAGACCATGTTGAGTCTCTTAGGCGCATTGTAGTCGGCCCCGGACCTTGAGTGCACCTAAGACCAACACGAGGTCTAGGCTTGTTTCTTCGATGGGTTTGTGCGACATCGAGGACTTGGTTTTTCCGAGTTTTACGGTTTTCGTCCTCAAAATCGCTTTCGATCGTGACTTCCGCCGTCCCGAGGGTAGATCTCGTTTTCCCCATCGAGATAGCTACTGTGGCGTGTTCGATCTGTTGTGTGCTCCGACTTCGCTCCTTCGTGCGATCGGACTCAAAGAATGCCTTCTCTGCTGCTTAGACCTTCTGCTGTGAGTGACAGAGAGCGAGGGTAGATAGAGGTCGATCGGGCTTGACTACTTCATCTGCTCGACGTGTTACTCAATATTGGGTGCCAAAATCATTTGTTGATTTATCCCATCTTGAGACTTTACTCTGTTTGACTCGGAGTTCGCGGGTAGGGAAGGAGAAGGTTTGGCTTGTAGACTCGGTTGTTCTCGTCATATGACCGGAGACTCCGTTGGTTCTCCTCCTTGCCCGCTCCGGTGATGAGGCGATCACCTTCGAGACGCTTCGTCAGGCGCGCATCGCCAAAGGTATCTTGTCGCGTATTAATGCTTCTTTTATTCTTAAGGATGTTGCCTTGGTTAGTAAGCTGCAGTACAATTTGCTTTCGGTTTCTCAGCTTACCGATGACGGTTTTGAGGTGAGTTTCAAGAAAAACAATTGCAAAATTCTTGATTCTTCGGGGAGTTTGGTTTGCGGGATTTCTCGTTATGGGAGGATCTTTCGTGCTGACTTTTCTGATTCTTCTGGTGATCCTCTCCGGTGTTTGGTTGCTTCTGAGTCCCGCGATCTCTCCTTCTGGCATAGGAGACTTGGTCATATTGGATTTGACCATTTGACCCGAGTTAGCAGCCATGATCTCATTCGTGGTCTGCCGAAACTCAAGATGGTCAAAGATCTTGTTTGCACTCCATGCCGGCACGGCAAGATGGTTGCCGCTTCTCATCCTCCCGTCACAGTTACTATGACCGATGCACCGGGACAGCTGCTCCACATGGACACAATTGGACCAGCTCGAGTGCAGTCAGCAGGAGGGAAGTGGTATGTTCTTGTTGTGGTCGATGACTTCTCGAGGTACTCTTGGGTGTTTTTCTTAGCCTCGAAGGACAAGACATTTACACTTTTCCGAGGTTTTTTAGTAGGCTTTCGCTGAGCTTCCCGGTGCCTTACGAGCGATCCGTAGTGACAATGGCACGGAGTTCAAGAATTCCTACTTTGAGAGTTTCGGTGAGGACAGTGTAGAGCACCGGTTCTCTTCTCCATCGTCCCTCGTGAGAATGGCGTTGTGGAGAGGAAGAACCGTACCTTGGTAGAGATGGCCAGGACGATGCTTGATGAGTACTCTACACCGAGGAAGTTTTGGGCTGAGGCCATTGCGACTGCGTGCCATGTTTCGAATCGAGTTTTTCTTCGGGCACTCTTGCACCGCACTTCTTATGAATTGAGATACGGGCAAAAGCCCAGCGTCTCTCATTTTCGTGTGTTTGGTTGCAAGTGCTTTATTTTGAAGTCTGGGAACCTAGATAAGTTCGAGTCACGTTCCTGTGACGGTATCTTTCTAGGCTACTCGACTTCTTGGCGGGCTTATAAGTGCAGGCTGCGAGTCTAGTAAAATGGTAGAGACCTGTGAGGTGACCTTTGACGAGGCCAGTCCGGGGACTAGGCCAGATATCTCAGGTTCTTTAGAGCAGTCTGAGACCATCTTCGTGGATGATGAGGACGAGGGAGACGATGGTTGTTTACCTGATCCAGCTCCTCTTCCTCCCCTTGAGATGCCTTCTTCCACAGCACCTCAAGGTGATCAGCCCTTGCCTTCCGTTTCCTCCGGAGCTAGTGGCTCTGTCCCTGCCTCGTCTGCACACGAGGTAGAGGCCACTTCTTCTTCTCATCCAGGACCTCCCCGACATATCCAGAGAAGGCATCCTTCAGAGCAGATCATTGGAGATCTTTTTGAGCGTGTCACACGTTCAAAATCTGCACTTCTCTTTTGCTCCATTCTCGCTTTCATTGCTTCCTTGAGCCCAAGGATGTTGATCATGCTCTTTCGATGAGTCTTGGGTCAATGCCATGCATGAGGAGTTGGAAAACTTTGAGAGAAACAAGGTCAGGTCGCTTGTCGAGCCCCCTCGAGTCACAATGTTATTGGGACTAAGTGGGTGTTCAAAACAAGCAGAGTGAGGAAGGGGTAGTCATTGAAACAAGGCTAGGCTGGTAGCTCGGGGTTCTCGTGTTGAGGGTCCGGATTTTGAGGAGACCTTTGCCCTGTTGCTAGACTTGAGGCCATTAGAATTCTCGCTTGCCTTGCACTTCTAAGGGTTTCAAGCTTTACCAGATGGATGTCAAGAGTGCCTTCCTCAATGGGTTTATTGAGGAAGAGGTCTATGTTAGACAGCCTCCAGGTTTCGAGAACCCCAAATACCCAAACCATGTCTTCAAGCTCTCTAAAGCCTTGTATGGACTTAAGCAGGCCCCTAGAGCTTGGTATGAGAGGCTTAAGTCCTATCTGTTGAGTCATGGTTTTGAGATGGGTAAGGTAGACAAGACCTTGTTCATTCGCAGGCATGGTAATGACTTTCTACTCGTCCAGATTTATGTGGATGATATCATCTTTGGTGGCTCCTCTCATACTCTTGTTTCTCAGTTCTCCGATGTTATGAGCTCAGAGTTTGAGATGAGCATGATGGGCGAGTTGAGCTTCTTCCTTGGTTTCGAGATCAAGCGGACTCGGGAGGTACTTTCTTGCATCAGGCAAGTACACTCGTGACCTCTGAGGCAGCTTTGATATGAGTGATGGTAAGCCGGTGTCCACACCGATGGCTTCTACAGCCTATCTTGACCCGATGAGGATGGCGAGCCGGTTGATCAAAAGGGGTTTCCCAAGCATGATTGGCTCCCTCTTGTACCTCACTGCCTGGAGACCGGACATACACTTCTCCGTGTGTTTGTGTGCTCGATTCAAGCTTCTCCTCGCGTATCTCACCGCCAAAGGTGAAGCGCATTCTTCGGTACCTTGAGCTACCATTGACTATGGTATCGGTACTCTTCCTCATCTGTTTTTCCTTAGAGCCTACTCGGACGCAGACTTTCTTTGGTCAGAGGATAGATAGGAAGAGCACTTCTTTTTGTCAATTCATTGGCACTTCTCTCGCTTCTTGGTCTTCTAGGAAGCGATCCGGTGTTACCTGATCCACAGAGGTCGAGTATGTTCTTTGCCGCCGATTCTTTGCAACCAGATACTTTGATGGCTTCGACCTGCGGGACTTTGGGTTAGTTATAGAAAGTGTTCCACTCTTTTGTGATAACACTTCGCTATTAACATTGCTAAAAACCGGTCTGACATTCTCGGACCAAGCACATCGATATCCGCTTTCACTTCTTTAGAGACCATGTGGAGAAGGGTGATATAGTCTCGAGTTTGTGAGAGTGACCGCCAGCTGGTGATATCTTTACCAAGCCTTTGGATAGCTCTAGGTTTTCAGCCTTGATGAGGAGAGCTTGGGGTGGTTTGTCCTTATGGATTTGTAGTGAGGGAGCTTTGTGCTTTCTTGCTTTATCTTGTATATTATCTTTGTTGCTCCTTCTTCGTCGCATTGCATTAGGGATGCATTTTGGGTTAGTCATCCTAGCATAGATTAGAGTGTTTCTCTCATCTAGTTGCTTAGACTTCTTCCTCTCATCTTATGCTCTAGGATGTTGCTTATTAGCTGTCTCTTCTCACTAGGTTGAGCTTACTCACTTCTTATAGGTTCTAGCAAGGGTTGGGCCACCCTTGGGTAGACAGGGAACGTGTTTGCTCCTTAGTGTGTTAGCCGGGCAGTTGATAGTCCTAGTGTCATATGGGGTAGATGAGAGTCAGTCTGGGCTGTGGTATTCTCTATAACTTGTCTATGCTTTGAGGACAGTCTGTGCCTGATTTCTTTGCCAGCTTCTCGTTTTATTGTTTTGGTTCAGGGAGAGTTCTTTTGGGAGCTTCTGGAGCTTAATATTGATATAACTCAACTTGAACTAAACATTGCTTCACATGTTGAGGGGGAGCTGGATTTTCTTGCTTTTTAGCATTGTGCATTGTAATATAACTACATGGAGCCTTGACCATTATCCATATATGACATGCTTCAATGCATTACATCTTGCCATGATTATGCTTAATCGCTAGATTTATCATTGCTTCATATGTGTCGTCAAGCCTTTGCCATTGTTAAGTTAATTAAAATTGCACAACTTGAACTAAGACATGTCATGTTAGCTCTTGAGGCTAGTCTATCTTTAGTTATCCTCTTATGATTCATGCCATGTCAAATAGGCTAAGTTGAGTCTTGAATCTTTAATTGAGCTTTAGTTTGAGCTATGCTAGTGTCATGATGAACCATGAGTGAGTACACTTATTTAAGAAAGCAAAAGATCTCTTTATGTGCGAAAGAACCGATCTCACCAATTCTTTCTCATGAGGCGCTTGCCATTGCACTTTGGGCATGAACTCGGGGAGTTTTGGATGACCTAGATCATCTCCTTAAGCTTCTCGCTTGGAATGGTCGCATAAGGCTTGAGATCTAGCACATCACCAAAATTATCAATTTCAAATGAAAATATGTGATTTGGGCTAAATTTGCTTAACTACCAAAAGAACCAAGTACTTGTGCAAATGATTCATTCTTGAACTAATAGCACTCTAACTTGACTCACTTCTAGCTTCTTGGTTCCACTTAGGTTATTGACATGGTTTGCATCATCTTTGGATACCTCTAGCTAGACTATACTCTTGAGTGGCTTGACATGCTAAGAAATTCATCTAATCTTCATATTGTTACTTACGTGGCTTGGCTTGATTATGCATATCTTGTAATGATATTGATAGTTTTCATTTACGTTATGGCTTGGTGTAATACTCGAATAGTCATTTTGGATAATCTTCATGGCTCTAATTGCTTAGCCTTGCATAATATTCAACCACACCATGCTTGTTCTCTCTTTTGTATCTTGATGACTCTATTGCCAAAAGGGGGAGAATATTGGAGAAAAAGTCTCTTTTGGGAGTTTTGGGAGCGTTTGAGGAAAACTTGCTCTTTCTTTTACTCCTTGTGTCTACATGGTCATTAGCATCAATTTCTTTTCTTGGACCATGTATGACTTTCAAACAAACTCAACTTATGTTTTTTCGGGGTTTGTCAATATACTCATCAAGGGGGAGATTGAGAGACCATGTGGAGGTGTCCCCATGTTTGTGATGAGTAATTGACGGTCGGTTTAGTGAGTTTGAGTTTGTTTCGGGTATTCGAGGGTTGAGTACCTTTATACGTGCTAATGTGGATTATCTTGTTTGCATGCGGTGCTATGTGATGGTTTGTTTGTCGTGTATTGCAGGGACTTGAGCTAGGTCATGGTGAGGCGAGGAGGACCGGGACTAGGCACAGGAGGTGTCGAGTCAGACGGTCAAAGATGCCAAGATGATCGAGTCTCTGAGGTGGTTATGAAGTCGGGAGGCGAGGAACAGAACGCCCGTGACGGATCTGACGGGCGATGTGGCGGACGGGACTAGACTCGTGGAGGAGTCGAGGTCCAGACGGTCAAGATACGGATCTGAAGCTTCAGGGAAGGCGCTGAGGGCAAATTGGAGATTTGACTCAAGCAATGAGAGGATGGGCTGGTTTTCCTCCAAATCCTGGTCATGTTGACCATGACTTTTGCCTCATTTGTGTGTGGAGCAAACATGTGAGGCTTGGACTGCAATTCTTGATTTCTTTGTTTGAGGACAAGTGTGTGTGTGTGCTTGCGGTAGGGTGTAGTGAGCTCCTGCGTGTGTTGCTCCCATGCGGTGTTAAAAGTCGCAAGCGAGTGTATGGCGATGTAGTGAATTAGATGAGCAGAGAGTGAGCTCTGTGTGTGTGTTTGTAGTAGAGCTGATTGCTAAAGTAGAATGGATGAGCTGAGTGAAGAGTATAGCTTGATCGTGTGTAGCTCTGTGTGTGTTCTTATGGTATGAGAGTGGGAGAGGATGAAATGACTTGTAATCATTCCTCTTGTTGATCATGTATCTCTCTTCCTCTAGATCAATATGAGATGGTGTTTGGTTTTGATTGTTTGTTGTCATCGATTCGTCCCGAAATCTGGATTCCCATCTTTTGGATCTGCCATCTTTGTTGCGACCGAGTCTTTGATTTGTTTTTGCCTCTTGTTTCAGTCTGTAGTCTCGGTGCTTGTGGCTGTTTCTCGGAAAATCAGTGAAGTCAAGGCGACTTTTTGCCTTGTCGGCTCTGCTCTCTGCGTGCAGCAGCGACTTCGTTGTTTCTCTCTTGGCCGCGATCGGTTCAAGGAGGTCATGACCAGCTCGCAGTAGCGCTGCGCGCCATGTAGCGTGATGTGTTGACATGTTCGGCTGTTCATCCTGTGCGGCGCGTGTGTTTGGCCGGCATTTTTGCTCTGGCAAAAATCTGAGTGGCTGCTGTTTGATTTTTATTGCTTCGGGTGTCTCATTTGTGCGGCGGCAGCTTAGACCGAAAAATCGAAATCTAATGCTTTGATTTTGGATTTGTGTTTGCCGGTTCAGTCAGCTTCTTGGAGGATCAGTGCTGCAGTAGTTTTCTCCATTTTTCTTTCTTGTTTCTGGGATTGCTGTCTTGACTCACCTGTTCCTTGTCAGCTCCTGTATTCTCTGAAAAATCGGAAATCTGGAGGCGGCCGGCTCTCTGATTGACTTGATGTTGGATCGAGTTAATCCAGAGGCCAGTGAGCGGTGTGGTGGTTTCGATTGAAAGAAATATCAGAGCGTGCGGCGCTGTTTTGTTTACCACTTGGCTGCCTTTTTATTTGACTGTTTGTTGGCTCGGTTTCTCTTCCGTGCATGTCTCATTGCTTGAAGGCAGATCTACAGTGCCTTTTCTTTCTTTGCTGATTTTCAACCATTTTGCATGCAGATTAAACAGCGGTATTTTCAGTTGAATTTTTTACTGGCTGGTCTCTGATTTATGCTGAATTTTTCAGTGTTACATGCGTTCCAAGTTTCAGCAGAATTAACTCTCTGTGAATTACTTTGTTTTGCTTCTTCTTGGAAAAATCAGTATACGTTTTCTCGGGGGCGATTTTAAAAGAGAGCGACATTCACCCCCCTCTGTCGCCATTTCGGTCCTACACCGAGACATCAAGGCAAGCAATGTGCTCCTTGACGCCGAGATGAATGGACGGCTTGGTGACTTTGGCCTTGCAAGGTTGTATGACCATGGCGTCGACCTACAAACAACACGTGTGGTTGGCACCATAGGATACCTAGCTCCTGAACTAGCATCTACCGGCAAGGCAACCCCTCTCACCGATGTATTTGCCTTCGGTATGTTCATTCTTGAAGTCGCTTGTGGCGGAAGACCCATCCAGGAAGACTCGCAAGGAAACCAGCTGATGTTGATTGATTCGGTGCTGGAGCATTGGCGAAGAGGATCACTTACCGAAACACTGGATATCAGGCTCCAAGGTGACTATGACGTCGGTGAGGCAAGCATGGCACTACAGCTAGGACTCTTGTGCTCACACCCATTTGCCGATGCTAGACCAACAATGCGGCAAGCCATGCGATACCTTGAAGGAGAGGTGCCACTACCGGAGCTTATGCCACCTCACTTGAGCTTCGAGATGCTAGCGTCGATGCAGAACGAAGGGTTTGACTCATTGCCATGTCTTATCCTTCTTCAGCAACAAACCATTCCGTCGTAAGCCATGGCTCATTAATGTCCGGCCTCTCTGGAGGAAGATGACAAGCATGGTCCGTGTTGTTGCTAAAATTAACTGTTTGTCATCATCTGTACTGCTATATATTTGGGTCCAAGCCTATATAATCTATTAGCCACTCTAAAAATTTTACTTTTATTTGGGTGATAAGCTTGTAACTTTCTGAAATACCCCTCTCATCTTTTTTTACTTGACGTTTTTTTGCTTTTAATGGTCTCTGAGATATGACTTTAACCATTAATTTTATAACTTACGTTAAGATGTACAAATAAAATTATAATATTATGAAATTATTTTTAACGACAAATCTAATTATATAATTTTTATGTACTCAATGTAAATAATTTAAAACCGAATGATGGTAAAAAAATTATAAAGTTTGACGGAACACACAACCGGAGACAGCTTCTTTGCCGAGTGCCTCAGGCACTCGGCACAGGCCGATATACACTCGGCAAAGGCTTTGCCGAGTGCTACACTCGGCAAAGGGCGCTCGGTAAACAGTTTATCGGCAAAGACCTCTTTGCCGAGTGCACTTTATCGGGCACTCGGCAAAGGCTTTGCCGAGTGCTAATCTAACACTCGGCAAAGAAAAGTCGCCGTGACGGCGAGCGCCACCGTGACGACGTCTTTGCCGAGTGTCAAGGTCAAGCACTCGGCAAAGGTCTCCGCTTTGCCGAGTGCCATTGAATCAAACACTCGGCAAAGGTGGCGTCTGTGCCGAGTGCCACCGGGAGGACACTCGGCAAACAGGCCATCTTTGCCGAGTGCCTGGCCCGTGGCACTCGGCAAATCTGTGATGTTTGCCGAGTGCAATGGCCTTTGCACTCGGCAAAGCATGGTCACTTTGCCGAGTGTCATGGCCATTGCACTCGGCAAAGTGACTGAAAACAGCCTTTTTTAGTTGTTTTTACATCCCATCCAAACAAACAGAAGATATATATATAACAAACATCATCAACATCACATATATATCATCAACAGCACATATATATCACCAACACCACATATATATCACAAACGTCACATGTCTCACAATATATCACAAATAACTTCACAAGTAATCCAAGTGCTCCATCATCTACAACCATAATTGCAAATAGAAGTACCATTAACAACCACAAGTAGTATCACCAAGATGGCCAATGAGGCCGATTTGGTGAAGGATTCATCAAGCATGAGGATCGTTCGATCCCGCCGATTGATTCTGCACAAAGGAGAAGAGATTGCATGTGTGAGACAAGATAAATATATACCATACATGAATAAAACTTTCATACTCCACTAGGTTTGACCGTAAGCATGAACATACAAACTAAAACATTTATACTCACGGAGTAGAATAGTGAGGAGGTGGAGGTGGAGCGAATAGCGAAGGTGGCGAACTACACCAGTGCGGGCGCCAAGACTTTGCATGTCTTGAAGAATCTCCGCCATCCTCATTGCTCGGCCTCCCGCTCGGCCTCCACCCTCTCCATCTTCGCCTGCATCTGCTCCCGTATCCTCCTCTCTTGTTCCAGCTGGGCCTACAATATATTCACCCCAATGTTACAATAATGCAAAGGAAAGGTATGAAAAAACCAATGAACGACGAATAAACCAGGAATAACCTCGAGTGCCTCCACCCGGTGGTGTGAAGTGTCTGCTTAGGTCGTATGGCCGGGCTCGTGCTCGTGCTGCTTGCTCGAATCTGGGAGAGACTGGGAGTAGCGGCCGAGTCGATTGCGCCGTCGCCAATGCAGTATCGCCCATGCTTCTTGCCTCCTCCCACCCTCATGACGACTTCTCCATCAAGGTCCTCGGTGCTCGGATCGTACTCTGGCCCATGGACCTCCCTTGCCATCGATGTGTACTCACTAAGGCGGTTGTGGACGGTCGCATTGCTGTACGCCTCGGGCCCGTCCTCCGGGTTGTAGTCGACGTCGGACGTCGCCTTGCCCTTGTGGGCCATAGCAAATGCCTTGAAGATGGAGCAAAGTGGCCACCATGTGGCGCCGATTGCGAGAAAACAAAGAAGATGATTAGAAATCATGCGAAATTGAGCGTTAGAATAAATAAATGAATTCGGCGTACCCATGTTTCTCACGTATCCGTGAGGTTGCGGCTACCTTGATGGTGTCCTACACAGCATCATCAAGCGCCGCTCCGCACAAGTTGTCGTCTCCTCCCCTCTCGCGTGAGCACCACTTGTGCACCATCTGTTTCCCGGCCTTTCGGGATCGCGGCGCACCAATAAGGAATCATCTGAGGCCATCAAGTACATGACATATCGGAAGATGAAATTAAGCCTACTTAATCTCAAAAGGAATCGATATTAATGTTATGTATTTACTGCAGTCTTGGTCCCGGTCGGCGTCATGGTTCTTAAGTCCCTTTTGGTGACCTTCGTTCCAAGGGCGGTCCGTGGTAAGTTCTGACGGCTACGGATCGCGCCTCGTAATGCATGTCCTGACGAGTTTTTGCGAAGATTTGGTAGCCACCGCATCCGCCTGGCCTCATGTCCGTCTGGCATCTAAAGAAATCCTGCATACAAACACGATGTATCCATTCATTATTTCAAGAATGTCCAATGAATACGATGTACTGAGCAATGTAGTGCGAGGAAGACTTACCCACAGCTCTTGCTTCACCGCTCCGCCTTGTTGTTGAATACCTGCGGGCCGATCTGCAAGATCGGGCGGCGGCGTAGTGGTCAAGCAGTAGGCGGCCCGTCACTCCCGGCGTACTCAACCAGGCCGTGGAAGTGCTCCTTGCATGAAGGCCGAGGATGTCATTGACTTGGCGTGTGTGAGCACCTCCACTCGCCACAATCGTCCGCCTCTGCCCAAGTGATTAAGAAAAATTATTAATTTCTATTTTGATTTTCAACATATCATATAAAGTAGTGATAACATCTAAAGTTACTTACTTTTCCCCTCGGTCGAATCGTGGGTGTCTCTCACGAGTATCGGTCGGCGAGGAGGCTCGCGGGACCTCGCAAGTAGGCGCCGGCGAACTAGAGGAAGCGGAACCCCTGGCATCGCCTCCTCCTCGGCGTCCTCTGCAAGTCCTCCTGCGCCTCCTCGTGCGTCCTCCTGCGCATCCTCCTGCGCCTCACATGCGTCCTCCTGCGCCTCCTCGGCGTCCTCTGGGCACTCCTCCTCCTCCTCCTCCTCCGCTGACAGGCGTGCGGCGACTCCCTCTGCGGCTGCTCCTCCTCCTACTCTCCCCGGTTCAGCGGTCCTTGTCCTTCGGTAAGGGCGTTAGCTTCCTCATCCCACCGCCCACCATCTTTGTTCAATCACCGCAATTAAAAAGAGTAAACCAATAAGCACAGATAAACAAGAAGTACTTAGAAAGAGATACAAAATAAACAAAAGCGTAATTACAAAATAACATAGTATTACATGTATTAGAAATAATCTTCATGATCGGGATTAGTTTGGATCATAAGTCTCATCATCACTATCAATCATGTCGAAATAATCAACACTATCCGAATGAGCAATGTTGCCATTGTCATTGTCTAAATGTAATCGCTCAAGCATTTGAAAGTCCTTCACATTTTGCACCTCATCTCCATCGTCCTCTTCAATAACCGTTTCATTGTCTACTTCCATTCCGATCGCTTGGTTAAGTCTATCTCAAACCTCCCTTCTAGTCCCTCTTCTTGAAAGAACTCTCCGTCATATGTGTTTGGGTCTAAGTTGTAATCTTCATCGTTTGGGGCGGGCACTTTACCGTGGCGATACCACATGCACAATATCCCAACCCTTAAGATGCCTTATGGTTTGACACGCATATGGGAGATAATAAACTTGCGTGGCTGTTGGGCCTAATATAGACATCGTCTCTGGTAAGACGGAATCTGTCAATTTCGACTAGCCCAAGATTAGAATATGTCCGTCTCGTTACTTGAGGATCAAACCAATGCCATTTGAATATGGCGGGATTAAAGGTTTGGAACCATGAAACTTGAGTTCAGTATATTTCTTCAATTCTTCCATAATACT
The DNA here is from genome assembly GCA_036346405.1 of Phyllostachys edulis. Taxonomy (NCBI): domain Eukaryota; kingdom Viridiplantae; phylum Streptophyta; class Magnoliopsida; order Poales; family Poaceae; genus Phyllostachys; species Phyllostachys edulis. The sequence continues at coordinate 8,622,506 of CM070558.1, forward strand.
CGACCTCATCAGCGCCGGCGTAAAACTCCGGAACTTGTGGTTCTTCGATTGGGCCGACTACGCTCAGTAGCTTGTTGTGCGGCGATATCCATTCACGTCATAACCGAAAATGACGACCCTATAGGCAAAGCCATCGGCAACTGTCTCAACTTCGGCACACATAGACGCATCCTCTCGCCCCGCAAGCTCAAGCGAGATACATCGTTATATTATTCGCGCGTACAAGTAACTTGGAATGTCAAACTAAGTCACGAGCTAAATTGGGCGGTACCTTCCGTTTGAACCAAGAAATGAAATCGGGCATTCCATTTCCGCACCTGTCTAAGAAGGGTATCTACTGCTGTGGGGTAGGATCCTTGATTGGCGCTTGAAATTCATGAAGAAATTCCTGTACCAGCGAGAAACAAGGGGTTGGATGCGAGAATAGTGGCGGCAGATTTAACAAGTTCGTTGAGAACTTCTTGCATGTCTGGTGCCACCGTCAAGGTTGGTCAACACGTATAGCATGATATGGCGCCACTCTTCATGATTCAAGGTCTTGGGGTCGATGCACTTGCGCTTCCGAGTTGCCCTCGGAAAAGGCCGAGGTTCGATTCATTTTATGCCACATTATGTAACGAGGGGTGGATTATGCACGCTAGGGAGGTTGTTACCATAGTATGTTGTTGTGAAGTTCGCCACCTCCTCCGTAATGTATGCCTCGCAATGGAAGCCTCGATTTTGCATTTATTTCTACATTTCTTTGAAGAACCTTTAGACATCTCTCGATTGGATAGCACCATGACCTGCACGGGCCCCCCATTCGTGCCTCGTGCGGAGGTGCAAAATCAAATCTTTGCATCGGATTGAAGAAGCGGGTGGAAAGATCTTCTCCAACTTCTGAGCAACACAGTGCCATTCTTTCCAAGTCGGCAATCACGGTCAGAGATAACTCCTTGGCACAAAAGTGGCGAAAAGAAATAGCTCAACTCTGCCAAAGCACTAGCCGGACATGCTCGAGGACATAGCCTCGAACCATCGCCGGAAGAAGCCGCTCAATCCATATGTGGTAGTCATGACTCTTCATCCCTAAGACTCGCATAGTAGATAAGTTCACTCCCCTCCTCAGATTAGCTGCATACCCATCAGGGAACATTAACGTCTGGATCCATTCTAGTACTTCCCTCCTTTGGGGCTTGCTCAAGACAAAATCGGCCTTAGGCCTTCTCCATGTCTTGCCGCGACTAGGAGGCTTCATATGTTGGTTTGGTCTATCGCATATCGTTGCGGATCCACTCTAGCCTTAACGTTGTCCTTTGACTTGTCAAGAATGTCCATGATTGTTGCCCAAAGTGCCTCGGCAATATTCTTTTCGATGTGCATTACATCAATGTTGTGTGGAAGGAGAAGGTCATCAAAATAGGGGCCGAGTCAAGCCCGACTTATGAGTCCACATATGTTGCTCACCATATCCCACAAAACCACCTACGGATTGACCACGAGACCATCTATCATTCACGAACCGCGGCACGGTCATTATCGGTGGTGCGGTGCATCACTCGACACCTTTCGTAAAGTTCTTGATGTCTCGCTGCGAATGCATGGTCAAGAGGAGGAATTGCCGATGTTTGTCGAATGATGAATACTTGCCACCCTACGCAACCAAATGAACCTCGGACCTTCCTTGCATCTTGGGCATGGGAACTTCCGTGAACACACCAGCGCAGAATATCCCATACGCCAGGAAGTCATGCAGGGAGTAGTGGTACCAAACATGCATTTTGAAGTTTTTCTTTGTAGCTCGATCGTATGTCCATACCCCTTCCTCCCAAGCACGGACCAATTCATCAATCACAGGCTCCATGAACACACCCATATTATTCCCCGGGTGTCCAGGAATTATCAACGACAAGAATACGTTCTGTCGTTGAAAGCATACGCCGGGGGGGAGATTGAGGGGATAACGAACACGGGCCAACATGTGTATGGGGCAACCATCATTCCATAAGGATTGAACTCATACATTGCCGGTATAACACGTACATTCTGAGCCTCTTTAGCTTTCTCATGATGAATGCCATCAAAGTGGGTCCATGCTTCACCATCGGATGCATGTACCATCTGTCGAGATTGTATCGTTTGCCATTTTGTGCCATGTCATCTGCTTTCATGGATTCCTCGGTCATGTATAGCCGTTGGATCCTCGGTATGAGCGGAAGGTGCCGTAGGATTGTCACGGGAATGTCAAGTCGCCTCTTACGGCCATCACGAGAATCTACCTCCGAGAACCTAGATGATTTACACTTTGGGCAAGACTTTGCTTCCACGTATTCGTTCCTAAATAGGGCGCACTCTTCGCAAGCATGTATCTGCTCATACGGCATCTTAAGTGCGAAGGAGTTTACGTGACTCGTGCATGCTCTTTGGCGAAGGTGACCCTCCGAAGCGGTGCCAATAGCGTCAACATACCATCGGCGTCTCGACTCAGGCTATCTTTGGGACTTTAACGCCATTATCGTCCAATGGCATCCAGTTGAGAAACCTTTATGCGGCGTGAAGGGGTTTACGTGCGCGGCAAACATGTCGAGAACGCCTTTGCGGTTGCCTCTGCTCCTCCTCCGTCGTCCTTCAACGTGCCTCGTGATAGTCATTTAACATATACGCTACCCGGCATCGGCATCATAATCCTCGGCGTGTGGTCTCACCACCTCCTCTCTCATACGATCGGCTTCACCATGGTAGACCCACCGGGTATAGTCTGCCAGTAAATCCATTCTTCAAAGATGTTCCCCATGACCTTCTTCGTTTGTCTTTTCTGTTTGCACATTTCTTTGCGGGGACAAGAAATTTACTCGCTCCTTTAGCGCCCACGCCAAATGCCCGTTCCAAGAAAGCATCGGTCTTGTCGATCCATTCATTGGTGACTGACCACGACTTGCGCGTCCGTGTACATCCACTCACGGTCCTCTATCCTCTAACATATATAGCGGCAGTAATATAAACATCAATTGCATCTACACGACGTTCCTACTATCTAATAGGTGAGGATAGGTCCTAATCCTGCGAGGATCCGTAGATGAGGTTAGTTTCCATGCTCTACTCCTATTCGAGACAATTTTTCAGCGAACCTCCCATTGTTCTCCAAATACCGTCTGCCGGGGAGAGTGTGTATCAGGAGAACAACAGGGAGATGATGCCAAACTCGTCTCGGATCGAGCGAACCATGGAAACTAACCCCACCCACGCGCTGCTGTCCAAAAACGTGGACAATTGAAGCAGATCACGGTTTTAGATATGGAAATATCGCATATTTCCAACCGTATCTCTTTCGAGCGGAGACGCCTAAGCGGGTTCGTGATCTCGACCATGATACGGAAAGAGAGGTTATACCTAGGGTGGCGGTGGAGTCAGGCTAGCGGGGCCGTGGCGGGTCGGTGCAGTGGCGAGGCGACGCGGTGCAGGCAGACCCGCAGCGGCGAGGAAGGCGATCGGGGTCGCCGAGGTACTCCGGCGCCGCTCCGACTGGCTCTTCTCTGCAAAAAAAGAAACATAAAACTGTCAATACAAAATTTCGGCAGCACCTCCCCTGCACGGTGAGGTTTCCAAAACCTGCAAGAAAACCAACGGCACGATGGCCGACATGCACATATATATGAACGGCACGATGGCCGACATGCACAAGATTATATCCAACCACATATATATAACAATGTCACAACCACTCCTACGACTACTTAGACTACCACCACTGCTACTCTACCACTACTACTACCGCAACTACTAGTAATACTACGATGACGACGGCGGTATGGCATACCTAGTGGGCGTCGTAGGGCGGCGGTGGTGAAGGGGCCAGGGCACCGGTGGACAAGGCGACGGCTGGGGAAGCGTCGGGGACGTGGCAACGGCGGCCGGGGCACCTCCTCCTCCTCCTCCTCCTTCTTCCTCCTTCCTCCTTCTTCCTCCTCCTCCTTCTCTTCCTCCTTCTTCCTCCTCTCCTCCTCCTCCTCTCTTTCTCCTCCTCCTCCGGCGGGCCTTGCGTGTGTGTGTGGGCCTTGCAATGTGTGGCGCGGCTGAGCTGGGCTTGTGGCGGCGGCAGGCGTGGCGCGGTGTGGTGCGCTGTGCGGCGGCGGCGCTGAGTGGTGGCGGCGGCGGGGCGGCCAGTGTGTGGCGGGCTGGCGCGGAGCGCTGTGCGTGTGTGTGTGTGTGGGCTGGGCTGGGCTGGAAGATCCTTTGCCGAGTGCCCCCGATCTGGCACTCGGCAAAGAGGGGTTTTTTAAAAATTTAAAATTCTTTGCCGAGTGTCTTCTCATGACACTCGGCAAAGAGGCTCCTTTGCCGAGTGTCTTCTCGACACTCTCGGCAAAAACTCCTTCTTAGAGTGTCATTTTTGACACTCGGCAAACCATATTTTTTTTTCCACTTTTTACCTCCAAACTTTTTCTGCAGTCCTCATACAATACCTGGTACTCCATGTTCCAATGTGGCACATTTCTCGGACTTGTTCTATATTTCTTTAATTTATTTCAATTAATTGAATTTTCTTGGATAATTGAAATTATAACTGCTAGTCATTCGAATAATGAAAAAAAATGAATGGAAAAATGATATTCATGTTATTTAGTATAATGTGAGGCCGTAACCAGGAACAGACCACCAATTTCGAACATCTTGTTCATGAAACATGACCACGAACTTGCGGTCGAGTTGTTTTTAAATTGTATAAAAAGCAAACGAAGTCCGAAAATCATGAAACTTGTCAAGATGTCATGATATCATATGTGGAGGCTGTGATAAAAATTTGAGAAGGTTTCGCGCAAGTTGTCACGTACGATGCTTGCAAACCGAAGAATCTCCGAAGAAGTTGTCACGTATTCTTCTGTTTTTCTAAGGTACGATTTCTGTTAACTTTCATCCTGCTACTATCTTGTTTGATTCAGGAGCATCTCATTCCTTTGTTTCTGAGTCTTTTGCCGCTGTTGGTGAGCTTCTTTTCTCTCCATTGTCGGTCCACTTCTCATTCGCTCTCTGGTTCGGAGTTGAGAGTCGAATCTGAGTGTAGGGATGTCCTATCGAGATCGAAGGAGTAGGGTTCTTAGCAAACCTTATCCTTCTCTGTTCAGCAAGTCTAGATGTAATTCTTGGCATGGATTGGTTGTCTCGGCACATGGGACAAATCGATTCCAGAAGCTCATCTCTCTATCTAGTCCTCCGTGACAGATTAAGCTTTTTCGCTAGGTGCTAGATCGCATCTCTTGGCAGCGAAGCCGCTCTAGATATTAGCGAAGTCCCAACAGTTTGTGACTTCGTTGATGTCTTTCCCGAGATCTTCCGGGATGCCACCCGTTCGAGACCTCGAGTTTGTCATTGAGTTGGCTCGGTGCCGCCCTATCTCAAAGAGGCCTTATCGGATGCCACCGAGCGAGTTGGTAGAGTTGAAGAAGCGATTAAGTGAGCTTCAAGAGAAGGGTTTCATCTGCCTAGCTCATCTCCTTGGAGTTGTCGGCAATCTTCGTGAAAGAAGAAGGGCGATACTTTACGCGTAAGCGTTGATTACCGCCCACTTAATGAAGTGACGGTAAAGAACAAGTATCCATTGCCCGCATTGGCGATCTCTTCGATCAATTAACTGGAGCTCGAGTTTTCTCCAAGATTGATTTGAGAGTGGGATATCATCAAGTTCGGATTCGACCGAGAATATTCCAAAGGCGGCGTTCTCTACTACGCTTCTGGCTTGTACAGTACACCGTCATGTCATTCGGCTTGACCAATGCTCGACCTTGTTCATGAACCTCATGAATTCGGTATTCATGGAGTATTTGGATAAGTTTGTCGTGGTCTTCATCGATGATATTCTTATCTACTCCAAGAATGATGAGGAACATCTTGCCATCTGCAAGGCGTCGTGTTAGGCAAGGCTGCGTGAGCACCACCATGTCTGTGAAGTTCAACAAGTATGCATTCGGTTGAAGGAAGTGGCTTTCTTAGGCCATGTTCTTTCGGCGGGAGGCGTAGCCGATTGATCCTAGTAAGGTCGTGATGTTCTTTCATGGAGTCGGCCCGCCGGTCACCGAAGTGCGGAGTTTTCTAGGTTTAGCGGGATACTATCGTCGCTTTATCGAGAACTTCTCCAAGATCGCTGGCCGATGTGAGTTGCTCAAGAAGGACAAGAAGTTCTTGTGGTCCGATGCTTGTGAGAAAGTTTCCAAGTACTCAAGCGGTTGACCACGGCTCCGTTCTCGTTCTTCCCGATGTCCATCGAAGCCGATATCTATTGCGATGCTTCTCGTCGAGGCCTCGGTTGTGTCCTTATGCAAGAAGGCAAGGTAGTGGCCTATGCATCAAAACAACGAGACCTCATGAACTCAAACTATCCTACCCATGACTTGGAGTTAGTCTGCTGTGATTCATGCACTTAAGATTTGGCGACATTACCTAATCGGTGTCGTTGTGAAGTGTATTCGGATCACAAAAGCTTGAAGTATTGTTCACCCAGCCAGATCTGAACCTCAGGCAAAGGAGATGGTTGGAATGGATCAAAGACTATGATGTGGGTATTCACTACCATCCGGGCAAGGCTAATGTCGTTGCCGATGCGCTTAGTCGTAAAGCGCATTGTAATGCTTTGTCGCTCAAGGAGTTTCAGCCCACCCTTATTGAGGAGTTTCAGCGCCTCAACTTGGGTTTGGTTGAGCATGGTTCCCTCGCTATCTTAGTTGTGCAGCCAACCTTGGTGGATCGTGTCAAGGCCGCTCAGCAATCGGACCCTGGAGTGAACAAAATCAAGGAAAATGTCAAGAACGGAACAGCCAAGTGCTTCTCTGAGGATGAGCACGGCGTTGTGAAGTTCGGACAACGCCTTGTGGTTCCAAAGGACATGGAATTGTGGAATTTGATCCTCCGCGAAGCCCATGATTCGCCTTTATCCATTCATCCCGGGGCCACAAAGATGTATCAAAATCTCCGTCAGGGATTTTGGTGGACCCGAATGAAGAGGAGATTGCGAAATTCGTTCTTGAGTCGGCGTGTGTTGTCGTGTGAAGGCGAACATCGGTGTCGGTGGGTCGCTTGACCTTTGCTGTTCTGAGTGGAAGTGGGATTCAATCGGAATGGATTTCATCACCGGTCTACCCACGTCCCCGAAGAAGAATGATGCCATTTGGGTCGTCATCGATCGATTGACTAAGGTGGCACATTTCCTTCCTGTCAAGACTGACCTTCGGGTAGGTCTTTTGGCGGAACTCTACATTGCCCGCATCGTGAGTTTGCACGGTGTGCCGAAGACAATTGTGTCGGATCGTGAATCCCTTTTCACCTCTCGCTTTTGGCATAGTTTGCAAGAGGCTATGGGAACCCGTCTTACCTTTAGCACATCATATCATCCCCAAACTGATGGTCAGACCGAGAGGGTCAACCAAGTTTTGGAAGACATGCTTCGTGCTTGTGTTCTTTCCTATGGGAAGCATTGGGAGAAATGCTTGCCATTCAGCGAAGTTTTCTTATAACAACGACTTCGGGCCGGTCTCGGCATGGCACCTTCGAGGCCTTATGCGGGAGAAAGTGTAGAACCCCATTGAACTGGTCGAGACCGGTGAGAGACTCTCTTTAGCCGGACTCAATCAATGAGGCCGGCGCCAAATCCGGCTTATTCGTGGCGTCTTCGCACACCTCAATCCAAGCAAAAGAGCTATCACGGATCGCCGTCGGCGTGAGTTGCGTTTTGAGCCTAATGACTTTGTTTATCTCAAAGTCTCTCCTTTGAAGGGCCATCAACGTTTGGCGTCAAGGGCAAGTTAGCTCCTCGATATGTCGGTCCCTACGCGTTATCAAGAAGAAGGAGCTGTTGCCTATAAGTTGGAGTTACCGGCTGCACTTGAGGGTACGATGTGTTCCATGTGTCCCGGCTAAAGAAGTGCCTCCGTGTTCCAGCGAGGAAGCTCCGTTGGAAACCCTCGATGTCAACCCGATTTGACCTATCGCGAGCACCTGTTCGTGTACTTGATGAGTCTGAGCGAAGAGCGAGGAATAAGACCATCAAGTTCCTTAAAGTTCGATGGTCGAACCATTAGAGGATGAGGCTACTTGGGAAAGAGAAGATGCGTCTGCGTCGCGGACTATCCATCTTTCTTTACCAAGTGAGCCAAATCTCGGGACGAGATTTCTGTAAGGGGGAGAGATTTTGTAACATCCCAAATGTATAATCAGGGTTTGTTTCAAAGGTAATTAAATGTGTAGAAATTAAAACTTTTTCTCACATGTAATTATTGTCCAAGAGTTGTGTAATCCAAAAACACAAAGCTCTTGTTGACCAAAAGTCAAACCCATTTCCCATTTGTCACAAATCTTGTGCCAAACCCTTGGAGATATTCTTTCTTGGTCCTAAAGTTGATGTGGGACCCCTTTGAAAAATATCATGAGTTTTAAAACTTGTTTGATAATTTTTGTAGGTAAAACAATTTCTTGAACAGCCTTCATGAATTTCCTGAGAAAAATGCATAGCATAATAGCCTCTGGAAATTTTATGTAAGGTTAATCATGATGTCAGCAAGCTCCTGTTAAAATTTCATAAATTTTGGAGTTGTTTGGCTATCCCAAACAATTCTGCAAAGTCTCATTGTTTAAAGGTTCAAATTCAAAAACCACCTTGATTGTTCCTTGGGCTAGCCGCTTGGCAAAATTGGTCCAAATTTCAACCATTTCTGCATCTCGGCTGACCTCCTTTCCACCTTGATGAGGTCGTGGCCGTTGGATTTACATCCAACCGCCCGACCTCCTCCTCAAAAGCCTTGACCTGTGTCCTCTCCCGCCTCATCTGGTCATTGCCCTTGGATCAAAATCCCATGACCATGACCTCCCCTGTGTTTTTAAACCTCAAAGACCTCCCTTTTGCACCTTGTTGAGGTCGTAGCCGTTGGATCCAATCCAAAGGCCACGACCTCCTCCTCAAACATTCACAGTGAGGTCCTCCCACCCACATGAGATCCAGCCCTTGGATCAAAGATCCATGGCCATGACCTCCCTCCTTTGTCAAAACCTTGAGACCTCCACTTTGTTGAGGTCGTGGCCGTTAGATTTAAATCCAAAGGCCACGACCTCAGCCGCTAATCATCGCACCCGAGTCCTCCCGCTTCAATTGTTGTGCGCCGTTGGATCAAATCCAACGACCCACAACCTCCAGCGATATCAACGCACAAAACCTCCCCCGTCTCATGTTGTGCACCGTTGGATTAAGATCCTGATCACGACCTCCTCCTTGCCTCGTCGCGCCAGACCTCCCGCTCACGTGAGGTCGTAGCCCTTAGATCTAAATCTAAAGGCCATGACCTCCCTTGTGCGTTCGCAAGCCGGAACCTCCTATTTGTTATGTGCCCTTGGATTTAAATCCCAAGGCCATGACCTCCCCCTCATTTTTCTCTAGTCGTGTGCGGTTAAGTCCTCCCAGGAGGTCCGCACCGTTGGATTGAGATCCAACACCTTGGACCTCCTGTCCCTTTTTCCACGTGCGCGTTCGCATTATGGTGATCGTAGGGCCAGGACCTCCCTGTCAAGATCGTGTGGCTGGGACCTCCTCCCAGTCACTTAAAACATAACGGTTCAAAAATAACATCCGAGGGCTAGGACCTCCCCATCCTTTTCATCCAGCGGTGGAGAGATTCGCCCTGTTCTTCTCCTAGCTGGGGTGCGCGTGCGAGTGCCATGGCAGTAGGCAAAGTCAGAGCAAGGTCTTGTCCAACTGCTCTGAGCCCGCAAGCATTAAATGCGTCTCAGCTCTTTCCGCCCCTAGGCCAGGCCCTGTCCTAACCTACTCTGTCCTCTCCTTTCCTCTATCCTATATTTGGACATTCTTATATGTCCAGATCGTCCCTCTTGTTTGACCTCCGTTGTGGTCATCCTCCTTGTTTTTTTTTCGGGTCTTTCCTCTCCCCTGGAAATCTCTCTATTGAGACCCTTTTTCTAGTCTACCTCTTGGGTCCAGACCACCTTTGGGTCGGGACCTCTCTCTTAATCTCTCTTTTGTAGTTTAAACCTCCTCTGAGGTTTAGATTTTTCCTTGTATCTAGACCTCCTTTGAGGACTAGACAATCCTTCTTGGTTGACATCTCTCTTGTGTTTGGGCACCCCCTAGGTCTAGACTTTCCTTGTGTTCTAGCCCTTTGTGTGCCTAGACTTCCTTACCACTAGGACCCCTCCTGTGGTTCGGACCTCTTCCTTGTCTTGACCTCTTTGATGTCTGGATCTCTTTTGATCCTAGACCACATTCTTCGATTGGGCATATTCTTATGCCCAGACCTCCCTCTGGGTTGATCTAGCCAGACCTTCCCCTTTGGTTTGGATCACTTTAGATCTCTTTGTTGGTTTGGATCTCTTTGATTCAGACCTCCTTCCTGTCTAGACCTCTTCTTAGTCTAGACCCCCTTGTTGCCTGGGCACTCTCTTATGCCCAGACCTCTTATCAGTTGAGACCTCCTTGTATTCCTTTGGATCTCCTCCGTTCAGACCTCCCATGCGTGGATCTGAACCATTCGGGAACTCTTTGTCCTAATCTTAATCCTCAGGACCTCCCCCTTGTTCTGAATCTAACGGTTTGGACCTCCCCTTACTTTGAATCCTAAGGTCCAGACCTCCCCGTGCATTACTCTCCTTGGAACCTCACCTTCACGTTTGATCTTGGCCGTTGGACCTCCCTCTTGGAGATCCAACCGCCCGGACCTCAACTTGTCCTTAATCTTAACCACGGGACCTCTTGGTAGTTCTTTAGACCTCCTGTCCAGGACCTCTCCGTGGCTTTTAGAGCTGGCTTGGGACCTCCTCGCCAGACCTCTCTTGAAGAGATCCTGACCGTCAGGACCTCCCCATGTCCAGACCTCCTCCGCATCTCTGGACCTCCTCCACTTCAGACCTCCTTGAGTCGCGGGACCTCCTTTGATGAAGTCCTGGTTGTCCGAACCTTAGTCACTTGGACCTCCTCCATGTGTATTTGGACCTCCCCATGTTCGGACCTCCTTTGTGTATATCAGGACCTCTTAGTTTCTTAGACCTCCTCGAGGACCTCTCTCTTGGGCAAGACCTCCCCCTTTGACCCGATGTTTCTAATTTGACCGCCCCACCGCCAGTCTTAACCATTCTCAATTCCTCATACGTTATTATATTGAGCATTTAATGCGGGTCTTGTCACATTAAATGCATCCATATACGTGGTGTTTTACTTTGAATTGGGTCACTTAACCGTACCCTGACATTTTTCTTAGTCCCTTCCCAAAGCAACATAAGTTGTCCTTTCTCGTACTTCTTAACCAGGGTGGTAGTGACACCTGCTCTGCCACTCACCCAACTTTGACCCACTTCCATACTTATCCTTGACATATGTATTTCTAGTTTTCTTCACCCCTTTTTGTCTATAATTAGTCCAGGGAGTTCTACCATTTTACCTTTTTCACATTCACCATCCTCGGCTTTAGTCCGATGGTCATCGAGGAAGACTTGGCTCTCACAACCTTCCTTCCATCCATTACTTCTTGTCCTGGTAAGTTCCTTTGTGTCTGCTCCATTCCTGTGTTTACCACGCTCACCATTTCAACTCCTGCTCAGTTCTTGTTCTTGTTGCCATGATAAACGGGTGTATCCTTCTCAGGACCCCTTTTCTTGGATTTCGCTCGGACTTCTGTGGCTTCTATGTGGGGACCTCCTCGGTGGTCTCTGCACATAGAGTATCTTCTGGACCTTCTTGGCCGTGCGCAAGGATTACCTTCCAGGGTCCCTCTGTTCCTTGGTCAAGATCACTCCTTTGAAGTCCTTTGTCAAAAAGACCACTTCCTCTCAGTAAGTTGGAACCACCTCCAAAGAATCCCTTCTAAATACAATGCTCTTCTGTTAATTGAGTTTTGAGGTTCCTCTGGAGTTCTTTTGGTTCTTTATTTGGAGCTCTGTTGGTTCTTTATTTGATCGTTGTTTGAATCTGTTCTCTTGCAGTGTAGATCTTGGCGTTCTGAGAGCAGGCGGTGAGAAAATAGAATCTTAAGCTACCAAGCAAGAGGCAAGTTACACTTTTGATCATATTGCACCCAAAGATTTCAATTTATTTATGTTACTGTTTCAAAGTATTATGCATGCCTATTTCTACCAAGTTATTTCAATACTGTCTTTAAACACATAGTTATACCACTTTCTCTCATATGGCCAACTTTGACATTGAACCAAATTTGTTGTCACCTTAGGCAAAATCTGGTTGACACAATAATGTGAACCAGGAATCATTTGAAAAACCCATGCTTAGTTAAGCTTAGACCAAAATTGTTGTTTTGGGGAAATCTTTACCAACATGACCAAGAACTGTTTTAAATGTTTTAACCATGACATTGGGTTGTCATGGAGGTATGAAAATATTCTTTGGGAAGCAAAGAAAAGGAAATGGATTTAGGCTGGGCGAAATTGGTTGGCTTGGTTGGTGCAAGTTTATGCAGGGATTGTGCCTTAGGGTAGATCGATGCCCTTGGGTTTGTGGAAATCGCCCTAGTCATTTGAGGACCGGTCTTTGGCGACCAATGCCATGCCTATAATGGGCTATGCCAAAACCGTGCAACCACATGTCTCCGGTGTGGGCGTGGGACTGGTGATTAATTTGCAAAACTCTACCATATCTTTGCTCCATTGGAGGTGTGGGAGGTCTTGTTTGGCCAATGGTCTTTTATAACCCATCTTTTCCCCTTTGGTGCAAGAGGGGCTTCCTTGGATTGCGATCCACAGAGGTGAAACCTTAGCAAGGAAAGGCGTGGTGGAGCAATGCATTGTAAAGGCCTTGTCATGACCTCTAGACCTCTTACCTTCGGTAGTGAGAGGTGGCACTTTCAAGATGCCAAACAAACTAGAGTACTCATGTCGTGTGGGTAAAGTGCACAACCTCTGCGAGTTAAATCTATTGAATAGCCGTGTCGCGGTCATGGGCGTCTTGGCAAAGGCCACTTGAAGTTAGTTGTTGACTTTGGGAATTTAAAATGATTTTCAAATCTGTTTTGGAATTGCCGTCCCATGGGTTTAAGCGAGGAGCCTAATGTCGGTGGGTATCCTTCACCATCTTATGATGAATGTTATCCAACCTGAAAAACTGATTTGATAAAATGAATTTTTCATTATTGTATTCTTGCCTTAGAACTTAATACATGTATTTGAAAGAAACATGGCTTTATGCAAATCAACCTTATTAAGCCTTCCATTGTGATATCCATTATGCATGTCATCTTGTTATCGGCACGGTGTAACTTGCGAGCACGGTTGTTGTGCTCACTCTTGCTGATGCTATCTTTTAGCGAGGAATTGAGAGCTTTAAGGTGATTCGCTCGGTGGACCAAATGGTCGAGATCGACTAGGATTAAGCCCTCGGCCGGTTGCTGTGGTGTGTCGGGTGGCTCGTGTGTTCATTTTGTTATACTTTGCTGGCTGGCTTGTAAGATCTCTTGTAAACAACCGTTGGTTATTAATAAAGCTCACGTTCTTTGCTATGTTATCCTTTGTTGTTCTGTGAAGAGCTAGCCATGATCCTTGGGACTAGCTCGGGTTTCACAGGGACCGGGCGGACTCGACCTCTATGTCCGCACAAAGGGATGGCGTGTGAAGTTACGAGGAGGTCCCAGATCTCCACGACCTCCTCTGGAGGTCGTGGGTGGTCTTGTGAGCCCTCGGACCTCCTCGTTCGTTCTAAGTGTGGCTATGGTAGGCCGTGGGTGCTCCACGGTTCCTAGGCTCACTCTCGGGTCACGTTCTCTGGACCTCCGGGAGGTCTCGTTGGACCTCTGGGAGGTCTTGGTGGGCTACTGAGAGGTCCTTTATGGACCTCTGGGAGGTCCTAGTGGACTTTCGAGAGGTCATGGAGGATCTCTCGGTGCCCTAGAGTTGGAGTCGTTACATTAGAGCTGGGCACCAGCGTGTATGTTGTTCTTGGAGCTTTTCTTGGGCTCCGCTTGAATGGCATTGCGGAGCTCAAATTTTGCTTCTTGCCTTTTTGACCGTGTGGTCTCCTTGCTCCTCTCCGGCTCGTCGGCGCTCTAAACGCCGTCGCCGTCGAAAATGGAGTCGATAGATGCGCTGGCTATTGCGGTCCGGCGGTGCCCTCGGTGTCTTGCCGCCGTGCCCTAAATCGCCGGCGATAAGCCGTGGGGCGTCCTCAAAATTTTGTCGGACGTCCGACCATCTCATTATCGGTTTAGGACAAAGATCCGCCCGCGTTAAAGGCGCTAATCATTGCTCAAATATCGCTAATCATTGGCGTGTCTTAGCGCCTTTAATCCCCCCGTGCGCATTTAAGACCTCTCGCGCGACCTCCTTGTGTCTGCGGCGCATTAACTCCTGTCGGCGTGTCTTGGCGCAAAAGCGGCTGAGTGCAGGACATCCTGGACCTCCTCAAAATCGCACGTCCAAGACCTCCCTTGCGCAATCGTGGCCGTCCGGACCTCCCGGAAGTGCAGTGGCGTTAAGATCTCGCTTGGACCTCTTCAAGGTCATCTCTGCCGTTATGACCTCCCGCGTTGATCTGAGCCACTTATGTCCTCCCGTGTTGATCGCGGCCGTTGAGGACCTCCTTTCGTGTTGTGGCCCGTTGGATGTGCCATCAGCGGCCACGACCTCCTCTCGATTGCGGCGCATGAGGTCCAACAGCATAGCCTTGGCCTTGAGATCTTGAGGTCATAGCCGTTGGATCCAAGATCAACGGCCCGACCTCTATCTCGCCAGCGGACGTCGTCGCAGCGTTCGGCCCCAGGAGGACTAGGACCGTGGGATCCAAGATCCACGGCCCATGTCCTCTAGATCTCGCGGCGGCGTGTGCGCGTGCTCGCTGGGAGGTGTTGAGCCGTTAGATTCAAAATCGTGGCTCATGTCCTCCCGATTCGTTCTAGTCCTTAGGACCTCTGTGAGGTCTTAATTTTAAAGCGAAAAAGGTATGAACTTTAAAATTGCATAACTAATTCAATTTAAATCCAAATGAGATTATTCAAATTGTGTTAGCTCTGGTTTGACCTGGGCTCCAATCTAAAAATGGTTATGAGCCCAGTTCAGCTCCAGAACATGGTTTTACAAATAGGTTTTAAAACTAACTTTAAATGTAGTGTTTAACTTGTAAAATACATAACTAATGCTCTGTAGATTATTTTTGAGTGAATCCAACTTTGTTGGGTTCCTCTATTGATGAACTTACTGTAAAAATTAGTTTTGAGCATGTTTCTGTTGTCAAAAAGAGTTCTTGTGCATTATAATTTTGTTCAAGTTCTTGTTTTTGAAAAATTATAGAAAATGCATAATAGCTCCAAATGAGGTGAACTCAATTGTGTTATTCATCTCATGAGGTGCTGGTTTTACTGTAAAAATCTCAGTATCACCACCCTTCTAGAAAATGTTGCCTAATAATTAAATTAGTGAATAGTGGCAGTTTGGTATTTTAGGGCTGAGCAGATTTGTTTTGCTCATAACTTTTGCATTGAGAATCCAAATCAATTGGTTCTTGTGGCTAAATTCCCTAAAAATCATCCTCTTGCTTATGTAGAAATTTCAGAGTATTTGGAGTTCGGTTGCTGTGCTGTCTTTGTCGTTTTAAATCGTTCTTATCGTTTCTTTTCGTCTTTTCGATTAGGTGTTGACGAGTGTGTTGATCCGTGAGCGATCCTCAGCAACGATTTGACCAGCAACAGCAAGGCAAGCAGTTTGATCATATCCATTTATTGTCCATTACTTTAAAGCTTAATACTTTGTTTCACTTATATGTATGCATGCTACTTTGTGTTAAAATGTCGCTAGTAATCCCATTGATGCATATTCTGTAGGTAAATGTTCATTCTCTACTACTAAGCCTAGGATTATCTTGCTGCGATTTAGAGTTATTTGGATGGACTCTTATAAACTTAGTAGTTTCGTTGATAATGCTTAGCAATGCTTAGATAACGGTAGAAATGGGCGGTTATCGACATTATGTCGATGACCTTGATCACACTAAAACCTTTATTCCATTTTTTCCTTCTTGTGGCTTGTTACTTTGTAAACAAATAAAACCAAAATGAAAACAAAACTGTTTTTGACTTGGGCACAATGGATGTTGGTGTGATATTTTGGGTGTGATCGGAATGGTGCCTAAGTCCCCAAGGACCGAGTTACTTGTGTCACTAAGCCAAGCGCTCTTGCGTGCTAACCACACGAGGGGGATATGGGACCTCTCTTGACTAAGTACTTTGGGAGGTGTTAATTATGAGCTGGTCGGTGGGTACGTTTTAAATAAAATGTGTGTGTGTGGTGTTGGGAGGGAGCATTAGCAGACCGGTTAGACTGTCTAATGTGTCTTTATCCCCATGGGTTGCGGCTCGTAATTAGCATCATCCATTGGAAATGTCTCGTCGGACTTAGTCGTGCCGGCATACCAAAGGAAGTGTGCTAAATCATGTGGCGAAAAGGCGGCGATGTGGGTACATTGGTACACCCTGCGGGTTAAAACTATTCGAATAGCCTCGTCCTAGGTTATGGACATGCTTGGTAAGGTCGTGCAAGAACTAGACTACAACATTTAAATTAAAACTTGATGGGTTGGTATGAATGGATGTTCATGCTATTGTGGTGGCTAATGGGTTAGCCACTTCGGAGATGTCGATGTTATCTATCAATTGTTACTTGTCTCGTTGTTTCTTGCAAATGAAAAATGAATTGCAACATTGCTTTGGAATCTATTTAAATATTGCAAATGAAAACTTGCTTTATGCTAAAATAAGTCCAAAGCCTCATCCACTTAAATAAAGCTTGCATGTAGTTAAACTATAGTTACTCATATATTACAAGTCGGTCTTGCGAGTACATTTTGTACTCAATTGCTTTGCTTAATAACCTTGTTGCGAGAGGAGGTAGGGTCCAAGGGCTTTACTTTTGTGAGTCATGCGTGGTTGGGAAAGCGACTAGCTTGGCGGTCCGGTCAGTTGCCATGTGTAACATCCCAAATACCTAAATAGGTGTTTGTTTCAAATGTAATTAAATGTGTAGAAATTAAAACTTTTCTCACATCTTGAAACCCCGATCTCGCATGTTATTCTTGTCAAAAGTGGTGGGGTTCAAAACCTAAACCCCTTGTTGACAAAAGTCAAACTCATTTTCCTATTATCATAAATGTTGTGCCAAACCTTTGGAAATATTTTTCCTTGGTCCTAGAAATGTTGTGGAGCCTCTCTGAAAAATATCATGAGTTATAAAACTTGTTTGATAATTTTTGGAGGTAAAACAAACCCTTGAACAGCCTTAATGAATTTCCTGAGAAAAATGCAGTGCATAATAACCTCTGGAAATTTTACGTAAGGTGAATCTTAATGTCAGCAAGCTCGAGTTAAAATTTCATAAATTTTGGAGCTCAATTGCTATTCAAACAACCTGCAAAATCTCAATTTGTTAAAATTGAATTTAAAAGCTTGATCTTTGTTCCTTGGGCTAGCCACTTTCCCAAAGTGGGTCCAACCCAACCTTTTCTCCTGGCTCGTCGGACCTCCTCTCCACCTTGATCAGGTCGTGGCCGTTGGATTAACATCCAACCGCCACGACCTCCTCCTCGACTTCTTGACCAAATCCTCCCGCTCACTTGAGGTCGTGGCCGTTGGATCCAATCCAAGGCCACGACCTCCTCTCGCTAAACCATCATTGCGTGGATCTTCCACCTTGTTGAGGTCATCGCCCTTGGATCAAAAATCCATGGCCATGACCTCCCTCACCGTTAAACTAAGCAAACCTCCCACCTAGTCGAGGTGCGTGGCCGTTGGATCGAGATCCAACGACCCACGACCTCCCCCTCAAAATATCCAACGCACAAGACCTCCCCCATCTCATGTTGTGCACCGTTGGATTTAAAATCCACATCACGACCTCCTCCTTGTCTTGTCTTGTCGACCTCCCAGCAAGACGTGAGGTCGTAGCCCTTAGATTTAAATCTAAAGGCCATGATCTCCTGAGTGCGTTCATAGCTCGGGACCTCCCCTCTTTTGATCGAACCGTTGGATCAAAAATCCAAAGGTCTGACCTCCCTTGCCTTTTGCATAGCGTCTCGGACCTCCTCGCCCTCTCATCACCATTAGATCTTAATCGATGGCCATAACCTCTTGTGCGCTTCGGCGTAGTGCTAAGACCTCCCGGTCATTGTGTGCCCTTGGATTTAAATCCAAAGGCCATGACCTCCCCTCATTTTTCTTAAGGTGGGTAATGCGGTTAAGTCCTCCCGGAGGTCCGCACTGTTGGATTGAATCCAACGCCGTGGACCTCTGTCCCTTTTTCCACGTCGTGCGTCAAGATTATGGAAATCGGAGGCCCACGACCTCCCTTTCCAAATCGTGTGGTGGGACCTCCTCCCGGTCACTTAAAACATAACGGTTCAAACTTAAAATCCGAGGGCAGCACCTCCCCATCCACGTAATCCAGCGGTGGATGTGAGATCTGTTCTTCTCCTACCTTGGTAGCGTGCGAGCCATGGCGATGGGCAAAAGTCGAGCCTTGTCACATCCAGCGGCTCAGTGCAGGGGCATTAAATGCATGTCGGTGCTTTTCGCCCCTAGCCCATGCCTGTCTGACCTACTCTGTCCCATCCATCTTGTCCAACTCCATGGACCTCCGTGGACCTCCCTTGGGCTAAGCTCACCATGAGCTTAACCCGTGGTCGAGACCTCTTTTGCCCTAGCTATAAAACCCCCCCTGTTGCCCTTGGCTTCTTTTACACACCATTGAGCTTGGCCTTGCTTGTGCTTGGTGAGCATCCCTCCTTGACCTCCCTTTTTGGCGCCATTGTTGAAGCTTGGAGCCCTCGGGGCCAAAGTGTTCGATGGCTCCCTCTTCAACCTCTTGTTCACTTTGTGCTCCCAGGACCTCCTGGAGTTAACCCTAACCTCATTTGGGTTGACATTTTGAAGAGGCTGACTTGGAGCTTGGAGCTTGGAGTTGGCCGTGGAGCAACCCTTCTTCCCCAACTCCGGTCCTCCCGTCCCCAACCTCCTCGGCACCTCCGCGACCTCCTGTAACCCTCCTGGTAGTCCAGTGAATCTTGGCACCCACGTATGTTGTTGCGGAGCTTTTCTTGGGCACACGCTTGAATGTACTGCTGCGGAGCTCATTATCATTGTTTGTGTTTTGGCCGTGTGTTTTTGCGCCAATCTCGACTCGTCGCCGTTCAGGCCACCCATGCCAGGGAATGGTCTGGCGTGTCTTGCACTATTGTGCACACGTTGGTGTATTGGATGGCGCCGGCGAGGTCCTCATTGCGGCGACAAGCCTTGGGAGCCTCTCGGGGTTTTGTCGGACAACAATGGCACCGTCGTTGTCGTTAGGACAAAGATCTCCTCCTTTAATCACGATCATCATTGCTTATCATTGGTAAACTTCAGTTGACCTTTAATGCCTTGATTCTGTCCTTGTTGCTCAATTAAGGCGGCGCTGGTCTCCCAGCAGCGTGCATCTCTGGGACCCCTTTGCCAAAGGACCACCCCGTGGACTTTTGGCAAAGACCTCCCCTCGGGGTCCTCTTTGCAAAAGACCACCCCTGGTCTTTTGTAGGGACAACCCCCAGGACCTCCCTCCTTGAAATCTTAGCCGCCCAGACCTCCCAGTGGAAATCTGAGCCGCTTAGGACCTCCCTTTGTTAGATCTTGGCCGTTCAGGACCACTCCAAGTGGATCTGAACCGCCCAGGACCTCTTTGTTGTTGTCTTGATCGTTAAGGTCCTCCCTAGGACAATCTAGACCACTAAGGTCCTCCCTTGGAAAATCTGGACCGTCCAGGACCTCCCTCGAGAGGTCTTGACGATGTAGATCTTCCTTGGGGAGATCTTGATAGTTTAGATCTTCCTTTGGAAGATCTCGGCCGTTCAGACCTCCCTCGTTTGATCGGGACCGTCCGGTCCTCCCTCGATGTTGTGGCCGTTGGATGCGATATCAGCGGCCACGACCTCCCTACATTGCGCGGCGTGGCGGGGAGGACATGGACCGTTGGATCCAAGATCAACGGCCCATGTTCTCTGGACCTGCACAGGCGCGTGCGTGTTTTCCTCTAGAGGTCTTGGGCCGTTTGATTTAGATCAACGGTGCACGTCCTCCCCCTCTATTTTGGAAGTTTAGAAATTCCAGTGAGCACTTATTTGTAAACCTGAAAAAGGTATGAACTTTAAAATTTCATAACTAATTCAATTTAAATCCAAATAGGGTGATTCAAATTTCTGTAGCTCTGGTTTGGACTGGGCTCTAATTTAAAATGGTTATGGGCTCAGTTCAGCTCCAGAACATGCATTTGCAAATGGTTTTCAAAACTAACTTTAAATGTTGCAATAAAAATTCAAATTAACTTGTAAAATGCATAAGTAATTCTCTAGAGCTCCTTTTGAGTGAATCCAACTTTGTTGGCTTCCTCTGTTAGTAAACTAAATGTTAGAATAAGATTTAGACTTGTCACTGTTTTCAAAAAGCTTCCTTGTGCATTTTAATTTTGTTCAAGTTCTTGTTTTTGAAAAAGTATAGAAAATGCATAATAGCTCCAAATGAGATGAACTCAATTGTGTTATTCATCTCATGAGGTGCTGGTTTTACAACAAAAATCTCAGTATCACCACCTTTCTAGAAAATGTTGCCAAATAATTAAATTAGTGAATAGTGGCAGTTTGGTATTTTTAGGGCTGAGCAGATTTGTTTTGCTCATAACTTTTGCATCGAGAATCCAAATCAATTGGTTCTTGTTGCTAAATTCCTAAAAATCATCCTCTTGCTGCTGTAGAAATTTCAGAGTATTTGGAGTTTGTTTGCTGTGCTGCTCTTGTGGTTTTTGTCGTTCTTATCGATTCTTTTTGCCTTTTCGATTAGGTGCCGACGAGTGGGTTGTTCCGTGAGTGTTTCTCTGCAGCATAGTGACCAGCCACAGCAAGGCAAGCAGTTTGATCATTTCCATTATTGTCCCATTACTTTAAAGTCTATTACTTTGTTTAACTTGTATGTATGCATGCTTTTGTGTCAAAGTATTTTATCGTTTAGAGGTAGCTATTCCTATTGCATAGTTGCCCTTAAATTGTTATCCCCTGCCACAAACCATAGGGTAATAATATCACTGGTGAATTAGAGCCGGTGATTTTATTATGCTCTTTTATCCTTCGGTGTCATGCTTAGCAATGCTTAGATAACGGTAGAAATGGGCGGTTATCGACATTATGTCGATAGCCTTGATCACCTAAAAATTATTATTCCATTATATTCTCCTTGTGCCTTGTTACTTTGTAAATGAATAAAATGAAAACCAAACTGTTTGACTTGGGCACAATGGATGTTGGTGTGATCTGTTGGGTGTGAACGGAATGGTGCCTAAGTCCCTAAGGACCGAGTTACTTGGGTCACTAAGCCAAGCGCTTTTGCGTGCTAACCACACGAGAGGATATGGGACCTCTCTTGACTAAGTACTTTGGGAGGTGTTAATTATGAGCTGGTGGGTGGGTGTGTTAAAAATGTGTGTATGTGTGTGGTGTTGGGAGGGAGCATTATGAGACCGGTTAGGGTGTCTAATGTGTCCTTATCCCGTGGGGAGGCGGCTCTTAATTAGCATCATCCATTGGAAATGTCTCGTGAGGACTTAGCCGTGCTTGCATACCAAAGGAAGTGTGCTAAATCTAGTGGCGAAAAGGCGATCGGCGTGTGGGTACATTGGTACACCCCTGCAGGGTTAAAACTATTCGAATAGCCTCGTCCTAGGTTATGGACATGCTTGGTAAGGTCATTCAAGAACTAGACTACAACATTTAATTAAAACTTGATGGGTTGGTATGAATGGATGTTCATACTATTGTTGTGGTGACTATTGGGTTAGTCACTTCCAGGTTGTTCTTGTTATTGTTATTATTATTGTATCGTTGTTACTTCAACAATTAAAAATGCTTTGTCCAAATTGCTTTCAATCTATTACATTATTGCAAATGAAAACTTGCTTTATGCTAAAATAAGTCCAAAGCCTCATCCACTAAATAAAGCTTGCATGTAGTTAAACTATAGTTCTATTATATTACACGTCAGTCTTGCGAGTACATTTTTGTACTCATTTGCTTTGCTTAATAACTTTGTTGCAGAGGAAGAAGGTGAGCCCCAAGGGCTTCACTCTTGTGAGATGTGCTTCGGGTTTGACGACTAACTTGGCGGTCCGGTTGGTTGCTTTGTGGGTAAAGGCACACTAATTGGCTTTTGTTTATGGCCATCTTATGGCACTTTTGCTTCCACTGTTTATTTTTAGTTTTGTATTTGTTGTTTGGCCTGTTGGCCTCTCCTTTTGTAATAACTCTCTCTATATTATGTATATCGTTTATTCTAGTTCATGCTTGGTTCTATGTCTTGTATGAACTTGATGCATGATTTTGTAAAGAGGTGTGTATCTTGCATTTTAGGAAGTATACATATCTCAAGACACGAGTTATTATGTTTGTGATGCTAGGGTCAAGGGATGACTAAGTATTACAAGCCTAATAAACCGGGTCCTCTAAAGTTGATATCGAGCCATCTTGACCGTAGTAACCCAAGCTTGTGGTTCTTAGGATGTTTTGGAAAAATTAATTTCAAAATATCAAAGGGTTTATAAGCTTAAGTAAAGTCTCTACTTTTACTCCTTACCTATCTTAGCTTTCTATCTCATCTTGCTCTAGTTTGAGTTTTAAAATTGATTTCCTCTCTTTCCTCCAAAGATAGTGGTTATCGATTAAATGGGTTTTGGGGAATCAATGAGTTTGGCAAATTGAAGTGTTAGCTGCCCATTTACAAGGTTTTGAAGCTTACGGAATGGCCAATTTATTTGAAAGCTTGAATGCAAAATCTGGACAGCAAGCGTCAATTTCCGGACAGCAAGCTCAAAGGGTCTAAATAGGGTAGAAAATGAGAGGTTAATCAACTAAAACTTGTGGGAATAAAAGGGTAAGATGTGATACTAGTTAGCTAAGTATCTAACACCTATTCTCTTGGTTTTACCTTGCTTTTGAGTAGTGTTAGAAATTGGAGTGGTGTGCTGAAATTTTATCTTCTCAACCAATTACTCGTTCATTCAATACAAGTTAGTTGTGTTGGGAAGTTGGCCTTTAATCTTATGTCTTCCTTGCTGTTTTGGAGTCATTTTTGGAAGCTTTTAAAGTACATTTCCTTGCTGTTTTGCTTCTCCTTTATTATGCTCCCTATAACTTCTTTTATTACCTTGTTTCATTAGTTTACATTTATTATCATCTAATCCATTATTAACTTTCGGTAGGGATCTGTACTATCTATTTTGTTGGCCTTGGTTAGGGTGATGTTCCGTTCCCTAGTCGTTGGCATCCTTTTCGCTTTCTTCAACTTCTAGTCCTTGGGTTTCGTGTTAACCCATCTCTTAAATGCAGGATGTCGAGCAGTCGATGGCGGACTAGGTCGACAAAATTGGTGGGACGAAATTCTCCTAGCTCAACTATCGAGACAAGACTTGTGGCGACTCGCTCGGCAAGTGTTTGGATTGTGGCCTATTATACTGGCGGCAATCGCCTCCTTTGCCTTGGCTATGGTGAAGAGGGCATTTCAGCGAAGATTGCGAACTAGGAAGAGTCAAGGTGTATCGGCGTTGTGGTGAGGAAGGACACTCTGACAACGATGTACCACATCTGTCCAAAGCGTGACAAAGACCACTTACCCGAGATTGTCCGTTGCCAAAGTTACTTGTTTCCTTTGCGAGGCGATCACTATCCCAAGGAGTGTAGCATGAACACGGTGATTGCCAAGTCATTGGGCTACAGCGGCCTTCTTCGGTCATCTGCAAGCATCGCAATCGCCAATGCCTCCAAACCGTAAAAGTTCTTGGATGATTTATCGAGGAGGCTGAGACGATTACCGATCTATACCTTCCCGACTTTCGACTTGTGGTTGAAAATCCGTTCTTCTTTGTGGGCGTGAAGAAAAGGCCTATGGATCGCCGCAAGTGTCAAGAAGACTCGGGGTGACTCGGCAAAGGTCGCCCGATGTCACTTGTTTCTTCGCAATCTCAAGGGCCATTATGCTAATAATTGTCCTAAAAAGCTTGACAACCCCTCGTCGTTCGCAGGTAGTGCCTCCATCACGTGCACTGCGAGTCGACAAGGTGGTCCCATAAATCATTTGTTGGGATCACTTGTTTCTTCTGCAATCATGAACGGGCATTACGCCAACAATTGCCCTTTAAAGCGAAGAAAAGATCGTTTGTAATCCAATCGACTCCATCTCGGTGAAAGCTCGGAGGTACTGGCGTCATGTTAGATGCGCTTCTTGTTAACTCTGGCCCTGCTCTGTTTTGTTCAGTTCAAGAGCGCCTCATTCCTTTGTACCTCCATCTTTTGCCACTGTTGGCGATCTTTATTTCGCTCTTTTATCTGGTGCCCAGTACCACCCCGGTTTCAAAAGGTCTACTAGTCTATCCCGAAACCCAAGTGGCCATCGGGGTTGTCGTCGATCGTTTGATTAAAGTGGCACGTTTCCGTCCCTATACCTTTTAGGGCATCACATACTGTTGTTGCCTCGAACCTTCATGGCCTAAACGGCCATAATCCTTTGTAAGAGACTAGGCTGCGGAGGATGACTCCGTATAGCTAGTTAGCAAACCAAGGTCTCGTTTGTTAGTGGAGTAACGGACAAATTGCTCCACCAACTAAAACGACCTTAGTCCCTCTAAAATAGCTAGCCATGGAGGATGACTCCGTAATGCTAGTTAGCAGGCTGAGATCCCGTTGTTAGTGGAATTAACCAAATAAATCGCTCCGGAATTAACCAGACAAGTTGTTCCGGAATTAACCAGACAAATCATTCCACCGACTAACAACGGCCATGCACCACCAACCATCGAATCAAGAACAAGCCCTCAATCTGTCAAAAATGACCTTCTTGTAGGTTTTCCAAAGGATCTCTGCATATTCCGCATCGTAAATTTGCACGGTGTACTGAAGACGATCGTTCTGATCGTGCTTCTCTGCTCACTTCTCAATTTTGGCATAGCCTATAAGAGGCTATGGAAACTCGTGTTTCTTCGGATCGACTTACCCTCCTCAAGCGATGGTCGGGCCGAAAAAGGCCATCAATGTTTCGCGCCAAGGGCAAGTTAGCTCCTCGATATGTGGATCCTTACCGCATTATCGAAAAGAAAGGGGCTATCGCCTATAAGATTGAAATTACCTGCTGCCCTTGAGGGGGTACATGATGTTTTCATGTGTCCCAGTTGAAGAAATGCCTCCGTGTTCCACAAAGAAGCTCCGTTGGAAATTCTTGATGTGCAAGAAGATTGGTCAGAAGTGTGACCTGACGAGAAACAATACAATAAAACAAATCACATAAAATCCGGCTTGACAAGGAGCAGTAGGAACAATATGTAACTAAATAAAGTGTTGGTTGGGTGAACATAGTTAGAAATTAGGTCGATACAACAAAAATATTATAAATGGATAAGAGTCTTAAAGGAAGGTTCAGATCTTTGAAGAAGCTAAGCGAAGATCAAGGAATCGTGTCCTCAAGATCCTAAAAGTTCAATGGCCAAATCATTAGTGGATGAAGTTGCTTGGAAGCGGAAAGACTACCCATCTTCCTTCCCTTTGAGCCAAAATCTCGGGGCGAGATTTACGTAAGGGGAGATTTTATAACATCCCAAATACCTAAATAGGTGTTTGTTTCAAATGTAATTAAATGTGTAGAAATTAAAACTTTTTCTCACATCTTGAAACCCCTGATCTCGCATGTTATTCTTGTCAAAAGTGGTGGGGTTCAAAAACCTAAACCCCTTGTTGACAAAAGTCAAACTCATTTTCCTATTATCATAAATGTTGTGCCAAACCTTTGGAAATATTTTTCCTTGGTCCTAGAAATGTTGTGGAGCCTCTCTGAAAAATATCATGAGTTATAAAACTTGTTTGATAATTTTTGGAGGTAAAACAAACCCTTGAACAGCCTTAATGAATTTCTTGAGAAAAATACAGTGCATAATAACCTCTGGAAATTTTATGTAAGGTGAATCTTAATGTCAGCAAGCTCCAGTTAAAATTTCATAAATTTTGGAGCTCAATTGCTATTCAAACAACCTGCAAAATCTCAATTTGTTGAAATTGAATTTAAAAGCTTGGTACTTGTTCCTTGGGCTAGCCACTTTCCCAAAATTTGGTCCATTAACCTTTTCTCCTCAGCTCGTCGGACCTCCTCTCCACCTTGATCAGGTCGTAGCCGTTGGATTAACATCCAACACCACGACCTCCTCCTCGCCTTCTTGACCAAGTCCTCCCGCTCACATGAGGTCGCCGCCCTTGGATCAGCGATCCATGGCCATGACCTCCTCGCAACTCAAACTACTCGAGACCTCCTTTTGCACTCACTTGAGGTCGTAGCCGTTGGATCCAATCCAAAGGCCACGACCTCCTCTGCAAACCATCGCTGCGTGGATCTTCCACCTTGTTGAGGTCATCGCCCTTGGATCAAAAATCCATGGCCATGACCTCCCCTCACTGTTAAACTAAGCAAACCTCCCACCTAACCGAGGTCGTAGCCGTTGGATCAGATCCAACAGCCCACGACCTCCCCCTCAAAATATCCAGCGCACAAGACCTCCCCCATCTCATGTTGTGCACCGTTGGATTTAAAATCCACGGTCACGACCTCCTCCTTGTCTTGTGCGCATCAGACCTCCCCGCGCACGTGAGGTCGTAGCCCTTAGATTTAAATCTAAAGGCCATGATCTCCCTGGTGCGTTGCGCAAGCTCAGGACCTCCCCCTCTTTTGATCAGAACCGTTGGATCAAAAATCCAAAGGTCCTGACCTCCCTTGCCTTTTTGCATAGCGTCTCGAGACCTCCTCGCCCTCTCATCACCATTAGATCTTAATCGATGGTCATAACCTCTTGTGCTTCTGGCGTAGTGCTAAGACCTCCCGGTCATTGTGTGCCCTTGGATTTAAATCCAAAGGCCATGACCTCCCCTCATTTTTCTTAAGGTGGGTAATGCGGTTAAGTCCTCCCAAGAGGTCCGCACTGGTTGGATTGAGATCCAACGCCGTGGACCTCTGTCCCTTTTTCCACGTCGCGCGTTCGCATTATGGAAATCGGAGGGCCACGACCTCCCTTACAAATCGTGTGGTGGGACCTCCTCCCACCACTTAAAACATAACGGTTCAAACTTAAAATCCGGGCAGGACCTCCCCATCCACGTAATCCAGCGGTGGATGTGAGATCTGTTCTTCTCCTACCTTAGGCGCGTCTGAAGCCATGGCGATGGGCAAAGTCGAGCCTTGTCATCCAGCGGCTCTGTGCTGGGGGCATTAAATGCATGTCAGTGCTTTTCCGCCCCTAGCCCATGCCCTGTCCTGACCTACTCTGTCCCATCCATCTTGTCCAACTCCATGGACCTCCCGTGGACCTCCCTTGGGCTAAGCTCACCATGAGCTTAACCCGTGGTCGAGACCTCTTTTCCCTAGCTATAAAACCCCCACTTTGTTGCCCTTGGCTTCTTTTACACACCATTGAGCTTGGCCTTGCTTGCGCTTGGTGAGCATCCCTCCACCGACCTCCCTTTTTGGCGCCATTGTTGAAGCTTGGAGCCCTCGGGGCACAGTGTTCCAGTGGCTCCCTCTTCAACCTCTTGTTCACTTTGTGCTCCCCAGACCTCCTGGAGTTAACCCTAACCTCATTTGGGTTGACATTTTCAGAAGAGGCCTGACTTGGAGCTTGGAGCTTGGAGTTGGCCGTGGAGCAACCCTTCTTCCCCAACTCCGGTCCTCCACGTCCCCAACCTCCTCGGCACCTCCGCGACCTCCGGTAACCCTCTGGTAGTCCCGTGATCTTGGCACCGCGTGTATGTTCTTGCGGAGCTTTTCTTGGGCTGCAGCTTGAGATGTCTGCTCACGGAGCTCATTATCATTGTTTGTGTTTTGGCCGTGTGTTTTGCGCGCCAATCTCTGACTCGTCGCCGTTCAGGGCCACCCGCCAGGGAATGGTCTGGCGTGTCAAGAACACTATTGCGCTGCGTTGGTGTCCTGGATGGCGGCGAGGTCCTCATCGCCATGCGACAAGCCTTGGGAGCCTCTCGGAGTTTTATCGGACGACAATGGCACCGTCTTGGTTGTCGTTAGGACAAAGATCTCCCCCTTTAATGCGATCATCATTGCTTATCATTGGTAAACTTCGGGTCACCTTTAATGCCTTGATTCTGTCCTTGTTGCGCAATTAAGGCCGCTTTGGTCTCCCAGCGTGCATCTCTGGGACCCCTTTGCCAAAGGACCACCCCGTGGACTTTTGGCAAAGACCTCCCCAAAGACCTCTTTGCAAAAGACCACCCCTGGTCTTTTGTAGGGACAACCCCCAGGACCTCCCTCCTTGAAATCTTAGCCGCCCAGACCTCCCAGTGGAAATCTGAGCCGCTTAGGACCTCCCTTTGTTAGATCTTGGCCGTTCAGGACCACCCCAAGTGGATCTGAACCGCCCAGGACCTCTTTGTTGTTGTCTTGACCGTTAAGGTCCTCCTTGGGACAATCTAGACCACTAAGGTCCTCCCTTGGAAAATCTGGACCGTCCAGGACCTCCCTCGAGAGGTCTTGACGATGTAGATCTTCCTTGGGGAGATCTTGATAGTTTAGATCTTCCTTTGGAAGATCTCAGCCGTTCAGGACCTCCCTCGTTTGATCGGGACCGTCCCGGTCCTCCCTCCAGTGTTGTGGCCCGTTGGATGCAGTATCAACGGCCACGACCTCCCCTTTGTTGCGCGCAGCGTGGCAGGGAGGACATGGACCGTTGGATCCAAGATCAACGGCCCATGTTCTCTGGACCTGCACAGGCGCGTGCGTATTTTCCTCTGGAGGTCTTGGGCCGTTTGATTTAGATCAACGGTGCACGTCCTCCCCCTCTATTTTGGAAGTTTAGAAATTCCAGTGAGCACTTATTTGTAAACTGAAAAAAGGTATGAACTTTAAAATTTCATAACTAATTCAATTTAAATCCAAATAGGGTGATTCAAATTTCTGTAGCTCTGGTTTGGACTGGGCTCTAATTTAAAATGGTTATGGGCTCAGTTCAGCTCCAGAACATGCATTTGCAAATGGTTTTCAAAACTAACTTTAAATGTTGCAATAAAAATTCAAATTAACTTGTAAAATGCATAAGTAATTCTCTAGAGCTCCTTTTTGAGTGAATCCAACTTTGTTGGCTTCCTCTGTTAGTAAACTAAATGTTAGAATAAGATTTAGACTTGTCACTATTTTCAAAAAGCTTCCTTGTGTATTTTAATTTTGTTCAAGTTCTTGTTTTTGAAAAAGTATAGAAAATGCATAATAGCTCCAAATGAGATGAACTCAATTGTGTTATTCATCTCATGAGGTGCTGGTTTTACAGTAAAAATCTCAGTATCACCACCTTTCTAGAAAATGTTGCCAAATAATTAAATTAGTGAATAGTGGCAGTTTGGTATTTTTAGGCTGAGCAGATTTGTTTTGCTCATAACTTTTGCATCGAGAATCCAAATCAATTGGTTCTTGTTGCTAAATTCCCTAAAAATCATCCTCTTGCTGCTGTAGAAATTTCAGAGTATTTGGAGTTTGTTTGCTGTGCTGCTCTTGTGGTTTTTGTCGTTCTTATCGATTCTTTTAGCCTTTTCGATTAGGTGCCGGCAGTGGGTTGTTCCGTGAGTGTTTCTCTGCAGCATAGTGACCAGCCACAGCAAGGCAAGCAGTTTGATCATTTCCATTATTGTCCCATTACTTTAAAGTCTATTACTTTGTTTAACTTGTATGTATGCATGCTTTTGTGTCAAAGTATTTTATCGTTTAGAGGTAGCTATTCCTATTGCATAGTTGCCCTTAAATTGTTATCCCCTGCCACAAACCATAGGGTAATAATATCCTTTGGTGAATTAGAGCCCGTGATTTTATTATGCTCTTTTTATCCTTCGGTGTCATGCTTAGCAATGCTTAGATAACGGTAGAAATGGGCGGTTATCGACATTATGTCGATAGCCTTGATCACCTAAAAATTATTATTCCATTATATTCTCCTTGTGCCTTGTTACTTTGTAAATGAATAAAAATGAAAACCAAACTGTTTGACTTGGGCACAATGGATGTTGGTGTGATCTGTTGGGTGTGAACGGAATGGTGCCTAAGTCCCTAAGGACCGAAGTTACTTGGGTCACTAAGCCAAGTGCTTTTATATGCTAACCACACGAGAGGATATGGGACCTCTCTTGACTAAGTACTTTGGGAGGTGTTAATTATGAGCTGGTCGGTGGGTGTGTTAAAAATGTGTGTATGTGTGTGGTGTTGGGAGGGGAGCATTAACAGACCGGTTAGGCTGTCTAATGTGTCCTTATCCCCGTGGGAGGCGGCTCTTAATTAGCATCATCCATTGGAAATGTCTCGTAGGACTTAGCCGTGCTGGCATACCAAAGGAAGTGTGCTAAATCTAGTGGCGAAAAGGCGGTCTGACGTGTGGGTACATTGGTACACCCCTGCAGGGTTAAAACTATTCGAATAGCCTCGTCCTAGGTTATGGACATGCTTGGTAAGGTCGTTCAAGAACTAGACTACAACATTTAATTAAAACTTGATGGGTTAGTATGAATGGATGTTCATACTATTGTTGTGGTGACTATTGGGTTAGTCACTTCGGTGTTGTTCTTGTTATTGTTATTATTATTGTATCGTTGTTACTTCAACAATTAAAATGCTTTGTCCAAATTGCTTTCAATCTATTACATTATTGCAAATGAAAACTTGCTTTATGCTAAAATAAGTCCAAAGCCTCATCCACTAAATAAAGCTTGCATGTAGTTAAACTATAGTTCTATTATATTACACGTCGGTCTTGCGAGTACATTTTGTACTCATTTGCTTTGCTTAATAACTTTGTTGCGAGAGGAAGAAGGTGAGCCCCAAGGGCTTCACTCTTGTGAGATGTGCTTCGGTTTGACGACTAGCTTGGCGGTCGGTTGGTTGCCTTGTGGGTAAAGGCACACTAATTGGCTTTTGTTTATGGCCATCTTATGGCACTTTTGCTTCATTGTTTATTTTTAGTTTTGTATTTGTTGTTTGGCTGTTGGCCTCTCCTTTTGTAATAACTCTCTCTATATTATGTATGTCGTTTATTCTAGTTAGTGCTTGGTTCTATGTCTTGTATGAACTTGATGCATGATTTTGTAAAGAGGTGTGTATCTTGCATTTAAGGGAAGTATACATATCTCAAGACACGGTTATTATGTTTGTGATGCTAGGGTCAAGGGATGACTAAGTATTACAAGCCTAATAAACCGGGGTCCTCACACCTTAATGGGTGAAGGCACCTTTGGTTGGCTCTTGTTTTGGGCCATCTCTATGGCACTTTTGCTTCATTGTTATCTTAGTAGTCTTGTTGTACTTGGCGGTCGGCCTCTCTTTTGTAATAACTATCCTTTATTTATATTAACCACGGTTTGTTGCTTGTTCTTACATTCTATGTGTTTGAAGGAATTGATGCAATCTTTTGTAACGAGTTGTGTGTCTTGCATTTACGAAGTACATATATCTCGAGGCACGGTTTATTTGGTTGATAATACT
The DNA here is from genome assembly GCA_036346405.1 of Phyllostachys edulis. Classification (NCBI taxonomy): domain Eukaryota; kingdom Viridiplantae; phylum Streptophyta; class Magnoliopsida; order Poales; family Poaceae; genus Phyllostachys; species Phyllostachys edulis. The sequence continues at coordinate 8,654,035 of CM070558.1, forward strand.
AGGGTCAATTGGATGACTAAGTATTATGAGCCTAATAAATCGGGGTCTCACACCGTCCCGGTCGCAGGTCGTAGCCCAGTAGCCCATTCGGCCTCCTGCCCTCCTCGCAAGACGTACGAATGGTTGCACACTAGCCCTAGTCCTTATTCCTCAACGCAGTGCTTCATTCCCCTGCGGCGGCTTCTCTCTCTCCTATTGCTTTGGCCGACAAATTCTTCTTCCCTTATCCCCAATCCTCATCCCTTCTCTTGGTGAGTTTCTTCGGTGCCGATTGAGGCTATTGAGCATGGCGCCACCTCCTGGCTCTCGGGTGCTCCATGGTGCCTCCTCCTCCGGCTCGGCTCGTCGGTGTGCCCCTATGATTCGGCCCCACCGGCAGTACAAGTTCAATGGCGCTTGGCTGGTGCGTGCGTGCGTGGCCGGGCTCAAGCTGGCCCAGGGGTTGGTGCTCAGCGGCTCCATCTTGCTGGTGCTCGCCGTGTTCCCCGTGGGGCTGCTCGGCGATCTCTTGCTCCTCGCGGCGTGGAGCTGCCATCGCGGTGTGTCTTCTTTGCTCTTTGCGGCGTGGGCTGGCCATTCTGACGATTCGTCCGCTCTGTGCATGTGCTGCGTTCCTCGGCCGGTATGGACAAGTGCCGTGTTTCAGTCGAAATTTAGTTGAATTTTAAATTTTGGTTTGAAATTTTCGATCGAAATCTGCCGAAATTTTTTGAAAATCGCTAAAATCAGTTCTATCGGTGACCCCCAGTAAAATTTCAGAACCGATTATCAAAACCCTGGCCCAGATACACTAGTATCTAGGGTGTTGATTTGGTTCAACACTTGACGTTTCTGAAAGCTTTGGGTGGTACTCATTAGCTTTTTGTTTTTTTAGAAAAGATTGTACTTGCTAGCTACTCCATCTAGTTCACAAAAACAAGTCGTTTTGGATATCGACACGGTCTCTAAAATACAACTTTGACCACTAATTACTATTGTAGTATATTGGTAAAACCCAATAAAATTACACTATTATGAAAGTAATTTTCGAGATGAATCTACACATATGATTTTTATATGCGTCTATCTATATAAGATTCGACTGTTTTTGCAGCCCAAAACTGTAACATCCAGTTTTGTAGGTTGGTGAATAGTAATTGAAGCTTTTCATTTGAGTTCAAAAGCTCTAGTTTAAATTTCAAGTTTCGCTTTCAAACCTCATTTTCAATTTTTGGCTTCAGTTTTCCTCTTGGGCTTCGCCCAATCTTCCCTCGGCCCTCTCTCTAGCCCGCTCCCCTCCTGCCTCTTTTTGGCCATGCCAGTCCAAGCCGCCAAGAGCACGCTCCAGTGGCGTCCTCCCCGTGCTCTGCCTTGCCCGATCCACGCATTCGTGCATCGCTCGGTCGGCACTCGCCAGCGCGCTGCACACGCACGCCTGCAGCCTTTGCACCAGCCCACTGCTCCCCTACCGCCATTTGACTCCTGTGCACGCCCAAACCATCTTTGTGTCACCCTCGCCTTTGTTGCCTCTGCCAGCTGCTTCGGCCACCCAAGTCTTCGCCGCCCACATCAGCCCCACCCTGTCGCATCCTTACCAGAGCACCCACGCCATCGCTGCCTCGGCACCGGGCGACCTGCACCGAGCTTTCAAAGGCTGCATCCTTTTTTCCCCGCTACAAAAGAGCCCCGGATCTCCCTCTAGCTCACCCCTCTTCGCCGTCTCCCCCTCCTGGTAAGCTCTCCAGAAAAACCCGAGCTCCCCTTGTTTGACCACACCACCCCGCCGACGATTCACCGCTCCGACACCGCCACCGCTGCGCCAACCCCATCACCCCGAGCCTTAGGCGCTAAGGAAGCCACCCCCAAGCCGTTCCACCTTTGGTCCATTATCACGCTCGGATTTTGAGTTCTCCTCCACCTCCAGCCACTTCCTTCTCCGACACCGTTCTCCGGCCACCATCCTCCTCTGGCCCTCCTTCTGGTCCTGGTGAGTCCGCCATGGGGTGCCCATGCCCATGCTCCCTCCCTCTTTCCCCCAACGCCGCCCACCTCCGGTTGGCCATGTGACCATGGCACCGCCGCCACTTTACCGCCACTGCTCTGGTGACCCTCCGGCCGTGCCACCTCTACCAGTGCCACCGCCTCGCCCTCAACAAGTAGCTCAGCTCGAGCCCGAGAACAGCCCCCTTGTTGTCCAAAGCCAGACAACACTAACCCCCCCCCCTAATTCAATGTCATTTGGACAAATCTCCTTCGATTAATGCTAATCAATCATTTGCGTTAAGTAATTGGCTGGTTTAATGAGGCATGTTTCACTGATCGGTGAACCCGATGACTAGTAAAGGCTCTTTTAATTCCCAGTTTTCCTCCCCCTAGTGGCTGACAGTGGGCCCCGCAGTGCTTAAAACTTCCATGGACCGGTGCGCCGCCCGCATGGACTCGGTCCACGTGCTGTTCCCATGCACCAAGGCACTGTGCAGGTGGGCCCACATATCATTGGGACAAATTCTCTCTCCTCCCTTTATTTCTAGATTTATTTCCATGTCAAACTTCGGAAGCCCCGTTCTCCTTCGTTAATTTAGTGAAATTTGTTTATAAATTTGTTAATTTAGTGAAATTTTTTTATAAATTTATTTCCATTTCAAACTTCGGAAGCACTGGTCTTATTTAATTTGGAGTTGATTTAATACTTCTTTAGTATTTATTTGCTCTCTTTGCTTGTTTGTCCTTTTTCTGGTACGTTCATCCGAATAGGGTTCGAAGAAGCGGGAGATCTCTAGTTTGATCAAGCACAAGACCACCAAGACTCTCTTACCTTTAATCCAGGTGAGTCGATACTTTGATCATTTTGAGTCTACATTTTATGCAAATTATATTCATTTAAATTACCAAAATTGAATGCTTTAATTCTTTAATCAAATGTATATTAAACCTTAAGGTAGTTAAATACCCATTTGATGATTAATTAATTATTATACCATCCTTTGGCAATTGAATCCATTATTCCATGTCAACCTAGTATTTATGTGGTAATTACTAGTTATAGGTTGTACTTAAGCGACATGCTAGTCTTGCTTAAGTACCAAGGCATTAAAATACCCTAATCATCATCTCTTAAAACATGAAATAGTTTTGGGCAGTCATTGGAGGTACATGACCGAAGTATTTGAGATAATTTGGTTTTACTCCTGAAACCCTAATAAACTGCTATTACCACATCTGGGCGAATGGTATGATGGTGGGTGCTGACGTAGCACGAGAATATGTGGAATGTGGTATGAACCGCCCGGATGGTTTAAGGACTTAATCTTGGCATGACGTCCTGTGTAAAACATGTACAACCACAAGTATATAAAGTACAACTGTAAAATTATTAAACCCTGAATGTCATCTCGCTGGATGGATAACAGGAATGTGCAAGCACGGGATACGCCCTGCTTGAATGGGACACTGATGCAAGGTGAAGTTGCTAGTCACTATGGTGTAGTCCAACTATGCTAGTCGCTGAGGTGAACATTCCGCACAACTTATAGGTGCAACCCATGTGGGTGAGATGAAGGGAGGGGGAGATATTTTGAAATGTTACTGTGATGGTCTCTCAACCACGTGACTAAGGAATCATGCGGGGTGACGAGTTGATTATCTCTTGTGGGTACAGTGTACAACCTCTACAGAGTCTAAACTATTTAGACAACTGTGCCTACAGTCAAAGGCGGACATGGGAACTTACTAGAGTTAGTTCTATTTATAAAACCTTTGTGGGTGGGATGAAAATTAGGTCGGACTCACCTAGCCCTGAGATTGGATTTTTCCTAAGTCGTCGTGCTCAGTGTTGAAAATGGTCACTACTACAGGAAGCCACATCACAGACGGTTCGGAACCGTCATCACAGACGGTTTCCGAACCGTCTATGTTTGTTGGTGCTGATAACGAGCCATTATCAAAGACGGTAAAAACCGTCATGATATGCAATATCACGCAGCGGTTTTAATAAAAACCGTCTGTGAAGGCTAGTATCACGAGCGCTTTGGACTAAAAAGCGCTGCGTGATATGGGAATATCACGAGCGGTTCTAAACAAAAACCGCTCGTGATTTGTGACTATCACGCACGGCTTTTACTAAGAACCGCATGATGATATTCGGATCACGACGGTTTGTTTTATAACGATGCAGGATATTTCGTATCACAGACGGTTGTTAGTAGAAACCGTTTGTGATACTTGCTTTCACAAACGGTTTTAACAAAAAAACCGTCTGTGATAGCTCAAACCCCCTGACCACAATTTTGCTGTTTTTCTGGCTAGCCTCAGGAATTGCCAGCCATGCCCTCTGAAAACAAGCATGCACAAAAACAGATTCAAGCATGCACAAAAACAGATTCATTAGAGATAATCAATTGTTAACAACTCAAAGTGATCATTACTCAAAATAAATTACAAAAGATCGCATTTGTTCAAGTATTGTCGCTATAGTTACAACCGGATTACAATTGTTTACGTTGAGAGGTGTCGACGGGTGATGCTCTCGGTTGGCGGCAGTGAAACTCTCCATTCTCGTTAATGATTTACGTGTTGATAAAGGTGCGAGCTTCCTTGAATGTCCTTGATCTCTTCCGCAACGAGTGAATCACATTGTAAATCCAAGACACATAGCTACCAAGAGTAAAGTGGTAAGCTATATATATTTAAATTTATAATTAGGAAATAATTATTTCGAGATTGACAAACCTCGGGATCCTTCTTCCTAGCTCTAAGGATTAGTGCATATGATAGCGCACGTAGATTGCACATAACTCATCATCCTTTTGCTAGCGGCCTTTGCAAAAATAGAATTACATATATAGGTATAGTCGGTTCGAGGCGTTATTATGAAGTATGATATAGGATTATCGTGTTGTAGTGCGTCTTAGGAAAATCCATCCCGTGTGTTAGTTGGGCACTCTTTCCATTGTATATTCCTTTGTTGGCAACATAATTGATGAGCGACCTACATGATTCAAAAAAGTTATCCTCGGCCATTTCAAGCGAATGAAGACTACAATAGAGTTATGTAAGGAGGAAATGAGCATACCTCTCGAGTATTCCTCTTAGAATCTTTGAAGTCGTGCTTGTTGCGGTTTAGGGAATCAAGGTATATCACATGGTTCCTCTTGGGTATAATAACTAAAAGGATCGATGGTACCTACTCATGTATGTCGCTATAGTCATTAAACCTAAGTTCGTCTTTGCAGATAAAGTACAAATGAAATTTGTATAGCAAGTAGTGACACTTACCCTCGGTTGTAGGACACCACTATGTACTTCATGTTCGTCGACGAAGCAATGACCTCGTTATGTATTTCTCGGCGAAGGGCGAGTCTTGTTGGATGGTTTGCAGCGATACCACATGTGGGTCGAGAAACCCACCGTTCTTTCCATTCTTGGACATTTTTCAAATGTATCTATACATAAGCAATGAGTTGTGATATTTATCGGTATTACATGAATGTAGAACTTGATTATACGCGCTTACGATGTCCAACATTGTAGAAGCGAGGCGTCGAGGCCAGCGAGGTTGAATAGTTCATATAAGTCGTTGAAGCCCACGACGAAGTACCTCGTCCCGTTGAAGAAATGCTTGTCCTCGTGTCGATGGTGATTCGATGTCGCAACCCTTCTTTTGGGTCTTGTCCAAGTACCGGGCATGCAAAGCGACAAGCATATCCAACGTGCATTATCTGCGTCGCACTGCGGTTTTCGATGATGTAGTTCCTGGTATCGCGGACTTCCGGACTTGGGAGGCGCTATAACGTTCGTTGATTTCGATTTGGCCTTAGCGATTGGCGGCGTCTTTTTGTGAGACGACTCGGGAACCGACACGTTGGGACACTTCTTGGTCTCGGGTTTGTGAAAGAGATCTTGCCCAAAGGCGAGACTTTGCCCTCGCTTTTACCAAATTAGGGAACGCGGGTCCGCGTGACATCGAAGCGGGTTACGCTCCTCCGCTACCCATTCGTCGTATTTACCCGCTACCCGGTGGTGCCGAAGTGCGTGCGGGTGAGTGTTTAGTGGTCCGAGAGCTTTGTGCGCCTTTGCTCCTTAAATTCGGCCGTCGTTTTCATAGCCACAAAGGTGTCCCATGCTTCCGCGTCAAGAATCTATCTTTGCGAGAGGCGTCGACCCGTGTTCACGTGCCGTGACAAGAATGCTCTTGAAGGTCCTCCACGATTTATCCATCGTGAGCATCGCCGTCCGTCGCCGCGCGTGCCACGTGTGCTACGGAATAGTGAACTTCTCACGAAAGTTACATCCCACGTAGCGCCTTTCGCTTCTTTCGTTAGGTCCTTCCACCTTGGTGTGGTGATGGGGACCCGTTCCCTTCTAAGTATCTCGCAGATGGTCCGGAATCTACACGATCTCTTGGGACTCAGAGGGACCCCAAAGTCCTTGACCTCTGTGATGACCACTACCCAAAGGTATTTTCGATTGTCCTCTGCCATCTAAACTTCGTGTCATTATAAATCGCCGACGGTGGCGGTGGCCTCGTCGGCGCCTCTTCCATTCTTGGCGTCGGTGTTGGCGGCCTCGTCGGCGCCTCTTCCATCTCAAGGCGTCGGTGATTTGCCATGAAGACAAGTGCCTCTGCCATCTAAACTTACTTGCTATCTATATAAGTTACATATGCAATAAAATTTATTGCAAGTGTCCCAAATTAATCTCGGGAAGAAGCACAGAGGTTGACTATAGAGATCAAGATGGCAAATGAAAAGTTGAATGAGCTCATCTGCACTACTAACATTCCTAACACTCCTTAATCCACCACTTTCTATTCTAACACTCCTTAATCCACCAACTTCTATTCTAACACTCCTTAATCCACCAGCTTCTCTTGTGATCTTTGCCCGAGCCTACTTCATTGAGCTCGACACCTTTGGAGTGTACCATTTGCTTCGTGCCATGGAGGATTGGCACGAAGCAAAGGTACACTCAAGTGTGTCGAGATCAACGAAGAAAATGCTAAGCAAAGGTTTAATGCTTCATGTACGTAAGACTAGCCTTTAATGAAGACATAGAACTAGAATCAAGTAAAATGATCGATTTAAGGAAATGCTAAGCAAAGGTTTAATCCCAACATAGAGATTGATGATATTATGTGCTCTCGGAAGGAGTAGCTAAAGAACAAGTCTTTGCCATCTCAATCCTATTGTCTATACTCTTCATTAAATGAATATGATAATATAAATTCAAACTATGAGCTCTAAACAATACTTTGCTTAATCACAAATGATCTCAATCATAATCTAAAAACAGATTAAACTTCGATCAAATAGAGGTTGACTATAGAGATCAAGATGGCAAATGAAAAGTTGAATGAGCTCATCTGAGACTACTAGAAGAATCACAAACTAGTCATTAGATTACCAACGAAAAACTGAATACTCTCAATAGAACTCAACATGAAGAATCGTAATAACTAGCTTTCAACCGAAAGTAACCAATTAACGATACATCATATTGACAAGAGCAAGTAATACAATAGAGCTCAAGTATGAACTAACTATCACATTCAATCTCGATTATAAGATGTAGAGTTCATCACGAGCATATCAACAAAGCCCATCGATCAATTTGCAATATCTTGATATTAGATTCAAAAATCGAAACTAATACAGATCAAGGTATCAACTAGCATTTGCAAATATATATATATATATATATATATATATATATATATATATATATATATATATATATATATATATATATATATATATATATATATATATGCAAACATCAACCGAATCGCCACGGAGGAGCAATACTCACAGAGAGGATGCGCGACAAGAACTCACGATTGCACGAGACACTATTCCAACATATTGATCGATGATATTATGTGCTCTCGTAAGGAGAGTAGCTAAAGAACAAGTCTTTGCCATCTCAATCCTATTGTCTATACTCTTCATTAAATGAATATGATAATATAAATTCAAACTATGAGCTCTAAACAATACTTTGCTTAAGCTGTCAAATGATCTCAACTGCAATTAGCAGCAGATTAAACTTCGATCAAGCAGAGGTTGACTACAGAGATCAAGATGGCAAATGAAAAGTTGAATGAGCTCATCTGAGACTACTAGAAGAATCACAAACTAGTCAATAGAACCGATCAATTTGCAATAGAACTATGACCTCAACCGAAGTAACCAATTAACGATACATCATATTGACAAGAGTAAGTAATACAATAGAGCTCAAGTATGAACTAACTATCACATTCAATCTCGAGATAAGACGAGTTCATCATAGAGCATGTCAACAAAGCCCAGCGATCAATTTGCAACATCTTCAATATTAGATTGAAATCGAACTAATACGATCAAGGTATCAACTAGCACTGCAAATATATATATGCAAAGATCAACCGAATCGCCACAGAGGACCAATACTCACAGAGAGGATGCCGCACAAGAACTCACGGTGCAAGGAGGAGGCGGTGTAGGGAGGAGGCCGGGCAGGGAGGAGGCCGACGCGTGGAGGAGGAGGTGGGGAGGAGGTCGACACGGAGGAGGAGGGGCGGGAGAAGGCCTGTCAGAGGAGGAGGCCGACACGGGGAGGAGGACGGCAGGGGAGAAGGCCTGTCAGAGGGCGAGGCCGACACGGGAGGAGGACAGTGGCGTCCGAGGTCGGAGGCGGCGTCGCCTGGCTTCTGGCCGGGGAGGTGAACGGGCGCCGAGGTCGGGGCGGGCAAGCACCGAGGTCGGGCGCCGAGGTCGTGGGCGACGAGGTCGAGGCGAGGCGCCGAGGTCATAGTCGGCGGTGAACCAAGCGAGCTCTAAACCCTAGAGGAGGCGAACGAGCGCCAGAGCCTAAGGCGCGAGAGAGAGAAGTGACAAGTGAGAACAAAACCGTAGCGTTTCCCGCCTTATAAAAAGTATATCACAGACGATTCTATGTAAGAACCGTCTGTGATAAGACTATCACAGACGGTTCCCTAATAGAACCCTCTGTGATATGTTCCATATCACAGACGGTTCTCATAAGAAACCGTCTGTGATATCCTTATCACAGACGGTTCTATTGGAAAACCGTCTGTGATATATAAGAAATGAACAACAAGTCTCTTCATTTTCCCCGCGTGTCTCTTCGTCTCACAATCACACGACTTCATCTCTTCATTTTCCAACATCGCTACAGCTCCCCAAATATCTCTTCGTGTCCCACTCCGGCTTTAGAACTTGTTCTATAAATAGATGTCCCCTTCTACAATGTATTTCACACAACCTCCTTGATCCCCTTTCTCCACAAAAACAGAAATGGTTGCCTCTTCATTTCCTTGTCGCCGGCATTGATGGCCTACTGGCCGCATTTGTACACGCACCTCTCTCATTGTCAGACGTTGAACCGTCTTTGTGGAAGAACACTATTTCAACAATGTCTTCACTCCTCTGTCAGAAATTTACCCGCGGGTGACGCCACCTTCCGCCGTCTGGACATCCTCCTCCGCCGTGTCTTCGGTGATCTCCCACTTCGGCGAAGTTTAGCGCGTCGTCGGCGTGGTCCTCCAAAACGACGTTGCATCGTCTCGGGAGGCTTGCCGTCACTTGATCGCTGATTGAGGCGGCAGAGCGGCCAAAGTCGACCTGTGCCAAGACCCTCAAGCAAGAGAAGAGAGCCTATGGGCTCAATTCGCCTTAGTTCAACAATCTGAGGGTCTTGGGAGACACTGAGCAAGCGTCGTGGTGGGCGATTTCAGCTTCGTTCGATCACGAACCATCCGCCCCACGCCGCCTCTGAAGTATTGAAGACAGAGATAGCAGCCTACCTCCACCACTAGAAAAACTTTCTTTATTTATAGGTTTCTAGTTTTTTAATCTTTTTGTAAGCGACTGGCCACACTGTTTGGCCATATATATGAAAATTCCAAAATGAAAAAAAAGTTTGTAGGACCGGAAAGGCGACTAGAGGGGGGGTGAATAGACGCTTTCTCGATTTTTCACCTCGATCGAACTCAACACTACACTCACTTCAATAGCTATAAAAGCTATGAAGATCTGTATACAGGCACAGCGGATGACCTATGTTGAATCCGATCAAAACCCCGAAGCAAAAGCCTAATCAACTCAAAGCTGCATCAAAAACATCAACATGACATAGCCGCAAACACAAACAAGACTAAAACAGCAAGCCGAAGCCAATTAAAACCAACAACTTCAATCACATTAAGAGGCAGCCAAAGCAATAATTAAATCTAAAACAGCAACCTTAGTCACATCATGATGGTAGCCAAGCAATAAACTAATCCAATACCAGTTGAGTGCATCATTGAAGACAACCAAATAAAAATCACTACTGCCAAGAGCAGCTACTACTTTTTCTACGAGCACTCAGCCAAGGAACAGCCCACCGCAGGGGCTCCTTCTGACGCATCCACAAGCAGCCAACAGGAACAGCAATTTCTAGAGGCTAAGCACAGAAAGAATCACTCATATGCATGAGGCAAAAAACACTGCGATCCCTACTGCCGCACCAACCAGATGAATCCGACAAAGAAATAAACAGATCCAAAATCATAGCACTGGGATCTTGATTTTTCAGTCTACCCAAGATGCTGCCTAGCGCCAGAGGCCGCCGCCCAAAAAACTTTTCCTACCGGGCGCTCCACACGCGCACCAAATCAATCAGAGCAGCAAGCAAGTAAAATATCCAGCAGGAATCCCTTCATGGAGCTTTGCACCGCGCGTCACCAGCCGATCCTGTGAGTGAGCCACCAGAGGAACGACCGCATCAATCAAAACCAAACCGGAACGCATGAAAATGGCAGCCACAAACAAGATCTGAATCGGTTCAAAGAAATAATAAAACACTTTACTCATGCACAGAACAAACAGGATAGCAATTAATTAGACATCACAATCAGCTGCTCTGTCTACCGAAGAAAACTGCAAGCTGCATAGACCTCTGATTTTTCTGGAAGCACTACATGCGCCGACCTCCTGCTCCATCACAACGCATAGAAAAAGACAGCCAAATAATGCACATCATATCAAACAGAACCGAGCCATGTACAAGGAACAGCAGCAAGGCAAATAGATAAATCGGGAACATCACTTAAATCAACTATTGAAACATGCTGCCGCCGACATGGTCTTCTAATTCTCCAGGGGCGCGCAGCCACAAGGTCTGTTTTTGGGGAGAAACAAAGGCGCCGCCAGGGCTCCTCAAGCGCAGCCACGGGCTCTACAAACACACGCACACAGGCGCTAATTTCTCCAGGCGCGCGATTTTTACTAGGCACTTCAGGCGCATCAATCAAAGAACCGCACAAGCAGTACAAGCTAGGCAATACAGATTGCAGCCAAATAAAATAAGATCTTGCAACAGTGAACAATCCGGGAGATAAAATAATCTATCACAGCAAACCTGCCAGTGTCTCCAAAGCAATAAGGCGTCGGTTTTTGACTTCCCGAGACGCCGCCGCAAGCTATGATTTCACGAGATCATTTGGCAGACAAACAGCGCCGACACAGATCACGGTTTCTACAAGCGCCGCATACAGGCGTCGCCACAAGCTCAGATTTTGCGGACGCTCCACACGCGCTGCTTTTCTATCAGCCCATACGAGCCACCGCACTCCAGATTTTTCCAAGGCAGCGGGGCGCCGCCACCCTCTCCAAAAGCGCGCCCCTTTTTTCTCTTAACAGCGCCCAACCTCAAAGACCCATTAACTGTTCCTTTTATAGGGTAGCCACTAACCCTAGAAAACCTTCTAGAAAATTTACCCTAATGGGCTTCCGTTAAGGCCCAACATCAACGGAACACACACGCACGCATATTAAAACGCCGTCTTCAATTCTCTTGACTTAAACCACTTTCTTTGCGCCATCCCGTGCTGTGGTTTAGCCAACAGGTCACCAAGATGGTATTTGGTAAAATTACCAAAATACCCCTTCTCGATCCTTCTCCAAAAGACCGAGTCCATCTGTTGAAGCAATCGCCACTTCGCCACGCGTGTAGGTTGATCAACGGCTCCATGTCATCAAGTCTCTCCGTCCGGATCCCACCGCACCATCGAAAGCACTTGTAACGACTCATGGCACCGCTTGATCCAACCAACGCCATCGAATCGCCTGTTCGGTCATCCTTGTCCATTCTGCGCCATGCTTAAATTCATTGACCTCACCCGGCATCCTTGATCGTTCTGGACCTCAGCTCTCCAAGCTTAGTCCCGATCCTCCTCGCCGTTGACCGTCGTTGACCTTCAAGCCACTTACACAACAATAGACAAGCAAACACGAATCCGGGAACAAGTTATTCACAACTTGACCCACGTTAGCCAAAACATGCAATATGCAACACATATGCATTAACAAATATGGATATGACCTAACCCATAATCAACTCACCACTTAAATCAACATTCAGCTCAAAAGCCGGTCAGACCGCCGCTGACCTGATAGATCTGAAACTTTGTTGAAAACACTTGAAACTTCAAACCAAAAACACCATTGCCAATTGTTTCATCATCCTAAGATCATGGGCATATCCCCATGATATCCACAAAGTTTGGAGGTGAAGTTACTATATTAATTATATGTTGAAATATATATATATATATATATATATATATATATATATATATATATATATATATATATATATATATATATATATATATATATATAGACGGTTTAGTGGATCGATAAAGGATAATAAGTATTACTCCATCTCAGATAATTAGAGGAGGAGCCGCAGGTTGGAGGAGAGCTAGGGCAGGAAGTGTGGCACCTAGGGAGGAGCAAGAGATCTAAATCTTCGAGCCAGCACGAGTAAATTGCTCGATCCAAAGCGGTAGGCGATGGCGAGGCGATGGCGATCTTGGCGCGTGATGGGCAATGGCGGCGGCAAAGCGATGAACACTGGCGGCGGTCTCGGCGAGGTCACAGACGGTTCTTAATAAGAACCGCTCAGTGATATCCGCCAATCACGAGCGGTTTGTTAATAGAACCATTCGTGATAGTACATGACGGTTGTGAACTCAAACCGCTCGTGATTGAGATTATCACAGATGGTTTGTGAATAGAACTGTCAGGTACTATCACGCACGGTTTGGTAATAGAATCGCTCAGGATAGATGACTATCACGCAGCGGTTCTAAAAAATACCGTCTGTGATAGGCTTCCCGCACCACCCGCAGGTCCGGACAGACCCAACACAGACGGTTCCAAAGGAACCGTCTGTGATGGGGCGTCTACTATAGCCTATTTTGTAGTAGTGGGTGGATGTAACCACAATCAAAATAAGCATAAGATGGAGGTAACCTTCGCTGTATTTAATATTGCACAATTATTCTCTTTAATAAAATGCAATTTGGTTAAAATGCTAAGTGATAGGAATTACTAATATTGATAATTGAAAACATTGCTTTAGCAAATAAAAGAACTCGAGCCATCCTTGTTAAGCGTTGCATGTATATTATTGCATCTTGTGTATTGGCTCACGAGTACGGAAGTTATGCTCATTCTCGCTCTTTTCCCCAAACCCTTTAGATCATGCGGATCAGGAAGATTATGCATACTATGAGGATCCCGAAGTTGATGGACAAGGCAACGATGAAGAATAGTATAGTTTTGTTAGTCTAGGTCTCACCTCAGTCTAGCTGGCTCGTTCGGTACTCGCGTACAACCGATATTATCCGAATTGTTGGTTAATATCAGTCGTACACATGTTACCCCAATCGCTTGCCTGTGGAGAGATGAGCTATACCCTTTTGCTTCCTCTACTTTTGGAATGTAATCAATTTGGCCTGTTTGGCCCTTATTGTAAAACTCGACCCAACGCAGTCTATGTCACTCTGATGTGTGTAATATATTGAATGGTTTAAGTTCACGCCATGTTTGAAATGATTCAGCCATGTATCTGTGAGTGCTATCTACTGATCCAGGGAGTAGCACATTGTTTTCATAGAGGATTTGGATTTGCGAAATCCGGATCTGACAAAAACAGTCAAATTTTAGTTCATTTACAGCTTCATTACATAAATTATAGTAAATTATTTATGTAATTTTTGTTCTTGGTCACTGTAATTATTCTCGAAAGTCTTAATAACTCATATTTCCATCACATGATTCAAAATCTAACATATACTTTGAGAGATTGAGCAAAAACAAAGACAAAAAAAATAAAATTATATACCAACAAAACACAACAATGTGGTGAACCCGTTATGTTCTAAAGAAAAAATCATAATAAATTGTGAGGGCCTCGAAATCGAACCCATTTCAGGTCAAGTGATTATGCTAGGGACGCAACCCTTAACAAGAAATGAAAAGGATTTCGAGTACCCAGGTATGTGTCTCACGTTAGCTCCCAGGATTAGCTGCTAACATGCACATATCCAAACAACATTATATCATGAACAAACACGATTTGAATATAACCATTAATAATCAGCAGCGTGAGACATTAAATAATTAAGAACAGAAGGTCAAGTAAGTTAAAACAACCTTCCCAATGATGCGCCACAACCCAAGGGCAACTGACTAGGATTAAAGCCGATGTACCAACCGTTAACGCCTCAACTTGATATGACAACTACCACGGTTTTGTATAACGTTCTTACCTGCAACATAGACAAGCCAACTAAGTACAAAAACGTACTCAGAGGACTTACAAATAGCAAATTTAAGTAAATGCACTTGGTGTCAAAGGATGGCTAAAATGGTTCATTTTCAGCATAAAGCCATGTTATTTGACAAGATAACTAATATAGATTAAAATTGCCATTTGACAAACATTTAGAAATGTATTAAACTAGTAGATACTCCAATTCATTATCAATATTTCCAAGATTTTACCATCGTGAAATCATACCCAAAGTGGCTACCCCACCCAGAAAAACTAACCCCAATACACGAACTTCCTGTTCATGATGACAATTCATTCTCGATTAAACCCTGATCCTAACCCCAACATCTAACTATGCATGGTTTCCCACAAGTGATGTTCATGACCGGGGACACGGCTATTCGAATATATTTATGACTCTGCAGAGTTTGTGCAGCTTTACCCACATGATATGAATATCTCTCAATGTCGGCTAATGCACTCTTCTGTAAGAGTGTGACTGAGATATCATAACAAGGCTGTTACAATGTTATGTGTTAACTAGCAAACCACCTGAGGCCAATTACCCCATGGCAAGCTATCGTTCGCCTGTACTACGGTTGAACCTTGTTTTGTAAGTAAGTCCCTGCAAAGCTTCCCGCAAACATAAGCAACCCTTAAGGGCAAGTAAGATGAAACTTATCATGCCCCCACTAGATTGATAATACAATAATAACAACAATTGTCAATCTATTTGTGGTTTGATATCTAACACACGACAAATTAATAAGCCAAGCCTTCGCCATTAACCCAGCATGTGGTTGCACGAGTGACTTGGTTCAACACCACATAGACCAGTCCTTAATCACCCAGATGAGGCTACATAAATCTGTAACAGTTTCTCATCATAACCCTACACCCGTCCAAGTTAAAATATAACCTAATGTCCAACATGTCCATAATAAACCAGAAAAACCAGATTCGAAGTTCTGATTATAATCCTCAAGTTTTAGCAAGATTCAATTCATCTCGGCCGATGGACTAGTTCCATCCACCAATTTCAACTACATCTACTAACATAGCTAAGCATCGTTCTAAAAATTATCAAATAACCTCATATAACATATAATCGTAAGTATCAAAGGAAACGGGGTAATCAACTTTCAAAGAAAAGGGAGTGTAGCAAGTAGGACATAGCTAAATCTACCCATTTGACATACAGTACTTGAATTTAAAGCAATGCATAGAATACTTCAAATCAACATAAATAGTTTTCAAAATTAATAGGAGCAATATGATCAAAAGGAGGGGACTTCTTGCCTTTGTTGGTACCACTCTTATTTACCCTCAGATGGAACTCGCAATATGTCAGAATCGTCGAACACCTAACGAAAAGACGATATTACAATAAACTCCTAATAAAGCCGGAAATGTCAAATCATTCAAAAGTGCATGCAATTCACACAGTGGATAGAGTATGTTTTTAGGTGAATGTAGGTGAGATTTTTAGTTCACTTGGAGTTCATAAGAATTTGCTAGGAATTTGCCAAGGTGAAAGTCCTTAATGTACAATTAATTTAATTATCAAGTTTTTCTTTAATAGAGACATGTCTCAAAGTTAATCCAAGTTAAATTACAGAAAGAAACAAAACTAACAAAATTAATTTCACTCAATTTGGACTTATAGTGAAATACTTATGAATTTTTTGAGATAAATCAATTTCTAATGTAAAAACAATTTGTTTAAAGACATTAACTTATCTTCCGAATTTTTCTGGAATAGAACATACTTCAAACCTAGTCCATTTAAAAGCACATTAAAAATTAAAACCAACAAAATTGGTTTCATTCAATTTGGAATTAAATTGAATTAGTTATGAATTTTTCAAGTCATTTGAATTTTCAGTGCAAGTTTAAATCGTTTCGGAATTCCTAAAAGAATTGTCGTAGTGAAAAAGACTAGATAGTAGAAAGAAGGGACCCCCGGCATCAGAGTGAGGGGCCGAAGGGTCCTAGGAGAGGGGTTCCGGTTATGAGTATATTCGTGTTGATTTGCCCAAAAATCGGGTTTTTGTCCATTACATGGGGGGATGAGGCTATTTATAGCCTCCCGACCAGGTATCTAAAATTACACATGCACCCCTAAAAAGGTACAACAACCATAGGGGTTGCAGGGGTTTTTGCCTAGCCTATGCGTAGCCCTCGGCACACGGTGGACCCTCCTAGTCCTAGTCTACCCGGGGGGTGCGCCTAATCCACCTGTCCTATTGCCCTTGTGCCCCTACGGGGATGGTTGCAAGGCCCCTTCGGAGGCCACCCTCAAGGAGCCTTCGGGACCCCTTTAGAGGGTGAAAACATCTAGGCCCCTAAAAATTGTTTTGGTAATTAATGATAATATGTGAATACGGGATTAATGTGTTTATTGAGTATTTACAAGGTTAAGTCCCATTGGTGAAATTGATGACGTAAAGATGCATGCTAAAGAACAACATGAAAATCTACATGGCTTAAAGATAAGGTACAAGTAATCTAGGATCCTTTTTATGTTTTATCGGTCTTAGGAGAATTGGTTGGAAGACCAGATTATAGGTTAAATGCCATACTATTAAGAGGGATCGTGACTAGTAGCTTGATAGCATGTTCTTGTGCCATATGGATCAATTTAGGATCATGCATGCATTTGAATTTGAATTTGAAAGCTCTAAGTGCATTTGTCAGAAATCGGTTGTACCGAAATTAAACTAGCGGTTGTATTGTTTGAAGCAGTATGACCGTACTCTACTTGGTGGTACTACCGGTTTTGATCGGTTCGCTAATCGAAGCGCTAATGTGGTACGAATCGCTCTTTCAATGGTAGTACTACCGCATTGCGGTCGTTTCAATTTTTAGTTGACGGTTTGATAAAACCAGAACCGATGTAATTTTGGCTCGGAGCACTCTTTGATAATCGGTTGTACCGCGTTTGTGAAACGGTTGAACCGCGCTCGATTGTACCGATTTTTATAAGGCGGTATGTATTTTCCAGAGAGCATGTCATTTCAGCATTTTGGAAACCCTACAATCAAGGTAGTATGACCGGTTGATGCGGTTGTACCGCACTTTGGTTTGCGGTCATACCGCATGGGAAATTCCAACGGCTGTGTCAGAGTATTAAATGCCTCTGTTCTAGCCATTACTGTGCTCTGATACAGGTGCGGTCGTACCGCAACCTAGTTGGCGGTCATACTAGTTTTCGCTGAAAGTTGGGGATTTGGTCCCCAACGGTCATATTTGTTGGTGGGGGCTATAAATACCCCCCAACTGCTCAAGGACAAGTTGCTAGTGTTCATTTAACATATCTAGAGTCTTGAGAGCCTTGTGCATTCACTCAACACCAAAATTCCCTTGTGCATTCATTGTGAGGTGGTTGAGTTCATTCAATTGCATTCATTCATCCTAGTTGATCATATTGTACTTGAGCGCCGTCAAGCGAAGGTCTTCAATTTGTTACTCTTAGAGTTTTGCCAAACTCCTAGACAGCCTTGGTGGTGGAGCACGGTGATCTCTTTAAGAAGATTGTGAAGATGCCCAGTGCAAGCTTGTGAGTGGTTTGGTGTTCGCTATCTCCGGAGCGGAGGAAGAACAACCATAGTGATCGAGGGAAGGCTTAATTCGTGGAGCTAGCTTGAATTGTCAAGCTTCCTCAACGTGGACTAGTGAAGACCGACAAGTCTTCGATACCACGGGAAAACATCTTTGTCTCATTGTGGTTATTCCTAGTCTTTACCATTTCCGCATTTACATTTCTAGCTTATTTATTATGTTGAATTGCTTAACTAGAAATGTAACTAGTTTAGACTAAGTTATTAATTGGCTTAAATTGTTAAATTGTTAAAAAGTTTAAAAACCTCCTTTTCACTCCCCCCTCTAGTCGGTTATCCTTGATCCTACAAGTGGTATCAGAGCTTGATCTCTCATTGATTTAGACTTAACCATCTAAGAGAGAAAAGGATGGTTAGTGACGGAATTGCTATAGGAAGGGCTCCTTTGTTTGATGGCTCTAATTTTGCTTATTGGAAAAATTAGAATGTCAATTTATTTAAAGGTCATGAGTCCAAGCATTTGGAAAATCGTAAATGAGTGTTATGTCATGCCTCTTAATCCACTACTTCCCACGGATCAAGAGACATGTAATGCTCATTTAGATGCCCAAGCTATGAATGATCTCTTTGGCGCTTTGAACGCGGATGAGTTCAATAGAGTGGGCAACTTGAAAAATGCTCATGATATTTGGACTACCCTCTCAGAAATCCATGAGGGAACATCCACGGTCAAAGAAGCCAAATTGCATAGGCTTCAGATCAAATATGAGACATTCATAATGTAACCTCATGAAAACATCAATGAGATGTATTCAAGACTCAACAACATTGTGAATGAGCTCAAAGGCCTTGGGACTAACATTCTTGATGTTGATATTGTGCGCAAGATTCTTAGGGCTCTTTCGGACAAATATGAGACGTTGGTGACGCTATTTCTCAACTCTCCCGAGTTGCCAAGAATGACACCAACGGGACTTTTGGGCAACCTTATTACAACTGAGTTATTCAAGAAGGACAAGAAAGAACTCTTGGAGACATCTTCCTCAAAGAAGAAGATTACCGCTTTCAAAGCCAAAGCGGAATCAAGTGATGATGAGGATGAAGAAAAAGAATCCGACGAGGAGTATGCACTTCTTGTGAGAAGAATGAAGAGGGTCATGAAGAGACGCCCCAATAGAAGCTACAACTTCGATAAGTACAAGAAGGGGCAATCCTCAAGTGACAAGAAGCGTTATAGCAACATTTGATGCTATAATTGTGAAGAGAAGGGGCACATTGCTTCCCGTTGCCCCGAAAAGAAGGATGACAAGGGCAAGTCATTCAAGAAGAAGGAGTATAATGGTAAGAAGAAGCTTTTCAAGAAGCTTCACAAAGATGGCAAGAATGAAGCCCACATTGGAGAGTGGGATTCCAATGATGAGTCAAGCGACTCCGACTCCGATGAGGATGAGTCCTCCAAGAAGAAGCGACTAGTTGGCATCGCCATCAAGGAAGCTCCGTCGCTATTCTCTACTCCTACTTGCCTCATGGCAAAAGGAGATAAGGTAAAATCCATTGATAGTAATGAACCAACTTATGATGAATTAATGGATATGCTTGATGACTTAAATGAATATCTTAGAAAAGAAAAGCCAAAATATAAGGTCTTGAATAGAGAGCATATTTCTCTAAGAGATTCCTATGAGGGGCTAAAGGAAGCTCATGACTTGCTTATCCAAGAATATTCAAGCAAATCTTGTTCTAGTGTACGAATTACATGCGATATTATTGATGATATGCCTAGTATAGAAATTGCTAAAACTAGTGCATCTATTTCATGTAATGATCCTATTGCTTTGCCATGTTACTCTAGTATAAATGTTAATCATGATAATGTTGAGCATAATGATGCAAAGTTTATTGTTGAGAATAATGAGTTAAAGAAACAAGTGACCAAGCTAAGCAAAAGCTTGGAAAGGTGCTTCAAGAGTAAGGCTACTCTTGACAAACTTTTGAGTGAGCAAAGGTGCTCATTCAATAAGAAAGGTCTTAGGTATGTACCTAAGAAAGATAAGAAGCCGGCAAATAAGCCCACAAGATTTGTGAGGCAAAATGGTAAGTATTGCCATAAGTGCTGAGAAATAGGACATGTGCAACAAAATTGTCCTAAGGGTAAGATTCCATCTCTTGGTATATATGATTCTTGCTATATGCTTAGAAATACTAAGGATGGTAAAGGAATTTCTTGTTTTGTTGGCACTTCAATTTTAGGCTCTAAAAAGAATGCTATTTGGGTGCCTAAATCTTTGGTTACTAACCTCCAAGGACCCAAACAAATTTGAGTACCTAAAAGAACTTGATTCTTATTTTGTAGGTGAACTATAAAACCGGTGGAACATTGGGTGCTTGATAGTGGATGCACTCAACACATGACCGGTGATAGAAAGATGTTCACCACATTCGAGAATGGAAAAGGAGTAGACAAGATCACATTTGACGATAATAGCAAAGGAAAGGTAATAGGATTGGGTAAAATTGCTATCTCAAATGACTTTTCTATTTCTAATGTATCTTTAGTAGAATCATTAAATTTTAATTTGTTATCCGTTGCTCAAATTTGTAATCTTGGATTAATTTGCTCATTCTCTTGTGAAGGTGTAACCATTTCAAATGCAAAAGATAGCGCTTTAGTTTTCAAAGACTTTAGATTTGGA
The DNA here is from genome assembly GCA_036346405.1 of Phyllostachys edulis. Lineage (NCBI taxonomy): Eukaryota > Viridiplantae > Streptophyta > Magnoliopsida > Poales > Poaceae > Phyllostachys > Phyllostachys edulis. The sequence goes on from CM070558.1 coordinate 8,674,874, forward strand.
AATCTTTATTTGGATGATTTTAGTTCAAATGAATCGTGTTTAAAAACTTGTTTGATTACAAAAACCTCATTGGGTTGGCTTTGGCATAGAAGGCTAGCTCATGTTGGAATGATTCAACTCAAAAAGCTTTTCAAACATGATTTAGTTGTTGGCTTGAAAGATGTGAAGTTTGAGAAAAATAGACTTTGTAGTGCTTGTCAAGCCGGTAAACAAGTCACTAATTCTCATCCTTCCAAGAGTATCATGTCAACTTCTAGACCATTGGAACTCTTACATATGGATTTGTTTAGGCCAACAGCCTATAAGAGTATCGGGGGAAATAGCTATTGTTTAGTCATTGTGGATAATTACTATAGATACACATGGATATTCTTCCTAGATGATAAAAGTGAAACCTCCGACATTTTCAAAAGTTTTGCAAAAAGGGTTCAAAATGAATTTGATTTCACAATAAAGAAAATCCGTAGTGATAATGGTTCTGAGTACAAGAATAATAAAGTTGAAGACTTTTGCGATGAACTTGGAATAAAGCACGAACTTTCCACAACTTACACTCCGGGGCAAAATGGAGTTGTAGAAAGGAAAAATTGTACATTAATTAAAATGGCAAGGACAATGTTTGATGAGTATAATACTTCCGATAGCTTTTGGGCGGAAGCAATTAACACCGCTTGTCATGCCATAAATCGTCTTTATTTGCATCGTCTTTTGAAAAAGACTTCCTATGAGCTTCTTGTAGGAAGAAAACCGAACATCTCTTATTTTCGAATATTTGGTTGCAAATGTTATATTTTGAAGAAAGGTGTTCGTCTTTCAAAATTTACAAGTCATTGTGATGTTGGTTTCTTGCTTGGTTGTTCTTCAAATAGCAAAGCTTATCGTGTCTTTAACCAAAACTCCGGTTTAGTTGAAGAAAGGCACGATGTGCAATTTGATGAAACTAACGGCTCTCAAGAAGAGCATGAGAATTTGGATGATGTAGGTAATGAAACCTTAAGAAAAGCAATGGAATATACGCAAATAGGCGACATCAAGCCTGAAAATAATCCATCATCTTCCACTCAAGTTGAGCCTCCTACCTCTTCCACAAATCAAGTTCAAATTGATGAAGAAGACAATAAGGAAGATGATCAAGCATCCAACCTACCACCAAGAATTCACAATGCAATTGCAAAGGATCATCCAATAGATCAAATATTGGGTGACGTAAGTAAGGGCGTCTAAACTCGCTCTCGTGTTGCTTCTTTTTGTGAACATTACTCGTTTGTCTCTTCTATTAAGCCAAAGCATGTAGAAGAAGCACTTAAAGATCTGGATTGGGTGAATGCTATGCATGAAGAACTAAATAACTTCACTCAGAATGAAATTTGGACATTGGTGGATCGACCCAAAGAACACAATGTTATTGGTACAAAATGGGTCTTTAGGAAAAACAAAATGAGAATGGTTTGGTTGTTAGAAACAAGGTAAGATTGGTCGCTCAAGGGTATTCACAAGTTGAAGGTTTGGATTTTGGTGAAACCTTTGCTCCCGTAGCTAGGCTTGAGTCAATTCGGATATTACTTGCTTTTGCATCATGCTTTGAAATTAAATTATTTCAAATGGATGTTAAAAGTGCATTCTTAAATGGTAAAATATCCGAACCTTCCCTTTGGTACAAACCAATGTGCCCTGGGCCAACCTTCCCTTTGGTACAAACCACACAACCCGCACAAATCACACATAACTCTTGTTCCCTTTCTCGATCATTCACTTTACCTTTGCAAGGAGCATCTCGTTTAACAACAGACGCACAAACAGAACTCGCTTTAAACCACTCTTTTGTAACCAGAACCCAATTGAAAAAAAATAACGGATTCTCATCGCAACCATGAAATAGCAACTTTACACCAAAAAGGGTCAAACTCAAACTCGAAGATTCATCATGAAATCCCTTCCGCTTTGCAAGTAGGCAGTTTACAACTAAACACCTCATAAGCTAAAAGAGAAACCGCTCAAACACCAAATCAAATACTTCCTTTCTTCTTTCTGAACTGATAAGAACCACACATGCCATCAACTCCAACTTTCAAGAATAAACAACTCAGAATCCTCGGTACATACGCTCATGTACTACATCAGAAGGGTTCTATCAATGATCATTCTACTACTCAAGAAATGCCATTATTCTATTTTCTCTACATACAATCATTGGGCGACCAAAGGTCTAGCATAAAAATGCAAAGCCCAAATTTAACCTCCAAGACCTCTACAACGAACTTCTCTTATAACAGATAGAGAAATCATCATATTAAATCTCTAACATTCCCATAATTCCAACATATTCACTCATTGACATCATCAGGAATCACCCACACAATCTCGCAATACTATCCAATTGCGTTACTCTATAAAATTGATCAAGGTTTCCATACCTTCGATAATTCCCAACATTTCAACATGAACTAAGGTTCTAGGATTACATTTTACCATAGGTTCTACTTAGTCGTAACACTAATCAGTTTTACTTCAACGACAATCATTCCATTTGAATCAAATTTCCTCCAAGAGGTACAGGTCAAAATCAATTCATCTTCTACTACTCCTCCAATAGATTGGTACCAAAATCTCACAACTACAATTACTTGATTACCACCAAACCGTTGCCAGTTTTTGCTTTATAAAACTTTACAACACAAATATGTTGATCCTTTCTTAAAAGGAAGAGGCGAACAAGAACAAGTTTCGACACACAAGAAAACATTGCTTCTCACAGTGAGCGCGAGACCAAAAGAAATAATCCAATAGCGATGATCTTAGAAAACAAAAGATGAGATCACAGTTGAGGGCACATACCCCTCAAAAAGAGAATAGCCAATATCAACCAATAAGAATTAGACATTGCTATTGAAAGTCGGCAACTCTTGTGCGAAAAAAGCAGAAAGTTTAGGCATGTTTCAATTAAATCGCAAATTCAAAACTTGACTCCAATCCTCAAATACTCCTACTACAGTCCTTCCTTTAACACAGAAAATAATCATTTGACTACAACAATACTTTGCCATCTCGAACAAGATAAGTTCTTAAGACCAAACCACAAGAACCACTTAAGAACCAGTAAAATATTTCAACATGTCATTTTACTCGGAACAGATCAATTACCACATAAAACATGAGATCCAAATGATCTCAGCCACAAAACTCGAAACATTTTATTTAACCGATATTACGAAAGGCAATAACTTACTTTCTCTCTAGAAGAATCATCACCACTCCAACGAGTCAGAATCCCTTGTGGACAATCTTACTAACATCAAAATAATTCACTCTTAACAAGATGCGTCATAGTCTACTCTTCCACTATAAAGCTCTCTAAAATCTCACCAAATTGTTCATACTACTTTTGAAGGGATACGGGTAGGCTACGATAGCGACAAATCAAAATTTCTACCACATAAACCGAAGCCAAGCAAGAAGATGATCACGGTCGTTACCACTAGGCGTAGTCCGGCGAAAAGAAGTGTCGCCCTACTGGTCCCACACGCATCGATGTCTTGGAGAGCGTAGTCGATCATCGACGCGTCTTCGTTGGTTGATCGTCAACCTCGCCACCTCTGCGGTTCCTTGCAAAACCCTAGCGGATCGTCCTGAGAGCGCGCAACAACGTAAAGCGCCTCTATACTATAGAGGCGCTACTATAGGCGCTATCCACGATCCGCGATCTTCGCAAGGAACCGCAGAGGTGTGCGGAGGAGACGATCAACCAACGAAGACGCTGGACGATCGACAACGAAGAAGACATCGACGCTAGGGTTCGGTAGGGCAACTCGCCCGACACTTCTTCTCCGCTCCAAGTTGCCTAGTGGTAACGATCTATGATCATCTTCTTGCTTGGCTTCCGGTTTACGTGGTAGAAATTTTGATTTGTCGCTATCGTAGCCTACCCGTATCCCTTCAAAGGGTATCGAGCCATCTGCGTAGTTTTTGATCCGGATCGGCCGCATATACTTGATATGTGGTAGTAGTAGATTGGATCTATTATCGGTCGATCTCGAAACCTAGGCCCCGGTCGATTAGATCGACGGTTTTGTGGTAGTAGATGGGTATACGAGGAGGTACAAGTTAAGAGCACCGGATGATTCACTCGACTTGTTTTTCGACTACCTTGCATAATACTCCTACGGTCGAATTCGCCATCGGAGTATGTCGCATTATGTAGTCGTATCAAGGCGATGTCGATTGGCTCGGAATAGGGTTAATATGATTAATCTGATGATTTCCAAAGCTCGGAAACGTGAATAAGATTCATGTCTCGGGACCGCCGTGCTGGCTAATCGTACCGCGCGTTATAGGTAATATGTGTTCATGCCGTCCGATAGAATTGGATTCTATGCGTAACTTGTTTTTGCAGGGATTGATGTGAATAGTATGGCCCATTGTGTATGTGATGCATGTATGGATTTTCATGACCTGCGTGTCATGTTGTGAGATAGCCATCGAGCTACATTTTATTGTATAACGGTCTGCGTACCGACATGTGATGCTTGATATTATCCTATGTAATTCATTACTAGCTCTTAGGAGTAATTGCTTAGTAGATGAATGCGGTTGGAGACTTCAAGCATGGTGGTCGGAGGACAGGAAGCATGCTGATGGAGATCGTCATGCTAAGGGCCATACTATTTCACAGTGATGTGATTATCTGTGAATGTTTGTGTTTATTCCTGTCATGATATTAAGTCATGTTTTTCATTAGATTCTTTTAACATGATAAAATTAAAATTCCCTCACATAATGTTAAGTTAAAATTGATGCCCCTCCAATAAGCTGCACCATCAAAAGTCTTGTATTTTAATGGTAGGTCTTGCTAAAGCGGAATGCCATTAACTTTCCTTGACTAGATGGGTTTGTGTCGGACACTTACACGCATTACATTGGTTTAACTTGACAAGGTCATCATAACGGTTATGGACCTTGGGGCATAGGGTTGGGTCAAGCATAGAGATGCTGCCCAACAACAAGAGTCATATAGAGATATGATTAGCAAAGGGTTGCTTACAATTCATTAATCTTCTAGCGATGATGCCAAAGCTCACTAGTAGATTACCCGATTGTGGATCTTGAATCACTAAATGTCATAAGAGGATATGGTATTTAGTGGGAGTATCTTCATTAAATTGTTTAATAGAAGTTACTTTTTGAACATATGTCTTAGTTTTATGTATTTTATGTTGTAGATCATGGCACCAATCGCTGTACCAACATCCAGTTTTGCTTTACGTTCGATACTTGAAAAGGAAAAACTGAATGGAACAAATTTTGCGAATTGGTTTCGCAACCTAAGAATTGTTCTTAGGCAAGATAAAAAGGAACATGTTCTAGAGGAACCAATTCCAGATGTGCTCGCGATAATGTCATTGCTACTCTTAAATCTGCCTATAAAAAGGCATGTGATGAATCCCTTGATGTTAGCTGTCTCATGCTTGCTGCGATGAACTCAGACCTTCAGAAACAGTTTGAGAACATTAAGGCCTACGATATGATCGTGGCGCTCAAAGGCATGTTTGAGACACAAGCAAGAACTGAGAGATTTGAGATCTCAAAGAACTTGTTTGTGTGTAAGCTAGTGAGGGTAGTCCGGTGAGCCCACATGTGATCAAAATGGTTGGTTACACACGAGCTTGGAAAAACTTGGTTTTCCAACGAGTCAAGAGTTGGCTCTGATTTGATTCTTGCTTCGCTTCACGCAAGCTATGGTCGGCCTCATTCGAACTTCCATATGAATGGCTTAGACAAGAATCTCACCGAACTACATATGATGCTTAAGACCGCAGAGGACAAGATTAAGAAAAGCAACAGTCATGTGATGATGGTGCAAAAGAGTACAAGCTTCAAGAAGAAGGCTAAGACTTGGGTCAAGAAAAAGGGCAAGGCTAAAGTTTCAGATGAGATCCAAACCAACAAACCTAAACCCAAGACTAAGTCTGGCCCGACTCAATAGAATGAATGCTTTTACTGCAAAGAGCTAGGCCATTGGAAGAGGAACTGCAAGAAATACCTGGCTGATCTGAAAAAGAATGGTGGGACTAAACCTTCCACTTCAGGTATTAATGTTATAGATGTTTTACTTGCTGATTCTTCTGTTAACTCATGGGTATTTGATACCGGGTCGGTTGCTCATATTTGCAATTCGATGCAGAGTCTAACAAAGAATAGGAGAGTTGCAAGAGGCGAGATGGATCTTCGCGTCGGAAATAAAGCAAAGGTTGCTGCATTAGCCGTCGGGACTTTACCATTGGTTTTGCCTTCAGGATTTATTATGGAATTAAATAATTGTTATTACGTTCCAGCCATGAGTAGAAACATTATCTCGGCCTCATGTTTGATGGCAGAGGGTTATAAATTCATTATTGAGGACAATGGTTGTTCTATATATTTGAATGATATGTTTTATGGCTATGCTCCTGTTTTGAACGGGTTGTTTATTTTAAATCTTGATGATGCACCCATCTTTAATATTAATGCAAAGAGGCTTCGGCCTAATAATATGAATTCCACTTTTATCTGGCATTGTCGTTTGGGTCACATAAGTGAGAAACGCATGAAGAAGCTCCATGATGATGTAATTCTAAACTCATTTGATTTGGAATCATTTGAAACATGCGAGTCTTGCCTACTCGGGAAAATGACCAAGACACCTTTCACTGGTCGGAATGAGAGGGCGTCCGACTTGTTGGCACTCATAGATACTGATGTGTGTGGACCAATGAGCACAACAGCTAGAGGTGGTTTTCAGTACTTCATTACTTTCACCGATGACTATAGTAGATATGGATATATCTATTTAATGAGGCACAAGTCGGAATCCTTTGAAAAGTTCAAAGAGTTCCAGAATGAGGTACAGAATCAACTTGGCAAGACAATCAAATCTTTGCGATCCGATCGTGGAGGTGAATTTTTGAGCCAGAATTTGGCAATCATTTGAAACAATGTGGAATTGTTCCACGACTTCGCCACCGGTACTCCACAATGGAATGGGGTGTCCGAGCGGCGCAATAGGACCTTGTTGGACATGGTTCGATCGATGATGAGCCAATCGATCTCCCATTGTATTTTTGGGGTTACGCCTAGAAACAGCCGCTTTCACTTTAAATAGGGTACCATCTAAATCAGTAAATAAGACACCATATGAGATATGGACTGGGAAGAGTCCTAGCTTGTCCTTTCTAAAGATTTGGGGATGTGATGTCTATGTTAAACGTCTGACGTCTGATAAACTCACACCTAAGTCGGAAAAATGCTTCTTTATAGGATATCCTAGGGAAACCAAAGGATATTATTTCTACAACCTAGAGGAGAGCAAAGTGTTTGTTGCCCGAAATGGTGTCTTTTTGGAAACAGAGTTTCTCTTCAAAACAGTCAGTGGGAGAAAGGTGCAACTCGAAGAAATTCGGAAAACATCTGAAAGTGTTTCAACTCCTATTGAACCTCTACAGATGAACAAAATATTGTTGAACTCAGTAGATGAGGCATCGACCACACGTAGATCTAAAAGGCCACGTCAAATGCCTATAAGGTATGGGCATGACGATTATTATTGAATAATGATGAGCCTAACACTTATAAGGAAGCGATGATGGACCCAGACTCGAGAAATGGCTTGGAGCCATGAAATCCGAGATAGACTCCATGAGAGACAACCAAGTTTGGAACACCGGTCGATCCACTTGATGGCGTTAAAACCATTGAGTGCAAATGGATCTATAAGAAAAAGATTGATATGGATGGAAATGTTCATATTCATAAAGCTCGACTAGTCGCAAAAGGTTTTCGACAAGTTCAAGGAGTTGACTACGATGAGACATTCTCACCGGTAGCGATGCTTAAATCTATACGGATCATTCTAGCTATTGCTGCATATTTCGACTATGAGATATGGCAAATGGACGTCAAAACGGCTTTCCTTATTGGAAACCTAAGTGAGGATGTGTACATGACACAACCTGAAGGTTTTGTTGATCCAAATAATGCTAGTAAAGTGTGCAAACTTCAGAAGTCCATTTATGGATTGAAGCAAGCATCTCGGAGTTGGAATGTACGTTTTGATGAGGAGATCAAAAGATTTGGTTTCGTCAAAAACAAAGAAGAACCTTGTGTTTACATGAAGGTTAGTGGGAGCGCACTTGTAATTCTAATCTTATATGTGGATGACATATTATTGATTGGGAATGACATTCCTATGCTGGAATCTGTTAAGGCATCATTGAAAAATAGTTTTTCTATGAAGGACCTAGGAGAGGCAGCATATATCTTGGGAATAAAGATCTATAGAGATAGATCGAGAAGGCTAATTGGATTAAGCCAAAGTACTTATATTGACAAGGTGTTGATTCGGTTCAACATGCAAAATGCCAAGAAAGGGTTCTTGCCTATGTCACATGGCATAAGTCTTAGCAAGAGTCAGTGTCCTTCGACTAATGATGAGCGAGACCGCATGAATGGTATTCCATATGCTTCAGCTATTGGATCTATCATGTACGCCATGATATGCAGATTTAAGAGTAGCAGCAGCATTATCAGCAGGCACATCTGGAATTGGTTCCTCTAGAACATGTTCCTTTTTATCTTGCGTAAGAACAATTCTTAGGTTGCGGGACCAATTCGCAAAATTTGTTCCATTCAGTTTTTCCTTTTCAAGTATCGAACGTAAAGCAAAACTGGATGTTGGTACAGCGATTGGTGCCATGATCTACAACATAAAATACGCAAAACTAAGACATATGTTCAAAAAGTAACTTCTATTAAACAATTTAATGAAGATACTCCCACTAAATACCATATCCCTCTTATGACATTTAGTGATTCAAGATCCACAATCAGGTAAGCTACTAGTGAGCTTTGGCATCACTGCTAGAAGATTAATGAATTCGGTAAGCAACCCTTTGCTAATCATATCTCTATATGACTCTTGTTGTTGGGCAGCATCTCTATGCTTCGGCACCCAACCCTATGCCCCAAGATCCATAACCGTTATGATGACCTTGTCAAGTTAAACCAATGTAATGCGTGTAAGTGTCCGACACAAACCCATCTAGTCAAGGAAAGTTAATGGCATTCCGCTTTAGCAAGACCTACCATTAAAATACAAGACTTTTGATGGTGCAGCTTATTGGAGGGGCATCAATTTTAACTTAACATTATGTGAGGGAATTTTAATTTTATCATGTTAAAAGCATCTAATGAAAAACATGACTTAATATCATGACAGGAATAAACACAAACATTCACAGATAATCACATCACTGTGAAATAGTATGGCCCTTAGCATGACGATCTCCATCAGCATGCTTCCTATCCTCCGACCACCATGCTTGAAGTCTCCAACCGCATTCATCTACTAAGCAATTACTCCTAAGAGCTAGTAATGAATTACATAGGATAATATCAAGCATCACATGTCGAACGTGAGCCGTTATACAATAAAATGTAGCTCGATGGCTATCTCACAACATGACACGCAGGTCATGAAAATCCATACATGCATCACATACACAATGGGCCATACTATTCACATCAATCCCTGCAAAAACAAGTTACGCATAGAATCCAATTCTATCGGACGGCATGAACACATATTACCTATAACGCGCGGTACGATTAGCCAGCACGGCGGTCCCGAGACATGAATCTTATTCACGTTTCCGAGCTTTGGAAATCATCAGATTAATCATATTAACCCTATTCCGAGCCAATCTGATTACTGCCTTGATACGACTACATAATGCGACATACTCCGATGGCGGAATTCCGACCGGTAGGAGTATTATGCAAGGTAGTCGAAAAACAAGTCGAGTGAATCATCTGGTGCTCTTAACTTGTACCTCCTCGTATACCCATCTACTACCAAAACGGTCGATCTAATCGACCAGGCCTAGGTTTCGAGATACGACCGAGAATAGATCCAATCTACTACTACCACATATCAAGTATATGCGATCGATCCGGATCAAAAACTACGCAGATGGCTCGATACCATCGAAGGGATACGGGTAGGCTACGATAGCGACAAATCAAAATTTCTACCACGTAAACCAGAAGCCAAGCAAGAAGATGATCATAGATCGTTACCACTAGACGCCGCAGAGCAGCAGGAAGAAGTGTCGGGCGGCTGGTCCGACGAAGAGCGCGCCGATGTCTTCGGTCGTAGTCGATCGTCCAGCGTCTTCGTTGGTTGATCGTCTCCAAAGACCTCTGCGGTTCCTTGCGAAGATCGCGGATCGTCCTAAAGCGCAACAACGAGAAGCGCCTCTATGGTATCCACACGTCCGTGGAAGGAACAACCGTACGCCGGTGTGCTAGCACCAAATCGCACGGGGAGGCTCTCAAGAAGTTGGCGGCTAGGGTTTCAGTAGGGCAACTTGCGTCAACTCCCTCCACCCAACAGCCTCATGCATCTCCTTATATAGTGCCCGTGATGGATCCTATCCAAACACGCTTTACGAATCGTATTCGTACTGGTTTGTTCCAACCCGTTAAGTGTGTGACCCGTTAGGTTCATGTGTAGTTCGGTTGTGACTCGAAACCCTTTCCGCCACGAGTCGATAGCGGTTCCTAGCAGACATAACGATTCCTAATACACACAAATTATATCGGACGAACCTTAATGCAATATGATCTACGACCAGGTCCTCATCACTTACGACCAGGTCCTATCTCTATACGACCAGTTCGTATTTCATCACGACCAACTCGTAACTCCTTACAACTTGGTATCGGATAACCTTATGTGGTCGAACTCTTCGACCACCAGTGGCATGGCCATGCACTTTCTTTATCCGACCACTTCGAGGGGCCCAGAGATATCTCTCTGTTATGTTAGGAGGGCAAATCCCATATCCCACCAAATACATCCCTCTGCATGTTTCATAGCATACCCAAAGCTACCTTTATAACTACCCGATTCATTTAGTAGCATTTGGCAACCCCTAAGAGTGCTATTACACATGTAGGAAACCATCTTGATCTCAGGTCTAAGGATTATACATCATCATTGCTTGAGACCAACTAACGACACATAGAATCATAACAATCTCAATAGTGTCTCAAGGTGGGTCTTATCCAACACCACGTTCTCTAACACGTGTCCACATTATTGATTCGATATCCTTATATTCATGACCGTGAAACATGGTCATCAATGAATGCATGTGTTAGTCGAGAGTCACTAGTGTTCCACCAAAGACTTTCGACCGAGGATACTTTTAGAACGACATCATCATAAGTTAAAAAGATCTTCACCAACAAGTCATATACTCGTTAATCTTCATGACTGATGATTCATTCAAGGAACATATTATCAAATATTGTGAACATAATGAAATATAATCATCTCTATGATTGCCTCTAGGGCATATTTCCAACAACTTTATCATCCCATCCTCAAATTGAGAGTCCACCAAAACTTTACAACCTCACTACAACAACTACTTTATTCTAGAGGTGATCTACTACACAAATTAAAAGGTTCTACCAAAACCCTTTCATCAAGGACATATTATTATCCGACAATTTCACCATCATGTAAACATAAGTCACCTATTAAATCCCATCAATTCAACTCTTAGTGATGCTCAACACTAAACTTCAACACACAACAATTGCATATCAACCATCATTGTTATCAACTGATTTCATTATGAAGTCTAGTTGCTACCTACTTTTCTTTTCGAATCACAAGAACATTTACAAACAAATAGTCAACCGTTCCACCTCTAATCCAGCATCTCTTCAACTTTCCCTTCCCACATAGTTAATTTCATCCATTGAGACCAAATAATCCAGCAAATTTAGCAATCTAAACAACTTTAATGGCAAACCAGTTCATCAATGTTCTACACTTGTTAATAACCCCTTTGACTCCAATTAGGTATAGACATAGTCATAGTTCATCAGGAACTACTATAGTACAACATCAAATTAATCAACAACACTTTCGTGGATACTAGTTAAGATTAATTATTCACCACACTACATACCCAACTTGATAACCAATACCATATCAATTAATTTTTTTTCTACGATTACAACCTCTCACTTAATCATGGCAAAACATCACTAAAGGGTTTTAATATTTTCTTTCATAAAAGAGAACCATTAATCTTCAACACTCAAAATACCCAAGAGAGATAAATTGAGTCAAAGCCTCCACGTACTAAAGGACTTGCAAAAGGAAACTTTCATTAACCAAAAACATCAAGCGAATAAATAGGTCATGTTTTCCAATGAGAAAGACAAAACTCCAATATAAAGGTCAAACTTGACAATCGACCAAGTTCACCAGTCGCAAGAATAACTCATCGGTTGAGAAAACAATGATTGCTTTACAGGACAAATTAAGCAAATAGAAACACACCAACCTTTTTTAAAGCAACCCATCAACCGCAATGAACTAATAACCCAAGAGAAACTCATCAATCACAACTGGATAAGAGTTGACCAAATCCAAATTCAAGGAAGAGAACAACTCTTTTGAAGATACTCACTATCAACACCTGTACTAAGATATCCGAGGTAACCACTTCCCTATTCTCATACCGCGAACGGTGGTGTAACTTGGTAAAGCCCAAGGCCACAACCACGACCTTAACCTCTCAACATGGGTTATTCCCACACATAATAATCATATAATCAATTAATGAGCAATCATACTCAATTCATATCAGCAATCATCAATACGATATAGCAGAAACGTAAATGCAATGCTTTGCCCATTCCCATCCTACTGTGTACCAGTGTGTCAAATTTTTAAGTTGATAAGACATTGGTAAATTTTAATTAATCTATTTACCACGGACCTAAAGCCGGCTCTGATACCAACTGTAACACCCCAGCCCAACATGACCCCGGAATGCTACTAAACTAACAATATAACAATTTAAAACTAAGACATTTTTACTAAATTTCGGCAGAACCTCCTTTGTATAGCTAATTATACGAGAGGTTCCAACAGTTAAATATATCATAATTAAATAATCCAACATCCAGCATAAACAATGGGCATCTAATATATGCTAATCATCTAAAGCATAATCAAAGACATCCAAAATATGCTACTCATCACTATTACAAATAATCCAACGCATGAAGTATAACCATAACAAATCCTTTAAGCAGTTTGCTCATTTATTAAGACATGATCTAAAATTTAATCAACTATAAAAGATTCGTTGCCGTGTGTGTCTGAACTTATGACTATTCCCTCCCATGCATGTCGTACTTGTAATGAGTACCTAAAACAACAAACAACAGCAAGAGTGAGTCCACAGACTCAGCAAAGTACAAATAAAAGACATTATAATACACAATTATAACATCAGCATCCATTCCCAAATCTTTACATTATAACATATCACATGCTTATGCAATGCACAATGCATACTTTCTCTTTAACTCTCTTTGCATTTTATCGTGTCTGAGGTATGCAACCGTCGATGCATACCCATGCCTGTGCTCGCAAGCACAGGGACCAAGAGCCCAATACTCCACAAGTGTGGGGACCACAAGCCCGTCACATACATGATGGGGACCTCAAGGAAATGCTTGGTCACCACGTGACCAAGCCTCAAATATGATAGCAGCATGCACATGAGCAATTACACTATCCATTTTTAACATGTATTAACAGCAGCATCAAACATGAATAATCTTACTCATACCTCTAGCATTCACAATCATTAACATACATTTCATACTAGCAACCATGCATAGCTAATATGTACCAAATACTTGCAATCACGATCAAACACTCATAATTAATCTATCAATCAAAGTACTTGCCTCAACCGTGAGATGGAAGACAACGACAGAAAAGCTCTAGCCCCAGTGTTCACCACCACCTGGCAACCGTAAAACCATATACTAAGTACACCAATCAAAAGTGTATAGCATTGCAATAGAACAAAATAAGAACAGGCATCCCTAATCGAAACCCGAACAATTAATCATTATGCTCTTAAATTCCCAAATCTGTCCAAACAGACCGTTGTTAAGAAAAAATTCATAACTTTTGAGTCAAGACTCCAAAAGCCATGAATCCAAATTTTCCTATAACCTACACAAGTCTAGCTACAACTTCTCAGGTGATCGAAAGATCAAATTACCACATCTAATCCTTTGATTTTAATCCCGAAGACCATTTTGTCATCTTCGGTAAATCTGACTTGCGAAAATCATAACTTTTGTTTGGAACAACCAAACACATTGTTATAATACTCTCTGGAAAGATACCGAAATTATCTACAATGAACTAGTAGATGACATTCCCAAAATTCATCATTAAGGTGCCCGAATAAATCGTATAACAGAACAACAGATCAAAACCAATCTACTGTTCGATATCTCCCTGACTAGAAACATGCTAATATTTTCCCTCACTGTTCCAACAAAACATGCTAGCCCCTCTCTCTCCTTTAATATTCCAGAGAAACACATAAATATGAAACATGTAGCACTAACTAACTAATGTCTCATCTTTACTAATTAAACATGTATGCATGCATACAATGCTACGGCCAAACTAGTTAACTACTAATTAGCATTATCTAAATCGTCTCTCTCTACCGCTCCAAATAATGAAACGTGCATGCAGCACTAGCTACTAACACCATACTCCAATCAGCACTAGTTAGTTCTCTCTCCTATTAACTAGTCTTTGTAATACACCAATTAATTAGTCATCCTAATGCCAACCGCATGCATCAAGAGATGCTAGTCAAGCAGCGCAAGGAACAAGAATGGGAAAAGACAAAACCAATTAACTAATAATTAGTACTACCTAATTCCTCTCTCTCTCTCTCTCTCTTACTACTCAAACTATTGAACCGCATGTAACAAAATAGTCTGCACCACTAGTTAACACCTAGCACTAGCAGCATGACCCCAATTAATGAAACGCATGCACAACATAGGAAGATGATTCCTTACGTGAGCAGCAGTAGCACAATGGGTTGGACGCGCTGGAAATCACTACCTTGACCGAGCAGCAGAACCAGTAAAACACACGCTAGCCGATAGAAAATCCCCCGAGCACCCTCACGTCGACCAAACAGCCAACGCGACAGCAAAGAAATCACACAGCAATAGCTCTCACGCGGCGGTGGTGTCTTTGCAGAGAGCAAAATAGGGAGGTGGTGCAAGCGGCAATAGGCGCTAGCAATGGCGTCCACGGCGGTGGGTAGGAGCTCTGTAGCGGTTGGCAAGAGAACAGCGGCGGCTCGGAAGATGGAGAAAGAAAAAATGTGTAGGTGCAGGCGGAGGCTGGAAAGGACAGAGAGATGGATTAGGGTTAAAAGTAAAGTTAAGTAGGCCACTAATAGCCCACTTGGCCCAATTGACAATAATTAATTTTATTCTATTAATTAATCTCCCTTCTAGTCATTTGATTAAATGGGGTATTACATGACCTTCGTGAGCCAAATCAAGTATGCAAAAGATTTGATCAAGAAATTTGGCATGGAGGATGCAAAACCCATCAAGACTCCCATGGCAACCAACGGTCATCTTAACTTAAATGAGGGAGGTAAATCGGTAGATTTAAAGCTTTATAGGTCTATGATTGGTAGCTTGCTTTATATTACCGCATCTAGGCCCGATATCATGTTTAGTGTTTGCATGTGTGCACGTTTTCAAGCAACTCCAAAAGAGTGTCATTTAATGGTCGTTAAAAGAATACTAAGATATTTAAAGCATTCCTCTAGCATTGGCTTATGATTCCCCAAAGGTGCTAAATTTGATTTAATTGGATATTCGGATTCCGATTATGCGGGTTGTAAAGTGGATAGAAAAAGCACCTCGGATAGTTGTCAATTCTTAGGAAGATCTTTAGTATCATGGTCATCCAAGAAACAAAACTCCGTAGCTTTATCCACCGCTGAAGCCGAATATATTTCCGCGGGAAGTTGTTGTGCTCAATTGCTATGGATGAGGCAAACATTGATGGATTATAGAATTAAATTTGATAAAATGTCTCTTTTGTGTGACAATGATAGTGCGGTGAAAATTGCTAATAACCCTGTTCAACACTCAAGAACCAAGCATATAGATATTCGCCACCATTTCTTGAGAGATCATGTGAGCAAGGGAGATATTGAAATTAGCCACATAAGAACTGAAGACCAAATAGCAGATATTTTCACCAAGCCATTAGATGAAGGCCGCTTTTGCAAATTGAGGAATGAGTTAAATATCATAGACTATTCAAATGTTGTTTGAACTCTTGCCTCATGTATTGTGCTTTATTTGATGTTCTTTGGCTATTGTATAAAAGTATTTTTCAAATCTTTTATTAAAGATAACTATGATCATAAAAACTATGTTCTTATAGACATTAGTCTATTCTATGCATAATGATTCTTAATGATATTTATTTGAGTGCAAAACTAAGGATCATTTGCAAGTATTCTCAATTTCAAAGAAAATCCAGAGCTGTTCTTGAAAATCCAGGATGATCGGAACAACCAGCGTGTTATCTTGTGATCGCTTGGCGATACGATCGGCGTTATAACAATGAGTATGACCATGATCTTGGTACTACCGACGGTCTTTTGGTGGTACGACCGCGTCGGTTTGTGAGAAGGCAGTAACTCCCTGCGGTTACTGTTCACCTGAGCCTTAACCCTCGCCTCGGTTCAACCGAACCTCGCACTGTTTCATTTCGTCGGCCGTTTCTCTCTCCAGCCCGAGAACTCCCCAAAACCGCCACTCAAATCCTCTCAAATCTTCGGTGATTCTTCGTTTCCTTATTGATTCTTGCTTCTCTAGGGTTCACCTCCTTTGGATCTAAAAGTAAAACCTCTTTTGATTCGAGTTTTACCGTCGTTTGGAACCCTAGGAGTCATTTTAGGGTTAAATGAAAATGTAGATGATCTATGTGTTTCTAGTTAGGCAAAAGTATCAAATTGATGTCTAGTAATGTTTGCGCATCCAAACCATGGATTCACTCCATGAAAAACCATCAAAAATTCAATCTGTTGCTCATCCTAAAACTCGGTCAAGACGATCGGAACAACCGGTTCTTGAGCGCGGTTCAACCGAAGTGCGGTCATACCGGCCTCATAACGGCGGTATGATCGATTATCCTAACTAAAAATAGAAACTTCATCTCTTTTTCACTTAATTCTATTTTGATTAATTCTTTGAACTCCTTGTAACCTATCCTATCTCTGTGAAGATGCCTTGGACAAGATTAGTGACTCGAAAGCCGCATGGACCACCAAGAGAGCAATCTTCACCTCAATCTTCTGCAGCTCCAACACAACAACCTCAACGAACTTGACCTGCAGCTCCAACTCAACAAACATGATCGGTTCGACGAAAGGTTGTGCATGGCAAAGGAAAAAGGCCAACACCTGAATCTGAAACTGTAGAAAGCGAAGAAGAAGATGATTATGAGTCTGAGACTAAGTCAGAACAAGCTGGTACAGATGATGATTTGGGAGAGCCTCCGGAGCCTCCAACTGATTTGAGACTCCTTACGCCTGATGAATATGCACTCAAGCGTCATGTAAATCAGTATCTTTTCAAATCAAACTTAGTTAATCCAAGATTCCATACTGTCTTTCAAGAACAAGTTTATGAGCAGCTATATGGACATCACAGGAAGTTTGTAGATCACAAGTGGATTAAGTGGAGTCACATAAACTCTTTGGATAACTACAGTGGTGTTTACCAGTTATTTCATCGAGTGAGTCTTCATGACCTTGTAGCACTGAGGCAGAGTTATGATGATGAGCTTATTAGGCAGTTTTATGCCACATTACATGTCTCTCCAAACTTGACATCATTTAGATGGATATCAGTTACCAGAAATTTGGAGAGCACTAAGGAGGAATTTGAGCGAGCTTTAAGGATTTAGTCTAGCTCTTCGGAGAAAATCTTTGACAGCCCTGCTTTACTGCCTCCTGCTTGGGCTAACTATTATGATTCCTCTGTCAGGTATAAACCAGGAACAATTATAGGACTTAAGCCCTTACCAATCATGGTTAACAAGATTATTAATCATACTTTTTACCCCAAGAGTGGTAATTTTGATGCAGTCAGAGGACATGCTTGGAAGATTATTGATCATATTATGAAGGAGACAAAACTTGATGTTGTGGATGTAATTCTCCAGGGCATAGTTTCTTCAAAGAATGATAGGATTAAGAGGATTTACTATGCACCATACATAATGGCATTGATTAACAAGAAAATTGAGTATCGTGGTGGATTGGGATCAGTTCATAAATCTTACAAGCCTCGAGACGGTATTCCCTCTCGTCGTGCTAATGAGGATGATGCCGATGCTGATGTTGCTCCTGCTGTTGCTGCTGCACCTACTGAAGGTACACTTGCCTAGATTCTTAGCACTTTGCAAGAAATGAAGGCAAAACAAATTGAATTTCAGAAAGAGACTCGCAACAGGCTAGTTGACATGGAGTTAACTCAAAATAACTTTTTTGATGAGACTCATAACAGGATAGCTGCCATGGTGGAAAGCATTAGCAATATAGAGCGGATTTTGAGGACTCCTCAGCGATACACTCGTTGTCCTCCTCCGCCTTCTAGGGCCTCTACTTCGTCAGCTGATCCTCCTTTGATCCCAGCTACAACATCACAGCCTCAGGCTCCAGCCCCTATTGTTCCAGCCTCAGCTCCCCAGGCCTCAGCACTTTCAGCTCCTCAGGATCCAACACCAATTCTTACTCAGGATCAGGCCACTGCTTCTCAGGACTCAGCTCCTTTAGACCCTGCTCCAGTGTCTCATGTTTCAGTCCCTCAGGATTCAGCGCCTCCGGATTCAGCTCCTCCAGCTTCAGCCTCAGCTCTTGCTCCAGCTCAGGACCCGCCCACTCAGGATCCCACTTCTTAGGACCCCATTTCTCCTCCTCAGGACCCAGTAGTCTGAGGTGTTTTTGGTACCTTGATGCCAAAGGGGGAGAAGTGAGAAAAAGTGAGAAGTCAAAGTTTTAGGGGGAGCAAAGTCTTTTGCTACAATTACCATATATGAAGTTATGTGTTTTGTAATGTGGTTTTATTGTCGAACTATCGTGCTTGTAACAGTTTAAAACTATGTTGCTTATCATGTTGAACTTGTTGGATTATGTTTATGCTCTTGTTATTCTCTTGAAATGCAATTTCAATTATAGTCATATCTCTATTGCATTTCCCTTAAGTTCAAACATGCTAAAGAAACTCCACCAAAATTTCAAAAATCTCTACATGTGCGTGCAAAGATCTTCTATCATTTATATGCATATGTTTAGGGGGAGCTTTCTTTAAATTGGATTTAACAAGAAAATAATTCTCAAAACTCTTTCAAGCTCATTACAAGAATTATTTTGTTGTTAAGTCATCAAAAGAATATACACTCATAGTATATTCAAAACAATCATTCTCTCACATATTAGTTGTGTTGTCATCAATTACCAAAAAGGGGGAGATTGAAAGCATCTAGGCCCCTAAAAATTGTTTTGGTAATTAATGATAATATGTGAATATGGGATTAACGTGTTTATTGAGTATTTACAAGGTTAAATCCCATTGGTGAAATTGATGATGCAAAGATGCATGCTAAAGAACAACATGAAGATCTACATGGCTTAAAGATAAGGCACAAATAGTCTAGGATTCTTTTTATGTTTTACCGGTCTTAGGAGAATTGGTTGGAAGACCGAATTATAGGTTAAATGTCGTACTATTAAGAGGGATCGTGACTAGTAGCTTGATAGCATGTTCTTGTGCCATATGGATCAATTTAGGATCATGCATGCATTTGAATTTGAATTTGAAAGCTCTAAGTGCATTTTTCAGAAATCGGTTGTACCGAAGTTAAACTAGCGGTTGTACCGTTTGAAGTGGTATGACCGCACTCTACTTGGCGGTACTACTGGGTTTTGACTGGTTCTGCCAACTAAGCGCTAATGCGGTACGATCGGCTCTTTGAGCGGTACTACCGCATTGCGGTTGTTTCGATTTTTAATTGGCGGTTTGATAAAACCAGAACCGATGTAATTTTGGCTCGAAGCACTCTTTGATAATCGGCTGTACCGTGTTTGTGAAACGGTTGAACCGCGCTGCGGTTGTACCTATTTTTATAAGGCGGTACGTATTTTCCAGAGAGCATGTCATTTTAGCGTTTTGGAAACCCTACAATCGGTTGTACCGCTCGTCAATGCGGTATGACCGGTTGATGCGGTTGTACCGCACTTTGGTTTGCGGTCGTACCGCATGGAAAATTCCAACGGCTATGTCAGAGTATTAAATGCCTCTGTTCTAACCGTTACTGAGCTCTGACACGGGTGCGGTCGTACCGCAACCTAGTTGGCGGTCGTACCAGTTTTCGCTGAAAGTTGGGGATTTGGTCCCCAACAGTCATATTTGTTGGTGGGGGTTATAAATACCCCCCAACTACTCAAGGACAAGTTGCTAGTGTTCATTTAACATATCTAGAGCCTTGTGCATTCACTCAACACCAAAATTCTCTTGTGCATTCATTGTGAGGTGGTTGAGATTATTCAAGTGCATCCATTCATCCTAGTTAATCCTATTGCACTTGAGCGCCGTCAAGCGAAGGTCTTCGATTTGTTACTCTTGGAGTTTAGCCAAACTCCTAGATGGCCTTGGCGGTGGAGCACTGTAACACCCTGGCTATTCGGAAGCCAAAATGTTACCTAAGAAACTAACATACATCAACAATATGTAATACTTTCATCCATCTATCAACTAACAACCAGTAAGAATCAACAATTGATAAAATGAACATAAGAATTGAAACTGAATTCAACAACATATCAGACCCTAATTACCTAATCATGAAGAATCATCTATGATAATCCTATCAATGGACTATACGAAGATCTTAGGCAATTACCAATTCAATCATATCATAAGAAAGGATAACATCAACCATCTTATTCCAGTTATTACAATCCAAAGATTATCAAAAGACAAGTAATAACATGTTCATCTAATTAACAAGTGAATAATGTGATGTGAATGAATGATTCGTGACTATTCCCTCCCAAGCATGTTGTTTTCAAAGTTTACCTAAAAGAAGTAAACATGGCAAGAATGAGTCCACGACTCAGCAAGTACAACACACAATAAGAACCATACTGAATAAGAACATAATAGAATGAACAAGTAAGAACATAACCTCACTTAATAGAATTCGGGTGTAGAAGGAACGAATAGGAACATATCATCACATAATAGAATTCGAATGTAGAATGAACGAACAAGAACATGACAGTCATATTATAGAATATGAATTTAGAATAACGAAATCATATGAATGAATGAAATGCATGAACTCCATACCTTATACTGGGTATAGCTAGTGACACACCGTCGGTGTTCACTTAGGCCCGCATTTAACAAAATGCGGGGATCCAAGACCCGTATGAAGAACGTTTCATACGGGGATCCAAATCTGCCCACATTAGAATGGTGGGTCTTACGTGCTCATACTGGAATTGATGGGTCTTTACATTCCACTCCCGTGGATGAAACATGAACAATGAATGAATGGAATGAATTATGAATAATGAAAGTCATCATCGCATTAAACATGGAATAACGAACGTGAAAAGAACATAAAGCATTGAATCTACTTATGGATCATAGAAATAACAGTATGAGTACAAGCACTCAGCATTCACCAACATTAAGAATTACAATGTACTTGCCCATGTTGGAATGATGGGACTTCACTACCCACTTCCGTGGTGAACATGAAAGGAGGAACGAATGGATATTTTGACTATAAACATAGTATCGAAGAATCAAGGTATATCATTTATGAATGGAAATAAGAAATACCGAAATTACCCAGTGCATAAGCATCAATCAAGTGGAACAATCAACGAACAATACAATACAATTGTACTTGCCTCAACCGTGAGACGGAAGACAACGATGGAAAGCTCTAGCCCCAGGGTTCACCACCACCTGGCAGCCGTAAAATAATATACTAAGTACACTAACCAACAGTGTACAGCATAGCAATTGAACAAAACGAGAACAAGCGTCCCTACCCGCAACCCGAACATTTAATCAATACACTCTCATATTCTCAAATCTGCCCAAACAGACAGCGGTTAAGGAAAAATTCATAACTTTTGAGTAAAAACTCCAAAAGCCATGAATCCAATTTTTCTAGAACCTACACAAGACTAGATACAACTTCTCAGGTGACCACAAGATCAAACTAGTTCATCTAAGCCTTTATTTTTAATCCCAAAGACTGATCTGTCATCTCCGGTACTACTAACTTGTAAATTTCATAACTTTTTTTTGGCTCAACCAAACACATTGTTCTAATACTCTCTGAAAACTAAAGGAAACCAGCTATCTCAATAAAATTATCTCAAATATTTCTGCTATGCAACAAAAGTTGCAAATAGTCAAGTAAAACTCTTCTGCCCACAACAGAGAGACAGATTACAGCCTTAGCTTCTAAAATTCATATCTTTTGATTTAGAAATCCAACAATTATGATATTTAACTTTGTTGAATCATAATGAAAATACCTACAAATCTCAAGTAGACCAACTGACCCAATTAGGCCGTCTCCAAGATCAAAATTACAGATCTATGTTCGCTGCACAAGTCTTGAGACTGATTTAGCACCCAGTCTTGAGAAATTCATAACTAAATCATCGTTTATCCAAAAATTATGATTTAAGACTTTCTAGAAAGCTAACGCAATTCCCCATCTAACTCTAGGAGACCCTAAACACAGAATCCACATAGAACTACCTCAAACTTGCGAGTCAACAGATCACAGATTAAACCGATCTACTACAGCAGCTATCATCTAGCATATGGAGACAATACGCATAAGATCAATCTACCAAAACTGGAATGGATTTCATTACCGGTCTACCCCGAACCAAGTCCGGATGTGACTCAGTATGGGTTATAGTTGATAGACTGACCAAAGTAGCCTATTTCATCCCAGTAAAGACAACCTACAAGGGAGACAAGTTAGCCGAGCTATACATGGCTCATATTGTGTGTTTACATGGAGTACCCAAGAGGATAGTCTCCGATCGAGGATCTCAATTCACCTCGCATTTCTGGGCTAGTTTGCATGATACCCTTGGAACCCACCTTGATTTCAGCACAGTATACCATCCGCAGACCGATGGTCAGACAGAAAGGACAAACCAGATTTTGGAAGACATGCTTCGAGCCTGTGCTTTGGAATTTACCGTAGACTAGGAAAAGTGTCTACCGTATGCCGAGTTTGCATACAACAACAGCTACCAGTCGAGTTTGAAAATGTCCCCATTTGAAGCGCTTTATGGTAGAAAATGCAGAACCCCTCTGCATTGGTCAGAATCAGGTGAAGGATATATATTTGGACCGGATACCCTCAAGCAAGCTGAAGAGAAAGTTCGACTAATCAGAGATCGCCTTCAAGCTGCTCAGTCAAGACAAAAGAGTTATGCCAACAACCGTCGAAGGAAATTGACTTTTGAAGTTGGAGACGCTGTATACCTCAAGGTATCCCCACTTCGTGGAACTCGAAGATTCAAAGTAAAGGGCAAGCTCGCCCCAAGATATATAGGACCGTTTCCGATTACCGCCAAGCATGGAGAAGTAGCCTATCAGCTAGAGCTACCGGAACATCTGTCGAAGTTCTAACGTGTTTCACGTCTCCCACTCAAGAAGTGTCTCGAGTACCAAGAGCGAGACGCCGTTGAAGCCATCGCCCTTGAAGAAGATCTCGACCTATCCGAGCACCGATCAAGATCCTCGACGTCATCGAGAAGCGAACAAGACGCCAAGTCTTCCGCCTTTGCAAGGTCTAGTGGAGTCACCACTCAGCCAAGGAAGCCACCTGGGAACGCGAAGATCAATCAAACAAGACTACCGTTCTGTTTTGGGGCGATTCGAATCTCGGTCGAGATTCCGTTTAAGCTGGGTAGGATTTGTAACAACTATTTTGGGGACATACCTTCACAGCCAGCACCTGTTGCTTTCTTCCTTTCCCGTGAGCGTCGCTGGTGCCCGCTCGTCCCCCACCTCGTCGCACTGCGCCTTTCTGCCGCCGCCACCACCACCCGCCGCGTCGCTCTGATGGCCGCCGCCATGGAGACCAGCGCCGCTGCGGCTCAAAGCCGCGCCTCGCTCGTCGCCTTGTCTTGTCGCCACCAACCCGTCGTGTCGCCGCCACTTGCGCTCTGTGCGCGTCGTCGCGCTGCATCACACACGCGCGCCGCCTGTGACCGCCGCAGAGCCGCCTCGAGCCGCCGTCCTCGCCAGCCTTCCTCCGCGCCACAAGCGCCGCGTCCTTCTTGCCTCGGGACCATCTGCGCTCGGGCCGGACCCCCTCGTCCTCCGCGCCATGGCTCCTATAAAGCTCCTCCTCCCCTACTTGACCTCCCACGCCGCCCAGAGCTCCGGTAAGTCCGAAGCAGCCCGGCCGAGCTCCGTGGACCCAGCCGCGCCGCCTCCGCGCCTCCTCGCCGCCGGGTGAGCCGCCGCCCTCGGCAGCCGTGTCCTGAGCATCCCATGACGCCAGATCCCAACCCCACCTCCTCGCCCGTCCCGTCGCCGAGGTAAGCCGCCGCCGCGCCTCCTCTTCCTCGCCCATGGCCATCGCCCGCCCACTCTCCGCCTCGCAGGCCGGCCCGACCACCGCTGGCCTCCCACTTGCCATGCTGCCGGTCTGCGCCTCCTCGCCGCCAGCTCCCCATGCGCCGCCGCCATGGCGCCGCCCATGCCCGCCACACGCCACCCGCCCGCACCCCCTGCCTCCCCGCCACCGCCTCCACTTGTGGCCGCCCACCCGGCCCGCCATGTATCACCGCCACCCGCCCGCCCCCACCGCCGCCGCCTCCACCGTCGCCTCCTCTGCTTTCTCCTGCGTAGCTGTGAAGCAAAGAAGGAAACAGAGGGCATAGAAGTGGGGAATTATTTGGGATTGAAGGGCCCACTTGTCATAAGGCTTTGAGCCCTCCCTTTTGGCTGCCATGTGGGGCCTCCCCTTCTTCCTATGCTGTGAACCAATGCTCCAATGCACAAGAGCCGGGTCTACGCACTGTGCTGTAGACCACGGCTAATTTCCCTCTTTTTCTAAGTCATTTAATCTTCAAAAATTCATATCTTGTCCATTTCAACTCCAAAAATTATGAAATAAATTTCTAAAAATTTGTTAAATCAAGATCTTGCTAATGGCATAGGACTTGATTAATTTCGAGTTTATTTATTATTCTTTATTTATTTATTTGCTCTCTTTGCGTTGTGTCTTTTCCTATTGGCCTTGGATTAGGATTTGAAGACGGCGACCCTCGAGTTGATCAAGACCAAGAATACCAAGATCCCTAGCCTTTAACCAAGGCGAGTCAATACTCGACCATATTGATCCTACATTTTATGCAAATTATATTAATTTAAATTAGCAAAATTGCATGCTTTATTTCTTTATCAAATGTATGTTAAAGCTTAAGGTAGTTAAATTCCCACTTGTTGATTAATTAAATTAATATGCCATCCTTGACAACTTGAATCCATTAATCCTTGTCACCCTAGTAACTATATGGTAATACTAGTCATAGGTTGTACTTAGCGACATGCTAGTCTTGCTTAAATGCTTAGGGTATGAAAATACCCCAATCATCATTCCTCAAACATAAAATGTTTGGGTAGTCATTGGTGGTCCATTGGCTAAAGGTTGTGAAAATAAATTAGTTTTACTCCCCAAAACCCCAATTGCTAGTTCTATCTGGGCGGATGGTGAGGCGGTGGGTGCTCGGGAGCACATGGTTGGTTGGCTTGTGGAATAAACCGCCCGAGATAACCCTAAGGACTTAATCTTGTCACGACCTCCGTGTTAAACATGTGCAACCACAAGTCGCAAAGTGCAACTTGGCCTAGTACAATTATTAAACCACGAATGTGTCTCACACGGTGGAAAAATGTATCATGCAAGCTTGCGGTAAATAAGGCTTGAAAGGGCACCGAGGCAAGGGTGAAGTTGCTGCCATGGGGTAAGCTAACTACAGGCGGGGGGTAACATCCCACATGAGCGTATGGGCAACCCCATATGGGTGAGATGATGACTAAGGGCGAGGTAATTAGAAAAGTTCTTGTGGCGGTCACCCAACTACATGACTACGGAATCATGTGGGGTAACGGTATGACTATCTCTTGTGGGTAAAGTGTACAAACCTCTGCGAGTCTAAAAGCTGTTTAAGCAGTAGTGTGCCTCTGGTCAAAAGGCGGACATGGGAATCATAACTTGAGTTAGTTCTATTTCAAAAAGCTTGGTGGGTGGAATGGAAAAATGGTGGAAGGGCTCACCTAGCCTGTTTTGGATTTCTCTGGTCGCCGAGCTCGATGGGTGTGGTCTTTGGGGCAGCCCCAATTGAAAGGATGCATTGGTAGAGTTTCCACGGATGGAATCTCTACTATTATAATTATTGCACATTAATCTTTTAAAATTGCAAATTTGTTAAAAATGCTAAATCATAGGATTTGTAATTATAATATTGCAAAAGCGGCTTTCGCAAATAAAAGAACTGAGCCATCCTTTTAAGCCTTGCATGTATATAATTGCATTGTGTGTTGGCTCATGAAACACGGTAGTAGTGCTCATTCTCGCTTCTCCCCAACCCTTGAGATAATGAAGGCAGCGGAGACTACGCCTTCTCGATGGCCGGAGATGATGGACAAAGGCTGCGATAAGGAGTAGATTAGTTATGTAGTTTAGGTCTCGCCCGGTCTAAGTTGACTTCGTTGGTACTCGCGTCTGGTGATATTATCCAGTTCTTGGTTAATATTAAGTCGTACACAGTCACCCCGATCGCTTGCTGTGTGAGATGAGCCCTACCTCGCCTTTTGCTTCATTTGTCGTTTACGTTGCTCTTTTGTGATGTAATCAATTTGGCTGCTTTCGGCCCTTTTGTAAAACTCGACCCGCGTGGTTTATGTTACTCGATTGGTTGTAATATTTAATATTTCATTCACGCTTGTATGAATGAATCAGACAATGTGTCTTTGTGAAGTGCTAGCTACTGATCCAGGGAATAGCACAGTGAATTCACAGAGGATTTGGATTCTCGAAATCCGGGTCCGACAGACCCACATGTCAATGACTTTAAGATTTAAATGAGTTTTAATTGAATTTATAAACATGTTTAACACTGGTGGGGTCTACATGTCAAACACATATTAAGAAACAAGATTAAAACTAATGAGGTGGTTATCACCTTAATACCAGCAGCTAACCGGAGCTCTCACTGTGAGCACAATGGTGCGGCTGTGCACGGCGGATCGCCGCAGCAGGGGTCTACGGGCTCTTGATCAACCCCAATAGGTGCGGGAGGTTGTTGCGAACTTGCTCGAAGTGGCGGGGAGCCCAACGGTCGCCGGTAGTGGGCTTACGGCGGCCGAAGGCAGAGCTGAAGGGGTGGCTCACGTGGAGGTGACGCTCTAGGCATCGAGGAGCTTCAGGAAGGCTCGCATCGGGACTACTGGGATACCAGGAACGTGGAGCCCTCAACGCCGACGGCGGAGGAGGTCGGAGATGGCCAGAACGCGGATGGCTATGGACCACCATGTTTGGAGAAGAAGGGACCATACTCCCTTGAGAATGCACCAAAAGCCAATTAAACCTGATGGTAAACTCAAGAAGACGATGTGATTCCAACGGACAAGATCTCGTGGTGTGATACTCACCAAAACCCTTGCGAGCCACCGGACCATGGCCGCTGGAGCCGAAGGCGGTGAAGTGGCTTCCGATGATTCCGTAGACGACAAAGCTTTGGACCGGCAAAAATGGATGCGGCGTGGTGAGTGGAGTTCGATGGTGGTGACGCGGACTCACGAAAGGCAACACAACGGTGGTGCTCCCTCCGTCTTCAACCACGGTCGAAACCCAGAAGCGGATGGAAATAGCGAGAGAGAGCGATAGGGAGGAAATGAGTTGGCCCGAAAGCTTCATGAAGCCTAGGCAATGCCTCAAAGGCGGTCAGAGAAGCATGAGGTGGTGTTTGGCGGGGAGGGCTTGAGGGTGAGCATCTTGGCTAAAGACGCTTCCGAAGGCGGCGTGGTGAGGATGGAGGCGGTTCCGACAGACGGGGCCCACCCATCAGTAATGGAGGCGAAAGCGGTGCGGTACAGTTGGGTTCGAGTCTGACTCAGGCCCGGTTTATCTGGTGTGGTCGAGTCGAGTCAGCTTAGGTGGTCCAATCGGTTTGAAGTTTGAGTTAGAGTTTTGATTTGAAGGTTGACCAAAATGTAATAAGTTTGACGGAGCGAAATAAAATAGAAGATAAATTCTGAAAATTCTGAAAATTTTTGTGAAAGTTCTCAGATTCAAAGGTGACCTAGGAAAATTTGCTTCATGCACTTCTCATACACAAAATATCAAAAATAAATTATTTTCAAAACTGCATTAATCAAATGGTTTGAATTTTGGTGAGATCAAAATAACTTTTAAAAATTTAATAAACCTTATATTAATTCATGTTAAATAATCTAGTATTTAAATAAATTATTTCCAACCACTTTTAAACAAACATTTTTCGGAATCCTATAAAAGCTTGAATTCAAATTAGAAGTTTGAAATTTCGGAGCAACCTTTATTACAACAACAAAAGTTTTACATTGATATCCAGAATTTACACATATAAACATGATATGCTTAGCTAATCTATCTTAAAGATTTTTAACATTACGGACCCAATTCATCAGATGAGAAGAAGTACAAATCTCAAAGCATATCGGACAGATGAAAATTCAACTATTTTGACAAAAGAAAACAGTCGAATGTTGTTTAGCAAAACCGTTTTTATATATCTAACCTAAATATTCAAAAATATATAGATAGTCAAATTTTCTCGAGTTTGACTGCATGTATTCCAAAACGACTTGTGTTTTTGAACCGGACCGAGTAATAGCTAGTATTAATCTCAGCCTCTCATGAGCCATCGCCATGGGCCACATGGGGCTGATATTTTCTATTGTCTCCAACTATCCTGTGATTCTCGTCTCTCTAATTCTAGCTATAGCTTAATGCTAACCTTCCATGCTAGCTCCGCTCGAGCTCATCAATCATGGCGGTCAGCATCGTTCCCGAAATCCGGGAGCGGCGCCGCTACGGCGGACGGGTCACGGCCTTCGTCGTGCTCTCCTGCATCACCGCCGGCATGGGCGGGGTTATCTTCGGCTACGACATCGGCGTCTCTGGTACGCACGTACCATGAACGTACATGAGCAGCAGCAATACGTCGATCACTCGAACAGCAAACGTCGTTGATACACGCATGGGAATTAAGGTGCTTGCAATGCACGCAGGTGGCGTGACGTCAATGGACGCGTTCCTGAGGAGGTTCTTCCCGGAGGTGTACCGGCGGATGAAGGGCGACACGCGGGTCAGCAACTACTGCAAGTTCAACAGCCAGCTCCTGACGCTCTTCACGTCGTCGCTCTACATCGCCGGCCTCGTCACCACGTTCCTCGCCTCCAGGATCACCGCCAAGTGTGGCCGGCGGCCGTCGATGATCGTCGCCGGGGCCGCGATCCTTGGCGGTTCGGCGATTGGAGGAGCGGCCGTGGATGTCTACATGGTGATCCTGGGGCGGGTGCTGCTTGGCGTTGGGTTGGGCTTCGGTAATCAGGTTACCACCGGTTGCTTAAGCGCTTAATTCGTTCAATTTAAACAAAAGTCTACAGTACGGGAATTCCATCGAATTCCTAAAGAGTCACTAACCGTAGAACTCGAACCATGGCCTTCAGAGTTTAGACACAGCAGTAAGTCGGCTTATGTCAAAACGCAGGCGGTGCCGCTGTACCTGTCGGAACTGGCTCCTCCGCTGTACCGAGGAGCGTTCAGCAACGGCTTCCAGCTCTGCGTCGGCGTCGGAGCCGTCACGGCTCGCCTCGTCAACTTCGGCACGCAAAAGATCAAACAGGGCTGGGGCTGGAGAGTGTCGCTCGCCCTCGCCGCCGCCCCCGGCGGCTTCCTCACCCTCGGCGCGCTCTTCCTCCCGGAGACGCCCAACAGCCTTGTGCAGCAAGGCAAGGACCACCACAAAGTCAGAGTGCTACTAAGAAAGATCCGAGGCGTCGACGACGTCGACGACGAGCTGGATGACATTGTGGCCGCCAATAGCGACGAGGCGAAGGGCAGCCGCGGCCTGCAGATGATCGTCACCCAGCGCCGGTACCGCCCCCAGCTCGTCATGGCCGTCATGATACCCTTCTTCCAACAGGTCGGTCACCTGCTTACTACGTACCAAAAACAACAATCAGTTTGTGAAAAGTTCGTGCACCATGCATGTATAACGTTGGTACATCTACACATTCATAGGTGACAGGGATCAACGCGATTTCGTTCTACGCGCCGGTGCTGCTGCGCACCATCGGCATGGGAGAGAGCGCGTCGCTGCTGTCGGTGGTCGTCACGGGCAGCATCGGCATGGCGTCGACGTTCGTCTCCATGTTCGTCGTCGACCGGTTGGGCCGGCGGACTCTATTCCTCATCGGCGGCGCGCAGATGCTCGCGTCGCAGCTCATGATCGGAGGCATCATGGCCACGCAGCTCGCCGACCACGGGCAGGTGAGCAAGACGTACGCCCTGGTGCTCATCACCCTGATCGCCGTCTACGTGGCTGGGTTCGCGTTGTCGTGGGGCCCGCTGGGGTGGCTGGTGCCGAGCGAGATCTTCCCGCTGGAGGTGCGGTCGGCGGGGCAGAGCATCGCGGTGGCGGTGAACTTCCTGCTCACGACGTTCGTGGCGCAGTCGTTCCTGGCCATGCTGTGCCACATGAAGGCCGGAATCTTCTTCTTCTTCGCGGCGTGGCTCGTGGTCATGACCGCCTTCGTCTACCTCCTGCTGCCGGAGACCAAGGGCCTACCCATCGAGCAGATCGGGAGGCTGTGGGGGGAGCACTGGTTTTGGAAGAGGTTCGTCGTCTCCGAGGAAGTTCGCGCAATTGGCGACAAGCTCTGAACAACTTCAATTCCTGTATGTTTGATCAAAAGTCAAAACCATGGATGGCGTTAAGCCATTTTAAAAAAAAAAAAAAAAAGAGGATGAACCTGCTTTTATAGAAAGCAAATAGAAGAATACAACTAAGTTCAAACGGGCTACCAAACTGGGGATACCAGCTACAAAATAAAACCACCTAAGAGAAGTTCTCAAACACCGCTTCTCTCAAACACTAAATGTATCACAGAACAAAAGCTAAACAGCTCACAGCAACAGAGACTAGAACAACCAAAATAGGACGCCAGAAGTCAAACACCAGGAGGTCTGAAACTTCTTAGCCAATCCATCGCCACCTCCACCATCCTTTCTAGATTCTTCTGGTCATCTTTTCGGAGAAGAATGCGCCATCGCTTGAGTCTCCAGATTCTGGATGGATTTTAGAAGAGTAGCCTTCTATTGCATAGGAATGCCCTGATCCTGGATTCTGCTGCTTTTCCTGACAGCAACTTGAGGTTCTTTAAATTTGTAAGATCCCCCTTTCTTTTTCGATATAATCCATTCTCCTACAAATCCCCCCTCAAGAGGTGACTTACAAAAACCAACAGCTTCCTCTGTATCATCCACAGTCTCTACTTTAGTCTCACTAACTTCCTCAGAGCTACCAAAGTCAGTCTCTTCCTCTAAGAGCAAATCCCCCTCAACTGAGTCTTCAGGATTGTCACTTTTTTCTAAATCCCCTTCCCTAGATTCACTACTTTCAACAGTATGTTTGTCAGAAAATAAAATCAACCCAGGGGAAGTATTTTTTGAAGGAGTTTTCAAACAAGGCCATAAAGTAGCATCCATCAGGGTAGGACCTCCCCCAGTGTGGACCACTATAGCCCCAGGAGGAATAGGACTAGGATTCAGCTCCCTCTATTGTTCAATCTCTACATGATCTCCCTCAGAGTTCTTAGCAAGCCCCTCCTGAGTGCACTCAGTCTTATCCAAAGAAGGATAGCTGAAAGCAAGAGGCACAATGGGAGGGACCTCCCCCATTTCAACTTGCATGATATCAGTACAAGCTGTTTCCTCAGCTAAATCCACCCTTTTTTATTTTTCTCTTTGTTTTTAGTATTGACACCCCCATTTTTCTGCTCATTCATTTGATTAACCTCACCCTCATACTTCTCATAAAGTTTTTCCCATTCTGTTTTATGATTGCTTCCATTAGATTCCTCCTCTTCTTCATCTTCATCCTCATCATGTCTGTCATCTTTTGGGTTGTGTCTGAAGCCCTTAAACTGAACACCCTTCTTTGATGTCACACCCCCTTCTGCCTCAAACTTTATTTCATAACTAACTGAATTGAGGAAGATCTCCACAAAACAATTAATTTTTGAGGGATCACGGCTATAAACCTTGACCTTAATAGGATCAACCCTCATCAGACTAATCTCATCAACTTCAATTGGTTCCCCAACAGTACTAGCAATTTCTTTAGCTATTTCAGCAGACCTTGCTAGTAAAGGAACACCAGTCATTTTGACCCACTGAAGAAGCCTCAGAATCCAGGGTAGATTTTTCAATTTTTGCTTTGATAGAATGAAGATCCAATTCCACCCCTCTAATTCTTGACCTATTCTTGCATTTATAGCAGGCAGGAGGGTTAGAACAGCGGGCTTGGTGATGACCCATTTGCAAGCATCTAAAGCAAGTTCCCTTGTCTTCAGATCTCAAGACCCCTGTATTTGCCCCAATATCACCCCACACCTTTTTCTGATCCTCCCCTTTACCAGTGTTCACAGAATCATCCCATCAAGAAGCAGATCTGTGCTGCTCCGACCAAGAATGACCTCCCCAAAACTAGAACCACCTCTGATAGCACCTCTATTGTGCTCATCTCTCTGAGATCCCCATTCTTTGTTCTGCGAAACAGGAACTCTATCGAACCCTCCCCCTGATGACGAACCCCATGATCAGATCTATCTGTCGTAGAGTTTTTTTTGGAGCGTACCTGTGTTCGCGCTTCCCCCCTGATGATCCTCATGCACTCTCCGTTTCTGATCTTGATCCCTGGACAGCTTCTCCCGAAGATCGTCTTCCCGCAACAGATCATCTTCTTCCATCCAATCATCAAGGGCACTTCTCTTACCCCCCCCCCCCCACCCAATGATGAGATCCACCCCCTCCAAAATGGCGCGGATATCTACCTCTCCTGCGATCCATCGCCCCTTCCTTCACGACCTTAGCAAACGAACGTTGCAGAGGCGGCGGATCTTGAGCCCTCCGCACATCCAAGCTCGTGACCCCAAATGGCGCACTTCACTCGCTCTCGCGACGAACCCTAGTTCGCCCAAGTATGCACGTTTGGGGATCCAACGCCAAACCGCACTGGGAATCGGACGCCACGAATGAGCAAAGAGATCAGAGATATGCGTACCATGGCGATGGGCCAGCCCATCCCGGCGGAGCTTTTCATGGCTAGCCTCGCCAGATGTCGGCAATCCAATTGCATTGGGGAGATCAGGCACAGCCCAACCCAACATGTCGGTGCTTCGAGAAGCCTCCGCGCGGAGCATGCTCGCGTCAAATGGACGTGAGGGAGCCCCAACGGCGGCGATGACGCCGTCGACGTCGGCACTTGTGCCCTTCCCAGAAGGAGAAATCGCTCGAAGTGTCTTGAGCAAGCCTCGCGTTTCCACCCTTCTAGGTTCTGCGTTAAGCCATATAAGTCCATCAGACATGATCCAGCTGTGAATTGCAATACTGTTCTTTTCTTGATTGAGTACCTGACGGTCCCTTCATTGGGGATCATTTTATACTTAACCGTCAATCTGAGATGATAAATCTGCAATGGAAATGATTGTCGTTATTGTTGAAGTATAAGTGAATTGTTTATCTTTCCTCGTTAGCTTAGGCTTTTGGATGGATTGATTGGTGTATACAACTCAATAGTTATCAGATTATTCAACAGGGGATGTGATGGATTCCTAAGCGAGGAATTTGATTCCCCTTACTGAAACCGGTACTGCGAATTCATCTGACAAAATACAGTTGGGCCGAAGACTATCAAACTCCACCAGAGCGTCGTATATATGTGGGCTGAGCCCACATTAGCCCGAGAAAAGTTGGATCAGAGAGAAAACCAGGCTGGGCTCTATTTGAGTTTTGACACAATCACACCCTACTAATTAAGCCGCTTCCCCTGCGTCTGTTACGCCACCGGCCACGCGGCCAGCAAGCCACGACGGCGTACGCCCGTTACGTCCTGCCATCGCGACGTCACACACCAGCATCGACGTCATCGCCGCCCAACCTTTTCAGGTTCGTAACTGATTCTTTCGCTGGGACTAGGAGTCGTGCATCGTCCGGTTATTACTCGATCGTTTTACTTGCTGTTTCACGATTTAGCGCTTAATAACATGATCTGTTATGAATAGCTCTCGCCTTAATCACAAGCCTACGGGCCAATATATATACAATTGCAAGTATAACATATATGCAGATAACTTCTTATACAATAGGAAAATACATAGAAAATAATACGCATCTAACACCCTCTCAAGTTTATGGTGGACCAACAACATGAAGTTTGGAGAGTTAGAAGCTGTGTTGAGCTCTGGTATGTGACTTTGTAAAGAAATCTACCAACTGAAGCTCTAAAGACACATACTGAAAAGCAACAATTTGGTCATGCACCTGTGTCCGCACGTAAGAAGTATCAATACCAATATGCTTTGTAAGTTCATGCATCACCGAATCTTTAGTAATACTAATAGCATCTGTACTGTCAGACAAAAGAGGAGTTGGTGCAGAAACAGAAACGCCAAATCCTCAAGTAACTATCATAACCAAGTAACCTCCGTAGTCAACAAAGTCATAGCTCGCAACTTAGCATCAGTACTTAAACGAGAAACTGATGTTAACTTCTTAGTCTTTCAAGCAATGAGATAATCATCAAGAAAAACACAATAGGCAGAGAGAGACCGGCGATTAGAGCGATCACTAGCCCAGGTGGTATCAGAATATGTCTGAAACTGTAAAGAGCTGGAGCAAGGAAAAAAAGACGGCGAGTGATAGTTCCACAAAGATATCGTAGAACACGAACAATATGACTATAGTAGAGCTAACTAGAGCAGAGACAAACTGACTCAAGATATGTGCATGGTACGAAATATCAAGATGAGTGACACCAAGGTAAACAAGACTCCCAACAAGGTGACGTAACAAGTAGGATCAGTAAGAGGCTCACCATCAGTGGGCCAAAGATGAATATTAAGCTACATGGGAATCTCAGCTATGCACTGATCACTAAGAGAAGCACGATCAAGAAGATCTTGGATATACTCTTCTTGGGACAAATAGAAGACCTCAGACATAGAAATAACTTCAATCCCAAGAAAGTAGCGAAGAGGACTCGAATCAGACATGAGAAACTACTCACTAAGACGCTCCTTCACAAAAAAAGTGATGTACTGAGAATCATCTCTAGTAATGATCAGATCATCAACATATAAAAGGAGAAATGTTCGACCATGAGACGAAGTGTGAATAAAAAGAGCAGGATCATAAGCACTAGCACAGAAACCAGCTTCAGTGACAATAGAAGAGAAACGATCAAACTAGGCACGAGAAGCTTGCTTGAGACCGCAAAGAGATAGGCGAAGGTGACAAACCATACCCTCAAAAACAGAATACCCCAGAGATGGCTGCATATAAACCTCCTCACACAGCTCATCATTGAGAAAGGCATTCTTGACATCAAGCTAAGAGATGGACCGTGCCCGAACAGACACCACAGCAAGAATAGTGCAAACAGTGGTCATGTGAGCCACAGGAGTAAAAGTCTCATCATAATCACAACCATGCTCTTGCTGAAAATCGCGTACCACGATACGAGCCTTGTAGCGCTTAAGAGAACCATCAAAGTGGGCCTTAACCTTATAGACCCACTTGCATGTGATAGGAGTAACACGCGCAGGAAGAGTGACAAGATCGCATGTGCCAGTACGCTCAAGGGCAGCGTCTCCTCTACCATCGCATGCTGCCACTTCTAATGAACAGTGGCATCACGATAAGAAGTCGGTTCAGCAAGAGCAGTGGCAGCAAAACCAAAGCACACAGGAGGCCGAATAGACTGGTGATCACAAAGAGCATATCGAGGAGGAGGAGAGGTCGAAGAAGATGACCCATCAGAAGAAGATGGCGTATTAGAAGAATTCTCAACGTTGTGTCGGAGGGGCCAGTGTGAGGTAGTTAGTATGTTGGTTTTCCTCAACATAGGTAATCGTGCTCCCTTGCACAGTATATATCACACTGGGTTCCTAAGGAACATAAGATTTCACGGTCACTATGTCCTCACACCACCTGCGGTCTAAAGCAATAAAACCTTCCCCTTACTTGACCAAACCGGCCCCAATCCAACATGTGGAAGTACGAATAGTTCTTGGCATGACAGCCCAAAGCTCAGTCCTTAACGATCTGGACAAGACTACCACAATGCCCAATTCTCATGCACGAAGCACCCTCACTATCAATCACTTGTCCAGATCTAAATCATGTTTTAATATACAGATTTTATATGCAAAATTTGCATGTTCATAAATCTGAACAAAATCATAAAGAATAGAATGTTCAGTGTTTCCCGAGATTGACAGGCTAACCCCATCAATCGATCTACTGTATCTACTGACCTGCATGGCTAAGTATTCACACAAATAATAAATATATCAACACATGATTCCTAACTTAAGCATAGGTGTATGGAGTAATTAAGAGAAAACCACAATGATTAGGATATAGCTAACTAGTCTCACAAATTATTGATATACAGAAATAGCATGCAGGCAATTATTATTGCATTTCAAAATACTAAATTACCAAAACTGGTATCAAAATGATGCAAGAGGATGCTTGCCTTGTTGGAAGTCCACTTGTTCACTCTCAGAGGCGTAATTGTTCACTTCTTGCAATTCGGAAACTAAAGAGAAAACACGATAGCAAATAAACACCGATAAAGCTGAAAAATCCAAAATGCTCGAAAATGCATGACATTTACATATTAGTGAGATTATAATTTTAGATGCATTTAGGTATAGATTTTGGTTTAATTGGAGTTCAGATGAATTTCTTACGGATTTTTGAACTTAATTTAATTTCTAGTGTAATCATAACGACGGACGATACCTAGAGCCTAGGTGATATTGTTTTCCTTAACAGGACACCTAGTACTCACAAGCACTCTCTCTAGGCATTCTATGTATACATCCACGATGATCATACAGTCAAAATCAATCCTCTTATATGCTCTTTTAGTTACTACTTCCTATTTACTTTACTAATTAACTTCTGATTATGGATCTAGTGAACTTACATGAACAAACATACTATCAATGACCTAAAATGATCATATGATTATTTACAATTCATTATCTTTAATATGTTCATGCTAACCTCTAATCTTGTTAGTATTACTGTAGATGCAATTTGTTATAGACGCATTCATTCACTAAGGTTAACTAACTACCTAACCTGCTATTGTCCTCATATAATTACATACTGACTTAATGCAAGTCTTAGTTCCATTTCTAATTTTGAAGGATCCATTTCTAATTTAAGGATCTGACCCATTGTTACTGATACATTGGATAAGGTTAGCAATCTTACTTTAGTTGCAATTTAAGGTTTCAACTATCAAGTTATTTTTACATCTCCTAATTAAACTTGCCCTTATATGACAGCATCTTCCTAATCATTTCTACTTATCATCTTAGGCCATTTACTGATTAACTCAACAACACTTTTGCTAAACAAAATATCCACTAGCTAATTACTACTACTTAGCTTATGGGTTGTTTTTAGTTAACCTCTAACTACCTTAATTAGCCCTCAGTCAGCTTACATGTATCTTGCTAACTGTTTGTGTTAAAAATGCTATTTAGCCTACTGTCAACTCAAGGTTCCATCTAACATTTCTCTATTTATTTAACCATAGTGAAGAATCATTTTGTTAACTAATTCACATGTCTATTTAAACAATCATATTGAGTGATTGATTAGTTAGTCACAATACTAAGCTAACTGTACTAATCTTCCATACAGGAGGTTCCTATTGCCATTTCAGATTTGTATTAAACACTTCTTTGTTCAATCATTTCATCAGATATTCATTGTCTATTTCAAATCTTGTATTGGCTCTATACATCTGCTAGCATCTAGCTTTACATCTCAAATATCATGAGCACTACAGAGAGAGATGTGAGGGGGCCCACCTGTCATGGATACAAGAGAGGAAGCGCAGAGGCAGAGAAGGGGCCAAATAGGGAATGCTCAGGGGCGACTCAGGCGCACTTGTCGCTGGCGATGGAGACGGCGGCGGCGGCCACTGAAGGGCAAAATGGAACGATGCGAGCGAGGTGGCCTTGGGGTGGTAGCAGCGAAGTTCAGGCGGCACTGGGTGTGCTAGTGACGGCGTGTGGCGGCCGAGCGTGGAGGAGCTGACGACACGGCGGCGCTACGATGGAAGAGGGAAGAGGTTAGGGCAAGCATGAGTAACGGGAGGATGAGAAGAACTCACCCGAGCCGGTCATGGAAGCGGAGGTGGCCTGTGGAAGGCCGGCAATGTGCGCCATGGGCGGTGCCAGGAGGTTCTCGCGGCGGTAGTGCCAGGAGGAAGGGAGCCGAATCAGGCAGCGGGGAAAGGGGGAAGGAGGTTCGGGCATGCTCCGGCTACGATGAATTGAGTCGGAGATCACCGGAGAGGGCACGGAGGCTCGGGTGGCGATTTCGGCTGGTCATGGAGAAGATGCAGTTGGTAGTGAGCTCCTGTGATTGAACTTCAAATTAGTTTAGGGGTTACTCTGAGGGGACTTGGGTTCACAGAGTGATGCGAGGAAAAGTGGAAGAAAGGCCCCGAGTTGGC
This sequence comes from Phyllostachys edulis, assembly GCA_036346405.1. Classification (NCBI taxonomy): domain Eukaryota; kingdom Viridiplantae; phylum Streptophyta; class Magnoliopsida; order Poales; family Poaceae; genus Phyllostachys; species Phyllostachys edulis. The sequence continues at coordinate 8,713,738 of CM070558.1, forward strand.
CAAAACGACGATGGCGAGCGGTGCGCGGCTGCTTGGGCGGCCGGTGTTGGAGTGGCGCATGCACGCTTGCGCTCTTGATCTCGACGGAGAAATGGAAAGGGGCGAAGGAGGTGGCAGAGAGGGGCTAGGTGCTCAGGCAATGGCTCTTGTAGGCGACCAGCAGAGATGGCAATGAAGCCGGCGGCATGGGCGCAAGGGGACCGTGGGAGGCATGCAAGGCGCCAACGGGGCTGCGTGGATGGAAGGGTCTGGCCAGCAGGCCCGAACAGCGGGAGAAGATCACCTACGTTGGGATCGTGACGTGCACCTTCCTGGCAGCATACACCCTCTCCAAGGGGCACCCCCACCACGAGGAGCTGCCGGTCAGATCTCGTCCTTCGTATATTCATATACACATGTAGAGACTATATCACTGTATAAACTAATTGCCTTCTAAGAGAAAGTGCTGGTACTAACTTATGCTACTGCTACTGTCACTTGATGCTTGAAATGGAATTTTTAGGAATAAAGTGCACTAGCGGCCTAGCTAAGCACGTTTTGATTAGTTCATCTTTTCGGACTTCTGAGGCACGTTTTCTGCACTATGCCATGGTGGTTTAATCTTAAATTAGGCTCAACACTATAGGATATTTCTACAGTACAAATGCAACATGTCTAGTTTTAATAAATATAATTTTATACATGATATATTCATGTTGTGCACACAGAACTATTTCATGGCAGACCATGAATGGATGTATAGTGGCTGGCAATGTGGTAAAGCCTCAAATGAATGGATTGAACAAACTACACAGTTCTTAGATCATGCATTCTCAAATCCTAGGGAAGTTGAAGGTGACACCATTAAGTGTCCATGTGCAATGTGCAGGAAGTACGGTTGAAATCTGACGATGCTGGTCAAATTCGAGGAGGTTCGCGACCACACGTGGAGACCAAACAATACCTGGTATGAATCAAGCTCTTCAGACCATGAAAATTAACAAAACATGTCGCATTACAACTTATAACACTATTCAAGGCTATAACCTAGAGTTTCACCATGTTGTAGGAACACAAATATGGACCACAGAAGGCTACTTGGCTAAACACATATGTTGTAATGAAGTCAGGCAAGAAGAATGTGGATAGTAGTGGTAGTAGTGGTGCAGTCAGTAGCCAGAAAGCACAAAAATACATTGTAAGTGCTCCCTTGTTTGTATTCTTACAAGTGAACTTAACTTTCAGGAAAGATGCTTAAATGTTGCTTCCAGGATGATTACTCTGCTACTGCTATGGCTCAACACGAAGCTGATTGGGAGCAGCGACCACTCGATGGAAGCATATTGTACAACATCAATGGTGGCATGCCCCATGGCCGTGTACCAATAGGGAATGGTGCTATCAAGAAGAATGTTGTTCTAGTAGCTGCCAAATCAAGAAACATCAGGCCATCCAATTCCACCTCTTATCGAAATGTGGTTCGACATAATCAAGAACTACTCCAGACACAAGAAGTTCATCGCCAGATGATCTTGGTAATAATGTACATGCATCTTATACTTCACCAGTCCATTATAAAGAATGATCTCGTGCATGCATCTATTTATAAAATAGAACTTACTTTTATGGGAGTCAAGCATTATCAACTACCGTTGCTAGTCTCTTGGTGAGGCTTTTGGGAGAAATAAGAGAACACTGGTTAGCAGTCAAGGGAGTATAAATAGTATAAATCTCATATTTCTTGATTTGACCTACATGGATCCAAGAATAGGATAGCTTCTAAATTAGGCAACGATGTTGTCCGTGCATTGTTGTATGTACTTTTATGTCATGAAGGATGCCAGGCAAACAACAGTGGAATGCTGATAACAAAAGATCAGGTTTGTGTATAACAATATGGTAGAGAGAAGAGATAACTTTGACCAGAAGGAATATGCTTACATGCTAAGAACTAGAATATTTATTTCATATTTAGTCTTAATCAAACAGCCAATTTGATATTGCATCATAATCAAACAGAAAAAAGGACAGCAACTTGTCCTTGTCATTGTTGCATTAATGCATTCAATTGGTTGGTGATTGCTTCCTGGTTGGCTCAATTAGCTGGCTTATAAGTCATAAAAGTTGCTTGTAAAATCTCATAAGCAAGAGACTAAGTTGTCAATGGTGGTTTGGATTGAAACATCACTTGTAGTCTAACTTCTAAAAGAAGCCAAATAGTAGTACTTCTGAGCGAGTATATGATGGTCTAAGGTGCATCTGACTTGTAATTCTTTCGTTTGTTGCTGATGGTCATTGTTATTTTCTGAAATATAACATTCTTGGTAGTGGTGGAAGTCACTTTGAGGGAACAGAGGGACCTTCATTCTAGTTTAGGAATGGATTCAATAACTTCAATTTTGCCTTCATTCTGGCTCTGCTATTCTTGTGGGTTGCACCATTTGCAAGGAAGATATATGCTCTAGTTCTTTTTGTAGTTGTCACTTGTCACTCCTGTTGTCCTGTCTACATCTAGTTGGCTTTCATGTCTTTGTAGACACACATAAAGAAGGGTAAGCAAAGCATTGAAGTGTAAATACTAGTTCGTCAATCAATTCAACATGTAATATAATATAGGAAAATATCCTTTTCGAACAACAATATTTGTCTCTGATGCATGAAAGCATTATCACGAAGCAACTAGAATTGCTTCTTTACGTTTGCCTATCATTGAACTTAACAAATAAAATTTGCATCAATGTTTTTGTATGCCCTGCTATAGCACTTGCTTCTATTTTGGTTAGAGAGCTCGATCGATTTATGAAGGTGTGCTTTTTCTTTCGATCTCTGTATGTTCTCTTTATCCTGTATGTTCCATTGTTTGCTGCGATGTCGGTGCAAACTTTACGAGTTTAGAGTTGGCGAGGATTAAAACCTCTATGTATTATCTTAATACATAATAAAAGACCATACATCTTCATGGTGAAACCCTAAGGCTAACGACCTCCTTTGGTCGTATGGATTCGAGAGGTTACATAAAGGGTACCACTGTGGGACAAGGTCTGTACCTAGTCTCCGGCCGGTAGGTTTGCTTTCGAAGAAGCTATGGTGGTATCTATAACTGATCCCAAGTATATTCTTACCGTGCGATGAATATAGCATGTGTTTTATACTTCATATCACATAGTTACATAGTCCTAAAGACACTAACAATAACCACGATACGGTTGAGTGTCTCTAAGACACTTAACCGTAGAGCAGTTAACACATTGTTAGCGGCGCCTCGCCAAACCAGTCATAACGCTTCACTAGGGACGCCTTCTCCAAGAGTAACTACCACCTCTTCGGAAGTTATTTAAGGGTGGAGCACAGAAGACCAAAGGGCAGAGGGATATCGAGAAGCACATCGACAATCACAATGCAGTGCGAGACAAGCAAGACAAAGACATCATCGAGTTAGAGCATAGCAATCTTCATATTTAGTGTAATTAGGATTAGTCCCTAGTCGGGTCGTAAGCGCCCCCTGTAAATCCAGTTCATATCAATAAAGAGCGGCCCCATTCTATCCCGGGAAATATCGCATCATTTTCCTCTTTTATTTCGTAAGATCGGCGACTCGATCGTCGACAGCTGGCGCCGTCCGTGGGGAAGAAGACACAAGTTTTCTGAACAAACTCTGCGCTCATCAAATCCTCGCTCACTCCTCGTAATCGCTCATGCGACTATGGCCGGAGTTTAGGACGAGGAGAATTGGTTTGACCTGGCGGACTACTCCAAGCACGACATGGAAGAATGCATCCGTGCCATGCAAGGAAACGACATGTCATCCTCCTCCGCTGATTCGCACATCACCGAGGTTAGCGAAATCGACCGGATGGATGAGAATCCACCACTACGACAAGTGGCGTTTCCAGCCATTCCGACCAGCTCGGAATGTCCAAAAGCCACTCCAAGCCCGGTCCTTCCGACCAGCGAAATAGGTGAAGAAAATTCAGCACCGCCACTCGAGAATCTTTATACTCTTGATGAAATCATGGCTGAAAGGTACCCGTCTACGGCTTCTGGCAATTCCAGGAGCCAACCGACATCTGGTAACGGTGTCGATGAAGCCTCCACTGGTCGTAGGCCAAGTGGGGATAATAAGACTCAGCATACGATCAACAGTCCACCAGATCAGGCTGAGCCCACCAAGAAGACCTCAGGAGGTGCTCATCTCTGACCGCTCTCCGTCGTGGAAACTCCTAGTAGAAGCACTGGAAGGCTCTCCATTAGTTACAATGAAAGCTTGTCAAAGGATCGCTGCTGGAGGCACAAGGTTAATGCGATTGGAGATGCAAATCAAGATGCCTTGCGTGGTCCTACACACTCTGCCACACCACCACGTGTTGGTGGAGATGTTACGAGCCATCAAGCACCAACTTTCGGAGGCAACAAAACTGATCGACGTCCATCAGTTAACTTGTCTGGCACTGCCCCACCAAGAGTAGCTGGTCGGACGGAACAAATCTAGAGGTTAGGGGAAGGTTCAGACCTGCGTACACCTACTACCGAGATGAACCCCGAGACCCTCGATGGCCTACAAAACACATAGCGTGTTCAAGATATATTGAATAATTCTAACCCTATTCTAGCTGAAACCCCAGATTTTGTATGCATTTCGTAGGCCAAATATCGGAAGATTACGCAGCAGACCATGCAACGAGCAGGCGTGTCGAGCAGTGGAATTCGAAGTCAAACCATGACTTCATCCCAACGCTCCTCCCTCAGTAGAGGGCAACATGGTCGTGTTGGGGAACAATCAATACTAAGGCTTCCTTGATGATTCCAACCAAGGAGTCATAAGGGAAGAAGGCTATTCTAGGTAGCCACTCCCTCACCACGTTGAGAAGAACAATCACTTGGACCTGACGATCTCTGACATCGTCTAAATCAAGCAGGTGGTCGAAGGCATCATACCAATATCTATAACCGAATCGGCACACCGGAGCTCCAGCGTTCCAACCCTAGGAACTAGTCTCCAACTGATTACAATCTGGCACCTTTCCAAAGAAGGCGCCATGAATCGATCATAGGTTGTCGAGCCTTCTCTGCAGGGCTCCAAGCTATGCGTTGGCCAAACAGGTTTCGACCGGCCAACTTGAATAAGTTCAATGGGACTCAGAACCCATTAGAGTTTCTCCAAATATATACCATCGCCATCAGAGCTGTTGGTGGTGATGAAAATGTGATGGCAAACTATCTGCCCACCGTGCTCGAAGGGTCTGCCCGGTCGTGGTTACTTAACCTATCGGTCGGATCAATCTATACTTGGGAGCAACTCCGTGACCTTCTAATTGCGAACTTCCAGGGTACGTACGACTGCCCTGGAAAGGAGGAAGACCTCCACCGAATCCGACAAGGCTCTGATGAGACTTTCCATCAATACATCAAGAGATTCAGCCAGGTTCATAATTCCATACCAGAGGTCGCAGAGTCATCTGTTATCCAGGCTTTTAAAACAGGTCTAAGGAATTGTCGGTTTACGGAGGATATAGCAATGAACCCTCCATGAACAACTGTTGAACTTTTTGACATGGCCGACAAGTACGCCACCACTAGAGAAGCAATAGAGTGGTGTGAGGCCATTGATCGGAAGGACAAAATCTCCCAGCTTGGCTTGGACAAACCAGAGAAAAAGAATAAGAAAGCTCTCAAGAAGAAGAAGAACCGCAGACCCAACGACAAAGAAGTCCTGGCTATCCCTGAAAAGTTTACGAAGGGTAAAAAGGACTATACCGGTCGAGGCAAAGCAAAAGCTCCGACCGAAGGATTCCAGAAAAACAAGAAGTGGTGTCCACTTCACCAGTAGGCAAGGCACGACCTCCGCACCTGCCGATCCTAGCAAAAGAAACTGGAGGAATATTCTGCGGGTAAAGGACCATTTCCCACAATACAGGAGCTCAGAGAGGCAAGTTCTAAAAAGGACAAAGATGGCGACGAACAAATGGAGTACCAGGAGCCTCAACATACGGTCAACATGATCTTTGGAGGGTCTTCTTCGTACGAGTCGAGGCATCATCTGAAGGCCATGGAGCAGGAGGTCAACCTCGTTGAGCCTCCGACCATCATCAAGCCATCAAAGTGGTCAAACACGACAATCTCCTTCAGCAAAGAAGACTGCTCCATCCCTTTAGCTCGACTAGGTAGGTTCTCTATTGTTGTTGAACCTACTATTAATAATTGTAGGGTTAATCGAGTTTTGATAGATGGTGGTAGTTCTTTAAATATTTTATTTACGGGAACTTTAGAAGACATGCAAGTTCCCAAGTCCAAGGTGAAACCAGTAAAATATGCCTTTCACGGTATAGTCCCTGGCTCCATGTAACATCCTGATTTTCTAAATCCTTTTTAAATGTGTAAAACGAATTAAAAATATTTTGTTTTGATGAGAATTCCAAGTTTGGTTCGGTTGGAGAGGTTTGAGTTGTTGATACCTCCTTTTGGTATGCTCAGTAGACCTTCCTTTAGCATATCTCCTTTGGATATGTAGGTTTAGACCCTCTCTGTGGCCTAGACCTCCCCAGTGATTCTTAAGGTTAGACCTCCCATGGGGCTCAGACCTTTTCTCACATGGACGCATCCTTGGGTCCAAGCCTTTCTCTTTGAGTTTGATTACTTTGAATCTCTTTGTTGGTTCGAATCTCTTGGGCTCAGACCTCTTTTCTGTTCAGACTTCTCTTAAGTCAAAACCCTTGCTGCCTGGGCACTTTCTTATGCCCAGACCTCTTTTTATTCGGACCTCTTATGTGCCTTCGAACCTCCTGAGTTCATTTGAACCTCCTTGACATTTCTTCTTGGCCGAAAGGACCTCCTTAGGGTTCATCCTAACCACCTAGGGCTTTTGATCTCACCTTAGCGGCTGGAAATCTCTTTTGAGTTGCCCTGACCCTTACGAACTTCTGTTGGACCACCTTTTGTGGATCTCCTCCAAGGAATCCCTCTTCTTGGAACCCCTCCGCATGGACCTCTCTTTCATTTGGATCTGGCGGTTCAGACCTCTTCCCATCTCCAATCCAAAGGCCCAGACCTCCCCTGCACGTTTGATCTTGGCTGTTGGACCTCCCTCTCGGAGATCCAACCACCCGGACCTCAACTTGCCTTTAATCTCAACCACGGAACCTTCTTGTAGTTCTCTGGACCACCTGTCCAAGACCTCTCCGTGGCCTTTTAAACCTGGCTCTGGACCTCCTTGCCAGACCTCCCTTGAAGAGATCCTCACCGTCAGGACCTCCTTTTGTTGATCCTGACCGTCAGGACCTCCCCAGGTCCAGACCTCCTTTGAATGTCTGGACCTCCTCAACCTTTAGACCTCCCGGTCCTTCGGGCCTAGGACCTCCTAAGCCTCTCGGACCTCCTCAAAGACCTCTCCTGCGGGGGCAAGACCTCCCCTCTTGACTCGACTGTTTCTAAAGTGGTGGCCCCACTTGCCGCCCTTGGTCATTCTCATTCCCTCCGCCACGTAAGTATCTTGGGCATTTAATGCATGTCTTGTCACATTAAATGCATCCACATCGTGGTGTTTACTCTGAATCGGGTCACTTAGCTGTACTTTGACATCCTTCTTTGTTCCTTCCCGTAGTACCCAGGGTGGTAGTGACACTTGTCCTGCCACTCACCTACCTTTGACCCATTTCTATACTTATCCTTGGTACGTATGCTTCTAGTTTTCTTCACCCACTTTGACTATAATCAGCCCAGGGAACTTTGTCATATTACCTTCTTCACATTCACCATCTTGGCTCTCGTTCATTGGCCTTCCAGAGAAGACCTTGCTGCTCACGACCTCCCCTCCATCCATTGTTCCTTCTTGTCCCTAGTAAGTTCTTTGGTGATCTGCTCCACTCTTGTTTCGCCCTTTGCCTTTGGTGGTCGTGTCCTTCTCAGGACCTCCCCTGGTGGACTCCTTTTCGGATTTCTATGGCCTTTGTGTGAGGACCTCCTCTCTGGACTTTACGCAAGAATCATTTCTCAGGGCCTCTCTGTTGTATTATTTAAATCACTCCTTTGGGGTCTTTTGCTAAAGACCACCTCATCCTGGTAAGCTTAGACCTCTCCTATAAGAACCTATTCTAAAATATGGACCTCTCCTGTTGGCTGAGTTCTGGACTCCCTCTGGGGTTTTTTTGGTTTTCTTGTTGATCTCAGTTAGATCTTTATTTGAGTCTTCTTTGAATTTGCTCTTTTACACGTGTAGATTGCGAAGACTCCAAGGAGTCTGAGGGTTCTGAAGAGGAAGATTCTCAGGATAGTGAGCAAGGCAAGTTACACTTTTGATCATATTGCACCCACTAATTCAAGTTATTTATGTCCTGTTTTAATGTATACTGCATGCCTAGCTTTACCAAGTTATTTCAACACCTGTTTTAAATTCATAGTTATGCCCACTTCCTTTGTATGGCCACTGTTAACTTTGAACTGAGCATGTTGTCACCACTAGATCAAACTTGGGTCATGCAATAGTGTGAGCCAAGACCATTTGAAAAACATATGCTTAGTCATGCTTAGACCAAAAGTATTGATTTGGGGAAATCTTTACCATCATGACCAAACACTGTTTTAAATGTTTTTACCATGACATTGGGTCGTCATGGAAGGATGAAAATGTAGCTGGGGAAGCAAGGAAAAGGGAAATGGATTTAGACTAGGGCGAATTGGTTGGCTTGGCTGGTGCAATGTTTGTGCACGGACTCTATCCTGGCTAAGGTGGAGGTCCAGGGGTTTGTGAAAGTCGCCCTAGTCATTTGAGGACCGGTCTTTGAGCGACCAATGCCACGCCTATAATGGGCTATGCCACAATCGTGCAACCACATGTCTCTAGAGTGGAGCGTGGGACCTGGCTGAGTAATTTGCAAAGCTCTACCACAAGCTGCTCCATTGGAGGTGTGGGAGGTCTTTATGGCCGATGGTCTTTTATAACCTAGTGTTCCCACTGGTGCCAGAGGGGGCTTTCCGCCGGATTGCGATCCATAGGAAAGTGAAACCTCAGCAAGGAAAGGCTGTGGTAGAGCAATGCATTGTAAAGGCCTTGTCATGAGCTCTAGACCTCTTACCCTTGGTAGTGAGAGGTGGCATTGACGAATGCCGGACAAACTAGAGAAATCATGTCATGTGGGTAAAGTGCACAACCTCTGCGAGTTAAATCTATTGAATAGCCGTGTCCACGGTCATGGGCGTCTTTGGCAAAGGCTACTCGAGTTAGATGTTGGTTTTGGGTTTCCAGAAATGTTTTCAAATCTGTTTTGGGATTTCTATCCTATGGGTTTGGGCAGGGAGCTTTGGTGTCGAGAGGTATCCTTCACCAACTTGTTGATGAATGTTATCCAAGCTGAAAAATTGCTTTGCTAAAATGAATTTTAGTTATTAAAGACACCTTTGGAACTTAGTAATGGTATTTGAAAGAAAATTGGCTTTGTGCAAATTAACGTATTATGCCATCCTTTGATTATCCATATATGCATGTCATTTTGCTAATCCACGGGTGTAATTTGCGAAACGGTTGTGTGCTCACTCTTGCTCATTACAATTTTTGCGAGAGAGGACCTTGGCGATGAAGAAGACCCAGCGAATAGGTTGTGCCTTCGATCGATTACGTGGCGTCTTGATGGACCCTTTGATATTTTGCTCTTGTGTATTTATGCTTGGCCAAGGCCACCTTGTAAACAACCTTGTTGATATTTTGCTATAATAAATATGCGTTCTGGATGTCACCACTGTGTATTTGTGCTGTGAGGAGCTAGCCATGATCCTTGGGACTAGCTCGGGTTTCACAGGGAACCCTGGAGCAAGCTCGAACCTCCATGTCCTCACAAGGGAATGAACACGTGAGGTTCTGGGTGGTCTTGGACCTCCATGACCTCCTCGTTTTTCCCTGGTTTGGCCGTGGCAGGTCATCGGGTGCTCCCTAGCTCCAAGACCCTCTCGGGTCATGTTCTTCTGGACTTCCAGGAGGTCCTGCTGAACCTCCTGGGAGGTCTTGGTGAACTGTCCGAGAGGTCCTTTGTGGACCTCCTGGGAGGTCCAGATGGACTTTCCAGAAGTTCTTAGAGGACCTCTCGGGTGCCCTAGAGTTGGGTCGTTACACTCCACCGCTAATCCGATAGGACAAGTCTCCCTACCAGTTACGTTCGGAAGACCTGACAACTTTCGAACAGAAAAGATCTCATTCGATGTGGTGGATTTTGAATTCGCATACAATGGAATCCTTGGTCGACCGGCCTTAGCAAAGTTCTTGATAGCCACGCACTATGGTTACCAAAGTTTGAAAATACCAAGACCAAAAGGAGTCATCACGGTTCGAGGAGATCAGAAAATGGCTTACGTGTGTGATCGAAAATCCTTAGAATTGGTTGATGAACTTCCGACCAGAGAGGCTAATCCATCTACTGTGCAGGTCAAGCACTCGAGGCCAAGGATGACGCCAAAACCATCTGACCAGACAAAAGAGGTACCGCTCGACAAAGGCGCTTATCCGGACAGCAACAAGTCGCCGCTTGGGTCAGGAAACACTGACCCATCTACTTGCAAGATACTGGTCGGGGCAAGACTCGACCCTAAATAGGAAGAGTTGCTCGTCTCCTTCCTCCGAGCAAATCAGGACATATTCGCCTGGCAGGCGTCCGACATGCCCGGAGTCCCCCGGGAGGTGATCGAGCACAGGCTAGCTCTCCAGCCTGACAAGAAACCGATCAAGCAGAAGCTACGGTGTTTTGCACCTGATCGAAAGGAGGCAATCCAATCGGAGATTGACAAGCTCCTCAAGGCTGGGTATATTCGTGAAGTCGACCACCCTCGGTGGCTCGCCAATCCTGTAATGGTTAGGAAAAATAATGGGAAATGACAAATGTGTATTGACTTTACAGATCTTAATAAAGCTTGTCTGAAGGATGATTTTCCCCTTCCACGCATTGACCAACTTGTAGACTCTACTTCCGGGTGTGAGTCACTAAGTTTTTTAGATGTGTATTCAGGGTACCACCAGATTAATATGTGTAAAGAAGATGAAGAGAAAACTTCCTTCATCACTCCATATCGCACTTATTGCTATGTTAAGATGCCATTTGGTCTCCAAAACGCTGGTGCATCTTTTCAAAGGCTGATGTAGAAAACCTTTAGTCCACAGATAGGTCAGAATCTAGAAGCCTACGTTGATGTTCTGGTCGTAAAGAGTACCAACGCTAGCGATCATATTCTCGACCTACAAGAGACTTTCAACAACTTGAGAAGCCATAACCTCAAGTTGAATCCGGAGAAGTGTGTGTTCGGAGTTTCTGCTGGAAAACTACTCAGTTTCCTAGTCTCGGCTAGAGGTATTGAAGCAAATCCAGTAAAAATATCGGCCATCGACCAGATGCGCTCTCCGACCACGAAGAAAGAGGTCCAGAAACTAACCGGCTATATGGCAGCGTTAAGTCATTTCATAGCAAGGTTAGGAGAAAAAGGATTACCTTTCTTTAAGCTTCTTCGAAAACATGGGAGTTTCGAGTAGACTAAAGAGGCAAACAATGACTTTGAAGAACTTAAGAAGTACCTTATGAGCCCCCCGATCTTAGTTTCTCTAAGATCGGGAGAAACATTGCTAATTTACGTGGCTACAACACCACAGATAGTTAGCGGTGTATTGGTCGTAGAACGGGATAACACCCAACGACCAGTATATTACGTAAGCGAAGTCTTACATAGACCAAAGGAAAGATACCCACAGGTACCAAAGTTGCTCTATGGTCTCCTTATATCTTCAAGGAAACTGAGGCATTACTTTCAGGCCCACAAATTGGTCGTACCAACTGGATATCCCTTTAGTCAAGTCCTTGGAAACAAGGAATCATCAGGACGAATAGCAAAATAGGCGGTTGAGCTAGGGGCGTTTGACCTCCATTTCATATCACGAACAGTAATAAAGTCCCAGACAATAACAAAATTCATTGCCGAATGGACAAAACCTGAACCCACCCAAGGGCCCAAGTACGAACACCACGAAGATTGGACAATGTCTTTGACGGTTCCTTGATGCTAAAAAGATCGAGGGCTAGAGTTGTCTTGATATCCCCTACTAGCGAACACATCAAGTACACCATCTAGTTAAATTTTCCTGCCACAAACAACATGGCAGAATATAAAGGTTCTTGGCGGGACTCGGCGCAGCTCGTTAAGCAGGATTCGCAGATTACTAGTGAAAGGCGATTCTCAACTAGTAGTGAATCAAGTAGGTAAAGAGTATCAATGCTCGAGTACCAAGATGTCATCTTATCTGGCGGAAGTATGGAAACTCGAAAAGCACTTCTTCGGTTTCCAGATCCAACATATTCCTAGAAAGAAAAACTTTCTAGCAGACCAGTTGGCACGGATGGCCTCCACAAGGTCGACCGTCCCACCCAGAGTTTTTCTCGAGCAACTCGATTCACCCTCGGTGGTCGAGCCTTCCGAGAACATACATGATTCTCTACAGGTCGTACAAACCGATCATGAAAATATGGATGCTCCACAGGTCATTGACGGTTGGCGCTGTCATGATCAAGGTAGAGATTAGATGACATCGATCTACAATTATCTTCAGCATGACATAATTCCAGAAGATGATGTATAGGCTGATCGTCTAGCACGAAAAGCCAAATCATACACTCTGATCGAACGTATCTTGTATAAACGAGGATCTCACGGAGTGTTAATGAGATGCATATCTCAAGCGAATGGCATTAAATTGCTAACCGAAATCCATGAAGGAGTCTGTGGAGCACATCATTCCTACAGAACACTGGTCGGTAAAGCCTTCAGGTAATGATACTATTGGCCAACTGCCTTTCATGATGCAAAAGAGCTTGTGACAAAGTGTGTATAATGTCAGTTTCATAGCCGACAAGTACATCAGCCGGCACAAACCTTGCAGACAATTCCTCTTTCCGAGCCTTTTGCAACCTGGGGACTGGTCATTCTGGGACATTTCCCAAGAGCACCCGGGGGCTTTGAATTTCTCTTCATCATGATTGACACATTGACAAAATGGATTGAAGCCGAGCCTATTGTTAAAACAACAACTGAGGCCGCTAAGAGATTTCTCATGAAAAATGTGGTCACACGATTTGGTGTACTCAGTCGTATAATCACAGACAATGGTGCTAGTTCTCCAGCGGTTAATTCCAAGAATTCTGCGACGAACTTGGTATCAAAGTTCATTTTATACATTGCTCATCCGTGAAACAGCGGAGCGATTAAGCGAGCTAATGGTATCATTATGCGAGGATCAAGCGCCGAGTGTTCGACCGATTAATCAAACGGTTAGGAGCTTGGGTTCAAGAACTCCCGTCTGTATTATGGGCCGTTCGAACCACGACCAGTCATGCGACCGGTGAAAAACCATTTTTCTTGGTTTATGGTGCTGAAGCCATGCTTCCTCCAAAACTAAAAATTGGCTCTGCTCGGATTGATTGTTTCAATTAAAACGATTAGAATGAACGACGACTTGACGACATCAATTTCCTTGAAGAATGACAAAATCAAGCCTTGGTATGATCCGTAGTCTATCAACAAGCCATATGAAGGTACCATAGTCATAAGGTACAACCTCGCAGCCTCGCTGTAGGTGATCTGGTTCTCAGAAAAATTCAGAACCAAGCAAACTGCAACAAGCTTTCCCCTAAGTGGGAAGGTCCTTACACTATGGTCGAAGTTACGTGACCAGGTTCTGTACGACTAGCCATGTCGAACGGGCAAGTTTTGTCAAATTCTTAGAACATTGATCAATTGCTTAAGTTCTATGTCTAAATTTTTTTACATTATTTCAATTCTTTTTCATTTCATTAGTACATTCATTCATTTCTTTTTGATGAGTGATATGGTTTATATATCTATGCCTATATTCTGGTCACCTACTATTGTTTGTTTGAGATGGTCGGAGAAGACAATTTTTCTCTCTGATATCCTTTATCAGGATCTCTGTTACTCTTTGGCAACAGCATCTGTGTCATACGCTGTATAGGTCCTAGTCATGATCATTTCATGAATGATTCCACGCGTGACCATACAAGTAAACAGAGCATAATACAAATAACTTAATGTAGTGCCTTATACTGTTAAGATTATGAAGACTATATTTCTTCATTTTAAAATTCTGTTCTACTCTCGTTTGGCTACTGGTCGAGACACGGAAAGCCTCCTAGTCGAAGTCTCTCCTTTTTCACATGTGGTCTTGTCCACTAGAAGGAGCTTCCTAGCGACGGTTCTTTTCTTACGATCCTCGCTGCCAGTTGGACTTGAGCCTAAGCACGTTTTGCGAAAAAAATTTCTATATCTTCTGTTCTTAGTAGTATTTTCCGACTAGTTTTGGGTTGTATATATAAATACAATCACTTATCATTTTTCTTTTTTTGCATACATTCTTGTATTTCTACTTTTGTTATCCCAACAAATCTTTTTTCCGACCATATACAGTTTTGTTTGGTATTTTGATTATGACAAACAAAGATCTATAACTAGTCGAAATTATACATTGGTTCCGACCAAAATGATTTCCTAGTATTGTTACGATCAGTTTTGTCTTATGATCAGTATATGCCTTCAAAACAATGGTTTCGACTTTTATTCTCTTTCTTGGCTAACTACTTGTCTAGTAAGGCACTTCTACTACAAAGCAGTCGGGGGCTAGGAAGTATACGAGAATTTCAAAAAGTCAAAAGGATAAACAAAAGACTTGGTGATGGCAAAAAGGTAAGTTTTATACATTTTATAATTCTTATATTACAATATCCTACTCCAGAATGTCTCTAGACTAATTACTACTTGATGGAGATCTGACATCCATCTCCTCTACAACTTTGTCTCCAAGCGGCTTTAGTTCTTTCATAAACTTGGTTGCCTCATCAGGCAGGTAGTTGAAGTTGTCTTCAATGGCTTGGAGATCAATGGAGGGGTCGGAAGCCTTCAGTTTTGCCAACGCAAAAATAACCCCATTGGCAATGCCTTCTTTCATAGTCTGGGCATAATTCTCTCGAGTAGTCTTGAGCAGACCACTAAGATCTTCTAGAAGTTGGCCCAAAAAGTTCATTTTCTCTATTGGATCTCTTAAGTCAGGCACACTTGATCCTGATCCCATATCAAAGATCATCTTATTTAAAGCATGAATCTTTACATCAAGATTTTGCACAAGAGCTGCCTCCTTATCCTGCTCAAATTTCAGAGCCTTCTTTGCTCTATTCAGCGCTTGCATTTGCTCTACACGAGTAAAACAAGCAATAAGTACAACATGATTAGAGGAGGATAATAAGTCAAGTCTATGACCTATTACCTTCAATTTTCTTGTTAAGAGTCTTATTTCTTGTCGACGCCTCTGCAATCGACCGGTCCTTAGCCTGATTTTCTTCCTCAAGCAGAGCTATTCTGCCTTTATCGGCCACGACTTCTTCTTTTATTTTCTCCAAATCTATCGAATATGATAAGGGAGAATAATTAGAGAAGGACAAAGTATTGAAGAAGGAAAAAGGTTAAGAGGAAAGTTCTTACTTTCCAGTTCGGAGTGCTTTTTCTACAAGTCCTTAATTCGCTGGGTCAGTCCTCCAACCACAGCAAAGTTCTCGACCATATGCTACAAAAATAGCATTTTCTCTTTAAGTTTCCTGTAAACTTTTAAAAGGGAAACTATGAAACTGGTCATAGATACTTACCCGGATTGCCACTTTGTTATAATCGGGAAAAATAATATCAGGACCTATCTTAATTTGATAGTCTGATATTCTTCCCCATGCCTCATCAAGCTCCTTATTCTCGGTAAATCGAGGAACAAAAGGGAACTTGTTAGGTTGGCAGGGAATACCAACAGGGGTCGCGACTTGTTGAGGGCCTTCGAGGGCAATTACCTCCACAGAAGGAGTTAGGATCACCAATGGATCCAGCTCGACCATTGGCTTCACCACCTGCTCAAGGGCTTTCTCGACCACTTTATCCTCAGGAACTTTGTCTTGGGATGTACCTTGGACGAGGACTTACACGGGTGCCTGGTCCTTAGGAAGATTCTGGTGGAAAATGACCGGAACGCCAGACGACCTATACAAAACAAAGAAGGGAAGTTCAAAACACCAAATCACCAAAAACTATTAAAGGTACGCACTCATACGACCCTTTTCATTTGTACATATCTAGTTAATTTCTTGGATTTGACTTTGAAATGCGGTAGAGTAAACTCTGTACCGCTAGCCTTCCTTTCCTTTTCAACCAATTTCACCGGCTCCGAACTGGCAGGGTTGGTTAAACCCCTCACATCCTCTAACATGATGTCGGAAGCAATGTCCTCAATCAATTCATCAAGGGTTGCATTCCTGACCATTGGGTCGGAGGGAGTGGTTTCATCAACCTCCAGATCAGTTGTTTTAGTAACAACTGTAAGGTCGTGAACGGCCAATATGGAGTCTACGGCCTCTGTAGCTATGCTCTGCGGGCCTTCAATCTTCTCCACCCAAATCAAAAAACGAGTTTGGTTAGGTAATGAAATTTTCTATCTAAAGTATATATATTCTTCTTTTAAAATGCTCTATTAAATCGGGAGATTCATCTTCTTCCAGTGCATCTGGGCACGAATCGGTCAGAACCACGGTGGGATTTTGATCCTCACTGGATTGTATGACTCGCAATCTGACCGCCTACAAAAATAGAGCAAGATCAATAAACTAATCGGAGAATATGTATACATGATAAAAGAGATTTGATTATCTACCTTAAATCTTGCCAGTCTCTCTTCAACAAAGACTATTGCCAAGATATCGGGGAATGCAGCCTTCTCACCAGGCTCCCTAGCATAGATCATCCTGATCCACTCTCTGATTTCCTCAGGAGAAAGGGCTTTAAAAAAAAGGAAGGAGACAAGAGCAGATTTTAAGGTGTTACGATAATCAAGTAATAAGTCATACTGGTCGGAGCTTCTTTCGAAGACTTACCACCTCGTGAAATAGCTTCATCACGACCAATGGACCAGAGCAAGAAATGAGTCCGGAGCCTCAGAGGACTAATCTGGCGTTTGGTGAAATCTCTCACCACATGCCAGGAAGTCAAGCCCTTGATCCTCAGGTCATGGATGGCATCCACCCATCTTCCGACCACCCCTGCCTTCTCCACGGTTTTCCTCCACTTAGGATTCTCATTCGCCCTAATTCCGACGAAGTAGAGGCCATCATCCCTCGTAACCGTCATGTAGAACCAGTTATTTTTCCATGACGACCACGAGGATTTCGAGTACATTTGGATGTACTCATCGGCCTTCCCGCCGTGCAAGCGCAGCATGCATTCTCCAGGAGCCCCTATGGATCTCCCCGACATCGCCATTCGATAGAAATACCTGAAGAGCCTCAAGTTTGGACGCACTCCCAGGTAAGCCTCACATAGGTAGATGAAAATACTAATATTAGCGATGGAATTAGGGGCCAAATTCACCAATTCCACCTCGTAATACTCTAAAACGTGAGGAAGGAATTTGTGCACCAGTACCCTCAGCCCGCACTCGATGTGGGCGAGGAAGATTGGAATTTCTCCATCTTCGCGGCTCGGAAAGTGTTCCCCGGCCACTGACCTCCATCCAATCAGATTCCTGTTTGGGAGCATTCCCATCTTCTCCAGCTCTTCAAGCTTCTTCTCATTAAGATCCGAAGCCATCCACCTTTTGATTTGCTCCGACATGGTGAAATTTCTCAAAGGGATGAGTAGTGGTCGGAGGAGGCTTTGAGGTCGGGAAGACAATAAGAGGTCGGAAAGATTTTCTTAGCAAAGAACTGAAGAGGATCGGAGGAAGATCTAGAAGCGTAAAAACTCTAAAGCCCAGCAATGCGGATTTTATAGCTTCAGGTCTTTTAACTTCAATCTGGAGTTATCTAAAAAGTCCAATAGACAAAAGCCTCTTTTTGTCCAACGCACAGAAAAAATCTTAGGTTCTCAAGATAAGTTCTCAACTTTAAAGTGAACACAGACCACTTCATATATCACGACATTAAAAGGGGTCTGCCCGATACTACTTCATCGGAAGAAAAGTGTTCACACAACCTCTTCATTTAAAGTTCGGGGCCTAGCTGATGAGGATTAAAACCTCTATGTATTATCTTAATACATAATAAAAGACCATACGTCTTCATGGTCGTAACCCCTAAGGCTAACGACCTCACTGGTCGTAAGGATTCGGAGGTTACATAAGGGTACCACAGTGGGACAAGGTCACATGCCTAGTCTCCGACCGTAGTACGCCGGAGAAGCTATGGTGGTATCTATAAGCGATCCTAAGTATATTCTTACCGTGCGATGAATATAGCATGTGTTGTATACTTCATATCACACGGTTACATAGTCCTAAAGACACTGACAACAACCACGATATGGTTGAGTGTCTCTAAGACACTTAACCATAGAGCAGTTAACACATTGTTAACTAACGCCTCGCCCCGACCAGTCGCAACGCTTCACCAGGGACGCCTTCTCCAGGAGTAACTACCACCTCTTCGGAAGTTATTTAAGGGTGGAGCACAGAAGACCAAAGGGTAGAGGGATATCGAGAAGCACATCGATAATCACAATCTGGTCTGAGACAAGCAAGACAGCATCATCATATTAGAGCATAGCAATCTTCATATTCAGTGTCATTAGGATTAGTCCCTAGTCGGGTCGTAAGCACCCCCTGTAAATCTAATTCATATCAATAAAGAGCGGCCCCATTCTATCCTAGGAAATATCGTGTCATTTTCCTCTTTTATTTCGTAAGATCAGCGACTCGATCGTCGACAAGAGTCAAGTACAATAATGAGTTGTTCACAAACTTTGTATTAACCTACAATTATTGCCTTGTGTACAAACAAAATTCAGAAATAAAATTCTCATTGCCATGTTAGTACAGATTGTACATGTCTTTGCTTGCATTGCATGGTTAGTACAGATTGTATAGTTTAACTTCAAATGGTACTTTCCAACTGTAGATGCTTTTTGAGAAGATGGGTGAACAACCACCACCAGAGATGCTACGTTGTGGCACACCTACACAAGCACAGGTAATATCGTTTAATACCTATAATTATTGCCTTGTGTACAAACAAAATTCTCTACGAACTATTATTTTGCCTTGTTGCATAGTTCAACTTCAAGTGGTACTTTCCATCTGTCACTTTTGTCATATGGAGGACCATTTGACAAAGATAACTAATATTCTTTGGTGTGTCGATTTGTCAATAAGCGATGCAAAGATGGCGAGTGGACTCATGTTGAATGTTCTAAACATGGGCATAACCTAAATCTCATTTACTTATAGTTGATGGTAAGGTGGCAAATGACTTTTCTACTAGTTAGTACACCCATACTTGTGAGTTGTTTACGAGGCTAAACAAATTTTGAGTATATGCCAAGCGTCACATGTTCTTAAGTAGTTGCCATGATTTGTTAACTTAGTAGATCTAGGGCTGCACATTTTAGGACCAAAAGACATGATATTGTGGGATGGGTATTTAATATAGGAATGTGATAATTCAAACAACATTACAAGCCATTACGGTTTCTTCAACTCGAGTTGACATAATGTTTTCACCTTGCGACAAGGGGATCGATTGGATCCTCCCATGTGGGCTCTGGCCGGATGATGGTGCTATCGATGGTAACACCGATGTAAACGGCAGGGACAACAACAATGGTGACATTGATGGCGACAACAACCATGCTGCCATTCTGTGACTTTCAGTGATCTCTTGTAGTTCTTTTGACTAGCTGAACTTGAATGTAATGGAAATGGGGACTTTTGTGACTTTTGTATGCGGTACTTCACTTTAGATGCCTTTTGGATGGATGAACCAATCTGGAGGTGAAGTTTATGAATGTTGGTATGCTTGTGCTAGTGAACTGTTTATGAAAGCCGAACTTTTTATATGTTTGTTCATTGATTATATGTTTCTTGATTGATGCAAGGATGGTGTTGTGATTTGATTATATGATACACAGATGTATAAGATTCGGATATCAATGCTTATCTCGCAAGTTGATTGCTACAAATTTATTATTTTCTACCATTTTGGAAACCTGATGTAACATGCCAGTATTGCCAGGTTTTTGTGCATTCTGCAAAGCAATTTTGCTGACGGGTCAAACCGTCAGGCTTTTAGTATTGCTAGCTTTTTGTGCATTCTACTAACCAATTTTGCTGACGGGTCAAACCGTCAGGCTATATTTTCTTGACGGTAACACAAACAGTCAACGAAATACATTTTTCTGACGGGTCATTATCATTTTATTGACGGTGCGAGAATAGTCAGTGCAATGTACTTTCCTGACGGGCAGGGTCAATTTTATTGACGGTGACATTAACCGTCAGTGAAATATGTTTTCTTGACGGTACCAGAAGAACAACCAATGAAATTGCTAATTTTATTGACGGTTACATAACCGTCAGCGAAATGAATTTTCCTCACGGTTTGACCCCTCAGGAAAATGCATGTTTTTACTGACGGGCAATACCATCAGGTTTAATTTCCCTGACGGGTAACCGTCAGCCAAATTGAATTTTCCTTTCCAGCTAATGTTGAGAGGTTTTGCCTGATGGGTAACCATCAAGAAATTAAAACCTGACGGTTTTTTGCATTTTAATGACGGTTTTCAACCGTAAGGGAATACCCGTTTTCTGGTAGCGTGAAGAAGGAAACTGCCTAAGGGATAGTGCCTGCAACAATCTGAAGAAAACTGCGAAATACATCAAATTGACAACAGTAAACCCCAATTAATTAAGGCAACCTGAGTCCTGAGACGTTGCTGCTGTCCTTGAGAAGCTAAGCCCAAGCTGATTGTGTGCTTTGGACTAACTCTTTATTCATGTGGCTACCAGTGCTTTATATGCGGTGTAAATGTGTCGTATGATCTGCCTTCACACTAGCTCGCACGTGATGTGGCTGGCGTATGATCTGCCATGCATGCATGTCCTTGGGGAGAAGATGCTCGCATATGCAGACTTGCTGCTCCACATTGCTTGCCTCCAGTCCAAACTAATATGTACACCGTAGCTGCATGCAACCTGCAGTAGCAGTATACGCAGCACGTTGCTTGCTTTATTCAGACTTTTGAGAGAGACGACGCACGACATGATCGAAGATGCAGGCGCGGCCGGCGCTCAACCACCACTCACGGACTCAGCATACGGCCAATATGGCAATCAATAATATACGAACCTGAAAGGCCGGCCGCTGAGATAGGCAGCCAGGATGCATGGCTGAAAGCATGCGAGAGTTGAGACTTGAGACTGATGAGAATCTTCCTCCATGCATGCAGGTCCTTGTATACAAAGTGTGTGATTCAGATAACTTTTAAGCACCAGTGGTAACAGATAATCTTAATCTTTCTCTTTACTAACTGGAGGCTCTTCTGTGAGCCTCCACATTAATGCTAGGAGGCTAAAAGACTAAAATTTCCCACGTTAATAAAAAAGGAAACTAAAAATTCTCACAAAGAAATTTGGTCTTTAAGAGTTTGCATAGAATCATGCATGAAACATTACATAGCAGGCCTTCTAAGACCAAATTGAACTCGGCAAAAAAAAAAATAATGGCCCTTCAAAACCGAATCAGGCTGCCAGAAAAAAACACCACCGCCGGATACGCGTCATAGAAATTGGGTGGAGAGTTTTGTTAAGGGAGGGAGTGTTAGAATAAAAGTTAATGATGATTTAGGCTTTTTTTTTTCAAACTTAGAAAGGTCTTAGGCAAGGGAACCCGATGTCCCCTATTCTTTTTAATATTGTTGTAGATATGCTTGCCATATTTATTTCAAGAGCTAAAGAAGAGGGACTTATATCGAGAGTAGTTCCTCATTTGATTGATGATGGGTTGTCAATATTACAATATGCTGACGATACTATCCTTTTTTTGAATAATGACTTAGAGCAAGCAAAAAATCTGAAACTTCTTCTATGTATCTTTGAGCAATTATTAGGGTTAAAGATTAATTTTCACAAGAGCGAAATCTTTTGTTTTGGCAAAGCCAAAGATGTTGAAACTCAGTATACGCATTTATTTGGTTGTGAAGTGGGTGTCTTTCCTTTCAGATACTTAGGGATTCCAATTCATTATAGAAAATTAAGAAATAGGGATTGGAAAAGTGTTGAAGATAGAGTTGAAAAGAAGCTAAGCAGTTGGAAAGGAAAAAAAATTGTCTGTAGGTGGTCGAGTAGTACTTATTAACTCAGTACTAAGCAGCCTACCTATATTTATGTTGTCTTTTTTTGAGATTCCTAAAGAGGTTCTCAAAAGACTTGATTTTTATAGATCTAGATTTTACTAGCAAAGTGATAATCATAAAAAAAATAATATAGACTTGCTAAATGGAGTTTAATGTGTACACCCAAAGAGCAGGGTGGTCTAGGAATTCAGAATTTAGACATAAAAAACAAAAGTTTGCTAGGAAAATGGCTTTTTAAGTTGCTTAATGAAGAAGGGGTTTGGCAAACTTTGTTAACAAAGAAATATTTTAATAAGCTTGGGACTTCACATTTTTTGTCAGGTCTAATGAAAATTAAAGATCTTTTATTTCATTTTGGTTCATTCCAAGTTTAAAATGGAATGCAAACTAGGTTCTGGGAAGATATTTGGTTAGGAGACTCGCGTCTAAAAAGACAATATCCAATCCTTTATCATGTGGTGAGGAAAAAGAATGATACAATAGCAAATATTTTGAGTTTGACTCCTTTAAATATCTCTTTTCGTAGACCTATTATTGGACCTAAGTTACAGGCTTGGAATGAGTTACTGTTGAGAATTATTAATGTTCATTTAAGTTTTCAAAATGATATTTTTAGATGGAAATTAAATAAGTCTGGACTTTTTTCAGTACAGACTTTTATGCGGCACTTATTGGAAATTATCGAGTCCCCAATAAGCACTCTTTTTGGCTACTTAAAATTCCTTTAAAAGTGAAAATATTCATATGGTATTCCAAAAGAGGAGTAGTTTTAACTAAAGATAACCTGCTCAAAAGAAATTGGAGGGGAAGCAAAAATTGTTTTTCTGTGTTTCGGATGAAACAATCTAGCATCTTTTTATTGACTGTCCTTTTGTACGTCTTGTTTGGTGGACTGTTCAATGTGCATTTAATTTATCTCCTCCGGTGAATATAGCTAACTTGTTTGAAAATTGGTTAACTGGTATTCCAAATAATTTA
Organism: Phyllostachys edulis; assembly: GCA_036346405.1. Lineage (NCBI taxonomy): Eukaryota > Viridiplantae > Streptophyta > Magnoliopsida > Poales > Poaceae > Phyllostachys > Phyllostachys edulis. The sequence continues at coordinate 8,736,880 of CM070558.1, forward strand.
AAAACGCAACTCCTTGTTGGAGCTAGTGCCTTATGTTGGTCTATTTGGCTATGTTGGAATGATGCAACTTTTGATAAAAAAAAAAAAGGCTATCAATAATCCTTTACAGGTTATCTTATTGAGTGAGCACTGGATGAGGGCATAGGCAACTATGCAGAAACCAACCCAGAAGGAGTTGATGTTGAACAGTAGTGCCAGGTTGGAATGTGTGGCGAAGCAAATCTTCAACAATCATGGGTGGCGGTGTAGTCACAGAATTTGTAATGATTGAATTTAAAGTTCAGTCGTCTTTTGGTTGTAATGCTTCAAGTCACTTTAATTTGTTGGATTCTTTGGATTTTGGATATTTGTAATAAATTAGGCTGTGTGCATCCTTGATGCAGAGGCCGAGAGAGGTTTTGACTCTTCCATTATCTAAAGAAAAAGAAATACCACAATGTATGCCGTACGTATGCTCCATAACTGATGCATGCTTGGCAAATCTCTGCAGGTTACTTAACTACTAGGCTGGTTCACGCGCTACGCCGCGTCCGATTTTGTTGTGTGTTATCGAGAAAACTGGCCGACAGGAGAAGAGATTCGTAAATTACACCTTGGTAGTTCCGATGATGAAATATGCATGACTATATGTTCATATGGATTGCTATTAGGTAAGCATGTGGGACAGTTGCACCATATCACAAGATGAGTAGTAGGAAATTAGAAATCCTGAACTTAGTCATTCACATAGGTAATATTAGTGATTAGTGTACTACATGCTTCTGTACTAAATGAATGAGAAAATCTCCGTAGAGCAGTGAAATAAGAATCCAATTCATATTACTAAATCGACTAATTAGTCTTCATATCATGATAAAACACAAACTAATCTTAGCAAATTAGTTCATTCCAAAATATAACGGCAACACCAACAAACCATGCTTACATAGGGTCAATAAATAATCATGATTGTTAACCCAAACATGAGATCTTGGAACAGAAACAACTAATAAACGATAGACTACTTTCGAGCACAAACAACCCAAGCATAAATAGTATCTACCCAAGTAGTTCAGATGGTTTACGGTCTGAATGAAAAATGAACAAAAGGTGTATAGTATAGAGCAAAAACAATAAATAATAATAAACTGGACAATACAACGTGCAAGCTAAGATAGACTACAAAAATAACCGAAAGGTAAGTTTGCTAAACACGTTGTACCCAACAATGCAAAAGGCAATGTTGCAGAAGTACTAAGGCTATACAATTGGTTATTTCGCATGAGATCGAAAATAGTCAAAAAGCAGTGGGAAAACTCAAACGATGTATGGAGATGTAGGAACCGACTGACAAAACGATGGGTCATGCATTGCAACTTGCGCTGAATATGAACATGGATGGATCACTCTGCTACAAAGTGTATGAGGAATAAAATAAGATGTAGGTACGAAAATAATAGGCATTTGATCAAATATTTGGCATAGAGAGATCCTGCAGGGCATAGATTATGTTCCAAAATATTAAATTACAGACTTAGGTAGGCTTGTAGATGGATGTTTGATCAACATCCATATGATCATTTGTTACCTAAAAATATATATCTTCACCATATATACAACACAAGAATACACACAACTTTTATCCATGATGCCACACTTGGTAAGTCTCGCTAGCAGAGTATGTGTTGTTCAGTCTCTGTGGTCAAAGAAGCTTGAAAGGAATAGCAACATTGTATGAAAAGCATCAGGTGAGATCAAAGGCAACCTTCTGAGACAAATAAAGACCGTAAAATTCAAAACCTTCCCTCTTTTTTTCAGATCATCTTAGAAGCGAAAACAAAAGATTGATTACGTAACATAATTAAGTGCAAAACAAAGTAAGTTATGTATGTAATACTTTCAGGATCTATGCTTACGAAAATTGCCAACAATTTGGAAGGGAAAACATGCTAGTCAAAGGAAGCCATGTCTAACAAGCTGACTATATAAACAGAACAGGGAAACGAAAAGAATGTTGGTAGAACAATAAATAGTTTCTGGCTATCTGACAATACCACAGCCTAAGCTAGAGGGGAAAAAACATTTTATGATAGCTACGAAGGCCCAAAAAATATACTTCATCACAACCGTGGTCCCAAGCTAACACATCGAAATTATAAAGTAGCTAATCAAATCATATTAAAGTCCCAATCAGTTGAGCTAATAAGGTACAGATCAATATTACAGTATTGCTTGTAGAAATGTCCTCAGCTGATAATATAAGCCACGGATCAGTAGGGAAGCTAAGAACTGATAGTGACGATTAAATTAGGATAAATAACATATGTTTTTGCTTTGTTTGCTCAGCAATAGTACAACCCACGTTCCTGACACATCTAATACTGCAGAACTGTAAGACATTCTCGTGGGCCTCCAAGAAACAGCTTGCAAGTAAAATGAAATCATACAGAAATGGTTTTTTGGTTGTTAAATAACAGGACATCCGTTAGATAGCTAGTTAATAAAGTGATGCTGCAGAAATGATATGGGATGCATTATGTACAACCTATAGTTATGAAAGTAATGACATATAGGCTGAAATGCAAAATAACATCGAAATGTGTACCCACCCAAATTTGCAAGCCTATGTTTGAAGATGACTGGAGAACAGGCCTAGGAGAGTCAAATGAAAAGCAGATAACACAAATCTTAATAGATTATCTGTCGTGTTGATTTAGTTAGGTTTATTTGCATCTAGCTCTAAAATAGCTTCCAAGGTGTGAGTATGTGATTTCCTATCTTTGAAATTCTTCATGCACAGAAGAAAGCAAAGAAACTAAAAACAATGAAAGTTGATCCTTACCGCTAAGGCAATGGATCCTGATGTACCATTAAGTTCTGCTTACCAGAACGTGCCACAAATATGTAGGCAAAATCGAACACCTACGATGCAAGAATTAAAATAAGGTATTGTATATATGACAAAAAGATCTATGACTGAAAAGATGTCACAATGGATTTGTCCATTATATTGATGAATAACTACTGGAAGTGTAGATCAACCAAATCTAAAAGAATAAAGCTGAAAGGCCTCTATATGTGCTAACGTCATGAGTAGGATAGGAGATAAACCACACAACACACATAGAAAAATAATTTTGGCTACATCTTCTATAAAGCACATTCAGGAAGCGAAGCTACATAATATACAGAGAGGACATCCCATATAGCAAGAGTAACAAGAGTAATGGCACAACTAAGCATCTATGATTCATAAAACATAGGATATAGCAGAAGGAGACAGAAAAGGCAGTTGGTTTGATCTGTATAATGCTTTCAATATCTAAAGCTACTATTGAAGCAAACATAAAGAAAATACGTGAAGATGGGAAAAAATTAGACACATATAAAAACACATGGAGAAAAGAGGAGATTCAGGAATCAAAGAGAGGCAAATTACCTGAATCAAAGATCTGCGTCTGGTATGGTTTCCTACTAATCTGTATATAATCTGCAAACAGAAGACAAAACACACGCGAAATTAAATCAAATCACAAGCAAATAGTGCTACATATTGTTTTGTGTGATACATATCAAATATGAATGATTGAATTGAACTGTAATTGCTAGGCGATGAAGTAATGTCCAAGCTACTGAAAGCATGTACATAAGTCAGTAAATATGGGTGAGGTTCACCATTTAGCCAACAATAGAACAAACAGTATTAGCAGCTGGACATCACTGTCCAACTGTCCATGGTCCATTGCCTACCTTCTTGAAAGCTCCAACCATGATTGCACAACTAAGCATCTATGATTCGTAAAACATAGGATATAGCAGAAGGAGGCAAAAAAAGGCAATTGGCTTGATCTATATAATGCTTTCAATATCTAAAGCTACTATCGAAGCAAGCATAAAAATAATACGTGAAGATGAAATAAATTTAGACATATATATAAAAACACATGGAGAAAAGAGGAGATTCAGGAATCAAAGAGGCAAATTACCTGAATCAAAGATCTGCGTCTGGTATGGATTCCTACTAATCTGTATATAATCTGCACACAGAAGACAAAACACACGTGAAATCAAATCAAATCACAAGCAAACAGTGCTACATCTTGTTCTGTGCGATACATAGCAAATATGAATGATTGAATTGAACTATAATTGCGAGGCGACGAAGTAACGTCCAAGCTACTGAAAGCATGTACATAAGTCAGTAAATACGGGTGAGATTCACCATTTAGCCAACAATAGAACAAACAGTATCAAAGGCAAATGCATTTGTGCACCCCCACCGCCGCCAGCACCTGTTTACATTTTAGCCAAGTGTTTTTTTAATGTGAGAATGAGCTTATCCAAATTAAAAACAGCACACTAACAGAGTAGTCAAGCTAATATGCATTTATGATAAGAATTGATAGTTTACTGGTAGTTAAAATGTTAATAGTAATGAACAGAAAATCAATATATAAGGAAAATAAGAAAAATGTAAAGAGCAGTTACATAGTGAATATATTATTTTATTATTACTCCGTCCGTCTCTAGATATAGGTTATCTTAGAAGTCATGCAATCAAACATTTTTTGTTATGGCCATCGATATGTCAAAAGGTATCAAGATTGACCCATGAATTTTGTATTTCTAGATTCATTATGAAATATACTTTCATAATCTATATTTTTGTGATGTACAACAAAATCGTATAGCAGAAATTAGTGGTCAAAGTAGTACTTCGTAGATCATAATAGTATCCAAAATGGAATATTTTTAGTGACAGAGGGAGCATTGAATAACAACTCCTTGGATGAACTAACAATAAGAAGTCCAATTCCACAGAGCTTATAGTTACAGTAAAATAAGAACAGAAATAGATTCTCAAGGAAGAGATGGCTCACACTGTAAGCAGGAATAAGCAGTAGCTCACACAACACCGACAGACACAGAAGGCTGATATTAGAGTAAAGAAGCAGTAGACTGATCCATGGGGCCAATATCAAACACTGTTGTTTTTAAAAGATATACATTAGGATGACAACTACTGTATTCTCAAAATAAATAAACTGGGGGCGACAACTACTATAAGGCTTCAATATATTTTATATAGCTGTACCCGAGCAGCATCTCCAAACAGATCATCTGGAGTAGATGTACAAAGGAGAACTATGTCAACATCATCAGCTTTTACTTGAGCCATCTCAAGATCCCTTTGTGCTGCCTGTACTGAAAGTCCCCGCAATGTTTCATCTCCTAACACATCTGAAAACTACAAATTACTCCTGAAGCATGAAGACGTGAAATGTGTCTGCAAACCTGAACAGATGTTACTCCTAAATTTGTGATTAAAAATCTGACCGCCTACCCTACTTAACACAAAAGGGACAGCTGTCGATGTTACATGTTGTTATTCACATCTATAGTATTAGAGATGTGAATTAACTTAAAACAAACATGTTAAAGATGCTACGTTGTTTTTATAGATTCTAGGCCAACCAGGCACAGTAACAAGACACATGTTGGCATTCATATTTATTTATCTAAGATGCAATTTTTATTTATATATAGCCGGTAAACCACAATGTCTGCACGCTGTTATCAACCCTTAAAACGTGAACTGAACAATGTTTTCGTAACAAAACATACGCATATCTATTATGATTGTTCATAGAATCAACATGTCTATGACCTAAAACTACTTCATCCATCAGTGGTGACGTGATGCACACATCCACAAGTAATCGCCTAACTAAAACAAAAGCAACACCTGCAAACAATTGCTATACATCAAGCCAGAGGGGGCATAATTGTCCCTAATCATATTACTCTTTAGTGAAAGAGGAAGGGGGGAGTGAATCAAAAGTGCCTGACAGAATTCGCCTATTCCGAATCCCAGTCCGTGCTGCGATCCATTCATCTGACATCTCAACTATTTTTGAAAGGTCATCATCTGAAACGCTAAGTGCTAAGTGGCCGATCCACATCCAATGAGCTTTGAACCCATACTAACCACCCTGCAATTTCTCATTAATGTTGAGAGTCATCCCACATGTGAATATTTTAAACCCCTTAACAAAAAATGTAGATCAATTAATCAAATCTCAGGCTACTTTTAAAGGCATGCATAAAATCATTTTGCTATTTATCATCTATACGTAACACGCATAACATCAGATGTGGCATACACAATTTGTTTGCACGAAAAAAAAGATAAGATATGCATAGATTTAGTACATGTTAAAGGATTTTAGCCTATCATAGACCATCTACATAGAGCACAAAAGGGCTCTGCTCTGGCATAGAACACCAATCGATCAGAGGCACTGAAACAACTTTCTTTGAGGAATATTTGCAGCCCAAGATTCATTATCTACATGGTCTACATGTGCTGACTGCTCATCTGAACTTGTAGAACATCTACCTCTCAACAACCTAAAATGTAGAGACCTATGACTTGTATGATATGCGAGATTTTTTTTTATTAAGTAAACAATCTGTGTTAATTGATAACATCAGCATGATGAACTGAAAATAAAGTTCTATGCATTGAGCGGTAAAATATTGAATCTATATGTAGATTGTAGCACACACAGTTGATCCTTCGTAGGATAGAACCATTGTAAAACCTGACACATGATTACTTTCCTGGTCAATAGAGAATAAACACTCATCTCCTTATAGAATAACTGCACAATGGCAGGTAGGAGAAAAAGAAAAGCAAAGGAACTGAAAGCAATGAATAAATCTGCCGCCAAAAACTTAATACCTAAATAGGAAAATGAACTTGGCCCATACCTAAGAAATGCTTCCATAACTTGAGACATACGGAGGAACCTAGCATATCTCAAAGAACTGATACAATTTAATGAGAACAAGTACAAAATTAGCAAAATCTCCATTGACTTATGAATCAAGGAAACGAAAATAGACAACAGTGTATGAGTGCTAACCTTCTCTCAGTTGTTACTAACTACACAGCAGATATTGTAGCAACTATCCCTTAGAAACCTATGCACATGGAATACGTCGGTTAGAAAGACTCGAAGACCAAACAGTTCAGAAATGTAGTTAGCAAAAATAATTCACAGAACTATATAGGATGCAGGTAGATCTAAAGAGGAAAAATAGGAGATTTCATAGCATCTTCTCATTTATATCAGTTTGGGTTGGCATGTAATTAGGACACACACGTACCTTTGTCAATTTCATAGCTGCAGGAGCATGAAATGCAACATCTGCATTTCTTTTCTGCCGCTCACTTCCAATGGGTGCCTGGAACAATAATTTCATATTATTTACTTGATACCTGACTATTGTTATTTGTTCAAACAAGGTCACAGATTCCATTTCTATTTGGTGTACAGCACCATGTATAGTAATTTTGCTGCTGTAAACTGACTCAGAATTCTTTAGCTAACACTTCACTATTGTTATCTATTCAAACAAGGTCACAGATGCCATTGCTATTCGGTGTACAATACTATTCATAATAATGTTCATAATAACATTGCGGCTGTGAAATGATTAATTTTGCGGCCTACAGCATCGTGCATAAAAGGGAATACAATCAGAATATTCTAATTCTACAGCTGCCTATTCGGATTGCATTAGCATATAAGAGATGCCAATGCTATCTGGTGTACAACACCATGGGTAGTAATTTTGCAGTCTACAACATCGCACATAAAAGGGAATGGAACTAGTACATTTAAATTTTACAGCTACCTATTCAAACTGCATTAGCATATAGGAGTACTGAACTCAATCAGAAGCTACAGCTGTAGAGATAAAAAAAAATGGTATGTTGTTTTCACTAGTTGTTTTTCTCATCTCGAGATACAGTTTAAGCTTACATGTACTAATTCACATTACGTAGAATAAGCATCTGACAGAAATAGCAGCGCATTTATCAGAGCATATAAAACATATGGAATTTAGGTTTGCATTCGAACATAGTAGGAACGTTTAGCGAAAAGAACAACACTGCATGGAGCAAAACGGCAACAATTTCATTCACTTTCATGACGATTAACAGCGTAGCACCTGTGGTTTGGTCTGCAAGTGCTGCAGTAAATTTCTGGTAAAAATAGTAACATAAAAGTTCCATCACACTTCCATTACATTCAACTCTGAACGGTAAGCAAAAGGAAGACCAACGCGGAAACCTTATAACTAAACGGTTCCCGGCAAAGCCAGCCTGGTTCTTAGAATTCACATCAACCTATTTTCTGAATCATGGAAAGAAATTAAAAGCAATAAGAGATGTATAATAATAGTGCGACTGTAAACTGACCACAAATTGTACAGCACTGTACATAAAAGGAGAGAAAACCAGAATATTATAATTTTGCAGCTACCCATTAAAATTTCATTAGCATATAAGAGAACTCAATTCAATCATAAGATACAGCCGCATAGATAAAAATCTGATATGCTGTTTGAAATAGAAAACCATAATATTATAATTTGACAGCTACTTATTCAGATTGCATTAGCATATAAGAGCAATCAATATAATCAGAAGATACATCTGCATAGATAAAAAACTAATATGTTGTTTCCAATAGTATCACGCAAATTTGTATCTCAACTCCGAAGCAATGCAAGTGACACGAAAAAAGGCAAACGATGAGACATGTACCACGCAAAATGTTAAGGATGTTAGGTTGCAAAAACAGAAATGGCCTAGCACTGAACCTGTTGGCATCGACAGATGACAAGACGGTTGCACGTCGGCATCGTACCATGAGGCCTCCCGTGCAGTGTCCATACGCATCAGGGCATGTAAGGCATATACCACATACTCTGCAAAAGTAGTAGTCTATCCAATGTCAGAAAACCAAAATCACAGTCTAAACCGAAAACTATCTGGTGAAACAATCATACCGTGCTTGCCTCTACAAATATTGTATAATCTGAAACTCAACTAACACATGAAAATAAACAGACTGGTATACCTTTGTTTCATGTAAGGAGACAACCACATGATATCGTTGGGCCTTTGGCAACCCATGAGAGAAGCAAAAGAAATTGTGTCTAGGTAATGAACACAGCAAAACATGAAATCTAACTGTGGCAAAAAAAAAATAGTGAATTTATGGAGGTTTTGGGTTTAGATAAACATGTAGACTATCAATGCCAAAGAGTGTGGACATAAACCGATATAGTACACAATTAGCTCAGCACTGAAGAACTGTACTACTTGATATTGTCATCTTCCCATTGTCCTATTGAGAGTGCAAAATGAATTATGTAGGTAGTTAAGACAATAGGCATAAAACACAGAATAAGACCTATGTCCTGTAAGCAGGCATCGATGCTGAATTGCTGATCCCCTAAGCAATCTAGAAACCAACATTGTACCAAATGAAGAGAATATCAACCTACAGAACAACTGCACACAAAAAATATTAGTAATTCCACTTCTGGTTGTTAGCAAAAAACTCAAAAACACACCATATGTTATCCAAGACTCCTTCAGCAAAACACAGCATAGCATGAAAAATAATACTGAAGGAAAAAACATGGTACCTGCAGTACAACGCAAACAGAAGGTCGGATGGCTTTCGAACGATGACGGCGATGCACCAGGGCCTGCAGGCATAGTGCGTAGAACGGCCTATAAATCAGTAGTGAAACTGATGAGCACAGCTGAATCGACCACCACAAGGATATTAGCACAAACAAATGAGGATATGATTAACGAGCGCCACTAAAAGTAAGCAACAATGAAGAGCAAAGTGTCGAACCTGAACTGGAATCCAAAGGGCAAGGTCCAGGAGCGAACGATCGAAAAGCATGTCGGCCAGTTCAAAACAGAATCAGCTGACCTCGGAGGACCAAGCTAGGCGAAGAAACTGGGGACTTGGATTGCAACCCAAACCAAAAGGTCTGGAAGTGAGGTCGTGAGACCGATACGTGTGAAGCAATAGCAGCAAACAATTGAAAAATAGATCGGCCGGGGCGAAATGGAACTACCTGGACCTGGAGGAGCGAGGGAGGCGGATAAGTCGGCGACCTTGACTACCTGGACCAGCAGGCGCACACACAGGCTGGGACCGAGCCGGTGCGGGCGCTGGCGGCGGCGCCGGCGACGCAGGGAGAGCCGGTGCCGACGGCAAGCACTGAAATCAAACAAAATTAACAGAGAAGGAAGAGAGGTAAAATCCATGGGAGAAGCCGGATTCGGGCCACCACTCCCGAATCCGGTGGTCTAGTAGCTGGCGGCGCAACCAACAGGGAAGACGGCCTCCAGGAGGCGCACGCACAGGGCGGGACCTAGCCGGGTGCGGGCACACGAGGGCGCAGCTGGCGGCGGCGGCGGCGGCGGCGACACAGGCGGCGGGCCGGGCCGTAGAGGTGGGAGGCAGGGCCGAGGAGGGGCGGCGGAGCGGCTACGGCGAGGAAGGAAGAGGTGGCGGCGGCGGCCAGGGTTGAGAGGATCAGCGGGGGGGAGAGGGAGGGGACAGGAGGTGGACGGGAAGGAGCGGCGGCGCGACGGCTGCGAAGAGGAGCGGCGACCGAGAGCACTTCCACGGAGGGGAAGGAAGGAACGGGGAGGTTCGGGAGGCTTCGATCGGGCGGCAAGACCGATAGAAAGGAGACGCAAGGAGGGAGCATGCAATCGCGCGGGCGCGGAGCGACACGCGCACGATTGAACGGCCGGAGCTTTTCGGGCGACGTGGACGCTTTGGTTGGCCAGCAATCCCAGGAGCTTTAATAAAGGTAAGATATATACAGCTACCACACTCTTGGAATGTCGGGACCCAAAATTACGGTTCAGGACCCTCTGTGTTTAATGCACTAACCCAGGATCATGCTAGTGCACACAGTGTCAACAAAGATGGCAATCGATCCATACAAGCGGATAATAACATCAACGATTAACTTTGATTAACAAATAATGGTTTTGACCTTAAGGTCGAGTTTACAACTATTGAGCCACGCAGAACTAACATAGGAAATAAGCGGCGTGAAACATAAGCGAGTGGCACCCATCGGTTCGCCACGAACCGATCGGGATCAAGACCTCACGATCGAGCACCTTCGATGTACTCGTCCTCGAATCTTTGGTGAAGACTCCTCCTCTGCTTGATTCGTCAAAACAAGCGTGAGTACACACCGTACTCATAAGCCACACCACGAGATGCAAAATATATATATCTTTGGCTTTTTACAAAGGAAGGCATTCGTGGCTCTTTTGCATAAATGCCACTTTTGCAATTGAATACAATTAGTAGATTAAAGTCAGGTAAAACAAATAGACAATAATAATTTTAACAAGTTATTTCACAAAGACACACACACAGCCTAACAGGTTATTCACATAGCTAGATGATTTAATCACATAGCTCCTTCCCACACAATTTTATGAAAATCTATCCCTAGTGTCAAATCCAGAGCATTGTCTATGATCATGACGCGCTATTCGAATAGATTAAGTTACACTCTGCGAGTTTGTACACTTTACCCACAAGATACAATTAGTGTAGCTAACACTAATCATAACAAAGCATTTGGATACCTTATCCTACTATGCTATGCCTGTCTCAAAAGCAGGCATGTGGTCGTGCAGAAGCTTCAGTTCAATAGAGCACATGGTGAGGTCCTTAATTGACCAAGGCAAGACTTCCACTAACTAAACCACATAGACACACAGATTTTTAATATTCACACATCCACACATCCACCCTTTCACACAAGATCCACCCTTTCACACAAGATCCACCCCTTGCCTCGGTCCAACATCTTTTACCACCGGTTGATTTAAGTGCAACATATGCCACAAAGACACATAGTACACACAGTTTGTTCACATAGTTTCATATTCACTTAGTCAATTTATAACAAAGAAGATATACATGACAAGTGAGTCGTGGCATGGCTAAGCAATCTAATCATAACTAACCAACCCACGTTGGTGCTACAATATTACCAACTAATTATCAACTAGGGTGACAAGGAATCAAGGCTTAACAATTACACAAGGGAGGCATATCAATTTGGAATTAACTCATCGCACCCAAAAGCTTTTAAATAAATACTTGAATTAAGATGCGATAATTTGAATTAAAATACTTTTATAAAACTGGGAAGCAAAATGGTCAAGGACATAGCTTGCCTTGAAAAGGATCTAGGAATTGATCTTGGTCTTGGAAAGGTCCTTCTTCTTCAACTCTTCGGCGAAATCGAAGTCTACTCATAAACGACACAAACAAACAAAACTAAATAAAAACCAGAAGCAAATAACTCCAATAAAATAATTAAAAATCTCCAATAGATAGATCTGGATTTTAGACGAATTTAGAAATTTGAATGGATGGATTTGGAGTTAGGATTCAATTATTATGAATTTTACAAATTTTAACCTAAATTTGGAAATTAAATAAATTCTAAAACTAAACTCAACTCCAAATTACATAATTATATGTTATTTAATTAGACAATAATTTTCTAAGATTTTAGCAATTTAAATCATCCAATTTGGATTTGGGATTCAAAAGGTATGAATTTTACAAGTTTTAACCTATCTCTTGAATTTTAAATGAATTTCTAAATTTAAACAAAAGTCAAATTTAAATAATTTTGATTTGATTAGCTAGATCTTAATTCTATATGAATTTAGAAATTTTAAACACCCAATTTGGAGTTTGGATGCAAAAGTTATGAATTTTACAAATTTAAACCTAAATCATTATTTAACAATTTCTGAATTATTTTTCTAAAGGAAATTCTAATTATTGCGCAAGGTGACGTCAGCAAAGGATTTTCCGGAAAATAAATGAATTAAAGAATTAAGCGACACGTGGGACCCACATGTCGGTGACCCGCTCACGATGGACCAAGTCCACCGAGCCATCGATTTAAACAGTCTTTGGCGTGGCGCACTGCAGCTGCGATAAGCGGCCGCGCGCCTGCGTGGTGACACGCACGCACGGAGGTGAGGTGGCGGTGGCGTGGCGTCCACGTCGGCGAGGACGAACAACGACGGCGACGACATCGATTCGATGGTCACCGGCGCTCTGATGCTTTCGCCGAGGTGGTGGTACGGGCGTAGTGGACGCGCTATGCGAACACGATGAGGTACCTCCGGGTGGTTGAGGTGGGCGGTGGTGGCCGTGGCGAGGTCGGGCGGCGGCGGCTCGGGTTTTGTCGGCGCGGCGCTCCGGTGAGGTTCTCGACGAAATGGGTGGCTCCGGAGGTAGGTCTGGTGACAATAACACGCGGTGTGCTCCGGCGGCAACGGCGGCGATGACGGCGGCGCAAGATCGAAAAATCCCACCGCGGCGAAATCCCTAGAGCTCGAATTGGCGGCGATCACGGAGGTTCTCGGGTGGAATTGAGCGAGGTTAAGGAAAGGTGCGGCGATCCTCGGGTGGCTTTTATAGAGGTCGGGAGGCACCGGCGGCGTGGCGGCGTGGAGGTCGTGGCGGCGGTTGCGGCCGTGGGCGTAACGTGCGCGAACGAGGTCGTGGGGTGTGGCGGGGTGGTCGTGGCGCGCGTCGCGGAGGGCGCGGCGGTTGGGCGTCATTGTGGCTTCGGCGTTGACCACTCATGGCGGTTGCTTTCGCGGCGAAACGCGTGAGACGAAAGCGGCAAGCGGCGACCAGAATGGCGGGCCGCTTAGCGGCGAGACGGGAGGCGCCCAGCTGGCGGGGTGAGGCGAGCGACGCCTTGGGCGAGATCGCCGTCAACTCGGATCGGACGGCTCGAATGATTGGGCGAGATGAGCAAAGGCTTGGTAGAGATTTAGCCAACGATGTTTGGAGATTTAAAATAGGTTTTTCCTTTTTAGAAAATAGCGAAATTCAAATAAGCAATGGAAAATAGCAAATGAACTTGGAAAAATTCGGAAAATATATCCAAGCTCATAGAATCCAAATAAAATAGTTTTGACTATTGTTCATGTTGGAATTATTCATATTAAATTGTTTTGTTACTAAAGTCCAAGTTAAAGCTTTTGAACTAAATTCAAATAAATCCAAATGGTGAATTTTCTCTCTACCAACTATTTAAATGATTTTTAAAGCTCTAAAAATTGGGATGTTACAAACCTCCCCCCCTTAAAGGAATCTCGTCCCCGAGATTCAGGCTAGCTGGAGAAAAGGCTAGGGAACTCGGCTTTCAACTCTTCTTCACGCTCCCACGTTGCTTCACCTTCTGAGTGGTGGCTCCATCAAGACTTTGCAAAAAGAATCATCTTGCTTCGTCCGACGTTCTGCGACATCGAGAATCTTGACCGGCCGTTTCTTTGTAGGTGAGGTCTTCTTTTAGTTCAATTGACTCCAACGGTGCTTGTTCTTCGGCACCCTAAGACACTTCTTCAAGCGAGAGCGTGAAAGACATCGTGTACTCTGCTAGCGGCGTGGCGGCTCTAGCGATAAGCCACTTCTCCACGGCGTTCCAAAATCTTGAGCGGACCAACATACCGAGGGGCAAGTTTCCTTTGGCATGGAACCTTTTCACACCTCGAGGCGTAACTCGGAGATACACAAAATCTTCGGCTCAAAATCGAGATCACGACGGCGATTGTCGGCATAACTCTTCTGCCTCGATCGAGCTATCTTGACCTCTCTCGATCATGGACACTTGCTCTTCGCTTCTTGAATAATATCCGGACCAAAAGATGCGTTAATTTGTTTACGACCCGAGTTCAACGGGGTTCTCTGAGCCCGACCATACAAAACTTCAAGCGGTGACATTTGCAAAGCGGCTTGATAAGCTGTTGTTGTCGAGAATTACGCATATGGTAAACTCTTATCCCAGCGGGTAGCATTTGCTAGCGCCGAGCTCTCGGCATATCCTCCAATATTTGATTAACCCTTCGGTCTATCCATCTGTTTGGGGATGATCGCGATCTTGAAATTCGAGTGTGAGTCCCTAAGGCTTCATGCAAACTCTGCCAAAATCGGGAGGTGAATTGAGATCCTCGATCTAACACTATCTTCTTAGGCACACCATGCAAACTGACAATCTTCAACATGTACAGCTCTGCTAGACGACCTCCTGAATAAGTGGTTTTGACTGGTAAGAAATGGGCAACTTTAGTCAAACGATCCACTATTACCCAAATCGAATCGTAACTTGATTGAGTCTTGGGTAGACCGTTAATGAAATCCATTCGATTTCTTCCCACTTCCACTCTGGAATCTGCAAGGGTTACAATATCTGGAGACTGCGGCCTCGATGTTCTGCTTTAACTTTCTGACATACATCGCACAAGGCAACGAACTCTGCAACGTCCCGTTTCAAATTCGGCCACCAAAACTTATTCTTAACATCCTGATACATCTTAGTACTACCAGGGTGAGTCGAATACTTTGAGTCATGGGCCTCCTTCAGGATTAGCTGCCTCAATCCATCAATATCTGGAATGCAAATACGTCCATTGATCCACAGTATATCCTGATCATCCACTGTGAAGTCCTTGAACTTCCCTTCTGTCATCTTCTTCTTGATGTCGGAGAATACGACTACAAACTTGTCCAGATACTCTATGAATACCTTATTCATCATGTTCATGAAATAGGCAGGGGCATTAGTCGGACCAAAGGACATGACTAGGAACTCATAATGTCCATACCGTGTGTTGAAAGCGGTTTTAGGTATATCCTTAGGACGATCTTCAATCGATGATAACCCGATCGCGAGATCAATCTTCGAGAACACTCGGCTCCTTCATTTGATCAAACAGATCATCTATCCGGGCAATGGGTACTTATTCTTGATGGTGACTTCATTGAGAGATCGGTAGTCGATGCACATTCTCATGCTTCCATCCTTCTTTTGACGAACAAGACCGGCGCTCCCCATGGCGCATTTAACTAGGCCTCACAAAACCGTTCTCCAAAAGTTCTTCTATCTGTTTCTTCATCTCCACTAACTCATCGGTGGCATCCGATCGGTCTCTTCGAGATGGGTCTTTGTTCACGGCACTAGATCGATGACAAACTTGATGTCACGATCGGTGGCATTCTCAGTAATTCTTCCGGGAACACATCTGGATATTCCTTGACGATAGCACATCTTCCAACGCGACGGTCTTGAAGCTATTGACTATCAAATGCCCATTACGCCGAGGTAGCTAGGAACTCCACTTTGTTTCCTTTGGTATCCTCGATTATATGGCTCTTGGCCACAATCGGCCGGACTTTGTGCTTGGTTAACCAATCCATGCCAAGGATGACATCTATGGTTTGGGTGTCTAGAATAATTAGGTTAGCTAGAAACTCAACTCGACTATGAGTAACTTAGCCCTAAACAACCCACATTAGAACTTAGCTCTGCTCCATTTATTGGACTAACGAGTTAAGCTTAAGAGGCATAACTTCCAACTTATTCTTAGTTGCAAAAACTCCGAAACAAGCGAATCTGAAGCTCGAGAATCAAAGCGAGCAGGCAGTCTTGAATTTACTAGGAACTTACCCAAGACAACGTCCGGTGCTTCTGAGCTCCTTCGAGTGGCGTGATTAACACGACCTCGACCACCGACCGAGGCATTCCTCTGGTTGGTTGGTTCACGAGAAACTCCTTGGTTGTTACTTGACTGGGGTCTTGGCGGTGTTGCTCCAAGGTTGAAGCGAATGGAGTGATAGTTCCTTCGAGGACACCGATTAGCAAAATGCTGGTGGCGGCAATTGTAACACACTCTTGGTTCATTCTGCGGTTGTTGTTCCTGGGGTGGGGTTGGTGGTGTCGATTCTGAGAATTCGAACAAAAGGACGAGTCTTTGAAGGTGGTGCGGTGTCTGAAAGAACTCGTGGTGAAACGATTAAGCTAGCTGTGGTACTACTCTTGCCCTCTGCTTTGTTGTGGTGGTGGCTTCCTTCTTTGAATCATCCTCGCTTGCGGTGATCCTCCAGCTCCTTGCGTTTGTCCTCCATGACCAACGCCTTGTTAATCAACTCACGAAATCTGGAAGGTGTGAGCAAGCGATTGACTTGTAGTCTGAGTTCAAACCCTTCAAAATCGGCTCTGGCGAGACACATCGATGCGACATCCTCTCGGGCATAGCGAGCTAGTGAGAAAACTTATTCAGTAGTCGATCAGCGACATACCCCTTTCTTGAGAGCGCTGAACTCATCCTTCTTCAAATCCATAATGCCTTGGTACATGATCTTGGCGAAAAACTGCAGTGAATTCTTCCCAAGTGATATTCTGCGGTGCTCCATGTCTTTGCAGAAGTTCTCCCACCATTCTCTGACTATGCCCTCCATCGATGGGTGGCATATAAAACCTTCTCATGATCATTGCATTGGGTGATCGGCGACTTCCTCTCAATCACGCCAAGCCAATCATCGACTTCTCTTGGCGTGACATGTCCGAGAAAAAGTTGGCGGACGGGTTCTCATGAATTGACCAACTTGGATGGTCCCCGATGACCATGGCGTTCGAGGCTCCTCCCGATGATGGTTGTGGTTGTTGTTGTTGTTCATGGCCCGCATCCGGTTCATCATGGTGTACATCATCTGCGTCTGTCTTTGCCATGAAGGCTCCAAAGTTCTGCAAGTCCGGGGTGGTGCTTGGGGTGCACTTGTTCATGATTTGCTCATTGCCTTGATCCTTAGGCTCGGATCCACTTGCGGCGGCATGGCGAGTCTGAACCATCTGGTGAGGTTCCATAGGTTAGATAAGGTAGAAACACGAGGTGAGTTAAGAACTAGGCAGGGGATAGATTAAACCCAAAGAAACCAAACTCAAGAAACTTGAACGAAAATAATCTTCATTAATAGCTTAATAGCATGGTCGCAACAAATGCCTAAGGGCCTTTGCGGCTCATACTTACACACAGGAAAATAAAGCGAACCTAAACACACAAGCTACCGCCTAAAGGCGACTCGAAAAGGAAGCGCTAAGCGACTAAGCTGGAACTTAAGCGAACTACTCGAGAAAGCCTCCAAAACCACGGCGACGCTCCCTTTGGTGTAGACTCTGAAGTGGTGGCATCCTCATGGCCGGTTACGATGCCCGAGGCCGGTGCAGCAGAGGCGAGCATCTTTGGGTGCAGTGTAGCCGCTCCTCTGGTCAGGCAAGCTCATTTGGATCCTCTGGAATCTCCTCTGGATCCTCTTGACTTCTTCGGATCTTCCTCTTGATCATCTTGAGCTCATCTTGACCGTAGAGAGCGTGCTCTGGGGCGGCGATCGTTTCTCGGCTTCTTCCCAGCACGATAGGTGCACCTCGGCTCGGTGGCGGCCATCTCCGGCGACTCCTCTGGCGGTTGTGAACAGTGCAAGATGCACCACAGTGGCATTGCCTTCCCGTTGGTAGAGCGGAAGCGTCGCGATAGCTCCCCGGCGGCTCGGGATGGTAGCGGAAGACGGTGTTCGTAGTTCTTCGCGTAGATGTGGCGGACTTCGAGCATGGCCAAGCGTGGCGACTCTGGATTCCTTACGTGAAGGTGATCCTCTGGACCGAGATGTCCAAGGGCCGGTGCCTCTAGTGTTCCTCTGGCGTGAGCCGTCGGTGGCAGACCACACCACGATCTCGTCCGTTGACCATGTACTTCTTTGCCACGGTACATTGGGCGATCGAAGCCTCAAGTGTCTGCGGCGGCTTCCACGACTCTGCGGCAAGTCCTCCGTTGCAATCTCCAAAGGTCTCAAGGTAAGGCATCTCGCCACGAAAGACAAGAGGTAAGAACCACGTTAAAACAAATGGGGGAGAAGAAAGAAATTACAGCAATAGATGAGTCAAGAGAGATATAAGAGGAGTTAAGCAATTCCTTTAGTCTTATAGATTAATTTTCTTTTAGAAAATAATTTGGACACCTAAGCGGCCAATCTAACTAAGGTCTAGTCCTACAACAAGGTATGGCTCGATACCACTTTTGTCGGGACCCAAAATTACGGTTCGGGACCCTCAGTGTTTAATGCACTAGCCGAGATCATGCTAGTGCACACAGTGTCAACAAAGATGGCAATCGATCCATACAAGCGGATAATAACATAAGCGATTAACTTTGATTAACAAATAATGGTTTTGACCTTAAGGTCGAGTTTACAACTATTGAGCCACGCAGAAACTAACATAGGAAATAAGCGGCGGAAACATAAGCGGTAGTGGCACCCCATCGGTTCGCCACGAGCAACCGATCGGATCAAGACCTCACGATCGGGCACCTTCGATGTACTCGTCCTCGAATCTTTGGTGAAGACTCCTCCTCTGCTTGATTCGTCAAAACAAGCGTGAGTACACACCGTACTATAAGCCACACCACGAGATGCAAAATATATATATCTTTGGCTTTTTTACAAAGGAAGGCATTCAGTGGCTCTTTTGCATAAATGCCACTTTTGCAATTGAATACAATTAGTAGATTAAAGTCGTAAAACAAATAGACAATAATAATTTTAACAAGTTATTTCACAAAGACACACACACACGGACCTAACGGGTTATTCACATAGCTAGATGATTTAATCACATAGCTCCTTCCCACACAATTTTATGAAAATCTACCCCTAGTGTCAAATCCCGAGCATTGTCCATGATCATGACGCCTATTGAATAGATTAAGTTACTCTCTGCGAGTTTGTACACTTTACCCACAAGATACAATTAGTGTAGCTAACACTAATCATAACAAAGCATTTGAGATACCTTATCCTACTATGCTAGGCCTGTCTCAAAAGCAGGCATGTGGTCGTGCAGAAGCTTCGGTTCAATAGAGCACATGGTGAGGTCCTTAATTGACCAAGGCAAGACTTCCACTAACTAAACCACATAGACACACAGATTTTTAATATTCACACAGATCCACACAGTCCACCCCTTTCACACAATCCACCCCTTGCCTCGGTCCAAAATCTTTTACCACCCCGTAGATTTAAGTGCAACATATGCCACAAAGACACATAGTACACACAGTTTGTTCACAGTTTCATATTCACTTAGTCAATTTATAACAAAGAAGATACATGACAAGTGAGTCGTGGCATGGCTAAGCAATCTAATCGCAACTAACCAACCCACGTTGGTGCTACAATATTACCAACTAATTATCAACTAGGGTGACAAGGAATCAAGGCTTAACAATTACACAAGGAGGCATATCAATTTGGAATTAACTCATCGCACCCAAAAGCTTTTAAATAAATACTTGAATTAAGATGCGATAATTTGAATTAAAATACTTTTATAAAACTGGGAAGCAAAATGGTCAAGGGCATAGCTTGCCTTGAAAAGGATCTAGGAATTGATCTTGGTCTTGGAAAGGTCCTTCTTCTTCAACTCTTCCAAAGAAATCGAAGTCTACTCATAAACGACACAAACAAACAAAACTAAATAAAAACCAAAAGCAAATAACTCCAATAAAATAATTAAAAATCTCCAATAGATAGATCTGGATTTTAGACGAATTTAGAAATTTGAATGGATGGATTTGGAGTTAGGATTCAATTATTATGAATTTTACAAATTTTAACCTAAATTTGGAAATTAAATAAATTCTAAATTCTAAAACTAAATTGAACTCCAAATTACATAATTATATGTTATTTAATTAGACAATAATTTTCTAAGATTTTAGCAATTTAAATCATCCAATTTGGATTTGGGATTCAAAAGGTATGAATTTTACAAGTTTTAACCTATCTCTTGAATTTTAAATGAATTTCTAAATTTAAACAAAAGTCAAATTTAAATAATTTTGATTTGATTAGCTAGATCTTAATTCTATATGAATTTAGAAATTTGAAACACCCAATTTGGAGTTTGGATGCAAAAGTTATGAATTTTACAAATTTAAACCTAAATATGTTATTTAACAATTTCTGAATTATTTTTCTAAAGGAAATTCTAATTATTGCGCAAGGTGACGTCGTGAAGGATTTTCCGGAAAATAAATGAATTAAAGAATTAAGCGACACGTGGGACCCACATGTTAGTGACGACTCACGATGGACCAAGTCCACCGAGCCACCGGATTTAAAAGTCTTGACGTGGCACACCTGCATGCTGCGGCGCCGACATTTGCGCAAGACACGTGGTCGACACGCACGCACGGAGGAGGTGGTGGCGGTGGCGTGGCGTCCACGTCGGCGAGGACGATAACGACGGCGCAAGATCGACGATGGTCACCGGCTACACTGATGCTTTCGCCGGCGAGGTGGGTGGTACGGGCGTGTAGTAGCGCTATGCGAACACGATGATGTACCTCCGGGTGGTTGAGGTGGGCGGTGGTGGCGGCGGCGAGGTCGGAGTGGCGAAGTGCTTCGGGTTTTGTCGGCGAAGCGCTCAGTGAGGCTCGATTTAAATGGGTGGCTCCGGAGGTAGGTCTGTGACAAATAACACGGCGGTGCTCCACGACAGCGCGCGGCGGCGGCACGGCGGCAAGAATCGAAGAAATCCCGTGGCGAAAGCCCTAGAGCTCGAATTGGCGGCGTCGCGAGGTTCTCGGGTGGAATTGAGCGAGGGTTAAGGAAAGAAGCTGCAGCGATCCTCGGGGTGGCTTTTATAGAGGTCGGGAGGCACCGGCGGCGTGGCGGCGTGGAGGTCGGGCGGCAGTTGCGGCCGTGGGCGTATGGCCGAGAGACGAGGTCGTGGGGTGTGGCGGGGTGGTCGTGGCGACGCGTCGCGAGGACGCGGGCGGTTGAGGCGTCATTGTGAAGCTTCGGCGTTGACCGCTCATGGCGGTTGCTCGCGCGCAACGCTGGAGACGGCGGCGACGACCAGAAGCGCACGCTTGGTAGCGAGATTCGGCGAGGCGGCCAGCGGGCGAGGCGAGAGGCGAGGCGCTGGCGGGTGAGATCGCCGTCAACTCGGATCGTCTGCCTCTGAATGATTGGTAGAGATGAACGATCTTTGGTAGGAGAGATTTAGCCCAACGATTTGTTTGGAGATTTAAAATAGGTTTTTCCTTTTTAGAAAATAGCGAAATTCAAATAAGCAATGGAAAATAGCAAATGAACTTGGAAAAATTCCAAAAATTCGAAAAATATATCCAAGCTCATAGAATCCAAATAAAATAGTTTTGACTATTGTTCATGTTGGAATTATTCATATTAAATTGTTTTGTTACTAAAGTCCAAGTTAAAGCTTTTGAACTAAATTCAAATAAATCCAAATGGTGAATTTTCTCTCTACCAACTATTTAAATGATTTTTAAAGCTCTAAAAATTGGGATGTTACATGGAAGTTCCAAAATAATTCTGATATCCAAATATTTAATGCTGAAACATATTCAAATTCGGAATTAAAATGACATAATGTAAAATTTTATAATAAAATGTTCAAATTAAATGAAAATAACATGGCGAAAACAATCTAAAATTAACGCAATATTTTTCCAAAAAAATACAATTTTAGAAAAGATCTTAAAATTTGTAGATTGGTTATAGTCCATCATGCTAGTTAAAGGGCCAAACATACATATATTCTTATTTTGATGCATCTCACTAACCATAATAGTGTACAATTTGTGACATTAACATATATAAATTCAGTTTTCTAAAAAAAATTTGTGGATCCCAGATGTATATAAACGAAGATTTATAAAACTAAAAAAAAAAATCGGAATACCAGCACATGCAAATATGGACTTCAAAATTTCAAAAACAAATTTGCTATCCATAGGTAACAAGGCATATACAAATCAGTAATTAATATTTCCAGGAAAATTGCAGTTTTAAAAACCCAAAATAAATGTGACATTGAAATTTATGGTGATAAATTCAAAAAACTATGGCAACATGAATATAATTTTAAAATATAGAAATATGAATTTTGCAAACTTGGAAAAAAAATAAGAACTAAAATTTGAAACTAAAAACTTGCTAAATAATAATAAAGATATTATTGCAAACACGCAGCCCATGTGGACGCACTGATTGATGACTAGTAAGAAACTAATACACTGCAATATATGCAAATCTATACTAGGAGTGTCCATCCGAGGAGCGGTCCCAGTACGTACCCTGCTCGCACGGCAAGAATTGCCAACTGTGAGAGGGTTACGTTGGACTCGCTCGGATGTCTAAATGCAGATCATCTGCATTAAAAGTCTAAATACAGAGAATGAACAGTATTTTATATTAGAAGTGTCTCTAAATCATCCGATCAAAATCTAATGGTGCAGGTCAAGAGCTAGAGTACGAATTCTACCACGCAGTAAAATCGGGTGCTTTGCTACAGCGGAATACCTGTCACTGTAGCGGACTCGTGCTGCTGTGCACACGGTACCCCTCCGCAACGCTGGCAGACAATCCGGATCCAGTTGTTTTACGTGGTGAAAGAAATGAAAGAGAGCATGCACGTACTGGTACGTCGTTGGCGCGTACAGGCTAGGCCCGTGTGCTGTCCAGTGGAGTGAGCTGTGAGCCTTGTCGCCTTCCGGGGAGAATCCCCACAGCCTTTACTCTCTTCACTCGCACTGCATCTGCATGTCATCCTTAATGTCATCCTTCTCTCTCTCTCTCTCTCTCTCATGTCCTTTCTTCTTATGCTCACGACTTGCTTTATTCTGGCCCTAATTGTCTTCCTGTTTTCTTGTGGCATCAAACTCAAGCTCCTACTCTCGCTCAGCTTATTTTGAAATATGCTGCATAACCATGCACTAGCTGTTTGTCGATCAGGTGGTTCTGTTCTCTTTCACAATTGAGTTCCATTCTCATTCACCTCTCCCTTTTAGCTCGTCCTCGGCATTTGACGGTACACAACCTCTGTATGGAATGCGGAGGTTTTCCTCGATTCCTGTTGAAATTGAGCAATTTTCGTGTGAAATCCCTGCATTCCCTACATCATGCATACCTATGATAAGTGCTGTACGAACGACGATAATCGATCGTCATCGATGGTTGGATTTAGAAATATAATGGAACCTGCGGGTAATTCCAGGAGTAAACATCAACTTCATGGCTTGGTAGTCTCGAATATGGAATGAGCTCACTTCTTGTAGTGAGTTAAGCAATTATAGTTTTTTTATCCTTAGATTTATTGTAACATCCCGTTTTCAAAACGGTGAATAGTAATTACAATTTGGTTCTTGGTTTTCCAACTTTATTTTAAATTATCATATATTCTCAAATCCTCTAGCTTCTAGCTAAGTTCGAAATTGTGTTTCGGACCTCATTGCAATTCCCGGATTCAAAATTCCATTTGAATCCATCTTCTCAAATTTTGGGCCTCTTCTCATTTTTGCCCTCCTCTTTTTCTTAGGCTAAGCCTCAATCCTACCTTGGGCCCCCAGCCCATTTCCTCCCTCAAGCCTCCGTGGCCCGGCTCCCTTCCCCCTTGCCCCTTTTTTCTTCCTAGCAGCCACGAGCTCCCCCTGCCACCTACGCCACTCTCGTGCGCACTACCGCGCCCACAACGCCTCCTGGCTCCCTGCCGCCTTGTCACCTCCGCCAATCGCTCCGATCATTGAAGTTCTGGCGCCCTCAAGCCTACTCCCTGCCTCTGCGCCCACGCCGCTTGACCCATCCATCGGGGCCACGCCACCGCCAACGCACCGTGACGCCACGCCCCTAAGCCCCTAGGCCATCGCAGCCTCTCTGCCGCCTGCTTCGTCCGTTCCCACCGCATAAGTAGCCATTGCTCTCCCCGTCTCGCCCATGCCGCCATGCCTCGGGACTGTGCGAGCCACAACGGCTCCTCCCCTCTTCTCCCTCGGCTATAAGAAGCCCTGGCGCCTCCCCTTCCCTCCCCTCACCATCGGCGCCCCTGCCTCTTTCTCCCACCGCGCGCAAGAGCTGGAGCTCCTGTTTCCGCCACGTCACCTCGCCGCCGTTCGGCCACTCCGGTGAGCCACTGCCCCGGCTGGCCCCATCACCGCGCATCCCAAGGCCTGAGGAAACCTTACCCCACCTCCATTCTTCCTCCCCACCGCCGTGATCTCCACCGCCGCCACCCATTTCTCTTCCGCCCCCGGCCGCCGCCGCCCCGCCACCTTGGCCACCCCTAGGCTTCCCGGCCTCTACTTGGCTTCCCACAACCCTTGCAAGACCGCCCATCGTGCACTAATTTTACATCTTGTCAAGATCTCTCGGCGCCACCAAGACACCAGGCCGCCGTTCAATCAATCATGCAGTGCACCGCACGAACCTTCACCGGCCATCGCCACCTCCAGTGGGGCCCCAGTCCCCACCGGGTCCTATTTCACCGTCTTGCCCGCCTCCCCGCACCACCACCGCTCCCAAGCCGCTCATGCGCCCCCTGGTTCTCTTGTGCTCTGAGGCTCTCTCTACCTCCCTCTTTCTCTCTAAATTGTTTAAACAGCTGTACCTATGGTCAAAGGCGGACATGGAAACTTACTAGAGTTAGTTCTATTTAAAAATCTTTGTGGTGGAATGAAAAATATGGTGGGCTCACCTAGCCCTGCGATTGGATTTTTCCTGGGTTTTTCGAACTCAATGGTGTTAATAAGTGGGGATAGCCCCAATCAAAAGAAGCATAAGGTAGAGGTTCCGATGGAGGGAACCTCTACTAATATAAATATTGCATAATTACTCTCTTTAATAAAATGTAATTCGGTTAAAATGCTAAGTGATAGGAATTTGTAATTATGCTAATTGAAAACATTGCTTTAGCAAATAAAAGAACCCAAGACATCCTTGTTAAACCTTGCATGTATTATTATTGCATCTTATGTGTTGGCTCGCGAGCACGGAAATTGTGTTCATCCTCGCTCTTTCCCACAAAACCCTCAGAAGCAGGAAATCCAGGAGTTTACGCATACTACCAGGATCTAGAAGTTGGAGGCCCAGGAGATGATGAGTAGTTTAGTTCTTTTAGTCTAGATCTCACCTCAGTTCAGCTGAATCCGTCGGTGCTTGTGTGCATCCTATATTATCTGAGTTTTCAGGTAATATCAGACGACCTCGGGTTTCCCTAGTCGCTTACCTGTGGAGAGATGTGCTCTACTCCTTTTGCTTCCATTGTAGTTTCTACTACTTTTGTAATGTAACCCTTTGGCCTGTTCGACCCTTATTGTAAAATCTGGCCCAATGCGGTCTATGTAAACTCTAATGTGTTAAATTAATGAATGGTATGGTTTTACGTCATGTATGAAATGATTCAGCAATGTGCCTGTGAGTGCTATCTACTGATCTAGGGAATAGCACAGTGTTTTCCTGAGAGGATTTGGATTCTGAAATTGGTCCGACTGGAGCCGGTATCGAGCATATGACTATAGGAGCCTTAGTTAGATTGGGTGTGCCTAAGGACTCGAGTCCTATTTTCAAAACTTAAGAAAAGCTTTAGAAAAATATAACATACTTATTGCTCTTACTCATCTCTCTTAGTTCTTCACTTACCTTGACTTCACTTGAGTTTTTACTCAGTTCTGACTCCTTCTCTTGTTTCAAAAATTGTAGATGGCAACCTCATCGTCCGATGGTCTATGGGACTTTTTCTCTCATGGAGAAGACGAATTAAGGTGAGTTCATGGACATTCTCTGCCAACTCATGCAGCATCTGGATTACTGTCGCAAGCCTATCTTCATAGGCCGAAAGACCCAGACTCTAGGCCAAGAGTCGTAGGCCATGGAGGATTTCCTCTATGCTAGAGAGGGTGAGTTCATTGCTCAGACCTTCAAACCCGAGACCCCCCAGAGCAGCTGTGAGGCAGTAGTTCAAGACGCAACACACTTCACCTGCACTTGCCTAAGCCAGATGCACGAGAATCTTCTGCTGGAATCGCCCTTCCACTACTTTCTGCTTCTCCAGGAGGGAGAGTACGACCACGAGATCTTCATCATCGTGTTGGAGTAGTCATGCTAGTCTAGGTTAGTTAGCACTGCTTGCTAGGCAGTCTTTTGGTTGTAAGCACTTTCTGTTTCCTTCTTTTGTATACGATGTGTTTGTATCTTATGTCGTGGCTTAGCATATCCTATATGCTATATTTCAGGAGTCATGTAACACCTAACTCCCTTAATATAATGCAACCAGTCTAGGCTTTGTATTGTATTGTACTTGTTTCGTTCCCTCGTTTTGTTTTAGTTCTTTTGTTGTGCTCTAGAGGGCTAGTAACCCTCATATACTCCCCCCCCGGGTTCTAAGCTTCAGCGTTTCTTCAAATGCCACCTAGGAGGGTCGCTACCCCCAAGACGAGGTGCTTTTGTAGTAGGCCGAGGAAGAGGCCATGGCAATGGCCGTGGTCGTGGCCAAGGAAAAGAACTACCTCTCTAACGTCCTGTTTTCGGAAATAAAAATAGTAATTATTTTCGGCCTTCGTTTTTCGTTTGCTTTTCAAATTAGCAAGTTAATTATGAAAACTTCCTTTCTTCTCTCCGGTTTGTGTTTCAAATGTAATGGCCCTAGCATTTGAAATTCAAATTCCAGTTTGACCTCCTTTTCTTTTGGGCTCAGCCCATTTTCCCTCTGGGCCAAACCCGCTCCTCCTTCGGCTCACCCGGCCTGATTTCCCTTCGGTCGAGCCTTGCCCCGGCCCTTTTTCTTTCCCTCCGCCTTCGGCCTTTTCTTTGGCCCAAGCCGCCCACTCCTGGCATTTTCCTTGGCTCCTCTCCCGCCGCTTCGCCACCCACCACGCAGAGCCATAGTCGACGCTACCTCTCCCTCTCGCCTTGATCGCTTCTGCCTCAGGCCTCGCCTCGCTTCGCCAGACGCCATCGCCGCCTTCTGCCCCTCGCCAAGCACACGCCGCCGCTTTCCTCCTCCAGACGCCACCGCTTCCGCCGAGCACCTAACGGCTCTCGCCATCACAAGACACGCGACGCTTTGGCCATCTCGCCGCTTCACGAGGCCGCCTGCGTCGCCAAGTCCCATCCGCGCGCTGCGCTTTGCGCATGCATGCCTGCACCACTACTGCCAGCCCTAAGCGCCCACGCACACCTTGGCCGCCATCATCACCTCGTGCATGCCCGTGCCTCTCCAACTGCTCTCTCCTTCCTCGCCAGCTATAAAGCTCCCCCCTGTGCCCTTGCTCACCTTCACGCCGCCCCCGAGCTCCCGGGTAAGCCACAAGCAGAGCACCACCACGCTCCCTCCTTTGGCCGCCGCGCCTCGCCGCCTTTTGGACGCTCCGGTGAGCCTCCGCCTCTAGCGACCACGTCACCACGCGCCTCAAGGCCCGAGGATCCCATCCCCTTCCTCCCTGCTCCTTCCCCGCCGTCCTACCGCTTTGGCCATTGCTGGGCCGACTTGACCCACGCCACGGCTTCCACAGCTCTCGCGCCCATGCGCACACAAGCTTGGCTCGCCACCCTAACTCCGCGCCAAGACTTGACTCGTGGAGCCGCCGCCACCTCCTTGCCTCGCCGCCGCCGCTTCTGCCCCTCTCCGGAGCCGCCGCCACCTCCCTTGGGTCCGCCGCCTTCTAGAGGCCCCACTCCGCCCGGCCACGGCCTCCCAGGCTCTCAATTCTTTGCACCGCTTCTCCAAGCCGCCGAGCCCACCTCTGCGCCCCTTTCTTTTTCTCAGTGGAGCCGAGTGGAGAGGATGACCAAGGGCCCCCACCTATCATGTGGCTTAGCCCCCCGTCCCTCTCCCTTCCATGTGGGCCCCCTTTTTCCTGTACCCATGGACCGGCGCCCCCCCTGTGCGCATGGACCCAGTTCAAGCACTATGTTGTGGACCATTTCCTCTCTTTTATTTCCATTCCAATCTTCGGAGGCTCTGTTCTTCCTCGTCGTAGCTCCAAAAATTATAAAATAAATTCCTAAAAATTTGTTAAATCAAGATCTTGCTAATGACATAGGTCTTGTTCAATTTGGAGTTCATTTATTGTTCTTTATTATTTATTTGCTCTCTTTGTAGTTGTACCCTTTTTCCGGTATATTCGGCCGATTAGGATGTGAAGACGCGGAGGATCTCCCAGTTGATCAAGCACAAGAATACCAAGATCCTCTTACCTATATCCAAGGTGAGTCAATACTTTGATCATATTGATCCTACATTTTATGCAAATTATATTCATTTAAATTAACCAAAATTGCATGCTTTAATTCTTTTATCAAATGTATGTTAAAGCTTAAGGTACTTAAATACCCATTTGATGATTAATTAATTAATATGCCATCCATTGTTATTGAATCCTTTATTCCTTGTCACCTTAGTAAATATATGGTAATACTAGTTATAGGTTGTACTTAAGCGACATGCTAGTCTTGCTTAAGTACCGGGACATTAAATGTCTCAAACATCATCATTTAAACATGAAAATGGTTTTGGGCAATCATTGCAGGGAAATGACTGATATGGTTGAGTTGATGTATTTTACTCCTCAAAAACCCTAATTGTTGTTCCTATCTGGGCGGATGATGTGTGGAATGGGTGCTAATGTAGCCCAAAGAATGTTGGTTGTGAATGATATAATGTGGATGGGTACTAATGTAGCCCAAAGAGTTGATGTGTGAAATAAACCGCCTAGATAACCCCTAAGGACTTAATCTTGTCATGACCTCCTGTGTAAAACAAGTACAACCACATGTCTGCAAAGTGCAACTTGGCCTAGTAAATTTATTAAACCCTGAAAGTCATCTCACTAAATGAACTGTGCAAGTGTGGACGCGGTCCAACTTGAATGGGACACCAAAGAAGGGTAAAGTGCTTGCTACAACTAGTCGTAGGGGTGACAACTTGCACAAACGTATGGGACCCACAGCAAGCGCGGCCCATATGGTGAAATGACGGAAGGGGCGAGGTAATTTGAAAGGTTACTGTGACGGTCGCTCAACTACATGACTAAGGAATCGTGTAGGGTAATGAGTATGACTATCTCTTGTGGGTACAGTGTACAACCTCTGCAGAGTCTAAATTGTTTAAACAGTCGCGCCTACGGTCAAAGGCGGACATGGGAATCTTAACTCGAGTTAGTTCTATTTTAAACTTTGTGGGTGGTATGAAAAATGTGGAAGGGCTCACCTAGCGCTGTGTTGGATTTTACCTGAGTCTTCGAGCTCAGCAATGGTAGTAATTGGAGGTAGCTCCAATCAAAAGAAGCATGCGGTATAGGTTCCGCCGGATAGAACCTCTACTGAAATAAATATTGCACAACTACTCTCTTTAATAAAATGCAATTTGTTAAAATGCTAAGTGATAGGACTTTTGTAATTATGACAATTGAAAATGTTGCTTTAGCAAATAAAAGAACCCGAGCCATCCTTGTTTAGCCTTGCATGTATATTATTGCATTGTGTGTTGGCTCATGAGCACGGAAGTTGTGCTTATTCTCGCTCTTTCCCCCAAAATCCTTAGAAGCAGGAAATCCTGAAGACTACGCATACTACGAGGATCCAGAAGCTGGAGGTCCAGGAGATGATGAAGCGTAGTGTAGTCTTTAGTTGTTCTAGTCTCACTCCAGTCTAATTGACTCTGTTGGTGCTTGCGTGCATCCAATATTAGCCAAGCTCTTGGTTAATATCGGGCGCACACGGGTTTCCCTAGTCACTTGCTTGTGGAGAGATGTGCTCTCACCCCTTTTTGCTTCCGTTGTCACTTCCGCTACTTTTGTGATGTACTTAATTTGGCCTGTTCGGCCCTTATTGTAAAACTTGACCCGATGCGGTCTATGTAAAGCTCTGATGTGTTAATTAATAAATGGTGCGGTTTTATCTATGTCATGTATGAATTGATTCAGTGATGTATCTGTGAGTGCTATCTACTAATCCAGGGAATAGCACAATATTTTCACAAAGGATTTGAATTCTCATAATCCAGGTCCGACAACCTACCCCGCCGCCAGCAAACCCAACAATGGCATAAGTCATGTTCCAACAGACATAGATTCTTCAAGCATTGCTTGCTAATCAGCAGACTGGAGTAGCCGGTCACAACTCCAAGCTTGCAGACTTCCTCAGGACAAGACCCCTCACCTTTGCTGCAGCCAATGAACCCTTGGAAGCTGAAGACTAGCTCAGAAGTACTGAGAAGAAACTTTGTCTCGCCCGATGCTCAAAACAAGATAAAGTGGACTTCGCCACCCATCTGCTGAAAGGAGCCGCCGCTGCTTGGTGGGAGAACTATCTCGTTGCCCAAGGTGATGACAGTCCAGTTGCCGAAGAAGAAGAGGAAGAAGCAGCATCTACGACGGGAGATCAGCAAGATCCCGCTACTGAAGAAGTTGCTGAAGTATAGCTAGAAGGAGAAGTTGAACCGTTAATCCAAATAATTCCTTGGAGCGAATTCAAGCAAGCTTTTAGAACCAATTTTGTACCAGCTGGCACAATGAGAATGAAGAAGAATGAGTTCAGAGCTCTCAAGTAGGGTCATATGTCAGTTAATGAATATCTAACCAAGTTCAACCAACTTGCCCGCTACGCTCCCAATGACGTAGCTGATGAAGAGGAGAAAATCGACCGCTTCGTGGATGCAATGCGCGAAGACATGAGAGTTCAGCTTATTCTCCATGATTTCCCCGGCTTCCACCACCTAGTCAACAAAACCCTTGTGCTATAAAATGAGAAAAACACCACGGAAGTTAGCCGCAAGAGAAAGATGGCATTTCAAGAGCCACAAAAGCAGCTTTCCACAAAGATCAGCCTTTCAGGGCAGCTTGTCTTTCAGGCAGTTAGTCACCCCGTCACCAAGGGTTCCAATTTCAACTCCAACTTCCACTCCAGTTCCAACCCCGCGTCCCAATGAGAATGGTCCCTACGCTCCTTACTCCGCTGGACAGCCGGCAGCAGCCAACCTGATAGCTCATCTTTGCTATTTCAACTGTGGAGAAAAAGGACACTTTGCTAACAAGTACCCTCAACCAGCCACCCCGGTGATGTTCAACTTCAAAGCCACACCAACTCGAGGCCAGACTTCAGCTGCAATCAAAAGTCATCGGACCTTGCAGGCATCTAGTGTCGCTTCCACACCAAGCCAAAGCCAAGGCCATGTCAACCATGTCACCGCCGCAGAAACCCAAGCAGGTTCAAGATTAATGAAAGGTATGTACTTTGTTGAATCTGAGTAGCTCGCATCTCAAGGTCGAGATTCCGTTTAAGGTGGGTAGGATTTGTAACATCCCGTTTTCAAAATGATGAATAGTAATTACCATTTGGTTCTTGGTTTTTCAACTTTATTTCAAATTATCGTATATTCTCAAATTCTCTAGCTTCTAGCTAAGTTCGAAATCGTGTTTAAGACCTCATTGCAATTCCCAGATTCAAAATTCAATTTGAATTCATCTTTTCAAATTTTGGGCTTCTTCTCATTTTTGCCCTTCTCTTTTTCTTAGGCTAAGCCCGTATCCTCCCTTGGGCCCTCGGCCCATTTCCTCCCTCAAGCCTCCCTAGCCCGGCTCCCAACCCCCTTGCCCCTTTCTTCCTCCTGGCAACCACGAGCTCCCCCTGCCACCTACGCCACTCTCGTGCTCACTGATGTGCCCACGCCGCCTCCTGGCTCCCTGCCGCCTTCTCATCTCCGCCTAACCGCCTGCCGTTGAAGTTGCCCGCACCTCAAGACTGCCTCCCCGCCTTCAGGCCCACGCCACAGACACGCCTTCCTCGCCATCCCGGACGCCCATGCCATTGCTAACGACCACACGCCAGACCTCCCCAAGCCCCTGTGTCGTCAGCCTCACTTGCCGCCTGCAGGCCCCGGCCCCGCCACGCAAGTAGTTGCTACTCTCGCCCGTCTCGCCCATGCCGCCATGCCTTAAGACCGTGCGAGCCTCAACAGCTCCTCCCCTCTTCTCCCTCAGCTATAAGAAGCCCTGGCGCCTCCCCTTGCCTCCCCTCCCCATCGGCACCCCTGCCTCTTTCTCCCACCACGCGCAAGAGCTGGAGCTCTCGTTGCCGCCGCCTGTCAGCCTCGTCGTGGTTCGTAGCTCGGTGAGCCGCCTGCCCACTCGCCACATCACAGGTGCCCCAAGGCCTGAGGAAACCTTCCCCCACCTCCATTCTTCCTCCCCGTCACCGAGACGCTCCACCGCCGCCACCCCTTTCTCCTCTACCACCGCCCCACCACCTCGGCCACCCCTAGGCTTCCACGGCCTCCCCTTTGACTTCCCCACGCCACACCCATCCATGCATGTGCTAATTTCACCATTGCTCCGCCAAGATCTCCGCCATTACAGACAGCCTGCACCGCCAGCATTAATCAGCCTTGGCGCTTGCCAGCCTTCACCGGGCGCCATCACCGCTTCTAGTGGGGCCCCAGTCCCCATCGGGTCCCATTTCACCAGCTTGCCTGCCTCCCCACACCACCGCTCACCGACCCCACCACCGCTCCCAAGCCGCTCATGCACCCCCCTGGTTCCTCTGTGCTCTAAGGCTCTCTCTACCTCCCTCTTTCTCTTAGTAGCTAAGGGACCCTACCCGTCATTTGCTCTAATCCCTCACCCTCTCTCTTTGACAAGTGGGCCCAGCCACAGTAGCCCCTCCGGTGCTCCCATGGACCCGTGCGCATGGACTTGGTCCATGTACTGTGTGAAGCACCGATTCTCTCTCTCTCCTTTCTGTTTTCTTGTTTTATTTCAAAAGCTCGATCAATTTCGGAAAATCCATTCCCCCTCATTCTAACTCCAAAAATTATGAAATTTGTTTGTAAAATTTTGTAAATTCAAGATCTTTCTAATGGCATTGATCTTGTTTAATTTAAAGTTCATTTATTATTTCTTGTGTATTAATTTGCTCTCTTTACTTGTTTGTTCCTTTTTTCCGGTACGTTCGTCTGAATAGGGTTCGAAGAAGTGGGAGATCTCCAACTTGATCAAGCTTAAGATTATCAAAACTCTCTTATCTTTAATCCAGGCGAGTCGATACTTTGATCATTTGGAGCCTACATTTTATATAAATTATATTCATTTAAATTACCAAAATTGTATGCTTTAATTATTTAATCAAATGTATATTAAATCTTAAGGTAGTTAAATACCCATTTGATGATTATTTAATTATGATGGCATCCTTTGACAATTGAATCAATTATTTCATGTCACCTGAGTAACTATGTGGTAATTACTAGTTATATGTTATACTTAAGCGACATGCTAGTCTTGCTTAAGTACCGAGACATTAAATGTGCTAATCATCATCTTTTAAAACATAAAAGTGGTTTTGGGCAGCCATTGTAGGTAAATGACTGAGATGGTTGAGTTGATGTATTTTACTCCTTAAAAACCCTAATAACTTGTTGTTACTGTCTGGACGGATGGTATGATGGTGGGTGCTAATGTAGCCCTAGGAATGTTGGTTTGTGGATGGTATATGGAATGAACCGCTCAGATAACCTTAAGGACTTAACCTTGTCATGACCTCCCATTGTAAAATATGTGCAACCACAAGTCCGCAAAGTGCAACT
Organism: Phyllostachys edulis; assembly: GCA_036346405.1. Lineage (NCBI taxonomy): Eukaryota > Viridiplantae > Streptophyta > Magnoliopsida > Poales > Poaceae > Phyllostachys > Phyllostachys edulis. Next base: position 8,771,029 of record CM070558.1, read on the forward strand.
TGGCTTAGTAAATTTATTGGACCCTAGAAATCATCTCATTGGTGGCTAAGTAAGGTAGTGCAAGTAGTGGATACGATCCAGCTTCAATAAGACACCAAGGAAGGGTGAAGTTGCCAGCTACGCTAGTCGTAATGGTGAACATCCCGCACAACTTATGCGACCCACCACAAGAGGGGGTAGCCCATATAGGTGAGATGACGGAAAAGGCGAGATGAATTGAAAAGTTACTATGATGGTCGCTCAACTACATAACTAAGGAATCATGTGGGGCAACGAGTATGATTGTCTCTTGTGGGTACAGTGTACAATATCTGCAAAGTCTAAACTGTTTAAACAACCGTGCCTATGGTCAAAGGCGGACATGGGAACTTACTAGAGTTAGTTCTATTTAAAAATCTTTGTGGTGGAATGAAAAATGTGGTGGGCTCATCTAGCCCTGAGATTGGATGTTTCCTGGGTTTTCGAACTCAGTGGTGTTAATAAGTGGGGATAGCCCCAATCAAAAGAAGCATAAGGTAGAGGTTCCGATGGAGGGAACCTCTTCTGATATAAATATTGCACAATTACTCTCTTTAATAAAATGAAAACGTTGCTTTAGCAAATAAAACGGTGATGTTAATAAGTGGTGATAGGAATTTGTAATTATGATAATTGAAAACGTTGCTTTAGCAAATAAAAGAACTCGAGCCATCCTTGTTAAGCCTTACATGTATTATTATTGCATCTTGTGTGTTGGCTCGCGAGCACGGAAGTTGAGCTCATCCTCGCTCTTTCTCCCAAAACCCTCAGAAGTAGGAAATCCGGGAGATTACGCATACTACGAGGATCCAGAAGTTGGAGGCTCAGGAGATAATAAGGAGTAATTTAGTTCTTTTAGTCTAGATCTCGCCTCAGTCCAGCTGACTCCGTCGGTGCTTGCGTGCATCCTATATTATCTGAGTTTTCGGGTAATATTGGACGCACAAGGGTTTCCCCAGTCGCTTGGCTGTGGAGAGATGTGTTCTACCCCTTTTGCTTCCGTTGTAGTTTCTGCTACTTTTGTAATGTTACCTTTTGGCATTTTCGGCTCTTATTGTAAAACCTGGCCCGATACGGTCTATGTAAACTCTGATGTGTTAAATTAATAAATGGTATGATTTTACGTTATGTATAAACTAATTCAGCAATATGTCTGTGAGTGTTATCTACTGATCCAGAGAATAGCATAGTATTTTTATAGAGGGTTTGGATTTACGAAACCCGGATCCGATATTTATCTTAGAGATCTGCAGGTCAAACACCGACCAAACATGCATGTAACTGCTGAGACTGAAATCCTAGCTGAATTTCCTTGATTTTACATCGATTGGACCATTTGTTCATGAGGAGTGCTTAAGGCATAAACAGTATATATTGGCTGGTTTAATGACCTGTCCTCCAGGTACACGCAGGCACGTACGACACGCACACGCGCACTTGCGACACGCATAAATTCAGCGGCAGTAGTACCACTCACTCACCACATGATTACTATCAATGCACTCGACACCTGGAAAGGCTCACCAATAGCTAGCTAGCTTGCTTGCCCACACCCGTCTGCTCTGCCTTCTCTTCACGCCCAATAGCAAGCATCCTGTCCTATTTAGCCCCCCTCCTCCCTCCTCATCTCACCCACACCTAACTACCAGCAATCTATGAACCTAATATCGAACATTGAAGAACTCTAGATGGCTAGAAGATTCAGATCAGCTTGTCGGTGAAGAGACTGAGCTAGCTATAGTTTATCGTCCATAGATCCCCCCTAGTCCACATTAACACTCACTCACCCACCTGTTTTAGGAAGGTTCAAGCCCACACCAATGATCCATTTCTTGCAATGCAGCAATGCTCACATGCCCTTGCCTCTCTTCTTCTCCATTCTACTACTCCTCGCCTCCATGGAGGTAGCACATTCAGATGCCAGTAAGATCTCTTGTGCTCAATGCTCCTACTTCAGTTAATCATTCTAGCATGTTCATGGTGGATTCTTATACTCAACTACTCTTTGTTATATGTAGGGAGGTTGCCTCTGAGGCTACTAGAGATTGGCACCAGCAGCAAGGTATAATCAAGAAGTTCTTGTTGCTGTCGCATTTCTTGATCTAAATATGTTTGTGTTGCTAGCTAGTGTTTGTTAATGTGGTTTGTGTGTGTGGGTGTGATGTTGGATAGGAGCAGGAGGAGACCAGAGTAGAGATGAAGATGGAAGGGAGGGGCCTGATTGGATCAAGGCCACCAAGGTGTGAGAGGGTGTGCATGTCTTGTGGCCACTGTGAGGCAGTACAAGTGCCCATAGTTCCACAGGATCAGAAGAGAACCACCAGAGCTGATCAAGAACACATGATGAGTACTATCAGTGCAGCAATGTTCACCTACAGAGTGAATGGCCTCTCCAACTACAAGCCATTGAGCTGGAAATGCAAGTGCGGAAGCATCATCCTTGATCCTTGATCTTGAAGATTGGAGACAACTCAATTCACCAATCACTTCACCATTGTGCAAAATGTAAACACCCCCTCCTTGTTTACTTTTTTCTCCTAGCTGCTTCCTCCTTTTGATTTCCTCTAGATCAGAAATTGAAGAGGGGAGATTGAGCTGCAAATTTCTTGTACATTTATGCAGCGATTTTGTCAAAATTAAATTCCTCATTTTGGCATTGAATGTCTCGATTTGGTCCTGACTTGGAGGTAGAGGCAATTAAATTGTTGTGTGCATTCAAGCCGTGGCTATGGTAGGGACAAGCATCTGCTCTGCTGTGTGTGAGAGAAAGAGAGAGACAGCATCAGGTACACCAGTGTTAGGTAGGTATCATTGCTACAGAGAAATTGATTATAGCTATTTTCTTTTCATTTTCTTACAAGCAACGAATGCCTCAATATAAATTATACACTGATATTATTTCAAGATGCATACCTGAATGACCCGTGCAAACTGCTAGCGTACAAAAGCACATCACTGATTGGCCGTGTGGATGAAGCTGCTACACCTATACCTGGATGCTGATAATTAAGAATTTAAGACACCGACAATACTAATTAGTAGTGAGACTGAGAGTTTTTCTCTCCCTTTTTTTTTCTTTTTCTGAAAAGGAGATGCACGGGGAGAGAGTTTCCGAACGAGAGGAGGAAGAAGAAAAGCTTGTGATGATTGGACCTTTCTGCTGCCTGCGAGAGGGAGAGGGCGGGCGGACCACTGAAAAAGGAGGAGGGGAACTTGACCAGAGGCATGGACGGTAGCCCGGTGGATCATGCAGATGCAGCCGTGTATGTAGCCAAGCCAGCATCTGGCGTGCTCTCCCTTTCATGGCACGGCTGGACGTCCTGCGCCACTGTGCTGTAGCTAGGCGTAGGAGCGCCGGCCCGGCCAATGCATCGATCGATCGCCAAACACGAGGCGAGACCACCTCTGCCATGCCATGACATCTGTACTGTACTGCTGCCCAGTGTGGCAGCGTACGTGGACATGCGGCATGCCCAACACATTTCGAAACTAATGAGACGACTGAGTTAACTTCCCCCCTCTTTGCCTAGTAGGAACACTGATTTGTTTGGGACTCTGAATTTCCCAGAAAATAGTACAGCTCCAGTAGAAAAATGAGTTCTTGGCAGCTTGAGAAAAATTACAAAACGAGGATCAAGCTCACTTAGCATGGCAGAGGTGGTCTCTGGCCGTAATGGCCAGCTCCACGTCGGAGAAAAGCAGTAGCACGCCGAGCAGCCCCAAGGGGATACGGCTAGCACCCACAGCCACGGGCGGAGCTAGCGCTAGCCTAGGCCTCGGGCCAGCACGATTTGGCCCAAACTCAGATGGACACTGGCATTCCACACTACGATTTTTTTCTTTCTTGTGGCAATTTTCCGCTGGGCCTCGAGCCATTGCCCGGGAGGCCTGAGGCCCAACTCCGCCTCGCTCAGCAAAGATGGAGTCGCTGAGCACCATTTCAGCCAACTTGAGCCCGCCTTCGCCATGCACCCGCCGCTACGCCTGCCGAACTTGTACTACCTCGCCAGTCTGCCCATGTCATGGCAGAGATTGGGGAGGATTGGGGAGGAAGAAGACCATTAGGAAATAGGGGAATGGGGATTCGAGATGCTCATGCTGGAGCCTGGGAGCCGCCGCAGGGGAAGAGGGCAATGGGGATTGGGGATTGATTGATCGAACGAATCGAGGTTTTCGGCTGTGAGTGCGATGGCGCGAACTAGGAAATGGACTGGGCTTCGTGCGATGGTGAGGGACTGCGAGCAAGGAGGCCAAATGGACCGGGCTTCATTCAAACTGGGCCAAATTTTTCGGGCCCAATTTGAAATCCTACCGGGGGGGCGGCAGAACCGGTTTGGCCGATTTTCGGCCGAAAATCGGCTGAAAAACAATCCCTGGGTCCAACATGTATGGAATTTGAAATCGATGAGTTTGTCTAGCCACCCAAAAAATGCACACATGGATCAACTGACACGTTCATCTGTTTCTTACGTCTTTCCATTGATGGGACCTTCTACATCTAGTAGTGTAGTTTGCTTGCAAATATTGCCACAGAGCACTAGCGGACCTAGGATTTTTAGAATGGGTGTTCAGACTTCAGAGTTAGGTTGTCCAGATATGCTGATACCGTGAGATGTCATTCCCCTCACCCCCAAAACATTGATGCGACGATATGGGTATATATAATAAAATACACAAAATATAGAAATTAATGATTTCATACGAGGAAATGGACGATATAAGGCAAGCATGTGGCATGAATTAAACAGCAAATTATAGCTATCAATGACAGTTGAGGATGTGGAAACTAGGAATAGAGCTATTTTAGCTCCAAGTTTCTTATTTTGCTAAGTTATGTAGTTGTTGCAAGGTGCAGCCAAGACTTGTGCTTAGTCATTGTTGTTTTCTCTATTTTTCTGTTATGGGCTGTAGCAGCTATACCGCTAAATCTTATTTGTCTTCCACTAATAGTGATCGGTAGTGGTCCTGTCTTCTTTTTTAAAAAAAAACCTTGTGCTTAGTCTTGGTCGTTGTTGTTTCCTCACTTTTTCCTATTCCAGGTTATAGCAGCTAGACTACTAAAACTTATTTTCTTTCTCTAATAGTGAGGATATCATGGGGATATGTGCATGATCTTAGGATGATGATACAATTGGCAATGGCATTTGTGATTTGTCGAATTTCGAGTTTTCGGCAGAGTTTCAGTTTTGTCAGGTCATTGACGGCCGACCGCCAGATCGGCTCGACCGCCATGTCTCGAGGATTTTCTAGTTAAGTCCTGTGGCGTCGGGCCGTAACGGCGGTCTGACCGATTTTGACTTGATTCATCGAGTTGTTTGGCGATGCTTGTTGGGTTAGCTTAAGGGCATGGGCTTCAGTGTATATGTGTTGCATGTTGCATGTTTTCACTAACGTGGGTCAAGTGGTGAAGAACTTGTTCTCGGATTCGATTTGCTTGTCTATTGGTGTGCAGGTTGCTTGGAGGTCAACGACGGTCAACGGCGAGGAGGATCGGGACTAAGCTTGGAGAGCTGAGATCTAGAACGATCAAGGATGTTGGGTGAGGTCAATGGACTCAAGCGGGGCGCAGAATGGACAAGGATGACTGAACGGGCAGTTCGGTGCGACTAGTTGATCAAGCGGTGAGGGGGTCGGTGCAAGTGACATGGTGGTCCGGTGGGAACCGGATGGGAGAGACTTGCCGACACGATGAGAGCCGCTGAATCAACCTACACGTGACGAAGCATGGGAGTGTTTCGCGCAGTTCGGACTCGGTCTTCAGAAAAGATCGAGAAGGGGTATTTTGGTAATTTTACCAAATACCGCCTTGGTGACCTTTTGGTAATCCACGGCGCAAGACGGAGTGTGGTGAAGCGGATTAGGTCAAGAGAGTTGAAGACGGCGCTTTAAAATACATGCGTGTGTGACCCGTTTGTGTTGGGCCTTAATGGGAGCCCATTAGGGTTAACTCTCTAGAAGCTAGGTCTCCATATAAATAGGGGGTGGCTGCTGTCAAACAGCACCAAAGCACTTCATTTGTAAATCCTAGTTTGGTTTTAGGGTATTAGAGAAAGAGGAGAGGCTTAGGGCTTTAGAGAGATGAGTTGAGTTGTGTGCTCATGGTTTGAGCTTTGTCCTCCTTGGACGGAGTGGCTGTAAACCCTCTCAACCTCAGATCAATCTATGGATGATTCCCAAAGATGAGTCTCTTTTGCGTTCTTGCTCTATATTTGAGATTTTGGAGGTTTCTTTGATCTATTGATTTTTGGTTGGTTTCGTGCCTTCTTCTACCTTGCTGTGACATGTGGGAACATATCTAAGATCACCTAAATCTTCAATCTCTCACGAGCAAGGTATGGATCAAGTTTTCGTTTTTGCCCGGTTTTGAACCTTCCTTCGGTAAAATAGAAAAAGGTTAAAACTTTGACGTGGATCTACTCCTTCGTTGCTTGGAATAGGTTCCTAATATCCTTAGAAAGGTGTGTTCCAATTTTGGTCAAGTTTGGCCGTGTAGATCAAAAGTTAGACCGATTTTTGTTTTGATTTTGGGTCGTGTCAGACTGCTTTTACAGTCGGGGCGGCCAGACCGATTTCTAACGCCATCAAACCGCCACGATCGACCGAATTTTTGCCTGCGCATCGACCGATTACAGATTATAGTTTGGTCTGCTTTGGTTTTTTCTTTGGGGTTTTTGTTCAAGTTCAACACAAGTCTTCTGCATTGATCCTCATAGTTCTCATAGCTATTAGGGTGAATCTGGTGTTGAATCTGAATGAGGTGAAAATTAGGCGAGTTCCTATTCACCCCCCCTCTAGGCGCCTTTCTGGTCCTACAAATAGTGATTGGTAGAGCTCCTGCCTTCTTTTTCCAATTTTTTTTGACAGTTGCATACCTTGTTGATCCTGCTCTTTTTTGCTCTTTTCCCGCTAGTAAGAACTCCCTCTAAGAATGTTCCTTCCATAGAGCAAAAAATAGCATGTGAACATATGTAACAATGGTCCAACTATCTGTTCATTGCCCTAGACAAAGATTATATTTTTGTACAACATCCATTGGAAAGAACCAAGAAAGCAAAGGAAAAGGCTAGACTCTAGAAAGAACCAGAGCTGGGGCAGAGCAGAGCCAGTGAAAAAGAAGTGGAGTGCACGGAACACACCTAGATCTGGAGAGAGGACAATGACGATGAGCTGGATATACTACTCACCACGCTCCCTCCCGGTCACCGCGTTGCTCCTTTGGTGCCGCCCGCTCTCTTTATCCCTATTAGTCGCACTACCACCCACTTGCTCACGCCGCATCTCTGTTCGCCCACGTAGGTGCGGTACCGCATGCTCGCCCTGCACCGCCTCATGCCTGCTTGCTGTCGCATCATAGCGCCATGTCCACCGACCGTCGCTCGCCTTCGTAGTCTGCGCCTCAGCTCGTTCGCCACTTGGAGGCCGGAGCCCCCCTCCCCCCCCACACACACACAGCCACATGATGAGAGAGATTAGGGGTTAGGGTTTTGTGGGCTGAAGTAGGAAGAAAAATGGGTCTAATGTGTTACATGGGTCACACAGAGTGTGGGAGTCTGTTTGAATTCATTTGTGGACACAAATATATAATTTTAGCATAACTAATAACATATATATCTAATATACCTATTATATACCAGATATTTTGCAAAAAAAATGGGTATTCAGCTGAACACCCATAACCCCTTGAGGGTCCGCCCCTGCCACAGAGAATCCCTTTTTGTAACTTATATGTGATCACAATAAAAAAAAACTAGCGGAATTTTACGCGCGATTACGCGGCTAGATATTGCAACATATTGTATTTGCTATATAACTCTATTGTCTTTTGATAATATAGTTATGTTTGGTATATAATTGTAATAATAGTTGTAATATATATACATGATTAATCTACACTATTATAATCTAATCCCACCAAACTAATTTTGTTATGAAAAAATCTAGCCAACGGTATACCGTCAAACTCCTCTTCCGACAAGATACTCCTGATCCATCCAATCCATCCATCTCATGCTGCTTGCTCCTCCACCGATGCACCAATCTATATATTTTGGTTCGCTCCAATGGTGGTGGGAAAGCACTAGCAACAGGCTGTGGCGGTATGTCAAAGGTGGATCGGGGCACAACAAATGATGAGCGAGAGGGGTGGCGAAGACGCAAGTCGACGGTGGTCGCGCCGACCGCCGACAAGTGAAGTTACTGGTGTTCGCTTGTTTGCACATGCTGAGGCCAAAGAAAGCAACAAATGATGAACAATAATGGGTGGCGGCAAGCAAGCCCATGGTGGCTGTGGCTAGTGAAGAATCTAGACCTACTATTATGAGTTAATGGAGTATTTTGGTGATTAATGACAAATCTATATGTGATACTAACACTTTTATTGATATACTTATTGTGTAGTCTTATTTGGATGAAAAAGTGAAAATCATGGAGGTATGCACTCGACATCATATTCTTATATCTTGTTGCATTCCTCGGATCCAAAATATAGGTTGAACTCTACTAAAAGCTTAACTTGAATATGTGCATATGTTTTTATTACACATTCGTGTATGCACACATTTGGGGGGAGTTCACTCTATGTTTTGTGGTTTCATTAGTATTGATCTATATTCCTTTATCCACATATATTGGGGATCTCTATTTTGAAACATATCCTTCGAGTATATAAAACTTGTGTAGTTCATATATACTCATATTGCTTTATATTCAATTATTTGCAATTGTGTTATGGGACTAATGTGTGTGCTAATATGTTTTAGAAGCTTAATCCTGGAGTTTGTTTGATGACATAAAAATAAAATGCAAAGATGATAAAAGATTGGCATGGCTCAAGACAAAGGAGTCATGCATTACATTTTGAATAGCTTCTAGAAGAATTTTAGTGGAAATCGGTATGACCGCATTTGGTAAGCGGTACTACTGGGTTTTATTTAGCGGCACATTTATTCCAAAGAGCATATTTTTGGGAGTTTTGTTCTCCCTTGAAAATCAGTATGACCACATTTGCTTTGCGGTACTACCACAAGACGGTAGTACTGATGTTTTTATGGCGGTATGTAATTTCCAGAGAAGGTGTTTTTCGTGTTTCTTTTGCCTCTGGAAATCAGTAGTACCAATTAAGCCAAGCGGTATTGCCGTCGTGCGGTAGTACCGCACCTGACAATAATTAATGATAATTACATTGTGGGACTAACATTTTTCATGAGTTGGATGAATAGGTTATGTTCCATGGTGATGGAAACTTTGGATAGAATCATGAGTTGATCGTAATCAAGTCAAGATTCAAGAAGAGGATGCGTCATGTGTTGATGCATATCAAGATCTCGAAGAGAAGATGATCATGAGTTGATCGTCAAGTCAAGAGAAGACATATCATGTGTTGATGGAGGGCACATGAAGGATGCATCATGGGTTGATGCATATCAAGACAATGACCCAGACTTGAAGTGAAGATGTGCGTCATCAAGTTTCAAGAGGATGCTCAAGGCAAATGTATAACTAGCTAGGGCTAAGGATGCGTTCCTAGTCTTTTACCGGTCTTGGTGTTTGGTTGGAAGATCGGATTGCTAGTATAGGATTGTCGTACTATTAAGAGGTGTCTTGTCTAGTAGCTTGGGTCTCATCATGTGTTGATAGCTCAATCTCGCTTGCTCTAGCTCTCCATGGCATGATGCTACTATTTGTGAATGCGTTTTGCAAATAGCTGAGGCTCATGCATCTAATCCTTGTAGCATGTGACTATACTTTGTAAATATGTTTTGCAAATGGTTGAAATCCATGTACCTACTCCGTGTGTCATGATCTAAGTTTGCAAATATGTTTTGCAAATTGTTGGGATTCATGCATTTTCCTTTTGCATGGTCTAAGATTCTTTGTTGCTATTTCCTTGGACTTAGACCGTGGTTGTGACTCTCTGGAGTTCTTGTGCTTTATGCATTGATCTAATGTGTTTGAGATCATGCAATTAGACTGGTTGTGTATCCCTCTAAATAAGCTTTTTGTAGAGTCCAAGATCACTCAATTCCGACATCGGAGTCAAAAGTTTGAGATCATGCAATTAGACTGGTTGCCGAAATTGGACTACGGTAATGCCGCCCGAATAGAATGGTACTACTGCCGAGCGGTAGTACCGGTCCTTGTGAGTGCGATAGTACCACACCAAACTTTCAACGGCTAGTTTTTGAGCATTTAATGCACCCTTTCCGACCGTTGAACATTGGGGCGGTAGTACCGGTTTCTACAGCGGTATTACCGCATTTTGCTGAGTTTGCTGATTTCTGCTCCCAACGGCTAGTTTTTGTTGTGGGAGCTATAAATACCCCCTTAGCTGGTTAAGAGACAATCTTTGGCATCCCATTTCACTCTCTTGAGCTAGTGTGAGCTTTTCCTCTCAATTATACATGTGTTGCACCTTGTGAGCAAGGAGAGAGGTCTCTAGTTGCATGTGTTGCATCTAGGGGTGGATTTCGTATCTACTTAAGCTTGTGCATTCGTTGCACGTGGTGAGAGTCGAGCGAGGGGCTTGACTTATTACTCTTGGTGTTTGTCGACACCTAGACGGCATAGAGGCGTTGTGGTCCGGTGTTCTTCTCAAGAAGCTTGTGAGAAGGCCCAGTGTGTTGTAAAGATTGGAGCTCACCTACCCGAAGCGGGAAGAGCTACCACTAGTGGAATTGAGGTGTTTGGCTTAATTCATGGAGCCAGTCCAATTAGTCTGGGCTTACCTCAACGTGAATTAGGGGAAATCGGTAAGTCTCCGAACACCACGGTAAAACGTCCTTGTGCCATTGTGGTTTGCTCTCTTGTGATTTACTTTGTGCAATTTACATTCCTAGAATTAAATTGCTTGCATGCCTTTATTTGTTGGTGCACTTAGTCAAGACTAGTTGATTTAGGTTTTAATTGAGCAGAACCGAATTGATTTACAATTCCATATAAACTTAGTTTTAGCCAAAAAATTTTAAAGACCGCCTATTCACCCCTCCCCCCTAGTCGGCCTCCTCGATCTTACAGCCAGACCGTCCGACAAGCGAAGCACACGATGCCTACGTCTGTACATACGGCAGGCAGCTGGCTCGGTGAATAGGTGATCACGTGGAGGCCAGTGTGAGTAGGGTACGGCTACTTCTGCCCAATCTCAAGATCCAAGACCCCCTTGTTTCAACCTTTCTTTCTTAAAATTTGTGAAACTTCCGAAAGTTGATTATTTGAATTTGTTATTTGAAACTTACCTGCTTCTTCAACTTTAAGCTTGCTGAAACTTTTGAAAAAATTGTTGAATCCTTGAAGCTTCTATGAAACTTGTTTAAAATCGACTCAAACTTCTTCAAACTCAACTTTGAAAATTTTGTTAAAGTTGAAACTTGTATGAAACTTTTTGGAACTTGAATGAAACTTCTTGAAATTCGACTTCTGAAAATTTTGTTGAAGTTCGAAACTTGTTGAAACTCAACTGAAATTTCTTGAAACTTATGAAATTCGACTAAAACCTGTTGAAACATGGACAAAAAACCTGAATGCTTTTATTAAACTTGTTTGGTATGGCGATTGGGCGGCAGGCTGCCAGTGGTGGTGCTAGCCGCGGTGGTGGTTGCCAATAAGGAACATGAGGATGAGGAGGCAGGAAGGAAGGTGATCGGTGGAGTCGAGGCAACAGTGATAGTGGTTGGCTCATGATCTTGCGCAAGCAAGCCCACCGAGCTCACGGTCACGGAGCTGGGGCATGCATAGGCCTGGTAATGGTCTACAACCCAACCCACACCCAACCCATACCACAGTAACAACTTGCATTATCCCAAAACAATCCAAACCACTAATCATCCATCAAGACCCAAACCAACCCAACCCACATGACACTTCAACCCAAACCAAACCAAACCATTTCCCTAATATAGGTTCAACCCATTTTCCCAACCCATCCCCAACCCACCACTCTCACCTTGTATTCATGTCACCATACAACACTAATTCACCGTACAAAGCTAGTAATGATCATATCTAGGGTGCAACCCAGTGCAGTGCAGTGCAGTGCAGGCGAACAACTCCCCATGTGGCCCAGAGCCTCTCCCGCAGACCAAGGGTCGGACCGTTTGTGGAATGTGCCATGGCCCCATGGCCCTATGGATTGAATGGTCCGGATCATTTTGTAGTGGCCGATTACCAGCATATATACTCTGTAAGCTGAGTATTGTGTGTATGTGTAGCCCATTTCCATGAGCTTTTGGAAAGTAGTCCGTACAAACTTGATGAGAATAGAAATTGTAGTAATTCGATAAAACAAAATAAAGTCCGATAAAACAAAATAATGATGACAACGTCGCATGGATTCATGATAAAATGACATTTTCAAATGATGACTAGCAAGAAGCAACCATGACTATCCCTACTTAATGCTATCCTTTTCATTACAAACAATAACACTCAAGAGTGTAGCTCTCATCTCAAAGACCAACAAAGTGAAGGACTTCTACATGAGCTTGTGGTTGCTTCATCCTGAAATAGTCAATCGGTCTTTTCCTCATGTCCACCGACCTCCAAATGGATAGTGCTCCGTATCCACAAAGCAAATCATGCACCCTATATATACCGTGTTAGAAGTTTGCCACGAAATTATATGCTCAACAGAAGGCACTAAGGCCAATTCCAGATAACTCATTGTCAAGATGCACCATGCATAGACGAAATTCTTGCAATTGGGATGAGCTTTTGGATCACACTTCAAATTACTAGTATGAGAAAATTGTACATAGTAGATGCACCTCATCTTCAGATAATTTTTGTGTATCAAATAATTTTTTATGTAGTATATATGAGATATCGCTCCCATTATACATGAAGAAGACAACTGACCAGAGAAGCCCAACCGCTTTACAATATCAACACATCAAATTTGCAAGATGCAGAATCTGCATTCAACACAACCTTCTAGTCTTCTCCTTGTTCTTTCGTCTGGGGGTCCTCCATTCCATCTGGTCTTCTCCTTGTTCTTGCGTCTAGAGGTCCTCCATTCCAAGAAAAGCGCTGGGCAACCCCGCCGGCCGCCGCCACCCTGCCCCTTGCCCCCCTAGTCCCCTGCAAACAATTTACACATGACTAGCTACATAGACAGAATTTAAAAAAGAAGAAGAAAGAAACAATAGAGCAGTTCAAGTATAAGTGAACAAAGTCACAGCTTCATGACTATTTCTTCGTGACATTTCATCAAATTAATCAAACAAAAGGTGATGCAAATAGGGAAGAAGCTACAAGCCTACTAGTATTATAGTCAGCCTTGACAAGATTCTGGCTCCAGGCCTTCTAGTTTATCTAGCTACTTATCAAGATCAAAGATGTACTACACTAGTATGCTTTGGGAACAACTTTATGTACGAAGAGAACCTCGTTGTTTGCCAAGACAAGTGCATTCTGAAAAGAGTCAGAGATGCTTCATGTGATTAACAAATAGGTTCCATACTCTCATCTGGGTTTGTTTCATCTCTGTCCCTCTTGCCAAGATGTCTTCGTGTACTATAAATCAAGCAAGAGTCTGCGCATTGCAAGCCTCGTGAGTGCTACAACAACACTAAAAGAACATCGAAAATCATGCAAGAACCGGCAATGCCACCGTGGATCGATGTCGGGCGATGTGGAGCACTGGTTGACACCGGATGTATAGCACAAGTCCTCGCCAGCATGCAAAGAGATATCAAGGCGCAGATCTACTAGACTAGCAAGATCTCGAGCAAACTAAGCAAGGTAAGCTAGCCGAAGGGTGGACGTTGAGATCGTGGTGGATCGCAGAGCGCCGAGGCAGGGAAGATGCCGAGGTGACGGAGGCCCAAAGGGGTTCTTACGCCGCAATGATGCAGAAGGAGGAAGCACAAGAAGAGCACATCAGTCAGAGATCAGATATGAGGGAAATAGCCGGCTTGCAAAGATCTGGGGGCCGGTGAGGCAGGTAGGTAGGCGGACGGGCGACGAATACCAGAGGAGGAGGGGAACGTGGTGGCAGAGGTCCCGACCTCTCAATGCATCAGGGACAAAGGAGAGGTTTTGTCGGGACCCAAAAATACACTCGACCCTCTGTATATCTTGCACTAGTCCAGATCACACTAGTGCACACAAAGACAACATCGAAATATCAATTCCATATACAAAGATAACTAATAAATAGGCAATAACAATAAACATCAGAGTAAAGACCTTAAGGTCAAAGCTTACAATTAATGCCTCAGAAGGCAAAAAGCTCAAAGAAGCTGCAGCGGAACGAAACGGGATAACTCGAGTGAAGCCCATCCATATGCCCACAGCAATCGGTTTGAGGTCGCGACCTAGTTCTCCACGATCCTTGAAGTAGACCTTGTTGATCGGCGACTCCTTCACTTCGCTGATTCGTCAAAGCAAGCGTGAGTACACACTGCATCGCAAGTCATACCACGTAAATGCAATTTATAGATGCAAAGCTTATTCCAAGGGAATGGCATTCTGTGGTTATTTTGCGTAAATGCAACATTTGCAATTGAATACAAATAATAGATTGAAAACCAAGTAAAACAAATAGATAATCATAATTTAACAATTTGATTTCACAAAGACACACACGACCTAAACAGATTATTCACATAGCCATGTGATTTAGATCACACGACTCCCTTCCCACACGCTTTTATGAAAATCTACCCCTAGTGTGAAATCCCGAGCACGCCCATAACATGACACGGCTATTCAATAGTTTTACACTCTGCAGAGGTTGTACAATTTTACCCACAAGACACGAATTTCTAGTTTGTTTGGCATCCGCCGATACCATCGCCACTACCTTAGGTAAGCGATCTAGAGCACGTGACAAGGCCTTTACAAAGTCTGCTTTGACCCGATTCGCTTTCGCTAAGGTTTCGCCGCCGCCCCTTTATGCCGAATTGTCAACCAAAACAGAATCAATCAAAACATCGCTAATTAATTAGCCAGTCCGCCCCATACCGCATATGTGGTTGTGCTTAAGGCCCGATTCAATGGCGCACATGGTGAGGTCCTTAATTGACCAAGGCAAGACTTCCACATGCCAACTAAACCACACAACCACACCGATTAATATTCACACAGATCACACAGATTATTGTCCACACAGATCACACAGATTCCACCATTTCAAGACAAGATCCACCACTTGCCTCGGTCCAAATCCTTTTACCACCCAGTTGATTTAAGTGCAACACATGCCACAAAGACACATAGTACACACAGATTATTATAAGATTGCATAATCACTTAGTCGATTAATAATTGCGCCTCACATGAGTAAATGATTCGTGGCATGGCTAAGCAATCTACTCAGATTAACCAACCCACGTTGGTGCTACAATATTTACCAACTATTAAATAACCAAGCTAGGGTGACAAAAGATTATGACATATCAAATAGGCAAGGAGGTTATAACAAATGGGATAATAGCTACACCCAAAAGCATTTAAATAAATACTTAAAGTAAATGCAATAATTTGAATCAAAGTAACCTTTGAAAACCGGGATTCAATATGATCAAAGGTACAACTTGCCTTGCTAGAGCAATGACGATCTTGAATTAACTTCGATCTTCAACTTCCTTGAACTTCAGCCCTTCTGACGATTCCGGACTTCGACGCCTAACGAGAGAGCACACTCAAAACAAACCAAAGACAAAAGACAAATCAAATAAACTCCAAACCTGAAATTGAATGGTACCGAAAGGTAGATAATGAATTTAGGAATTTGAATGGACTCAAATGGAATTCGGATGAAGAAGATTTGGCTCTCTAAGATTGAATTTCATATGAATGATGAAAAAGAATATTCAGAGAATATTCCTTTGGATTAAATAATTAAAAGAATTAGATACTTACAAGTGGGGTCCACTGGTAAGTGAGAGGATGAACTCAATGGATGACATGTGGGCCAAGGTGTTGGAGAGAGAACAAGATAAAGATAGAGAGTGACCATTGGGACCTGATGAATATTCCTCAATTAAATTATTTCTAAATTCGAAAAAGGATGAGTGGATGACAAAGGGACCGATCAGATTTATGAATTTCTAGAATTAAAAATAATTCTAGAAATAAGGTAAAGATAGCGACATGTGGGACCAACAAGATAAAGGACTTTTCAAGAATTAAATTAATTCCTAAAATAGGACTAGGGTTTGACATGTGGGCTATTGGTCTATGGACCAGTCCATAAAGATATGCTAGTCCAAGGTGGACCAAGCTCAAGGCTAGGGTTTGACTAAGGGTTGACCGACATGCGGGACCCGCATGTAAGTGAGAGGAATAATTAGGGTCATAAATGGAAGGATGACATGTGGGCTCAACATGTAAGAGATACATACATACATACATACATATATATATATATATATATATATATATATATATATATATATATATATATATATATATATACACACACACACACATACGCATATACATATATATATATACATGGCTTGGATTTGTATGAATGACAAATTGGGACCACACATCGAAAGAGATGAAACCAAGGAAGCAAAGAGGAATAGGAGTTCCTACTGTTGGTCTCGTACATGAGACTTCAATTGATATGGCAATAATTAGAGCAATAGAGAGGATTAACAAAGAAGGAAGGCATAGAAAAGAAATCAACAGATGCCACGTAACTTCAGAGCTAACCAAGCAACAGCAAGAATAAGAGTTCTGCTGAAATTGGCGCCTGCGCGTCGCAAGCATCAATTATTTTGGTGTCTGATGGAAAGAAAAGAGAGAAAGAATTAGTAGCAGGATCAACAGATGAGGTAACGAAGCAAATTAACAAAGACAATGCAAAGCAAACAGAGAACAGAACGAACCCATTCAGCCGTTCTTCTTCTCAACAAAAGAAAAGCTACAGCATGGCTGTTTTGGCGACGGGGGTGGCCGGCGGCGAGGACGCAGCAATGGCGATGAAGGGCAAAACGGAAAGGAAACGACGAGGCGGAGATGATGACGCGTCCGGACATCAAGATTCGCCCATGCGACGGCAGCGACGCCGAAGAACGGCGACCATGGCGGCTCTCACGGACGCCAGAATTCTTCCGCGATGCTCGCAAAAGCGAGGCGAGCACAACAGAGAACGCGGCGATCGCGAACCCAACGGTGGTGGAGTTGAAGGCGAGGATCAACGGTTATGAGTAATTGGCCGGAGAAGGACGGCGTAAGAGGAGAGACAACGCCGATTCTCAAATAAGACGCGTTGATGAAACTTGAATCTAAAAGAGGGAAAGATAGGTATGAACGAGGGGCACGAGATGACGCGATCGGATTTTGGAAAAACTCACCGAGGAAGCGAGGAGCTCGATTTAACGCCATGGCTCGACATGGCCGACGGTGTTCGCGATCTTCGGGCGAAGGAAGGAAGCATGATGTAGAGGACGACGACGCGAAGCCAACGCCGCAGACGGTTTGGCCGGAGGACGTCGGACGAAGGCGCAGTCACGGAGAAGAACTTCGTGAAGCTCGGTTTTCGCAGATTGCGATGAAACGAGGATGATTCGGAGGAAACCAAATCAGGGATTGGAAGAGGAGATCAATACAAACGCGTGAGCGCAAAACGGTTCACTTTTTACACACCGAGGAGAAAGATATGGAATTTAGAATTTTGAGTTTGAACGACGCAGCATCGAATCTGGACGGAGACTCCTACCGCTTTCGCTAGTTCCGAGGAAAACGATGATGAACAGTTCCTCATGATTTACTGTAGCACGTTGGACCTGGATGAACAGTACCCGACGGGTACGGTAGCAATCTTGACAGAGAGAGAAAAGGGAATTTTCGGAATTAAAGAAAATCCCAAAAATCAAGGAGGCCAAATAAAATAGCAAACAAATCCGTAAAAATCTCGAAAATACCGAAAATTCCTTGAAACACAAGGAAGCCAAATAACACAGGTTTTTATTTAATTAATGTTTAGATTAGTCAAATTAAATATTTTTAATTTAGGAAATTCCCAATTGCTTTATTAATTCAAATAAAATTGGTGAAATTTTCCAGGACCTAAACTATTTAAAAGATTTTTGAAAACCCAAATTTTGGGACGTTACAAACCTCCCCTTAAAGGAATCTCGTCCCCGAGATTCAGTCGCTATAGAATAGGTTAAAGGACTCAAATTTCTGTTCTCTTCTTCGCTTTCAAACAGCTTTGATTTTGACAGAACTGCTCTTTTGAACACTTGCGAGGCAATGCCTTGCTTCTTGCTTCAATGGAAATTTGACAAATTGGCTCTTGGCAGGAAGGCTTCTTGAAACTCGATTGCTTCGACGGTCGCTTGATCGGTGCTCGCAGACACTTCGAGTTGAGGAGATCCTCGCTTCTAACGGTAACTTAGATTGACAACTAACTCTTCTCCCGAGCTTCAAAATCAACAGTCGACACATCTCTGCTATCTCTATCGCATAATCGCTCACACGATCTTTAACAGCATCCAAAGGATGAACATGGTCATGAGGGTGATAATCAGATAATCCGCGTAGCTTTTCTCGCCGAATTAAGTTACTCACAATCCTTCAGATTTAAGACACTTGGCCTTCGCTTGATTAATGTAAAAATCCACATACTTTGTGATCTGCTCGCCTAAAGCCGAAAGCAATGACTTGCAATCAACCAACGCAAATTTTAGATGGTGACAATCGTGAACTAACTGCAACCGATGTCAGAGGGGAAACTCGCACGTAACACTTACTTGCTCGACCGTTCCATGAGTTAAGACACGACTCACTATTCTTTCAATTTGTCCGCCGATTCGTGGTGATACACAAGATCGAATCGAATGAGCATCCAAGGCTTCATAGGCACTCATCAACGACACGAGGTAAACCGATCCTCACCGACATTAACTTTTCTCGACACTTCGTGCAAACCGGTCATCTTTGTCGATCCGACACTATACCAATTTCGTGAATACCATCTCGTCAGATACAATCTCGTCAGATACCACTTTGCTAGACAATCTTCAAACTCAGTGATATTACTAGGAATGAACAGCAGATTTCTTTGACAAAACTGTCTGATCAAGACTGAATTTCCAGCATCGGTTTGTACTCTAGGGTTCAACTGATATCTTGCTGCACTGACTGAAGACTGACTTCTGGATTCCACAAGTAACTTTAGCTGACTGAACAATAGATTATTGCGATAGCGCTTCTGAAATTCTTACTGATTCAGTTCACTTTTGGCGACCTAGGCGATCTTGTTCTTTTACAATGATGAGGGTCTTGGCTATCTTGAACGACTGCTTTACTGATCTTCAACTGACACTGACTTGCTCACAGATGATTCTGGGGAGAACTGAAATTCTTACTCAAAACTCAAACAAGCTGACTCTGAGGTCCTGAAGATTAGCTCTTGGGTAGACTGAATCTTCGCACAACTTGTGCTAATAATCATCATGACAGCTCACATTGGTGCTTGACAAAACGGAAGAACTTGATTTGACACTGCCCATATCCGAGGGAATCCTCTTATCTCGCTTCTATCATTTCTATAAACTCTTTTAACAACTTTTGGCGTTCTTGCATCTGGAGTGAGTGACTGGTTCTTCTGAGGACACTGGCTGATGTAGTGACCTTCTTTACGACAACTGTAACAGACACGGGTCGAAGCTTGTGACTTTTCTGATGAGACTAAGGTAGAACGACTATCCTTCTTGAAGGTTGAAGCTTGTCGCTTTGTAGGGCATCTCTTGACATAATGGTCTTGCTTACCACACTCGAAACACAATAATCGATTTATACTAGCTTGCTTCTCTTTTGAAATTTGGTTGCCAAGGTCAACATTCTGCTTTTGTGATTCTTCTACCGACAACTGCAATCGACAAAGGCTTGCCTTCTTTGCTAATGCTCTAACCGTGGCTCGGAAATTTTCTCGGGTTGTGTTGCGTAGTCAACACCGAGTACATGGGGCAATCGCTCGGACAATGGTCATCGCCTTCACATAAGAAGCATGTGATCTTGCTCATTGGGCATTCTCCAACTAATGGTTTTCTTCAAGAATCGAACAATTCATATTGTGCTCATCGGCGCTATGGCCTATTTCTCCACAACAGATACAGGCACAATCTTCTGACTTATCTGATTGGCAGCACTTCAAATGACAATGGCTGGATTTGGTGTAGGATCTCGGAATATCAGGTTTCTCTTGATCACTCTTACTTGATGTTGCATGTTGTTGACGAAAAGCAGCGGTGAACTCTGACTAGGTGATGGTTTGCTTGTCCTGATGGGTTGTGCGAGATTTTTCCCACCAATCTAATGCAACTCCTTCTAACTGACGAGCAGCATAGAAAACTTTCTCATTATTGTTGCAGAAAACTTTCTCATTATCGTTGCATTGCGCAACAATTAGCTTTTCCTCTATGGTGTGAATCCAAGATTCTGCATTCTTGAGCTTGTCTGATCCTTTAAAGACAGGTGGCTTGGTCCTCATGAACTTCGCCAACTTGGGCTGAGGGCGTCTTGCTGGGATGGCAACGAGTCGTGAATCACCACGAGGTTACTACTATCCGTGCTTGCATCGCCGCTGGCATAAGCCGATTCTCGCGGCGAGAACTGCTCGTCCGATGCATCACTACCGCCACCAAGATAGTTGCCGGTTATCGCTCGCCTGCATCGACGCTGGCAACGGGCGATGGTCTCGCTTGATTATTCTCGATTCATCAATTAACTAAGGTAGCGGTGGTCCGATTCTCACTTTGGGTCATCATGTTGTTCATGAATTGAGTTTGAGCTACCAAGAATTGTTGCATGACCGATCTCGCTACTCTAGATACTAGCAATCGTTTCATCGATTGACGGAATCTGAGCCGTACAGCCGCCTCAAGATTACCGACAAGGTTGGCTTCATTAGGTTCTTTATCTGCCAAGTTGACCAGGCTAATAGATGAGAGGAAAAGCATAAAGTAAGGGAAGACAATCTACTTAGAGGAGTAGGTTTAACCCAAGGACACTAAGAACACAAATAGTCAAAAGCTATTAAGAAGCATAAAGCTCACGCACAAACTACACACAAGAGAAAGAAGACGAAAAGCTAATCGCCTAATCGATTAAACTCTAACTTAACTAGGTGACTTGGCTCAACACACGAGAAGAACCAACACCGATTTTATCCTATATGGTCGGGTCTCAAGAAAACTCGAATCGGTCACGGTCTTCATCAAACGCTGATCGCTTATGCGATCCTTGCAAAGTAACCTTGGCGAAAGACGGGCGACGAAGACTTCTTCTTGGTCTTCAATTCTTGCATTTAACTTGTCTTGAACACTTGGGGATATATTGATACGTTGTTGCTGGTTGCATGGTCTTCGAAGAGTTGCTCAAAACAACTCTTGGGCATCCACCGAGATATTTGGTACAGATCACGACAACTATAGAAGTTATGAGAGAAGCGAGTCCAATTCAATACTCAAAACGGTGAGCAAGAATATAGATGAGAAAGAAACAGAATGGAAGAGTATAGAAGCTAGACAAGATGAGAATAGCACAACATTAAGATTTTTCATTTGCAAAATAGGTTTTGAAGTTTTCCTTAAAAACGACCATTCTAACTAAGGTCACGACCTACAGTCGATATGGCTCTGATACCACCTCTGTCGGGACCCAAAAATACACTCGACCCTTCAGGTATATCGTGACTAGTCCAGATCACACTAGTGCACACAAAGGACAACATCGAGGAAATATCAATTCCATATACAAAGATAACTAATAAATAGGCAATAACAATAAACATCGAGTAAAGACCTTAAGGTCAAAGCTTACAATTAATGCCTCGTAGGCAAAAAGCTCAAAGAAGTCGCAATGAACTAAACGGATAACTCAGTGAAGCCCATCCATATGCCCACAGCAATCGGTCAAAAGCGCGATCTAGTTCTCCACGATCCTTGAAGTAGACCTTGTTGACTGGCGATTCCTTCACTTCTGCTTGATTCGTCAAAGCAAGCGTGAGTACACACCGTACTCGCAAGTCATACCACAGAAATGCAATTTATAGATGCAGGCTTATTCCAAGGGAATGGCATTCTGTGGTTATTTTGCAGAAATACAACATTTGCAATTGAATACAAATAATAGATTGAAAACCAAGTAAAACAAATAGATAATCATAATTTAACAATTTGATTTCACAAAGACACACACAACCTAAACAGATTATTCACATAGCCATATGATTTAGATCACACAGCTCCCTTCCCACACAGTTTTATGAAAATCTACCCCTAGTGTGAAATCCTCGAAACACGCCCATAACCGCGACACGGCTATTCAATAGTTTTACACTCGCAGAGGTTGTACAATTTTACCCACAAGACACGAATTCTCTAGTTTGTTTGGCATCCGTCGATACCACCGCCACTACCTTAGGTAAGCGCCTAGAGCACGTGACAAGGCCTTTACAAAGTCTCGCTGACCCGATTCGCTCGCTAAGGTTTCGCCACCGCCCTCTTGCGCTCAATTGTCAACCAAAACAGAATCGAATCAAAACATCGCTAATTAATTAGCCAGTCCGTCCCCATACCGCATATGTGGTTGTACTGTTAAGGCCCATTCAATGGCGCATATGGTGAGGTCCTTAATTGACCAAGGCAAGACTTCCACATGCCAACTAAACCAAACAGCCACACCGATTAATATTCACACATCACACAGATTATTGTCCACACAGATCACACAGATTCCACCATTTCACACAAGATCCACCACTTGCCTCACCCAAATCCTTTTACCACCCAGTTGATTTAAGTGCAACACATGCCACAAAGACACATAGTACACACAGATTATTATAAGATTGCATAATCACTTAGTCGATTAATAATTGCGCCTCACATGAGTAAATGATTCGTGGCATGGCTACAATCTACTCAGATTAACCAACCCACGTTGGTGCTACAATATTTACCAACTATTAAATAACCAAGCTAGGGTGACAAAAGATTATGACATATCAAATAGGCAAGGAGGTTATAACAAATGGGATAATAGCTACACCCAAAAGCATTTAAATAAATACTTAAAGTAAATGCAATAATTTGAATCAAAGTAACCTTTGAAAACTGGGATTCAATATGATCAAAGGTACAACTTGCCTTGCTAGAGCAATGACGATCTTGAATTAACTTCGATCTTCAACTTCCTTGAACTTCAGCTCCTTCGGACGATTCCGGGACTTCGACGTCTAACGAGAGAGCACACTCAAAACAAACCAAAGACAAAAGACAAATCAAATAAACTCCAAACTGAAATTGAATGGTACTGAAAGGTAGATAATGAATTTAGGAATTTGAATGGACTCAAATGGAATTCGGATGAAGAAGATTTGGCTCTCGGAAGATTGAATTTCATATGAAATGATGAAAAAGAATATTCAGAGAATATTCCTTCGGATTAAATAATTAAAAAGAATTAGATACTTACAAGTGGGGTCCACTGGTAAGTGAGAGGATGAACTCAATGGATGACATGTGGGCCAAGGTGTTGGAGAGAGAACAAGATAAAGATAGAGAGTGACCATTGGGACCTGATGAATATTCCTCAATTAAATTATTTCTAAATTTCGAAAAAGGATGAGTGGATGACAAAGGGGACCGATCAGATTTAGGAATTTCTAGAATTAAAAATAATTCTAGAAATAAGGTAAAGATAGCGACATGTGGGACCAACAAGATAAAGGACTTTTCAAGAATTAAATTAATTCCTAAAATAGGACTAGGGTTTGACATGTGGGCCATTGGTCTATGGACCAGTCCACAGAGATATGCTAGTCCAAGGTGGACCAAGCTCAAGGCTAGGGTTTGACTAAGGTTGACTGACATGCGGGACCCGCATGTAAGTGAGAGGAATAATTAGGGTCGCTAAATGGAAGGATGACATGTGGGCTCAACATGTAAGAGATACATACATACATACATACATATATATATACATATATATATATATATATATATATATATATATATATATATATATACACACACACACATACGTATATACATATATATATATATATATATATACATGGCTTGGATTTGTATGAATGACAAATTGGGACCACACATCGAAAGAGATGAAACCAAGGAAGCAAAGAGGAATAGGAGTTCCTACGGTTGGTCCGGTACATGAGACTTCAATTGATATGGCAATAATTAGAGCAATAGAGAGGATTAACAAAGAAGGAAGGCATAGAAAAGAAATCAACAGATGCCACGTAACTTCAGAGCTAACCAAGCAACAGCAAGAATAAAGAGTTCTGCTGAAATTGGCGACGGCGTCGGCGGCATCAATTATTTTGGTGCTGCGATGGAAAGAAAATAGAGAAAGAATTAGTAGCAGGATCAACAGATGAGGCAACGGTAGCAAATTAACAAAGACAATGCAAAGCAAGAGAGAACAGAACGAACCCATTCAGCGTTTTTCTCAACAAAAGAAAAGCTACATGCATGGTCGTTTGGCGCCGACGGGTGGCCGGCGGCCGAGAGCACGCAGCAGCGGCGAAAGGGCAAAACGGAAAGGAAACGACGAGGCGGAGATGATGACGCGTCCGACATCAAGATTCGCTCCATGCGACGGCAATGACGCGAAGAACGGCGACCATGGCGGCCTCACGGACGCCAGAATTCTTCCGGCGATGCTCGCAAAAGCGAGGCGAGCACAACAGAGAACGCGGCGATGCGAACCCAACGGTGGTGGAGTTGAAGGCGGATCAACGGTTATGAGTAATTGGCCGGAGAAGGACGGCGACAAGAGGAGAGAAAACGCCGATTCTCAAACGCACGGTTGATGAAACTTGAATCTAAAAGAGGGAAAGATAGGTATGAACGAGGGGCACGAGATGACGCGATCGGATTTTGGAAAAACTCACCGAGGAAGCGAGGAGCTCGACGAACGCCATGGCTCGACATGGCCGACGGTGCTCCGGCGATCTTCGCGAAGGAAGGAAGCATGATGTAGAGGACGACGACGCCAAGCCAACGCCGCAGACGGTTTGGCCGGAGGACGCCAGACGAAGGCGCGAGTCACGGAGAAGAACTTCGGTTGAAGCTCGGTTTTCGCAGATTGCGATGAAACGAGGATGATTCGGAGGAAACCAAATCAGGGGATTGGAAGAGGAGATCAATACTAACGCGTGAGCGCAAACGGTTTGCTTTTTACACACCGAGGAGAAAGATATGGAATTTAGAATTTTGAGTTTGAACGACGCAGCATCGAATCTGGACGGAGACTCCTACCGCTTTCGGTTAGTTCCGAGGAAAACGATGATGAACAGTTCCTCACAAATTACTGTAGCACGTTGGACCCAGATGAACAGTACCCGATGGGTACGGTAGCAGTGCGGTAGGAGAGAGAAAAGGGAATTTTCGGAATTAAAGAAAATCCCAAAAATCAAGGAGGCCAAATAAAATAGCAAACAAATCCAGAAAAATCTCAGAAAATACCAGAAAATTCCTTGAAACACAAGGAAGCCAAATAACACAGGTTTTTATTTAATTAATGTTTAGATTAGTCAAATTAAATATTTTTAATTTAGAAAATTCCCAATTAAGCTTTATTAATTCAAATAAAATTGGTGAAATTTTCCAGGGACCTAAACTATTTAAAAGATTTTTGAAAACCCAAATTTTGGGACGTTACAGGTTTCTTCCCCTACTACTCAACCCAAAGTCCAAAACCAATGAGAAACCATGGATTCAAATCGAATGAAACCAAAAATACTCCACCCGAACCAATCCAAACCAACTTGCTTTACAAGCAAACCCAACCTAACCTAGTCCATTTTGCTCTTCAACCCATTTGAATCCATCCAATTGTATCTATTCCTTGAACCCAACCCACTCAACCTATTTAAGTCCAAACCATTACTAGGCCTAGGCGTGCATGAAAGATGAAGAAAGCACCATGTTGCAGATGACAGTATACTAGATAAAGGGATGTAGGAGGCATTGGATTTGTATCGTGGACCCAACAGTTCCGGGCCATACTGTTGGTTTGGAAGTTAATGGTATAGCATGTGGTAGACATTTCATTTTGTTATACAGTTGTAATAGGTGTAACATCTACACATGATTAATCTGCACCATTATAATATGCCCTACCAAACTAAGTAGTGTAGATTTTCTCTTTTTCTCTCAATTAATGAAAGAATCTAGGAAATTTCTTTTTTCGGCTTTATGAATCACTTTAAGATTTTCTGTACTTCCAAAGTGAAGGAGATACATTGAATATCACCATTTATAGGTAGTACTATTGCTGACTTTTATTTCAACATAATAAAGCTAAAGGGAGGGATCCACATGGCATGGACTCATGGTTTAACTTCTATTTTCAATTAAAGCCTAATTATATGTGGGCATATATGTCATATTATGTTTTAATTAAATTGTATTTATTGCAATAAATTAGTTTTCAATTGGACAACTGCTAACGAACTAGGGTTCAGTGGTCATATAAACATTAGTTAGTAAATAATCCTAAATTAATTACAACGAGGTATTTAACTAAAGCGGTTAGTTTAACTATTTGATGTGGTCCATTGTTCGTTTGGGCATTTATAAATGTAAGATTATATTTTAATAGTGTCTCGAATTAAATTCAATATTAAAGATAAATATTAACGCCCTATCAACAATTCTTAACTAACATCTTACATAATTTATTTTAATTACTATCAATTAAGTAGGGCCCATTGGCCCAACCATTATTGAAATATTAGCTAAATTAATAGTTTTAATTTAAATTTCAATTGAAACATTTAACGAAATGAACTATTTTAACTAAACACTAATTGACATGGCCTATGATCATTTCAACATTATGTTTTATTAGAGACAAAGTTTTGTTTTGATAGAATTTCTATTTAAATTAACATCTTCATATAATGGCATACTGCCTAACTTAATCAATTAAGTTCTTATTATTGATATTACCATTTAGGAATGGCCTAGGGCCTACATGCCATTGAGATAATTATATTTTAATACAACTCCTAATTAAATTTACCCTTTAATTTAAATGCTATTAGCACACTAATCATTTTTAATTAACATCTAATTACTTGATTTAACCACTAATTAATACAACCGCAATTGCAATTTGCTAATTGAAACATCTATTACTAATTTACCTACTAACTGATTATAATTAATCAATTAATTGGGTGGGGCCCGCTGATATTGAATATCAATAAGTTTAACTTAATTACAAATGATTTATTTAGCTAAATTGATTATTTTAATTCAATAGTAATTGATGTGGCCATTGGTTCATTTAACAAATATATACGCACCGATGACGAGCGCGGTGCCAGCGGAGGAGGCGTGGATGGCAACTGACAACAGCGAAAACGGAACCAGGGAGCGGAGGTGGTCGTAAGGGTGGTGGTGGTGTGGCTCAAGGGGGTTGGTGGCGTGCGATCAGCGGCGCACAACGGCCAGAGATGGGGAAGGAAAAAGGGGTGGCAGCGCTAGAGGGGGAGAACGGGGAAAAAAAAAAGGGCACGCACGAGAATGAGGTGAGTGAGGGGAGCTCATTGGTGCATGTGACAGTAGAAGATACAGGCCGAGGTGGGCTTGCGATGAGGGTTGAGGGTAGCACAACAAGGTCCGCGCGCTGGCAGTGCTACGGAGATGGAGAGCGTGAGTGAGTGATAGGGGGAGATGGAAGAGGGTGTGTGGATGCCCTAGTGCAAACGAATTGGAGGGAGGCCCACCGAAGCAGGAATGATGGCGATGGCGACAGTGTTCGCCCGGAACGGAAGAAGACGATGGCGGCGTGGGCTCCTGTGGGTGAAGAAGAAATTGAGGGAGGGGAAGTGAGGAGGGTGACTGGGAACACAGATTGATGTAGAAGAAGTGGTGAGGAGCTCACCAGGGTGGCTGAAACGGCAAGGCGAAGGCGGCGGCTGGCATAGGCAGGGTGATGTCATGGGCTCGAGTCAGGATCGGGGAGGAATATGGTGGTGTGGGAGACGATGAGGGAGGCACGATGTAACACCCTGGCTATGTGGAAGCCAAGATGCTGCCTAAACTTCTAACACGAATCAACACTATAAGTTGTTTCCAACAAATTAACAACTAAAGACAGCTAAACTTCATCACAAAAATATATATCTAACTTAATTAATCTAAATTTCAGCAAGCATGTAACTTTAAATCTCAGTTTATAACATTTCATTCAAGAGGAACAATGTGAGCACCCGGATTTATTAAGCTCATAATACTTAGTCATCCAATTGACCCTAGTATTATCAACCAAATAAACCCAGTCTCGAGAGATGTATACTCCCGAATGCAAGATACATACCTCACAACAAAAGAATGTATCAATTCCATACAACACATAGTACATAAGCAACAAACCCGAGTTAATATTAAGGAATAGGTTATTACAAAGAGGGCCTTCGGCCAAATCACAACAAGAACTACTAAGAATAACAATGAAGCAAAAGTGCCATAAAGATGGCTATAACACAAAGCCAATCGGTGTGCCTTAACCCTAGGCATCTCGACCGACCGCCAAGCTAGTCGTCAAGAAGTCGCAACACGTAGCACAAAAGAGGCTCTTGAGCTCACCTCTTCCTCTGCAACAAAAGCCACAAAATGCCACAACCACGCGCGATGAGTACATAAAGTACTCCGCAATACTTACGTGTGAGATAACGTAACTATAAATAGCTACATGCAAGCTTTATTTAAGTGGATGAGGCTTTGGACTTATTTTAGCATAAAGCAAGTTTCATTTGCAATAACATAATAGATTGAAGGCAATTTGGCAAAGCATTTTAATTGTTGAAATAACAACGAGATAATAACATAGTAACAAAGAACAAGATCAACTCGAAGTGACTAACCCAAGTCACCACAACAATAGCATGAACTCCCCGTTCATACCAACCATGTTAAGTTTTAATTAAAGGTTGTAGTCTAATTCTCACGGAAAATAACCAAGCGTGTCCATAACCTAGGGCGAGGCTATTCAATAGTTTTATCCTGCAGGGTGTACCAATGTACCCACACGTCAGACCGCCTTTCCTTTAAGCACACTACCAAAGGTATGTCGGCACGGCTAAGTCCTACGAGACATTTCCAATGGACAAGTGCTAATTCGACCAAGACAACCCACGGGATAAGGACCCAATGGACAGCCCTAACCGCCCGCCAACGCTCCATTCCCACACCACACACACACAGCTTTATCTTTAAAACACACCAACCGAGCGACCCCAATTAGCACCGCCCAAAGTACTTAGTCAAGAGAGGTCCTATATCCCCTCGTGTGGTTAGCACGCATAATTGCTTGGATCAATGGCGCAAGAATTCGGTCCTTGTTGACTCAGGCATACCACCACATCCAAAACCACACCATCCATCCAATATGCCCAAGTCTAAATCAATCTTTTATTTTCAGTTTTTGATTTTACAATTAATCAAAGCACAAGTGTTTGGACATATAGGAGTAATAATCAGCTTTGAGTGATCAAGACCATCGACTAAGTCGATGATCGCCCATAACTACCGAAAACTAAGCATGTCTAAGCCATTTACATCGAAACTACTATGATAAGAGCTCATCCAACGAGCTCCCACCACAGCAAATAACCTAGGCTCATGTTAGTAGAGGATAAACAATTCCTACAGATTATGCAACTACAGGCTTGCTAGCGATATTTTAACACAAAGTAGCATGCATACATACAAGTAAAACAATATATTAAGCTTTAAAGTAATGGGACAATGATGGAAATGATCAAACTGCTTGCCTTGTTGTTGCTGGTCAAGTTGTGGCAGAGGGTCACTCTCGGGATCACCACAAATGTCGAAGCCTAACGGAAAAGCGATAAAGAACCGATAAGAACGAAAAACCAAAAAGACTCAACAGAGAAGCTTCTCCGAATGCTATGAAAATTTTACAGCAGCACGACAATGATTTATCATGAATTTAGCAACAAGAACCAATTGGTTTGGATTCTTAAAGCAAAAGATATGATGAAATCATACCTTTCGACCTAAAAATACCAAACCGCACTATTCACTAATTTAATTATGAGGCAACATTTTCTAGAACAGTGGTGACACTGAAATTTTACAGCAAAACCAGCACCTCATGAGATGAATAACACAATTGAGTTCATCTCATTTGGAGCTAGATTGCTCTTCCTACCATTTTTCAAAAACAAGAACTTGAACAAAATTATAATGCACAAGTCCTCATTTTCCTAATAGCAACATGCTCAAAACCAATTTTCACAGTGAGTTCACTAATAGAGGAAACCAACAAAGTTGGTCTCACCCAAAAATAATCTACAGAGCATTAGTTATGTATTTTACAAGTTAAGCATCAATTTGAGTGTACACTTAAAGTGAGTTTTAAAATCTAATGGCAAAACTGTGCTCTGGAGCTGAACTCAACTTACAATCATTTTTGGATTAAAGTCAAGTTCAATACAGAGCTAACACAATTTGAATGACCTCATTTGGATTTAGAATGAATTAGATATGAACTTCTAAAGTTATACCTTATTTCAGTTCACAATTTTAACAGATCACTGGAATTCTAAAAACCCTAAAGACATGGGAGGTCATAAGCGGCTCAGATCACACGGGGGAGGTCCTCAACGGTTGAGATCTTCCAAAGGAAGATCCAAACTATCAAGATCTCCCCGAGGAAGATCTACATCGTCAGGGCCTCACAGGGGAGGTCCTGGACGGTCTAGATGTTCCAAGGGAGGACTTTGATGGTCCAGATCGTCCGAGGAGGACCTTGACGGTCAAGATCTACCCGGGAGGTCATGAACGGCCGAGATGACCTGTGGGAGGTCCTAAGGGAGGTCCTAACGCCACAGCACCTCCGTGGAGGTCTGGACGGCCACGATAGCGCAAGGGGGAGGTCTTGGACGCTCCAGATCTCCTCGGAGGAGGTCATGGATGTCCCCGAGCTCGCGACGCACGCACGTGCTTGGACAAGGGATAAATGCGCGCGGGACAACGAGGAGGTCCGCGCGCGGGAGGTCTTAAATGTGCGCAAGGGGAGGATTAAATGCAGTTAAGATACGCCAATGATTTCAATGATTTGAGCACATGATTAGTGCATTAAATGCGACAAATCTCTGTTCTAAAAACGACAATGGCGCCACTGCCTTGTCCGACAAAGACCCGGGTTTGAAGAAATGGTCCTCGCCGGCGATGTAGGCCTCGCCATGCGACATCCAATGGTACCACCGAGTGCACAATAACTTTGCGCACCCAAAGGACCTCCTCTCAATGGCGGCGACGGCTTTAAACGCCATGAGCCGAGAGGGCACGAAGGCACCACACGGCAAAATCCAAAATGCGAAATAAAGCTCCGCGACATCCATTCAAGCGTGTGCCCAAATAAAAGCTCCGCAACGTCATACATGCGGGTGCCCAGTGCTAAAGGACTATCAGGGAGTACCTGGAGGTCCTAAGGTGCTGAGGAGGTCGAGGAAGGGAGGACCGGTCGGGGGGAAAGGTGCTCCACTACCAACGCCAGACTCCGAGCTCCACTTTGTCCCTCTCGCAAATGCCCAACAAATCAAGTTAGGACTTGGTCCCAGAGGGTAGGGCACAAATGGAAGCAAGGAGAAAAGGAGGAAAACTCCAGGGACCCTTGTCCACCGAGGAGCTTCAAGCTTCTCAACAATGGCGCCAAGAGAGCTTTGGTGGTTTAGAGCTCACAAGCACGGGTGCAAGCAAGGGATAATGGTGTGCAAAGGAAGCCAAAGAAACAAGTGGGGAGGTTTTATACTTGGGAGAAGCAGCACACGAGTGGGGTTAAGCTCATGGTGAGCTTAGCCCATGGCTCGATTCATGGGGTTGGACAAGACACGAGGCCGACATGGTGACAGTCCGTGTGGACAGAGGGGCTAAGGTCGACTGCATTTAATGTGGGTCAGCAAAGAGTTGTTATAAGGTACACAGTGGACAGACACGCATTAACTCACTTGCTCAGGAACACGCATGCGTGACCAAGGAAGGAGAAGAACAGGGGAGGTCATTTTGACCGTTGGATAAGACTTCGGGGAGGTCCTAGCCATCGGATTCTATTTTTGAACCGTTACGCTTAAATGACTGGGAGGAGGTCCCAGCCACACGATCAAGGATGGGGAGGTCGTGGCCTCACGATTTCCTTAATGTGTATGCGCACGTGGGAAAATGGGATTAGGAGGTCCAAGGCGTTGGATCTCAATCCAACGGTGCGGACCTCCTGTGAGGTCTTAACCGCACATGAACTTAAGAACATGAGGGGGAGGTCATGGCCTAAGGATTCAAATCCAAGGGCACACAACCAAAAAGGATTTGCCTCGAGGCTTTGCGTGAAGCGCGAGGGAGGTCAAGACCTTTGGATTTTGATCCAACGGTGGTGATCAAGACAGGGGAGGTCCTGAGCCTCGCGCGTGGCGCAAAGGAGGTCTTGAGCTTGCGCAACACACAAGGGAGGTCATGGCCATTAGATTTAGATCTAAGGGCAACGACCTCACGTGCGCGGGGAGGTCTGATGCGCATAAGACAAGGAGGAGGTCGTGACCGTGGATTTTTAATCCAACGGTGCACAACACGAGATAGGGGAGGTCTTGTGCGCTGGATATTTTGAGGGAGGTCGGGTCGTTGGATCCGATCCAACGGCCACGACCTCGTTTAAATGGGAGGTTTGCTTAGTTTAATAGTGAGGGAGGTCATGGCCATGGATCTTGGATCCAAGGGCTACGACCTCAACAAGGTGGGATGTCCGAAGGATTTTGACAGACCGTGGAGGTTTTTGAGAATTAACACATAGGGGAGGTCATGACCGTGGATCTTTGATCCAACGGCTATGACTGATGAGGCGAGGAGGTCCTTGCGGTGTTGATCATGAGGAGGTCGTGGCGGTTGGATGTTAATCCAACGGCTACGACCTGATCAAGGTGGAGAGGAGGTCTGGCTGGGTGCAGACACGGGTTGGCTGGACCCGACTTTGCACAAATGCTAGCCCAAGGAACAAAGTGTAGGCTTTTAAATTTAGTTTTTAACAAATGAAACTTAGCATAATTATTTGTGATAGCAAATGAACTCCAAATTTGATGAAATTTTAACTGGAGCTTGCTGACAATGAGATTAACCTTGTATAAAATTTCCAGAGGTTATTATGCAATGCATTTTTCTCAGGAAATTCATGAAGGTTGTTCCAGGATTTGTTTTACCTCCAAAATTTACCAAACAAGTTTTACATCTTGGGATATTTTTCAGAGGGGTCCCACATCAGTTTTGGGACCAAGGAAAATATTTTCCAAATGTTTGGCACAAGATTTAAGATAATTGGAAAATGAGTTTGACTTTTGGTCAACAAGAGCTTGTGTTTTTGGATTACACAACTCTTGGACAAGAATTACATGAGTGTTTAGGGGTTTTCAAGGTGTGAGAAAAAGTTTTAATTTCTACACATATAATTATACTTGAACAAACCTTGTTTATACAGTTGGGATGTTACAAACAATATCATGAAAATATCCGAAAAAAGTTTATATCATCAACTAGCATGAGTAAAGCTTAAGGACGGACAATAAAAGCACCAAGAAACCAATTATTACAATAATCGAGTCTCATTGATCAAGGTAATAGAAATATTATTTGGTGATGGGTGTGTGCAGCTTTGTGATTTGCAACAGTGAGCTACTTCTCCCGAAGAATGTCATCCTCGACGATCATCTAAACAACAAAAGCAAGAGTGAGTCCATGACTCAGCAAATACAATTGAACATCATAGACAGTATCGAATCAAAGACAAATCATTCTTAATAAATCAAATACATAAGAAAAATGTCATGCACTTGATGCAAGTATGAAAATAAAATCCATTTCTCTTCTGCATATACCGGTATAGCCAATGAAACACCCGTCAGTGTTCACTCAGGCCCGTATTATCAAAATACGGGGATCCAAGGCCCGTATAAAGAATCTTTCATACGGCGATCTAGTGGCCCATATTGGAATGATGAGTTGTCCATATTGTGTAACGTCCCATTTGTCTAGAGTTTCGAAAAGATTTCAAAATAAAATAACCATTTGGGTTTGTTGTTTGCTCAAAGCTTAACTTGAAGATTTCAGAATGTGGAGATTTAACTTGAACTAATCAAACTTCAATTAATTCCTTTTAGTTGATTTGGAGTTATTGATGTTCTTTGGCTTTTAGCCTCTTTTCTCTGATTGCCTTGTTTGTCCTCCAGGCTAGCTTCTCCCCCTCTAGGTCTCTTTCTCTCCTTCTCTAGACTTTCCTCTTGCTGGGCATTCCTCTATGTCCAGATTCCCCTTTTGATTGGACATCTCCTGTTGCCCAGACCTTCCTTCAATTGGACCTCTTTGTAGGTTCAAACATCATTTACCCTTTGGACCTTTTTTTGTATCTTTTGTTTGGACTTCCTTTAGTCCAGACCTCCTCTTTGATGGTTTGAATCTCTTTGTGTTTAAACCTCCCCTTTGGTCTAAACTTTCATCTCTGTTTAGATCTCCTTTGATCTAGACCTCTTTCTCTGCTTTGGACCCCCCCCCGGTGGACCTCTCAATGTTCATTTGAACTTCCTGAGTTCATTTCAGCGCCCAGGGTCCTTTTGGAACTACCTGTGTCCATCGGACCACCCGGCGTTCAGTTAGGACCTCTCCTTACTCAGATCTTGACCGTTAGGACCTCTCTTTGGAGATCTTAGCCGTCAGGACCTCCCCTTGTTCAGATCTTGACCGTTAGGACCTCCCTTTGGAGATCTTAGCCGTCAGGACCTCCCCTTGTTTAGATCTTGACCCTTAGGACCTCCCTTTGGAGATCTTAGCCGTCAGGGCCTCCCCTTGTTCAGATCGTGACCGTTAGGACCTCCCTTTGGAGATCTTAGCTGTCAGGACCTACCTTGTTTGGATCTTGACCGTTAGGACCTCCCTTTGGAGATCTTAGCCATCAGGACCTCCCTTTGCTCAGATCTTGACCGTTATGACCTCCCTTTGGAGATCTTAGCCGTTAGGACCTCCCCTTGTTCAGATCTCGACCGTTAGGACCTCCCCTTGGAGATCTTAGCCGTCAGGACCTCCCCTTGTTTAGATCTGACTGTTAGGACCTCCCATTTGGAGATCTTAACCGCTCAGACCTCCCATTGTTTAGATCTGACCGTTAGGACCTCTCCTTTGGAGATCTTAACCGCTCAGACCTCCCCTTGTTTAGATCTGACCGTTAGGACCTCCCCTTTGGAGATCTTAACCAATCAGGACCTCCTTTGATCTTGATCTGACCGCCAGGACCTCCCGTTTGGAGCACCTCTGTTGGATCTCCTTTTTGGTTTCGGACCTCCCTTGCCCCTCCGCGCGGTCCGAACCAGCCTCACACCCTTCCCACTCGTGGACCGTCCGATCCTTTTTGGATGGCCTGATCGAGATGGAGGGTTCGGCAGGTCCAAACGTTCCCAGGTGTTGTGGATCGTCCGATCCATATCGAACGACCTAAATGAGATATAACTTTCGGATGGTCCGAACGTTCATTTCCTTTTGACCACCCGATTCCAATCGGACAGCCCTACTTCACCACGCCTTTAACTTCCTTAGAACCTCCTCCCCGCAGGACCTCCCTGTCTTTTGGGCCTCCTTGTCCTCTCGGACCTCCCCGTGGCCTTTTTGTACAGACCACCCTCGTGGTTTAGACCTCCCTCCCCCCCTTGAGGTCAAGACCTCTGGTCTTTCTGTAAGGACCACCCTAGTGGGCCATGACCTCCCCCGTGGGTCATGTCCTCCCCTTCGACCTCCCCCTGGGTCCCGACCTCTTCAGGACCCCTTGCCTCAGGACCTCCCCTTCAGGACCTCCTTTGACTCTCACAGGACCCCCTCCTGTTCCCAACCAGTTCCTTTGACTGTCCTGCTCGTTGTCTCAATTCCTTTGCCTCAGGTTCTTAAGCGCATTTGATGTGGTTTGAAGTCATATTAAAATGTTGTCCTTTCCTTTGTACTCATTTCTACTTTTTGTCACCTCTTTTGACTGTTTTAGTCCTTTGTTGTACATGCTAGCAATGTACCTTTTGTACCAATATCTTGAACCTGGTCGCTCCCTTTTTGTGGTGCTCCTATTTTCTGTCCTCTATAAATAGAGCACCAGGGGCATCTATTTCCTCTCTGTTCTTCACTCAACCTCTTCTCCCAACTCTTTCGGTTCTAGTGAGCTTTCCAAGCTCCTCTGGTTCGGACCTCCTTGGGTCTAGACCTCCCTTTCTTAGGACCTCCCTCCCGGACCTCCTCCTCTCAGTGGACCTCCTCTCTTTTTGCTTTAAGTAAGTTCTTTTGGTTTCTTGGAGTCTCTTTGCTTATTTGGTTTCTTTTGCGAATGTGTAGATCTTGGTTTTGCTAAAGAGCTCATGGATCAAGCCACCTCAACCGAAGCTTTGCTCATCAACAGAGGCAAGTCGTGGAATCCCTTGATCATCTTGATCCCATTTTACAAAAGTATTTTGATTTGTTAAACTTGCATGGCTATTTTTATAGAACTGGTTTGGGCAATAGCTATTCTCCTACTTGACATTATGCCCCCTTGGAATTTGGTACTTGACATGTTGACATTATCTCCCTTGGACACTTTAGGTTGGGTAATTTTAGTTGGTATTGCTTGATATTGCCAACATGGGACTGTAAGATTATGCTTAGCCTTGCTATAGAACCGTGGGTCTTGTGAATCATGCCTCATCAATTAATAATCTTGACTAATGGAACTATGGAACTGTGGTTGGTGCCACTATTAAGCAGCTGTGGTGCTGATGCCATAGCTTTGTTGATTGTGGTGTGAGGCCACCTTGTTAAAAATTTGCAGTGCCAAAACTAGGTGGTCCAGTGGCCGGGTTGAACCCAAAATGTTTTCACACTCGGGGCAATTGATCGTGCAGTAAAGGAGGTGCCATGTGCACAATGGGATGAGGTTGCCTTACCTGAGTGGATTAAGGACCTAACTTTGTGTCTGTGGATCCGGGTAATCCGTGCAACCACAAGGTCATTTTATGGGGATGGCCTGGGCCGAATAATTTGCAATGAGCTAGCTTGTTTCTATTGTGGTGGAGCATGCTGAGGCGCTGGCGCAAGAGGGGGCACCCGATAACCTGGTAGGGGGGATTTGCGAAAGCTTAGCGAGCAGCTTCGAGCCAGTTCAAAGCTTTGTAAAGTCCTTGCCACGCTCTCTAGACTGCTCACGTTCGGAAGTGAACAAGGGTCTTCTCGGAAACCCGTCTCGCTAGAGAGATCGTGGATTGTGGGTAAAGTTGTACAGCTCTGCAGAGCGTAAAATCTATTCGAATAGCCAAGTCCTTGGTTATGGACATCTCCCAGAGAAGTGGTGCAAAAGGTTAGACTTTTATAAAATTGTGTCCCTGGGCGTTTCTGCGAGAGGCCGTGGCTTTGCCTCGAAGAGACCTTGGCCGGCTTTAGAGGGGTCATGGTTGGCTCGAGTTGTGCTCCAGGGGCTGGTTGTGGAGCTCTGGAGTGGGTGCTCCAGAGTGGTCGTGAGTGCGACTAGACCTCCCACGAGTGGTCTTTAGGAGCTCTGGAGTGGGCGCTCCAGAGTGGTCTTGGGAGTGAGTGGGTGCTCACGACCTCTTTTGAAATAAAAGGTATTTATGTATTATTGTTTTAACCTGAGCATTTCAATCTACTTATATTACTTGCTGTCAAACATTTCTTTTTGCAACTAACCATACAGCCCTCTTTTGGCAAGCCTTGCATGAGTATTATTGCATTCATTTTCCCACGGTTTGCTGAGTACATTCAAAATTATTCATGGCTTGTGCCCTCTGTTTTAATCAGCAGATCAAGAAGTTCCAAGGAGCTCAAAGCTCTAAGAAGAAGATGTCTTTGGGGACCATGTGACCTAAGGGACGTCCTCCACTCAATAGTCCGTAGGCTTGTCAGCTGGCTCCGCGCCTTTGTGTTTTTATCTCCGCTGTTAGTGCTCTTCTGCTGTAGCCCAAGAGGCAAGCCCCCTGTAAGAAGCTTGACCGAAAGGTCTTTAATTAATATATTGTTAAGTTCTCTTTTGCTTCTTCTCAGTTGTTGTATGGATTTGATCACACCATTGTTTGTCTATGCAAGCTAGCTTGGGTTCTTGGGACTAGCTCAGTGCACAGAGGGCAAGACCTCCAGAAGGTCTTGAAGATCTCCTGGGAGGTCCTAGCAGACCTCCACTCGGAATGTACTGAGCGGTACTACCGCTCCTCCGTGCGGTAGTACCACAACTCAAAAAAAAACGGTCGGGTCCATGTATATTCCGAGAAGGACCTCACAAGGTGGAATCAGAGCTCCATATTGACTACAGGACGTAACCTTAGTTAGCATGGCCGTTTTATTCAATTTCAAAAAAATTATTTTCTAAATCAAACCAACTTGAAAACCTGATTAGTGGTTCTTCTCTTATCTCGTTCTACTCTAATCTCATCTTGCCTCATTCTTTTCTCCTCTTAATCTATTCCTATCTTATCTCCTTCTCAGATTCTTGAATCTTACCCCTTTTGGAACTTTATTTTGAATTTAATTTGACCTCCTTATCCCAACAATTTCTATAGGACCGAGCCCTTGCATTCTAGTGTTGTAAGCCCTGAGAAGATGGTGCAATTGGTGCAGCCTGCAGCACACTGGGTTCTCAAGAGCTAAGCTTGTAAGGATAACCAGTACAATGGATGCCAAGCCAGGTAGCTTGGAAGAGGCCTTTTTTAATCCAATCTTGAGGATTAAAGATTTTAGGATTCGTTGCTATGAAAAGCTCTAGTGGATTCTGGGGTATATTGGTGGTTATGCTCTGA
This sequence comes from Phyllostachys edulis, assembly GCA_036346405.1. NCBI lineage: Eukaryota > Viridiplantae > Streptophyta > Magnoliopsida > Poales > Poaceae > Phyllostachys > Phyllostachys edulis. The sequence continues at coordinate 8,809,859 of CM070558.1, forward strand.
TTGCGAATGGTTTAACTAGAAGCAGATTGATGGGCTAAGCAGATTATGCACTAGAAGGTGATCTTGGAGCAAAGTCCTAATGGATCCTAGAGGATACAGGATTGTGAACTCTTGAATTGGTTATTGAAAGGTATTAGATTACCCTTGAATCTGGAGTAAATTGCAAAGTTTGGTTGGGAGCTTGGATCTGAATATGTGGGTTTTATTGGATTTAGTTGAAAATGAGTGAATCAAGAATCAGAATTTGAAAAGAACCTTAGCCGGACTATTTATATATATCTTAATCAGAATATGGATTATATGTTTGAGGTTTACCTTTGATGGTAGAATCGATTAAAACAACTGCTGGATAGTTGGTGACAAATAATGTGATGGATCAAATTGAAGATTGGGGGTTAAAAGAAGACTTTTGGGAGAACTTTCTTTTCAAAATTTGGATTTAAGTGATCTTGGAAATGATTTTAGGATTATTAGATTGAAAAGTAATGATTGGTTTGAGAATCATGTTGACTTACCAATGTTTTGGGAGATTAATTGATTGACTGGTTTTCTAATTGGATGGCTTTAAGATAAGTGATCTGGTGGACCTCTTCAATCATAGGTTTTGGACCTAGCCAAGATAGGGAGGTCGATTCCTAGCTCTTGGCTAACACCCAGCCCTTGGTTGTGACAAGTAGCTCCTGATGAAAGAGCTGGATGGAAGATGAGAGGCAACGTTGTTTTTGCTCTCCAAAGGACATCTTGCCGGACTTCTTGAAGATCGAAGGTCGTTTCGTCAGCCCAACCCTATAGCTTTAGTTGCTAGACTCTTCCGGTGTAGTGGTCCCCCTTCAGTTCTGTATCATTAGTTCGCGCAATAAGACTTCTGTGAGAGGTCCTATTGCACATTTTTACTTCTTTTGGCCCTTAGGCCACTTGCTCTTTGGGTCTAACCTACCTTTCCCTGACTAGGTTGTTCCATCTTTCCCCCTTGCTCTTCCTCGTCTAAGTGTTTTTCCCTCTCACCTATTGTACTTTCTTCCCCTTATCTATTAAACCTAGTAGGTTTGTTTCAAGATGGACCAGACCAGCACCTCAGCAAGTCTCAGAGGATCAGAGGACCCCAATGCCAGTGTCAGCCTCCCTGCCCCATCTCCACCGGCATCAATAGCAGATCAAGACCTAAGTCAGTTTATGGCACCTCAGACCCAGTTAATGAGCACAGTGATGCAGAGCAGGGATCAAATGATGGCTCAACAGAACCAAGCTGCTGCTACCCTAGTCAACCTGGTGAACTAGCAGAATCAGTCTATTGCTGCTCTTATAGCAATGGTGAACCAAAACCCTCAGTTTGCTGCCCTGCCACCGCCACCTCCAGCAATTTCAGCATTGAAAGTCAGATCAGAGGAACCAAGTCCCAAAGAAATTCACCCCGTGGCACTCAGCATAGAAGCTCCTTGCCGACAATAGGACATCTGGCACAAGAGAAAGATGTTGAACCAAGAACAAGAGGCCGCAGGAAGCTCCAAAGCCCGGGTGATTCAGTCTCAGTCCAATAAAATTCCAGCAACCGCCGCCCCCAAGGCTGCAAGATCAGCACCATGTCCACCGATGCAGGCACCCTGTGACAGTGTTAGTGGTCAATCGTCGGAAAACAAGACCTTGAGAGCAGGAGTTCAGTGTTTCAGATGCTAGGAGATGGGCCATTTTGCCAGGGATTGCCCGCAGAAGCACCAAGAAGTCACCCCAGACGGCATCCCAGAAGCCACTTTGATTGCAACAATAACTTCCGCAGCATGTGGTAAGAACAACAAAAGGATCTTGTCTCAGTTGTGTGCATACAGAAGCATGAGGTTGCCAGTACCTCCAAAAGCAACCTTGGACCAGCCTGTCAGTTTATTGCTCCCCAGCTCATCCTTGCGAAGCCCGTCGCCAAAGAAGCCCCCTCGTACCCCAGGTGTCACTTGTTTCAACTGTTAGGAAAAGGGGCATTTCGCCCGCTAGTACCCGCTGAAGAAGGCTTCACCAACAAAACCTCCTCAGACCTGTGGGGTAAGTGTGTCACAACCCAGTGCTCATCAAGGATCTCCTTAGCAAGCCAGAACTTCTGTGCAACATCAGCACCGAGGACCTCCTGTTACCCTCGGGATCTCTGTGGCAGCACCTCATCCAGCTGCATCTTAGGAAGTTTGTACCTTGGACAGCAGCACCAACAGCCAGCAGCCCAAAAATGCTAAGTTTGCCAAGGATATTCAGTGTTTCAACTGCCATCAGTGGGACCATTTCGCTAGCAATTGCCCTCAGCATCACTAGTGGAGGCAAGCTCCATCCCAGGTTTCAAGCCAAGCCGCCAGACCTCCAAGTGGTCCTTGCAAGTTGGTTTCTTTTGAGTTCGCTGAAGCTCCTTCTTTTCCCTGTCTGTTTCGTGTTTTCCCCTTGGCCCAGTCCTTTCTTTCTTCCTGGACCTTACCTTGAATTTTTTTTTTGTTTGGACTTTGTTGGTTTGAATCTCTTTCGGTCCATTCGAATCCTTCGTGTTCGTCTGGACCTCTTGCTAATCAATTGGACCTCCCTGCGTTCAATCGGATCCCCTTGTGATCAATTGAACCTCTTCTAAGTCCAATCAAACCACTCTGTGTCCAATTGGGTCTCATTGCATTCCTTTGCACCTCCTCGTGTTCTCTTGGACCTCCTCCTGTCCTTTTGAGCCTCTTTTGAGATCCCCTCGTGTCCGTTCGGACCTCCCGTTTGATCCGGACCTCTATCGCTTTTGTGTCGTTCGATTTGTGTTGAACGGTTTGATCTTGTGAGCGCCCGTTTGGCCCGACTCCTGGTAAGTCTCTGGCCAGTGCAGTGCTGGTTCGGTTTCGCCTCGCTCAAAAGAGAAAGTCTATGGAAGGGTGAGTGAAACCCAGTTCCCTAACCTATTCTCTAGTCAGTCCGAATCTCGGGGTTAAGATTCCCTTTAAGGGGAGTAGGTTTGTAACGTCCCGTTTGTCCAGAGTTTTGAAAATATTTCAAAATAAAATAACCATTTGGTTTTATTGTTTGCTCAAAGCTTAACTTGAAGATTTCGGAATGTGGAGATTTAACTTGAACTAATAAAACTTTAATTAATTCCTTTTGGTTGATTTGGACTTATTGCTGTTCTTTCGCTTTTAGCCTCTTTTCTCTAATTGCCTTGTTTGCCCTCCAGGCTAGCTTCTCCCCCTCTAGGTCTCTTTCTCTCCTTCTCTAGACTTTCCTCTTGCTGGGCATTCCTCTATGTCCAGATTCCCCTTTTGGTTGGACATCTCCAGTTGCCCAGACCTTCCTTCAGTTGGACCTTTTTGTAGGTTCAAACATCCTTTACCCTTTGGACCTTTCTTTGTATCTTTTATTTGGACTTCCTTTAGTCCAGATCTCCTCTTTGATGGTCTGAATCTCTTTGTGTTTAAACCTCCCCTTTGGTCTAAACTTTCATCTCTGTTTAGATCTCCTTTGATCTAGACCCCTTTCTCTGCTTTGGACCCCCCCCTATGGATCTCTCAACGTTCATTTGAACTTCCTGAGTTCATTTGAGCGTCCCAGGGTCCTTTTTGAACTACCTGTGTCCATCGGATCTCCCGGCGTTCAGTTGCGACCTCCCCTTGTTCAGATCTTGACCGTTAGGACCTCCCTTTGGAGATCTTAGCCGTCAGGACCTCCCCTTGTTCAGATCTTGACCGTTAGGACCTCCCTTTGGAGATCTTAGCCGTCAGAACCTCCCCTTGTTCAGATCGTGACCGTTTGGACCTCCCTTTGGAGATCTTAGCCGTCAGGACCTCCCCTTGCTCAGATCGTGACCGTTAGGACCTCCCTTTGGAGATCTTAGCCGTCAGGACCTCCCCTTGATCAGATCTTGACCGTTAGGACCTCCCTTTGGAGATCTTAGTTGTCAGGATCTCCCCTTGTTCAGATCTTGACCGTTAGGACCTCCCTTTGGAGATCTTAGCCGTCAGGACCTCCCCTTGTTTAGATCTGACCGTTAGGACCTCCCTTTTGGAGATCTTAACCGCTCAGACCTCCCCTTGTGTAGATTTGACCGTTAGGACCTCTCCTTTGGAGATCTTAACCGCTCAGACCTCCCTTTGTTTAGATCTGACCGTTAGGATCTCCCCTTTGGAGATCTTAACCGATCAGGACCTTCTTTGATCTTGATCTGACCATCAGGACCTCCCTTTTGGAGCTCCTCTGTTGGATCTCCTTTTTAGTTTCGGACCTCCCTTGCCCCTTAGCGCGGTCCGAACCAGCCTCGCACCCTTCCCACTCGTGGACCGTCCGATCCTTTTTGGATGGCCTGATCGAGATGGAGGGTCCGGCCGGTCCAAACGTTCCCAGGTGTTGTGGATCATCCGATCCATATCGAACGGCCTAAATGAGATATAATGTTCGGATGGTCTGAACGTTCCTTTTCTTTTGGACCGCCCGATTCCAATCGGACAGCCTTGCTTCACCACGCCTTTAACTTCTTGTCCTTAGAACCTCCTCCCCGCAGGACCTCCCTGTCCTTTGGGCCTCGTTGTCCTCCCGAACCTCCCCGTGGCCTTTTTGTAAAGACCACCCTCGTGGTTTAGACCTCCCCCCCCCTTGAGGTTAAGACCTCTGGTCTTTCTGTAAGGACCACCCTAGTGGGCCATAACCTCCCCCGTGGGTCATGTCCTCCCCTTCGACCTCCCCCTGGGTCCCGACCTCTTCAGGACCCCTTGCCTCAGGACCTCCCCTTCAGGACCTCCTTTGACTCTCACAGGACCCCCTCCTGTTCCCAACCAGTTCCTTTGACTGTCCTGCTTGTTTTCTCAATTCCTTCGCCTCAGGTTCTTAAGTGCATTTGATATGGATTCAAGTCACATTAAAATGTTGTCCTTTCCTTTGTACTCATTTCTACTTTTTGTCACCTCTTTTGACTGTTTTAGTCCGTTGTTGTACTTGCTAGCATTGTACCTTTTGTACCAATACCTTGAACTTGGTCGCTCCCTTATTGTGGTGCTCCTATTTTCTGTCCTCTATAAATAGAGCACCAGGGGCATCCATTTCCTCTCTGTTCTTCACTCAACCTCTTCTCCCAACTCTTTCGGTTCTGGTGAGCTTTCCAAGCTCCTCTGGTTCGAACCTCCTTGGGTTTAGACCTCCCTTTCTTGGGATCTCCCTCCCGGACCTCCTCCTCTCAATGGACCTCCTCTCTTTTTGCTTTAAGTAAGTTCTTTTGGTTCCTTGGAGTCTCTTTGCTTATTTGGTTTCTTTTGCAAACGTGTAGATCTTGGTTTTGCTAAAGAGTTCATGGATCAACCACCTCAACCGAAGCTTTGCTCATCAACAGAGGCAAGTCGTGGAATCCCTTGATCATCTTGATCCCATTTTACAAAAGTATTTTGATTTGTTAAACTTGCATGGCTATTTTTATAGAACTGGTTTGGGCAATACCTATTCTCTTACTTGACATTATGCCCCCTTGGAATTTGGTACTTGACATGTTGACATGATCTCCCTTGGAGGGTAATTTTAGTTAGTATTGCTTAATATTGCAAACATGGGACCGTAAGATTATGCTTAGCCTTGCTGTAGAACCGTGGGTCTTGTGAATCATGCCTCATCAATTAATAATCTTGACTAATGGAACTATGGAACTGTAGTTGGTGCCACTATTAAGCAGCTGTGTTGATTGTGGTGCAAGGCCACCTTGTTAAAATTTGCGATGCAGGCTGGGTGGTCGAAAGGTCAGGTTGAACCCAAAATGTTTTCACACTCTGGGCAAGTGATCGTGCGAAGAAAGGGGTGCCATGTGCACAATGGGATGAGGTTGCCTTGCCTGAGTGGATTAAGGACCTAACTTTGTGTCTGTGGATCCGGGTAATCCGTGCAACCACAAGGTCATTTTATGGGGATGACCTAGGCCGAATAATTAGCTATGAGCTGGCTTGTTTCTGTTGTGGTGGAGCGTGCTGAGGCGCTGGCACAAGAGGGGGCACTCGATAACCCAGCAGGGGGGATTTGCGAAACCTTAGTGGGCAGCTTCGAGCTAGTTCAAAGCTTTGTAAAGGCCTTGCCACGCTCTGTAAACTGCTCACCTTCGGAAGTGAGCAAGAGTCTTCTCAGAAACCCGTCCCACTAGAGAGATCGTGGATTGTGGATAAAGTTGTACACCTCTGCAGAGCGTAAAATCTATTCGAATAGCCAAGTCTTTGGTTATGGACATCTTCCGGAGAAGTGGTGCAAAAGGGTAGACTTTTATAAAATTGTGTCCCTAGGCGTTTCTGCGAGAGGCCATGGCTTTGCCACGAAGAGACCTTGGTCGGCTTTAGAGGGGTCATGGTTGGCTCGAGTTGTGCTCCAGGGGCTGGTTGTGGAGCTCTGGAGTGGGTGCTCCAGAGTGGTCGTGGTTGAGGTCCTGGTCGTGAGTGCGACCAAACCTCCCACGAGTGGTCTTTAGGAGCTCTAGAGTGGGCGCTCCAGAGTGGTCTTGGGAGTGAGTGGGTGCTCACGACCTCTTTTGAAATCAAAGGTATTTATGTATTATTGTTTTAACCTGAGCATTTCAATCTACTTATATTACTTGCTGTCAAACATTTCTTTTTGCAACTAACCATACAACCCTCTTTTGGCAAGCCTTGCATGAGTATTATTGCATTCATTTTCCCACGGCTTGCTGAGTACATTCAAAAGTACTCGTGGCTTGTGCCCTCTGTTTTAATCAGCAGATCAGGAAGTTCCAAGGAGCTGAAAGCTCCAAGAAGAAGAGGTCTTTTGGGACCATGTGACCTAGGGGACGTCCTCCACTCGATAGCCTGTGGGCTTGTCGGCTGGCACCGCGCCTTTTTATTTTTATCACCGCTGTTAGTGCTCTTCTGCTGTAGCCCAAGAGGCAAATCCCCTGTAAGAAGCTTGATCGAAATGTCTTTAATTAATATATGTTAAGTTCTCTTTTGCTTCTTCTCAGTTGTTATATGGATTTGATCACACTAATGTTTGTCTGTGTGAGCTAGCTTGGGTTCCTGGGACTAGCTCAATCTACAGAGGCCAAGACCTCCAGGAGGTCTTGAAGATCACCTGGAAGGTCCTGGCAGACCTCCTCTCGAAATGTACTGAGCGGTACTACCGCTCCTCTGTGCGGTAGTACCGTAGCTCAAAAAAATGGTCAGTTCCATGTATATTCCGAGAAGGACCTCACATATTGGAATTATGGGAATCTCAATACCCACTCCCATGAGTGAAGCATGAATGCTTGGAATGAAAATAATAAAATGAATGCATTCTCTCATGGAAGCAAATTGATATCAACAAAGAACAGAATCATGTAAAGAACGGAATTACTCATCATTCATAGAATTTAACCATGTCATACTCATACAACTAATTTGAACAAACAAACATTCAAGATAATTCAATCTGTACTTGTCTTTCACGTTGCAACACGTTGAAAAGTAAAGAAGGTACAACTAATCCCGAAGTCACTCCTCCTACAACAATAATTTACTCAAAACAAGCTTAACAAGTTAAAACAACGCTATTCGCAACGCTCTCAACCGCATTCTCAAAAAACCATAGTTCAATTATTTAATCTACTCAAGTATGACGACGAACTAGCAGAAAACCAAAACTAGACAACGACTTTCTAAAATACATAACTCTCCATCTGCTAATCATAAAAAGGAATAATCGGTATCTTTGGAAAGAGTACGCAATTATCTACAAATACTTAGTTGGTGAGATCTCCTAATTCTGCCTTTAACTAAATCTAACAGACGGATGAAAACCTACTGTCAGAAACTGATAGACAAATTGGACAGCAGCAGTAGAACAACTATAACTTTCAATTGGCTAATCCAAAAATTATTTTCTTTAACAATCTGGAAAGGTAAGCGAATTGTGTACAAAATTTGTGTTGGGAGACATCCCTGATTCGGCCATTATCAAATTCTTATCTATCAATTACTACGACTTCTATAATTTGACAGGGTTTCTGGATAGCAACAAAGAAATTATCATATCTCCCAAACTACAACTCCAAATAAAGTGAACTGAGATCCTACAGAAACCTAGTGAGATTCCCCACAATTCTTTAGGAGACCCAAAACTCTAATTTCACACTGATCTAGTTGACAACTACTGAACAAAAAGGCTACAAATCTATGGTTCAATTCTAGCAAGAACACCAATATGCTAATCGACAACAAACATATAGAAAAGGACTAAACAAATCAACGAAGAATTGAAGATCACCCTTGGAGACCCGCTAAAACTCGAAGAAAATCCCCCGCGGGCACTTCCTCTTCCCTCTCTCCCCTTGATCCCTTGGCAGTAGCACCACCCGTAGGGCAACAGCAGGGAGGAAAGGTTGCCGGTCTTGGGGCAGCAGTAGGGAGGAGCGGAGGTGCTACAGTGGTGGCGCTACAGTATATGCTAGGGTTTCCCCCTCTCCCTTTGCTTACTTGCCCCTCCCCCCATCTCCTCCTCTTGGGCTTCGTGGATCAAATGCTCGAGGCCCAGGTTCTCGCACAACTGCAAAAACCCCACTTTTCTTACTTCTATTTTCTCTTTTGAACACTTTCTTCCATAGAACAATTCGAAGTATTACACACGGGGAAGGAAGAGGAGGCCGAGGCGCAACTTAAGTAGAGCAAGGCAGCACGACTTCTCGTGAAAGCTCAACGACAAGATAGACGAGCATCATAAGCGGTTACTGTGGATGACGCGGGCGTGTAGGAGGCGGCATGGGCAACACAGGGGTGACAACGAAGTCGTAGGCCATTGCGAGCCACAGTGTCGGTGAATTGATGTTGGGTCAATGGAGCAGGTTGTCGTGTGTGGCGCAGCGCAGAGTGAAGCAGAGCAGAGCAGCGTGGAGGGGAAAGAGAAGAAGGAGGCCGACGTACGGTGAAGCTGGGAAGGAGGAGGGAGGCCAGGTGGGCCGTGCAGGAGAAGGAGGGAGGCTGGGTCAGCTGGGCCAGGAAGGAAGAAGAGGAGGTGGGCCGACCCGGGAGGAAGAAGAAAAAGGAAAGGGGAAGGGGAATGGGCTGGGTGGATTTTGGCCCAAACCTGATTTTAAGGTTTTTATTTCCTTTTTATTTTCCCTCTCTTTTAAATTCAAATTTCCATTTGGCAATTAAATTTTGAACGTCGTTTTAATTTGCTTTCAAATTTCACGGCTTTAATTTGAGTTTATACTATTATTAATTGATTTCTTAAAATTCAAAACTCGACTTTTTTTTTTGCTAATTCTAGTAGGATTGTTACTCCCTCCGTTGCCGAATAATTGGCACTCTTGATCAAAAGTTTTTTCCCTAGATGCTTGCACTTTACCAATTTTGATGTAAAGTTTCCCAAGATACCCTATTAACTCCACCATCACCGTCCACTTTATACCTCGTTTTCCATGCCTATGGTATTATTAGGTCATGTACAATGGGTTTATATCAGTTATCTATAGTCTCTGCCACGTAGGATTTAAGCTGATGTGGATAAAAGAGAATAAAGAGAGAGAAATGTGTTGTCTACAATCCTGTAGCTGACTGTAGCACTAAAACCAAGAAAAGCATTAAAAGATTGTATGTTGTGTACGATCCTGTAGCCAACTGTATCATCACAACCCATTGTATAAGTTACCTTTAATGCTATCTACAGATGACATAGAGAGTTGCTATAGACAGCAGCTGTCTGTACCATTGTATTTGCCCTTAGAGGGTCATATTTTGGTCTTCTTTTTTTGAACTATAGTTTTCTATGCATATGTGATTTGATCAAAAGTGTCCCTAGAAAAGAAAACTCTACATCACCGTCCACCTTATACCTCTTTTTTCGTGCGTATGGTACTATTGGAGGTTCGTATTTTGGTCCAATTTTATTCGAACTATAGCTTTCTTGGTACATGTGATTTGGTCAAAGTGACAAGTATTTTGAAACTGACGAAGTATATAAAAATAATAATTAGTTTTCAAAAGCCACTGAGATGTCAAATAGAGCCTTGGGCTGCATAGGATCACATAATACTGAAACGGGCCGAGCCTTGGGCTGCCGGACAACAGGCGTTACCGTTTCCCTTCAAGAGAGGCCCAACAACGGAGCATGACCAACAAGGTCTGTTTCTTGATATCACTTTGTAATTTCTGTTGGGCCGACAACAGTTAGTAGCCTGGGCCCTTATTGGGGATTGATGTTGGAACTATTAGCGGGCCGAATATTGGGAGGTTGAGTTTCATGGACAGGGAGCTGCTTGGTGCCGCTGGCGCACCTCTCCAAACTATTGCCGATTTATTTATTCTGGAATAAATTTTTTAGGAGTCCTCAGATAAGGAAAAATCCTCGTTTCCCGTTCCCGTCTCTATCCCTATTCTAGGGTGCTGTTCTCCCCCGTTCCCTGTCCCCGTGGGATTATTGGATCCCCACAGAGATCCAGTTCCGAAAATTGGATCCACAACTTCTCCTGCACAGACATACATAGAGATGACAGAATCAGTGTTCCAAATAATTTAAAGAGTGCTTATCAGTGTTCCAAATAAAGAATTTCAACAATATTTTTAAAGATGGTGTCCCAACTCCCGAGCAAATAAGCAAACAAACCTTTAAAGATTTAAACAGTGCAATAATGGGCTAGTGGCTCACATGTCATAAGGTTATCAGGGCTCATGCGGGTAGCGGGGAATGAAGAGTAGGGGAATGGCCCCGGCCTCGCTTCACTCGATAGGGAATTGTATTTGTATATTAGCATCCATGTGAAGAAAGAAATAGCCCTAACTCTAACCCTTAATGCATGAATTTCTCGCCAGGAAACATAGAATGGAGCTATTGCCATCCCTAGTTGGGAGGGTGTACAGAGGGGTGCTTCTGCTTGCGTCGTCTATGTTGGAGGTTGCAGTGAAGAGGGTGTCCCACGGCCACGAGTCAAGACAGGGTATAAAGGAGTTTGTTGCGGAGGTTGTTAGTAGTGGCTGGCTGCGACATCGCAACCCAGTACAGCTACGGTACTCCTGATTTGCTGGATAGTCAGCTGATTAGTTCATATTTCATACTACACTTCCTCAGGTTGTATCGTTGAGTTGTTGTCCATTACTCCATTATATGAGTGTGTCATTCTGTCGTTCATGTTGCTGACTGCATCATATTGGCCGGGCGATTTTAAATCTGCATTGCTTCAGCTGTTCTGAACCTTCTGCTGGTTATATTACATAGTGTGCATGGCTAAGTCAGTACGGTGCTTGCTTCCAGCCAGAGCGTTAGAAAGAATTTCTTCCGATCGACTTCGTCAATGTGGACAGGAACCGAATACTCTGCTTCTTTTTTGTTTGAGAGAATGAATAGTTTGCTCTTTACACTTTGAGTCCCCCAACAAGTACTCGGCATCACTGGACATCATCCACCTGCAGATCAGCAGATGTGTCGCGGAGTTGCTCCAGGTGGTATGGCATGATTGCAATGCCCAGCTGGTCAACACCAGCAACATCACCATTGCTCACCGGAGTGAAAGGAGTGCCAGTGCCAGAATGCTAGTAGTTGCTGCCTCTGCCACCTGTGGTGAGTGCTCAAGTGAATCTGGGTGCCCCTGTGGCTACAGTGCTACGCTAGTAGTAGCACTTGAGAGCTGCTTTTGACCAGGTGAGCTGCATGCTTGCTTGCTTCCTCCTGCACTGCACGGAGCACTGTAAAAGTGTAAAGTGTTTGCGCGCGTCCCCTCCCAGTGAAGCAAGGAACTGCTAGGTGCTTCCTAGCTGCTAGTACTGCTAGGTGATGCCTCGCTCTCGCATGGCTGAAGCACTGAAATGTGTGCGAACTGTACTGTACACCGGTTAACGGAGAAGAAATACCCAATGAGCACGCAACGGAGAAGACGTCGCGGCAAAATTTATGCGTGTTGTTCGTCAGAGGATTATATTAGAGCAGCAGCCGAGCCCAGCATGAACGGAAGAGGAACAGAGGACCTGAACAATCTGAACCGTGAACCCTTGAACGGACGGCCAGAAGATAATCCGTCGGAAGTGCATGCATGTCGAGGAGAAGCCGAGGGGAAGAAGATGCTTGCACGCACCGCAAGAAGATCTCCCCTGGATCCGAGGCGCACGCACGGGCACATGGCCCTACTCTGAACTTTGACCGCCACGTAGGATTCCCGAAGAAAGCTCGACGACGAGATCTACTAGCATCTAGCACGCATGGCATCGATCGATCAGCTGGACTGCATCGTTCGTTCCTGCAAGTTGCAAGCAAGATCTCGTCTCCCCCAAATCCCCCATCTTTCTCCGGATCAAGGTCACGTGCCGGCCAGCAAGCCTGCATCCAAAGCGCACGCTGATAGCTCGTCAACCAGACACAACTCTCGATCCATCTCTCGCTTTAATTTGCCCGTCAAGCTCGGAGGAGCTAGCTGATTTGTCGCTCAAGCAAGCAACGGTGGAAGAAAGCTTAGTTTGGCTCTATAGCTTCAGCTTACCATGTAGTGTTGCCGCAACAAATTACAGTTCAGAGGAGGACCCATGACCTTTGTGCTTCCTTGCCGATCCAGCTATATAAGTATCTAGCTAGCTATCAAGCACTGCAGAGAAGATACACCCGTCCCTACTCCAAGTACTGTTACATATCTGCCATCCACTAGTACTGCAGCTGCTCTAATCCTGATCATGGCTACTGTGGTTACATATGACCGATTTTCGAAAATCCAATTTGCAAAACTTGCAAAAAAAAAAACAAAAACAGAGAGAGAAAGGACTCTGAATTTCTCCTGCTTTGCCATGCCTCCATCTACATGTAGCAATATGTTCCAAACTTTGGATCACTCAACAATTAACATTCCCTCGATCGTATTAACAACCAACCATTCGGACCTAATCTGGAACCGAGAAAAATGTTCTCCTGCGTGCTACCGTGTAGAGTACAACAGCATGCAATAATAATACAGAAGAATATACAGCGCAGGGAGACGTACATCTCGCAACCGATTATAATTTTAGAACGGACGAACAGCTTGTGGCGCTTAACTGATTTTGGTGTATATATGGCCTGATGTTTCTGGCAAGTGGTATATATTTCTGCATTGCAAAGGCCAGGTATATTTCTCTTGCAGAAATTCCGGCGATGAACACGTGGGGGCGAGTGCACGTGTAACTCTGCAGGAGCATTGTATCCTCCGCCATTTACACTACAAAAGAAAACAAGATCCGGACTGTCTTAGCGGTAGGTAGGACTAACATGTTCTTCGAAACTCAACAGTAATTTGACTCGAAAGGTACAGCTAATCCATACTGTATTCATCTCCTCCTTTCATGCCGGTTGGCTCTAGTGCAGGAAACCATCCATCCATCTGATCTGAAAACCCACTGTTTCTAGTCGCCATCAGGTTGGAGCAAACATACACTAGTACCACTAAACTTTTGTCTCCAGAATACACAAATATATTTTACTAGCCGTATTAACATGGACGCCTGCAGAAGCTAATTAAGAATTTAAGGTGCAATGTATAGTGCCAACAAGACTAATTCTTGACACTCTGTCCTGGCTTGTTGAGAAATGGAAGCCGGCCGAGAGCTACACATTTTCTTGCTTATGTTGCAACCACCGCCGTCTTCCCAACGACATAATCTCATACGTGCCCACATCGCCGTGCACGTCTCAGTTCAGGCTCAACCTTTCCCCCTTTAAATCCTACTGGGATACAGCTTATACCTGGTCTATGGGCATATATCCGGGTTCAAAATTTCACAAATCAATCATTTTTCTTTAGGCAAACATCATGGTAATTTCATTGTGCCACTATATAATAGGAACTACATACATACATATGGATATAGAATTTTTCTTTAGGAAAATGGTATGGTATCTCTCTCTCTCTCTCTCTATATATATATATATATCCAATTGTTCAATGGATATAGAACGCTTTGCCCATATACTCCAAGCTATACTACTCTAGATTGTAGGTAGGTACGTGCAAACACAATTACCAAATAATTGAGGCATGAGGGGGGGGCGATGGAAAGGGAGGAAATTGAGGCATGAGATGTCATAATTGAATTTTTTAAAAAAAAATTGGCCATCTTAATTGTAAAAATAGCCTCTTTGATATCTAAATTGCAAATCTAGCCCCCTACTGAGTGCAGAAAAGCTGGAGGGCGACACGTGTCACTTTCCGCGCTCGAGGGACGCGGAACCTTGGTGCTAGGCGCGGAACCGAGCGAGTGCGATAACTAGGAGTGCAGGCGGTTTCCGCGCCACCGAAGCGCGGCAGGGAATCGGCGGCATTCCGCGGAGCCGGAGCGCGGGAAGAAATCAAAAAAAGCAATGTCGCTTTCAAGCAAAAGAGAAGAATGTGAATAAAAAAGCAAAACATTGCTTTCAAGCAACAGAGAATGGGTAAAAAAACAAACGGGTCAGAAAACAAAACATTGCTTTCATGTAACAGAGAATGGGCTCATTAATTACTCCCTGATGCGCGGATGCGTGCTGGTTGTCACTCTCCTTCCATGCTCAGATGGCGTGGGATGTCACTTCCGTGCTCAAGTGGTGTGCCACCTTCCACCCGACATTTCGCACAGCTTACCAGCTTTCCGCGCCTCCTCAGCACAGAATGTTACACATGTTAGCTTCTCGGACTTCTGCGCTCGGCAGATGATTAGATTTGCAATTTCAATACCAACAATGCTATTTTTGCAATTAATATGGCATCATATGACCAAATTAAAAAACAATCGTCATGATTTGGGCCTTGTTTAACAAGGAAGCTGTTAAAAGGCATTTGGGAGGGCTGGCTGGCGGACAGCTCCTAATCAACCGTCTTCCTCCCATTCCACACATCGGTTTCTCCGTGATCGGCTCATACAAATCCAGACATGTACGAAAGGGACACCCCCTCCCTCTCCGTTCCATTCGTTGTTAGTAGTAGTGGCTTCCATGGCTTGAGGAGAGAGAGAGCCAAAGAAAAGACAGGAATGAAAGTGAAAATATTGAGGGTTAATTTAGCTTTCCTTTCCGTCCAGTTTTGATGAGAGCTCTGCGAATTTGGACTACATTAGCATTGGGTTCGCACGGCTTGCTAGTTGTTGATCAATTGCGATAAAAGAAAAGGTAGGCGAGCGACTAAATCATCTAAGAGAACGATATATGGAAGGCGTTTGGGGTGTCGGGCGAAGGTCTAAAGTATCTCTCTTCTTGCGAATTTGCGGGACAATTACATACGTCATATGTGATCACAGCGCCGTAGTATGCTTGCTGAGTACCAAAATAGCACGCCCCGGATGCCAGATTTTCACAATGGCACGTGTCATATGTGATCGTACCACCGTAGCAAGCCAGCATGCTCGCTCAGCCCTTGTGCGTCTACCTTAAAAAAGAGAGGCAAAATTGGTCGCATTATAATTTCGTATTATTAGTTGTAGGACATCTAAATTTTATGTTTTTATTAAAAGACAATGTAATTTTATAGCTCTTTGTTGTAGGATAATGAGAATATTATTTTATCATTTCCGGACGAAGAGGGTAGAGAAATTTTCGGAAAAAGACTCTGAGTGTCCCTAACCAGCCCCAGTGCGATCAAACCCTAAACGCTTCACGCGCATCGGGCCACAACCAAAAAAACCATATATCCCAAATCCACTCCCCTCCCAGTCGCACTCCCTCATTCCTCTCGCCGTCGGACGATTTTTGTTGTCGCCAACCGCCACCACCATTGCAAATCGCCTAAATCTGGAGTCCAGCGACATCCTTGGTCATCAGCGTGCATGGGACGTTGAGAGCTCACAGAGATGAAGTCGCTGAAGTTGAAGGTGCGACGCCTGAAGAGCACAGACTCCCTGTCAAAGTTTCTTCCTCATGCTTCCATTTGTGCGATTTTTACCCACTGAGTACTGGGTTAATGTGGTGTGTATAGTTTAGATCTAGGTTTTATGGTTTGATTTTGGGTCTTGTAGCTAGTGAGACCACATTGTACTCTGGTATTGCTGATTTTCTTCCATTCTCATGTGTGTAGATGGATACGGGATTGGTATTCAGGGTAGCTATTCGTGTTGGTTCTTATGGTGAGTTCATTGACGATGATGGTGGGTAGAGCACCATGTCAGTCGTGACATTAACTGTGTTTTAGACAAGCATACCAGTTATTTGATAGATTTACTAAAAGATCTTGACGATGAGGTGAAACATGACATCAACCAAGCAATTACTGTCACCATTTGGGAAAAAACTACGGTAGGTATACTGAGGTTGCTTCTGACTAAACTTTGCTTGATGCCTTCGACATGTACTGGGATATGAGGAGGCTCCCACTGGTTGTTAGTGTAACACATGGTTGCAATGCATCTAGGCAACCAAGCACTAACAACATGTCTTGTGTCCAGCAGACCAGCTCTGAGCAGCAGACATTGTCATCTGCAATGGTTGGGCCAACACAACAAAGCACAGCTTACCATGACAATGAGGCAGGACCTTGCAAACATGCTGCTAAGATGGACAAATGAGGTGAGGATGATCAGGTAGAGTATGTGGGTGTGGATGATGAGAAGCTTTAGTACAAAGACTTGATCTCAGATGACGATGCCTCGGACTCGGAGTATGTCCTAGGGTCTAATGATGATGAGTCTGTAGTTGGTGATGAGGCTGGTTGTGAGTCTAATGTGCATGTAACTAGCATAGATAACCCTAAGATAGACATTGGAGTTACTTTTGACGATGGTCAATGCCTTAAGAGATGTATAAAGCAATATGCAGTGCTTAATGAGGTTAATATCGCAGCTACCTATAGCGAGGTATCCAGGTACAAAGCACACTACAAGATCAAGAAGTGCAAGTGGAGGACACATGCATCAAGACCATACGAAGACCTCAATGCAAAGAGCATAAACAAGCCTTACACAATATTCCAAAGTCATAAGTTCACAGGTGAGGTTGGTGGCACCTACAACTACAAGGACTTGACGACATACAGTTGATCTGAATGCTAAGGAGTATAGCTGCAGGGAGTGGAAACTCAATGGACTACCCTACATGCATGATATTTCTCTCATTTTGTTCAAGAGAAATGAAGAACTTGAGACATATGTGCACGATTACTATAGTGTGGAGAAATTCAAGGCAGCATATGCAAGATGGGTGATGCCAAAGACAGATAAGAATCAATGGCCTAAAGTTGACTTAGGCTTCAAGCTATGGCCACCTATACTCAAGAGGGTAGTAGGAAGGCCAAGGAACATGGGGTACAAAGGTTGTGAGGAAGGAGGTTCCGACAAAAGGATCACTAGGTGAAAGAGGTGTGGACAGCTTGGGCACGTGAAGAAGATATATAATGAGCTTGTTGATGATCCATATGCTTCTCCACCTGCACCCCAAAGCCGAAGAGAAAGAGAAGAAAAAAAAGGCCAAGCAAGCAGTCACCTCTGTCAGGTCTACACCTACAACAAATGATCTAGTCCTTTGTTTGGAGCTCAACAACAGTCCTGGTCCACTAACAGGGAGGTAAATCTTGTAAAGTAAATACTAATTTGAAGATGTCTATACTGCATTGTAACACAAAACCTTGTATTCATCAATAGCCAAAGAAGATCTCTGGACCTTATTAGGAGTCTTGGCCCTTCCCGCTACCAACCAAACCATTGTCAAGCACTAAAGGGGAAGTCCAACCAAGTAAAGGAGAAGAAGGGAAGGGCTACGCAAGTGAAGGAGAAGAAGTAAGGTATGGACTGGCTCTTTTGGGAAGGTCCCCATGGACTTGTAATCCACTGAGTTTATGGTGCTTTTGTTTAGTGCATGATTCTAGAGTTGAACCTGTAATTCTAGAGTTGAAGTAATTCTGGAGTTGAACCTATGATTTTGGAGTTGAACCTGTAATCCTGGAGTTGAACTAAGGCATGTGTCATGCCATCTAGTCATTTTGGAGTTGTATCTCCGTTCTGTCATGTTATTGTATATGTGCAATGCATTAATTCATTCACGGTCATCAAGTCATACTGAGTCCTTAGACAAAATACATACTAAGTTCTTGACAACTAAACCATTCCAAGCCAACAGATTGGCAACAAAATGCATACTGCCATGAACATCTATATTAAGCTATTTCTACCATGAACATCTACGTCAATCTACTTCTTAAAAAACACTGCCAGGATAACCACAAGAAGGAGGGCAGTCACATAGGCAACCATCACCGGCCTCTCACACAAGCGATAGTTCTTGTTCACCAAAGCCACATTGCCAGCTATCCCAAACCTCAGTGCGCTAGTCGACACCTTTATCTCACCATACATTCCATTCATGGTATTCCTCATTGCAGTCAAGACGGGAGGCATTGTAACAATGGCACCCGGCATGTCGGTCATGAACTTCTTCATGTGTTCCATGATCTCTTGGACCTCATTCACGACAAACTTACACTCATCCAGGGTGCCCTCCATGGAAGCCGATGCCACTGGCAGTCGAGGATAGGATCATCAGGACTCAGATTGTCAACATGTAGCAATCCATTATCAACCAAATAGGCCTCAGATTTATCTTCCCACATGAAATTTTTGCAATGGATAGGCAGGTGGAATCAACAAAGTCTGCAATCTCAAAACAAATCCATCAAATTCCAAAAAAAATTCATAGCCAAATCTCCACAAAATACCAAATCCAAGACCAAAAGAAAATAAAAAAAGTGCTCACATTTTCATTCTTGGGACACTTGAAGAACTTCATGCTTCGATTGGAGCTCATTCAAGAGGTGCGTTCCACCACCGTTGTCTAGTAAAATGGGCAATGCACTAGGGGGGAGTCTACCACTCTGTGCTTGCATGTTGTTCCTCACGCGTGTTGAGGAAGACGACCCAAGCAATGAACCACCCGCCATGACTAGCGTCGGAGCACACACCTGTCTCCGCCGCGACCGGTAGGATTTGAGACCAAGAGCATGATGCAAGAGAAAGAACGAGAGCGAGATGGGATTGGTCGGGTCGTGAGCGGCCCTAAATGGTTCGGGTGAGCCAACAACCAACTGGTTCAATCCCAACAACCACTTCCAAACACAACAAACACACAAAAAAGAGAGGATCACCTCTTTGTGGTGGTGGAGTTATAGGTAGGCGACTTCACCCACTAGAGTTCAAATCCTAGTGTCCACCTTTACACACATGCGAGTGCGCTTCGGTAGGAATGTTGTGAGTTTCACGGATTTATCCTTTGCCCCCATCTGTTTAGTGGTGTGCTAAGGAGATGTACACCAGGGGGCGGACTACCCCCGCACACCACGTGTGAAATACGGGCCCCTAGGGCACGGACCAGGCTAGTTCGGCTCATAAGGACACGACAGAGGGAAGTGTCGTGCCTCTAGGGCACGGACGAGGGGAATGTCGTGCCTCCATGGCACAGCAGAGGGGTTGGCACGGTTGGGAGAAAAAAACGATTAAAAACCTATTTGTTGACACTATTTGAAACTTTAAAGAATATTTTTTCTTCTTGTTTTTTTACCTCACACTCGTAGCTTCAAATGTATTATCATATGTGCTAGAAAAAAATTTCACAAATTTTTTCATATAAAATCACGACACAGTACAACACACGCAGCTTCAAACATGCGTGTCAACCGTCGTTATCGCCACCCTTCGCTACTCTCAGTGACTTAGCTATATGTCGACTGCCAACAACTCTGTAGTGCTATTTTTTGCATTGACATTGGAAGAAAAACAAAATTGCTATGAGCGCATCCATAGTACCATATAAATCAAAAACTCTATATATTTTGTAACCAAAAAAAGACGTAAAAAGAGGAGAAAAAGAAAACACAAAGCAGCAGCTGCCTTCACTCACTCCCTCCCTGCACGCATCATCCGGCTGCATCCGAACCACCTCCACCTCACTCGCTGACACCCCTCGGGCCCACACAGCACACCCCCGACGCAGCGAAGGGAAGCGGGTGTGGGGTTGAGGAAAGGCAGAAGAAAAACCAAGCATAAAAAACAAGACATGGGGCCGTACTGTTCGGCGAAGCATCCCATGGCTTCTCTCTCTTCCTTCCAGCCTGTCTGTTTGATCGTCTCAGACAGGTAGTCCCTCTCTCCATCGCTTATATAGCCCTTGTGATGTGATTCAAAGCTCCTAGTACAGTAGTACTGCCTTTGAACGTAAGCTTAGTCAGCTCCACATGTAGCACAATGAGCCAACTTTCCCACGAAAACTTCGTTCCAAGTACGTGTATCTGAGACAATGTGGGGCCAATGTCGAGCACACAAACCAAACAAGACATAAACTACAACAACTGCAACGTCTTGGGAACTTGGAATCACAGCGAATGGGCACAATGCTCCTAATTTCACTACGGGCAAAAACTCGAAATTAAATCGTAGACATAGAACAACTCGCTGCCTACTGACTGACTGATTGATTCTTCTAGACTTTAAAAAGCACCTAGAAGGCTAAAAACTAACAACAACACACCCAAAATCACGACAAGTGATCCCAAAAACAATCTGATCACCCACCCAAATAACAGAGACCAGAACGAATCCGCAACGCAAACGCCTCTCTCTCTCTCTCTCTCTCTCTCTCCACGTACGCCGCTGCCGCTGTACAGTTTTTGTTTTGGCTGCAACCTCTTCGCGTGGTGCGTCGGTCACCGGAGCAGGTCGGAGCGCGACTGCGAGAGCTCCCTGCGGAGCCGGTGCGAGAAGAGCCTGCACGCGTCCATGCTCAGGTCCACCGCCGCCGCCAGCGCCACGAACGCCGCCGCGTCCTCCGCGCACCCCACGTGCGGTACCCCCACCTCAACCGTCGGCCGGCTGCACCGACCCTGGCCCTGCACCGCCGCCGACATCACGAACCCGCGGTAGCTCCCGAACGGCCACAGCCCGTACCCGAAGTCGCCGCTGCCGCGGGGGCTGCACCCCGGGGACCCGCTCCGGCCGAAGGGCTGCGCCGCCGTCAGGTCGATGGCGAATCGCCCGCCCTTGGACGCCGGAATGCTGGACTCGGCCACCGACACGCCGACGCCCATGCCGGTGGGGTCAGGGAGGAGGATCTCGAACCGGTACCCGAGGCTGTCGCCGGCCGCGCCGGCGCCGCGCTCGCGCCAGCACTCGAGGCGGCCCCACGGCTTCCACGTGCCGTCGCCGGGCCGGAGCACCAGCCAGGCGCCCGGGTTGGAGCGGCTCACCCGGTCCGACCCGGGCGACGCCACGAACGGCGTCACCATCGAGGCCAGCGCCACCGGTGAACCCGACAGGTCGTGCACCGTCACCGACCACCCCTTCCGCTCCTTCCCCGCCCGCTCGCGGTCCGACCCGAACTTCGTCAGCCAGTTGCGCCCGCCACTCCCCGGCTCCGACGTCATTGATCTGTTTCACACAAAAATCCACGAATTTGGTCAGAACGATGCCACATTTGCTTGATTTGGGACGACACCACATTGAATTGGTTGCCATGAGGACGAGGAGAGATGGGAAGAACATACCGGGAGCGGAGGTCGCTGTTGCTGCGGCAGGAGAACTTGCAGGTGAACATGGGCTGCTTCATGCTGCCCTGCACCTGGAGCACCTGCGGGCTGCACTCGGGCTCGCCGTCGAACTCGAACACGAAGCGCGGGTCGGGCTCGGCGCGGACGGTGAGGTTGAGCTGCGCGGCGGAGGCGGACGACGCCTTGCGGCCGCGCTTGCCGGTGGAGATCCAGCCACTGTGGAACACGACGGGCTTCCCCGCCGCGCCCTTGAGGTCGAGCGGGATGACCACCTTCCCGAGCAGCCGCCCCGAGTTGACGCCGCACGTGATCCCCCGGCGGCCGGCGTACACCGCCACCTTCAGCCTCGAGGAGCGGGGGCCGAACAGCGAGGGCTTCGCGGTGACGCGGTCAAGGTCGGCCTTAGACAGGTGGAACGCCGCGGCGAGCGCGCCCGACGCAGCCGGCCCGGGCCCCTGCTCGTCCGACGGCAGCAGCGGCGCGGCGGCAGTCTGGTACGGCAGCTTGTTGAGCCGGATCCTGCAGTAGCAGGGCGAGTTCGAGGGTGCACGCCGGCGCCGGCGCCGGCCCCGGCCCCGGCCCCGGCGAGGCGCGGCGCCAACGGCATTTTGAGCGCGAGGTTTCCGACCAGCACCCGCACGAACGGGCACGGGTCCATCGCCTCCCTGCGCCTCCTTCTCCTCCTTTGCTTGCTTGGTCTCTCTCTCGGTTTGCAATGGCGATGGCGGTAAGGTTTGCTGTTTTGCGGTGGGGAAGGTGTGGTAGTGAGGGATCATAGGGTATAAGACTTGCGCCTTGGGCGTGGCCAGCCTGGATCCCCATTAGCTGTGGCCTTGCCTCCTATTCCCACCCCAGCCAGCTCCCTCACCACCTTTCCTAAGCCCACTAACACGTGGGTCCGAATTTAGGATCTAGATTGTGGGTCCAGATGTCAGTCACTATCGGTGCACGACATTCGGTGTCTCTGGATAAGAGGGTGTGCGGGGAGGCGTGAGACGCGAGCTGCAGCCGCACCGGATCCGCGCAGCGAGTTTTTTTTTCTCTTTTGGTACTATTCCGCATCGAAATCTTAAATTTAGCCTCTCAATATCACCGCAGACTTTTTTTTTCATTTTTGTTACTATTTCGCATCGAAATCTTAAATTTAGCCTCTCAATATCACCGTAGACATATCCAGCCTGCCGCTCGCCAAAAACTCCCGCACAGGCACAGCTCCGCTTTCCGGTGGGCCAACCCTGTGGCCACTTTCCCCCACGGTAAATAGCTCCTCGTGTTACAAGGACCAACCGTGGCTGTGAGCTGTGTTGCGTGCTACGAATAGGTTAAGGCCCTGGTTCGGAACAGCTTTGGTTACAGTCCGAAAAAGGTAAAAGCCGTTCTATATGGTCCGATTTTTTATAACCGCTTTTATAACCTCGTAAAATAATATTGTATATAATCTCGGCTCAGCCTGTGCGCCTTCCTCCCACGCACCTCCCTCTTCCTCACCCTCGCTTAGCCCGTGCACCTCTCTCCCACGTGCCGGCGAGACCGCGTCCCCCTCCTCCTCCACCCCGACACGCCTCCGCCCTCCCCTCCTTCCCTGCCACGCCCCCCACCTGTAACATCCCGATTTTCAAAACCTTTTTGAAAATTTTCAAAATAAAAAGAACCACTTGGTTTCATTGAAGTTCCAGAGCTTAACCCGAGTTTTCAGAATTTGAAGCGCTTAAAATGACTAAACCAAACTTCAACTAATCCTAAAGTTTGGATCTTTAGAGTTGTTTGAGCTCTTGTGTCAACCTCCCCTTACCTCTATTTGTTCTTTCCTTCCCTGGGCCCAGCTCTTTCGTTCCAAACCTCCCCTCACATCTTTTGTCTGGACTCCTTTAGTCCAGATCACCTCTTTGTTGGTTTGAATCTCTTTATGATTCAGACCTCCCCTGTAGTTCGGACATCCCTCCTTATTCGGACCACCCCTTTGGATTGACCTCCTCCTGGGACACGTCCACCCGTGGCGTTTTAACTCTGGTGTGTGTTTCAAATGACCTTGATTTCGAAATTCTAATTCTAGGATCGAATTTCCCCTTCGTTTGGACCTCCCTTTGTTCATAGGAATCATTTATGTCTTCATGAGAACCTCTCTTGTGTTCATTTGAATCTCCATGTGTCCATTTGCCCCTTCCTGTGTTCTTTTGGACCTCCCCAGGTCCGTAAGGACCTCCTTGGCCTTTCATCTTGGCCGTCAGGACCTCCTTGGGTTCATCCTGACCGCCAAGACCTCCTTTGACTTTCTCTTGACCATTGAGACCTCCCCCGTGCTGGTCCCCCGTGCTGGTCTTGACTTTGAGATCTCCTCTTTACCATCGGGATCACCTTTGAGTTTATCCTGACCGTCGAGACCTCCTTTGGATCACTTTCTGTGGATCTCCTCCGTTGGATCCCTCTCCCCTTGAAACCCCTCCGTCCAGGCCACCCTTCGTCTGGATCTGATGGTCCAGACATCTCCTTCGTTTGGATCCAAGGGTCCAGACCTCCTTTGTTTTGTCCCTCTCTGGTCCAGACCTCCTTGGGTCTAGGCCTCTCAGGTGCTTGGACCTCCCCTGGACCAGACCTTCCCTCTTCGATGCTCCTCTAGCTTAGACCTCCCTATGTCATTTAGGACCTCCTCCTTGTCTACTTAGACCTCCCTGTGTCTTTCAAGACCTCCCCCTGTCCTCTAGGACCTCCTCCTTGTCTATTTGGACCTCCTCGTGTCCTTCAGGACCTCCCTATGTCCTTTAGGACCTCCTCCTTGTCTACTTAGACCTCCATGTGTCCTTCAGGACCTCCCCATGTCCTCTAGGACCTTCTCCTTATTTATTTGGACCTCCCTCACGTCCGTTCGAGCCTTCCGCTTGATCCAAACCTCTATCGCTTGTGTATCATTCGATTTGCGTTGGACGGTTTGATCTTGGTGAGACGTTTGGATGGTCCAAACGTCCCACTCCTTTAGAACTGTCTGATCCGTATTGGACGGCCCCGATCTGTTGAGGCGTTCGCTCGGTCCGAACGGCCCAATTGCCTTGACCTGTTCGATGGAAATTCCTTGGCTCCCGCTTCTCCCACTTCTTATCTCACTATCGCCTACCTCCCTTGTTTAGATCTTGGCCATTAAGACCTCCCCTCTAGAGATCTTAGCCTTAGGACCTCCTTGTTTAGATCTTGGCCGTTAAGACCTCCCTCCGGAGATCTTAGGCTGTCGGGACCTCCTTGTTTAGATCATGACCATTCTCCCTTTAAGATCCGAACCGTCCTGACCTCCCAGATAGATCTTAGCTGTCTGACCTCCCCTTTGAGATCTTAACGTCGTTCCCCTTGTGAGATCCTCCCTAAGACCTCCCTTGGAGATCTTAGCAGCTCGCACCTCCACCTTTGTGAGATCTCGGCCGTTAAGACCTCCCTTCTGATGATCCTAACCGTCCAGACCTCCCTCTTATTTAGATCTGATAGTTAGGACCTCCCCTTTAGAGATTCGAACCGTCCAGACCTCCCCACTATAGATCTTAACCGTCCAGACCTCCCCTTTGGAGATCTTAACCGTCCAGACCTCCCCTTTGGAGATCTTAACCATCCAGACCTCCCCGTTGCTTTTGACCTTGACCTACGGACCTCCCGTGAGTAGGTCCTTTGGACCTCCTGTCCATAGGACCTCCTCATTGTTGTATCTTTTGGACCTCCTGTCCATAAGACCTCATTGTTGTATCCTTTGGACCTCCTGTCCATAGGACCTCCTTATTGTTGTATCTTTTGGACCTCCTGTCCATAGGACCTCCTCATTGTTGTGTCTTTGGACCTCCGGTCCTGTGCTTGGACCTCCCCCGTGGGTGAGGGCCTCCTTGACCTCTGCGGGACCTCCTCTAGGTCTCCACCGGACCTCCCCTTGGGCTTTGACTGGCCCCATTTAGCTGTCACATTCATTTTTCTTTATCATTTGATCATATCCTTTACTCATGGGAGTCTCCCCGCATTTAATACATGTTGTGTTGCATTAAATGCTACCATCCTTTTTGCAGCACCCCGTGCTATCTTTGTGTCACTTCTTGTACTAGCTCCCATCTTTTTCTCACCTGCTCTTGACCCCGTGTGCCTTGGACCTCCTAGCAACTCTTGTTTTATAAGCTTGGGCAAGCTCTTTTCCTTTGCCATTTCCTCATTTTAGCTCTCTGACTCCCACAGCTTGTTCTCTAGACCTCCCTCAAACCTCCAGACCTCCATCGACCACCTCTTTGGACCTCCTCCAAGCCGTTGGACCCCTTTCAAATTGCCAAGCTCTTCTGTGGTTTTCGTTCGATGTCTATTTGGAGTTCATTTGAATCTCTTTTTGGTCCTTATTTGATCTTGAGCTGTTTTAAGCGTGTAGACCTCGGCGTCTCTGGTGAGCAGAGCTTTGTGAAGCAATGGATCTCAGAAAGCTTTCAAGCGGGAGGCAAGTTACACTCTTGATCATATTGCACCCATTACTTCACCGTATATATGTTCCATTTTAAATGTTAATGCATGCTTACTTTACTAAGTTATTTCAATACTGTCTTTAAACTCATAGCTATATTGTCTCCTTTGTATGGCCAACATTGAAATTGAACCAAACTTATTGTTACCCTAGATAAAATCTGGTTGATGCAATAGTGTGAACCAGGAGCAATTGTGAAATCTTATGCTTAGTCTTGCTTAGACCAAAATTTTGATTTGGATAAATTTTACCAACATGACCAACTACTGTTTAAAGGTTTTAAACTATGGCATTGGGTTGTCATGGAAGCTTCTAAATGCTTTTGAAAAGCAAATGAAAGGAAAATGGATTTGGACTTGGGCGAAGTGGTTTGCTTGGCTAGTGCAATGTTTGTGCACGGACTCAATCCTGGGTAAGGTTGGGGTCTATTCGTTTGTGGTGGTCGCCCAAGTCAATTGAGGACCTGTCTTTGAGCGTTCCTTTGCTAGACCTATAATGGGCTGTGCCTCAACGTACAACCACATGTCTCCAGAATGGGGCGTGGGACTGCCAATTAATTTGCGTAATTCCACATGGTTGTTCCACTTTGATGTGTGGGAGGTCTTCTAGGGCCTATGGTCTTTTATAACCTATGTTTCCCACTGGCACAAGAGGGGGCACGAATCCGGTGGATTTGCAACCCATCCGGAAGCGAAACCTTAGCGAGAAGGGGCTGTGGTGGAACAATGCATTGCAAAGGCCTTGTCATGAACTCTAGACCTCTTACCTTCGGTAGTGAAAGGTGGCATTGACGGATCTGAGAGCAAACTAGAGGAATCATGTCGTGTGGGTAAAGTGTACAACCTCTGCGAGTGAAAACTATTGAATAGCCGTGTCCACGGTCATGGACGTGCTGGCAAAAGACTACTCAAAATTAGATGTTGGTTTTGTTTTCAAAAGGTTTTGGATAAACTGTTCTTTTGGGATCTCTATCCCATGGGTGGGCGAGAGCCTTATGACAGGAGGGTATCCTTCACCATTTGATGATGAATGTTATCCAACTGAAAAATGGAATTTGGTAAATGAATTTTAGTTACTGTATAACTGCCTTCGAACTTAGTATATGTATTTAAAATAAACTTGGCTTTACGCAAAGTAACCATATTATGCCTTCTTTTGAATATCCATGTATGCATGTCCTTTTGTTACCTCACGGGTGTAACTTGCGAGCACGGTTGTTGTGCTCACTCTTGCTTGAAATAATCTTTTGAGCAGGAAGGAAGCCTTATGATGAGCTGTGCAGTGGACCAAGTGGTCCTAGACGACTAGGATGCGCTCTCCAGCCGATTGCCTGTGGTGTATCGAATGGCCTTTAAGTTTATCTTCCGCTGTGTTTTGGTTTGTTGGCTTGTATGCCTTCCTTTGTAAACAACTTTGTTGATATTAATAAAGCTCTCGTTGAAGTGTATGTTACCCTTTGTTGTATCTTTGTGAAGAGATAGTCATTGATCCTTAGGGACTAGTTCGGTTCACACGGGAAGTATGGGGTGATCACGACCACCACAACCACCCTCGAGTCAGTGGTGGGAGGTCTTTGGGGTGATCGGCCCTCCACGACTTCCCTCGGGACTGGTCGTGGGAGGACTTGGGCCACCCCAGGTCTCACGACCTCCTCAGGATTGGTCCTTCGACCTCTTCTGAGTTGGCTCGTGGCTGTGGGGATCTTCCTGTGCCTCTCACTCCCTCTCGGTCGGGTCTCCAGACCTCTAGGAGATCCTGCTGGACCTCCTGGGTGGTCGTGGGGATGCTCCTGGGCGGTCCTACCAAATCTCCTGGGAGGTCCTGATGGACTTCCGAGGAGATCCTGGAGGACCTCTCGGGTGGCCTCTGGCCGGGGCGTTACAAAGTGGTATCAGAGCTTCTCGACTGCAAGTCGCAACCTAGTAGAATGGTCGTTAACAAAGATTTCAAAACATATTTTACAACAAGAAAAATAACTTGTTCTTTTTCTCACCTGGGTCATCTTTCTACTCTTATCCCCTTCTCTGTATCTCTCCTTACCTTTCTTTTCCCTTATCTTTTTCTTGCCTCAACGTTTTGTAAAGCTAAATGGATCCTCTTTCCTCTGGGAGATTCTATAGGGCGAGCCTTCAGATTCAAGCGCTAGAAGCCCTGAGAAGATAGTGCAGTTGATGCAGCTACCACACCACGGCTTTTGGAAGCGGCCCTTGAGAGTTAACTAGTGTGTTGGATGCCAAGCTAGACAGCCTTGAGAGAAGCCTCTTTCATCTGGTTTCAAGGATCAAAGATTTTAAGGTTTGTTAATGATTATAAGGAGCTCCAGTGGATTCCGGAGTATATTGGTGGATGTGCTTTGCTTCTAAATAGTTTAAGAAAGGGCAGATTGGTGGGTTGCATAAATGGTGTTAGTAGAAGATGTCCATGGAAGAAAGTTCTGATAGTTATAAAGGAATATAGAAACAAGAAATGAGGATTCAAATACCATGAGATATTCCCCCCCCCTAGATGATGGATTGTATAGAATGTGTTTGTAGAAGTGATCAGGGAAGAAAAGTTTTAGGGTCAGTGAAATAGATATGAACCTAACATGTTGACTTGATTAATGGAATAAAGTGAATATTCTAGAATCAGAAATCGATTGTAATGTTAATTGGAGCCTTACGATAAATATGTGGATTGTGTTGAATCCATTCGAGTTTGATTGAATAGCAAAATCTAGACTTGAAGAAGATTTTGGTTAGATTTTGATAGATATCTTGATCGGATCATGGATTTGTGTGATCTAGGGTATGGGATTGTGTAGTACTCATTCGATCATTTGGATGAATTGGATCCCCCCAAATCTAGAGTAGATTGTTTTATTAATTGGAAGCTCAAATTAGGTATGTGGATTATATTGGAATTAATTAGATATAATTGAATAGAGGATTGGGATTGGAAAGGAATCTATATTGGAATATAGAGATAAGCCTTGAATCAGATTTTGGAATTTATATAATTGCCGGATATAAGAAGAGATGTATGAAGGATGTTTAGCTGGTTTTGGAATGGATCAAAACCTCTGCTGGACAGATGGTGATGAAAGGATTTGGTAAATCAAATTTGAACTGGTGGATTGCTAGAAGTCTTTTGGAAAATTCTATAATGAAGACTTGTGGATTTGTGGATTGTGTCATCTTTTCAGTTAATGGTGATCTTGATTGAGTCATTATAATCCTTTAATTGGGTGACCCTTAGGTGCGGAATTGTGGATCAAATCTGAACTGTGCATTATGATAAGTTTTCTAGAAGGACTATTGTTTCGAGGCAGATTCAAAGATTTTATAGTAACCTTGGAGTTATTGGATTGAAAGAGAAACCTCATGGATTTTGGGCAAAAAAGGGATATGCCAACTAAAATGATACACTTGTTGAATTATCTAAACTCTTGCCCAATAAAGAATGGTGAACTATGTCGAATCATCAATAGCTTGGGAGATTTTGTTATGAAGATTTGTGGGTTTTGTACTCTTTCTAGTTGATTGTGAAATTAATTAAATGATCGAATTCTTCCAATTGGGTGATTCCAAGATGAGCAGATTGTTGGATCTTTCAATCATGAACTTATGATCTAGTAAGGTAAGAAGGGATCCTCTTGGCTCCTGGCTAGTATCCAGCCATTGGTTATAACAAGTAGCTCCTGAAGAGAACCAGGAAGAAGACAGGAAGCATCGTTGTCTCCACCCTTCAAGAACAACCTGCAAGGCTTATTGAAGACTGATGATTGAAAATCATCTCGCCAGCCCAACCATATAGTTTACACAACCCAGACTCTTTTTATCCACTAAGTCACCTCACCAATTGTAAATACTGACCTTTAGAACGTCGTAGAGTTGCTTAATTCCTTTGGCCGCCTTTGAGTTGGTTTCTTTTGTTTGGGTTGTTTCTTGCTCTATCCCCTCCTGGTCTCCTTGACTCTTACCTATCCTTGGACTCTTTCCCTAACCCTGTGGAGCACCCAGCAGACGATGGAATCTGATCACCTAAGAGAAGGAAGTAAAGCCAGCCACAAGGATTCTAAGTGTGCTAGTCCCGAAGCAAGCTAGAGTCCAGCAGCAGTGTGCTGGGTATCAAGCCTCTTCCAACCAAGTTGAGGAAAAGAGGACCATGGATTCATCTCTCAGAACATCTCAAGAACCAAAGGAGCCGGATTTCAACAGGACCAATTCCAGAGTACTCAAGTGCAAGCACCCTGCCGACAACAGGACAAAGATCATAAGAGGAAAATGGAAAACCCTTTCCTGCTACCCCCTTTTCTCTCTAGCCTCTCCAAATCTCGGGGTCGAGATTCTCTTAAGGGGGGTAGATTTGTAACATCCTGATTTTCAGAGCCTTTTTGAAAATTTTCAAAATAAAAAGAACCACTTTGTTTCGTTGAAGTTCCAGAGCTTAACCTGAGGTTTTCAGAATTTGAAGCGTTTAAAATGACTAAACCAAACTTCAACTAATCCTAAATTTTGGTTCTTTAGAGCTGTTTGAGCTCTTGTGTCGACCTCCCCTTACCTCTGTTTGTTCTTCCCTTCCCTGGGCCTAGCTCTTTCGTTCCAGACCTCCCCTCACATCTTTTGTCTGGACTCCTTTAGCCTAGATCACCTCTTTGTTGGTTTGAATCTCTTTATGATTTAGACTTGCCCTGTGGTTCGGACATCCCTCCTTGTTCAGACCACCCCTTTGGATTGACCTCCTCCTAGGACACGTCCACCCATGGCGTTTTAGCTCGGGTGTGTGTTTCAAATGACCTTGATTTTGAAATTCTAATTCTAGGATCGAATTTCCCCTTCGTTTGGACCTCCCTGTGTTCATCGGAATCCTTTCTGTGTTCATGAGAACCTCCCTTGTGTTCATTTGAATCTCCCTGTGTCCCTTTGCCCCTTCTTGTGTTCTTTTCGACCTCACCGGGTCCGTAAGGACCTCCTTGGCCCTTCATCTTGGCCATCAGGACCTCCTTGGGTTCATCCTGGCCGCCAAGATCTCCTTTGGCTTTCTCTTGACCGTTGAGACCTCCCCCGTGCTGGTCTTGACTTTGAGATCTCCTCTTGACCATCGGGATCACCTTTGAGTTTATCCTGACCATCGAGACCTCCTCTGGACCACTTTCTGTGGATCTCCTCCATTGGATCCCTCTCCCCTTGAAACCCCTCCGTCCAAGCCACCCTTCGTCTGGATCTGATGGTCCAGACATCTCCTTCGTTTGGATCCAAGGGTCCAGACCTCCTTTGTTTTGTCCCTCTCTGGTCCAGACCTCCTTGGATCTAGGCCTCTCAAGTGCTTGGACCTCCCCTGGACCAGACCTTCCCTCTTCGATGCTCCTCTAGCTTAGACCTCCCTGTGTCATTTAGGACCTCCTCCTTGTCTACTTAGACCTCTCTGTGTCTTTCAGGACCTCCCCCTGTCCTCTAGGACCTCCTCCTTGTCTATTTGGACCTCCCCGTGTCCTTCAGGACCTCCCTGTGTCCTTTAGGACCTCCTCCTTGTCTACTTGGACCTCCCTGTGTCCTTCAGGACCTCCCCAAGTCCTCTAGGATCTCCTCCTTATTTATTTGGACCTCCCTCGCGTCCGTTCGAGACTTCTGTTTGATCCAGACCTCTATCGCTTTTGTACCGTTTGATTTGCGTTGGACGGTTTGATCTTGGTGAGACGTTCGGATGGTCCGAACGCCCCACTCCTTTAGAACCGTCCGATCCGTATTGGACGGCCCCGATCTGTTGAGGAGTTCGCCCGGTCCGAACGGCCCAATTGCCTTGACCTGTTCGATGGAAATTCCTTGGCTCCCGCTTCTCTCGCTTCTTATCTCACTATCGCCTACCTCCCTTGTTTAGATCTTGGCCGTTAAGATCTCCCCTCTGGAGATCGTAGCCATCAAGACCTCCCTTGTTTAGATCTTGGCCGTTAAGACCTCTCCTCTGGAGATCTTAGCTGTTAGGACCTCCCTTGTTTAGATCATGACCGTTAAGACCTCCCCTCTGGAGATCTTAACCATCCAGACCTCCCCCTTGTGAGATCTGGCCGTTAAGACCTCCCTTCTGAGGATCCTAACCGTCCAGACCTCCGCCCCCCCTTATTTAGATCTGACAGTTAGGACCTCCCCTTTGGAGATCCTAACCGTCCAGACCTCCCCACTATGAGATATGGCCGTTAAGACACCCCCTTTAGAGATCTTAACCGTCCAGACCTCCCCTTTGGAGATCTTAACCGTCCAGACCTCCCTGTTGCTTTTGACCTTGACCTACGGACCTCCCGTGAGCAGGTCCTTTGGACCTCCTGTCCATAGGACCTCCTCATTGTTGTATCTTTTGGATCTCCTGTCCATAGGACCTCATTGTTGTATCCTTCGGATCTCCTGTCCATAGGACCTCCTCATTGTTGTATCTTTTGGACCTCCTGTCCATAGGACCTCCTCATTGTTGTGTCTTTGGACCTCCGGTCCTGTGCTTGGACCTCCCCCGTGGGTGAGGGCCTCCTTGACCTCTGCGGGACCTCCTCTAGGTCTCCGCAGGACCTCCCCTTGGGCTTTGACTGGCCCCATTTAGCAGTCACACTCATTTTTCTTTATCCTTTGACCATATCCTTTACTCATGGGAGTCTCCCCGCATTTAATATCTGTTGTGTTGCATTAAATGCTACTATCCTTTTTGCAGAACCCCGTGCTATCTTTGTGTCACTTCTTGTACTAGCTCCCATCTTTTCCTCACCTACTCTTGACCCCGTGTGCCTTGGTCCTCCTAGCAACTCTTGCTTTATAAGCTTGGGCAAGCTCTTTTCCTTTGCCTTTTCCTCATTTTAGCTCTCTGGCTCCCACAGCTTGTTCTCTAGACCTCCCTCAAACCCCCAGACCTCCATCGACCACCTCTCTGGACCTCCTCCAAGCCGTTGGACCTCTTTCAAATTGCCAAGCTCTTCTGTGGTTTTCGTTGGATGTCTATTTGGAGTTCATTTGAATCCCTTTTTGGTCCTTATTTGATCTTGGGTTGTTTTAAACGTGTAGACCTCGACGTCTCTGGTGAGCCCGAGCTTTGTGAAGCAATGGATCTGTAAAGCTTTCAAGCAGGAGGCAAGTTACACTCTTGATTATATTGCACCCATTACTTCACCGTATATATGTTCCTTTTTAAATGTTAATGCATGCTTACTTTACTAAGTTATTTCAATACATGTCTTTAAACTCATAGCTATGTCTGTCTCCTTTGTATGGCCAACATTGAAATTGAACCAAACTTATTGTTACCCTAGATAAAATCTGGTTGATGCAATAGTGTGAACCAGGAGCAATTGTGAAATCTTATGTTTAGTCTTGCTTAGACCAAAATTTTGATTTGGGGAAATTTTACCAACATGACCAACTGCTGTTTAAAGGTTTTAAGCCATGGCATTGGGTTGTCATGGAAGCTTCTAAATGCTTTTGAAAAGCAAATGAAAGGAAAATGTATTTGGACTTGGGCGAAGTGGTTTGCTTGGCTGGTGCAATGTTTGTGCACGGACTCGATCCTGGGTAAGGTTGACATCCAGGGGTTTGTGGTGGTCGCCCAAGTCAATTGAGGACCGGCCTTTGAGCGATCCTTTGCTAGGCCTATAATGGGCTATGCCTCACCGTACAACCACATGTCTCCAGAATAGGGCGTGGGACCTGGCCAATTAATTTGCAGAATTCCACCGCGGTTGTTCCACTTTGATGTGTGGGAGGTCTTCTAGGGCCTATGGTCTTTTATAACCTATGTTTCCCACTAGCACAAGAGGGGGCACGAATCCGGTGGATTTGCAACCCATCCGGAAGCGAAACCTTAGCGAGGAGGGGCTGTGGTGGAACAATGCATTGTAAAGGTCTTGTCATGAACTCTAGACCTCTTACCTTCGGTAGTGAGAGGTGGCATTGGCGGATCTGGAGCAAACTAGAGGAATCATATCGTGTGGGTAAAGTGTACAACCTCTGCGAGTGAAAACTATTGAATAGCCATGTCACGGTCATGGGCGTCTTTGCAAAAGACTACTCAAAGTTAGATATTGGTTTTGTTTTTAAAGGTTTTGGATAAACTGTTCTTTTGGGATCTCTATCCCATGGGTGGGCGAGGAGCCTTGTGACGGAGGTATCCTTCACCATTTGATGATGAATGTTATCCAACTAAAAATGGAATTTGGTAAATGAATTTTGAATTCTTGTATAAGCGCCTTGGAACTTAGTATATGTATTTGAAATAAACTTGGCTTTACGCAAAGTAACCATATTATGCCTTCCTTTGAATATTGTAACATCCCAATTTTTAGAGCTTTAAAAATCATTTAAATAGTTGGTAGAGAGAAAATTCACCATTTGGATTTATTTGAATTTAGTTCAAAAGCTTTAACTTGGACTTTAGTAACAAAACAATTTAATATGAATAATTCCAACATGAACAATAGTCAAAACTATTTTATTTGGATTCTATGAGCTTAGATATATTTTACGGAATTTTTCCAAGTTCATTTGCTATTTTCCATTGCTTATTTGAATTTCGCTATTTTCTAAAAAGGAAAAACCTATTTTAAATCTCCAAGCGATCGTTGGGCTAAATCTCTCCGGCCAAAGCCTTTGTTCATCTCGGCCAATCATTACGTGGCCGTCCGTCTGAGTTGACGGCGATCTACGCCCAGCCTCTCGCCTCGCCTCGCCATTGCGTGGGCGCCTCCCGTCTCGGCGCTAGCGGGCTTTGCTCTGAGGTCGTCGCCTTCGTCTCCAAGCGTTAAATCGCGAGCAACCGCCATGGCGGTCAACGCCGAAACTTCACGGTGGGCGCCTCCAACCGCCTCGCGTCCTCGCGACGCGCGCCACGACGCCCACGACCACCCCGCCACACCCCATGACCCTCGTCCCGCGGCGATTCGCCCGCAAGCATAGCAAATCGCCCCACGACCTCCGCGTCGCCCGCCGCCGGTGCCTCCCGACCTCTATAAAAGCCACCCCGAGGATCGCTGCACCCTTTCCTTAACCCTCGCTCAATTCCACGAGAACCTCCGCGCCGCCAATTCGAGCTCTAGGGCTTTCTGCGCCGCGGTGGGATTTCTTCGATTCTTGCCGCCGTCGTCGCCGCCAGCGTCGTCATGGAGCACCCGCCGTGTTATTTGTCACCAGACCTACCTCCGGAGCCACCCATTTCGTTAGAGCCTCACCGGGCGCCCGCCCGACAAAACCGGAACGCCGCCGCTCTCCGACCTCGCCGCCGCCACCACCGTCCACCTCAACCACCGGAGGTACCTCATCGTGTTACTTAATAGCGTCGGCTACGCCGTACCACCCACCCTCGCCGGCGAAAGCTTCAGAGCGCCGGTGACCATCGAATCGATCTTGCGCCGTCGTTGTCGTCCTCGCCGACGTGGGCGCCACGTCGCTGCCACCTCGCCCTCGCGTGCGTGCGTGTCGACCACGTGTGCAGCGTCGGCGCCAGCGCAGCGTGCGCCACGCCAAAGCCGTTCAAATCCGATGGCTCGGTGGACTTGGTCGCATGGTAATGAGTCACTGACATGTGGGTCCCACGTGTCAGTTAATTCTTTAATTCATTTATTTTCCGGAAAATCCTTCGCTGACGTCACCTTGCGCAATAATTAGAATTTCCTTTAGAAAAATAATTCAGGAAATTGTTAAATAACAGATTTAGGTTTAAATTTGTAAAATTCATAACTTTTGCATCCAAACTCCAAATTGGGTGTTTCAAATTTCTAAATTCATATAGAATTAAGATCTAGCTAATCAAATCAAAATTATTTAAATTTGACTTTTTTTAAATTTAGAAATTCATTTAAAATTCAAGAGATAGGTTAAAACTTGTAAAATTCATACCTTTTGAATCCCAAATCCAAATTGGATGATTTAAATTGCTAAAATCTTAGAAAATTATTGTCTAATTAAATAACATATAATTATGTAATTTGGAGTTCAGTTTAGTTTTAGAATTTAGAATTTATTTAATTTCCAAATTTAGGTTAAAATTTGTAAAATTCATAATAATTGAATCCTAACTCCAAATCCATCCATTCAAATTTCTAAATTCGTCTAAAATCCAGATCTATCTATTGGAGATTTTTAATTATTTTATTGGAGTTATTTGCTTCTGGTTTTATTTAGTTTTGTTTGTTTGTGTCGTTTTGCGAGTAGACTTGACTATTCTTTGGAAGAGTTGAAGAAGAAGGACCTTTCCAAGACCAAGATCAATTCCTAGATCCTTTTCAAGGCAAGCTATGCCCTTGACCATGTTGCTTCCCAGTTTTATAAAAGTATTTTAATTCAAATTCTGCATCTTAATTCAAGTATTTATTTAAAAGCTTTTGGGTGCAGTAGTTAATTCCAAATTGATATGCCTCCCTTGTGTAATTGTTAAGCCTTGATTCCTTGTCACCCTAGTTGATAATTAGTTGGTAAATATTGTAGCACCAACGTGGGTTGGTTAGTTAAGTATTAGATTGCTTAGCCATGCCACGACTCACTTGTCATGTATCTTCTTTGTTATAAATTGACTAAGTGAATATGAAACTAATGTGAACAAAGCTGTGTGTACTATGTGTCTTTGTGGCATATGTTGCACTTAAATCAACCGGGGTGGTAAAAGATTTTGGGTGAGGCAAGGGGTGGATCTTGTGTGAAAGGGTGGGTATGTGGGTGTGTGAATATTAAAAATCTGTGTGTCTATGTGGTTTAGTTAGTGGAAGTCTTGCCTTGGTCAATTAAGGACCTCACCATGTGCTCTATTGAGTAGCTTCTGTACAACCACATGCTGTTTTGAGGCAGACCTAGCATAGTAGGATAAGGTATCTGAAATGCTTTGTTATGATTAGTGTTAGCTACACTAATTGTATCTTGTGGGTAAAGTGTACAAACTCTGCGAGTGTAACTTAATCTATTGAATAGCAGCGTCATGATCATGGACAATGCTCGGGATTTAACACTAGGGTAGATTTTCATAAAATTGTGTGGGAAGGGAGCTATGTGATTAAATCATCTAGCTATGTGAATAACTGTTAGGGTCATGTGTGTGTGTCTTTGTGAAATAACTTGTTAAAATTATTATTGTCTATTTGTTTTACGACTTTAATCTATTAATTGTATTCAATTGCAAAAGTGGCATTTATGCAAAAGAGCCCTGAAATGCCTTCCTTTGTAAAAAGCCAACATATATATATTTTGCATCTCGTGGTGTGGCTTGCGAGTGCGGTGTGTACTCACGCTTGTTTTGACGAATCAAGCGGAGGAGGAGTCTTCACCAAAGATTCGAGGACGAGTACATCGAAGGTGCACGATTGTGAGGTCTTGATCGATCGGTTGCTGTGGCGAACCGATGGGGTGCCACTACCGTTTATGTTTCATTGCCGTTTATTTCCTATGTTAGCCTGCGTGGCTCAATAGTTGTAAACTTCGACCTTAAGGTCAAAACCATTATTTGTTAATCAAAGTTAATCGTTTATGTTATTATCGCTTGTATGGATCGATTACCATCTTTGTTGACCTTGTGTGCACTAGCATGATCACAGGCTAGTGCATTAAACCTGAAGGTCCCGAGCGTAATTTTGGGTCCCGGCAAATATCCATGTATGCATGTCATTTTGTTACCTCACGGGTGTAACTTGAAAGCACGGTTGTTGTGCTCACTCTTGCTTGAAATAATCTTTTGAGCGGGAAGGAAGCCTTATGATGGTCATGCGATGGACCAAGTGGTCCTAGACAACTAGGATCGCCCTCGGTAGATTACTGTGGTGTATCGGATGGCCTTTAAGTTTATCTTCATTGTATTACGGTTTGTTGGCTTGTATGCCTCCCTTTGTAAACAACTTTGTTGATATTAATAAAGCTCTCGTTGAAGTGTATGTTACCATTGTTGTATGCTGTGAAGAGCTAGCTGTTGATCCTTGGGACTAGTTCGGTTCACACGGGGAAGTATGGGGTGATCCCTGACCACCACGACCACCCTCGAGTCTGATCGTGGGAGGTCTTTGGGGTGATCCCAGCCCTCCACGACCTCCCTCGGGACTGGTCGTGGGAGGACTTGGGCCACCCCAGGTCTCACGACCTCCTCAGGATTGGTCCTTCGACCTCTCCTGAGTTGGCTCGTGGCTGTGGGGATCTTCCTGTGCCTCTCACTCCCTCTCGGTCGGGTCTCCAGACCTCCAGGAGATCCTGCTGGACCTCCTGGGCGGTCGTGGGGATGCTCCTGGGCGGTCCTACCGGATCTCCTGGGAGGTCCTGATGGACTTCCGAGGAGATCCTGGAGGACCTCTCGGGTGGCCTCTGGCCGGGGCGTTACACCACCCGGCGAGCTGCCGCCGCCTTCTCCCCTGCCCAGATCGAGATTTGCCCAGATCTGGACAGGTCTGCCCCGACGCCCAACTCCTCCGCCTCCGGCCTCCTCCTCCTTCGTCCCACAGCCGCCACCCTCCTCCTCCCTCCTCCCGCGCGTATCGCCTCCTTCTCCTCCTCCGGCGCCCTCTATAATGTGATCGACATTGAGTATATAATTTGTCCATGGTGTCTTGTTCTTGAGCTATACCTTCCTTATTAGATAAAATCAGGCATTGCTTTCTTAACTAGATTGATGCACATGCTGAGCTAGTGTAGAATTCTCTATGTGTGAATTGCATGATGATCGATATAGTGTATAATGTTTTGATTATGCAAACTGAATGATAAGTTTCCATCTGATAGTTTCCATCAGTAGAATATGGAATATGTAGAATGACTGATAGTTTCCATCTGTCTCCATATATTCAGAATGACTAATAGTTTCCATTTGTTATATGAATATGGAATATGCAGAATGACTGATAGTTTCCATTTGTCTCCATATATTCTTTCATTTGTCTGCTAGGTGCAAATTTGAGTTTTATTTATGACATTGATTATCATTTGTCTAGCCAAATATATTTGTAAGTACTTGATGTTGTTTCATTAAGACATTAACAGACTTAAACAAAGTGCCTAACACTGCCGATGCTGGTGCCAAGCCCGGAAAAAATGGAGGGGGCATTAATTGTTTGTAATAATTATTTATGTAATAATTGTTTGTAATAATTATTTGTTTAATAAATGTTTATTGTAATAATTATCGTTAAATACGCTAATCCTTGATTCACATGGTGGAGAAATTCGTACAACATGCTTCAATTCGATGCTTGATCAGTTATATGACCTAATTGAGGTTGGTAAGGTGTACTTGATATCTAGGGGATTAGTGAAACTTGCTCAAAAGTAGTTTACAATGCTTATGAAGTAACTCTAAATGCCTCAACATATATAGAAACTTGTTCGGTTACTCTTATTTTAATTATATCCATTAATGCATGTTCCTGTTACATATACAGCTAAATTGATATAAATTGTCCATAATTGCCTTCATTGATTGTTATTGCAATGTTTAATGTTTGTGTCTGTCAGTGCTCTAGAACCGATCTTACGTATGATTGTTTGATTCAGGGGGTCTCCTAGATAAAAATCACGCAGAGAATGACATGGGGATGTTATAAAGGTTCGGGACTTCTCTGGAGAGAATAACAACCCTACTCCTGTATGGCTATATTGAGTATGCTGATTACAATCAAGAGAAAGACTAGGGCTTGTACTCTAGATTGCGTTTGTCCCTTTCTGCCTTCTGACTTCAACCTTATATAACGTATGAAGAGGTGGCATTTCCTCCAGACGAAGAGGCGTCCCAATATTGCAATTGACGAGCTGCTTAATGGAAATTGTCGTCAGGGACGTGACACCCCCACGTTGCTAGGCAGTTGTTGTCAGAGACGGAAGTAAATCATGTGGTTACCCACGGAGAGTAACCGCGTATATCATTAAGTCTCCCATGGGTCAAACATGACGCATAATACTCTCTAACTGATTAGGCCCACAAGTCAGCAAGCCCTACCAATTACAGAGTGGTTGAAGCCAACCAAGTCGTAGAAAATCTTACAACTGCTTGATAGTCGTAGAAAGGCTTACGACTATACCATGGTCGTAAGAGGACTCATGACCATGGGGTGGTTTATGACCAGACAACTCAACCTCTCCCGTATAAATATTAAGGGGTATACTTAAGACTAATATGGAGATGTTCATATCTATAATAATAATTATAGATAAATAAATAAATGATTATTATTAGATCCTTGTCATCTAGCCCCCTAGCTTCAAGTGAAAATAACTTACTTGGAAAAGGGAGTCGTAGAAAGTCTCACGACCACAAAGTAGTCGTAGAAGGTCTTATGACCACAAAGTAGTCGTAGAATAATGATCATAAGTAAAAGCCTTTCGACTGGTATTTCATTTTGACCAAAAAAAGACTTGGTCAAGAAGGTAATTTCAGCTTCAGGTGTGAAGACAAACTCGGTTTTCTCGAACAGACAAATTAAAGAATCTCTATCGACTCTCACAAATCTGTCCGTTGGAGCAGTTCACGAAGAGGTGACAACTGTTGAGTTCCCACGATCTGTAACTCAATCACACGATTATAAAAACTTACCGCGGGTATGACTCTAGGGTTCTTACTTTTCCCCTTTGCTTCAACTGTTCCTCGAGCTCTTGCGTTCTCTACCGCTGACCAAATCACCTTCTTCCTCAAAGCTTTTCCAAAAACAATCCAACCTCACCTAGAGAAAATGGGCGGAGCTGCTTCTAAGTGGGCGGAATCGGAGATAGATTCAGCCAAAATAAAAGCTTTGGTAGCTGCCAAGAAGATTCCGAAGAAGGAATTTGTGAAGTGGATTGAAGCTGTTGGGTAACATTGGCCGTCGAGGGAGAATGATTAGATCCCCGTCTTTTAGGCGTACTGTGAGTGTGGTCTTCGAATACCCGCTCATCCCTTCCTTACACTCATACTCGAGCACTTTGGGTTGGAGTTGGTGAACCTTGTTCCCAATTCCATCACAATGTTGAGTGTGTTCGTGTACTTGTGCGAAGCTTACCTTGGGATCCTTCCAGACTTGGAGCTGTTCGAATACTACTATGGAATGAGCAGACAGACTGGAATCACTAGGAGCTGCAGTTTGAAGCTCCATGACAGGAAGGCCATGATGTACATTCAGATGTTCACCCGGTCGTCGTGGTCGGAGTGGAAGAAGAAGTGGTTCTACTGGGAGACGACCAGTGAAAACAGTCTTTCCTTTGTTGGGAAGTCTACTGAGAAGATTTCTTCTTGGGATTCGACTCCCAATGATCTTGGCTGGATCGCCCCTACATTCAAGTCATCAAAGACATGAAAGAAGAGGGGCTCACCGGATGGCACATGGTGAAAGATTTCATCACGTGCCGCATTAGCCCTTTGAAGAAACGAGCACATCCCATGTGGATGTACTCGGGGCTAAGGATTCGATCAGAGATTATGAGAAAAGTAAGTAATCTTTCAACTTAGATTTTCATTGATTAATCTCAAGCCTAACCAATAAGTGTCCTATCGCTTCATGAGATCTCCCTCAACAGATTGGCCTTGAGTCAAGCTCGTTTCTTGAAAAACTCCTTCTACGATGTGGTGGATCCTCGAATTCTAGCGGTCGTATCCGCCAAGGAGAAGGAGGAGCGCCTAAAGGTGATCAAGGATGGATTCCTTCTTTGGGATCTCGTAGTCGTAGAATGTCTTACGACCACAAAGTAAATTTTCTTTTTCTAACCTTTGCAGAAAGTAGGCATGGAAGACCGTCAAGACGACCAAGAGGTCGGACTGATGGTTATTGGCACGGAAGCGGAGCAAGTGAAAGTTCCTCTGACCAAAAAGCATCGACTTGAAAATACCGTTGACAAGCAAGAGGCGGACTCGAGTTTTGATCCGACCAGGCCCTTTGCTAAATTCTTTACAGACATTGTTGCTGCACAGAAAGCCAAGACGATCGAAGCGATTGAATCCCGTAAGCACAAAGCCCCCAAGACTAAGGTACCCTTTTACTATGATGATAAGACTTTTTCAATCTCAGCTTCTCACGGTTTTGTTAAGCGACTAGAAAAGGAGAACTGGAAAAGCTTTGTATCTTTTGTGAAGGACACTGCTACATCGGCAGAGCTTCAAGGAAAGTGCTGCTTCTAAGGTGATCGAGACAGGTCTTGACCATCCGATGAGTCAGGAGGGTCAAAGAGCAGCAACTCTTGCTCAGGACCCACAACTAGACGTGATCGCGGTAGACTCCATTCTTTTGCTCGAATTTCGATCAGACGTGGTCGAAGAGAAGAAGTCGAAGAAATCTTCCTTTAGGAAGATTTCATCAGGATTCAAGATCAAGACTAGGAAATGAAGGTATGTAAAAAGACAAAAGTATAAGAACAACATTTACCTTTTGCTTTCTATAAATTTGACAAGTTTTTCCTTTCTATGATTTTAACTTGAGCTTCTCCATTTCGAGGGCACCCCCCTCGGCTTGATCGCCACTTCTTCTGCAGTCGAAGAGACAATAAATGTTTCTCCTACAGTCGAAGAGATGGCAACGGAGGCGGTCAACGGATCGGCCCCTGCCCCTATGTTGGAAGAAATTGTTGCTGCTGAGGCTACTACGACCACTAAGGTGGTCGTGATGGCAGGGGCGGAGATGGCTAACAAAGTGGTGGAAGCATCTAACAAAGGTGGTGATGGAGCCTTCGACCACCGCGCCAGAAAGGAAGTCGTTGAAGACATTCCTCCCGGTCCTCAAGAAGAAGTTACCATTACCGAAGAAGAAGAAAAAGAAGAAGAAGAGTACCTCAACTTCTTCTCTGAGTTCTTTAGACCTACTTCCATTGTAGGATCTTTTGCATTCAGGTCTGGTAACTGAGTTCCTCACCCTAAGGATATTCCTAACAGGGGGAATATTTTCGATGACGAGCGTCTCGAAAAGGTGTGGTGGAACCGAGTCTAAGAGATCGATGAATTGAGAGATCCCACAAGGGTATTCTTCATGTTTGCTCGAGTGAGCATAAATGTAAGCATCTGATGCCAAACATTTATATATGTGGTTTGTTTCTCACTTCTCATTGTCTTTCTTTATGCAAAAAGCTTTGGAACAAATTGTCACTGTTGCTGAATACAACCGACAACTTATACAGCTACAACAACAAAAAGTGAAACTCTGCGAGCAGGTAGAGAGATGGTTAGCTACTGTCATTCATAATCATTTTCTACTCGAGTACTTTTGTAGTTCTCATGTCTATCTTTAACCTTTGCAGGTTTAAGAGTAACGAAAAATCCCTGGCTGACGCACTCGACCGTGAGAAAGTTGAGACGGAGAACCTAAGGGATGAAAAACTCGACCCGATGAAAGAACTTCAGGACACTAACTCTGTAGCTCTCAATCTGTAGAGTGAGATAAACAGTAAGTTCTGAACTAAAAACTGCTTATGATGATGATCTCTCGTTCTTTCTCTAACTCTTGTTCCTTTTCAAAAGAAGAGGTCGAAATGGGTAAGCTCTGAACCGAGGTCAATGAAAAGGCCTTGGTTGATCACGAGCTATCCCGTATCGCCAAAGAAAAAGACCAAGAGATAAAGTCGTGGGAAGAGCAATCTGCGAAGAAAGATGTCTCCCACAACAACGAAGTTAAGCAACTCGATGCTGGACTAGCGGGTAAGTAATTCTTTGCCCACGACCAATGTTGCTTACGAGTTGTTTAGGCATATGCTTCTGACTGGCCGTACTCTATTTCAGAGCAAGCAGTCGAAATCAAGCGACTCCACGAAGCTTTGACTCATAGCCAGAAGGAGATAAAGTCGATGAAGATCAACCTTCAAGACAACACATCCCTCCTGAACAATGTACTCAGGGGACTTAATGCTGAGGAGGTAACTCCTCTTGAAGACACCATGGTCGCCCATACGAGTGCCATTGGCGAGCAAGTCAAAGCTGTAGAGGTTCTAATAGCTACTCTGAAGGCCAACCAGGCTGACTCGATAAGAGAAGCGGTCGAAGGTGTAGTAGGTTATGTCTTGGCAAAACTTAAGGCACACGACCGTA
The DNA here is from genome assembly GCA_036346405.1 of Phyllostachys edulis. Taxonomy (NCBI): domain Eukaryota; kingdom Viridiplantae; phylum Streptophyta; class Magnoliopsida; order Poales; family Poaceae; genus Phyllostachys; species Phyllostachys edulis. Next base: position 8,853,676 of record CM070558.1, read on the forward strand.
ATCTTGATCTTCAACCAATCGAGGACGACTTCGATTGCTCCGAAGTAGAAGCAACTCGTTTGATTGAAGATGTGAAGCCAGTCAGCCAGAAGGTCGTGGAGAAGATGCAAATTGGATCTCCTCCATCAGAGTAGATTATAAAAGGAAAACTTATAAAGACATGTCTTTTGGTTATGAATATATATACCTGCTTTTTCCTGCAAATTATCTTGTCGAGTAGTTAGTAACTCATAAGATAATAAATAGAAAAAGGAAATTGAATTTAAGACTAAGAATTGAAGTCGTATTAATGGCTTTATCCTAGCCCCGACTATTTGCTTAGTTTATATAGATAAACTAAGTAAATAGGGTATATAAGGGTTTTCTTAAAAAAGAAGTTTTTCCTACTTGTGTTGTCAATCTTGATTGTCATGTTCTGGTCGTAAGAGTTTAGTAGCAGATAGACACTAGAAAGTTCCTTCTAGTGGGCAGGACCATGTGCAGAGAGGAAAGATTTCGAATAGTGAAGCTACATTCTCCAACCATAGTAATCGAATCAAGAGCATCAACATGAGTTGGATAAACTCTTCGGAGTGACTTAAAAGTTTATTCAATCATTATCAGTAAACTTAATTTGTTTGACACTGATAGCAAGAGTTGAAAACAGTACGATGCTAGGAAGTTCCTTCTAGTAGGTAGGACCACATGCAGAGAGGAAAGATTTCGACTAGGTGTTGTATCTTTCTCCGACCAGTTTAAACACATGTGAGGTTACTAAAAGGAGTCAAACAAACTATAAAAGTATACTCCACTTAGAGAATTTTTCAAAAGTAATGAAAAAATAAACTAATGTTAAAAGGAGTTGGCTTGAGAATGTTTCGACTAGATTTTTGAAACCCGGTTTCTTTGTATTGGTAGCAAAAGTTAGGAACATGGCGACACTAGGAAGTTCCTTCTAGTAGGTAGGACTACGTGCAGAGAGGAAAGACTTCGACTAGGTGATGTTATCCTTCTTCAACCAGTATAAAGAAAAACTAAGTGTATGAAAAATGATCGAAAAACAATTCAAGCACTACTCAAAAGTAAGGCAATAAAGAGTGAAGAAACCTGAAACTTTATTGATATAGTAAGGAGTTACACATAAAATTTAAATGGCGGTGGTTGTTCCAAAATTGGAGAGAACTTGGCGTCTTCTATTGCTAGTCGTCATCGAACTCAGTCGGCGTGACTTGATCAACGTGTAAGGACCTTCCCACTTAGGGAAAAGTTTATTCTGATTAGACTGAGATTGAATTTTCTTTAACACCAAGTCACCTACAGTAAGGTTGTGAGGTTGGACCTTACGATCATAGTATTTGCGTAGGGCTTGTTGGTAGACCACTGAACGTATTAAGGCTTGATTCCTCTTTTCTTCGAGCAGGTTGGTGTCATCTGCTCGAAGTTGTTCTTGGTAGAGTCGCTGAAGGTTTCGACCTTTGTTGACCGGATCTTTAGTTCTGGTGAAAGCATGGCTTTAGCCCCAAAAACTAGGAAAAAGAGTGTTTCACATGTGGCAGAGCTTATAGTCGTGCGGTATCCATATCTTGAGGGTAATTCTTGTATCCAAGCCCTCGAGCGCTTGACAAGCTGGTCAAACACTCGGGTTTTTATGCCCTGCATTATTTGGCCATTCGCTCTTTCGACTGCTCTATTACTGTGTGGGTAGGCAAAAGAAGTATAACATAACTTGGTACCCAACTCGTTGCAAAATTTTTGAAATTTTGGGCTAAAAAATTACTTACCATTATCTGTAATTATTTGACTAGGAACACCAAATCGAGTAATCACACTTCTCATCATGAACCTTTTTGCGGCTTCCGTTGTTATCCAGTCACAGGTTCAGCTTCAATCCATTTTGTGAACGTATCAATAGCCACCAAAAGGAACTCAAAGCCCTCTGGTGCTCTTGGGAACGACCATAGGATATTCAGACCCCAGGTCGCAAAAGGCTATGAAAGAGGAATAGTTTGTAATGCTTGAGCCGGTTAGTGTATTTGCCTGCTATGAAACTAACATTGTACACACTTCTTAACCAGCTCTTTGGCATCATAAAGGGCTGTTGGCCGGTAGAAACCTTGTCGAAAGGCCTTTTCGACCAGCGTTCTATAGGAAGCATGAGTTCCATAAATACCCCGTGTATATCATGAAAGAGGTTTAATCCTTCTCCCTGCGATATACATCGCATAAGTAACCCTTGAGTGCCTTGTTTATAGAGGACTCTCCCGATCAAAGTATACATTTTGGCCTTCTGAGATAAACAATCTATCTCGAGATCATCATCGGGTAGTGTACCCTTCTGAAAATACTCATAGATGGGATTCATCCAGGTATCCTCGTACTCTAGAGAGGCTGTCTCAATAGGAGGTGTTTCTGTAGAGACAGCTTTTGGAGCTGCTCAAAGAAGACTCCTTGCGGTACTTGAGATCGGGAAGATGCTATTCAAGCTAACTGTTCAACGAGGAAATTATTTGTTCGAGGGATATATTGCAACTCAAAATCGAAAAAAATGCTTTTCAAGCCTTCAGACTTCCGATAAGTACCGAGACATGGTCGGGTTAGAGCATTGATACTCTTTTCCGACTTGTTTCACGACTAGTTGAGAGTCTCCTCTCATGAGTAGTCATCGAATCCCGAGCGTTTTCGCTGCTCGTATGCCAGCCAACAAACCTTCGTATTCTGCCATGTTGTTAGTGGCGGGAAAGTGTAATTGAATAGCATACTTTAAGGTCTCTCCGGTAGGAGATTCCAGGACCACCTAGCCCCGAGCCACTTAATGTAAGCGATCCGTCAAAGTACATCATTCACTAGTCGTGGGTATCGTACTGGGGATCCTGAACAGGTTCATGATTTGTCCATTCGGTGACAAAGTCTGCCAAGATCCAAGATTTAATGGTCATTGGGGACACGAAATAGAGGTCGAACTCCCCAAGTTCTACTGACCATTTTGCCATACGTCCCGCTGCTTCCCTGTTCTGGAGGACCATTCCTAAGGGAAACTCAAACGGCACAATTATCGTGTGTGCTTGAAAATAATGCTGCAGTTTCCTCGAAGACATAAGGAGGGCGTATAGAAGTTTTTGAACCTGAGGGTATCGCTCCTTAGGCCCGTATAAAACTTCACTTACGTAGTAAACCAGTCGTTGGATGTTTTCACGTTCTGCGACCAGTACTGCGCTCATTGTCTGTGGTGTAGCAGCTAGATAAATTAAGAGTGTTTCTTTTGGTTTTGAAGAAACTAGAATAGGAGCACTCGTAAGATACCTTTTGACATCCTCAAAGGTTGTGTTCGCCTCTTCTGACCATTCAAACCCTCATGTTTCCTTAAAAGTTTGAAAAAGGAAGACATTTTTCTCTCAGTCGTGCAATGAAACGACTTAAAGCCGCCATGCACCCTGTGAGTTTCTGAACTTTTTGTTCGTGGCCGAAGGACGCATTGTTTCAATGACCTTTATCTTTTCAGGATTTGCTTCAATTCCTCATGCAGAAACAAGGAATCTAAGCAATTTTCCTAAAGAAACTCCGAACACACACTTTTCAGAATTGGGTTTCAAACGGTGTTTTTGAGGTTGTCGAATGTTTCTTGCAAGTCGGAAATATGATTAAGTTGCTTGATGCTTTTTACGACTAGATCATCAACATAGGCTTCCAAATTTCGGCCTAGTTGAGGTAAAAAATTCATTTGCATCAAGTGTTGAAAAGAAGCACTACCATTTTTTTAGACCAAATGGCATTTTGACAAAGCAAAATATCTCAAATGGTGTAATAAATGTGGTCTTTTCTTCATCATCTAAACACATACTAATCTGATGATAAGCAGAGTATGCATCTAGAAAACTTAATACTTCACAACTAGTAGAAGAATCAACCAACTGATTGATACAAGGTAAAGGAAAATAATCTTTTGGACAAGCTTTATTGAGATCAGTAAAGTCTACACATACGCCACTCACCATTAGACTTTCTAGCCATTACAGGGCTAGCCAACCATTCTGGGTGGTCGACTTCTCTTATAAATCCTGCTCTAAGCAACTTGTTCAATTATGATTTGATGGCTTCTCGTCGATCAGGTGCAAATCTCTGTAATTTTTGTTTTACGAGTTTCTTATCAGGCCGTAGAGATAGCCTGTGCTCGATCACTTCTCTGTGGACTCGGGCATGTCAGATGCTTGCCACGTGAAGACATCTGCGTTAACTCGGAGGAAAGTGACAAGGGCGTCTTCCTATTTGAGGTCGGAAGTAACGCCGATGCGAACAGTCTTCGAGAGCTCCTTTGAATTCAGAGGGACTTCTTTGACTTGATCGTTCAGCTTTGGTGCAGCTTTAAGCTTCGACTGCTTGGTCGAAGGCTGCCCCTTGCTTGCTTCTCGAGTCGGTATTTAGCCAACCATCTCGGGGGACTTGTGGTCGTATGTAAGCGCCATCTTCTTGTCACATTGTACTGTGATCACTCCTTTGGGACCTGGTATCTTAAGACATTGATACCCGTAGAATCGTGCCAAAGTTGGTCGTCCGAGTATAGCATTATATGTCGTATCGAAATCAATCACATTAAAGGAGATTTTCTCTGTCCTGAAATTGCTTAGAGAACCAAACGTGACAGGAAGAAAAACTTGGCCAATGAGTTTGGCCAAAGACCCTAGTACGATCCCATGGAATGAGTATCATACAGGTTTTATTCTAGTCTGAGGTACTTGCGTCTCATTCAGGGCACTTGTAGATAGAATATTTAACGAACCGCCACCATCAACTAACGCGTGATTCACTCGACATTTATTATGGTGGGCTCGACTATCATCGGATATCGACCTAGTCGCATGGAAGGGATCAGACAGTCCGCCTTCTCAAAAGAGATGGGAACTTCCGACCACTTCGGTGATTTAATAACAAGAGGAGAGTTAATAAAGTTTACCTCTCGTGCGACGGCTTTGAACTGTCGCTTTGACTCGTATACCGAAGATCCTCCAAAGATGTGGTCGATGGTAACCCATTTTCTTTTTTTCCCTCCTCTTTTTTTCATTCTCCCTCCTACTCCTTACAGGCCCGAGCCGAGAAGCTTCTCACTTAAGTCACCTTCTCAGTTTCTTTTTTCCAATCTCCCCTAATCCTTCTTCGGTTCTTCCCCGTCCTCTCCTCCCATTCCTCATCTGCTGCCATTCCGCCCAAGCAAGCATTGCCCACTCCTCCGCCTTGCCTCTCCACGCAACCCCTGAAGGTGGATGGGGCGGTTGCCCGACCTCTCCGTCCTGTCCCCACCTCTCTCCTTCTCTCGCTCACTACCTTTAGCTCACCCTCGTCCTCCACCTCCGCGCCCTCCACCCCCTCCGTGAGGGCACGCATGATGGCCCCTCGCTCCGCCCGCCTGGCAGCCACGCCTCAAACTCGCTCTCGGCCCTCGGGTGCGTCAATGCGTGGAGCGGTGGAGGTTGACGGCGACAGCGACGGCGACGACGCCCAGGTGAGGCCGCATGTCCTCTCCTCCCTCGCCCCTTGGTGGCTCGATCCTTGACCCTCCCTCTATTCCACAGCGCGTCATGCGACGGCGACAGGACCGTGCTTGGACCGGCACGGCACGGTGAACCTCTGGACTGTGCTTGAGCCTGCTGGAGACGACTCGGACCGTGCGGCCGACACGACGTCTTGACCGGGCGGCGAGCATGGCATGGTCGGCTGTGGGCCCATCGTGCCTGTGCGGCCAGTGCCCAGGACTAGCTATGCCTAAGCTAAGCTCTTTCTCTGTCCTGGTCCCAGCTGGCAGTACTAGTCAGGACTAATGACTACTTATTTTTGCTAACTTAGCTGTTGATCACAACCCAATTAGCGTTTCTTTAATGCAGCTTTGTGATTGATTAGTTGCTGACAGTGGTTGGTTGTGGTTTCTTTATCATAGGTAGTAGTACTAGTCTGTACTCCAGCCTGCAATGCAGCTTAGCATACTCTTAGGCTTAGACCCACATTATAGTTTGATGGGCAAATCTTTGAAAAGTGCATTCTTGGTAGACCTTTAATAATTCAAAAGCGCAACGTTAGTTGCATGCTAGTACTATAGCTCGTAGTAAGTAGATCTGCGCGGGTAAATGTTGTGCTTAATCATTGTGCCGTGGTCTCTGTCGTTGTGCTGCAATTCACCGTGTTTCCCATGTCTGCCATTTTTCTACTGCTAAGAGTAGTTGGTAGCTAGCTATATATTCAGGGGTTTGGTTCATTTCCACGCATAGAGTTTGTTTGAATACACTACGATACGATTTAATCCTTTCGAATTGACAAAAATTTATACTAAAATTCTTTGCAAGCCAAAAGAATCTGGTCTAATCCTCCTCCGCAAACAAACCCTTAGGCAGAATCCATTGGTTGCAGTAGCAGTAGCTCATAATTCGTAAAAAAGACAGATGGTACTGAGCAATTGCTCCACACAAGGAGCTAGCTAGCGTAGGCGTAGCAAGAGAACGGCGGATGGGCATGGCGTGGTAGTATACGGCTGCCAGATTTGCTGGTACTTTGCAGAGTTTAAAGGGGTCATTAACAAGTACGAATCGATCAGTACATATGCTGTAGATCAGCAGCCTGTACAAGGCTGCAAGCTGCAGAGACATTAGTGATTAGTGTACTAGCACAACATAGGATTCCACCTGCGCGCGCGCCTTTGTTTTGTCTTTAGCACGCATAGCACTCCACTAAACCAGCAGTAACCTCGCCACTAATCACCAAGCTGGCCCTCACTTTACGCCACGAGAGCCAGTAATTTTTCTGGCCTGGAGGCATATGGGCAATATGGCCGCAAAGCGACATCACAAATGGAAGCGGTTAAAATTTTAAACCCTCGTTAGTCAGAGGTTAACCTGCATCCAGGTGTGTGGAGTTTGACTTTGACCAGGAGATGCTGCTGCGACAGGTGAACCGTGACCAAACTTACAAATCCTTGAACCGCTTAGTTTCTACCTGTTCACGTTTCTGCTAGTTGTTTAGCTGGGCTGGGCCAGTTTCACGGGCCTTTGAGAGTGGCGTATGAAGATCTTTGAGACGGACCAGAGCAAAATACCTGCTCGGCTTGGGCAGTTTCATGGTCATCATGGAGTGACGGACCCTCCCTTCCCTCCAGCCTAGCAAAGACACCGACGTCCACCCAAGATACCTGCAAAAATGAGCATCATGGCGCAGAACCCCTAGAGCTGTTCACCGGCTGGATTGAATTTGCCCAAATCTAAGCCATTCCTTCCATCTTCCCTACACCTACTCTTGCTCCCTACATACATAATCCCTTTCCTGAGAAATCACCTCCTCCTTTGGAGAAACACGCCATGGCCTAGCTAACATAGGAGGACCAAAGAGCAGGTTCTCCTGCAACTTAAGCCTGAGAAGTGTCAGGTTTAGTCCTTTGATTGCTGTCCTCGGTGAGGAGAGTGTCAGGACTCCAGCTACGCGGTGCTTTCCGAGGTCAGAGCGCCCCCGTCTTGCTTAGCTTCACCTCTGTTAGACTGCAATCATCTATTTGCGACAAGACAATTACTGTGCCGTGTTTTCAACTGGGAACTCACTGCTCCACTGTTTTGGCAGCATTTTTGTGGAGCACTTGTGTTGCTTGGAATTGACTTGCTAGCAGCCATGAAGTTTGGGGAAGAAAAGATTGCACTGCCAATTCTATTTGTAAAATAGGAAAGAATCAATCAGTTTGGATCGCTGATATTCTGCTGATACTGTAGCCCATCAGGGATACGGTCTAGTGCTAGCTGTTAGCGCTATTAGAGTGATTGCTATCTGTTAGCACTATTAGTGCGATTGCATTGATATGTTGTAACACATGCCTTGTACACAGCATTGTATAATACCAAATCAATCCTATGCAGGATTGTTGCAGCAAACATTGTGTTTAACTTGGTATCAGAGCCTGATCCAAGTGCGGGCTATGAACTCCTCTGCAATCAGCGAAAATGACAACGCCGGCGCCTTGATCATGGCACCAGGCGCCAGCATCTCCATGCCACCTCTGAGCAATCTCATCAGCGTCAAGCTATCCCGCGAGAACTTCCTTCTCTGGAAAGCTCAGGTCGATTCTTTTCTGTTCGCCCAAAATCTCTACGGGTACGTCGATGGCAGTGTCATCATGCCGCCTGTAATGGTGATGGAGGGAACCGGTGCAGCCGCGCGACAGGTACCAAACCCTGCTTATCTTCGATGGTTTCACCAGGACAAGATTGTACTAAGAGCCCTACTCTCATCAATGACCGAGGACATCCCCGGTCAAGTTGCTCGTCTCACCATCTCCGTCGACGTGTGGGGGCGTTGGTTGCCATGTTCTCGTCCCAGAATAAGGCGAGGATGATGCAAGTTCGGTATCAATTATCGAACATGAAGAAGAAGGACATGTCGACGTCCGAGTTCTTCCACAAGATGAAGGGGCATGCCGACACCATGGCTTCAATCGGCAAGCCCCTTCCCGACGACGAGGTGATTGGCTACATCCTGGCAGGGCTAGGGTCGGATTACGAATCCCTGATCACCTCAGTTACAATGCGCAACAATTCGGTGAGCCTTAATGATTTCTATGCTTATCCCCTAAGCTATGAGATTAGGCTCGACCAGAACAATGCTGCATAGGAGATTCGTTCGTTTGCCAACAACATGAGGTGCCACTACGACGGCAACAACAACAATCGTGGCGGCGTTCGTGGTGGACACAGCCGTGGTCGCGGCCACAATCAGTCTCACGGCTGCGACTAGGGTGGCGGCAGAGGCAAGTCCACTTGTCAAGTATGTGGCAAGTATGGGCACGACACGCTGCAATGTCGCCAGTGTTTCAATCATGCTAACCAGCTAGAAGATCACTGCTCTGGAAATACTGCCACCTTCGGGTCATACAACGTCAACACAAATTGGTATGCAGATATCGGAGCTATGAATCACCTCACGAGTGATCTAGACAGGCTCATGGTGCATGAGCGCTACATCGGCTAGGATCAAGTTCAGGTTGCCAATGGTATAGGTCTAAAAATTTCACATATTGGTCATTCCGTTTTACCTAGCTCAAATACATCTCTTACTTTAAATAATGTTCTTCATGTTCTACAAATTAGCAAACATCTCCTGTCTGTTCATAAATTAGTTTTCGACAATAATATTTTCGTGGAGTTTCACCTCGATTCTTTCTTTGTCAAAACAAGGCCACGAGGAAAGTTCTTCACGGCAAAAGTAGGGGAGGACTCTACCCAGTACCAATAAATCGATCATCATCGTCTCCCTTGGCTTCCAGTCGGCAAGTTTTCGCCAGTGTCATGGTTCCTCCAGAACAATGGCATCGACGACTTGGCCATCCTTCAAAGTTTGTTGTCAAGTCCATAATTCGTTCAAATAAATTGGTTTGTTCTACTCAAAAAGAGTCATCTATATGTGGTGCTTGTCAGCAAGCAAAGATTCATAAACTACCATATAGTCATTCTTCTCGTGTAACTACTTCTCCTCTCGAGCTAGTCCACTCTGATGTTTGGGGACCAGCTCTTGCCTCAGTGGGAGGATTTAAGTATTATGTGAGTTTCCTTGATGATTTTAGTCATTTTAGTTGGATCTATTTGCTTAAACATAAGTCTAAGGTTGAACGAGCTTTTCATAATTTCCAAAAACATGTGGAGTGTTTGTTGAACACCAAGATCCATGCTATGCAGTCGGATTGGGGCGGGGAGTATCACAAACTCCACCATTATTTTATGAACATTGGCATTTCTCATCGTGTGTCTTGTCCACACACGTCACAACAGAATGGTGTGGCTGAGAAGAAGCATTGAAATATTATTGAGACCGGTCTCCCTCTTCTTGCTAAGGCACCTCTTCCTGTTCGTTTCTGGGATGAAGCTTTTCTCACAGCTTGCTACTTGATTAACCAGATGCCTAGCCGAGACATCAAAAATTCTAGTCCTCTTGCTAGCCTTCTAAACTTGTCACACGACTACTCGTTTCTTCGCACGTTTGGTCGTTCCTATTGGCCGAACTTGCGCCCCTATAATACTCGTAAACTTGAATTCCGTTCCAAACAATGCGTGTTCTTGGGGTATAGTAGTATGCATAAAGGGTACAAGTGCCTTGATCACTCCACTGGTCACATCTATATTTCTCGAGATGGTGTTCTTGATGAATCTTTGTTTCCCTTCACAGTTACCGCTAAGCCACCCAACTCTCCCTCTAGCACTACTCCTGTTTCATCTTTTCCTTGTTCTGAGCCAGTAATTCAGAATGATCATATGAGAAATTACAATCTGTCTATGTTGGGAATTTTCTCTCATGGAGGCTCAACCACTGCGTCTGATGCGGCCCATTTGGATGTACACATGGCTCCTAGGGTCCCTTCTGGTGAGGTGAGCGTGGAGACTCATGCGCCGGCTGATCTGTCTGGTGTGGTCCCTACTGGTACCGACCATGCCAGGCGTGATGCCATCCAGGCCTCTGCGCCAAGCTTGTCAGAGGCTGTGCCAGTAGGTGCTGCCCATGGAGTGCATGATGTTGTCTAGGATCCGATGCCCTTAGCATCAAATGGTTGTCATCCAATGCGTACTCGGCGTAAGAACAACATTATCTAGCCCAAGCAGTTTACTGATGGAACTGTGCGGTACTCGCCACACCAGCGAGCTTTCTTCGCTGAGCCCACTTCACATAAGGTGGCCTTGTTTGATCTCCACTGGCGTGGTGCAATGGAATTTGAGTTCGCTGCTCTTCAGCAGAACCAGACGTGGCGGCTTGTTCCTCGGCCGCCGAGACAAAACATCATTGGGTGCAAGTGGGTCTTCAAATTGAAACACCGTCCGGATGGATCTATTGACAAATATAAAGCTCGGCTTGTGGCGCGAGGAGCGCTACGGGATCGACTATCTTGACACTTTTAGTCTGGTTGTTAAACTGGCTATAGTCCGTTTGGTGTTGTCAATAGCTATCTCCAAGGGATGGCATTTGCATCAAGTTGATGTCAACAATGCCTTCTTGCATGGGGTTCTTAATGAAGATGTTTATATGCACCAACCACCAGGATTTGAAGATTGCCATCATCCTTTGTATGTTTGCAAGCTTCAGAAATCGTTATATGGCCTGAAATGGTTGCCTCGCGCATGGTATTCCCATCTCAGTGACAAGATTCAACAATTTGGTTTTGTGCCTTCCAAAGCTGATACCTCTTTGTTCGTCTTCTGCCACAATGGTATCACCATCTACATGCTTGTCTATGTTGATGATATTGTTATTGCCAGCTCTTGTTGCATGGCAACTTACAATCTGCTTCGTCAACTTGTTGCGGCCTTTCCCATCAAAGATCTTGGCCGGCTAAATTATTTTCTTGGCATAGAAGCTATTGTGCGTTCAGGGGGAATAAGTCTGATGCAAAATAAATAAGCCATGGATCTTCTTCATCGCGCTCATATGGAGAACTGCAAAGACGCTTCTACTCTGATGTCTGTGCAAGATAAGTTGTCCAGTGAGCTTGGGCATCCACTTAGCAAGGATGATGCTTTCAAATATCGAAGCATGGTAAGAGGACTGTAGTATCTTACTTTAACAAGGCCGTATATCTCCTTTGCCGTGAACAAAGTCTGCCAATACTTTTCAAAGCCTACTGAGGTGCATTGGGAGGCCGTCAAAAGATGTCTACGGTATGTCAAGGGAACTGTCTCTACTGGATTGAATATACGACGATCTCCATCCACTCTTCTCAGTATATTCACCGATGCTGATTGGGAAGGCTGTGCCGATGATCATCACTCTACTGGGGGTTTTGTTGTATTTTTCGGCTCTAATCTGATTTCATGGAGTGCTCGAAAGCAACCTACCGTGTTTTGCTCAAGCACGGAAGTTGAGTACAAGGCATTGGCAAATGGCACTGCTGAAGTCACCTGGGTACAGTCTTTACTCATGGAACTAAACGTACCACAACTGAGAGCACTAGTATTATGGTGTGATAATCTAGGAGCAACCTACTTGACCGCAAACCCTGTGTTTAATGCACGGACAAAACACATAGAGGTTAATTTTTATTTTGTCAGGGAGAAAGTAGCGCTCGGTGCATTAGAAGTACGATTTGTCTCTTCGTCTAATCAAGTAGCAGATGCATTCACAAAGCCAGTAACAAAATAGATGTTGGATCGGCTATGACACAATCTCAACCTCGGATCCATGGGATGAGATTGAGGGGGAATGTAAAATAGAAAAGAATCAATCAGTTTGGATTGCTGATATTCTGCTGATACTGTAGCCCATCAGGGATACGGTCTAATGCTAGCTGTTAGCGCTATTAGAGTGATTGCTATCTGTTAGCGCTATTAGAGTGATTGCTATCTTTTAGCGCTATTAGTGTGATTGCTATCTTTTAGCGCTATTAGTGTGATTGCTATCTGTTAGTGCTATTAGTGTGATTTCATTGATATGTTGTAATACATGCCTTGTACACAGTATTGTATAATACCAAATCAATCCTACGTAGGATCAATCCTACGTAGGATCATTGCGGCAAACATTGTGTTTAACTCTGTTTTGTTCGGTGTTTTGGAGGGAGCGATCTAAAAGATAAATTAATCTCCCCGCAAATCCACTAGGTGAGATAATTTATTAGTTGGATATGTTGATGTGGCATAATCTATGCCATAGGAATGAGGAAATGGCTCGGATTCAGGCAAATCCCCTGGTTGGAGTTAACTAACAACTCTAGGGGATCTGCACCACCCAATATTCCCAACATCTTCACCAAAATCCAACGATACTGGCGGTTGACCATTTCATCGATTCGTTGGTGGCATCGACACTATCACAGCCGAGTGGTGCTCGGCGAGGGGTACGTTATGTGGCACGGCGACCAACAAGCCAACATCGAAGAAGAGGATGAAGGTAGGGCGGCCGGAAAGCAGGCTCTACGGTGGTAGAGGTGTGGGTGTTGGCAGCGACTAGAGTGTTTCATATGGAATTTGCTGCTTTTTAAACAGGTTGAAACTTGTATGTTTCTTGTGAATGTTGCCTGAAACTATCTGGAAACTCACTCGACATTTTAAAATTTTGTTGAAACTTGCTTGAAACCTCTTTCAATCTTGAAAGCTTGCTTAAAGCTTGTTTGTCGAAACTTAAAGGCTTTTTTTTTTGCGAAGCAACTTGAAGTTTCATTTTTGGAACTTGATACTTTCATGCTTCAGTTTTTACAAACATAAGTTTTAGTTTTGAAATTATCCTCTATCATTACAGGACCGTCCATTAGTCGCTTGCAAATATTTCTCAATTTTTAGCTCGCATAGTTCCTCCTGCTATAAGAGCATGTACAATGCAAGTGCTTTGATAGGTGCTTGGCAAATAAAAACTTATTTTTCTTGCCACGTAAGACAATTAAAGGGCTTATTTTGTAACATCGATGCTTAAGTAGGCACCTGTCGATGGTTTAGTATCGATCTTATGAATGGATGCTAGCGACTCTAACGAGGATTGTTGACTAGTCAATAATCCAGATATACCTTTATTTATAAATAACTAGATCCTCTACTGGGCCCAAGATCAATCGAACAGTCAAAAAGTGGGCCCAAGAGTCTTTTCTTAGACCTCCTTTGATTCTCTTCTAGACGTCCTATTGGATCTCCCCTGAGAAGTTCTCTCAGACCACTCCAGGACCTCTCCTCTGTAGAAGAGGTCATCAAAGGTAGTTGCTCACGTGTGGTTAATGACAACCCACATGGAGAGAAGGTATTAGTCATTACATCCAGAGACATAGCGGTCGCCATGAAGGGATGTGATGGTTGGCTTAAAGGGACACGACTATTGGCGTGAAGAGACACTACTGCAATCAACTGCCAACGCTTGTAGACTATAAAAACCTGTCCAATGTGCCTTTGTAATAGATCTGTTAGCGTGAATCTTAATCCCGATCCACGTTTATTCATAGCCATTCTCCCTATAATCAGAGCATACCTTGTGCAATACACACACACACACACACATCCCCATTTGAGTCCTTAGGCGAATAGATAGCAATCTTCATTTTCTTTTTATATACTTTTGTTTGTCCGCCCTGTGACGCGAGTCCCAGACGTCGACAGCTGGCACCGACCATGGGGATCATTGTCATTATTTTCGCCAACTCAGTTCTAGTGATGCACCTAGTGCCTCGCACATGAATCGAAGCTTACCAGCGTGGAGAGAAGAAAGCATCATTGATATCTCTGACTATGATCAGCACATGGAGGAAGGTTTCGTTCTCATCTCTGGCAATACCAACGGTTCCCTCAAGACTGTTACTGAAGAACTGTCGCCCGTCGAGTCCACACCCATTGGCTCTACGTTGACCATGCCTTCGTCCACAAGTGTTACCATGGACGAATACTATCCTAAGCCCGTCTCCTTTAGAGCGGGAGATTCGGAAAGTGCCTGGAGCCCAACGGGTTATGACGATCTCACTGGTAGCCTCCACGTTGAGGGCCTAGAGAGAACATCTGGGAAGAATCTTCTCTCCGCCTTACAGTACACCTCATCCTCCTCTTCAGAGGACGACGGCATGCTCACACCTTCTGCCTGTTCCGGAGTCCGTCAGGTCGCCGGCCTTGGTGACAATCAATCCAATACCAGTGACGAACCCAAGACATCAGGACATCGCCAGGAACAGGAAGAACGGGAATGCCTACAACAAGAGGAGCAAGTCCGACAAGCCGATATACGTGTTGCCACACAAGCGCACATCTCGCAGGTTCACAGCCACTACTACCGAGACGCCCCTAGTTTCTCAGCGAGGGCGCCACAACAGGCAATGCATACGCCACCGCCGTGGGCAATGATGGTAAGGGATCTAAATTCCTTGCCAACCCCCATGCAGGAGGATTCTCCTGCAGAGAGCATTCACTATCTAGCGAGCGACATTGCACGCCCTTCGAAAGGATTAACTCCGGAGTAGGGAGTGCAAGTAATGCGTGCTACTGTACAAGAGTTGCAGGATGCCGCGGAGAATATCTCCACCCGATCGCATACTGTGCTTTCCCAGACAGACTCTCATTTAGAATGGTCCTCACTTGGACGACGAAGGCAAGGCCAAAGTTTCGGTACTCCTGGTCATCACGTTCAAGGCCAAGGTGAATACACACCCATTTTTCAGGACGTAGTAGACATCCCAGATCTCTTGCTGGTCGTAACAATCATCACAGTGTATGACAATGTGTTGGTCCTTATGAGGTTGCAAAGCCTTTTCTCCCAGACTAAGAGATGTTACCTGGCCGGAGAAGTTTAAACCAGGAAGTATGGAAAATTTTGATGGGACACAGAACCCATCAGAGTTTTTTCAAGTCTACACTACCACCATTTAGGCTACTGGAGGCGATGATAAGGTAATGGCTAATTATTTGCCTATAGTTCTAAAGGGTTTCGCCAAGACCTGGTTGTTCAACCAGCCTGAGGGATCCATATATAACTAGGAGATGCTTTGTAATGCACTGCAAAATAACTTCAAAAGTTGTTATGTGAAACCTAGGAAGGAGGATGATTTACATTGGCTCTGTCAAACCCCCAACGAAAATTTACGTCAGTTTATAAAGTGTTTCATAGAAGTCCGTAATACTATACCAAATGTTTGTGACGACTCTGTGATTCGAGCTTTTAAACAGGCAGTAAGGTATCGAGGGTTCACAGAGGACCTCAATATCAACCCGCCTAGGATCGTGTCAGAACTCTTTGACATGGCTGATCGGTACTTCAATGCCAATGAGGCAGTGGAGTGGAACAAAATGGTGGACAAGGGGACCACCCCTCCTCAGCCAGGCCTCAAGAACATCAAAGAGAAGAATTCCAAGAGGTCCTAAGGCTCTATAAACAGCAAGGGGAAACCCAAGAAGAAGGAAAAGGGGAGGTCCAAGCAACCCACCAAGGATGTCGTTGCCATTAACCAGTGACCACCCTATGATAAAAGCAAAAGTCCTTGGAGCAAACGGAGAAAAGAAGGTCGTTTGAAAGACCATACTACCTCACGTGCTACAAATGTATACAGGAGTAATGAGCATTGGTTCCCATTGCACAAGGTTCCTGGCCATGACCTCCGCAACTGCCATACTTGGCAGAAGCAGATGGAGGAGTATTACAACGGGAAAATCCCAATTCCTGTCCCGCCAGAAGACAACAGACCACCAGTGGTCCAAATCAACGACAAAGACACGGAGATACCGTTTTAGAAGACAGATCACCACGTCATTGTCATCTATGGAGGCTCCACCGCTTACACCTCCAAGTGGTAGTACAAGGCGGCATGGAGAGACGTCAATAATGTTGAGATTCCACCTGGCCGTCTAGAATACCCCAAGTGGTCAGAGACCTCCCTGACCTTCACCAAGGAGGACGTCCCTAGATGTATGTCTATCTCTCATAAGTTACCTTTAGTAGTTTCCCCTACCATAAGTAATTACAGAGTAGGGAGAATATTGGTAGATAGTGGAAGTTCTTTAGATCTATTATTTATTAGTACTTTAGATGAGATGCAAATTCCTCGTTCTAAAATTAAACCAATGACAAGCCCCTTTTATGGGATATTGCCAGATATGTCTGTTACACCTATAGGGCAAGTAGTATTACCAGTAACATTCAGTACTGTTACCATCTTTTGTACTGAATTAATCACTTTTGAAGTGGTTGATTTCAAGTCTGCCTATAATGCAATTTTGGGTAGACCATCTGTAATAAAGTTCATGGCAGCTACACACTATGCCTACCAGAAGATCAAGATCCATGGGCCAAAGGGTGTAATTGTGGTGCAAGGTGACCAAGCTGTCGCACTTTCATGTGATCGTAAGTCGCTAGAACTTGTCGATCAATTACCTCTGAAAGATCTTACTTTAGAGGATAAAACAGGGAAGGCCGCAAAAATCAAGGCTACTCCTCAGCCCAATGAGGAGGTAAAGATAGTACCACTTAGTCCTGACGACCAATCCAAGACAGTCCGGATTGGCATAGGATTAAGCGAGAAATAGGAAGACGGGCTCCTCACCTTTCTCCGGGACAACTTGGATGTCTTCACGTGGAAGCCATCTGACATATCTGAGGTCCTAAGGGAGGTGATTGAGCACAGGCTAACCATTCAGCCTGAGAAAAAACCAATCAAACAAAGGCTGAGACGCTTCGCCCTGGATCGTCAATAGGCCATTAGATTAGAGCTCGACAAGCTCCTTGAAGCTGGCTTCATTCATGAGGTAGATCACCTCGAGTGGCTCGCGAATCTAGTCCTGGTCAAGAAATCTAACGGTAAGTGGCGCATGTGCATCTATTTTACCAATTTAAATATCACTTGCCCAAAGGATGACTTCCCTTTGCCTTACATTGATCAGTTAGTTGATTCTACTTCGGGTTCTGAACTGATGAGTTTTCTTGATGCTTATTCTAGATACCATCAGATCAGTATGACGAAAGAAGATGAAGAGAAGACTGCCTTCATCACACCTTCGGTGTCAACTGCTATGTTAAGATGTCGTTCGGGTTAAAAATGCTGGAGCCATGTACCAGCGTTTAATACAGAAAACCTTCAGCAGTCAGCTGGGGTGTAATTTAGAGGCTTATGTAGATGACCTCGTTTTAAAAACTAGTACTAGATATGACTATTTGAAGGATCTCACAAAGACCTTTGAAAATGTAAACAAGTATGCAATAAAACTTAATCCCGAAAAGTGTACATTCGGGGTTAATTCTAGCAAATTGCTTGGTTTCCTTGTTTGTTCTCATGGGATTGAAGTTAATCCAGAGAAAATTCGTGCCATTAAACAACTACGACCACCTTCCACGATGAAGGAGGTCCAAGCTTTAACTGGTCGGATGTTGGCTCTTAGTCGTTTCATTTCCCGATTAGGAGAACGTGGTTTTCCCTTTTTCAAGGTGATCCGCAAGAGTAACAAAACGTTCTAATGGTTCGAAGAAGCTGACAAAGCCTTTAAAGGCTTAAAAGCTTATCTTTCGAATTCTCCAGTATTGGTTTCGCCCTTAGAAGGTGAACCTTTGTTGGTCTACTTGACAGCAACACCAAATGTGGTTAGTGCAGTACTCGTTGCAGAAAGAGAAGGGTCTCAACAACCCATCTACTATGTAAGTGAGGTTTTACATGGACCAAAGGAAAGATATTCTGAGGTTCAAAAGTTAATTTACGCTCTTCTGATGAGTTCTAGAAAACCAAGACATTATTTCCAGTCTCATAAGATTACAGTGCCTTCATCTTTTCCCCTTGGAAATATTCTTCATAACCAAGAAGTAACAGGTCGCATAGCAAAATGGATAGTGGAACTTGGAGAGTTTGATTTTCATTTCACTACCTGAACAATAATAAAAATTCAAGTTTTGGCTGATTTTGTGGCTGAATGGATGGACATTGAGGATCAACCTCAAGTTAGTCTGATATCAGATGACCATTGGACACTATATATTGATGGTTCCCATGAACTTAAAGGTTCGGGGGCTAGGATTTTGTTGGTAACACCACAAGGTGATCAACTTCAGTATGTCACACAGTTTTTGTTCCCTGTCACCAACAATATGGCAGAGTATGAAGGACTTCTAGCTGGGCTTCGAGGTGCTAAATCCCTCGGAGTCAGTCGGCTTTTAGCAAAGGGAGATTCATAATTAGTAGTAAACTAGGTAGCAAAAAAATATCAATATTCTGACGAGACGATGGCTCGATACCTGGGTGAAGTGAGGAAGCTAGAAAAACACTTCAGAAATTTCAAAGTCCAGCATATACCGCGCAAGGATAACTCCATAGCGGACTAGTTATCGAAACTGGGTTCCTCACGAACACCTATTTCAACATACGTTTTTCTCGAATACCTGAAAAAGCCTTCAATAGAAACATTTTCGACCACATCAGAGGTCAGAGTAATTGAGCAAGATGCAGAGTGGATACAACCATTGACCACTTATTTCGCATCAGGGACATTGCCCGATGATTCTCAACAGAAGGATAGGTTAGTTCGAAGAGCACACATGTATAAACTGGTCGAAGGATCATTGTATAGGAAGAGAGCACATTGTGCTCTTATGCATTGCGTCTCCCAAGCCTTCGGGATAAAATTACTAAAAGAGATCCATGGGGCTTGTGTGGCGCACATGCATCCTATAGAACCTTAGTTGGCAAAGCTTTTAGGCAGGGATATTACTGGCCTACCACTCTACAAGATGCCATGCACCTTGTTAAGACGTGTGAGCAATGTCAATTCCATGCTAAACAAGTGCACCAACCATCTTACCAGTTATAGACCATTCCTTTGTCATGGCCTTTTTTACTTGGAGTATTGATATAGTTGGACTACGACCGCAAGCACCCAATGGGTATAAATTCTTGTTTGTGGCTATTGATACATTCATTAAGTGGATAAAAGTTGAGCTAGTCGTTCGTATAACGGTTGCAACAGCAAAGAAATTCTTCATACGGAACGTTGTCACAAGATTTGGAGTACCCAGTCGTCTTATCATAGACAACGGGAGCCAATTTGTTAGTAACATATTTCAAGATTATTGTGATGAAATTGGCACCAAGATATGCTTTGCTTTAGTAGCATATCCATAGAGCAATGAAGCAGTGGAAAGGGCCAATGGTCAAATTGTACAAGGCATGAAAAGAGAGTTTTTAATCGCTTGAAGGTGTGCTCGAAGACTTGGATGGAGGTCTTCTCTGTCCTATGGGCATTGTGCACTACTACCAGTAGGGCAACTAGGGAAACACCATTCACACTCTATGGTGCAGAAGCAGTGCTACCTAATGAGATTCAGTTAGGTTCAACGCGTACAGACCTCCACGATCATGTAAATCAAGGAGAATTTCACGAAGACGATGTCAATCTACTAGAAAAAGACGTGATCGAGTACTATTAAAATATGTTGTTTATCTGCAAGGTTTGAGACACTACTACAATCGAAGGGTTGGTCCAAGAACACTTCATGTGGGTGACTTGGTCCTGAGAAGAATCCAGAACCAGGCCAACTTGAACAAGTTGTCCTCTAAATGGGAGGGTCCATATACTATAGTATCTATTACTAGGCCAGGTTCAGTTAGATTAGCCATGGAGGATGATCGTGTTCTATCTAATACATGAAACATTGAACATATTTGAAGATTTTATGTATAATTATCTTTTAATATACAATTAGACTATATTTTTTTCGCCATCTTTTCAATTTTTTCATATTATTTCACAAACATGGCCACTATCTTTCTTGTTATCAAATGCCTACGATTGATCAAATTCGCTGAATGGGTCATAGTGTCTTTACTTTAAAAAATGGCCATTGGTATACATTTAGGGAGTGACAACTGTTTGAGACATCTTCTATAAGCCGATTTTCATTGTATAAGAGCCCGATAGATTGACTTCATCTTTCTGAATATATACTGGTCCGGATCATTGACTTTATAAAGATACATTGGTCCTAAAGCATTTGCTCACCCGAAACACTTCTCCCATTGCTAGACAAAGTGTTACAAGCAAGGGGCTACACATAACAAGATAGACAAGAAATTTAAACTTGCAAAAGAAAATTCAACTTCCAACAAATAGTTACAATCATCATACATCAAATGTTTTTATCATTCCACATATTAAAAATATTAATTATCATTGTTAAACACTTGAGCCAGGAGTTCTTGCTGCGACAGGAGCACTTGGAGAAGTGGCAGGAGCACTAGCTTTAATACTTTTGATGATCTCCACCACCATTGGTATGATCTTGGCTTGAGCTGCAATACCTGCTTCTTTTGTTTTGAACTTGGGTGCATGAACAAGTTTCTGGACATCAACGGAGTCTCTGTAAAGAAGATCAATCTTTAACAAGACTCGGTTTAAAGCTTGACCTATTGCTTTCATTAAAGATTGATACACAGTATTCTTCATAGCAGGTATATGTTTCTGAATGTATGTAATTTGAGTATAGATATCATTCATAAGGTCATCCAAGGTCATTTTGGTTATGAGAGGAGTTACCAAAGCTTTCAGATGCTCTGCGATTTCTCGTAGAGAAGCTGAGATTCGAGAAAAGCTATTTCCTGTAACCATAGTGATTTCCTTGCTGGCCTTCATTAAGTTCTCCACCTTCTTCTCAAGTTCAAGCATGGCAGTGCGACATCGTGTTTTGACTTCTTTTAAGTCTTGAATCTGACGATTTTTGTTAGAAGCGGTCTTCTGAAGATCCTCTTTTGCCTTTTCTAGTTCTAAATAAGAACAGAAAAAGAGAGTATAATTCATGCATTGTAAATAGTGATAAGGTTAAATCCTGTATGAAAAGAACAAAGAAATTATTTACCTTCTTTCTCCTTGATAAGCAGTTTGTTCTGCTAAAAAAATTGTAGTTTTCCTCGGATTGCTTCCTCAAGATCTCTTGCAATTTTTTATTCCTTTGAGTCAAGGAGCAGATCTCTTCAGCTTTTTCTGCCATGACCACCGTATTCCTCTCAAATCCTCTCTCCACCTCAGACAATTTCAGTATAAGGGTGTGAAGTGCAGCTTCAGCATTTTCTTTTCGGGCTTTCGCCAGCAAGCACTCCCTATAGTATAGAAAAAAAGAGCATAAGTTACTTATTCAGTTATAATCTTACAATTGAATAATAACTTTACACACTTACTTTTCTTTCTCCTCTGCAAAAGATTTGATTTACCCTATCATGTCAATGTTAACTTTCCAACACCTTTTGATAGATGTCATTAAGTCCTAGAGGTTCTTCTTTTCAGCTCTGGGAGGAGAACTTTCTAGGGGAGCTTCATCTTCGGGCTGATCTAATTCAACTAAATGAAAAACTCCTCTTGTAGGATCAGTTTCAGCATCTTGCGACTCCTAAGATATTTTACGAGTCAAAGCTATACTGGAACATTCAAAAATGAAATTACCAAACTAAAAAATTTAACAAGATATGGTCGCCTTGATCTTGAGTTTCGATGGTCTCACAAACCACTTCCTCCATTTGATCTTCTTCGAAGGTCTTCTCTGCCTTAACCTCTGTGTCTTGCGACGTCTCCTTGGACATCCCATCAATTATTGCCAGAACATCACGGACCACCTCCTCTGTGGATTGGGGAGTTATCTCTGTGTGCAGAATCTCCTCTGCTGGGGGCTCCTCTGCTGCGGGTACATTTGGTGGCAAAGTTTGTTCTCGCGCTATCAATTGTCCCCTCATCGGATCAGATGACAAGAAGAGGCTAAAATAAAAAAGATGTTTGGTTATTACAAGCTAAAGTCGTGAGGTTATTATCGAAGAACTTACTCGATCTCAAATCCGCTCTCATTGAAAAACACCATGAAATCCTCATTTACAGTAATGGTAGGCTGTCCTGCTTTCTCTAATGAAGAGGCAACCAAGGCCAGGGAGGTCTGTGACCTTGGAACCCGCTGAAGAGGAACCTCCTCTTCGAAGTCTTCTAATGATCCTTCACCCTGAACCACCCCAGCCACGAAAATTGGTATAGAAGACATTGGCTGGGGGTTAGAGGCATATTGAAAAATTGAAGTATTGGCTTTGGTTTTTAATACCTTGTGGGTAGAAGGCCTCAAAGGAGCTAGGACCAGAGTCGGAGTCGGAATCAAAGTAGGACTCTTTGGTGGAACTAAGACCGAAGCCGGTGTGGGTTTCATCTTCTTTGGCGCAACAGGAGACCTGGGGCTTATCCTTGCACTCTTTGCTAGAGGAGGGGCAAAGCTCGCATCGACATCTGAGATGTGACATTTTTTCGATGTCGTCTGTTCAGAAACATACAAATTAGATATGAGCAAATTTACTTCTAATGTCTAGCTATTCTTACGAATACTCACTGCTGTGTGATCTCTTCTAAATGATAGGGTAGCCCCAATCAAACTTGGGGGTTGCGCTTCTAAATCAATCGGTTTCTTTTCTAGGATCCGATCCTTCAACAGGATTGAGGCCCTAGCAAGGACCTCATCATCCGAAAGGGCTGTAATATGATAAGAGATTATTTTACTTCAGCTACGAAATTTAGTTTGAGTAAAAAAGATAAGTAGATTATTACCATCTTCTAGGATGTCATAATCACAAGATAGTATTTCTTTCATTTGAAGGGGAAGGGTCTTATTCTTGAGAAAGTTATGAACAATCTTTCGTCCAGACAGACCTCTCCCCACCAAGTCATTGATCAGTAGGACCACACTCCTCTCATCATTGGTGAGCTTGATCTCCTTGTCAGCAACCCGTTTTCCTACTGATCACTCCGGTGGTGCATTGTGACTGAAAGTGATCCTACTTTCTCGAAACAGCAGAATAAAACAATTCCCTATTCCATATTGAGCTAGCATCCCTAGTAGCCAAAAAGGGGAAAACCCTCTTGGTGGCATCTTGGAGCTTGAAGTAAAAGGAACCCAAGGTACCAGCAGCCTTTTTGTTGCGAATAATTTTGTAGTAAAACCTAAATAAATGCAAACTAGGGGCTACTCCCAAAAACGCCTCTAACATATGGGCAAAAACACTGAGTACTAGGATCGAATTCGGTACAAGGTGAACAAGCTCTATTCCATAATGATTAAGAACTTCTACCAGGAAATCACTCTTAGGTAACCGAAAGCCTACCCGAAGATAAGGTACGAAAACAACTGTGAAGCTAGCCAGAGGGCATGGTTCAATTTCACTCTCCAGCGCACACTATTCAATAATGGCCTTCTCCAGCAAATGCCCGTCTTGTTCTAGCCCCTCGAGCTCCTCCGCGGACAGTGAGGATGACTTCCATCCTGCCATTGCTTTGTTTTAGAAATGTATTTTGAGGAAGAAAAGGGGACTGTGTTATTCGAAGGCCTGAGGTGGATGAAGGGTTCTCCGCGCAATGGGGAAAGTGAAAACGACTGGAGTAAAATGTGCCTAAGGAGGGGGTAAAAACCCATATATACCCTTGGCACATTTAAAACCCACTACCTCGAGGATGTAACAACTGCATCTTGGGTGGTGGTGATATGACAATTCAGTTTCGGTCAGGGAAATTTGGTCTTCGTGTCAGAAATGTGCAAGATGAAATGGTTAAGAAATTTTTTATTACACCAAAGTTATCCTTATCCTGTAATCATTACGAGTAAAAAAGTATAAAACCTTCAAAAAAACAAAAAGTGCCTCGATATACGCTTCGAGAAGTGCTCACCTGATCATTAGGATTTTCTTCTACTAATTTCTTAAAGACTTTAATCCATAGACTAAATTGACTCTTCGACCATCTTGAAGTCATGAACCATGGATTCTATCTTTTCCACGGTGGTTGAAAGATGGTCGACAAGTCAATTTGATCTGTAGAATGTATCTTTTCCATGATCTTACCCATAGTACTCTAAGAAACGATTATTTCTTCTAAAGAGATCTATTCGGACATGAGAGATTTGGAGATAGTTACGAACTTTGAGAAAAAGGCCAAGGTGAGAAAGATAGAAAATTTTTGAAGATATTTTTCTTATTCCTGCCCTTCTGGTGGTTATTTATAGACTGACAATTTGCGGCAAAATAAAGACGAAAGTCCAAAGGATAAGATGTTATCAAAATCTGTTCCTAATAAATCATTGGAAGCAAAAGCATGACCGTCGCTTCGAGAATTGTTTTCATAAATGAAGACGGTTGACACTTCTCTTCTTATCTTCTCAGAAAAAATCTTTATGATTTTACAACTCAAGTAAAATTACCTTCTTGACTAAGTCTATTTCTAGTTAAATAGAACATCGGTCAGAAAGGTTTTACTTCCAACCACGATTTTATAACCTCCCTCTCAAGTAAGTCATTTTTTACTTCAAGTTGAGGAGCTAGCTGACGAGGATTGCTGACTAGTCAATAATTCGGGTATACCTTTATTTATAAAAAACCCAGATCCTCTACTGGGCCCAAGCTAGTTCGCTGGGCCAAAGATCAAGCAAACAGCCAGAAAGTGGGCCCGAGTGTCTTTTCTTAGACCACCTTCGATTCTCTTTTGGACATCCTATTGGATCTCCCTTGAGAGGTTCTCTTAGACCACTCTAGGACCTCTCCTTTGCAAAAGAGGTCCTTAAAGGTAGTTGCTCATGTGTGGTTAATGACAACCCATGTGGAGATAAGGTGTTAGCCGTTACATCCAGAGACACAGCGGTCGCCATGAAGGGACGCGATGATTGGCTTAAAGGGACACGACTATTGGCATGAAGAGGTACCACTGCAACCAACTGTCGATGCTTGTAGACTATAAAAACCTGGCCTATGTGCCTTTATAATAGATCCGATATCATGAATCTTAATCTCGATCCACATTTATTCATAGTCATTCTCCCTGTAATCATAGCATACCCTTTGTAATATATATACATATACGTATATAAATGTATACGTATATACGTATACGTATATATACGTATGTGTATACGTATATATATATATATATATATATATATATATATATATGTATGTATGTATGTGTATATACACACACACACATTACCATTTGAGTCCTTAGGCGAATAGATAGCAATCTCCATTTTTTGTGATGAGAGTCCCAAATGTTGACAGACTCTCCTTGAGTTAAACCTCATAGAAAATACACAGGGATTTTATATAGGTTCGGGCCTTCTCTTGAGAGAATAATAATCCTACTCATGTGTTACTGTATTCACTATGATTTACAACAGGAAAGAAATCTCTAGAACTAGGGCTTAATGATTTCTGTCTGCTGATCTTGTTGCTACTTGTCTTGTGTTCGTTGTCATTGTTATTATCCTCTGTCCATCAGCTTTACTCCTTATATAGCACGTGAAGAGGTGGTAATTGTCCCGTATCAAGAGGCGTCTCACCGTTTGATGAAATACGCATGTTCGGTGACGGTTATAGTAAGAGACTAATCCTTCCACATCGCCTTACAGTTATGTCAGATATAGAGGCTTAATATGTGCAGTTATCCCAGAGAATAATAGCACATATTAACTACTGTGTGTATTAAACACAGCGCATAACTGTGCCTAGTCGATTAGGCCCACATGTGTAACACCCTGGCTATTCGGAAGCCAAGATGTCACCTAAATAATCTAACATACAATCATAAAGCGGAAGAATTTGAACACTATCTCATCTAATGACATAAAGAGATCAACATTCAGTAGAACCATGGCATGAAAATAGTATGAATCTAAGCAATTTATATCGAAGTAATAAAGATCACAAGTACTACTGAATCAACCAAAACATAGCACTAGGTATCAATCACCATCTAAATTTATTTATTACAGTTCATCAATAACGAATGAAAGATAGAACTAATTTGTAATCTTGAATTTGAATAGGGTGAAGTGAATGAGTAGTGCGTGTCTACTCCCTCCCAATTGAGCCAACATCAATGATCACCTAAAATAAACAAACAACACAAGAATGAGTCCGAGACTCAGCAAGTACAGTGAATAAATGGAACGTACTACAAACATGATCATGACAACAACATTGAAGAATATGAATAAATCATAGAACGAATATTTGAATGAATGGAATGAATGGATTGAATGAAATGAAGGGACCACACACATGCATATACCGGTATAGCTAGTGACACACCCGTCGGTGTTCACCTAAGCCCGCATTTAACAAAATGCGGGGATCCAAGCCCCGTATAAAGAATATTTCATATGGTTGTCCCAAACTGCCCACATTGGAATGGTGGGTCTTACATGCCCATACTGGAATTGATGGGTCTTTTTAATCCACTCCCGTGGATGAAAGACAACATCTCTAATCATGGAGATAACACATATGGAAAGAACATGAACATTAACTATTCTCATGGATCACAGAAAACACAATAAGAACATCAAGCATACAACATTTTCTAATCATAAAAACATCAAAGTACTTGCCTTCCGCGATGCGACACGTTAGTAGGCAATGACAGTACTCCTAAACCTGAAGCCTCTCCGCCTACACAATATATACTCAAAATAAGAACAACATGATACAAGATACTACCATTAACATTCTACAATACCCTCCCGAACACCTAAGAAATAGCTATAATCCCTAATCTAAAAACAGGCAACACAACCACGGAATCGAATCTGGACAGCAGAACGAAAATAACCATAACTATTGACCTAGGACTCGAAACGAGGTGAGCCCAGTTCCTAAAGAAACTTAACGAACATATCTACAACATTCTAGTTGGCGAGATAACCCAATTCAGCCAAAATAAAATGCTAACAAGCAGTTGAACTCAGAAGACATATTCTGCCCAAACGAAACGAACAGCAGTAAAGAACATAGCATAACTTTTGATCTACAACTCCGATTAGGGTGTTATTTGATATTCTGGAAAGTTTATAAAATTTTATAAAACAATCTAGTTGGGTGGAAACCCTGAATTTGCCTCTAACATGAACATAAATTAACAGATCAATCTCGTCAGAATTCTGGGCAGCAAGATTGAAACTATCATAACTTTTGATCCGTATGTCAGAATTAGGTGTTCTTGGTGGCCACGGAAATCTAAAAACATTATCTAAAAATAGCTAGGAGATGGACATCTCGAATTCTATCTCTAAGAACCCAAAATTGACCACGCAATGTACTAGACAGAATTGAATATCTACCGGCAGCAAAACGATCCAACCCAATTAATCGAAATCACCTCTAATCATCAACAAATAGCGGGGAAAACACTTTGTTACCCTTGTAGACCCACGGGAAGACGATGATCAAGCCTCGAAGAAGATGATCCTTCTCTTCTCCTCCTTTCTCCCCTTCTCTTCTTCCTCCAGATGGCGTGCAAGGGCGACAAAGGGGTGACATGGAGGGCGTGGCAGCAGGGAGGGGAGGATTTGCTATAGTGGCAATGTGCTACAGTAAAAAGTGCATAGGGTTTGGTTGCCCCCTTCTTGAACCAACTTCCCACTCGGGCCAAACAACGTGGGTCGAAAGCCCAAGATTATTTCTCCTCTAAAAATCTGATTTCTCTTTTTAATTCCTGTTAAATATCTTTCTCATTTGAATTAATTCTCTAATGTTAAACAGAATATTACATAACCGATGTTGGATACTTTCTTTGTTAGGAGAAATTCGAAATTGAATAAATTCTCTCTCCCGAATAATATTCTTTCTATTTGATATTCGGGGTATTACAACATGTCTGTAGGCTCCGTCGACCATAGGGTGGTCGTAGTAAAGCTTACAACCATGAAGTGATCGTAATAAGGCTTATGATCATGAGGTGGTCGTAGGAAATCTTACGACCACTAGGTAGTCATAGAAGTACTTACGAACTTATAAGGTGGTGGTAAAATAGTTTACGACCACTCGGCTAAGTTTCACCCTTATTAATGATAAGAGGTATCTTTACGAATAACATGTAGATCTTACTATCTAATAACAATTATAGATAAACAATTTAATTATTTGAGGATTATTAGATCCTCGTCAGCATCGGTGCTTAACGAGTGCTTATGTATGTAACTATATCTAATTAATAGATATACAACATCTAAGCACCTATAAAAAATGCTTACATCGGAGGAAATGAATTTTACATGAGTGCTTGATGACATGGCTACATGTTTCTATTGAATCGGAATAGAATTGCACTTGTTATACAACTCTTATTGAATGGACATGACTAGCGCTCGGACGTATGATCCGAGCGCTAGCGTCGTACGCTATACATTACTGTTCGATCTCAACGTGTTTTTTCCTTCCTCCTGAACAAGTGAAAAGGAATCCAATGCAACATCATGCACCCCTCGACACAAACAAATTATGCCCAAAACTCCTCCTCCACCTAAACTCGTTCGTCGGGCGAGTTCTTCAAACTCGCCCATGGGATTCAAAATTTCTCCTCCAAATTTGTCCTAGTGGCCCAAACAAACAAATATCGATGTCACAACATTGCAACATTTCAAAATAACAGTGGAAACATTCAAAAATAATTGTTACAACATTTTTGGAAGTCACAACATTGCAACATTTGAAAATAACAATGGAAACAACATTTTTTTCAGAAGCTTGCAACAAAACTTTTCGATGCAACGAACACAGAATCGAACAAAAAATATGCAACAAACTTGAACTATTTAGGCAACAAAAATCAAACCATATTGCAACAACAAAAAAAAACCATCTAATCATCTTCAACTTTTGAGTGTGGAGTATTGCAACATCTAGAAATAGTAGCCGCCACAACACACCTTACCGATTGTAAACATTTTTTACGGTGGCCAACTTGAATCCCGGCGGAACTGTAGCTTGAATGCGTACTTGTCTGATCGGGTCTTCTCCACTGCCGGAGTGAACTCCTTGGTCGTCGGATCCACGATGAAGTGTAGAATGTGGGTGTTGGGCTCAGTGGTGTTGGGGATGAGGCAGAAGAGGTGGGGATGATGCGAGACGACAGAGTCCTCGAAGTCCTTGGGGAGGGCGAGCTCGTGCCAAACGTGAAAGATGACGTAGAGCGGGAGGGAGAGAGACGCGGACATCACGAGGAACTGGTGGAGGATTCGCGCGGCGGCGGTCGGGGGGAGGTGATGACAAGCAAGTAGGCGTCGGGTGCTATGAGCGAGAGGGAGAGCGGGAGCAGGGCGTGGAGGTCGAAGACGTGTGGGAAGAGGCGATGGAACTTCGGCTTCTGTGGGTGGCATGGTGCCATGGACGCCTCATGCTCATGATGTATTTGGGGAGAAGCACAAGAGGAGTTTTTGGGCGGGAGTAATGTGGCAAAGGATTGGGAACCATCCGATGCTATAAGGGCATTAGGAACATTGGATTAGTGTGCAGTGGTGGATGACCATCCGAGACGTAAGGTCCCATGGGACTAAGGCCCCTATGATTATTTGTTGGACCGTAATGGCGACTAGAGGGGGGTGAATAGGAGTACGATCCCTTTTTTTATCTTAATCGGATTCAACATGTTTTTCACTCCAATAGCAATGAGAGCTATGAAGATCAATGTACAAGCATAGCGGAAGACTTGTATTCAATCCAATCGAAACCCTGAAGCAAAACAACCAAACTCACCAAAAACCCAATTCACAATGAGTTAGGCGGTCAGACCTCTTAGCGTAGTGGTCTGACCTCTCCGAGGGGCGGTCTGACCTTCAGCCCGATGAATAGTAAAATCAGCTCAAACTCAAAATCACAAATCGGCTCAACTTATGATTTGGTGATCCAAATTCCCTCAAATTTCAACCATGGCTCATCAAGGAGGTTAGGGACCTATTCCAATCGACGATTGGGAAGATCAAGGCTAAGGTTCCATAAATTTCAAAGATGAGGGAAGGAGGGCACAAGAACCGTGCAAAACCTAATATTGATCCCAAAACTTGCTCATGGGTAGAAGATGATCATAGAAATATTCCCACATGTCACAACAAACAAGATCACGGCCAAAAACCAAAGAAAAACCAAAGGATCAACGAAAACCCCAAAATCACAAAAGAGAAAGCAAGAATAAGAATAGATGCATCTTGAGGAAATCATGCGTGGATTGATTCGAGATTGATGTTGGTTTACAGCCACTCAAGTATGGAGGACAAAAGCTCAACACTTGAGCACACAATCAATCCAACTCTCAAAGAACCCTAGCTCCTCCACTTTCCTCTCCTAAACCTAAAACACAAATTAGGGTTTCTAGATACAAGGGTTGGGGGCGCACAACTAGCACCATCTCCTTTTATAGTGGAGGCTAGACTATGAGATAAAACACTAATGGGCACCCGTTAAACCCACACACAAATGAGTCTAACTCATGCACGTTTCTCAAAGCATTATCTTCATCTTCAATTGACCTAAACCACCTCTCCATGTGTCATCTTACGCCGCGGTATTTTGGTGAAGTTACCAAAATACCCCCTCTCGATCCTTCTCCAAAGTCCGAGTCCAGTCTTCATCAAGCAATCCCATGCTTCTCCACGTGTAGGTTGATCAACGACTCTCTTCATGTCGGCAAGTCTCTTCCATCCGGCTCCCACCGAAACAACTATGGCACTTGCACCGAGCCCCGCGCCGCTTGATGCAGCCCGACGCACCGAACTTCCCGTTCAGTCATGTTTGTCTATTTTGCGCCATGCCTGAGTCCATTGACTTCACCCGGCATCCTCGATCGTTCTGAACCTCACCTCTCTAAGCCTAGTCCCGATCATCCTCGCCGTTGACCATCATTGACCTCCAAGCTTCCTGCACAACAATAGACCAAGAAATCAATTTCGGGAACAAATTCTGCGCAACTTGACCCATGTTAGTCAAAACATGCATCATGCAACACATATGCACTAAAACCCATGAACTTGACCTAACTTACAAACATTGACACCAAACCGGCTAGTGAAACAGGGCAAAACCGGTCAGACCGCCACCTATGGCCGGTCTGATCGCCCATTGGCTAGTCTGACCACCACCTAGCCGGTCTAACCGCCCAACAAGGGGACCTAGGCAAATTTCCTCACTGGAAATCCAAAACCTCTCTAGAAATTTTAAACGAATAGAACTTTTGACTCGAACCTCCAAAAATTATGAGACCAAGTGTAGGAGAAACCCATCTCTTGCCTACACCCTCTATTTTTTGGCCCGGCTTAAAATTCAACAACAAATTTCTGGCTGGTCAGACCGCCGCCTCCTGGCCGGTCTGACCGCCAGCCACTTGGCCTGAGCCTTGGCCGATCTAACCGCTAGTGGTGGCTGGTTGGACCACCACATAGGCCGGTTTGACTGGCTATTGCTTGACAGCAACTGAACTTTGCCGAAAACACATGTTTCGACAAACCCTCAATACCATTGTTAATTGTAACATCATCCTAAGATCATGAGCATATCCCCATGATATCCACAATCTCCCCCTTGATGAATACATTGGTAGTTTCCCAAAAATGCAAGTTTGAGCTTTGAAAATAAAAATACCCACGTTTTCACGAAAAGGCATAACTTGGATGAAGAGCAAGAGAATGCAATGAAAATGACCAAGTTGGTTTCAGATCAAAATAGGTAAGTGAGATAAGGCAAAAGAAAGCAAGAAAGCTTTAATTTTCAAAGAAGAGTCAAAGATCTCACTTAAGGTCCATATGAAGGAACAAATGTTTAGTTTGACCTTTGATCATTGTGAGGTTCCAAGAATTACAATTCAAGTTCAGAAATGACAATAAGATCATAAGAATACAAATTACATGCCTCCCTCACTATGATCATCATTTTTCAAAATTTCACCTTTCTCCTTTTTTTCTCCAAATAACTCCCCCTTTTAACATTTTTGCTATATCTTCTCCCCCTTTGACAATGGAGTCATCAAGGAATCACGCCTTCCTCTTAACTAGAGATGACAAATGCAGAAATGAGGAAAAAAATATAAGAAAGAGCATGCATGAAATACAATGGAGTGACTTCTTTTTTGTATTTTTCAATTTTTAGTACAAGAAGCTTTGGAGATTATCCAAAAGAATAAGCTAGCATTTCTACTATTACTCAATACACATCATGCCTGAAAGCGCTAGCAAGATCATGTTAAGACATATATATCAAAGCTAAGCTAAAAGGCTCAAGATAAAACGATGAATTGTTATAATTTAAGCAAAACTTCAAAATTAGCAAGTTCATCAACAGGGATCCTAAAGTGATAATGGCCATGTCAGAATATCAATGTGAGATCAAGAAGCTAACAACGACCATCCTAGAGACAAAAAGTCGTAAATCGAATCATTTTGCTCAAAGAACCTCAATCACCCAATTTTTACAACAGTTTTCATTTGCAATGAATATTGATGTTGATTAAAGGTATATCTTAGTGAAGAAGATCCTGGACTAGGAGGCATCCTAGTCCAGGGCGTAAATCTTGAGGTTCATGTCAATTTTGACAAGCAGTCCACATGAGATCATCTGGATCATCAAACTATCTCTAAGTTCATGACTTTGACATACAGTCTCATGAGAATAGTTTGGCACAATTTAACCACATGAGAATTTGGAAATTTGATTTTTCATTTTGCACGAGAGCAATTTTAGATTCACAAAGGAACAAGAAGCTCAAAAAATGTTCAATCCTAGATTCAAGAGCTAACAAAGCAATATTGATAGAGTCAGTGTCACAAAAAGATCACTAATTGTGCAACTAGCTAAGAGATCCACAAATTGCAATTTTTTATTCAAGTTGTCTTAAAGTTCTTGCTCATTTAGCAAAGGCTTAGCTACACATGTGAAAGCATGATAATTCTAGCAAGTCAAAGAACTAGACATGGAACTGATCAAAAATTGAAATACTAAAGTTCAAAAGGGTAATAAGCAAAGCTTCGTCATTTTAAAAGACAAGCAGTAAAGCTTAAATTACAATGCATCTTTTTGTGATTTTTATATGAATGCAATATGATACAATGAGATGCAAGAAACTTAAAAAGCCTAAAAAGATAAAAAAAGATCAGCAAGCACATAAAAGGATCAAGAAAAGATAAGATGAACAAGGAAAGCTCAAAAGAGAAACAACTCCCCCTCAAACCAACCCATAAGGGTAAATTACCCCTAACTCACTCCTCAAGGTAGCAAACCTAGTTGGGTCTAAAGGCTTAGTGAGGATATCAGCTAACTGAGCCTCGGACTCTATAAATTCTAGTACAATATCACCCTTCTCTACATGGTCTCTAAGGAAGTGATAACGAATGTCTATGTGCTTGGTCCTAGAATGTTGCTCAGGGTTCTTAGCAATATTAATGGTAGAAGTGTTATCACAGAGAAGAGGAACACTGTCAAAAGCTAACCCATAGTCCTTAAGGGTGGACACCATCCACAAAATTTGACTACAGCAACTAGCGGCAGCTACATATTCAGCTTATGCAATGGATTGAGCAATTGAGGACTGCTCCTAGAAGACCAAGAGACGAGAGAAGTGCCTAAGAAGTGACAAGTGCCTGAGGTACTCTTTCTATCAAGCCGACAGCCCTCAAAATCAGAATCAGAAAACCCCCGAATAGACAAGGAAGAAGAGCAGGAATACCAAATGCCATACTGGAGGGTAGATTGAAGATACCTGAAGATGCGCTCGATGGCTTGGCGATGGGAAGTCTTCGGAGACGCCTGAAACCTCGTGTAGAGGCAAACCGCGAAGTGGATGTCCAATCTTGAGCTCATCAGGTAAAGGAGGGAGCCGATCAGGCTGCGGTACTCACGTTGATCCACGGCTTCTCCTTCCTCGTCTGGATCCAAAGCAGTTGAAGTCGCCATGGGAGTGACGATAGGCTTACAGTCACCCATCTCAAAGCGCTTGAGAAGATCCTTGGTGTACTTAGTCTGATGGATAAAGATCTCTTCTGTCAGACCCCCGGGCGTGGAATACCCGTGGATCTTATGTGTATACTATACTAGTCCCAGGAATAAAGGCTAGCACACACATTCACAATATTTGGCATGACATTCATACATTCACATACTAAAGTAAAGAAAAAGGGTGTAATCTACTTAAGCTGTTACAAGAGTTATTACAACCCACGGCCGACCGGCCAAATAAAAGTAGTCATCAGAGAACGAAAAATAGCAGCGGAAGGTATAGTAGTAGTAGCAAAAGTCCAATGGCATGCCCATCTGATCCCTCAGGCAACCGACAAGGAAACAAGGTCTAAGCAGACCCGTCACTGAACCCCTCGATGCCAGGTGCAAAGAACTCGTCGTCAGGCGTCGGATCATCTGCAAATTCTAAAGCAACAACAATAGCAAGATTGAGTACTTATGTACTCAGCAAGACTTGTAGTGTATCGCAAAAATTATATTAGATGCAAGGCTAACAGGTGTATGGCTCTACTCTACAAGTTCATTTGCTCAAAGCCAAGTTTATTTACAATAATCATAAGTAATAATTTGCAACGGAATTTGAAAGAACAGTTTATGAAAAAGTAAGTACAGGACAGTAAATAAAGTAACTGAATAAGTAATAACAAACACTCACAACCCAACCCGGTTGTAAGCAAAAATATAATCAATGTTTCACTATAGAAATGGCACTGACAGATTCGGTTCAACCATAGACATGGCAATACTGCTATAGAAATAGCAAATCAGTCATAAAATGACAATCGGCTATAGACATAGCAACAAAACCATAGACATGGCAGTTAACTCAACAAAGTAAAACCCCATATCATTACCCCAATATTTTGTGACAAAACAGTTTGGAAAACAAAAGCTACCGCCATACCAGCCGCACTAAGCATGCTCATGACCGCGAGCGCGGCTATTCGAATAGTTTATCACTCTGCAGAGGTGTACAACTTTACCCATAGTACGCGGTATTCCAGTTGTCTAAAATATCTCTATATCGTTTCTCACTACAGAAGGTAAGCAACCTAGAGTTCGCGATGCAGCCTTTACATTATCTAGTCCTAACCTTGCACTAGCCCTGCGAATCTTTATCCTCATCCGTCGGGATAATAATAACAACACTGATAGTAACATAGTAACACATCAGATGAGGAGCCTTACTCACTCGGATAGAAAACCATTGAGCAAGTCCCTCACTTTGCCCGGATGGAAACCAGTCGAAGTGAGGCAATCGCAGTTGTGTCAGCATTACCGATCCTTCGGCAATATGCGCACTACTTCTGCCTACTGTCATGCAAGGATAAGATTTCAATAACTTAGTTAGCTACGACCAGCCCACACTAGCACATACGGTTGTATGATTAGGTCTTAGTCCCGAATTTGCTGGCTTCAATCCTTAACCGACTATAGGCAAGATCTCCACCCTATCTACTAGTGAGTTTCAATCCCCACTTTCTCAGAATACAACAATAACTTGCCTGTGTCTAAAGACTAAAGTTTTCATGTCATTTTCATAAAAATAACAGAGGTAACTCCTCTAGACATTTTGCAAAATATTCCCAAACTAAAAAATTAACATATTGTCCTTTTATCAATTTTTAGAAATTATATTGCTCTAGTTGCATTTGTGTAGAGACTGCACTCAAAAATTCCCAATTGACATTACATATTGTCTAACCCATATTCTAAAGGTTACAACAGTAAGAGATCAATAATCTAAGGAGATATATGCAGCAAGTAGGATGTACAACTACCATTTTCCTGATAATAGCATTTTCATACAAACATACACGCATGCATAATAGAATTTACAAAATAAAGTACAATAAGTAAAATACTGGGATCAATATGGTCAAAGGGGGTGTTTGCCTTGCTCTTTCTGTTCTGGAGGTATAACGGATTGATCGTCACAAGAATAACCCAAATAATCGATGTTTAAAAAGAGCTGGAAGAGAATCAAAATAACATCCAACAAAAGCAATAGTAACCAAAATAAAATATTTTTACATATTTAGGTAGATCATGATTTTATACAAATTTAGAGGCTGATTTTACTAAATTTGGAGTTGTGTAGCAAAAGTTACTGAGGTTTTACTACAATCGGTTTAATAAATCCTGAATTTTCTAACAAAGAAAGCGTATTTTCCATTTTTCATTGGATTTCCAATTGAGGTTGACAGGTGGGGCCTACTATTAGTGACTAGGTACACGGGGCTGTCATTATGCACTGAAACCATGGGGCCCGCATGTCATAGGCTCAAGGGGAGTTAACGATTTGAGTTAACTTAAACGCTTGGTCCCACATGTCAACGACTCATTAGGATTAACTAAACAATTTAGCATTCTGTTAATACTAATGACAAGATTAGGCACGTTGATGACGTGCTACAGTGTCGTCATCGCAGTGCCGCGCGGCGGTGCTTCACGATTGCGCTACTCGCCGGCGATGTGGGGCTCGGCGAGGCAAAAGGGTGATCAAAATGAAAACTACATACTAATGCGCACCTCTCGCACCAGGGCGTGGCTCGAGGTGGATCAACGATGTACGCCGTGATGAGCGAAAAGGTTGCTACGGCTAACAACGACAAGGCAAACGAGCGAAGCTCTTGGCAAACTAACGCACGCATAAGCAACTAGGGACTACTAGGAATGTACCGAAATGATGCGGAGGGGTTGAGACGGTCTGAGGTAGTTTGTCGACGGCGAGGCGCGGCAGCGAAGTCGGTTGCTCACGGAGAAGAAGCTTGGGTGAAGGAGAGTGAAATCCAATGATTGTAGAAGCTTCAGTGAGTCTTGGCGATGCTACAGTGCGATGAATTGGCTCGAGGTGCCTTTGAATCGCGGTGAGGCCTTCCACGATGGTTACATTTGAGACGAAGAAGAAGGACCCAAACGAGAGCTCCTGTGGATCAAAGGCTAAATTGAGTGAGGGGAAATATTCAAGGTATCAAAGGACGTGATGTGACGCGAACAAAACGACACCAAACCCTTCACGACGCCGGAGACGAAGACGACGGCGCACGGTGGTTTTAGGGTTTTAGCTCTCGGAGCTATAGAGTTGGATTGAGTGGATGAAATGAGAAATGGGTGAGCGCACGGAGTTGGAAAAGAGAATACGAAGCTTGGGGTGGCCTTTTTATAGGCTGAGCGGCAGAGATGAATGAGAAAGGGCTCGAGTAGCCGTGGCCAAAGTGGCGGAGCGTTCAACGTTATGCTGCCAGCTCTGAGTTGGCGAGGCGAGCATGGGTGCGAAATTGAATGGCGATCGACCAAGTGGTGGTGGTAGCAAAAAACAAGTGGCGGCGGAGTTTCTTGTTGTCTTCTGTATTGGAGCTCCGGGCACGAGGTGGACGAAGGTCCCTGCGCTCGGGGCCCACCAGCCAGTGGCTCAACGAAACGATAAGGGTTGATCAAATCGTGACGGTCCGATCAAAAACGAATGGCTACGATTGATTGTGTTGTTCAGATGGTCCGAACGGCCCAACTAATCTAGAGCGTTCATTTGATAACCAACGGCTCAGATGAAATGTGATGTTCGGATGGTCCAAACGGCCCACTCGATCTGGATCATCCGATAAGGATCTAATGGTGTGCGCATGTGTTTGCTAGGTGGCCCTGATCAAAATTTGAATGGCCTAGATTGCGCAAACGTTCGGACGGTCCGAACATCCCAGTTGATCGGGGTGCTTGGCTTTAGATCCAACGGCTCACAAGGGTTGTGCTGTTCGGATGGTCCGAATGGCACATTGAATCTGGATGGTTGATTTTCAAATCCAACGGCCCAAATCACTTGCGCTCTTTAGGACTGGCCTGATAGCGAAGGGGTTGGGTTCAACCGTGGGGGTTTTGACTCATGCCCGATGAACAGTACAGGCTTTAGGGTTTTGAATTATCAGTTGATTTTTTGTTGATTTAATTCACCACCCAAACGAAGTCCAAAATTTATGAAATTTTTTGTGTAGGCTACTAGGCTCAAGTAGTTCCTACAGTAAAATTTTTAGAGGCTAACACCTTTCGTAAATTTCTACAAAATTCAAAACGAGGTGCTGATCCTAGGTGTTTGCAAGGATCTTCCTAAACAAAATTTCATGTAGAAATTTTGGTTGAATAGTTCCTGGGATAAAAGTCCGAAACCATTATCTTACTTAGAGAAATTTTATTTTGTTTTCTCTATTTACTTTTTAGCACCTAATGTTGTTAAAGTTTTAGTTTTAAAACCAACACAAGATTTTCAAAAGGACAAAGTTTAAATGCAAATGTTCAAAGACATTTTTCCTAATGCATTTTATATTACTTAATCCCAAGATTAGGATTTTGGGATGTTACATCTTCCTTGCATTGCTTGATTTGTAGTCTCAGAAAGTAGTTGAGCTTTCCCATCATACTCATCTCAAATTCTCTGGATATGATCTCAGAAAAACTAGAAACAAGAGCATAAGAAGAACCATCGAAGATAATATTATCTACATAAATCTGAATAAGTAATAAGTCATTGCCATGCCTAAGAATGCACAGGGTCTTGTCTACCTTACACATCTCAAAGTTATTCTTAAGCAAGAAGGTCTTAAGTCTATTATACCAGGCTCTAGGGGCTGGCTTAAGACCATACAATACTTTGGATAGCTTGAAGACATGATGTGGATGCTTGGGATTCTCAAAGCCTGTGGGTTGCCTAACATACACGTTCTCCTCTTTGTAACCATTCAAAATGCACTCTTGACATCCATCTGATGTAGCCTAAAGCCCTTAGATGCAGCAAATGTAAGCAGAATGCGAATAGCTTCTAATATAGCAACAAGAGAAAAGGTTTCATCAAAGTCTAACCCCTCAACTTGGCTAAAACTCAGAGCTACCAATCTAGCATTATTTCTAACCATAGAACCATCCTCACTTTGTTTGTTTCTGAACACCCAACGGGTTCCTATCACATTATGACCACTAGGAGGCTCTACTAGATTCCAGACCTTGTTCCTCTCAAAGTTCTCTAACTCCTCATGAATGGCATTAACCCAGCTCGAATCAGATAAAGCATATGATATATTGTGTGGTTCGAAAGAGGCAACAAATGCAGAATGGGCGTAGAGACTCGAATCGTGATACCTGGAGCGAGTGACTCGCTCATGAAAATAACCAATCATCTGATCCGGAGGGTGACGCCTCTGAATGTGTAGTGGAGCGCCCGGGGGAGATAGCATCTCTTCGACCTCTGTAGGTACTGCTGATGATGAAAATGCAGCAGGAGCTTCAACTGAAGGTGAAGTAGTCGAAGCAGGTTCTTGAGCTAGAACAGAAGCATCAGCAACAGCTGGAAGAGCATCATCGACTCCATCATCATCTTCCTCTACAAAGATGCTCTCTGTCGCCTGTGTGTCACCTGAAATATTTGATCTAGCTCAAGAGCTAGTCTCATCAAAGGTGATATTGCATGTCTCATGGATAACGTTAGTCTCAACATTAAGAATCTGAAAACCCCTCAAATGTGTAGAATAACCTAAAAATAAACCATCAAAAGTCCTTGACTCAAATTTATCTAGGTTTCTTGTCTTGAGAATGAAACACTTGGCTCCAAAAACTCAAAAATAAGAAATAGAGAGTTTTCTACCAAATTGAAGCTCATATGATGTCTTGCCCAAAGACGGTCTTAAGAAGACACGATTGGCAATATGACAAGCTGTAGCAATAGCTTCTGCCCAAAACCTTCTTAGAGTGCTATACTCATCTAGCATTGTCCTAGCCATCTCGACTAAGGTTTCGTTCTTCCTTGCCACCACGCTATTTTGTTGAGGGACATATGGAGAAGAGAACTGATGCTCAATACCACGCTCAACACAGAAAGAGGCAAATGAGCAATTCTTGAACTCCATGTTATTGTCACTGCACTAGGGAGTTCAGAAGCCAAGCGAAGAACAAGATCATGAAAATGATCAAAAGCTTCATCCCTCAAAGCAAGAAAGAACACTCAATAGTATCTCAAAAAATCATCGACTATGACAAGAATATACCATTTGCCACCGGCTAAGCGAACCTTAGCAGGACTAACAGTATCCATGTGAAGCAACTATCTCGGTCTGTCAGTCATGACCATAGTCAATGAAGGGTGTGAGGCGACAAGTTGTTTGCTATGCCTACAGGGCACACATACAGTATCCTTGACGACTTTGAGTTTGGGTAAACCTCTCATGCGATCAAGGCTGCTAACTCGTGTAAGATGATCAAAACCAATGTGTCCCAAACGACGGTGCCAAAGCTAGAACTCAAAGGAATATGCAATCAAACACTTGAGAGACCCAGCAAGAGATTCAGAAAAGTCCGCTCTAAAGATTCTACCAACTCTAGAAATCCCAAAAACAAGCTCATCAGCTGAATCAAGCACACGACAAGCATTTTTCTTAAATCTAGTCTCATAGCCATTATCAAGAAGCTGCAAGACAAAAGCAAGTTGTACCTTAGCTTATCCATAAGGGCGACGTCCTTTAGGATGAACTTGTCGTTCACCCTGATCGATCTCGTTTCTTCAATCTGCCATTGTGTATCATCTCCGGTCATGTGGCGTGAATAGCCGGAGTAGACAAACTATGTGTTCTTCCCTCTTCCGCGCCAATCCTGAAAATCAAGGCATAGAAGATTGATGTGTCTCAATACTAGGGTTAGTTAAACATGACTTGAGAACCCAGTACTGAGACACATGTCTGCGAGTAGTATAAAAAGTAGAATTGCTAGCCTTGATCCTACGTGAGGTTCTATCATGAGCAATAGTTACAAGAGCATGACATGCATTCTGTCTAGAAACATGGTAATGATGAGTATGTGAAACAAATTCTAGTCTAGTTTTCTTCATTTCTTGATGACCATATCTCATGAAAGCTCTAGGTTGATGAGATGAAAGTCTAACAAGATTTTTCTTAGCATTTTTCAACCTTCGCCAACAGAACTCAAACAAATGCCCATCCTTCTTGCAATAGGTGCAATGGTACTTGGTACCACTCGGAGAGGCACCTTTTGGCTCAAAAGATAGTTGGGCAAAACCTGCAAATTTGAAAAGAGTTTTTGTAGGTTGGGTTTTGAATTTAACTAAGTCATTTTCCAAGACTTGAATGACATTTAGCTTGGGCTTGTCTTGGATAAAGTTGTATCCTAACCCTTACTTCTTATAAGGAGTTTTGGACTTGTCGAGAATCATGTTTAACTGTTTCTTTCCTTTAGAGAATTTTTCTAGTGTATCCTTGATATACGCATTCTCTTTTTCAAGGTTAAGACATGATTCACAAGTTTTAGCCTTAATGGCTCTAGCATGTTTCTCCTTATGAACAATAACTTCAAGCTTAAGGGCTTCACATGAAGCACAGGGAGCAGAATTAATTTTGTCCTTAAAGTTGGCATACTTAGCTCTAACTGCTTCTAATATATCTTTTACTTCATGTTCACATTCTAAGTAGAAAGAGCAAACGCTAGACTCAGCCTTATCAGAAACGACCAACTTGCTAGATTCTAAATATTTTTTTCACATGGAGCACATTTAACTTCAATTAACTCAGTCCTCATATTTTCTATTTGGTGCAAGATAACATCATGAGAATTTTGCAATTTAGCAAGTTCGGTGTGTAAAACATGGCAGGATGAATATTCATCAGCATCAAGATTCTTAGTATTCACAAGTTCTAATGTCAAATTATCAACTTATGACTCTAAGTCCTTATTCCTAACTATGTTGAACTCTAAAGCCTTATCCTGGCTAAGTAGTTGCTCAAAGATGGTATCACATCTAACTAAAAGAACTTCATAGGATGGAAGTACCTCATCGATGTCATCAACGTCGACGGAGTCGGCCATGAAACACATGCCGGTTAAGTCCTTTGTCTTCCCTTTCTTCTTTTCTTTGGGAAACTCCTCCTACTTGTCCTCCTCGCTCCCAGAGTCCACATCGCCCATGTATTGCTCTCTAAAAGCGGTAAGAACCCGGTGAGCGGCCTTCATGAGCTTGGCAGCATCAAACTTGGACTTGTTCCCTTGAGGCTTCCTCCAAGCTGCATTCTCCTCCTTGTGGTTGCTCTTCCCTTTTAGCTTGAGGGAGTTCACCTGGATGTGGTAGAGCTCTCCACACTCATAGCAAGTTACAGTGCCACCTCTCTTCTTATTTCTCACATTATTATAGGCACGTGTGAACTTTTTTTGGCTAAGAGGGCTAACTCGGGCTCAAGGATACTCTCAAGTTCTTATTCATGGATTGCAGATAAACAAGCAAGTGAAAATTCAGAGGAATATTCAGAAGAGCCATCAGAGGTTCTCTTGAGAGGGTCAGTGACCAAAGCCATGTTCTGCTTCTTAGGATGATCAACTCTCTTGATCTCATGGGTCTTGAGCATGCTATAGAGCAACTCCAAAGTAAGATCAGAGATATTGATATTCTCCTTAATGGTAGTAGCCTTCATCTCCCACTCCTTGGTGTTGATTGCAGCCAAGAGATGGGTATCACTCTCAGACTGAGAATACTCAATGTCGACCGCTCTCAGTTGATTGAGCACCTTGTTGAAGCAAGTGAATACATCATCGATGCTCTCTCCAGGTTGTATCTCAAATTTATTGTATTCTCACTTGAATACCATTTGGCGGTCTCAAGGTGAGAAATCCTATCATACTCCTATCTACCAAGCCCAGCATACAGAAGGATTTTTTTTTGCCTTGTAGTTGTTAGCCAAGAGGGCTGCTGAAGTCGGCGTAGCAACCTCAGGCAAAACGAGCGGGGTTCGAACAACCTCCCATATAGCTTGTCCTTCGCTCCGAAGGTAGACACTCATGTAATTTTTCCAATAGGCATAGTCGAGCTCATCGAAGACATGCGGCTTGGTGGAGTACTTCTCCATTGCCAAGTTCAGTGGTCGGTTAAGATCAAGATTGAACTAACCGGACTCTGACACCACTTGTTGGACCGTAACAGCGACTAGAGGGGGTGAATAGGAGCACGATCTCTTTTTCACCTTGATCAGATTTAACACGTTTTTCACTTCAATAGTTATAAGAGCTATGAAGATCAATGTACAAGCATAGCAGAAGATTTGTATTGAATCCAATCGAAACCCCGAAACAAAACAACCAAAATCACCAAAAACTCAATTCACAATGAGTTGGGCGGTCAGACCTCTTAGCCTGGCGGTCAGACCTCTTAGCCTAGCGGTCTGACCTCTCCAAGGGGCGGTCTGACATTTAGCCCGATAAACAGTAAAATCAGCATGAACTCAAAATCACAAATCGGTTCAACTTATGATTCGTTGATCCAAATCCCTTCAAATTTTAACCATAGCTCATCAACAAAGTTAGAAACCTATTCCA
Source organism: Phyllostachys edulis (assembly GCA_036346405.1). Classification (NCBI taxonomy): domain Eukaryota; kingdom Viridiplantae; phylum Streptophyta; class Magnoliopsida; order Poales; family Poaceae; genus Phyllostachys; species Phyllostachys edulis. Next base: position 8,897,222 of record CM070558.1, read on the forward strand.
ATTGACGATCGGGAAGATCAAGGCTAAGGTTCCACAAATTTCAAAGATGAGTGAAGGAGGGCACAAGAGCCGTGCAAAACCTAAGATTGTTCCCAAAACTTGCTCGTGGGTAGAGGATGATCCTAGATACATTCCCACATGTCACAGTAAGCAAGATCACGGCCAGAAACCAAAGAAAAACTGAAGGATCAACGAAAACCCCAAAATCACAAAAGAGAGAGCAAGAACAAGAATAGATGCATCTTAAGAAATCTTGCTTGGATTGATTCGAGATCGATATTGGTTTACAGCACTCCAGCATGGAGGACAAAATCTCAACACTTGAGCACACAATCAATCCAACTCTCAAAGAACCCTAGCTCTTCCACTTTCCTCTCCAAACCCTAAAACACAAATTAGGGTTTCCAGATACAAGGGTTGGGGGTGCACAACCAACACCCTCCCCTCTTATAGTGGAGGTTAGGCTATGAGAGAAAACCCTAATGGGCATCCGTTAAGCCCACACACAAACGGGTCTAACTCATGCACGCTTTTTAAAGCGTCGTCTTCATCTTCAATTGACCTAAACCACCTCTCCTTATGCCATCTTGCGCCGCGGTTTAGCAAAAAGCCATCAAAACGGTATTTTGGTGAAGTTACCAAAATACCCCTTCTCGATCCTTCTCCAAAGACCGTGTCTAATCTTCATAAAGTAATCCCATGCTTCATCACGTGTAGAATGATCAACGGCTCTCTTGATGTCAGCAAGTCTCTCCCATCCGGCTCCCACCGAAACCACCATGGCACTTGTACTGACCCCCACACCGCTTGATGCACCCGTCGCACCGAACTTTCCGTTTGGTCATCTTTGTCCATTTTGTGTCATGCTTGAGTCTATTGACTTCACCCAGCATCCTCGATCATTCTGAACCTCAGCTCTCCAAACCTAGTCCCGATCATCCTCGCCGTTGACCGTCGTTGACCTCCAAGCTTCCTGCACAACAATAGACCAAGAAATCGATTCTGGGAATAAATTCTTCACAACTTGACCCACGTTAGTCGAAACATGCATCATGCAACACGTATGCACTGAAACTCATAAACTTGACCTAACTTACAAACATTGTCGCCAAACCGCCAAGCTAGAATAAAACCGGTCGACCGCCACCCATGGCGGTCGGCCGCCCACCGCGATCGACCCCCAAACAAAGGGTCTTAGCCAAATTTTCTTACTGGAAATCCGAAACCTCTCTGGAAATTTCAAACGAATAGAACTTTCGACTCGAAGCTCCAAAAATTATAAAACCAAGTGTAGGAGAAACCCCTCTCTTGCCTACACCCTCTATTTTTGGCATGGCTTAAAATTCAACAACACCTTTCTGGCCGGTCAGATCGTTGCCTCCTGACCGGTCTGACCGTGAGCCACTTGGCCTGAGCCTTGGCCGGTCAGACCGCCACATAGGCTGGTCCGACCGCCATTCTGGCTGGTCTGGTCGCCTATTGCCTGACAGCAACTGAACTTTGCCGAAAACACGTGTTTCGACAAATCCTCAATACCATTGCCAATTATAACATCATCCTAAGATCATGTATATATCTGCATGATATCCATATTATCCTTATTGAATTGGAATAGACGAGTATGCATGGCAGGCTAGGGTGTGTTTGGATGGATGGATGAGGGTGTATGGAATGATCCCATCCAACTTTTGGGGTCGTTCATGTGTTTGGATGGATGAATGGGATGGATTCATCCCAGATGAACTCATCCCAAAAAGAGGAATATTCGGATGAGATGCTGCATCATGTGATACGGCAAAAATCATCGAACCAACTCGTCCACCCTTGTGCACAGGCGGTGAGGACGCGGCACCAGCATGTAGGCGGTGACCCGACGGTGACACGGCGTCCTAGGCGATGGGATCAGCAGGGTTGGAGCGATGGCCCGATGGCGACGCGGCGGCCTGACGGCGACGCAGCATCCCAGGTGACGGGATCGGCGGGGTGGGAGTTTGGGGCTGAGCCGCTGGAGGTGGCGGCTGACCGGCCGGCGCGCCATGGGAGTTTGGGGCGAGCCAAAACACCGGCCGGGAGGCCAAGCCCGCCAAGATGAAAACAGGCGGCCATCATCCGACCATGTTGGGAGAAGAAGGGGTGGCGTGAGGGAACCGGCCGGGCCGAGCCGAGGCGACCGAGAGGAGGCACTGGGAGAGGCCTTGAAACATCCGGTATTGGCCGAGCCAGGAGGAGGAGGAGCGGCACAATGGGAATGGGAGAGAAGAAATGAAAATAGGGATGGGAGAGAAGCTGTCGGTGGAGAAAAGGAAAGACTGTCGGCAGAGAAAAGGAAAGTGAGAAAAAAAAGAAAAAGAAAAAATAAATGTAAAATTGTGGGATCATCTAATTCAACTAACCAAACAAAATCTCGAACCATCCAGTACCATCCTATCCAAGCAACCAAACAAAATCCTGTATCATCCTATTCCACCAACCAAACACCAAACTTGTACCATACCATACAGGATCATCATATATATCCTGTACCATCCCATCCCATTCACTCCGGTTCACCCAACCAAAGGCACCCTAGGCAACCTTGATCGGTCGGTCAATTTTTTCTAAGGAGTTACGGCCGGTCAATTTGATCACAAACGAACCAAGATTGGCCAGGGGTTCTACGGCTTGCATCAAAGCGACCCATAAAGATCATGGCCCAACACAATAGGCTTGGCAACGGCTTGTCAAAATCTCTAAAGACGAGAACAAGGCCCACTATACCAAGCAAATAGAAGCTGCCTTCTTGTTCTGGGCGTTCATGGCCTGACAAGCTGCATACTGACGCCATTGCGATCTGGAAGCAGGAAATGCCGTTTTAATGGTAAAGCCTAGCTATTCGATTTCTCTGTTCACCTGTTTGAGTTGCATAGCTAAGTGCTCTATGTTTCAGTTTAGTGTAGAAAAATCATTACAAACTCGTGCCTTATCCTTCAACTTTGCACTAAATTTCGCGAGCATTGGTTGTTTCGTTGACTTGCCTTCGTTGCTACTCATCTCCCTATTCCTAGCTGCCTACATTCAGCGGCGCATGCAGGTGTAAAATATTCTCTGAACTTTTGATCATTCGACCGTCTGAACGGTGTACACTTTCCTGTTTAATTTGCAGTACATCTAAACTGATGTATGATATGCAATCAGACTTTGACATTTTGCTTGAAACGTGATCCCCTGTTTTGACCATTGAGTATCAGTAAAGTTTTGAACTTCTGATGCTTTCAGATTTCTTTCTTCAGTTCTTTAATTTTGTGGAGTGGTGTGCAATACAAGTTAGAAGTTACTGGTGCTTTGGTTTTGTGCTCTGACATATCTGATAGATATCATGATTTTAGCTTTTGATCCTGTTCTAAATAGAGACAGGAGTGACGATTCAGAGTGATGATTAGTAGTACATCAAATATGCTAAATCAGAAAGAGTTTGTTTGACACAACAACTGATGTATAATATGCAATCACTTTGACACAAATCTCTCACAATCTGATTGATGCGAACTGCAATATACCATTCCCTTTCTCTTGTGCTACAGAATCGAATTTTCACCTTCCCTTCAGTCTTCAGATATATGTCCCAAGTTTGCCTTAGAATGCAGTTAACTGAGTTTGTTAATCTCTTATTTCTGTCCAGAATCCGGATCAATTAAGCTGCTGCTACTACTACTTAGTTACATACACTTCGAATTCAAACCATATTAATCATTCGAAGTTTGCCACTTACACCAACATTTGACTCTCAAATTAACCTCTGTCTCACGACACAACCTTTCACCTATAATAACCGTATGTACCATCACCATTTCATCGATGCATGATGCGATCGCTTGATCGATTTTTAGGAGACCTTGAATGGCCTGTAGCCTCCGACGTCCTTGATGAGGCCCTGCACGGAACCGGCGGCGGCGAGGACGGAGACCATGAGGCACGCGAGGCTGAGCACGTTCATCCACGTCCACGTCGGCGAGAAGCGGCGCACCTTGGCCTGCGCCATGTACATCTCGACGGGGAAGTAGACAGTGAGCGGCCAGAAGGACACGGCGCCGATGAGCCCGAGGAAGTCGTTGAAGAAGGGGAAGACCATGGCCACCAACGTCGTCAACACGACGTACAGGGTGCGCCACACCAGCCGGAACGGGCTCACGGGGAAGTCGCCGGCGAGGGGCAGGCGCACGACCCGCTCGGCGTTGAGGAACGCGCTATCCGGCCACCGCCGCCGCGCCCATCCCTCCACGAACTGGTAGATGGGCTGGCAGAACACCTGGTAGGCGCCGATGAGGTGCACGGCGATGCAGACGTTGCCGACGTCGATGAGCCAGAAGGGCTCGTAGAAGCCGAAGCCGGTGAGGAAGTTGCCCGGCGCGCGGTTGCCGAACGCTGCGTACCCGAGCACCCCGCAGAGCATGTAGAACGTGGTCGTCGTCGAAACGCCGATGAACGACGCCTTCTTCATCACCTCGTTCTCCGGCGGGCTCGACCTCAGAGTGTCCTGCATCATTGCACCAAAAAGAATCCTCCTTACTTAAGTTCTACAGAAAATTCGATATCTGCATGGGGTGGATTTGCAAAACTCTACTGCCATGAGGTGTAAATGTGCGATCAATTAATGTGGTTTTGGAAATGCCTCAGGAGTTTTGATGTTTTCGCTTGTCGCTGCATGCGCTTAATGGCATTCTAATAGTGGTCACTCAGCTGTTTTTTAGCTTGCATGTCACTTAAAATCCTAGTTGGAGGAGAGATGATGTGAAAAGAGAGAATGCATCATTTCTTATATAAGAGACAAGCTGGGCATGTAAACTATCGCAAATAGTGAGTGAGTAAGAAGAGAAGTTGTGTTAAAAATGGATGATTTTCTAGATAAATTATTGGAGATGTTATCTTTAAGGTTGTTTGTAAATGAGTTAGAGCCATTAGAGACAACCTTAAGAAACAAATTGTTGTACATGCTCTAATGGAGGCAAGCGGCGTCCTATTCTGGAATCAAAGACGTGTGGGCCGTGGCGACACATGGGGCATAGCCGTATAGGATGGTCGGGAAATTTCAACGGGCACCGTGTTCACGTGAGGACTCACAAAGTTTCTCCTTTTCAACACCAGTAGGAGTAGCTCGTAGCGTGAGACATTTATTTTTTAGGGATTTAGATGTCACTGTCTTTTGTATATAGGAATATAGGATGGTGCGGGATAAGGTTTACTTGAAAAGATGGCTTTTTGGTGGAGGAAATTTGAAGCAATTGCTGGAAGGGGGTTATTTTGATTTTTGAGCAATGCTCAAGCATGTGCTTTCTGAATATCGATTCGCTGTTCTGCGAAGAGGACTACAGTACTTTGAGCTTTCATGGATGAAAGGCCAATTATTATTATTAGAAATATCTCCATACTGTCATCCATAGCAAATATTTGCCTTGAATGTTCATACCCATGCAGAGTCTGCACTGGGTTCAAGGGAGAGCAGAGACTATTTGTTGACTACTGGACCATTTTCTCTAAAAGTGTTTATTTCAATTTTTCATCTGATGGAGGAACTAGGAAATGATTATATTGGACTGAAAAGAGAGAGATTTGCTTCCAAAGATACAGCTAGATAACTAGTAGTATCACTCATGTTTGTTTTCATAATTAAGGTGGTATATAGTCATATGAGTTACCTGAATTTCTATGAGGACATTGGAGTAGGAATAGGCAAAGGCAATGTCCCCAAGGGACTGAAATGTTCTCCAAATCTTCTCAGTTGCAGACACATCTACCCCAACAGTCACCCCTGTTAGCGTTGTCTGTGCATGAGCCCCACCTGCAAATCAATCAACACACATACATTGCATCATGGGCCAACATGTATGATACAAACAAAAGGCACTCAACATGTCATATGTCCTTATGCACTCCTCCTTCAATTCTGCCCTACCAAAATTATATCATCATCATCCTCATCGTATATATCTTTTTGTTCTGTTCCTTATGAGTTGTGAATTCTGATGTGAACATGGAAAATTAATAGAGTTGGAGGAAGAAGAGATTTTTCTTGCTCATGCATATCAGCCAATCAATCATATGAGAGCATGCATGCATATCAGTTAGTAGTATTAACCTGCTATTGTTGCTATGGAGAGGCCAAGGCCTATGGTCGAGTAAGCCACGGACATGACAGCTGCGACAATGGATAGCCACCAAATCTTGTGGAAATTCGGCAGCTGCGAGAGCATGATCTGGATGCTTGCAAATATGATCATGTTTGTTGTGTTGGATGCTTCACACTTGGCATCGTGCCCGTTGTGGTGGAAGCAGTTGGACCGTTTGATCGCCCTGCAGGTTGATATAATCAGATTTCAGAGAAGAAAAGTAAATGAAACGAAGGTAATTTATTTGGTACAGTAACTCATATGAATCTCTATATCGTTTGTCAATAGTGCTAGTAGATGCTTATCGCGAATAAGATTCTTCTTATAACCAGGCCAATATAGACCACTCCTTTAGCTAATCGCCTATTCTTTTTCAAGGGAAAAGCAGTATCTATTTTTTCCAAGTACTTTTGAACTGTCAAATAATGTTATCTTGCCAGCTTTTTCTCTGCTTGTTGGATACGAAAAAGACCCCTCTTTGACTGGCACAGTGGAGACATATCAGGAAAAAAAAGCTCTGCTTTGCTTTGCTTAGAGAAGTGAACTCTTCAGCATCAGAGAAACAGACACCCTGCATATCTTTTCCCCTCAAGAAAGAACAAATTAAGAAAGCATTGTGCGCACACAAAACAAATGCTACCTAGAAACAAACAAACAAACAAATCAACACGACTCTGAATAATTTTTCTCATCTGCTAAAGGGTAGCTCGATTGGAAAGCTTGGCCCTTTGCATGCATAAAACATGCAGTGTTTGTGTGTTGGTTTGAGTCATGCATGCATGCGTACCCCATGCTGATGGCCGTGGTGATGGTGTAGCCAATGGTCACACCGACCAGATTGACGTACTGCGCGAGAGAGCAGAGCCTGTACTTGGCAACTCCTGCAAGAGATTAATCAAGCACAAATTGAAGAGAAGAATTAGTTAAGTCAGAATAAAATCCTAGCTAATTCCTTTATGCATGCGGTAATAATGAATGAATACTAAAAGAGATGGTTTTTTTTACGAAGGTAGGTAGGTAGTAGGGTATATACCTAGGTTGGCCCGGACGGCGTCGCCGTAGGTGTAGTTCCTCTTGCCGTAGACGGGGTCCGGTGAGCGGTAGCAGTCGGCGAGGAGGCTGGAGCAGAACCAGGTGATGACGGAGAAGGCGACGAGCACGGCGGGGCCGATCACCCACCCCAGCTGCGAGATGGCCCACGCCAGCGACAGCACCCCGGACCCGATCACCGCCGTGATGATGTGCGCGCTCGCCGTCACAAGCGTCCCTGCATGGAGGATGCACATCACCACATATATATAGTATATTCATCCATGCATGCATGGCACTTGATTACAAGAAAGGAGGATGCATATACACATACCAGTGCGCTTATCGCGGCCGTCGTCGTCGAGGTCCGACCGGTCGCCGAAGCCGGCCTCGGCGATGTTGAACGCGGCGGCGTTAGCCGCCTGCTTGCCCATGCCCTTCTCCTGCCTCTCCATCACCATTGTGCCTGCAGTCTCACTTGACCCTGCTTGCACTAGTATTTCTTGTCACTGACACAGCTCACGAGTCACAAGCGGTGAGAGAATGAGCACTCTTTGTGTGAGAGAGAGATGTTGATGGCAAGTGAGGAGGAGGCTTGCCGCCCTTTTGTAATCGAGGGAACGGGGGAAGAGGGACAGCGTGTGGAATTTTTTATATTAATGAACCTATTTTTGAATTTTATTTTAAAGTTAACCTCCGGCGCACTTTATTTCCAATTCTGATCCTTTTGGTCACGCCACCACCCGTGGCGTGGCAAAATAACACTGTCACGCTAGCCCATTTCTGGTCAAACTCTTGTCACGCCACTGGAAGTGGCGTCACAGTGTTATTTGGTCATGCCACGACCAGTGGCGTGACAAAAGGTGCTATTTTGGGGATTTATCCTGGCGCGTGACAGTATTATTTTGTCACGCCACCACCCGTGACGTGACCAAAGAGGTCAGAATTGGAAATAAAGTGCGTTGGGGGTTAACTTTAAAATAAAATTCAAAAAAAAGGTTAATTAATAAAAAAAAGTTCCGGCGTGTGCGGGTTGACTTTTAAGACGAGCGGTTGGAATTTGATGCGGGGAAAGTGCTCCCTGTGCCGTTTTGTGTGTGTCACTGGTCTCTTTTCTACTGCTCCCGAGCAAATATGCCTGAATCCCACAGGGCATACTGCATGAACAGTGTTTCATAAGGTGTGAACAATACTCTATTTGGCACGGTAGTAAATACTGTAGCAACTACGAAATATATGCAGCGCAAAAAAACAATGTAACCAAAACACTGTAACTATTGATCTCGATCTTTAATTTTTGATCGGACGGTGGAGATTGCTCATAATGCCTATGCATTATAGATCCTCTACAGAGGATCCCAATCCCTACTAGAGCTATCAATGCAAGAGAGAAATGAAAAGAAAAGCTTGGGGGAGGATTGCCAGATTAGGGGCATGTTTGCTTCCTAAACTAATGTTGCCAAAGTTATCATGTTTTTTTGTTTTTTTGCCAAACTAGCCATAGGTTCAAGAAAATCCGCTTCACACTTTGGCTAGCAAAAAAAGAATTTTGCCACAATTTTTTTAGTCACTGACGCGTGAGACCTAGGTGATAAAAAAGAAATCTTGTCACAGGTGTGGATACGAACCAAACAGATGTCTAACTTGATCAAACTTAACTAACTCGTAGTGTGACAAAGTATGATCAGGGTTTTTTTTTACCAGTAAGGTTTTTTTACCTGGGGCGGTTTGGCTGAAAATCGAAAATTTTCGATCGAATTTTCTATTTTTTATTTTTTTGATGAAATTTTCATTTTTTTTTATTTAAAATTTTAAAAAGCAAAATCAAAGCAAATTCATTTTTATGGACAAAATTAAAGCAAACAAATTTTTTTGAACCCGGTTTGAATTCTTACCGGGGGTATGGAAACGAAATCACCGATTTTTTTTCCGAAATTTGGAACTCTGAGTATGATAGGTTTGGCTACGTACCAAACGGGCGTGCAACTTCTTGTCTGCCATCCATTCTTTATGTTCGGTAGAACAGGATATTAAGCATCTGGACCAACCAATTATTGGGGGGCTTTGGTAATCACCAACGTGCCAACATATTTTCGCTACGGGTACTTGCCGCCAGGGACGTCTATTCCAAGGTGCGTTATATGAGTAGGCATGTCCATGGTCTGCTCGGCCCGATTTGGACGGGCTTAGGCACAAGATTTTGGCTCATCTAAAGCTTGATAAAAAATAATTTAATAATTAAAATAATTAAAACCAATATTTTACTCTATGAAATAAAATTAAGTTTTAATTTGTTCGAGCTTTGTTCTTAGCCTTGTCGGACCTGGGCGTTCAAGGCCAGGCTTTTTTAAGTTCAGCCCGAAGCCCGATCCGACCTAGGTCATGAAGAGGTCTAGATATGAGTCATATCAGTGCATATTAATTTGGCTATTTTGAGGCAAGAGATGTGGTTCTCTGCACTATATCAAGTGTATATTTCTTTATCAAGATCCAGATTGTAAATTTAATGTTCCTCAAATTATTTTTGCATTATAGGTTCGGTTATCCTATGATGTAACATTGTGGTCCTTGTGGAGTCATACTTTTACCTAAGTTGTTGTAACATCCTAATTTTCTGAATTTTAAAAATCTTTTGAATAGTTAGTTGGGAGAAAATTCACTATTTGGATTTATTTGAATTTAATTCAAAAGCTTAACTTGGACCTTTAATACCAAAATAATTTAATATAATTAAAGTAAATATCAACAATTGTCAAAACTATTTTATTTGGATTCTACGTGCTTGGATATATTTTTTAGATTTTTCTAGAATTTTTTCAAGTTCATTTTCTATTTTCTAATTGCCATTTGGATTTTCTGGTATTTATTAAATGGAAAAACAATATAAAATCTCAGATTAAGATTCGGGCCGAATCTTCTTTGCCCAATACTCCTTCCTGTGCGTGTGGCATCAGCGCGCCCAATCGCGACGTTAGCCAACTTTCACAAGATCCTTATGTTTGCTCACGTGGCGTGTGGGCCACGCCTTAGTGCCGCTTTCGGGTGGACCCACGACCGTCGTCGTCTCCGAGTCGTCATCTTCTCCGTGTAAGCCTCGGACTCGCCCGCCATGGCTGAGCTTCCGAGCCTCGTACGACAACGGGACTCCTCCAACTAAAACCTCTCGTTTTTTTGTATCAAATCGTATCTTCGATTCTCCCGCACCCGTATCTGCTTCCAATCGTCTCCAAGATGAACTCTATCTCATAGACCAAAAGAGTTCGAGTTCACCCCGAATTGGGGATTCCTTATCTTGTGCCGCTCGAGCCCTATAAAAGGCACCCCCAGGATCGCAAGAACGCCCTCATGCCGAACCTCCACTTCGTTTTGTCCCAAGAACCCTAGAACCACCGAGATTGAACTCTTAGGGTTTTCGGTGTTGTGAAGCTTCTCTTCAAAATTCCTCACCGCCGTTGGTGCTCCACCCCCGTGGACCACTCCATCGTCATCCTCATCACCAGGACAACCTCGCGCAACCCTCCATCACCCTAGAGCGTCGTTGGTGTTCCTCCCCGACAAGGATCATACCTTCGTTCCCCACTCCGACGTCAATTTCGGCCACCGCAGATGTCCTCCTGAGCCAAGTCCGGTACCAATAGGTTTTCATTAACCCACTCTAGCTTTTGCGTGCATCCACCGTCGCCTTTGTGCCCTAGTTCGCCGTTGTCACCGACGACCAGAAGTGTCATCGGCGAACTGACATCATCAGATGACATGGTATCCATGTGTACTGCCATGTCACTTGTTCGCCGAGGTGTCACACCACGTGGCGACCACGTCAGATCCAATCCAAATCCAGATCGTGTAGACTCAGTCCACCATGCACTGTGTGACTAACTTGTGGGTCCCACATATCAGATCTTCTTTTTATTTCTTTTAATTCTAAAAATCCTTTGCTGACGTCATCATTGTGCAATAATTCAATTTTTCTGCTGAAGAATAATTTGGAAATTATGATAAATCCAAATTAGGGTATTTTTCTTTAGATTCAAACTTCCAAAGCCCATATCTTTTGCATCCAAACTCCGATTGAGCCCATTCAAATTTCTAAATTCATCTAAATTTAAGATCTATTTATTTGAGATTTTTATTTAATTTTTGGAGTTTATTTTGCCTCTATTATTTATTTGTTTTGTTTATTTGCTTTGTTTGCGAGTAGACGTTAATACTCTGGGGAACTGTGAAGAAGGAGTGCCTCAAGAGCAAGATCAGTACCGAGATCTATTCCAAGGCAAGTTATACCTTTGATCATATTGAACCCAGTTTTTAAAAGTTATATTGATTCAAATTACTGCATTTACTTTGAGTATTTATTTAAATGCTTTTGGGTTTAGTTATTAATCCCATTTGTTATACCCACATTGTTTATTGTTATGTCATAATCTTTTGCCACCCTAGATTGGTTCATTATTTAGTTGGTATTATCGTAGCACCAACGTGGGTTGGTTAGATACGAGTAGATTGCTTAGCCATGCCATGAGTCAACATCTCATGTGAGTTGCAATTATAAACCTGACTAAGTGATTATGGAACTTTGTGATAAAAATATGTGCACTGTGTCATTACTCGTTGGTGGCATGTATTGAACTTAATCACTAGGGTGGAAAAAGATTTAGACGGAGGCAAGTGGCACTGTGTGAATTGGTGGATTTTGTGAATGAGAATGGTAATCTCCGCGGCATAGTTAGAAATTGGAAGTCTTGCCTTGGTCAATTAAGGATTTAACTTTGTGCGCCATTGAATTGAATCTTACTATACGACCACATGCCTAATGGGACGGGCCTAACCTAGTAAGTTATGAATTCTCGACATTGACTACTCATGTTGTAGGTTAGGAGCTCACTGATGGATAGAGGTGTGTGCTACCAAATAGTCACATCGCAGGACGGTTCGTCGCTTCTCTGTCCAACGGTGTGTGTTATGCCAAAGCACTGTGTTAGGGTTGGTATAACGGTAAAGCACATTGGGAGTGTCAATGTGTGAGATGAAGTTTCTGAAACGTTTTGTTATGATTAGTGCTTGCAATACTAGTTGTATCGTGTGGGTAAAGTGTACAAACTCTACAGTGTGTTAATCAATCTATTCAAATAGCCACGTCCGCGGTCATGGACATGCTCAGAGATTTTACACGAGGGGTAGATTTTCATAAAAACCTTTGGGAAGGGAGTTATATGATCTAATTCATATAGTTGTATGAATAACTTGATTAGGCTATGTATCTTTGTAAAATCAAACTGTTAAAATTATTATTGTTTATTTATTTTATATTATGCTTTTAATCTATTATTCATATTCAAATTGCAAATATTGCATTTCTACAAAAGAACCACAGAAGCCATTCCTTTGGAATAAGCCATCATCTATAAATTGCATTCTGTGGTATGACTTGTGAGTATAGTTGTATACTCATGCTTGCTATAATTAATCAATAGAAGTGGAGGAGTCTTCGCCTGCTTTTGAGGAAGAGTTCTACGAAGGTGCCTGATCGTTAGGGTCTTGATCCCAGTCAGTTGCCTGTGGCGAATTGATGGGATTCTGCTGAAGTTATCTGTTCCGCTGCTTATTTCCTTATTGCTAGCCCTGCATGGCTTAATAAATGTAAACCCGACCATAAGGTCAAAATCATTATTTGTTAATAAAATTACTCGTTTATGCTATTAATCATTTTGTGTGTATTGATATTCATCTATGTTGACACTGTGTGCATGAGCGTGATCATAGACTAGTGCATCATACACAGAGGGTCCAGAATTGTATTTTTAGATCTCGACAGTTGTAAACACTATATCTTAACATACGGAAATATTTATTATGGAAGTAGTAATTAAATAAGGATAATGCTACGGCTCGGTTGTCCGAACACATCGAACGACTTGAAACTTAGTAGCCCACTCCTTTCCAACCACCAATCCCAAAAGGCAATAGAGCCCATCCCAAAAGGCTATATTTTCTTCACCCAACCTACTGGGCACATGTTTTGGACTGGATGCGACGCCATTTCAATCCACTTTTCTAGCATCTTCTTCAACCCACTGGATTTATTCCTAACTCAAGTCTCAAGCCATTGCAAACTCTCTCCCTTCTTCCCCTCTGGATGCTACGTCATTTCAATCCACTTTTATAGCATCTTCTTCAACGTGCTGGATTTATTCCCAACTCAAGTCCCAAGCCATTACAGACTTTCTCCCTTCTTCCCCTCCACTCTACGCCCCTCTCAAGAAACGTATGCAAGAATCGCCGGGGTAGACGAGCTCGATCGCCGTGTGGAGCGACCTTAGTGGGGCGCCATTGAGGAAATCCAAGCTCTACTGCTAGCCATGGCCTCCATGGGGTGTTGCCGGGCGTCGTGGCCTGACTATTCAACACCCCGTCGCTACTCTAGCCTCCTCCCGACGCCATCTTCATCGAAAAATTCTTTGTTGGATTTTTTAGATGTTGAAAAAAAATGTTGCACATGTTTTCCAGATGTTTTTCCTTTTTGTTTTGATATGTTGCATCCTCCAGTTCTTTTTGTTGCGACCGTTGGAAAAAATGTTGCACACGTTTTTTATTTTTGCTGCATCCTTTTCTTGATATTGCATCATCTTTTTTGATATGTTTCATCAAGTGAAAAAAATGTTTTACACATTCTTTATTTTTGTTGCGCGTGATGTTGCAAGATGAGCTTTTAACACATCATTTTTCATATGTTTGTTTTAATTTTGAGATTTTTGATATGTTGGCGTCCTTTTCTAGATGTTTGTTGTGATACGAGATATTTGAGATATCCTCTTCTTTAAAACGTTGTATATAATTTTTTGATATGTTACGATAAGTGAAAAAAAATATTGTGATTATGTCGAGAAGAGCTTACGGTGCTGGTCTCGAGCGCTAGTCATGCCCATTAAACAATTCTCCCCTGGTACAGATACCACGAAGCGCAAATTACGGTCGCATTACCTACCACACGTTTCCTTTTAAACTAAATCATATCCTTGTAAATTTAGTAACCTCAGGTACCCAAAGATTGTTTGCATTGAAAAAAAAGTTAGATTTGAGTAGGATCATATTGCAGTAAGATTCTCCAAATGGGCACTAAAAGTGGTGATCATTTCGTCCTTTTGGTGAACCAATACAGCCATAGTTTTTTACGACTCAACTTTTTTTACTGTGTGTAGTTAGCTAGTACACGTATATACAGAAATAAACTTCTTTATTTACACCACAACTTTTTTTCTCAATTTTTTACTTCATCACACGATTCTGCACCAGGACTTTACGGTAGTCTGGTTACACCTACGTATGTTTGAATCCTCGGTTACACCTGTGGGTGCACGAAGCATTTTGCAAAGATGAAAACGTCTTATGTTACTCTGATCCAAAGCTTACCCATATCCATTTGATGTCTGCTCGTCATGGTTGAGTCTTCGTAGGCTGGTCACGCCGTGAAGTACTAGAGTTCTTGTTAGGTCTTAGAATGTTCAAGACTGGTCCAATCCAAGACCTACTGTCCTATTGTATTCCTATAGCCTCAGCCAGCGGCAGAGCTAAGGGCCCTTCAAGCCGGACGCTTGTCTGAGCTTTGGTTCCGCCGTTAGAAGAGGCAGGCAAAGCAAACAGTGATTCTCACGAGCTAGCTAAGCAAAACACCTATTTTTGGAGCAAGACAGAAGGCAGGGCAAGCAGATCCACGGAGACACGGTCCCCTCGCCGCGCACCAGCTTTCTATATCTCACTCACTCTCACTCACACTGCCTCCCCACTTCACCTCCACTCCCCGCACAAGCGCGCGCGGAGCAAATGCCGCACTCGTCGACGAGGTTGCCCGGGCTTTCCTCCGCCGCTGTCCTCAGCGGTGGATCTAGATCAAAATTGAGGGGTGCTAATGAAACTTACTCATCTGTTTATGGCTTGTCGAATACCGAGTTGCCGGCCAGTGATAGTCTGCCTAAACACAGTTAAACTAGGGTTGCTAAGAGGGTAGCATAGGGGGCGCCGGCGCCAGCCTCAGCCACCTGCCCCTGGTTCTACCACTGTATAAGCTGTCTTTTTTTCTCTCAGACGTCAACATATTTCTACAAAAATGATGGTACAAATAGTAAAAGACAAAATAAGGTTAGCATCGATCTACCGGTCGCATTCGATCTTTATACGATGTTGCCATCGGTATAGCTAGCTTGCTAGCGTGCAAGCAATTATATATCCTCAAACCAATAACCGGTAATTGGCAACTCGCACATGGAAAAAGACCTTGGAATTGGATAGCTGCTCATTCTTTGTCAAGAATCTTTCACGAGACTCGTCTTGTACCTTACGCTTACGGCTCAAGTACATCATGTAGTACATGTCCAAGGGTAGTCACATAGTTTGAAACTAGCAGGTGTTCCGCGTATTTGCACGGCTAGATTTTTTTTAAAATTTTTTAATGTCAAATGATATAACTTAGATACTTGAAAATATATCTACGTATCTCATAGCTATTTAGATTTTTAAGATATCATAAACATTAGAAATGACAATAGAAACTTGAAGAAAAACACAACTTGAGGAATGTAACTAATGTATGAGTTTTGATGGAAGAAAAATCTCTAGCATAATAAATTAATCACTCTTCATCATGTATGCATCATGTAGCTGCATGCCCTTATTTTTCTCTCCACTGGTTACTCTTTTTCAAAATATTTGCATGCACATGTACCTCTGTTAATCTTAAGCAATACGTTGATTATATATACAACAAGTTATCTTATTATATATACAACAAATTATCTTATTAGTTTACATGGTATTAGAGTACCTTGCCCACGTATACACCGATACACCATGGGTGACCTACCTTGAACTTATCTTCCCTCACGTCGGTTGCCCTACCAAACCGTATGTCTTCTATCTCTTCTCCCCACTATAGTTTTCCTGCTTCAATCTCCAACAGCAAGCCAATTCTTGATCGATATCTCTCAGCTACTACCCCTTCCGATGCAATACTCTACTACATAGTTATCTTCTACTTCTCTCCAATTATTGTTTAATACTAACCGTTGTGACATCAACACGCATACGTGCAAATGTTGCTAATCCTTGCTGGGGACACCCTTCCCACTCTCTCTGGTGACCCCGAGTTTATTCCTTACTATTGTGCCATCTCTACTCTGAGCTCTTTGCTTCTTTGTTTATGTACGCTCGTGTTTATATTCGTATGAGTGCATGCATGTATATACACATGACGATATTATACTTGCTCGATGTCTTCTTCTACCATGTTGGTCGCTCCTCTTCGACGTTGTCCAACTCAACGATGTGGCTTCCTTACTAACTGCTATGACCTCCCATCTTCACTGATGCCGGTGTGTCTACTTTAGTCGCTGTCTAACGATATGAAGAATCTTTTTGCCATCGCCGGTGACACCGTGTCACCAACGATGGCAACTCCAAGCTATGTGATAACCCCACATCGTCGATGGCTTATCTTCAATGTAAACCTTCATCTCTTCTTTGCTAGGGCTTCCCCATCTTCAAGCTTCTTTGGTCACTGACTTCTTCAACAACACTGATGCTCACCACTTATCGTCACAACACTTGGCTCCTTCGACTCCGGCCTTTCTCTTCGGTAGCTCTAGCATGAAATTGTTCTTATCTTCATCGTCGCTGCTGTGGCTCTGTGTTTCCTTGTGGATCAATGTCTTCTTGTAGGACAGATCAACATCATTGCACTCTTTTGTGGTCTCATCCAACATCATCCCGTGGTATCCTCATTATAACTTATATTTAATTTATTCGAAATTTTAGTTATTCAGGGATTTTTACTTTGGAATTCGTATGGAGATATAATTTCAAATTTTCTTTTATTTTTGTCCCTAATTTGAGTTATTTTTTGTTGGAATTCATATACTAATCCAATTGTTATTTTTTATACCTAATTAAATTTATTTATGGATTTTAATTTGGAATTAGCATCAAAATAAAATTGCCAATTTAAATTTATTTTTAGTCCAAATAGCATTTATTTTGTGTTGAAATTGCATAACAATCCAATTATGATTTTTGTTTAATTTTTATTCCTAGTTATATTTATTTAGGATTTTACTTAAGAATTCATATGTAAATAAAATTGATAATGTTATTTTTTGTGCTGAATTTTAGTTATTTAAATATTTTACTTTGGAATTCATATAGAAATCAAATTGCAAATTTTATTTTTATTTATATCCCAAATTTCAATTATTTTTGTTGGAATTAGTATACTAATCCAATTACTAATTTTTTATAAAAATTATTCTGAATTAAAGTTATTAGGTTTTTATTTTGGAATTCATATTGAAATCAAATTTCTTATTTTATTTTTAATTCTAAAATCTAGGTATTTTTGTTGAATTAGATACTTATCAAAAAATTATTTTGAATTATACATTTTTTGGAAATTTACTTAGAAATTCATACCAAAATCAATTTGCTATTTTTATTTTATCTTTTATTCTGAATTTCAGTTATTTTTGTTGGAATTCGTGTACTAATCCGATTACTAATTTTTATTATTCAATTATGTTTATCTAGTGATTTTACTTAGAATTGTATCAAAATTAGGTTGCTAATTTTATTTTATTTTTTATTCCGAAATTAAGTTATTTTTACGTTATACTTGAGATGGACTCTTATTTCTATATTGTATTTGACATAGACTCTTTTCTTTAATCTAGATCGTTATAATCTGAACCCACTATAATCAACGGTGTGGATGTTTTCCTTTTTTCACCGATTAACGTGAAAATTTCTAGCTCTTGAGAGCGAACGTGGTGGCTTCTTTTTCTATCGCTTTAATAATATAATAGAAGATGTACATGCCCATCACGGCCTAGCATGTTTATATATTTATTTGTGGATTGCAAATTATATATGTCCACTTGGAGATATAGATGAAAATGGTATAGGGAGAAAATCACTAGAGATAATATGTACGTACTCACCTGATAAAATGTGACATGGAAATACTTAAAATTTTACATATCGTCGTTAGGCAACAAACCCATGACAATATAAGCACGGCTCGTTCTCAGTAGAACTATTTTTTTATTAATTAACTCTTTTTAAAATTTTATTTTAAAGTTAACCTCGACGCACTTTATTTTCAATTCTGATCCCTTTGGTCACGCCACGAGTGGTGACGTGACAAAATAATGTTGTCACGTCATAGGATAAGTCCGTTAAAATAGCACTTTTTGTTACGCCATTGATGGTAGCGTGACCAAACAATACTGTCATGCTACCACCGTGGTGTAACAAGAGTTTGCCCAAATACGGGTTGGCGTGATAGTGTTGTTTTATCACACTATCACTAGTGGCGTGACCAAAGGAGTCAGAATTAAAAATAAAGTTCGCGGAGGATTAACTTTAAAATAAATTTTAAAAAGGGTTAATTAATAATACAAAATTATTCTCAGTAGCGTGTTCTCCCAAAAGTTAGATTGCTCAAACAAAGCACCAATGTAAGGGTGTGATTCATTTCATTTAGAATTTCGAGCTAAACAATTGGACCAAGAAATTCTCATCTCGACCTAAACCCACCTTCTGATTAGTACACAACAAAAATAACTTAATTTATAACCTCTCGCATAATAGTAAGCATTCCAAGTCGCTGAACTAGCTAGCACTACACAACAATCATTTGATTGATTGATTCGATGCGCTGGTCAAATTCCCAACAATTCTATATACTCCCATACTAAGACCAAAACTCCTTTTTGACCCTCGGGTCCCCAGCACGAATCTCCAAGCCGTGCAAAGCAAATCAATCGAGGAGGAATCAACCCACGGACCGACACTAATAAACAATCAAACCCCAGCGGACATGATTGATGGCCGGAGTTTAAAGGAGGAAAAATGCAAAATTAACGGTGAATGGATGGTTTCCATGACTATATATTCCGACACGGCAACCAAAAAAAAAGTTTTTTAAAAAATAAGGCACTGTTGTTTACACAGTTCAGGACGATGACAAGTGGCTCATGATCAAGGAGTCGGGAGTGCTCGTGATGAGTTGAGACCTAGAGGCCAAAGCATGGACACGTGGACGGCCAGAAGAGGAGATTCAGATCTCGCATGATGGGAGGCTCAGAATGGCTCACTCTCGAAGTGGCGCCATGGAAAGAACTTGGAATCGAGTAGCATTGGTGCGTTGGCCCGCCTTGTCAGAAAGACATGCTCAGGCAACCAAAAAAATATATATATTTGACCACCACCTGTGTCTTCTTTTCTTTTTCTACCTTGCAAAAAGGTTTCCACATTCCGATCACCCTGGACGGTTGCCATGGAATGTCCGGCCTTTTTTTTTTCTCTCACCTAGCATCGTCAGTGTTCTCGGAATGATTAGTCATGATGCGTCCCACTACGTACGATTTACGAAGCATGCAGTGAGCAACACCAGTAAAGTCCAAGTGTCAAACCTCCTTTTTTTTTCTATCGTACCAACTGCTTAATTAAGTGGCGTGTTAAAAAAAACTGATGTGAGTAGCGAGCTATGCATAAGCTGAACTCCAGCCTTATTTTGGAACGCCGTAAGTGGACACATGCGTATGAAAATTCAATAGGAAACTTCTTATAAAATGGGCATGATATGGGAGTGTGTCTTGCTACGGTTGAAGGCTGTGAAACCTTATGGATCGGAATATGGGATCTCCTTGCACCTTGGCACGAAGTCTCCTGCTCCTAACATAAATCTGTTGCGCTACGTTGACACATAATGATGAGCTTTGGCGATTGTCACCTTGCATTGTGTTCTCACGCTCGCCGATACATATAGCTAGCCGGCCGGCGATCAAAATCATTGTTTGAGTACATATTTAGCGTTTGAAAACTCGAGGCCGAAAGCTGAAAAGCCAGGCACAGAAAAAGTCTTAAAAATGAGATCCATGGATCTAGGAAAAGGATGCCAGATCAGTCACTAATCTTGGTGAATCTACCATCGATTGGGCCGGAATTTCCTGAGCATTGGAAGATGAGAAGAACTCTCCAAAGATTCACGAGATAAGGCGGGGAAAGCCGCCTCAACAATGGTCGTTCTCTACCCTCTCCCACTAGGTTTCTGATGTGCACAGTTGATAACGTGGATAGACAGTGTCGCCTCAAAGTCAAGAACACAACACGACACATATCGCTAGAATACTGGTCCGCCTTAAAACAAGAGAGAACGGACGCGTAATTCTAACCGCTTGATCCGTCAACAAATGGGGTTGCATTTGCTCAGTAACGACACCATGCAATGAGTATGCTATCGTTGCCAGCTTCACGATTTAGGTCTCGTTTGGAACGCGAGAAGGAAAAGAGATGTTTCCCGTGAAATTATTCAAAAAAAAAATGGAAGCAGCGCAGGAGAACGTACTGCCTCCAATTCATTGAGATAGAAGATGCCAAGCAGATGATGATCGCCTGCACTGCATGCATATTCCAAGCCGGTCAGGACAAGTACGCACAGAGGTCGGCAAGGGGAGGCGGACCCGAACCAGGTCGAGCCGCTGCAATGCGTAGGGACGTGGCTGACACGAACGTGCTGCCTAGCACGCGCATCCAAGGGGGAAAGTTCCACGCGGGTTTTGAGGTCACGAGCGCGCTATATGTGTGTAGGCTCTCGGCCGGGGACGTCGGCGATCGAGACGGAATCGACGCGGCCGGGGAGATGATGTCCGCGCACGTACGACGAAGGCGCGCGCGCGCAGACGTCGCGCTAGCTCCGTCCGTGGGCGTGCGAGAAGCACTCAGGATACATGGCGCCGTGGCCTCGGCGATAGGAAACAACTAGCTCGGGCGTCGCGTCGTGCCTCGATCCCCTCTAGCTACACATAGCTAGCTGCATATCGGATCGCATCGCATCGCATGGTTTGCCCACCGCTACTGTTGCTAATTTGCTATATGCTAGGCATGGAGATCGACCCGTGGTCCTAGCTAGCTTGCGTCTGTATCCTCTGCCGTACACTTCAAGCAATCGCGTGTGGCAAGGGGTTGCCGTACCAAGGAGTAGAAAGCTATTATGGGTCGTGCTGTATGCGTACCGTCAATCACAAGCAGAGCCGGAAGTTAGTTGGGTTGTGCTTTTCCGTGCCAGCAACGTGGCCAGTCGAGCCGGCACGACAGAAGGATGGTCCGTCGGACGGCACAGCCAGTTGGGCTCAGCACGAAGGAGGCACGGTGGGGGCGCGGCCGAGGCGGGCGGAGGCCGGCAGGCGAGCGTGCTGCGGCGGTGGCCGACCTCGAGCACGGACGCCGCGTGTTGTGCCCGTGCTGGGACAGCCCAGCGTGCCATCGTGCCGTGCTGTGCCGTGCCGAGGCTCGCCGGCGGCTGTCAGTGCTGTGAAGATGTACTCCAGCTCTAATCACAAGGCGTGATCGGACGATGATAGGGCAGTCCTCACATGGGGATCGACCCGTAGAAGAATTTACGTGCCTACATGTTTGATGCATTGTTAAACGAGGTGAATAGTGCTACGTCTTGCTCTGGCGCCGTTCAACTTGACCATTTGATTTTTGGTACAAGAGTCGTGCTTGTCACAGCGTAGTCTCCCATTTTGACTTGCCCGCCCACGTACATACGCGGTTCTTGTAGCCGCCGTGTACTTACATTGTTTGTGTTTGTGATTGTATCTAATCCGCGTCGAAAAATCCAGCTTATTAGTTAGCACTCTTGAGCCTGGATTGTCAGTAACAATTAACAGAGAGTCAGCTGTTGGTCCATGATGGAATGGTCACTCATGCCCGTGACGACATGTCGCTCTCCTGGCTAGCTAGCTGACCTGCGCGTGCACACGAAACACTCAGCATCGATCGATCGATCGATCGTGTGGTCCTTGCAGTCGCAGTGTCAGTGCAGATATGTTGCGAGGTTTTCATGGACACCATCTCCATAATTAAGCTACCTCACGATGGACAAAAACAAAAGGCGATCAGTTCATGTGTGCTCTGCACTGCTATTTAGCTAGCTAAGTCGATTTCGTGGGGCCGTCGGATAGATTCTGCACGGTTGCCGCTGCCGACGTCGACGAGCACCTGAATTCTGACATCGCGTAGAAATCAATCTCGTGTCCTGCAACGCCTGAAATATAATGCAGGATCGACCCATCCGTCCAAAGGTACTGCAGACTGTGCAGACAGTGGGCTGGCTAGGTAGGCTGGCTACCTTATCTTTGACAGTGAATTAGTGGCGTGTATCTCAGGAAAAAGGCGATCATCAGATCAGATCATAGAAAAGATGCATGTAAAGCTGGATGGATGTGCCTTTTGACACATGAGATTGGGATTTCCGGCCCAGAAGAAGTGCACATCGGTCGCATGAAGGAGGAGAGGAAGCTAGGATTACGATCGAACGAGTAGTCATGGTTGTTAAATTTGGCTCATCAGGCACGCGAAAAAACTCGCAGACATGCGACGTGCTGGCCCTTGGTACCAACCAGAAGCCAGGATATACGTGTAGGCATCCACGTTCGAACGTGGTGGACGGAGCAGGTAGCAATCCCGGCGTGTGGCTCGAGGAGAGCGCGTTTGTAAATCAACAGCATTCGGCTGTAGCACAAGAAGCAAACCTTTTGAGGATTTAAAAAAAATCCTGCTTCACTTGATGCGACTCGTCCTCCATTCACTTTGCATGGAGCGTAACACAAGCCCTTTTGAGGATGGAGTGGCTAACATCGGTAAATTGTTAGCGGGGTTGGATCGTGCCGATCTGAAAGAGAAAATTAGAAAAATGGTCCGAATTGGACTGTTGGACCCGGATTTCGTAGATTCAAATTCTCTGTAAAAATATTGTGCTATTCTCTGTATTAGTATATAGCACTCACAGCCACATTGCTGAATCATTTCATGTATGGTGTGAACTAAACCGTTCAATATATTACAAACATCAGAGTGACATAGACCACGTTAGGTCTATTAGAGAATATTGTATAGCCATGCATAATTGTAACCTGCCTAGATTAGCCCCTCTAATTGAGGATCCTCTAAACTTCCTAATCTGGGCTCTTGCCTGACTATATATGTAAAGCCTCCCCGGCCTATTGGCTGTGGGGTGATTGCTCCATATCTATCCTTCCTACATGGTATCAAATCTCCTGGCTCCTTCCGCTGCCTAATCCCCCTACCCCAGCCCTCTCACAGATCTCCTCACCCACGCTTTTTCCTTTTCATTGCCCCCCTGTGCCCCCTGTGGTCCCTCACGCCACCGCCTCACGGAGCCCCCAACTCCCCACCCCAAATTCCCCACGGCCGCCACCATCGCTCCGCCGAGTTCCCAACTCCCCACCCCGAAACTCCCCATGTCCTACACCTGCGCCCGCCATTGCATACTGATCTCGTCTTCCCCGTCCTGCACCTGCGTCCGCCGCCACATACAGATCTCGTCTTCCCTTCATGATGCTGCGTCCGGCCCAAGGCTATGACTACCACAGCGCCCTCTGGCTCTAGCATCACGACACCTCGCACTCACTGTGTCTCGCCATCGTCAACCCCTACTCCACTGTCATCGTCCGGACGCATGTCCCCGTCCTCCTCGACCTCAAGATCCCGAACTACCACAAGTGGTCCTCCTTCTTCAAGACCATGTGTGGCAAGTTCGGGCTCCTCTCCCACATCGACGGCTCGGCTCCAACAACTCCCACCGACCCCCTCTGGATCCAAGCGGACTACTCCGTCTTGAGCTGGTTCTACGGCTCTATCGCCGATGACATTCTCGACGTCACAATGGAGCCCGATCAGACGGCTCGTCACCTCTGGGTCACCATCGAGACCTTGTTTTGTGACAACAAGGAACCTTGTGCCATCTTCCTTAGCAACCAATTCCATTCACTGGTTCAAGGGGATCTCTCCATCTCGGAATACACCCAACGCCTCAAAACGCTGGCTGATTCCCTACGCGACGTCGGCCACGTCGTCTCCGAACCGCAGCTCGTCCTCAACATGCTTCGCGGCCTCAATCCCCGCTTCTCCAACACCGCTGACGACATCGCCAATGCCACCCCGTTCCCTTCCTTCGCCAAGGCACGCTTCATGCTCGCTCTCAAGGAATTGCGGCTGGCCAATGAAGTCAAGGTTGCCTCTGACACCGCCCTCATCACGTCCGCATCCTCTTCTCCTTGCGGGCCGAGCGGGTGCCGTGCGTCAGCCCCAGCCCCAAACACACCATCGGTTTCGACACAAACCAGCGGCGGCCGTGACTTCAAACGCGGCGGCAAGAACCACCGAAACAAGTTGAACGGCGGCTCGTACACATCGTCGCGCGCTCCACCCGCGGTGACCTCACAGCCCGTCGGCCCATGGATTTGCTACAATCCTTGGGCAGCCGCCCCCGGCGCGACCATTTGGCGTTCGCCATCTCCAGGTTTGGGCATCCTCGGCTCTTCCCCGCAGGCCCACACTGTCTTCGTGCCATCACAAGTGTCTCTTCCACCTGCACTGACTTGGGATCAGCAGGGTCTCATCACCGCCATGAACCACCTTGCCGTCCAGGGAAACAGCACTTGGGTGATGGATAGCGGCGCCACCTCCCACATGGCACCGAACGACGGTATAATTCTCTCCCCCAAACCCCCCTCTCATTCGGTCGTCACTGTTGGTAACGGCTCTCACATCCCTGTCACCTCCCGTGGTCACTTGTTGCTCCACACACCTTCTTCTAAATTCATGCTTAACGATGTCCTAGTCGTTCCCTCTCTAATCCGTAACCTTCTTTCTGTTCGACAGTTTACTCGTGATAATAATTGTTCTATAGAATTTGACGCGTTCGGTTTTTCTATCAAGGACCCACGGACCCGGCAAGTCACCCTTCGCTGCAATAGTGCGGGCAATCTCTACACCCTGCCAGCCGCCGCCCCTACTACTGCCAGCTCGCCACCTCGTCTTCGCTTTGGCACCAACGTCTCGGTCACCCCGGCCATGTCATCCTTGACACTCTTAAAAAAACTCGCTCATTTCTTGTAATAAAGTAGATCGTTCCTTATGCCACTCATGTCAACTTGGCAAACATGTGCGTCTACCCTTTACCAGTTCTACCTCGCGTACCTATGCTCCTTTTGAGCTTGTTCATTGTGATGTGTAGACATCACCGGTTGCTAGCATATCCGGCAATCTTTATTATTTGGTGATTCTCGATGATTTCTCTCATTTTTGTTGGACTTTTCCTCTCAAAAAGAAGTCGGACGTTCACCAACACATTGTTGATTTTGCCACCTTTGCTAATACACGGTTTGGCACCCCTCTAAAATCCATTCAGGCAGATAACGGTGCCGAATTTGTAAACCACACATCCACCACCTTTTTCACTTCCCATAGCATCGTCCTATGCCTCTCTTGTTCATACACCTCGTCGCAAAACGGCAAGGCCGAGCGAGCCATCCGCACTCTAAACAATACAGTCCTCACACTCCTGTTCCATGCGCACATGCCGCCCAAGTATTGGGCCAAGGCGCTTGCCACAGCCACCTATCTCCTGAACCGATGCCCGTCCTCGTCTGTCCATAACTCCATCCCCTACAAGCTGCTCCATCGCTCCCCGCCCCAGTATAGCCACCTACGTGTCTTCGGCTATCTTTGCTATCCCAACATGTCCGCCACTGCTCCCAACAAACTTGTTCCCCGCTCCGCGGCCTATGTCTTTCTCGGCTATCCTTCCTCTCACAAAGGATATCGCTGTCTCAACCTCGCCACGAAACGTGTCATCATCTCCCGCCACGTTATCTTTGATGAGAGCACCTTCTCGATGACCCTGCCATGCCGGTGCCTAGCACTGCTGCCCTAGCACCCCCGTAGGTTCCTGGTGCGCTAGCTCCACACCCCCGATGTCGAGCGATCGCCCTCCTCGTCGGCTCCGTCGCCCGGCGACATTGAGCACGGCGTGCCGTGCTGGCCCAGGCTGCGCTACCCAGCAGCACGCCTACCCCCGCTACACACCGCCTGCTCAAGCCCCTAGTCTACTCCAGTGGCTACGCTGCTGCAATCGACCTCTGTAGAGTCTCGGCGGTGCGTCTCATTGCGCCCACCGTCCCACGTGCCCCCGCCGGTTGCAGCGATGTCGACAGCTCCACCAGCAGCCCTCGTGCAGCCGCCTGGCGGGCCTGTGCCGAGGCCCTCAGCCGGGCCTCATCCGATGGTCACGTGAGCTCGCGCCGGTATTGTGAAATCGATCGACCTCCTGACGCTCTCCGCTGTCCACTCCTTGGTTTCCGCCATACCGGCGAACTATCGCAGCACCCTCGCCGATACAAATTGGCGCACCGCGATGGCCGAGGAGTATAAGGCCCTGCTCGACAATGACACTTGGCGCCTCGTACCATGTCCATCGGGCGCCAACGTCGTCATGGGCAAGTGGATCTTCAAGCACAAGTACCACTCCGACGGTAGTCTTGCGCGCTACAAAGCTCGCTGGGTCGTTCGTGGGTACTCATAGCTGCAAGGCATCGACTACGATGAGACGTTCAGCCCGGTGGTCAAACCAGCTACCATCTGGACTGTTCTCTCCATCGCTGCGTCTCGCTCTTGGCCCATACATCAGCTCGACGTCAAGAATGCCTTCTTGCATGGCACTCTTGATGAGACCGTCTCATCGCCAAGAACCCTCGCTTCGTTGACCTCGCCACTCGACCATGTGTGTCTTTTACAGAAGTCTCTCTATGGTCTGAAGCAGGCTCCCCGAGCATGGTACCAGTGATTCGCCACGTACATTCGTCGACTTGGCTTCATCGCCTCTACATCCGACACATCTCTCTTCGTTCTCCGAGAAGGCGCCCACCTGGCTTACTTGCTGCTCTACGTCGACGACATCGTGCTCACTGCCTCCTCGAGCGACTTGCTTCGGCGCCTCATCGACATGCTTCACTCGGAGTTTGCGATGACAGACCTTGGTGATCTTCACCTCTTCCTCGGCATCTCTGTCACGTGCTCCTCCAACGGGCTCTTCCTCTCCCAGCGCCAGTACGCCTTCGACCTCCTACGCCGTGCCAGTATGGCTGAGAGCCACCCCACTGCGACACCGGTGGACACTCATGCCAAGCTCTTCGGCCATGACGGCGCATCGGTGGCTGACCCGTCAGAGTACCGCAGCCTTGCGGGCGCTCTCTAGTACCTGACGCTCACCCGTCCCGACCTGGTGTATCCTATTCAGCAGGTCTGTCTTTTTATGCATGATCTGCGTGAGCCCCATCTCACATTGATCAAGCGCATACTGAGGTACGTCAAGGGCACCATCGACTCCGGCCTTCACCTCGGTGTCTCCCCGGTGACATCCCTCACCGCCTACTCCGACGCTGACTGGGCAGGCTGCCCTGACTCCCAGCATTCCACCTCCGGTTACTACGTCTACCTCGGCGACAACCTCATCTCCTGGTCATCCAAGGGATAGACCACGGTGTCACGCTCGAGCGCAGAGGCCGAGTATCGTGCCGTTGCCCACTCCGTCGCCGACTGCTGCTGGCTGCGGCAACTCTTGCAGGAGCTTCACGTTCCTATTGCTTCAGCCACCGTTGTCTACTGCGATAATGTCAACGCTGTCGACATGTCAACCAATCTAGTTCAACATCGCCGCACGAAGCACATTGAGATTGACATCCACTTTGTCCGCGAAAAGGTGTGTCTTGGAGAGGTTTGAGTGCTCCATGTGCCCTCCTCTCACTAGTTCACGGACATAATGACTAAAGGCCTACCGACGCAGCTTTTCCAGGAGTTTCGGTCCAGTCTTTGCATTCAGAATCCTCCCGCTGTGACTGCGGGCGGGTATTAGAGAATATTGTATAGCCATGCATAATTGTAACCTGCCTAGATTAGCCCCTCTAATTGAGGATCCTATAAACTTCCTAATATGGGCTCTTGCCTGACTATATATGTAAAGCCTCCCCGGCCTATTGGCTGTGCGGTGATTGCTCCACATCTATCCTTCCTACAAGGTCGAGTTTTACAATAAGGGCCGAACAGGCTAAATTGATTATATTACAAAAGTAGCGGAAGCGGTAGCAAAAGCAAAAGGGTAGAGCTCATCTCTCCATAGGTAAGCGACTAGGGTAGCCTGCGTACGACTGATATTAACCAAGGATTCAGATAATATCGGTTGTATGCAAGTACCGAACGAGCCAGTTAGACTGATGCGAGATCTAGACTACTTTTCATTGTTTCATTGTCCATCGGCTTCTGGGTCCTCGTAATATGCACAATCTCCTTATTCCGCATGATCTGAAGGGTTTGGGGGAGAGAGCGAGAATGAGCACAACTTCCGTGCTCGCGAGCCAAAACACAAGATGCAATAATAATACATGCAAGGCATAACAAGGATGGCTCGGGTTCTTTTATTTGCTAAAACAACACTTTCAATTACCATAATTACAAACTCCTATCACTTAGCATTTTAACCAAATTGTATGTTATTAAAGAGAGTAATTGTGCAATATTTAATAACAGCAGAGGTTCCCTCCACCTTATGCTTACTTTTGATTGGGGCTATCCCCATTAACACCACTGAGTTCGATGACTCTGGAAAAATCCAATCTCAGGGCTAGGTAAGCCCGACCTGATTTTCATAGAACTAACTCTAGTAAGTTCTCATGTCCGCCTTTGACAGTAGGCACAGCTGTTTAAACAGTTTAGACTCTGCAGAGATTGTACACTGTACCCACAAGAGATAATCAACTCGTTGCCCCACATGATTCTTTGGTCATGTAGTTGAGAGACCATCACAGTAACTTTTCAATTTATCTTGCCCCTTCCGTTATCTCACCCATATGGGGTTACACCCATACGTTGAGCGAGATGTTTACCTCAGCGACCAGCATAGTTAGACTACACCACAGCGACTGGTGACTTCACCTTGCATCAGTGTCCCCTTCAAGCCGGGTGTATCCCGAGCTTGCACTCCCTCATTACCCCTCCAGCGAGATGACTTTCAGGGTTTAATAAATTTACTAAGCCAAGTTGCACTTTGCAGACTTGTGGTTGTACTTGTTTTACACGGGAGGTCATGACAAGATTAAGTCCTTAATCCATCCGGACGGTTCATACCACATACCAACCACTCTCGTACTCCGACGGCACCCACCACCATACCATCCGCCCAAATGTGATAATAGCAAGTTATTAGGGTTTTGAGGAGTAAAACCAAATTATCTCATTTACTTGAGTCATGTACCCCCAATGACTGCACAAAATCATGTGATGTTTGAAGAGATGATGATTAGAGCATTTTAATGCCCTAGTACTTAAGGAAGACTAGCATGTCGCTTAAGTATAACCTATAACTAGTAATTACCACATAGTTACTAGGGTGACATGGAATAATGGAATAAATTGGCAAATGATGGTATAATAATTAATTACTCATCAAATGTGTATTTAACTACCTTATCATTTAATATACATTTGATTAAATAATTAAAGCATGCAATTTTGGTAATTTAAAGGAACAAAATTAACATAAAATATAGGCTCAAAATGATCAAAGTATCGACTCGCCTGAATTGAAGGTAAGAGAGTCTTGACAATCTTGTGCTTGATCAAAATGGAGGTCTCCTGCTTCTTCGAACCCTCATCGGACGAACGTACCGGAAAAATGAACAAACAAGCAAAGGGAGCAAATAAATACTAAAGAAATATTAAATGAACTCCAAAATAAACAAGACCAGTGCCATTAGTAAGGTCTTGACTTTATACAAATTTAGAAACAAATTTTATAATTTTTGGAGCTAAAACAGAGGAGAACAAAGCTTCCGAAGTTTGAAATTGAACTAAATCAAGAAAAATAAAAAGGAGAGAGAGAATGACCCACTAACATGTGGGTCCCAGTGAACAGTGCCTGTGCATGGACCGGAGGTCAACATGCACTGTGCATGTGGTCCACGGGTCTACCGGTCCATACTGTGCATGGGCCCCACTTGTCGGTCACTAGAGGCAAAACCAAAATAAAAGCCGGCCATTACTATTCATTGGGTCCACCGGCAGTGAGACAAACATCACTAAACCAGACAATCAATTAATGCAAATCATTAATTAGGGTTTAAGACAAAGATTAGGGGAGTTAAATGATGCCACTGTGCTGGTTGGCTGTTCCGACCAACAGAGAGAGGCGCACGGGCGCGCGCGGCCAGAGCTCGTCATCGACGAAGGTGGGCTCGGTGGCGGCGTCCAAGCACACAAATGGGATCCCCTCTACGAGGCGAAGTTAGTGACGACAGTGGCGCAATTAGCGACTCACCGGAGCGGCGACGCAATGAGGGAAAGGCGGCGGTGGCACAGCCATGGTGGAGTAGGGGCTCCGGCGGTGCATTAAGCCGGGGAGGGTGAGCACAATGTGGCGCACGAGGAGGCAAGCTTACTGGGACAGAAATGGGGACCGGGGAGGAACGGTGGCCAGAGAATGGTGGTGAAGAAGGGAGTGGTCGGAGTTGGAGGAGAAGGCCGAATCCGAGCTCGGTGGTGAACCAAATCCAAAGTGGCTTGGGGGGAAAGGCTCCTTGGCTTCGGGGGTGCTCCGTGATGGGGTCGGCATGGCGGTGGTGGCACCAGAGCGGCTGGTCGGTGGCGGAGCGGCACGGCCGAAATGGAGGAGCTCGGCGTGTCGGTTCTTCTCGGGTGGAACTTACCAATGGAAGGGGGGAAGGCCAAGTGGAGGAAGCAAGAGGGAGCTTGAGGGCTCTTATAGCCACGCAAGGAGGAGCTTGGAGCCGTTGGAGGGCCAAGAGGGCGATGCGGTGTCCCGAGGAGTGGCATGGGCGGCTTTGCGCTAGGACAAGACTGGGCGGGGCCGGGCTGATGCGCGCAGCGACTTTGGCGGTCCTAGGCGACGGGCGCGGTAAGGAAGGTGCACGAGGTCAAGGTGCTAACGAGGGAGGCGCATATGCGCGTGTGCACAAGCGTAGCGCGGCTCGGCGCTCTGGAGCGTGGTGAGGACGCGATGGCGTCACGGGCGTGGTAAGGACGAGCTGGCAATGGGACTCGACGAGGAGGGGGCACCAGAGTCACGGGCGGTAGGGGAGCATGTAACATCCCCAAGTTAATTAATGTTAATTAGTATGCATCGTATCAGCATGCATGACATTTTGGAAACCTTTGCATCAATTATTGCACTTGAAAAATCTCAAACATGATTGAACCTACACTTCAAAATTTAACTCCAAAAGAAAACAAGAATAAAAACTTTTGATTATCTTCGGAACTAATTTATTCAAATACTATAATAATTATAATGAATAAATATAATTTTTACCAAATTTTTGGAACTTAATTTGACCCAAAAAAAATTCAAACTCAAATCAATAACCTATTCCAAGTTTCAATTTAAACTAAGCAAATAAATATTGAAAAATGATGTTAGATAATTTTTATGAACACTAGGTTGTCCCAGGAACACCTCTGAATTATTTTAGAATTTTATTTCTATTTTTAAAGCCTCGGTCAAATATGTTGAACTTTGGTCAAACTGATTTCAAAACTCGGGCTCATTACTATTTGACCGACTGGACCCAACGTGACTTGATCCAGCCCAACCACCTTCGGCCGCACCCTCTTTCTCGCAGTCTCTGCCAGCGGGCCCCACCGCGCAATAGGGCGTCTTCAACCTCGGGCCGAGGCGCGCAGGAGCTGGGCGACACGGGGCCAGCATGCTCTGAGCACCCCCGTTATCGCCGTGATGCACCGCCCTTTTGGACCAGTCCGCGAGCATTGTTTCTTCACACCGTGTTTTCCTCCATCCTCAGTCCCGCTCAAAACCCCCTTCTGCTCCCCCTTTACACCATTGTTGTTCTCTGCCGTGAAAGAGAGAGTGAAGGAGAGATCCTCACCTCTGCAGCTCCTTGACCAACAACCCCAGCGTGGTTTTTGCCTCACCATGCCATGCATTTTTGTCCATGGGATCTGCCCGTGAAAGCGCCTGTACCGGCCAGACCGTACGCGATGCTCTCAGCTCCGACAAGGGTGCCGCCAAGGTCGCCTGTCACCGCCGTGGCCAACCCGATGATCTCCTTTCTCTTATATCCGCGTCAGCATGCGTCCTAGAGTGTAGGCATTATTTCCCCTCTATTAATTCCACCTTTCTTTCACAGAATCATGCTGGTGACTTTGTCTTCCCCAACCACGGTCTAAGTGCCGCCCGCGCCGCTGCATCATCCCTGGCAAGCCTCGTAACAATTCCTTGCTTCTGGAGGATCTCCTTGGCTCCTTCTTCCTCCTCCAAGACCCGGTTAGAGCTCTACTTTAACCAAGCGTCGCCGCCACGAGGACCCCCACCGTGACACTGTCGGCTCACGTCGTCGGACTGCATCGACCACTCTAAACTGCCATCATGCGCACGGTGAGCTTCGTGAGAGTCCCATGAACATTTTTCGCCACCTCTTGTTGAAGTTTTTCGATTAGCTCAAGTCGTCACCGTGCATGTGCTGTAGCCACCGCTCCCAGGTGCCGCCGGAGCTGAAGAAGAAGGACATTGGTCCCCACGCTGGGCCGAAGAAGTCGCAGGAGCCTAAGGAGTCTGGATCCAGCACCAGATTTCCCGGGAAGTCCTCTACGTCGAGCATTCTTCACACCCACACCAGACCTCTTCCGCTCAACTCTGCCGCTGGCACGCCTCCGTGCCCCTCCGCCGGCGACAACACCTCTAGTAGGTAGCTCCAA
The DNA here is from genome assembly GCA_036346405.1 of Phyllostachys edulis. Taxonomy (NCBI): domain Eukaryota; kingdom Viridiplantae; phylum Streptophyta; class Magnoliopsida; order Poales; family Poaceae; genus Phyllostachys; species Phyllostachys edulis. The sequence goes on from CM070558.1 coordinate 8,930,029, forward strand.
GCCTCAGCTTTCTATTTTAGCTTACTCCTGCCTCAAGTCTTGCTATTCGTTTCGGCGATTTAGCGCAGCAATGCTACTGCCAAGACACCTGCGTTGTCGGAAATTCTGACCGAAAACCGTAGCTCATTAATTAACCAAATCTCGGTTTAATTAGCGCTAATGAATGATTAAGAAATTAATAGCTGTCGGAAGTACTTAATGCGTCACTTACATGTGGACCCCCTTGAACAGAAATTGAGGCTTTTAATTAAACTGGTTATGCGTTAGAGTCATTGACAAGTGGGCCCGAGCCGATTAGCATTAGTAACCAGTCCCCGTAGACCATGAACTAGGTTCACAAGACCGTGTCTATGACCTTTGGGCCCCACCTGTCAGTATGCAAATTGAATCAGAAGTTAAATGAAAATGGCACTATTCAATAGGTCCCACTGGTCAGTGACTAGGGCTAGCTCAGCCCCGGTAGAAAAAGTAATATATGCTTTATAAAATCCGAAATCCATTTATTTGCACTCTGGAAATTGTATTAACTTCAAAAATACATAACTAATTCAATTTAACTCCAAAAACAGTGAAAGCAATTTTGTTATTTTTAATTTTAAATGAACTATATGTTAGAATAGGTTTCAACCTTGTCACTATCACAAAAAAATATAGTTGTTGGAAATTGATCCAAAACCCATTTATTTATACACTAGAAAATGCCTTTAACTTTAAAAATTCATAACTATTTCATCTTAACTCCAAAATGGATGAAACCAATTTTGATAATTTTTATTTTAAGAGAAATTTATTTTAAAATAGGTTTCAAACATGTCTCTATAGCAGAGAATATAGTTTTGTAAAATGATCCATAACTCTATTATTTTTACAATAGAAAAAGGTCGATAACTTTAAAAATGTATAACTAATTCATAAAAACTCCAAATGTGATACACTCAATTATTTTGATCTTATAATTTTATCCTCTATTTATCTATGTAATCCTTGTATCCATCACTACTCTACAAATTTTGGCCAAATAATTAAATTAGTATGAGCAGTAACCGATTCTAATTAAATTGGATTTTCCATAAATCAATTTCAAACTGCTATAACTTTCACATACTAAATCCAAATGGAATGAATCTTTCACCTAAATTCATCTAAAATCATAATCTACCTACTGTATAAATTTCATGCATTTTTTGAGTATTTTGAATTTTCGGCTTATTTGGTGTTAATTGTAATATCGTTCTTTCGATAGATATCTCGTCGATACAAACGTATTCATGAGTGTAACCTGAGATTGAACAAGTGGTACAGCAAAGGTGTGAGCACCCTCCTCTTGACCATATTGCTCCTACTAATTTTAAAATGTTTGTTATGGTTTCAATCTCTCAATTGCATGCTGTTTTGAAAAGTATGTTCATGGGTAGAAGTAGTTAATTCCCTACTTGCTGCATTGGCCCTCCTTTGAATGTTGATTACCCTTTTACCTTGAATGATTAAGGCTATATGTTATATGGGATTGTTTGCTAATTTGTAGAACGATGCTTAGCCATGCTAGTAGTTGTAACCGAAAGCGGTTGATGGAGCTAGTCCATCGGCCGATGGATCGAATTGAATCTTAATGAAATTTGAGGATTATAGGGATTTGATTATGTTGAAATTGAGGAAAATATCCAGATCTTCATATCTGAATATTATGAACTTGTTGATGGGTTGTTGTTGTGTGTTGGACTTGGACGGGTGATAGGGTGATGAAGGGGTGGTCCCGGAATCACGTAGCCCCATCTGGGTATTTGAGGACCGGTCTGTGGTGTGATGAACCAAGTCTTACGTGCAACCACACGCTGGAATAATGGCGAAGGCTTGGCTTAATAATTTGCTGTGTGTTAGCTATCAGAACACAATCAGATTGACAATTGACAATTGTTATTGTTATTGTTTAATTGTTCTTTTGTCAATCTGGTGGGGGCATGTATATTGTTCTCTTACGTGCTCTTAAGGGTCTCTTGTTGATAGGGACTTACTTACACAACGGGTTCACCAGAAAGTGTGCGCTTAGTCTGCTATGGGATTCTGATCCTCGGGTGGGTTGATAGTTAGGACTTGACATTGTAACGGCATCGTTATGATATATCAGTCACACTCCTTCAGAAGAGTGCATGGCGACAGTGGGAGGTATTCATATCGTGTGGGTAAAGCTGTTCACCTCTGCAGAGTTAACTAAATCTATTCGAATAGCCGTGTCCCCGGTTATAGACATCACTTGTGGGAAAGCATGCACAGTTAGCTTATGGGAAATTAAGTTTGGGTTATGGTTAAAAATGTTACGTCATTATGTTATTTTGTTCAAATCTGAAATGATATCTTGAACGTGAAGTTCGCGTGTTAATTTGTTATGGAATGATTTGTGTCACAAAGGGTATATTCGTGTGATGAGTATAGTTGGAGATTATACTGTTGTTGATCATTACTTACTGTTATACAATGTTTTCTAAAGGTTTTAAAAATGGCAATTTGAATCTATATTGTTTGTCTAGTTGCAAAACTTGCTTTATGCTGAAAATTGACTAGTGTAGTAGCCTTCCTTTGATACTTACATGCATCCTTATTTTTCTTGAAAAGTCTCACGAGTACAAATTTGTACTTAAAAATTTTCCATTTGTTCAGGTGAGAAGTCATTCAAATTGGGTAAAGTACTTTAGACGCTACGACTTTAATCCCAGTTGGTTGCTTGTGGGATTGTGGGCATGCCAACTTGGTTATTCCCTTTTTATTTTAAGTTTGTCTTCCGCTGCGATTTATCATTTGATAATTACTTTTGGTCGATTGGCCCTCCTATGCAAACTTGTACATTATGTTTCTATTCAATGATGTTATATTTATGATTGCATTATTCTTGTATATTGTGTATGGATGTGAATGCAATGTTGTGTTTGGATATGTGCATGTTAGTCACTGATCCTTGGGAGCTAACATGAGACACCTATCTGGGCACTCGGAATCGTTTTTGTTTCATGTTAAGTATTGTGCTCTTTCAGTGTAATTACTTAGCTTGAAACGGATTCGATCTCAGGGTCCCCACAGAGCAGGTGCGGAGCACGGGGTGGCAGGGAGCCAGGAGGTGGCTTGGGCATGGCAGAGCGCATGGGGGCGCTGTAGCGGGCGCAAGTGCTCGTGGCCGGCACGAGGAAGGAAGGGGGTAAGGGGAAGGGAGCTGGGCCAAGGAGGTCGGGAGGGAGGAAATGGGCCGAGGGCCCAAGGGAGGTACAGGCTGTGCCCAAGAATGAGGAGGTGCAAATTTGAGTAGAGGCCCAAATTTGAAAAGAGAGTTCAAATTCAAAATTCGAGTCAGGGAATTGCAATGAGGTCCAAAACACAAATTTGAATTTAGGTAGAAGCTAAGGATTTGAAATTACAAGATAATTTGAATTATGTTTTGCAAACCAAAGGACAAGCGGTATTTACTATTTACATCCGAAAACAAACTGTTACATGGACGGTATAGCTTCCTCTCATTGGATCGGAACCATCGAACGAACGACTCCAACACCCGATGCATCCCCACAAGGCCACATCCACGAGACAAACAACTCTGCCACCCTCTCAACCGAGAACTCCCATTCTAATTCCCCCACCCTCCCTCTCCCTCAGTCCCTCTCTCCCTCTCTCAATCCCTCTATCTATCTATCTCTCTCTCATGGTGATGCTTGGCCGCTGTGCTTGCTGTCGAAGACCTCTTTTGCCTCTGCGCTCCCCTGATGCCAGATCGATGCACCGCCGCCACCCTTTGTCGGATCTAACGGCACCATCACAATTCGGTGCCACCGCCGCCATTGAAGCGACTCGAGTCCATGTCGGCTTCGTCACCGGTGGATCTGAAGGTTTTAGACACATAGCAACATCGAGATGGCGGGGCAAGCCGCTGTAGTGCTTGCATGTTGGCCGTGAGCTCACCCTAAGCGTGGCGGCCATAAGCTCGCGCAGGACGAGTGGTGGGCCGGTCCTCGAGCGACGCGTGGCGAGTAGCGGTGGGCTGGTCCTCTGCACCTCGTGTGGTCGCAAGCATGTGGGAGGCCACAGTTTGGCGGGAGTGGCGGCTGAAGAGATATGGGTAGGCTACGCTAGTTGACAATTCAAATATTCTACGACGTAAACCAGGATACCATGCAAGCAAGAGATCGTAGATCGTTACCACCAGACGTACAGTGCAGCAGAAGAAGAGTTGGAGCAGCCTGGTCCAACGAAGAGCGTGGCGATGTAGTGGTCGTAGTTGATCGTCCAACGTTCCCAATGTCGATCGACTTCTCTAGCAACCAATCGCTATCCTTGAGAAGTTATGGATCATCCTCAAGCGCAACAGCAGCCGTAGTAGCACCTCTACGGTATCCACATGTTCTGGAAAGGAACACCATACAACTACAACAAAACAGGCTATACTGGACGCCTCATCATAGACGGTTTCAAAGAAACCACCTGTGTTGTACTTATCACAGATGGTTAAAGGAACCATCTGTGATACATAACTATCACAGAAGGTTTATAAATAGAACCGTCTGTGATAATTGCAGACACCACAGACGGTTATTGTTAAGATCCGTATGTGAATTATCACAGACGATTCTATTTACAAACCGCATATGATAGTACAACGTCACAGACGGTTCTTAATAAGAACCGTCTGTGATATACAGGTATTATATAATACACGGTCATCCCGACAGACCCCTTGCCCCTAGCACCTCCACCCCTTCCTGTTTGAGCCACCACCCCTGCTGCCCCCTCCCCCATTGTGCCACCTTAGAGAGGAGAAGGGAGGGAAGGAAGGAGGCAGGGAGGAGAAGGAAATGAGGAAGCTAAAGAGAGGAGGAAGGGAGGAGAAGGAGAGGAGGAAGGAAGGGATCTCGCGGGATATTTGGGAGTTTCATTATGAGCTCCGCGGGTAACGATCTATAACCCTTTATATTTTCTCTAGGTTAATCGCTAAGCAGTTTTAGTATGTTTTGTCAATAGGAATAGTACTTGTGGTTTATTAATCTAATTTAACACTGATTTGTTATGTGCATAGTATAGATGGACCAAAACTGGATGTATGGTGCGAACCGTGTGAGTGAAGAGTACATTAATGGTGTGCTTGCTTTTAGAAGAGCCATCGAGCAGGATATGTTGAAAAAGAGGATAAAATTTATGTACTGTCCGTGCATTGATTGCGGTAATCTGAAGATGTTTAATAACCCAGCGCATATCGAAGCGCACTTAATTTGAAGGGGTTTCAAAAAGGGGTATACATGTTGGACCAGTCATGGTGAAGAGCAGATTATACAGGAAGTTAATAATAACGACATCACCGAGGAAGTCAACGATATAGCGGATGTGGACTGTGCTTTTGATAAGGATAGGTCGTACGATGATAATCTGGATCAGATGCTACGCGATTGTAACATCCCAATTTTCTGAGCTTTAAAAATCCTTTAAATAGTTAGTAGGGAGAAAATTCACCATTTGGATTTATTTGAATTTAATTTAAAAGCTTAATATTGAACCTTGTGCATCAAAACAATTTAATATGATTAAAGTCAACATAAACAATGGTCAAAACTATTTTATTTGGATGCTATGTGGTTGGATATATTTTCTAGATTTTTCTAGAATTTTTTCAAGTTTATTTGCTATTTTCTTTTGCCATTTGGAATTTCTGGTATTTTCTAAAATAGAAAACCTATTTAAAATCCCAGAATAGTGTTTGGGACGAAACCCAAACCCTATTCACTTCCTACCAAGTCCTGCAGGTGCACCTAATCCTCCGTGCGGCGTGCAGTCCCATCGCCACGACAGTGGTCCCCACCGCTGGCCTAAATCCTCTCTTCACGCACACAGTCGCCTTGGTCTCACCCGTCAGCCGCAGCGATGCCATTTCGCACACAGACTCAACCGAGCCTGTCTCGCTGTCAAGTGGGCCCCACCGTTTATTGTGCTTCGTCTTCGTTTCATCTCCGAGCCAGACTCCTTCGCCGTGGAGCTTCTCGTCGCCGTATCCTCTCCGGACTCCCTTGGATGCCGAGTATAAAGAGGAGAGCACCTCGACCTCCGCAGATCCCAAATTTAGCCGCCTTAGCCTCACAATAACCCTAGCCGCCGGGAGAGCTCAAAGAAGAGTTTGTGCCGCCGCCAACTCCGACGAGCACTTCCGCCTCAACCGAAGCCGCCGGGTCCTTGACTTCAGCACCGTCGGCATCGCAAGAACTAGTCCTACCTCGTGGTGGCCTTCGATTCACCGGAGGAGGCTTCCATCGCCGTCACCGTCGAACCCGAGATCCATCCGCCGCTTCAAGCTCGCCGCCGGCCGCCACACTCCACCTCGAGGACCCATGGGCACACCAACGTGATCCCCGCATCCTCCTCTACCTCTTGGTACCACCCATCGCCGCTGGTTCGTCGCCGTTCACCAGAACCCTAGGTTCCCGTGCGCTACCACCCTCGCCGTCGTTTGCATCAGCGCCACTCGGCTTAGCTCCACCGCTTTTTACGTGTCGCGCGTGCGTGGTGCCAAGGTCACAAGCACACATGGCGATCCCGCCAAACCTTGAGCTAATGTGTTCAATGGACTTGGTCCATCAGTGAATCGTGAGGTCGACGTAGGGCCCCACACGTCAGTGATTTATTTTTATTTTTCTTAATTCCAAAATTCCTTCGCTGACGTCATAAATCCGAATTTTCTTTTAAAGAATAATTCGGGTAATTCCAAAATTAGGATTTCTTTTAGATTCAAACTTCCAAAGCCCATATCTTTTGCATCCAAACTACGATTGAACTCATTTAAATTTCTAAATTCATCTAAATTCAAGATCTATTTATTGGGGATTTTTATTTAATTTGTGAAGTTTTTTTGCCTCTGTTATTTATTTGTTTTGTTTGTTTGCTTCGCTTGCGAGTAGACATTGATACTTCAGGAAGATTTGAAGAAGAAGGAGCACCTCAAGAGCAAGATCAATACCTAGACCTATTTCAAGGCAAGTTATACATTTGATCATATTGAATCCCAGTTTTCTAAAATTACCTTGATTCAAATTATTGCATCTACTTTAAGTATTTATTTAAATGCTTTTGGGTTTAGTTATTACTCCAATTTGTTATACCCACCTTGTCTATTTGTTATGTCTTAATCTTTTGTCACCCTAGATTGGTTTATTTAGTTGGTATTATCATAGCACCAACGTGGCTTGGTTAGATACGATTAGATTGCTTAGCCATGCCATGGGTCATCATCTCATGTGAGTTGAAATTATAAACTTGACTAAGTGATTATCGAACTATGTGATAAAACTATGTGTACTATGTGCTATTACTCGTTGATAGCATATGTTGCACTTAACCAACAGGGTGAGAAAGGATTTAGATGGAGGCAAGTGGACTGTGTATTGATTTGGTGGATCTGTGTGCATGGGCTTAAAAATCTGTGTACATAGGGATTTGTAGTAACTTGGAAGTCTTATCTTGGTCAATTAAGGACTTAACTTTGTGCGCCGTTGAACTGGGCCTCTCGTACAACCACATGCCTGATGGGACGGGCCTAACTTAGTAAGTTATGGAATATTGACATTGCTACTTAGGTTGTAGGTTAGACTGTGATGATTGAGTGGAGGTGTGCTACCAAATAGTTACATCACGGGACGGTTCGTCGTGTCCCTGTCCAACGGTGTGTGTCGTACCTATCACTGTGTATGGCTGGGTATGACGGTTCGTAAGCACACTAGGAGTATCAATGCTTGAGATAAAGTTTCTGAAACGTTTTGTTATGATTAGTGCTTGCAACACTAGTTGTATCTTGTGGGTAAAGTGTACAAACTCTGCAGAGTGTTAAATCAACCTATTCGAATAGCCGCGTCCGCAGTCATGGACATGCTCGGGAATTTCACATGAGGGGTAGATTTTCATAAAAACCTTGGGAAGGGAGCTATGTGATCTAAGTCATATGGCTATGTGAATAACTTGTTTAGGCTTTGTGTCTTTGTGAAATCAAACTGTTAAATTATTACTATTATTTGTTTCACTTATGCTTTCAATCTATTATTTGTATTCAAACTACAAATGATGCATTTCTGCAAAAGAACCACAGAAGCTATTCCTTTGGAATAAGCCTGCATCTATAATTGCATTTCTGTGGTATGACTTGCGAGTACGGTTGTGTACTCATACTTGCTAAATCAAATCAATAGAAGAGGAGGAGTCATCGCCTACTTTCGAGGAGGAGTTCGTTGAAGGTGCTTGATCGTAGGGTCTTGATCCCAGTCGATTGGTTGTGGTGAATTGATGGGATGCTGTTGCCATTTCTGTTTCCGCTGCTATTTAATTCTCTGTTAGCCCTACGTGGCTTAATAAGTGTAAACTCGACCATAAAGTCAAAACCCTTATTTGTTAATCAAATTACTCATTTATGCTATTATTCGCCTTGTGTGGATCGATATTCATCTATGTTAAAACTGTGTGCACTAGCGTGATCCTGGACTAGTGCATTATACACAGAGGGTCCAGAATTGCATTTTTGGGTCCCGACAGAGGTGGTATCAGAGCCATACTGACTATAGATCTTGACCTTAGTTAGATCAGCAGTCTTAGAGAGTCCAAATTATTTTCTAAAGAAAAATTAACTTGCAAGATTAATTGAACTGCTTAACTTCTCTCATGTCTCTCTTGACTCAACTATTGCTAAAATCTTTTCCTCTCCCCGTTGTTTTAATTTGGTTCCTATCCTCTTGTCTGTCTTGACAGATGCTTCATACCTACGGTGAGCGCAAAGGCGGACTTGCCGCAGAGCTGTGGAAGCTGTTGCAGGTACTTGGAGGCTTTGATCGTCCAATGTATCGAGGCAACCATTGGGTGGAGATCTGCCGTCTGACTGTCTACGCGAGGAGGAACATAAAAGCCAGCCAACCTTTGAGCATCTCTGTCAGAAGGATCAACTTCTCAGAAGGAATTCAAGAGTCGTCACGCCTTGCTATCCTCAGGATCTGCAACATCTACGCGCGTGAGCTACAGGATACTGTCTTCTGCAACCATCCCAGAGCTGCAACCGTGGATCGACCAGCACGCTACCTGTCCACAAGTGGAGAAGGCAATGATACATTGGTGCATCTCGCCCAATTCTCAGCTACTCAGGAGGAGTCGCTAGAGTTGGTCGCCACCGAGCTAGAGTGTGTCTACGAGACCTTGGACCGAGCAGAAGAAAGGATCGATGTTCTAGAGCAAGCTCTCTACGGTCAACACGAGCCCGAAGATGATCAAGAAGTAGAAGATCCAGAAGAACTAGAGGAGGATCCCGAAGAAGATCAGAGGAAGAACCTGTAGAGCCAGAGGAGCCAGTTGTGCTTGCTCCGAGCACACCTGTTCCTGCTGCACTAGTTCCAAGGCATCAGAATCAGTTTACGAGGATGCTAGCACACTTCCAGGTCTACAGCAGGTAGGAGCACCGGCGTGGCTGTGGAGGCTACCTTAGCGACCAAGTTCGCTAGAGTTTTAGTTTGTCGGGCTTAGCCAGTTTCTTTTGTAGAGTCGCCTTTAGGCGGTAGATTGTGTGCTTAGGTTCGTCGTTTTTCTTGTGTGCGAGTATGACCTGCAAAGGCCCTTAGGAATTTGTTGCAGCCATGCTAAGACCCTTAATAAAGTATTTCAGTGGTTTTCTTGAAGCTGTGTTTGTTGGGTTTAATCTACCCCCTCGTTTAGTCCTTAACTCATCTTGTCATCTGTGCTTGAACGACTAAAATTGAAGGCAAGCAATGGTTGGTTTGACAAGAGTTTCACAGCGCTGTTAGGTCTCCTAGCAGGCATCCTTCCAGAGGGAAATGTGTTACCCAGCACCACTTACCAAGCCAAGAAGGTTCTTTGTCCATTGGGAATGGAAGTAGAAAGAATACATGCATGTCCGAACAATTGTATCCTCTATCGTAAAGAGTATGCAGACATGCATGTATGTCCCGTGTGCAAAGCATCCTGATACAAGTGTAAAAATAATGCTAATGTAAAGTAAGGACCTCCTGCTAACATGTTGTGGTATCTGCCTGTAATACCACATTTGAAACGTTTATTTGCGAATCGAAAGGAGGCAAGATTGTTGCGTTGGCACTTGGAGGAGCATAAGAAAGATGGAAAGCTAAGACACCCTACTGATTCTACCCCGTGGAGAAACTACGATGAAAGCTTTGAAAAGTTCGGTGCGGAATCGAGGAACATAAGGTTAGGGTTGAGTACAGATGAATGAACCCTTTTTGGTAACATGAGCAACCGACACAACACCTGGCCCGTGAATCTATGTGTGTACAACCTTCCTCCTTGGTTGTTTATGAAGCAGAAGTACATTTTGATGTCACTACTTATCCAAGGACTGAAGCAACCTGGGAACGATATTGATGTGTACCTAGCACTATTGCTGGAAGATCTTGTGACACTGTGGAACGAAGGGGTACAAGTATGAGATGTGTACAAACGAGAGAACTTCACTTTACGCGCTATTTTGTTTTGCACCATCAATGATTTTCCTACCCTTGGTAACTTGTCGGGGTTCAGTACAAAAGGAGCCAAAGCCTATCCGCACTGTTTAGATGGTACAGAGAGTGTATGGCTGAACAAATCGTGCAAAACTGTGTATATGCGTCACCGTAGGTTCCTTGCCAAGATTCACCCATACCGTAAGGAGGACAGTTCAGTTCCAAGGGCTTTTAGAGGGAAAGAGGTCTATGATATGGTTAAGGATATCGATGTTGTGCTTGGGAAGGGACGTAAATTAAGGACCCATTAGAAGAACATCTGGAAGAAGCAGTCAATTTTTTGGGACTTGCCTTATTAGGAGCACTTAGAAGTTCGCCACTGCATTGACGTCATACATGTGGAGAAGAATGTATGTGATAGCTTGATTTGTCTCTTACTGAACATTAGTGGCAAAATAAAAGATGGTGTTAACGCACGGCATGACTTAGTTGATATGAACGTAAGGACCGAGTTAGCACCGAAAGAGACCGATAAAGGACGAACGTACATTCCCCCATCTTGCTACACTCTGTCCAAGGCTAAGAGAAATGAACTGTGCTAGAGCTTGCATGGTGTGAAAGTTCCGTCCAATTACTCCGTCAGCATCAAGAAACTTGTTTTTATGAAAGATTTGAAATTAATTGGTATGAAGTCTCATGATTGTCATGTGCTAATGACACAAATACTTCCTGTTGCAATTAGTAGTATCTTACTGAACAAGGTCTGAGTGGCAATCTTGAGGCTGTGTTATTTCTTTAACTCAATTGCTTAGAAGGTCATCGATCCCGAAGGACTAGATGCTCTGCAGGTTGAGGTGGTGACGACTCTATGTCATCTTGAGATGTATTTCCCTCCGTCATTTCTCGATATCATGGTCCATCTCATTGTTCACCTTGTGAAAGAGATAAGGATGTGCGGCCCTGTGTTCCTACGTCATATGTACCTATTCGAGAAGTACATGGGAATTCTCAAGTCCTACGTACGAAATCGTTCTTGACCGGAGGGCAGCATCATCGAAGGTTATGCAACCGAAGAGGTCATTGAGTTCTGTGTCGACTACATGGCTCAGGTGGAACCGATAGGTATGCCTCTATCTTGTCATGAGGGGAGGCTGGAGGGCATCGGGACCATCAGAAGGAAAGTAATCACTCCCGATCTGGATACGTACGCTCAAGTCCATTTCACAGTCTTGCAACACATGACCCAAGTGTCCCTGTACATCGACGAGCACAAAGACATGGTACACTAACAGAATCCAGACCATTCGGAGATTTGGATCATGAGAGAGCACAACCTTCGGTTCAACGAATGGTTAAAGGTGCGATTCACTGGGAGGTCATCAAGTGATGATACATTGCTATGGTTGGCAAAAGGGCCAAAATTTAGAATTGTGATATGGCAAGGATACGACATAAATGGGTACACATTTTATATGACAGATCAGGATAGGAAGAGCACAGTCCAAAACAGTGGTGTCCGCATAGATGCGTTTCACGAGCAGTTCAATACTGCCAGGCCACGTGGGTTGAACTTCTACTATGGGTTTGTAGAGGAGATTTGGGAGCTTGACTACGTACTTTTCAAGATCCCCCTGTTTTGATGCCATTGGGTTAAACTTCCGCAGGGTGTGAAGGTTGATAAATATGGCGTCACTACTGTGGACCTCAAACGTGTCGAATACAAGGACGTACCATTCATACTCGCTAAGCAAGTTGTTCAAGTTTTTTATGTAACAGACCCAGCAAATAAGAACCACCATGCAGTTCTTCATGGAAAAAGAATGATTGTCGGAGTTGAGAATGTCGTGGATGAGAAAGAGTACAATCAATTTGACAAGTTGCCTCCTTTCGAAGATGGCATCAGGCTCGATGAAGAACTCAGTGAGGAAGCTAGCTATATGCGCACTGATCATCATGAAGAGCTATATTTTAATTAAAAATTTATTCCATTATAATTTATTCCATAACATGAGACATGATCTGTGTTTTCTACTCTTGGTTATTATTTCGCTGTCAATGTGGACTAGCCATGTGTTATGGACTTGTAATCTCTTATTTTTGATATCAATGTGGAATTTTCATGTGTTAATATGTTATGGATTTGTCATATCTGATTTTGCTGTCAATGTGGACTTCATTGTAATGTGGAATGGTAATATTATGCACTTGTACAACCTATTTGTCTCATGTCCTAATATGTCAAATATGATGGACTTAATGTCTCTCTGCTCTTATATGGCTTATAAAGGTTCATGTGCTCTTATGCCAAATTATGGATTTCTATTGTTATGAACTAGTATGCTATAGAATACTTGTTGCACATATCTCTGATTTTTTTTAATTTGGCCCCGTGCTAGCCAAAAAACATAGGAGCTTAGAATGAACCATCACATAGTAGAATATCACAGACGATTCTATTATGGAATCGTCTGTGATAATTAATCACAGACGGTTCCATAATAGAACCGTCAGTGATATGGTCGCATTTCATAGGCGGTTCCATAACAGAACCGTTTGTGTATCCCTTTATTAGTATAGGGTATCGCTAGGGTTTGCGCCCTTACTCATCACTTCCCCTCCCCAGCACCTTACTCCTCACTCGCCCGTTCGCCTCCCCACCCGAGCGCACCCGACCTCGACGCCGCTGCCACCATCGACGACGCCCCTACTACTCCTCGGGAGCAACTCACCTTTGACCCCGCCCCTGCTTCCAGCCCCGAGTCCCTAACAACGCCCGACCATCCCCTGCTATGTCGCGTCGTCGCTAGCCCTGATTCCTCCACCTGTCGCTGGCGTCCTCTTCCTCTTCAGCTCATCACCGGCCTCGCTGTCATCTCCAACTCGTCGCCTCCTCCCCCTGAAGTGCAGCTTCCTTTGCATCCTGTCGCTGGAGCCCTAGGGTATGATTTGTGCTATTTCACTGTTTTGGTGCTTCAACTTAATTGCCTTATTATTCCTTGGTTATACCATTCTTAAATCTGCCCTGACTCAGACTTGCAAGCAAAATTTCCAGTAACAACCATAGTCTATTAATTCATTCCTTGTGTCACCGACTAGTAAGTCCATTGTTTAATGAAGGATCTCTCTCTCTTTTTAAACTCAAGGATATCCTTGCTAATAGTTCAAGCATCTTAATGCGTAATGCTATTACACAATACCTCAAGAAGAGTTACCTTATATTACTACTGCCATTCATACTTAGGGTAGTAGATTTTAGAGAGATAAAATTGGGGAAGAAATGTGACTTTGTTAATTTCTTTCTAGAGTATTCCCTCTATATATTATTGTATGTAGTTTTTGGGTATGTCATACATATAATTAACGCATAAAAACATTCCCAATACATTTGCAATGTACAGTCAATTTATGTAATGCAATGCACTGGACTTTTCTTGGGCAAATGATGGACATATATAGAATGAAATGTCAAATGCTAAATGGCATATTACAAGAATGATGAACTTTTCTGATGGATCAATCTTGCCTAAAAATTATATTGTTGAAAACTTCTATGTCTAATTGGCACTTCTATGTTTTTGTTAGAAAAAGGCACCTAGCCTGATCTGTTGCACCAACATATATTGCTTTGAACATTAGTACGATATTCAAGATTCAACTTTGACCATGAATTTTTTTATCACATTAAGTTGGTAAGTACATACCTATAATAATGTGTTATTAGGAAATTATTTTTCATGATGAATCTACTAGTATTATATTCATATGTTTGGTATATATAAATATTTTACATATATTAGCAGTCGAAATTACAAAAGTTTAGCCGCACTTTCTTAGAGAGAGAGAGAGAGAGAGAGAGAGAGAGAGGGAGAGAGGGAAAGAGAGGAAGCAAACTTTTGTTTTAATATAACATGTATTTTCTGAAATCAAATTTGTGATTATAGGGTTACAAGCAAATATCATGATCAAAAAGTTTGATTCAAGAAAAACAAATAATATCTTATAACTTCAACGATCGACTTATAAGTAGAACTCAGAAGGTAGGTTCCACCTATTATTTGATAGTTCATTTTTGTGGCTTTCATACAGTGGTCGAGGAATTTATAGCACAGGATCGAGTACTATTATTTTATTAGGACGCACTGAATTTGTTAGTCTCTTGCACCTTGTTGCATGCTTTTTCTTTGCTATTAAAAGCTGGAACATTGATTAGCCTTTTTCTTGTACGTAATAGATACTATTTGTTTATATAGTTAATTGGTTGGGTAACTTCTATTTTTTCTATATAAAATATGTTTCCAAGGTAAATTATCTTCGAAAATACTTAGTGGACATCAATTTGCAATCCATTTTATTTAAACCCTCAGCGTTTTGAATTCTGAAATTTTAGTTCATTGCATATGTAACTTATACAGATAGCAAGTAAGCGAGATGGCGTTCGTACCATCTTCGCCGCCATCATCGGCGCTGCCAAATGTGTCTGGATCTCTGAGGAAAGTGGTACGTAAGAGAGATAGTAGAGGAATATCGAAATTGCCTGTGGGCCGAATGACCATCACAGATGTCAGTGCCATTGGGGTCCCTTTGAGTCCCAAGAAAGCAGCAGCGAGATTCCAGAGCATCTGTGGGATACTTGGAAGGGAACAGGTCCGCATCACCACACCAAGCTGGAAGTCTCTGACGGATGTAGAGAGAGGCCAGCTATGGACTGAAATTTCAAGCTCGTTCACTATCCAAGAAGCAGACCAGGCACGCGTGGAACGACAAGCGTTGCTCGCGATGGGACACACGTGGAGGATCTTCAAGAGCACGCTTGTCATGAAGTATGTGAACACAGGTCGGACGCCCTTCTCGAAGTATCAATTCTTGTCGCGGGATATATGGGATGCCTTTGTACGAATGAAGACGACGAACAAATTTCAGGAGCAAAGTACGGCACGCAAGGCTCTCCAGACACAAAACACTCACCCCCACAAACTCGGCACCGCTGGGTATGCAAGAAAAACCACGCAATGGATGGCGGAGGACGAGAACGCAACCCGGCCATTTGCTGGGATCACAGACGAGTGCACCCGAAGCTGGTTAAGAGTGAGGGCATCAGCCATGTCTTCGGGCGGCATCTCTTTCACAAACTCGGTAGACGAGGAAGTGTCCCAACGTTTGGTAAATATGTCGAACTACCTAGTTGTTAACGAGTCCACGACTTCATTGTGTCTAAAATAACATGATGGCCTCTTGTAGCAAGCATTGACTACCGAATCTTCCCAAGGCTCCTTCGAAGCAATTAGGGAGAAGGAATACTATCCACGGTCTTGGGAAACAAGGAGCACCCAGGTCGCATGCGAAGCGTTGGGGTTTACGTACCTTGGAGGGATGGATTCCCAGACGACTCCTGCATGTATAGGATTAGAAAGAGATCCAAGGACGAGCATGAGGGCCGATTGGTTGTAATACCCCAGATGGATTCGAAAGAGTATTCGAGAGAGAATATTTAAATTGGGAAGAAGGACCAAATAGAAAAGAGTTTAACAAAGGCTTAGAGGGGGGTTTTTCTGCAAAGCTAAGCCAACCTGGGCCAGCGCTTTAGGCTCATTTGTTTTTAGCCCATAGGTGGAGGGGCAGCCGGCCTTAAGGGGGTGGAAACCCTAGCCGCCACCCCCATCCCCCTTTGGCCGCCACCCCCATTCTCCCCTTGGCCGCCACCCCTAACCCCCTTGGTTGCCACCTCCTGTGCCTCTTCCCCTGCGCCTCCAGCACCTCCAGCTGCAGCATTGCTCCCTGGTGATGCTCCTTGCTACCGGCCATTTGGGAGGGAGAAGGAAAACACCGTTGGAGTGGCCGGCCAAGAGGAAGGAAGGAGGAGAAAGAAGAAAGAAGGGGGAGGAAGGGAGGAGAAGCGGGATCATGGGCTGTTGTGCGCGTTCATCAGCGGTTCATCGAGGGTAAATCCCGTTCCCCTTTCTATTAGTTATTTAATTGAGTATTTAGGCGATATCGGTAGTAGATCGATTTAGTGCAGTCTCTGTTGTCTGACGTTTTTGAGAAAGTTAAGAACGGATTCTGGTCTGGACGCCTCCTAGAAAGTTGTAGGTTTTGTCAATAGCTTTCCATAAAGTATAATATCACATCATTTGGACAAGCAGATTAGGAGTTATGAATTTCGTAGCACTGCTATTCTACAGTTCTGTTGTAATCCTGACAGTTAATGGTAATCGGTCTATAGCAAAAAAAGTTAATGGAATATTTAGAAGATCTCACTATAACAAAAGATGTAGGTATTTTTATTAGATTTCCATAAAGCTAAAGAAAACAAAATTTGGATAACTGTACTGAAAGATACGATAATTTTAATGTCGCTGTCCAAAACCCTTGACGGGAATTAGCTGTTCTGTTAATATGTTTGGTAAGGGTAGAAGATAGCAGAATCTGGAAATCTCCCCAACTAGGTTTAGGTGGATAATTTGATAAGCTTTCTAGAAAGTCCAAGAATGTCACATTTGGATCTATGGTCGAAAAGTTATGAATTTTTTATTAGGACTATCTGTTAAGGGAACAGACTGCTGTTTAGGATTTTGGGAGTTGGGGTTGCAGTATTGAGTGTAGCAATTTTGTAATTGCTTATAGCTTCTTTTTTTGTCTAGTATTGTTATCTTAGAGTGCTTGTTAACTTAATTCAGGTGGGGGATTGGTCCCAGGGGCAGTGCCCTCTTCGCGTCCTCCATTTTCGCACGGTTGAGGCAAGTACATTCATCGATAGATAATCTATGAGTGTTTGATCATGGTTGCAAGTTTTATGTGCATATTCGTTATGCATGGATGCTAGAATGATATGTATGTTAATGATTGTGAATGCTAGAAGTATGAGTAAGTTTATTCATGTATGATGTTGCTGCTAATACATGTTAATGATGGATAGAGTAATTATTCATGTGCATGGTGCCATCATATTAGAGGCTTGGTCACGTGGTGACCAAGCATTTCTTTGAGGTCCCCGTCATGTATATGACGGGCTTGTGGTCCCCACACTTGTGGAGTGTGGGCTTGTGGTCCCCATACTTACGGAGTATGGGCTTTTGGTCCCCATACTTGCGGAGTATGGGCTTTTGGTCCCTATGCATGAGAGCACAGGCATGGGTATGCATCGACGGTTGCATACCTCGCATTACAAGTAAAATACAAAGAGAGTTAAAGAGAAAGAATGCATTGTGCATTGCATAAGCATGTGATATGTTATAATGTAAAGATTTGGGAATGGATGCTGATGTTATAATTGTGTATTATAATGTCTTATTATTTGTACTTTGCTGAGTCTGTGGACTCACTCTTGCTGTTGTTTGTGGTTTTAGGTACCCCTTACAAGAACGACATGTATGGGAGGGAATAGTCATAAGAGTGGTTGCACATTGGCACGAACCATTCACATTTGAATAGATTGGATTGATGATTTAGTATTTGGGTAATCTGCTTAAAGAATTATTTATGATTACTCCCTATGCTTGGAATAATTTGTAATAGAGTTGATTAGAAGATTATGGATGCCCTTTGGATTATGCTTTAGTTGCTTAGCATACTTTGGATGTTCTGTGATGATTAGTTAAAATTGGATGATTGGAATATTGATTGATGTTATATTATACTGTTAGAACCTCCGGTATAGTCACCTATACAAATGAATCAACTCCTCAACCGGTCGCAAGCTGCCACCATTATTTTGGGGGCCAGTCCTCCTCAACATGGGAGTAGCGTCGCGTCCACATAAAATTCTCAACATGACAACATCCAATTACCTATCGACGATATCAAGGTAATGTACATCTCTTGAATGCTCCAAAGATAGGCCTATAGGACACCTTAGCTAATTGTGTATCATTTTATAGGAGCCGACGCCCTGCAAGCTCCAAGTGAGGCTGGTTGGGTCCATTTCTATTGAGACTGGGCGGGGGATAGCGTATCCATACCAGGAAGGGACAGTGAAGCACGGTGCCCAACTGGCACAAGGTTACGCCAGGGTCTAAGTGGACATGGTACATTACAATTTCATGGTCGTCCCGCTAGAGATTTGCCCGAACGAAGACATCAGAACACTAGGGGATGCTATGCACACTTTTATCTAGTGGCCCAAGAAGGACATCAACCTGGACCCTACAGTGCTGTGATCTCGACATGACCATGCCTCTCTAACAGGACCCTCAATGTCTCCACCTCAACCTTCGCTTCAGAAGGCCGCCTCATCGGTTCCCGTGGAGAAGACGCCGAAGGAACAAGAAAAGCGTGTCGCCGTATCGATTCTCTAGTCGCCTCACAGGAAGATGTGTAGCGGGCAAGTCGTTAAGGCCAAATCGAAATTGAAGAACATTAAGACGCCTTACAAGGTCGGGAAATACTCCCTCAGAAGTCCGTTGGCCCCTTGACACAGTATTAGCCCGCGGTGGAATAGGTTGCCAGTCTTTGCATATTTGGTACATGCGGAAGACCAAAGAGAAGGGGTGTGATACTGGAATCACCGTCAGATACACGAAGGAGCATTTCTTCGATGAGCCGGGCCACTTCATCGTGGGCTTCAATGACTTATTCGACCTATTCAACCTCAATGCCCTCGACGCCTCACTTCTACGATGCTGGATATTGTAAGTGTGTACAATCAAGTTCTACATTAACGTAATACCGATAAATGTCACAACTGATTTCTTATGTATAGATACATGATGAAAATGGCCTCGCAACGGCGAGAACCAGTTGGTTTCCTCAACCCACACTTGATCTCTAGGCAATGCATCACCGAAGACGCATCCTACGTCATGAAATGCATAACGACCGGATTGCTTGCTCAGGGCGACAAAGACTACATAATGGTGCCTTACAACCTGAAGTAAGTGCTTCACTACTTGCTATACAAATTTCATTTGTACTTTATACGCAGCACGAACTTAGGTTTAATGACTATAGCGACATATATGAGTAGGTACCACTGGATCCTTTTAGTCATTGTACCAAAGAGGAATAGGGTAATATACCTTGATTCCCTACTCAACAAAAAGCACGACTTCACCCTTGTGCAAGGAATACTCGACAGATATGCTCATTTCCTCCACACATAACTCTATTGTAGTCTTCCTTCGTTTGAAATAGCCGAGGATAACTTTTTCGAATCACATAGGTCGTTCAACGCCTATATTGTCGAGGGAGGGACACATAAGGAATCGAGCGCCACACTGCAACATAGGACACGATTTTCAGTACGCACTACAACACAATAATCCTATATCACACTTCGTAATAATGTGTCTAGAGCAGTGTCACCAGCAAAAACAAGATCACCTATGTGCATTCTACGTTTGCCGTCATATGCAACAAATCATGAGTGCTAAGATGAATGAATTAGAGGTTTGTCAATCTCGCAATAATTATTTCCTAATTATAAATTTAAATATATATGCTTACTACTTTACTCCTGCTAGCGACAGGGCATTAATCTCGATTTAGATTTGCTTGTTATGACCGAGATCTCGAAGGTTCGAGGAATACTCTGCGGCTTCATCAAGACGGAGATCGTTAACGCCGATGGAGAGTTTTAGTCCGTCGACTCCGCTGAATGACCTTGAAAATTTTGATTCAATTATAATTCACTTTGAGTAGTTGTAATTCAATTGTAACTCTAGCAACAATACTTGAACATATTCTTTTGTAATTTATTTTGAATTGTAAATGATCACTTTGAGTTGTCAACAATTGATTCATCTGTGATTTATCTATTTTCTGCTTGCTTGTTTTCAGAGAGCATGGCTAGCAATTCCTGAGGCTAGCCGAAAATCAAAAAAAAGTTAGGAATAAAGAAATCATAGAGGGTTATATCGTATAAACCATCTATGAAGGGCTACTATCACAGACGGTTTTCACCAACAACTGTCTGCGATATGTCGGATATCATAGACGGTTCTATTTACTAACCGTCTGTGATATGTCTCCAATCACAGATAGTTTGTAAATAGAACTGTTTATGATATCCTACATATCACAGACGGTTGTTGGTTAAAACCGTCTGTGATAGTAGCCCTTCACAGACGGTTTTAACAAAAAACCGTCTGTGTTGTGACTTGTCACAAACGGCTAAAAAACTATATGTTATCATAGACACATAAATTCAGACGGTTCAAAAACCGTATGTGATGACGGTTCCGAACAATCTGTGATGAACCTCTTTGTAGTAGTGTACGCTGGTGTGCTAGCACCAACTTGCACGGCAAGGCTCTCTCAAGAAGATGGTGGCTAGGGTTTCGGTAGAACAACTAACGTGTATCGCCCCCTCCCAATAGCCTCAAGTATCTTCTTATATAGTGCCTAATGTGACTGTGGCCCGATCTTCCGAAAGGTAGAGATATGTTAATTGTGGAGAACACGACATTGATGATCCAATGGCTTCGACCAAAATGGATCGAACCTCTCGCAATCACTACACCACTGCTCCGATGGTTATCAACCGTGCCGAACGCGGTTGACCTCGCCAAGAAGGTTATCTCCTGCAAGCGAATCGAGAACACAAGCAAGAGAGTAGAAGATGCAATCTGAAATTGTATTGCAAATAATGATTGAGCTCACAAAGTTGGGGTCCCCCAACCAAACATGCAGTGAAACTACTATGCAGAATAATCTAAAAAGAAACCTGGGTCTTGCAAAAGGGGCGGCGGCTCCTATATGAGGAGTTATGGCCAGGATGTGGGTGCCCTAGGGGGGGGCGTCGGCCAAGGAGGTGGCTGAACTAGGGTGACGCCTTCCCCTTGGGCCCAAGCAATACAAGGCCTATGGCCCAAAATAAAAGGTGTCGTAACACCATGAATAATAAGCATAAATTTGTTGGCCCAATGAAGTAGACTTGAATACAACTGAATTAGAGGAGACGACCGAACTAAATGAAGTCCTTGTTGTTTCCCTTGCCGTGAGTGGCTCCTCCTCTCCATGATTCCCTTCTATGTGTTGGCATAGATGATCAGGACTTGAGGGATCCTCCCCATTATTCCTAAGTAACAAAAGATCACAATTATTAGGTAGTATACCATTCTGCATAGATAAATTATTAGCACCTACAAATGAGCTCACCTCATAATTTAAGTGACGTGTACGAGCTCTTGGCATAGGACCTTGTAGTTCACCAACCGGATTTGGAGGATTTTGTGTAGTGCGTGTATATGAAGGATTGATGTCCTCATCAGTGCCCATGATGGATCCTATCCGAACACGTTTGACGAATCGTATCCGTACTGGTTTGTTCCAACCCGTTAAGGGTGTGACCCGTTAGGTTCATGCGTAATCGGTTGTGACTCAGAAACTCCTTTCTGATCGATCACGAGTTGTCAGCGGCTCCTAGTAGAACATAACGATTCCCAAATACACATGAATTATATCGGACGAACCTTAATGCAATATGATCTATGACTAGGTCCATATCACTAATGACCAGCTCATATCTCTATACGACCGGTTCAAATTTGGTCTCGCCTTGTTCATAACTCCTTACGACCAGGTTTCGACCACTTAGTGATCATGTTCAACCAGCCTACGACCAGCTCGTATCTCTATACGCGCGCTAGTCCGTATCTGATCAAACAGAACGACCAATTCATATATTCTCCCTTTGCCTCACGATATCTTGTTTGAACTCCAGGTGAGATATTATGTCATCCATAGACTGTTCAATACTTTCTCGATCAAGTGTCGGATAACTTGACGTGGTCGAATACTTTGACCACTAGTGACATGGCCATGCACTTCCTTTATCTGACCACATCGAGGGGCCCAGAGATATCTCTCCTATTATGTTAGGAGGGGCAAATCCCATATCCGACCAGTCACATTCTTCCGCATGTTTCATAGCATACCTGAAAGCTACCTTTATAACTACCCAGTTACGGAGTAGCGTTTGGCAATACCAAAGTGTAGTATTACACATGTAGGAAACCATGCCGATCTCAAGTCTAAGGATTATACATCATCATTGCTTGAGACCAACTGATGACACATGAAATCATAACAATCTCAGCAGTGTCTCAAAGTGGGTCAATCCAACCCCATGTTATCTAACATGTGTTCACATTATTGATTTGATATCCCTATATCCATGATCGATGAAACATGGTCATCAATCAATACATGTGCTGGTCGATAGAGTTACTAGTGTTCCGACTAGTGACATCTGACCAGGGATTCATTTAGAATGACATCATATAAGTTAAAAGAGTTTCACCAACAAGTCATATACTTATTAATCTTCATAACCATTGATTCATTCAAGGAACAGAATAACACTTATTCAATAACAAATAAACATAGATGTGATATCATCATCTCCATGATTGCCTCTAGGGCATATCACCAACAGTCTCCCACTTGCACTAGAGTCAATCACATAGGTATCTTATACCCATTGCTCTTATGTGCGCCTCATGCTTAGGCTGCGGGAGAGATTTTGTCAACGGATCAGAAATATCCAAATCCATGTGTACTTTGCATATCTTCACATCACCTCTCTCAACGATCTCACGAATGATGTGATATCGTCGAAGTATGTGCTTGGACTTTTGGTGCGATCTAGGCTCCTTAGCTTGTGCAATGGCTCCACTATTACCACAATAGAGATCCATTGGACTGGAAGCACTAGAGACCACACCCAGTTCATAAATAAACTTTCTAATCCAAACGACCTGTTTTGCAGCTTCTGAAGCCGTAATATATTCAGCCTCTGTTATAGAATTAACAACCGTTCCCTGCTTGGAACTCTTCTAGCGTACTGCTCCTCCATTCAAACAAAACACAAACCCTGATTGCGATTTGGAATCATCCTTGTCGGTTTGGAAGTTAGCATCGGTGTAACCATTTACAACTAGCTCTTCCTCACCACCATAAACAAGGAATGCATCCTTAGTCCTTCTCAAATACTTAAGGATATTCTTGACTGCTATCCAGTGACCTTCACTTGGATCCGACCGATATCTGCTCGTAACACTTAGAGCATATGTCACATCTGGCCATGTACATAGCATGACATACATGATAGATCCAATAGCCGAAGCATATGGAAATCTACTCATTTTGTATCGCTCATCAGTGGTTGTAGGACACTGACTCTTGCTAAGATTAATTCCATGTGTTATGGGCAAGAAACCTTTCTTAGAATCTTGTATGTTGAACCATTTCAACACCTTGTCTATGTACATATCCTGGCTTAATCCAATTAGCATTTTAGATCTATCTCTATGGATCCTTATACCAAGAATATATGCTACATCTCCTAAATCTCTCATTGAGAAACTATTTTTTTAATGAAGTTTTAACCGATTTAAGCATTAGAATACCATTTTGCGACCAGTAATATGTCATCCACATACAATATCAAAAATATAAGCTTGCTTCCACTAACCTTCTTGTAAACACAAGGTTCTTCGTTCTTGATGAAGTCAAACCCTTTGACCACTTCATCAAAATGAATGTTCCAACTCCGAGATGCTTGCTTTAATCCATAGATAGATTTATTAAGCTTGCATACCTTTGTAGCTTCCTTTGGATCGATAAAACCCTCAGGTTGTATCATGTACACATCCTTACTAAGGTTTTCATTTAGGAAAGCTGTTTTGACATCCATTTTCCATATCTCGTATTCGAAATATGCAGCAATAGCTAGAATGATCCGGATAGACTTAAACATCATGACAGGCGAGAAGGTTTCATCATAATCAACTCCTTGAATTTGTTTGAAACCCTTTGTGACTAGTCGTGCCTTATGAATGTGAACATTTTCATCCATATCTATCTTTCTCTTAAAAATCCATTTGCCCTCAATGGTTTTAACACCATCAGGTGCATCAACCAAGTTCCAAACTTGATTATCATACATGGACTTTATTTCGGATCTCATGGCTTTATGCCCTGACTCAGAGTCTGGGTCCACCATCGCTTCCGCATAAGTTTTAGGCTCATCATTATTCAATAATAAAATATCATGCCCATACCTTATAGGCAATTGATGTGGCCTTTTTTATCTACGTGGGGCTGATGCCTCATCTATAGGTTCAACAATAATTTGTTCATCCTAAAGAGGTTCAGTAGGAGTTAAAATATTTTCAGATGGTTCTCGAATTTCTTCGAGTTGCATCTTGCTCCCACTGACTCCTTTGTAAAGAAACTCTTTCTCCAAGAAGACACCAGTACGGGCAACAAACACTTTGTTATCAACCCGATTATAAAAATAATATCCTTTAGTTTCCTTAGGATACCCCACAAAGAAGCACTTATCAGACTTGGGTGTGAGTTTATCAGACGTCAAACGTTTGACATATACCTCACAACCCTATACCCTGAGAAAAGATAGTCCAAGACTCTTCCCAGTCCATATCTCATATGGTGTCTTCTCAATAGTTTTTGATGGAACCCTATTCAAAGTGAAAGCCACTGTTTCTAGAGCGTATCCCCATAATTGCAATGGCAGATCAGATTGGCTCATCATAGACCGAATCATGTCCAACAATGTTCGGTTCCGTCGTTCAGACACCCTATTCCATTGAGGGATTCCCGGTGGAGTAAGCTATGGAACAATTCCATACTTCTTTAGATGATCACTAAACTCATGGCTCAAATATTCACCTCCACAATCAGATCGTAGACATTTGATTGTCTTGCCAAGTTGATTCTGCACTTCCTTCTGAAATTCTTTGAACTTTTCAAAGGATTCCGACTTATGTCTCATCAATTAGACATAGCCATATCTACTGAAGTCATCAGTAAAAGTTATGAAGTACTGAAAACCACCTTTGGTCAGAGTGCTTATTGGTCCACATACATCTGAATGTATTATGACCAGTAGATCACTCGCCCTCTCACCTCTAGTCGTGAAGGGCGCCTTTATCATCTTTCCAAGTAAATAAGATTCACATGTTTCAAATTATTCAAAATCAAATGAGTTTAGAAGACCATCTTTATGGAGCTTCATCATGCGCTTCTCATTTATATGACCAAGACGATAATGCCAAACGAAAGTGGGATTCACATCATTAGGTTGAAGTTTCTTAGCATTAATGTTATAGATGGGCTCATCCTCAAGAATCAAAACATACAATCCATTCACCAATGGAGCATGGCCATAAAGCATATCTTCAAAATAAATTGAACAATAATTGTTCTTTATTCCGAACTCATAACCTTCTGCTCCTAAACAAGAAGCAGAAATGATGTTTTTGCTTAAGGCTGGAACAAAATAACAATTTTTTAGTTCCATAACAAATCCTAAGGGTAAAGCTAATGGTAAACTACCAATAGCTAATGCAGCAACTCTTGCTCCATTGCCTACACGGAGATCAACATCTCCTCTTGCCAAGCTTCTACTCCTTATCAGTCCCTGCATCGAATTGCAAATATGAACAACCGATCCGGTATCAAATACCCAAGAACTGGTCGGAGAAGTGGCAAGATTAATTTGTATAACATTTATGCCTGAACTGGAAGTCTTACTTCCTTGTTCTTTTTTATTTCTGCTAAGTACTTCTTGTAGTTTCTCTTCCAATGCCCAGTCTCATGACAATGGTAACATTCTGTGTCAGGCTTAGGACCCAGCTTGAGCTTCTTAAGCTTAGCCTTGAGACTCTCCATCTCATATTGAGTATTTCCTTTGTCCTTTCCCTTTCCCAACTTACCCTTCTTATTGAAGGTTGTAGTCTTTTGAACCATCATCACATGATTGAAACTTTTCTTCATGCTCTCCTCAGCACCTTTAAGCATGCCATGCAACTCAGTCATTGACTTCTCCATGCCATTCATATGAAAATTCAATATGACGGGCTCAAAGCTTGTAGGGAGCGATTGGAGAATCACATCAGTAGCCAACTCTTGGCTAAGGGGAAACCAAGCTTTTCCAAGCTCTCAATGTGATCAATCATCTTGATCACATGAGCACTGACCGGGTTGCCCTTCGACAGCCTACAAGACAACAATGCCTTAGAGGTATTAAACCTCTTTGCCCTTGCTTGATCCTGAAACATGTTGGAAAAATGCCCTAGAGGCAATTATAGAGATGATTGTATTTCGTTATATTCATAACATTGGATAATATGTTATCTTGTTCCTAGAATGATATCGTTAATATTTATTATCAAGTATGTGACTTGATTGTGAAACTCTATATTTCTGCGATGATTATTCTTAAACATTCCCTAGTCGGAAACATATGGGAACACATATGAATAGACTAGCATATGTATTGGTTGATGACTATGTTTCACAGGTCATAGATATGGAGATATCAAACCAATAATATGGACACATGTTAGAGAACATTGTGTTGGATAAGACCCACCTTGAGACACTATTGAGATTATTATGATTTCGTATGTCATCAGTTGGTCTCAAGCAATGATGATGTGTAATCTTTAAACCTGAGATCAGCATGGTTTCCTACATATGTAATAGCACTCTTAGGGGTTGCCAAACGCTACTCGTAACTGGGTAGCTATAAAGGTAGCTTTCGGGTATGCTATGAAACATGCGGAGGAATGTGTTGACGACAAGATTTAGCATCTTTAAAGGGCTTTAAAGACCTCTTGGGAGGTTCTGTTTTTCAATGCGGTACGACCGTGTGTTCCTTGGCGGTAGTACCGCATGCTGTTGGATGGCATTTGGTCTTTGTTGAAGTCATAGTTTTCAGCAAGTAATAGCCAAATCGGTAGTATCGGCAAGTTAAGTGCGGAACTACCGCGAAGCGGTACTACCGCAATAATGCAGCGGTACTACCGCAAGATACGTGATTTGAGTAGGTTCTTGATGACGTCTGATTAAAAATGGACGGGCCAGATCATTGTGAACGTTCGGACCGTCCGAGCGTAAAGGGACTTATGAAGCGTCCGATTGAAATCCAACGGCTTAAAAGCAGGTGAACGTTCGGACCGTCCGAACGTAAAGAGACTTGTGAAGCGTTCGATTGGCCATTTCAATCTGGACCATCCACGTGGCAAAACACGAGTTTTTGAGGTCTTTTGAAGCATTTCAGTAACGCGGTAGTTTCGCAATATGAGGCGGTACTACCACTCAAAGGTAATACCGCATGTTTAATGGCGGTAATACCGTTTTCTTGAATCTACTGCTGAGCGGCACTACCGCACATATGCAAAGGTACTACCGCAGGTCACTTGATCTGAGATGGATTCTTTGAGATGTCTGATAGAGATCGGACGGGCCAAAAACAGATAAACGTTCGAACCTCCGAACAGTGTCCAGATCTAATGGCTAAAACACGTGGTCCGATCGGCCATTTCAATCTGGGCCGTCCACGTGACGGGGCGTGTGTCTTTGAGGCTTTTTAAGAGTTTCGGTGAAACGGTAGTTCCGTGGTGTGGAGCAGTAATACCGCACCAAGGTAGTACCGAGTGTTTTGTAGCGGTACTTAAATTCCAGAGAAGGTGTGTTTTGGAGATCTAGTCTACATAAAGAGCGGTATGACCGCAGTTTGAATGGCGGTACTTCCGCATGGCGGTAATACCGTGTACTTTTCAAGATCTCCTCAGGAGCGGCCACGTGGCTCCATCGTGGCCACTTAGGACTTCCCTAGAGGCCCTCACGGGGCGTCATCAGGACCGTTCAGGATCTCCTTAAAAGCGTTTGCATGGTTTCATCAAAACTTCATCAAAGGCGTTTACGTGGCTTGATCAGAGACGTCCAGGACCTCCTCGGAGCATGTACGAGGCTTGATCAGAACCGTTCAGGACCTCCCGCGTGAACTTCCCACGAGGACCATCAGTACAAACAGTGGTACCGAAGGCTAACTGGTGGAATTACTACTTCAAGTGGTATGACCGTGCATCCGTTAGCGGTACTACCGCGGTACGGTTGTTCCGATTGTTATTTGGCGGAACTACCGTGTTTCGTTCAAGATCTTTTCAAGACCTCCCGCGCGGACCTTCCGCAAGGATTCCCTCAAGACTTTCCCGCGAAGATCTTCTATGTGGAAACTTACGTGTTTGGAATAGGAAAGATATGTCAAATATAGAAGGTTTGAAGATTGTAATCGAATCATATCTGTAAAAATTGGTTCAGCTAGGAGTCCTGAGCTCTTACGGCTAAGACCTGCTGCCTTTTAAATAGAAAAAGGGTCATGGCCAATTGTAACATCAACCAATCAATCAAACACTAATCACATCTACTTTTATTCATAGTTCCTAGTAGTCCTGTGCCTTTCCAACCTCTTTGCTTCCCGTTCGGCAAGATCGCAAGATCAACCCGTGCAAACACCACTGCGCTACGCCATGACTAGCTCCGCCTAGGCACTACGCGTTGGTGACGTGATTCGGAGTGCCTCATCGCTGCTGTGATCGTCGTGTTGTGCGCAGCACAATTTTGTGCGCAACAGAATGTGACTAGTCGGATATGTGATTTGCCCATCCTAACATAACATGGGAGATGTCTCTGGGCCCCTCGTTGTGGTCGAATAAAGAAAGTGCATGACCATGCCACTAGTGGTCGAAGTGTTGACCACATGAAGTTATTCGACACTTGATCGAGAAAGTATTGAACAGTCCATGGATAACAAATAATCTCACCTGGAGTTCAACCAGATGTCATGAGAAAAAGGGATAACACACAAACAGGTTGTTCAGTTCGACCAGATAGTACGAGTAATATCCTTTCTCCACGTATAGGGATAACCGCCTTCTAGAACCTCCTCTGCCTAGGACCTCCTCGTCCTGGAGTGGTCTGGGAGTGGTCATGGAATGGTCTGAGAGTGGTCCTGAAGTAGCCCAGGAGTGGTCCTGGAGAAGCCTATCGAGGAGGTCCAAAAGGGCGTCTCCAAGCTAGTCGATAACTGGTCATATGAAGATACGAGCAGGTCATAGACTGGTCAGAACTGGTCGTAGACTAGTCGAACGTAATCACTAACTAGTCATAAGGAGTTATGAACTAGTCGTGACTAGATATGAGCTGGTCGTAAGTGATAAATACCTAGTCATAGATCATATTGCATTAAGGTTCGTCTGATATATTCTATGTGTGTTTGGGAATCGTTATGTACTGCTAGGTACCGCTGACGACTCGTGGTCGGAAAAGAGTTTTCGAGTCACAACCAATTACACATGAACCTATAGGGTCACACACTTAAAGGGCTAGAATTTGATTTGGATGGTGATTCGAATTCTTATAGGCCACGAGTTCCTAATGGGCCTCAAGTTCGAGACCTGTTGTGGACGCCTATAAATAGAGGGGCGGTGGCATGGGGTGATCCAAGCTTTGGAAGACTTCCCGAAACCCTAATAGCCATGCCTACCTCAACCACGCCGCTAGAGCTAGCACTCCAGTGCGTGGTGTCCCTGCCCCGTATGTGTGGATACCTTGGAGGTGTTGTTGTTGCAAAGCATCAGCACTAGGACGATCCGCAACTCGTGACGATCATACAACCACTCAGAGGAGAAGACACGCGGCAAGTACGACTACAACTGCATCAAGTCGCTACATTGACTCTACTTCCGCTACGAGTCGGCGCGTCTAGTGGGTGATCTATTACTAGCGGAGGTTCCTTGGTTGCGCGGTAGAAATTTTTGTTTTGTGCTATCGTAGCCTACCCTTGACCCAACAGTGGTATCAGAGCCATCCCGTTTGGTTTTAAATTCGGATTAGATGCATATTGTGATATGTGGGAGTCATAGATGTGATCTATTTTTGTTTTCTGTTGGTCACTCTGTATGATAGATTGTTTTTGGTGATGGTCGATATGATCGTCCATGCGCGGTGGTCGTAAGGTGGTTCATGATCGTTATTTCGTGATCGTGTTTTCATGGTCATATCACGACTTGCCTCTACCGGTCGGTTTCCACCATCGGGGTAGACAGTGATCGTAAATCCATGGAGCACACGAAGATCAATCTGGTTGATCGAATCAGAGTTGCGATCGGAAAGGGTTAATGTGATTAATCCAATGCGATTTCCATGGACGAAATAGTAGATCTTCACAACAGGGGCTCCCGCCCCTGTGACCCTACTCCACTCACTGGCGAGCAGAACCGCCGAAAAGGACCTTGATGATTGGTATTGCTAGTTCACACTCTCCATTAGATAGAATACGATTCTATGCATGACTTATTTTTATGCAGGATTTTGTGAATAGTATGACCCATGATATATGAGATGCATGTGTGTGTGTAATGTTCATGACATGCGTGTCATATTTGTTGCAGCCCAAGGCTGTCCATATTTGTATAACGGCCTGTGTGTCGACTTGTGATGTTTCTTCACTCCTTGTAATTCATTACTAGTGCTATTAGGAGTAATGGCTTAGTGGGAGTACTTGGAGGAATTGACCATGTTTCCTATCCTTCGACCATCATGCTTGAAGTCTCCGACCGCATTCATCTACTAAGCAATTACTTCTAAGAGCTAGTAATGAATTACAGACGATAATATCTAGCATCACATGTCGGTTTGCAGACCGCTATATAATAATATGCAGCTCGATGGCTATCTCACAACATGACACGCAGGCCATGAAAATCCATTCATGCATCACATACACAATGGGCCATACTATTTACATCAATCCCTACGAAAACGAGTTATACATAGAATCCAATTCTATCGGGTGACATGAGCACATACTACTATATATACTATCTCATGCAATGTGGTCGTGAAAAAATGTAGAAGACCATCTAGTACTTATAGCCCATACCTCCTCGTAGACCCGTCTACTACCGCCGAACACCCAGTCGATCTCATCGACCAGTGTCTAGATCATTCCATCCATATGAATCAATCTAGTTTACCAGACCAAACCAGTAATAGATTCAATCTACTACTGCCACATATCCAGTATATGCGATCGATCTAGATCAAAAACTATGCGGGATGGCTCTGATACCACTGAAGGGATACGGGCAGGCTACGCTAGCTGACAATTCAAAAATTCTACCACGTAAACCAGGATGCCATGCAAGCAAGAGATCATAGATTGTTACCACCAGATGCGCAGCGTAGCGGAAGAAGAGTTGGAGCAGCCTAGCCTAACGAAGAGCACATCGATGTAGTGGTCACAGTCGATCGTCCAACGTTCCCGATGTCGATCGACTCCTCCAGCAACCAATCACTTTCCTTAAGAAGTCGTGGATCATCTTCAAGCGCAACAGCAACCGCAGTAGAGCCTCTACGGTATCCACATGTCCTGGGAAGGAACACCGTACGACAGTGTGCTAGCACCAACTGTAGTAGCGCCTCTACGGTATCCACACGTCCTAGGAAGGAACACCGTACGACGGTGTGCTAGCATCAACTTGCACAACAGGCCTCTCTCAAGAAGATGGTGGCTAGGGTTTCGGTGGAACAACTCACGTGTATCGCCCCCTCACAATAGCCTCAAGCATCTCTTTACGTTTGACAGATCCTATCCGAATACGTTTGACGAATCGTATTCGTACTGGTTTGTTCCAACCCGTTAAGTGTGTGACCCGTTATGTTCATGCGTAATCGGTTGTGACTCGAAAACTCCTTTCCGATCACGAGTCATCAGCGGTTCCTAGTAGAACATAACGATTCCCGAATACGCACAAATTATATCAGATGAACCTTAATGCAATATGATCTACGACCAGGTCCATATTACTAACGACTAGCTCATATCTCTATACAACTAGTTCAAATTTGGTCTTGACTAGTTCGTAACTCCTTACGACCAAGTTTCGACCACTTAGTGATCATGTTCGACCACCTACAACTAGCCTACGACCATCACGTATCTCCATACGACTAGTCCATATCTGATTGAACTGAACGACCAGTTCGTGTATTTTCCCTTTGCCTCACGATATCTGGTTTGAACTCCAGGTGAGATATTATGTTATCCATGGACTGTTCAATACTTTCTCGATCATGCATCGGATAACTTGACGTCGTCGAACACTCTTCGACCACTAGTGGCATGGCTATGCACTTCCTTTATTCGACCACATCGAGGGGCCCAGAGATATCTCTCCTATTATGTTAGGAGGGACAAATCCCATATCCAATTAGTCACATTTCTCCGCATGTTTTATAGCATACCTGAAAGCTACCTTTATAACTACCCAGTTACGAGTAGCGTTTGGCAACCCCAAAGTGTAGTATTACACATGTAGGAAACCATGCTGATCTCAGGTCTAAGGATTATACATCATCATTGCTTGAGACTAACTGATGACACATGAAATCATAACAATCTCAGCAGTGTCTCAAAGTGGGTCAATCCAACCCCATATTCTCTAACATTTGTTCACATTATTGATTCGATATCCCTATATCCATGACCGGTGAAACATGGTCATCAATCAATACATGTGCTGGTCAATAGAGTCACTAGTGTTCCAACCAGTGACATCTGACTAGGGATTCAATTAGAACGGCATCATATAAGTTAAAAGTGTTTCACCAACAAGTCACATACTTGTTAATCTTCATAACCAATGATTTATTGAAGGAACAGAATAACACTTATTCAATAACACATAAACATATATGTGATATCATCATCTCCATGATTGGCTCTAGGGCATATCACCAATAGCGGCGAGCGGGCTCGGCCGGAGCAAGGCGAGTGGAAGCGGCTACTGGAGGTGCGCGCAGCGACGCGTGGAGAGGTGAGCAACCACAATAGCCCAATGAGCATGGAGCCACGGGCGAGCTCGGCGGTAGGCGGGAAAGACAACGACCGTGACGTCCCAGCAAGCGCAGACCTGTGGCGGCGAGTGGTCGTGCGGCCGCAGGTGAGCACTTTGGGTTTTTTTTTTTTTTTGCTCTTGTTTGATTTTTTATGAAACTTCTTGAAACGTGTAGAAACTTGCTGAAACTTTTTGTCTGGAACTTGTTGAAATTTGAGTTTCAAAATCTAAAACTTGTTGAAACTTCTTAAACCTGAGTTCCAAAATCTGAAACTTGGGCTTGAAACTTTCTTGGAATCTTCCGAAAACTTCTAGAAATACGTGAAACTCACTGAAACTAGAAAACTTTTAAAATGTTTTCACGAGACTTCTTGAAACTTCATGAAACCTTTTGCATATAACCAAGTTGCAGACATGGAAAAGAACAAAACACAGAAACTTGCCAAAATCTGAAACTTGTTTAAACTTGGGCTTGAAATTTTATTGGAATCTTCTGGAAACTTATAGAAATCTGAAACACGTTAAAACATAGTCGAAACTTTAAATTCGAAATCTGAAACTTTTAAGCAACTGAAACTTCATGAAACTATATTAAATTACTATACCGTTAAAAATACATTCCAATGGTACGGTGTGGTGGGCTAGCAGCACCCGATCAGAAATGTGTGGAAAGCAGTCTGAAATCTGAAAACACAGACAGGCTGCACGTACCTTTGGCTTGGCTGTGCTGATCAGTAAGCTCTCAACCACCTAGCTCGGACATTTTGCCTTTTTGGATGACCAATTTTAGCAGACAAAGACTCGGAAGTCGTAAGGGCATAATGGGAAAAATCGAGTCGACGACAGGGCAACGAAAAAGCTTATCAGTTTAAGGCTTTCTAAGAAAAATTAGGAAACTTGTTGAAAAATGTATCAATCTTGTTTATGATGTCTAGCTCTTCACCTTGATACCACTTTGCATAGTTTTGCTGCTTCAATCCTTTTACACGGGAATATGAATTTATCTGCTTTGCTGTTCCAATAAGGATGTCATTGTGTGTATGTTTGTGGGCTGAGAGGTATTACAACAGCACTGTTTTTTTTTTTCAAGTAGCACACGAAGCCTAATTCTGCAGGCCCATCACTGAAATAGTCACTGGGCCTGTGCTAAGAATGTGCTATGCCTGAAGCTGTAAACCTTGCACAGTTTTGGATTTCAAGTGCAGCTCCTCTACAGAGAGCTCTCACCTGAAGCTCCTGACCATGGTACTATTAGTACACCATTCTTCGGCACATGTTGTTACCATGACAGAATCATTAGCAGTAGTGAGGTGCCCACTCCACATTGTCAGAAACACGCCTGAACCTGCACGGCACCAGGCTGTAATTGGATGAGCTACTGAACCCAATTCAACATTGGGTGGTCCATTTGGGCTTGTTTTCAACATTGGATTGAATAGGTTCCAGAGCACTCTAACATCCTGACTCTGCATTCAGTTTCTGATCCATGCTTCTAACATGTTGACTTGCATTTAGTTCTGTTCCTGTGCAATACCCATATCGGAAGGTTGTAGTACAGACATGTATGCTCTGTATTCACTGGATTCAAGTAGAATCCAAAGCATGCGTTTGTGGACCATGTATTACGAGTATGGATCCAAGTCAGTTCAAGGAAGTAGAAAAACCCTTTCCTGCAACCAAAATCATTTCATTAGAGCTAAACATCAGGTTATCTTATTACGAGTATGGATCAAGTCAGTTCAAGGAAGTAGAAAAAACCCTTTCCTGCAACCAAAATCATTTCACTAGAGCTAAATATCAGGTTATCTTAGCTTAGATGCTTCTTTGTAGTTGTTAGTGATATGCCCTAGAGTTAATCATAGAGATGATTGTATCGTTTCTACGTTTATGAACTTTTGAATAATATGTTATTTTGTCCCTTGAATGAAATATCATTTATATTGATTGACAAGTATGTGACTTGCTTGTGAAACTTTATATTTATGTTTATGATGTCATTCTAAACATCCCTGATCTTATGTTATTATGTGGGACACTTAGGATATATGGATTGGCACATGTATTGATTGATGATCACATTTCATGAGTCATAGACATAAGATATCAAATCAATAATGTGGGCATATGTTGGAGAACATAGTGTTGGATTAACCTGCCTTGAGACACTGCGAGAATTGTTATATTATTAAGTATCATCAGTTGGTCTCAAACATAGGGTATGCAGGATCATTAGACCCAAGGTCGTTATGGTTTCCTACATGTGTAACAGATTACTTAAGGGTTGCCAAACGTTACTCCGTAAATGGGTAGTCATAAACGTAGCTGTCGGGTTTACTATGAAACATGTGGATGAATGTGAGCGATCAAGATGGAATTTGCCCCTCCTATTTAATAGGAGAGATATCTCTGGGCCCCTCAATGTGGTTGGATTAAGGAAGTGCATGATCATACCAAATATGTTTCGAGAGCCAACTACAACTAAGTAATCCACTACAAGATGAAGTGAAGGATTAGGCTATCATAGGATGGAAAGCATCTCGCCTTGAGTTCGATTTGGTACGTGAGGCAAAATGATCCGCACATGAGCTTTATAAAGGTTCATCTGATATGATCTTTATGTGTATTTGGGAGTCACTATGTCCTGCAAGGAACCGGTACCGACTTGTGGATCGGAAAGGAGTTTCTAGGTCACGGCCGATTACACATAAACCTACAGGGCTACACACTTAATGGGTTGGAACAAACTAGCTCGGATTGAATCCGTTAGATGCTTAAATCAAATTATAATCCATATGTGGTTAAGAGTCATAATGAATTTCTAACATAGGGTTCTGTTAGGGGGCCTTTATAAGGGGAGGCGTGGGGGCTTTTGGGAGGATGTTGCACCACCCACTAAAACTCTAGCTGCCACCTCCCTGAAGGCCCTGCCGTGTGCGCTGGTGCTAGCACACTAACGCACGGTGTTCCACCCCTGGATGTGTGGATACCGTAAAGGCATTGTTGCGCTGATCGAGGACGATGTGTGACGTACGTCGAGAACAGGAGAGGCCGATAGAGGAGACGATCGGTGGACAAGGACGTTGGACAATCGATTACTTCCACTACATCGACGCGCACGACGTAGGACCGGACTGCTACAACTCTTATTCTACTGCACTACGTGTCTAGTGGCAATAATCTATGATCTCTTACTCGCATGGCTTCCTAGTTTATGTGATAGAAATTTTTTATTGCGAGTGTACCCTACCCATATCCCTACAATAGTTTCAACTAAAATGTTGCAAGGTTACATAAGTCACTAACCTATTTCAGAGTGTTGTTCGGAGGATTAGGCAGTTTAATGATACTATCATAGTTTGAATATAAATCAGCGCAGAGAAGTTGAGGTGAGTTGATTACTACTTCAAAAAAGCACCACATGATAGAGGTGGCCAAATGGGCGGCCCAGCTCAACACGACATGGACCCGTTTAGGCACTGCTCGGTCGGCCCGGCTAACTAAACGGGTCATGTCGTGCCAACCTGTGTGCTCGACTGCCGACCCAGGTACGGCACGTTCAGCTCACGGATCGGGTCGCCTCGGGTACGATAAGCACGTCGGGCCAAGGTTGGCACATGTATCCCATCTCGGCCAGAAAATTCAAAAATTGCAAAAAACAACCTAGGAAATGCATAGAATTTTAAAAAATACACATTAAAATTGTAAAAAATGCATTCTATACCCACAAAAGAGACAAGTATATTTAAAAAATGTAATAATAAGCTTTATTAATTTTTACATGATTGGCTAATTAAAAACTTTGCCAAGTAAAAACTCAACATGAGAAAACATTGGCAAAGAAAAACGAGTACAGCCTATAGCTCTGTATACATCTATGTTCTAAGTGTTGTTGTCTAGGTAAATATTTTTGAACACATCCGCTGACGAGGATTAAATTCCTCGATATTAGTTTGATATTTAATCAAACACCATGTAGTTCTTGTGGTCGTATGTGAGAACCTGGGGTATTTAACTTGTAATGCTTAGTCATCCACTTGACCCTAGCATCACAAACTAAATATCCCGTGCCTCAGAGTAGTATGTACCTCCCAGGAGTGGTACACATACTCCTTCACAAAATATAGCATCTATTCCATACACAAGTCATTATAATACTGAGTCTTCATATTACAACACAAGAGACATACACATAATAGAGTTATTACAAAAGGAGCCGACCGACAAAGTAGCAGTGAAAACAAAAGCCATAAGATGGTGATAAACAAAAGTCAACCGGTTTGCCCTTACCCACAAGGCAACTGATCAGGCCGCCAAGCTAGTCGTCCTACACGAAGTCGGCCTCACAATAGTTAACCCCTTGGAGGTCAACGTCCTTTGTAACAATTTAGCAATGTAGTTGAGTACAAAAATGTACTCGCAAGACTTATGCATAACAAACCTATACATAGCTACATGCAAGCTGATTCAAAGGAGAATTTTAGCACAAAGCAATATTTCATTTGCAATAGAGGAATAGATTGAAGGCAATTTTAACAAATGAGTTTTTATTTGTTTAAATAACAGTGAGACAACAATTATAAACATAAATAACATCCTGGAGGTGACTTCCCAATAGCCACCACAACATAGCACGAATTACCCATTCGTACCACCCAAATTCAAGTTTTATAAAAAATGTTGAGTCTAACTATTGTAGAGACCTAACCAAGCGTGTCCATAACCTAGGACGAGGCTATTCGAATAGTTTATACCCTGCAGGGGTGTACCAATGTACCCACATGCCAGACCGCCTTTTTGCCATGCAATAGAGCACACTTCCTTAAGTATGCCAGCAAGGCTAAGTCCTACAAGACGTTTCCAATATAATATATTAACTACGAGTCGCTCGTATGATGGAAACCATACGTTGTGTCAGAGTCATCGGCAGAGAGATAACTTACCAATGCTCCTCGAGGTGGAGAACCTTGACAGGAACCCACCCCGTCACACCTAACACACATAGATAATTTCCTTTTTCACACAACCTCCTGCGACTCAGAGCTAACACACGCTAAAGTACTAAGTCAAGAGTGGTCCCATATCCCTCTCATGTGGTTAGCACGCAAAAGTGCTTGGGTCAGTGTCCAAGATGTTCGGTCCTTGTTGACTTAGGCATATAACCACACACCCGATAACCACACCATCAACCATATGCCCAAGTCCAAAACATTTTGTTTTTAGTTTTAGTTTTTTCAAATACAATACATACATGAGTATTCTGACTCAATTATTTAGAGTGATGATATAATAATCATCACCGAAGCGATGATCCCCATTCTACCATTCTAGGCATTGCTAAGCGACAACAACTCGTATACTACAAATAAAGTGACTAGAACCCATCCATCGAGCTCTATACCACAACAGATATAAACCTAGGCTCAGTAGTAGAGGATGGATGTTTACCTACAGTTCATTTAACTAATCAGGCAAACTATCGCGAACGGAAAAATAACTTGCCAAATAGCATGCATACATACAGTTGAAACATTTGAAATATTAGCATGCACAAATAATAGGATCAACGTGCATCAAAGGAAACTGCTTGCCTTGCTGGATATAACTTTCTTGCTACAGAGTATCACCCTTGTATTCAATAGAATCGTTGGAACCTATCGAAAGAATTGAGAAGAACAAATAAGAACGAATAACGTCGAATAAAACCCAAAAATTCAAAATCATCAAAAAATCATGAATTTACACAGAAGATATAGCATGATTTTAAATGAATTTAGCAATAAAACTAATTTGATTTGGATGATGCAAGCAAAAGTTATAGCCTAAACAATTTCATCGGGAAATAAAATCAAAGAATCACTTGCTGTTACTGTTCATGCGAAAATTTTTAGAGAGTTAGTGAACATGAAATTTTAATGGTAGACAGAGCATGACATTCTAAGAACAACAAAAATTGGTTCACTTCATTTGGAGTTAAATTGAATTTCTTATGATTTTTCAAAGTCAAGAAAGTGATGCACAAATCATATGTACAATAACATCTTCATAGGTAGTAACATACTCAAAACCTATTCTACAATACAGTACATTAACAGAGTAATCCAACAAACTTGAGTTCACTCAAATTGGAGTTATAGAGAAATATTTATGCATTTTACAAGTTAAATCCATTTTAGTGCAAAATAAATCTAAACAGAAAGTAATTCTTCTAATAAGAACTTCTGGAATAGTAACAAGCCTTAAAAACTATACCAAAATAAATTACACTAAAAATTTAATCCAAGAAAATTTGAATCATCCAAAAAGGAGTTAAAATGAAATACTTATGCAATTTTGAAGTTTAAATCAATTAACAATACATAAATTAAGCATTTCCGAATTTCATATAAGCATGTAAAACTTTTTATACCCGCACTAAGCTAGCCATAGCGCATGACCGGTGGGTCCTACGCATGAGAGCTGCCCAGCTAAACTTGACTCGGTCAACTAGGCCTTGGGCCCACGCGTCATAAGCTCTATGGAAACCAGGTTTTAAATTCTCCTTTAATTCCGTTCCCGGGCCCGTGTGTCAGTAAAACCTCAATGCTAATAAATCTGATAGCTAATGATTAACTAACCCTAAGGACATTGATTTAGCTTAATTAATGATGCTATAGTGCTGCCCAAAGCTACCACGCAGAGCACGTTCTCGGCCGCGAGCTTTGCTGGCGAATCGCCGGCAGCTTCGCCCACGGCGGCACGGCCGGGTGGTCAAAATGGCTTCCTGGCACCCTTGTGCACACGATGGTGCTGGCGGCGAGGCTAGTGGCGACCGAAGGTGGTGGCGCGGCGAGGTTAAGTGGCGGCGCCATTCTGGCAAACAGGCAAAACAGAACTTAGCGATTCATTGACCAATTTAGCGCACGCACGAGCGACTAAGGAGTATATGGAGCTCACCGGGATGATGCGGAGTTCAAGAGATCACCGGAGATGTGCCGGTGGCAGAGGACAACGGTGGCGAAGGTGACTTCATTGTGGAGAGCTCCATCTAGACAAAAAGAAAAGAAAAGAAAAGGGAGGTCGGGACAGCATAAGTGAGGTCCCTTGATGGCATTGGCGGAAGCAATTGAGAAAAGAAGCTTCTCACTAGAGACGAGGAAGAAAGGGGTGGTTTCGGCCAAAGGAGACTAAATTCCAAAATCCGACAAAACCTGTGTACGATAAGCAAAATTGAGTTAGGGTTTTCACTCCTTGTGATCTTGGACGCAAAGTGGCGTGAGTAGATTTTTAATTGGACCACTGAAGCTTTGGTGGTGATGAAGGGCGCCTCGGCCGGCAATGGCGGCTCGAGTGCTTCTTCGGTTTCAAGATCAATTGATGAGGGGAGAAGACAGTGAAAGAGGAAAGTGGCTCTAGGAGGTAAAGGAAGGGAAAGGAAAGCCACCGGGTCCTATTTATAGGCCAAGGCGGAGAGCTCACGAGGAAGGTGCTCGGCAGCGGTGCACTAGGTGCATGGGTGGCCATGAGTGACAGGGAGCAGGTGAAGGAGGTGATCGCAGCATGGGTGAACGCGATCGATGCGGTCGAGGGCGAGAAAACCAGGGACGATGGTCCGAAACCGTGGGCGGGTGGTTGAACCAGAGCTGCGGCCATTGGCGGCCTTGGCGGTGGCGCGGGCGGCGTCGCGTGGAGAAGACAAGCTCATAGCCAGACCCATGGCGAAGGAAGAGGTGAGGCGGTGATGCAGGCCATTTAAGCAAACGGTTTCAGCTAGACCGTTGGATCAAGATCGGAGGGTCGACGATGATAGGGACGATCGGCCAGTCCGATCGGCCCATTCAATCCTGATCGTCGATTCCCAATCGGACGGTCCAAACTGTGCCGTGCAGTGATGGCTAGCTAAGGTGGCTTGGTTGAGTCAGACCGAGTCCAAGTGACTCGGTCGGTCCAATAGTGAAATCAAGTTTTTTTATAAATAAGGTAAGATGGTTAGCGAATTTTTAGAGGGAGTTTAATAGCTCCAAAAATTCTATAGTTGTTATGGAAGGTTACGGGATCTAAGAACAACCTTGTGTAATTTTTCTAGAATTTTCATGCACTGCATTTATCTCAATAAAAATCACAAGGTGCTGCCCTAGGGGTTTGACCAGGGATCTAACTGGTTTGACTAGCCTTTTCAAAATAGCAAATAAAATCTAAAAATTATGAAATTTTTCAAAGGAGTTACCAGGGTGATCTAGAAGCTAGGAAAAATAATCCTAGAGGATGATCATAAGATTTTCTTAAGGATTTTTTCAAAGGTTATGCTTCCATCAATTGAAACATTGGTCTTTGAAATTAGGAAACCCTTGGGGAAAATTTCCAGAAAATTCAAATGACATCATAAGGCATCAAAAGTTTTAATTTCTCCTTATTTGTATACATTTGAAACACAAACCATTGTTTGGGATGTTGCATCATAACCCTCGCGGTTAATGACCCCTGTTGTCATGAGAATCCTAGAGGTTGCTCTGTGAGTACTCTAGCCGGAGAGGCCCTGTACCTATTTTCCCGACCAATTAAACTACTTGTAGAATGTTTGAGCTGGTACTTGGATCTGATTGTAAGTATATCCCTTCCGTGTGATGAATGGAATACGTGCCTTATTTGCTTCAAACCACACGATGCTTTTTAGCATTAAGTCATTGACAATAACAACTACACAGTTTCGTCTCTTGTTGGCACCAACCAGTGATAAGTTACTGTTTTACTAACAACAACTGCCTCCCCGACCAGACGTGTCACTTCCAAAAGGTGTCTTCTCCTGGAGTAACTGCCACATCTTTGTTGGTATTTAAAGGTGGATGACGAACAGCAAAGTACAAGGCAATTGGATTTGATCTTAAGATAATTGAAGTACAACAAGCATTATACTTAGTGTAATTAGGGCTACTCTGTCGCCTTGCTTAAGTCACCCCTGTAAACACCAGTTCATTGCAATAAAGTGCAACCTCGTTCTCCTCCAAGAATTCTTAGCCATTTTCCTTATTTCATTTCGTAAGATCGGCGACTTGATTGTCAACAGCTAGCGCCGTCCGTGGGGAAGAAGGCGTTGAGTTCTTGAAGATTTCTTCGCTCAGCAATCCTCATTCATTTTCCTTCTATTCTGTTGTCGCTTATGCGATCATGGCAGGAACATGGGATGAAGAGAGCTGGTTCGACTTGGCGGACAATTCTGACCTCGACATGGACGCATGCTGAAAGAACCCTAACACTTAAGCGCATTTAAATAGAAATAAACAATATTAATTAAACTAATTATCCACAAAAACAAAATAGTAAGTCACATACAATTTAATTAATGACGAAACAGTAATACAAGATTTCATTACCAGAAAAGTAATTCCAGAACCCATCTCCAAATATTACAATATGGATTTTAAATTAATAATACAACATTGATACATGCTCGGAATCAATTACAAAAATTCAGAAGAAAGATTACAACTACGGATTAATTACAAGGATTCATTGCAACTAAGAAAAATAAAAGATTACAACACTGAATATTACAAAAGACTGTGCATGCTTGGCATCCCTTTCCATGTATCACTTGGAAGTAGAGTCATCCACAGCCAACCCCTAAACCCCTGCAAACACTCCTTTTCATTGTAAGCAAACCAAACACCGATAGCAATCCCTAAATAAATGTAAAAGGAGAAGAAGAAAGTAGTGCCGTCAGATAGTGTGAATGCTCATCGAGGTTCCCAGACCGTCCGGGGCCGGTCAACATCCTCTCACTAAGATGGGCTTCATCATCCAACAATAATAAAAACCCAACACTCATTTCTCTGATTTACCCCAACCTAGAAAATCCGAATCATAGTGCATCATGGACCTTCAGTCCATAGCTATTACCCAGCCAAACAGAAATCACAGTGAGGGAAAAGGATGAGGCAAGGACATCCTGGGCAAGGCACAGGAGGAGGAGAGAGATGCCCAAGTATAGCCAATGCCTAGATAAAACCCCTAGTTCATAGCCATCGCATCCCCCTTGGCATTCTCTCTAAAAGCAGCGACCGCTGAAAGCCAAGAGAACCAGCCTCACTACCATTCCTCAACCAAAAGCCAAGAGAGCACCGCACTGCCACCCACGGCAAGAGCAAACCAAGAAATCAAATAGAGCCCATCAGACACATCAACCTCCCAAAGCAAGAACCACAGAGCCAGCCATAGCAAACCCATCCAATCATCCTCAGCCCACAAAACCAACAGAAGACAGTTGAGGGAGGAAGCTGGAGGTGAGGAGTTGGCAGGAAGAGGAAGGCAAGAGCAGTCCGACTGCCACTACCAGTGGACTGACCGCGAAGAACTAAGAATCGCAAGCCGACAGCCACCACTAAGCCCATCAGAGAAATAATCAAGTTATCAACCGACCATCGACCCCTAACCAACATACCATCAGGTAAGCACACAAGCTAGCCATCACCATACCAACCTTAGCATCAGCATCACACATACACATCACAACACACTACCACAACCAACCAGGCAGGATGACCACCAAAGAAGGTGCACCGTGCCTCAGTGGCATAGAT
This sequence comes from Phyllostachys edulis, assembly GCA_036346405.1. Lineage (NCBI taxonomy): Eukaryota > Viridiplantae > Streptophyta > Magnoliopsida > Poales > Poaceae > Phyllostachys > Phyllostachys edulis. The sequence continues at coordinate 8,973,694 of CM070558.1, forward strand.
ACCACACCACCGGTGGCAAGCTCGCAAGAGCTGCCATGCGCCCTTGGGATAGGGATAAGCTCCCCGGCGCAAACCCCACCCCGAGTCCCGTCACGGCCACCCTAATACAAACTAACCCCCCAAGCATGCATAGTAAATAGCAGAACAAAGAAGAGTAGGAAATAAACAGCTAAGACTTGCAAAAAGTAAAAAAGGTGAAGGAAGGTATATGGGCTAGGGTTTCAAGCCGAGGTCGAAGCCACCATGCCAAAATCCACCTCTGGTAAGGAACCCAACCCAAGAGACTGAAACAGCCCAATGCCGAAACCCTCACCATGCCAAAGCTCACCAAGCCACCAAGCCACCATCACCAAAACCACCACAATGCCGAAAGCTCTCATGCCATCACCAAGCCAAGCCACAACATGCCACCACCGAACACCCCCACCATGTCCAGAGAACCGAGAACCATCATTGCCGAAGGCCCCCATGCCAAGAGACCCAAGCATCACCAAGACAGCCACAGAAACCCACCAAAAACCCACTTAAGTCTAAGTCGAAACCCTCACCGTACCACCACCGCAAATCCCTAGGATCCAAAGCAATGTCACCCAAATGACCACATCTCAACATGGGTACAAATCAGCCTAATAGGAAAAAGTAGTGAGAGTAGAAGTAGAGAGGAACCACCGTAGGAGCTAGAAGACCACCAAGGCATGGCGTAGACCCACAAGGGGAGTGGCCGGGAGCAGCCGGAAGCCCAACAGAAGCCACCCGAGGTGACCACATCGACTTAGAGGCGAAACCACAAAGGAAAGAAGCCGAAGCCCACCGACAAAGATAGATCCGTGAGGCGGTGTGGGAGGTCGAGGTGCCCGGAGGAGGCCGATTGAATGGAGAGGGAGAATCACCATGGAGGAACCAAGGGGAGGAGAAGAGGAACCGAGAGGGAGAGCATTGGTGTGTGTTGTGCAGTGTGAGTGTGTGTGTGCTGTGTTGTGTTGAGTTGAGTTGAGAGTGTGTGCGCGTTGTGCTGTGGTGTGTGTGTTTAGTGTTTAGTGTTTTGTGAGTGAGTGCAGTGCGGCTATGTGTAGTAATTTGGGCGATAAAATGCGAGAGTAGGCAACCTCGAGCCTAGAGTTGTCAGACTAGAACAACCGCCGTTGGGGAGTGCTAACTTAACGGGGATCCAAAAAGTTTAGTAAATTAAAATTTTCTGGAAGAGGCGTTCAACTGATTAATGTAGGCATATTAGCACCTAAAGAAACTAAGTATTTCTGTTATACGTGCCTGCCGTATAATTGCAGAAGACGAACCGACTCAAGAAGAAGTAGCTGATCCAGAATCCGTTGACGTTGAGCTTTACTACGAATACGAAGGCAAGCCTATTCTCTTGATCATAAAACTAGTTATATTAAATGTAAAAGTTGCCTTTCTGTATCAGTATATATATGTGCATCAAAACTATGTCTAAAAAAAACCAAATCGGGTAAAAGAGAAAAGTGATGAGAAATGAGAAAAGAGTAGTACAGCTGAGATGAGCAGCTGTGTTGTAAGAGAACTATTAGGAGGGTAAAGGGGGCCCTTGGTAGGAAAGAGAGGGAAGAGGTGGGACCCTTTACATATAGATAATATATAAGGACCAACAAAACTCCCACTCGAATAAGGCGTCGTATTTAAGTGTTAACCATTTTCCCGTTTTCGGTGGGCAGAAAATGCTACCTTGTTACGTTGTTATACTCTCCACATCGGGTAAGTAATATAACGTGTGAGTTATGGAGGAACTTAGAACCGATGGAGTGTTGGGTGAAGGGATAACCGGCCCAACCAACACTATTGGAACTCAGCAAAGGACTGGGTGAGCGTCCCAGGACACCAATGGAAAATAGATGGGTGGAGACTGTAACAGCCCAAATTTCCATTTCCAGTTGAAAATAAAATTTTAATTAATTTTGTGGAATTTTCTGAAATTTTAAAAGCTTTCCTTTATTTATTTCAAAGCCAAAACAAATTTATTTGCAAAATTAAATACCAAATGTAATTTGGAAATATTTTATTTAAATCCAAAATGTCTTAGAGAATTTCTGTAAATTTTCTCATAATTTTTAGATTTTATTTGCTATTTTCTAAAGCCCTTTTTGAATTGCCAGAATTAATTAATTAGTTAAAGCATTTAAAAATCCTAAAACAGTGTTTGGGCCGAAAGTTCCTCAGCCCAACCCTATTTTCCACACACACATAGCCCACGCGGCCCGCTCCATCCACGCGCCCGTGCCTCTCACTCACTCTCTTACTAACAGACGGGGTCCACCCGTTAGTCTCACCTCTCTCACCCGCCTCTTTCTTTCTCTGTTGTGTGGGTCCACCGTGCCACGCCATCATCTCCTACCTCCCAGTCGTCCCCATTGCAAAATTGGACACCTCTACCATTACTGCGCTTGGTAGCTTTCCAATTCCGGGCAAATCCAGCATTAAACTCCAAGATTCCATGCGAATTTAAACCCTCTATCAATCTCGCACCCGATCCAGCCTCCACTTTCCTTCCTCTCGCCATGAATCCCTGAATCACCGCCAGCATCTCTGTTCGGACCTTCTTGAGTCCTACGGTGATTCATGAGTCCTACGGCGATTCAACCCTGCCCGGACCCTATTTAAGGGAGCCTCGGGTGCGCCCTTCGTCGCTCACCTCAACGCCCCAAACCCCCTAGCCTCTACTCTTCTCCTTTGCCCGAATTTGGAATTTTTCATCGCACCACTGAAGCTTGGTTCGCCGTCTTCTCCGGCATCATCGAGCCTGCTCTGACCGCCCCGACCCTGTCTTCGACATCGCCGTGATGCCTGCTACCTCGTGCGCGCACACACTTGTCTCGAGAACCACCGGAACACCTCCTTTGCCGTCGACCTAGCACCGCAGCCCCTAAAGACCTCGCCGCTAGTCATCTCATCGTGCTCCACCGCCATAAGGTAGCGCCCTAAGTCCCTTAGCACCTCCTATCACCGAAGCATCGCCGATCTTGAGCCGACGTGGCACGCACATGTGTGCGCCATGATGGTGCCACCTCAGCGCCCCGCGTTCGCTTCAGTGCCACGTGGAAACCCCGTCAGCACTTGCGCAGCCCTAGCCACTGTAGCGTGCATCAAGTCCACCATGGACTGTTGACTAGCCGTGGATCTGGTCTTTGACCTTCGGGCCCACATGTCATAGAGAGAAATCTTTTCCCTTTAGAAAATAATTCAGCCGGAAAAAGGATTTCCGAGAGCTGACGTCATCTTGCGCAATAAACCGAATTTCCTTTAGAAAAATAATTCGGGAAATTCAATAAAATCTGAATTTAGGGTTTTTCTGAGTTTTAAACTTCTAGGAGCTCGTATTTCTTCATACGAACTCCGATTTAAGTGATTCAAATTTACAAATTTATATAAATTCAAGATATTGCTAACTAAACTAAAATTATTTGATTTGGAGTTAATTTGAATTATCATTTGAGTTTATTTGTGTATTATTTGAATTTGTTGTATTTTCGCGTACAGATTTTGACGACTCCGGAGAGCTTGACCCTTTTGAGGAGTTAGATTATCAGGACTTCGAGAAAGGCAAGTTATACTATTGATCATGTTGATCTCACTATTTTAAATTTATTTAATTATGTTTTAAATTTCTATTGCATGCTTAATTCTATTCAACTATTTTAAATTCCTGTTTAAATTCCTAGCTATTCCAATTCCTTTGTATAGCCAATTTTGATTGTTAGATTATCATTCCCTTGTCACCATACTAAAAATAAAATTTGAAAATAATTATATGCTTAACCAATGCTTATATCAGAATTTTGTATTTGGGAAGTTTTAGCCAAATTATTCAAACTTGATTTAAATCGAGTCTATGGTATTGTTTTACCATAAAAAGCTTATAAATGATTTTACTTGAAAAATAAATTAAAATGGTTTAGACTTGGGCATAATGGTTGTTGGTTTGGTGCAAGTCGATGCACAGGAGCGATTCATTTCTATGATCGAGTCTAGGGTTGTGGATTGTTGCCCAAGTCAGTTAAGGACAGGTCTTCGAGCCGCATCTTGCTAATTTCCACCATACGACCACATGTTCTGAATGGGCAGAACTAGGCCTAATAATTTGTAATACCTTACTGTTATTTATGCCATGTTGTTGCGTGGATGTCGGTTAAACAATAGTCCTACTTGGCACAAGAGGGGGCTTCCGGAGGATGGTTAATCTAATGGAAGTGAAACCTTAGCAGGCATAAATACTTTAGGGTAGAACATTATAAAAGCCTTGTGATAATTTCTTAGTCGCACACCTTCGGAAGCGTGTATTGGCCAATATTAAAAGCAAATTATCTCTTGTGGGTAAAGTTATACTGTCGGTGTTTTAAAACCGAACTTACATAAAGATTGTTTGATTCGGGGGTTCCCCTAGGCTCAAAATCACGCAGAGAGGGAGACACGGTTAGCCATGTGATAGGAGGGTATCCTTTACCATTCATTTATGGAGGTTATCCACTATAAAACTATCAATTTAAAAATATGATTTTAGTTATAGAATAAAAATGGCCTTAAAAATTATTATGAGTATTTATAACTGAAAGTGTTGCCTTATGCAAATTAGACCCTATTAGCCTCACTTGTTTACTTATGCATGCATCATTCTCTTTTATTGGGTGTAACTTGCGAGCACGGAAGTTGTGCTTACTCTTGCTGGATATAATTTATTTATGTGAGGAGCTTTATCAGGATGGTGAGGATCTTGACGACTAGGCCTACGCCCCCAGACGATTGCCTATGGCGCATCGTGTGGCTCACCTGCTATTTTATTTCCGCTGTGTTATTTTATTTGGCCTCAGGCCCCATTTTGCAATAAACTATGATTTATATTAAATAAATGCATAATATGATTGTGATGTCACTTTTTGTGCGACTGTGTACACTAGCTGTTCTGCACTAGTGTATGAAACACAGAGAATTCGGGGTCCTTCGTTCGCAGGTTCGACAGAGACTTAATAACGTAGCTTAGAAAATGTTCCGTACTCTGAACTTGATACCGCATCAAAGAAAATGCGGGAGACCTAGCGTAAAGAGAGCTCAGAGTAGCTATGGGCAAAGTGGTACAAGCCTGCGCAGTGCTATATATAAAACCATGAATTCATACCTATCTCCTGGATTGGAGTATACGGTGACCGCTAGGGGTCTATCTTCTCACCAAGTGATAAGTTGTCTTTTCAGAATTAAAACTTGCTACTTAAATCTTGATAAATTAGTTTCCAGAGAAAGAGATGAGCTAGAAAATGTGATAACCAACAGAGAAGAGTCATACAGTGCATCCTTGCTAATAAATACTTGCTGAGTACACTAGTACTCATTCTTGCTATTACTTTCTTTGTTAGATCCTAGTCTTACCGGGGATTATCCTGAGTAGGATGAAGGATACACAGGTGCCGAGGAGACCACAGGAGGCGAGGGCGCTTACTACGAGGACCAAGGTAAGGTGGACACCTTATTCGGCGAGTGGGATGAGTAGACATCCGATGGAGCAAGGCAGGCAAGCGAGGGGGTTTGTCCTATTCTGTAGTTGTAATTAAATACTTGTATTAAAGACTATAGCCTTGCATGGCTATCTGCTGTAATAAAGCATAGTTTCTATCTTATTGTTCTAATGCGTTAACTTTGGTGAGGCTTATTATTCATTGGAGTGGTGTCCTATCAGACAGACGAATAATAATCCATATACTTAAGTGTGATTACCCCTCGAGGTAATGACACGGGGCGCCACACATGCATCTACGCCATGGAACACGACGCGATGTCGTTATCATCCTCTTCCGCCGTAGGCTCTCCGTTCACTGAGACCAGCGAGATCGGCCGAATGGAAGAAGATTCACCGTCACCATCAGTGGCACTCCCAGAGGAATCAGTTGTTCTGTCTAGTTCGGAATGTCTGAACGTCTCTACAAGACTAGTTTTTTCGACCGACAAAAACGGCGACAAAAGCTCAGTACTACAATCAGAGGATCAAGATGCTCTCGATACAATCATGGGCGACTGGTATTTGCCAACGGCTCCTAGGTATTTTGGGGGCTGACCGGCACCTCGTAACAGTGTCAATGAAATTGCTACCGGTTGAAAGCCAGGTGAAGATAATAAAACTGAGCATACGAACGGGAATCCGCCAGATCAGGCTGAGTCCACCACAAAGCCCACCGGAGATGGTAATCTCAAACCGCTCCCCATCATGGATGCTCCTTGCCAAAGTAGTGGAAGACTCTCTCTTAGTTATGATGGGAGCTCATCGGGAGACTACTGTTGGAGGCACGAGGTTAATGCAATCGGCAATACCGATCAAGATGCCGTGCACAATCCTCCACAGCGTAACCCGTCAGCACCCATTAGTGGACATGGTGCGGACACTCAGCCATCAACGTGAGATGGTGGAGACAATGGAACTGGTGGACATCAGTCGGCTAGTTCACCTGTTTCTACCCCACTGCGCATGATGGGTCGAACAGGACAAGCAAGATGGTTGGAAGGGAATTCAAGTCATCGAACACCTTCTTCCAACCGGAATCCTTCAAGACCCTCAGTAACAATCCAGAACCTGCAACGAGTTTGTAATATTTTAAATAATCCGGATCCTACTCTGGCAGAGACTTTGGGGTATGTTCAGATTGTAGGATAAGTGTTAGAGATCCTTTAGCAGACTATGCAATGTTCAAAAATTTACAGGGAACAAAGGAACTCACAAAGTCATACTATGACTTCATCCCAGTGTTCCTCCCTCAGCAAGGGTCAACATGGTCGAACTGGAGACCGTCCGACATCTAGACCTCCTCGGCGATTCCGACAAGAGAGTCATGAGGGAAGACGAGCGCCTGCTTGGCTTGGGTGATCTTTGACATCACCTAAACCAGGCAGTTGGTCGAAGACATCATACCAATGTCCACGACTGAGTTGGGGCACCAGACACTCGGTATGCTGACCAGAGGAATCGATCTCTGACTGACTATAATCCGGCTCCTTTCTAAAGAAAGTGCCATGACTCAATTACGAGCTGCCGGGCATTCTCGGTACGACTCCAAGCACTACGCTGGCTAGACAAGTTCCGACGAGCAAACGTGGAGAAATTCAATGGAACACAAAACCCATTGGAATTTCTTCAAATCTACACTACCACCATCAGAGCTGCTGGTGGTGACGACAATGTGATGGCAAACTTCTTGCCCACGGTGCTCAAGCGATCAGCCTGGTCTTGGTTGCTTAACCAACCGGTTGGATCAATTTACACTTGGGAGCAACTTTGCGACCTCTTGATCGCAAACTTTCAGGGGACCTACGATCACCTTGGAAAGGAAGACGATCTCCACCAGATCTGGCGAGAACCTAATGAGACTCTTTGGCAGTACATCAAGAGGTTCAATCAGGTTCGTAATTATATTCATGAGGTCATAGATTCCTTTGTTATTCAGGCTTTCAAAGCAGGATTAAGGAATCGACGGTTTACGGAGGATATCGTAATGAATCCTCCGCGAATGACCTTCGAGCTATTCGACATGGCTGATAGATATGCAGCCACTAGTGAAGCAGTTGAATGGAACAAGGCCATTGATAGGAAAGAGAAAATCCTTCAACCCGGCCTGGATAAGTAAGAGAAGAAAAACAAGAAATCTCTTAAGAGTAAAAAGAATCACAAACCTAGTAACAACGAGGTCCTTTTGATTCCCAAAAAGTTCACCAAGGGCAAGAAGGACTATTCTGATCGTAGCAAAGCAAAAGCTTCGACTGATGAATACGAGAATAACAAGAAGTGGTGTCCTCTTCATCAGGCGGTAGGGCATGATTTGTGTTGGTGATACGCCCTAGAGGCGATTATAGAGATGACTGTATCACGTCTATGTTTATGAGTTTATTGAATAAATGTTATTATGTTCGTTGAATGAATCATTGGTTATAAAGATTAACAAGTGTGTGACTTGTTGGTGAAGCTCTTTAACTTATATGATGTCATTCTAAATATATCCCTAGTCGGATATCACTGGTCGGAACACTAGTGACTTATCGACCAGCACATGTATTGATTGATGACTATGTTTCACCGGTCATGGATATAGGGATATCAAATCAATAATGTGAACACATGTTCAAGAACATGGGGTTGGATTGACCCACCTTGAGACACTACTGAGATTGTTATGATTTTATGTGTCATCAGTTGGTCTCAAGCAATGGTGATATATAATCCTTAGACCTGGGATCAGCATGGTTTCGTACATGTGTAATAGTACACTTAGGGGTTGCCAAACACTACTCGCAACTGGGTAGTTATAAGGTAGCTTTCGGGTATGCTATGAAATATGCGGAGGAATATGACTGGCCAGATATGGGATTTGCCTCTCCTAATATAACATGGGAGATATCTCTGGGCCCCTCGATGTGGTCAGATAAAGAAAGTGCATGGCCATGCCATTGGTGGTCTAAGAGTTCGACCACATGAGGTTATCCAACACTTAATCGAGAAAGTATTGAACAGTCCATGGATGGCATAATATCTTACCTGGAGTTCAACCAGATATCGTGAGACAAAGGGATAATACACAAGAAGATCGTTCAGTTCGATCATATACGGACTAGTCGTATGGAGATACGAGTTGGTCATAAACTGGTTGAACATAACCACTAAGTGGTCAAAACTTGCTCGTAAGGAGTTATGAACTGGTCGGAACTAAATATGAACTAGTCGTATAGAGATACAAGCTGGTTCTTAGAGATATGGACCTGGTCGCAGATCATGTTGCTTTAAGGTTTGTCCGATATAATTTGTGTGTATTCAAGAATCCTTATGTCCTGCTTGGAACTGCCATCGACTCGTGGTCAGAAAGGGTTTTTGGGTCACAACCGATTACACATGAACCTACAGGGTCACACACTTAACGGGTTGGAACAAACGTGTTTGAATAGGATCCATCATGGGCTCTATATAAGGAGATGCATGAGGCTGTTGAGAGACACATGAGTTGATATGAGTTACTCTACCGAAACTCTAGCCGCCATCTTCTCGAGAGTGCCCTATTGTGTGACTTGGTGGTAGCACATCGGCGTACGGTGTTCCATCCCTGGATGTGTGGATACCATAGAGACACTACTGTGGTTGCTGTTGTGCTTGAGGATGATCCACAACCTTGAGGAGGAACGCGATTGGTTGCTAGAGGAGACGATCAGTACCGAGGAAGATTGACTACGTTGGATGATCGACTACGACTACTACATCGATGCGCTCTATGTTGGATCAGGCTACTCCAACTCTTCTTCCGCTGCACTGCGCGTCTGGTGGTAACGATCTGTGATCATCCACTTGCTTGGCTTCCTGGTTTGCGTGGTAGAAATTTTGAATTGCCAGCTAGAATAGCCTACCCGTATCCCTACAATTTGCGCACTTGCCGAGCCTGGTAGAAAAACTTAGAAGACTACTATTCAGGTGAAAGTCATTTTCCCTCCATACAAGAGCTTGGAGAACCAAGCTCCAACAAATACAAGGATGGCTACGAATAGATGGAGTATCAGGAGCCATAGAACACCGTCGACATGATATTTTGTGGATCCTCCTCATACGAGTCCAGGCATCATCGGAAGGCCGTGGAGTGGGATGTGAACCTCACTGAATTTTTGATCACCATCAAGCCATCCAGATGGTTGGAGACAGTCATCTCCTTCAACCGGGAAGACTGCCCCATCCCTTCAACTCGACCAGGTAGGTTTCCTATTGTCGTATAACCAACTATAAATAATTGCAAAGTCAATCGAGTTTTAGTAGATGGTTCTGACCAGAAATACTAATCTGCCTTCCACGTAGGTCAAGCACTCCAAACCAAAGGTGGCCCCAAAGCCCTCCGACCAAATCAAGAAAGTTCCACTAGACAAGGACGATTCTCTAGAAAGCTCCAAAGCGTCATTTGGACTAAAAAATGATAGCACAACCTTCCAAAAGGTACTGGTCGGGGCAGAACTCGATCCTAAATAGGAAGAGTTGCTCATCTCCTTCCTCTGAGCCAATTCGAAGGTATTCGCTTAGTAATCATCTGATATGCCCGGAGTACCTAGGGAGGTGATCGAGCATAGGCTAGCTCTCCGTCCTAACAAAAAACCGGTCAAGCAAAAGCTAAGGCGCTTTGCACCAGATCGGAAGGAGGCAATCCAGTTAGAGATTGATTATAGCAAGCATGAGTACACAACTGTACTCGCAAGTCATACCACAGAATGCAATGTATACATGATGGCTTATTCCAAAGGAATGACTTCTGTGGTTCTTTCGCAGAAATGCAAAATTTGCAAGTGAATATGAATAATAGATTAAAACACAATTTAAAACAAATAAACAATATTAATTTAACAACTATTTTCACAAAGAATTCAAAGACTAATCAAATTATTCACACAACCATATGACTTAGATCACACAGCTCCATTCCCAAATATTTTATGAGAATCTACCCCTCGTGTAAAATCCCCGAGAATGTCCATGATTGCGGACGCGGCTATTTGAATAGATTGATTAACACTCTACAGAGGTTGTACACTTTACCCACACAATATAATCAGTGTAGTTAGCACTAATCATAACAAAATGTTTCGGAAACTTCATCTCAAACATTGACACTCCTGATGTGTTTTACTGACAACACTAACACCACACAGGAAATTAGCCCATTGCACACCGTTGAATAGGGAAGTGGCGAACCGTCCTACGATGTGAATCACCACAGAGATAGAAACACACCTCTACCCAGGCACAAAGCATAACCTACTACCTGAGTAGTCAATGTCGAGACTCCATAACTTACTAAGTTAGGCCCGTCCCACACCAGGCAGTGGTCATACAGGTGAGGCTCAGTTCAATGGCGCATGAAGTTAAGTCCTTAATTGACCATGGCAAGACTTCCAATTTCTAACTAAACAATCATTCTTTTCAAATCCCAAGCACTAAGCTCCACCATATCACAGAGTTTCCACCACTTGCCTTAGTCTAAATCTTTTCCCACCCTGTTGGTTAAGTGCTACACATGCCATCAACGAGTAATAGCACACAACGCACAAAGTTTTATCACAAAGTTCCATAGTCACTTAGTCACATTCATATTTGCAACTCACATGAAATGATGACTCGTGGCACGGCTAAGCAATTTACTCGTATCTAACCAACCCACACTGATGCGATGGTAATACCAACTAAATAATAACCAATCTAGAGTGACAAAGATCATGACATAACAATAGACAAGGTGGATATAAATAATTTGGATTAATAACTAAAAACCCAAAAGCATTTAAATAAATACTTAAAGTAAATGCATTAATTTGAATCAAGGTAATTTTGAAAACTAGGTTCAACATGATCAAAGGTACAACTTGCATTAGAATAGATCTTGGTACTAATCTTGGCCGTGGTGAACTCCTTCTTCTTCGAAATTCCCCGAAGAATCAATGTCTACTCGCAAACAAAGTAAATAAACAAAATAAATAAATAACAGATATAAAAATACTCAAAAAATTAAATAAAAATTTTAGTGTGTCGCCGCCCTCACCATTGAGCCACGCCCACGCCACCTCATCGCCGCGTCAGCCCAGCTCCTCCGTGTCACTCACGTGGCAGCCACGTCAGCGTGCACACATGACAATCTAGATCCAAACAGTGAGCCGGTTCGGTAGACCAAGTGCACTGTGAACGGTGAGGCTGATATGTGGGCCCCACACGTCAGTATTTCCTTTTTCTTTTTCTTATTTCGAAAATCCATTGCTGACGTCGTCGTTGTGCAATAATCCTATTTTTCTTTACAGAAATAATTCGAAAATTCAGAATAATCTAATATTAGGGTTTCTTTTAGATTCAAACTTTCAAAGCCCATATCTTTTGCATCCGAACTCCGTTTGAGCCCATTCAAATTTCTAAATTCATGATATAGTTATCTGAGATTTTTTTTAGCAATCTAAGATAGGTAAGGAGCAAAATCTGAGAACTTACTTAAGCTTTCATAAACCATTTGATATTTTGAAACTAAGTTTTTCAAAACATCCTAAAGACGACCAAGCTAGGGCTTTCTATGGTCAGTATGGCTCTATACCAACTGTGTGAGGACCCGGGAAATTCGACCTGTAATGCTTAACCATCCACTTGGTCCTAGCATCGCAAACAAAATATCCCGTGCCTCGAGATACATGTACATCCCAAGAACTTGCAGTACACATACCCCTTTACAAAATTATGCATCAATTCCATTCAACACATAGAACCGAAGCACAACTAAGCAAATCAAAAGACATACAATATAGAGTTATTACAAAAGGGGCCGACCGGCCAAATAACATCTAAAGAGTTAAATAAATAGCGGAAGCAAAAAGCCATAAGATGGCGATAAACAAGAGCCAATTAGTGTGCCTTTAACCCACAAGGCAACCAACCGGACCGCCAACCTAGTTGTCAAACCCACCGCACAGCTCACAAAAGTGGATCCCTTGGGGATCAGCTTCCTCCTCTACAACATTTAATTAAGCAAAACAAATGAGTACAAAAATATATCGCAAGACTTACATGTAGTGTAACAGCCTATACATAGTTACATGCAAGCTTATTTAAGTGGAGGAGGCTCTAGACACATTTTCAGCATAAAGCAAGTTTTCGTTTGCAATAATGTAATAGATTTAAAGCAATCTCACAATCTGTTTTTATTGGACAAAAACAGCGAGATAACAAGTAACAATAATAACAAGACATCCTGGAAGTGGCTAACCCAATAGCCACCACAACAATAGCATGAATTCCCTATTCATACCACCCACATCAAGTTTTAATTAAAGGTTATAGTCTAGTTCTTGCACGACCTTACCAAGCATGTCCATAACCTAGGACGAGGCTATTCAAATAGTTTGAACCCTGCAGGGGTGTACCAATGTACCCACACGCCAGACCGCCTTTTCGCTATATGATTAAGCACACTTCCTTTGGTATGCCGGCATGGCTAAGTCCTATGAGACATTTCTAATATTGTGTATTAACTATGAGTCGCCCGTATGGATAGAAACCCATACGTTGAGACAGAGTCATTGTAAAGCCGAAAGTCAACTACCACTGTAGGGTAAAGCTCCCAGACAACTACAATGCCCTTCGGTGTGGAGAACCTAAACAGGATTCCACTCCAGCTGACCCAACACATAACCACAAGTTTCTATTTCAACACCACCCACACACACAACCTCCTGTGGCTCGGAGCTAACACACGCCAAAGTACTAAGTCAAGAGAGGTCCCATATCCCTCTCATGTGGTTAGCACGCATAATCGCCTGGCTTAGTGACACAAGTAACTCGGTCCTTGTTGACTCGGGCACCATTCCAGTCACACCATAAGATCACACCATCAACCGTTGTGCCCAAGTCTCAAACATTTCATTTTCAGTTTCAGTTTTTGACTTTACAAAGTAACAAAGCACAAAGTGCTAAGCATAATGGTAATAATAATTTTGTGTGATCAAAGTTATCGACTAAGTCGATAACCGCATAATTCTACCAATAGCTAATCATTCCTAAGCATGACACCGTAAAGATAATAAAAGAGCATAATTCAACCACCGGACTCTAATTCACCGGCGAGATTAATAACTTATGTTTTGTGGCAGGGGATAAACAATTTAAGGGCAACCATGCAATAGGAATAACTACCTCTAATCGGGAAAATAAACTTTGACACAAAAGCATGCATACATACAATTTGTAAACAAAGTATTAGACTTTAAAAGTAATGGGATTATTATGATCAAACTGCTTGCCTTGTTGGATTTGCTCAGTTTGCTGCAGAGGAGCACTTTTGTTATCAACGAACTCGTCGGCACCTAATCGAAAAGAACAAAAAGAACCGATAAGAACAAAGAACACCGAAAAGACTTAAAAACCAAAGTCAACCAAAATCTATGAAATTTACACAGAAGGTAGAGCATGATTTTTAAGGAATTTAGCAACAAGAACCAGTTGATTTGGATTCTCAATGCAAAAGTTATGGCTAAAACAAATCTGGCCGGCTGGAAAAATGCTGGAAAATTCACTTCGGTTACTATTCATCCGAAATTAAATTTTTGGCACAAATTTCCAGAGAGGTGTTGCACCTGAAATTTTTATGGTAAACAGAGCACCTCATAAGATGAACAACACAATTTGATTCACCTCATTTGGAGCTAGGATGCATTTTCTATGATTTCTCAAAGACATGAAAAAGTGCATAATACAAATGCAACCACATAAACTTAAAAGATAACAACATGCCTAAAACCTATTCTACAATTAAGCACCTTAACAGAGGAAACCACCAAAGTTTATTTCACTCAAAAAGGAGCTACAGAGAATTACTTATGCATTTTTCAAGCTAATTGAATTTTTAAAGCACTAAATAAAGCTAATCTGAATTTAAATCTATTAACACAATTTTTTGGAGCCAAACTGAGCTTACAACCATTTTTAGATTAAAGCTTAGTTAAAACCAGAAGTAACAAAATTTGAATCAATCGAAAAGGGTTTAAAGTGAATTAGTTATGAAATCTTGAAGTTTAATACAATTTTTAGTTTAGAAATAAAGCTTATCGGGCTTTTGAAATAAATAAACTCAAAGGAAACACGCGGCAAAACATGGGCCATCGAGATTGAATCGAACGGCCCAAGCGCACGGGAGCACAGCACACGTGAACGCCTGCGCTCAACCTCAGCGGTTGGATTAGATCCAACGGTCCACAACGGAGGATACGTTCGGAGGTCTGAACGTTCGTGCGAACGTGGACCGTTGATCTAAAGATGGACAGCTCAGAGCGAAGTAGCGTTCGGACGGTCCGAATGTTCCAGCAAATCTGAGCCATAGATCTAAAGATGGACGGCCCACGGCGAATGCAACACAGCACACGCGCAAAGCCCACGCGAATCCCAGCCGTAGATCAAGAATTGGATGGCTGAGGCTCGGTGGACCGAACGTTCACAGCAATCTAGATCGTTGGATCTAGATCAGACGGTGAAGGTTCAATGGTCCGAACGTTCACATGATCACAACCGTAGATCAAGAAATGAACGGCTGAGGCTCGGTGGTCCGAACGTTCACAGCGATCTGGGCCGTTGATTTTTGATCCAACGGTCCACGATGACCACAACGTTGCGCACGCGCACAGCTCGGGGGTTAAGTGCGTGGGCCCGCGTGTCAGTGGCACTGATTATTAATGATTTAAACGATGATTAGTATTTAATGAACATGATCTTTGTCCTAAACGACAACGTGACAGCGCGTTCTCGTCCGACAAAATCCCAAGCGAAAAGATTGGCTCACCGCCGGCGACTCCAGCCATGGCGGCGCAAACCAAGGGCATGAATGGGTTCGCCATAGCCTTGCGGACCCACTGGATGTGACCTCGACGGCGACGGTAGCCCAGAACGCTGGCGAGCCAGAGGGGAACGGCGGTGGCATGCACGGCCAAAACCGAAAACAGCCAAAAAGCTAAAGGAGCTCCGCAGCGATTCAAAACAGCGAGTGCCAAGCAACTAGGGACTACTAGGAGCTACCTTAGAGCTGTAGAAGCTCAGAGGTGGCCGGAGTTGCTTCGGCGACGTTGAAGCTTGCTGGCACCGAGGAAGAAGACGTGGAGAGGATGGCCTGAGCAACAAAAACAAGTCCGGGTCATCAAGATAGCTTCAACATAGCCCATGGATGGTCCATGAGCAAAGAATTGAAGAGAGGAGCACCTTACCGGACTTGAGGAAGAAAGGGGTGAACTTCGGCCGAATTTGAACAAACCCTAAATTTGACAATCTCTGTGAATGTCAAACAAAATTAAGTTAGGGGAAATGCTCAAGATAACAAAGGGCGCAAAGTGACGCGAACAGAAGAGAAAATGAACCCTCGAAGCACTGGCAGCGACGAAGAGCTCCACGGGCCGACAATGGTGATTTGGAGATTTTTGGTGGTTTGAGCACAAGCAACCCGAGAGGAAGCCAGGCAAAGCCGAAAAAAGATTCAAAGAGGGGTTCAAGGCTTTATATAGCCGGGGAGCAAGAATTGAGCTAGGGCAAAGCTCCATGGTGAGCTCGGTCCACGCTCTGCCATGGGCAAGCTGAGGGGACGGGAGCAGCTAAAGAACGGCGACTTTGGGGTGAAAGCTGACCAGCAATTAATGCATAGCAGCAAAGAGCCGTTGAAGGACGCCAAGGAGGTGACCAGGCGCTGCTGCCCACTCCATGGCAGCTTTGGCACACACGCACGCGCGCGAGGAAGAGGAAGATGACCAGGATTGGTGAGGGCCCACCGGTCAGCGAGACAAACAAAAGGCTCGAGCCCGAAGTGAACTAAAGGGTTGAGCCAAACCAATTGATTCGGGTCAAAGATCTTGACCGTTAGATCAGAATCCCACGGCCACGATGCACACGCCACTTTTGAAGCTGGCCCAGTGCAGTTAGGCGGTTGGGTCGAGTCAAGACCGGGGTCGGGCTCGGACCCAAGGAATAGTGCAACAGATTTAGGATTTGAATTTAAGCTGAACTTGGAAGAATTTTTAGAGGTAGCAAACTAACTCTAAAAATTCTGAAATTTTGACTGGAGTTTCCTCACTCCAGGATTAACCTTACATAAAATTTCTAGAGATTTTCATGCACAGAATTTTTCTCAAGAAATTCTTCAAGGTTTGTCTTAGGGTTTGACCAAAGGTCAAACCGGTTTGACTTGCCTCCAAAAATTATCAAATAATTTCTAAAAATTATGAAATTTTTCAGAGGAGTCACACAGAATCCCTAGAACCAGGGAAAAATATTTCCATGGGTTGAACACAAGATTCTCACAAGGTGGTCATGACTTTAGTCAATTGGAGATTTAGATTTTTGATTTCCCACAATGCCTTTAGAAGAATTACAGAAAAGTTCAAAAACTTCAAAATGCAAGAAAAGTTTTAATTTCTACTCATTTTCTTACATTTGAAACACGCACCCAGATTTAGGATGTTACAGGTTGGTTCGCCGCGTCCCTGTAAAACGGTGTGTGTCATACCTATCGCTGTGTATGGCTTGGTATGATGGTTCGTAAGCACACTGGGAGTATCAATGCTTGAGATGAAGTTTCTGAAATGTTTTGTTATGACTAGTGCTTGCAACACTAGTTGTATCTTATGGGTAAAGTGTACAAACTCTGCAGAGTGTTAAATCAATCTATTCGAATAGCCACGTCCGCGGTCATAGACATGCTCGGGGATTTCACACGAGGGGTTGATTTTCATAAAAACCTTGGGAAGGGAGCTATGTGATCTAAGTCATATGGCTATGTGAATAACTTGTTTAGGCTATGTGTCTTTGTGAAATCAAACTGTTAAATTATTATTGTTATTTGTTTTACTTTATGTTTTCAATCTATTATTCGTATTCAAGTTGCAAAAGTTGCATTTCTACAAAAGAACCACAGAAGCCATTCCTTTGGAATAAGCCTGCATCTATACATTACATTCTGTGGTGTGACTTGCGAGTACGGTTGTGTACTCATGCTTGCTAAATCAAATCAACAGAAGAGGAGGAGTCATCGCCTGCTTTCGAGGAGGAGTTCGTCGAAGGTTCTTGATCGTAGGGTCTTGATCCCAGTCGGTTGCCTGTGGTGAATTGATGGGATGTCGTTGCCGTTTCTGTTTCCACTGCTATTTAATTCTCTATTAGCCCTGTGTGGCATAATAAGTGTAAACTCGACCATAAGGTCAAAATCCTTATTTGTTAATCAAATTACTCGTTTATGCTATTATTCGCCTTGTATGGATCGATATTCATCTATGTTGAAACTGTGTGCACTAGCGTGATCCTGGACTAGTGCATTATAAACATAGGGTCCAAAATTGTATTTTTGGGTCCCGACATTTGCGCCCCAACTCATCACTCCCCAGCGCCTTACTCTCATCCGTTCTCCTCCCCACCCGAGTGCCCCCGACCATGACGCCGCCGCCCGACCCCATCGCCGACGCCACCCTTCTTCCCGTCGCCGCCGGTTGTGACACCACAGTTCACTGCACAAGACACTCGTACGATAAGAGTGTCTTGTGTAGTGTCACTATCGTGCCACAACTACGGTGACGCTGCCGGCCTCTTCCTCCTCCCCTCGGCGTGCGCGACCCCGGCTACCTCTCCACCGAGCTCACCCTCGGCTACCTCACCACCGACACCGGCAATGTCAAGTTAAGACAGTTCTATCACCTATTGGTTTGTGCTGTTGGTATTCATGTGAACCAAACTGCAATGTGGGCTACCTTGTCGGTTGATGGTCGGTTTGGACGCCCTTGGCCTTGCTGTCTTGCTATCTTGCCCACTGTGACTGCTGGCTGGCTAGATGGATGGATGGATCTGGAGGTGGGGAATGGGGTTTTGTTCAGGTGTGACTGCTAGTACTGCTACTTGTGGATAGAATGTTTGTATGCTCTGTGTGATTTGTTTGTGCCTAGCACTAGGAGGTATTGCAAATTGGTATTTGTATGCTCTGTTGAACTGCTCAATCATGTTAATAGTCTTATGCTAAAATTGAATTGATAATTAGTTCATATTTGAGCTCTAATGAATTGCTAACTATTGTCACTTTGATCTTCAGTTTATCAGTTTGAGGCCCAGTAGTTTGGGGCTTCCTCCTCCCTGGACTCAATTTAGTTTCATGCTTGAGCTTGTTTTGGTTTACTGATGTGAGTTGATTATTTACGGATGTGGGTTAATTTATTGATTAAGCATGGTAAATGAAATAGAGGTGGGTTAATGCATGGTGGAGGTGTTGCCGCCGGTATTGCGCCGCACTGAGGTAACTACTCCCCTCTACTCCCTATCGCTTTTCCTCCCCTTGCTCTGTGATGTAAACTGAGGGCTATTAGTGTATGTGCATTCTGTGCATCTTGCTTAGTTCATGCTGTGGGTTCAGATGGGGCAAAACATCAGTCTGTACACATACAAATTTTTGTACATGTAACTAATCTTATGGTATGTACCTATATGGTATTCTACATTTGAAAGCTACAATTAACTTTTCAGATTTGTAAAGGTTAGGCTAATTTGTAAAGCTGCAATTAACATACAAATTTCTAGAATTTTTACCTAGCTTGTGCCTCTGATCATCAGTTATTTATTAATTGGTGTGTATTCTATTCCAAAACAAGACCAAATAAGTCAAAACTACTACAACACCTCTTCACATGTCTCTCACCATTCATTTCACCTTTGTCTGTGTAACCGTGTTCATGCTGGTCAAGTTCTCCTCCCTTGCGTCCTAGGTATGTCCTACCATTCTATTCCTGGTCTCTTCTCTATAAAGTCTCCAAGAAATGGCTGCTTGTGCTTTTAAAACTGGCTTCATATATATATATATATATATATATATATATATATTTATTTATTATTATTAGTTTCACCACTTTAGGGGTTGTGAAGAGGATGAGACAGCAGCCACGGGCAACCTCATCGAGCCTGCAAGTTTAAGAAGCATGGCTGCTAGGAGAGCGCGTGGACATCCAATTACCGGATGTCGCCGATGGGTAGTTGGACTTGACATCAAGGAATGGTTGGTTCAGCGATACATGAAGCCACTTCCTAGTCGGAAGTGACTTCATGTATCGACAACCAATCATTCCTTGATATCAAGTCAAATTATCTATGTACGACATCCGTGTAATTGGATGTCCACACGCTCTCCTTGCAACCATGCTTTATAAACTTGCAGGCTCAATGAAATTGCCCGTAGTTGTTGTCTCATCCTCACGACCCCTCGAAAGTGGCTTGGGGAGTATGAACAATATAATTAATATATATATATATATATATATATATATATATATATATATATAAAGTCGGTTTTAAAGGCACAAGCAGCCAGTACTTGGAGACTTTATAAAGAATATGTATCACAGACGATTTCATCTACAAACCATCTGTGATACATCAACTGTCACAGATGGTTTTATTTACAAACCGTCTGTGCTAGTCAGATATCACAGACAGTTTTATCTACAAACCGTCTATGATAGTCAGCTATCACAGACGGTTCTGAGTTAATAACTGTCTGTAATAGTCTTCACCACAAACGGTTCTAAAACCGCCTGTGATGACTATGGGTCATTATACTACCCATAAACTCAAATGGCTCAGGGAACAGACTGTGATGATGTTTTTGAACCGTCTGTAAAGAACTTTTCTGTAGTAGTGCCCGAAGAATCAACGTCTACTCGTAAATAAAGCAAATAAATACATAATGGAGAGAAAAGAAACTCCAAAAATTAAATAAAAATATCACTAAAATAGAGCTCAAATTTAGATGAATTTAGAAATTTTAATGGGCTCAATCGGAGTTTGGATGAAGAAGATATGGCTTTTAGAAGTTCTAAATCTAAAGAAATACTCAAAAAGGAATTTCTGGGATTATTCCGAATTATTTTTCTACTGAAAAATTGGAATATGACGCAAGCATGACGTTAGCCCTGGTTTTTGGATTTAAAATAAATCCATGAAAAGACTGCTGAGGATGACATATATATGGGCCCTCGGTCCATGGACCGGGTTCACGAAGATGGGCTCTAGTGTTCGAGTTCATGCAATCATGGAATAGTCAACTGACACGTGGAGCCCACAAGTCAGTGACTTAGCCTGTGGTGGAACAGATCCACGCGGGGATGGATCTAGGGTTTGGCTGGTTGTGCCACGCACGTGCACATGTGGCGTTGACGGGGACGCCACATAGGCTGACACGCACGCACGGAGCTGACATGGTGGCTGACGTGGGCGACAAGGACACGGTGGCGCTCGAATCTCGACGGTCTCCGATGAACGTGGCTCCTCGCCGACGATGGGTGGTACCGGTGTGAAGAGGACGTTATTGCGAACTCATTGGTGCCCTTACTGGTGCTTGAAGACCACGGTGGCGACCAGCAGCGAGGTTCAAGCGTAGAAGAAGGTTCGGCTATTGTCGAGAAACCTCTCCGGCGATGCTATGGCGAAGTTGTCGAACCCGGGAACGAAGTATCCTAGATTCTCTGTGTTTCATACACTAGTCCAAGAATAGCTTGTGTACACAGTCAAACAAAAGTGATAGCAAAATCATGTCACACATTTATTAATTGATAATCAGTGTTTATTACAAAATTAGGCATAAGGACAAATATAAAGAAACAGCGGAAACAAAATAAATAGGTAGGTCACATGATTCGCCACAAGCAATCATCTGGGGGCGTAGCCTAGTCGTCCGGATCCTCGTCGTCTTGGTAATAATCTTCACCTAAATAAATTTTATTCAGCAATAGTAAGCACAACTTCCGTGCTCGCAAGTTACACCTAATAACATAATATAATGCATGCAAGTGTAATCAAGTGAGGCTAACAGGGTTCATTTTGCATAAAATAGCATTTTCAGTTTTAAATACTCATACTAAGTTTTAAGGCAATTTTTACTCTATAACTAAAATCAAATTTTAAATTGCCAGTTTTATAGTGGATAACCTCCATAAATGAATGGTGAAGGATACCCTCCTATCATATGGCTGACCGCCAATTTTACCACAAGGATTAACCATCCTAAAATTATTTGCTAAAACCATTTTAAAATTAAAACCAGATTCTAACTTGGAGTGGCCTTGCTCAGCATGTCCATGACCGTGAACACGGCTATTCAAATAGTTTCTACTCTGTAGAGTGTGTACAGCTTTACCCACAAGTGATAATTATACTGTTAGACATGACATGCTTTCGAAGGCGTACGACTAAGAGATTATCATGAGGCTTTTACAATGTTCTACCCCAAAGTTAATATGCCCACTAAGGTTTCACTTCTATTGGGCTAATACCCGCTAGAAGCCCCCTCTTGCGCTAAGTGGGACTACTATCAAACCGATACCCGCACATCAACATGGCATAAACAACAATGAGGTATTACAAATTAATAAGCCTAATCTGTCCCATTCCAGACATATGGTGGTATGGTGGGGCATAGCAAAATACACTCGAAGACCGGTTGTTAACTGAGTTGGGCAACATTCCACAACCCAGGACCCGATCATTGAAATGAATCGATTCTATGCATTGACGTGCACCACACCAACATCCATTATGCTCAAGTCTAAACCATTTTATTTTATTTCACAAGTAAAATCATTTTTCTAAACTTTCTATGGTACGACAATACCATAGACTCAATTTGAATCAAATTCGAATATTTTGACTAAACTCTCCTAATTCAAGATTTTGGTCTAAGCATTGTCTAAGCATATAATCTTTCAAATTTTATTTTATTTTATTTTGACTCTGGTGATAAGGGAATGACTCTTCAAACAACAATATTGGTTGTACAAAAGAAATAGATTAACTAGGAATTTAAAACAGGAATTTAAAATAACTGAATAGAATTATGCATGCAATAATAATTTAAAATAGAATTAAATAAATTAAAATAATAGGATCAACATCGTCAAAGGTATAATTTGCCTTGCTCAAATTCTTCTTCTTCAACTAACTCAGGTTCATCAGAATTGTCGAAATCCATACGTGAAAAAAAAGCCAAATTCAACTAAATTCAAATTAACTCCAAATTAAATCATTTTAGTTTAGTTGGCTAGATCTTGAATTTATATGAATGTAGAAATTTGAATTGCTGAATTTGGAGTTCGTATGAAGAAGAACGAGCTCCTAGATGGTTAAATCTAAAGAAAATACCCTAAAAAGGAATTTCTGGAATTTCCTGATTTATTTTTCTAAAGGAAAATCGATTAATGACGCAAGATGATGTTAGCATCCAAAAATCAATTTCTGGCTGAATTATTTTCCTACGCGAAAACCTATTCTATCACTAACATGTGGACCCCATGGTCAATAGACCAGGTCCACGGCGCGGTCAAAGTCCACGGTGGACTCGATCCACGAAACAGTGAACAGGGGAGCATGTGCTGGCGCAGTTGCTGACGCGGGCGGCCACGTGGCTCTGACTCAGTGTAAAGGGATGGTGTGGCGCTGATTTGGCAAAGATGTGGACGTGCCACATAGGCCCGTGGCCGGCGATGCTCCAGTGATGGGCTCGCCGGCACTCTGTGCCACGGCGAGCCACGCGAGGGTGTGCAAAAGCGAGAGGGGGTTATGGCGATTCGGGTGCTTACCAAAATGGCGGCAGAGTGTGAT
The DNA here is from genome assembly GCA_036346405.1 of Phyllostachys edulis. Classification (NCBI taxonomy): domain Eukaryota; kingdom Viridiplantae; phylum Streptophyta; class Magnoliopsida; order Poales; family Poaceae; genus Phyllostachys; species Phyllostachys edulis. Next base: position 8,996,852 of record CM070558.1, read on the forward strand.
GAGATGGCCGGCGGCGAGCGAAGATGCGGTGATGGCGCTCTGGTGGTCTTCGGCGATGAAGTGGCGGTTTTGAATGTGGAGTCAGGGTCGCCGGAGAGGACCTGACGACGCCGGAAAAGACGAAGAAGGAAGCTTCGATTACCGCCGTAAAAACTTAAAATACAGGTGCTAGAGAAAGAGAGGGGCTAGGAGGGTTGGGGGGTTTTGGTGAGGTGGAGGAGGGGCTCCCGGGACATACTTAAATAGTGGCCGAGGAGGGGTGGAACGACGTAGGGCGCAAGTCAGCCGCGCGGTGATGGCGTTGAGTTTTTGGCAATTAAGGGCAAGAAACGGAAGGAGAGAGAAAAAGGCGGGTGCGGAAATGACAAAGTTTAAATGCGCACAAAAATCAGGGATTACATCGAGATTTCGCTGAGTATAGAAGGTCTCCGAAGCGCAACAATTGCGGACAGAAAGGAAAGAAGTCGGGGAAGAAAGGAAGGAGGAAGAAGGTGACGCAGGCGGGTGACGTCAGCGGTGGGACCCACCTGGAAGTGAGCCGGAGAGAAGCAGGTGAGAGAGAGAGGAGTGGCTGACACACGGCCCCGCGTGTCAGCGAGATAGGGAGAGAGAGGCGTGCAGGTGAAACGGGCTGAGTGGGCCGGAGGCACGGGAAAAGGAGGTTGGGCTAAGGAAGATTCGGCCCAAGGACTATTTCTGTATTTTTATTTATTTAGTGATTTAATTAATTCAGTTAATTAATTTTGGCTTTAGAAAATATCAAATAAAGTCCAAAAATTATGGAAAAATTCATAGAAATTCCCTGAGATATTTTGGACTTAAATAAAATATTTCTAACTTATAATTGGTAATTAATTTTGTAATTAATTTAGTTTGACTTTGAAATAAATAGGAAAAAAGCTTTTAAAATTTTAGAAAATTCCAAGAAAATAGTTAAATTTTATTTTTAACTGGAAAATGAAAATTGGGCTGTTACAGATGTGGAGGAATGCTGGAGGTAGCTCTGGTGACCGTGAACTCGGTGGTGCGGTCAACATCGGCGAGGTGACAAAGACGGCGGCGGAATTTGAAGAAACAACTGCGGTGGCCAAAACCCTAAAACTCCTAATGCGGCGGTGCTAGGGCTTGAGAGGCGAAATTGGTCGAGGGTTTGAGGGGCAGGGGCAAGGGCGATCCTCTTGATTATCTACAGAGTGTTATTCTCGTGCATCAGATTGTTCCCAGTCTTTCACAGTTAGAAGTATATCCACCATCTCACTCATGAGACTTGTTCTTCTCTCCTCTAATATTTTTCCAAAAAAATTGAAAGTAAACTCGGAGGAAACCGTGGAGACAGGAGCAGTTAACACATCCCATGCTAATACGGATAGCACTTGATATGTTATCTTATATGGTCATACCACCATTGCAAAATTTTGAAGTCATCTTCCTGGTAATCCATCGTGTCACTATCCAGATAGGTGGATAGTTCCCCACTCCTTGGATGGACGATTTGTCTTGCTTCAAAACCTAACACTATAGAATTCGAACCCCCTAGACTTGGAGGAAGAACCTGCACCCCATGTTTTGCCCCACACATTTGTCTTCTTACCTGTGGTGGGTGGTACTAGAGGTCATTAACGACCTGAAACTTATGTTCGTACGTTTGATAAACCTCAAAAAATTTAGTACGAATATCTGCAAAATAGTTAGAATAGTCTAGACCTATAGCATCACTAAGAAGTTGGAGAACATTAGCAAATCCTTGAATTTTACCTTTGGGATCTAAAATACATGCAAATGCATATAGAAATGGGATTCCTTTCCAACATTTCAAGTATTTAGTCTTCATAGCAATGATAGCCTCTCGTAAGACTGTTTCATTTTCATAAGCCTTCAAGTGACTAGAAATTTCAAAAATATTATGCAAAATTAAAGGACATGTTGGATAATACACAATGGATAAACCAACATTGGAATCATAAAAAAGTTCCAAAAACTGAAGTAACTTCTCGACAACATACCAATCTTGCTTAGTCAATAGTGTACTACCGTCATTGCTGCGATAGTGCGTGGGAATAAAAACAGAAAATGTGCTCTTATATGGTAAAAGTCTCTTAAGCATTAAGTAAGTAGAGTTCCATCATACCGACATGTCCAAACCAAAATTTCTTGGATGTACATCCATTACCCTGCAAAAGTTCATACATGTTGCTATTCGTTGGTTGGAATGATTTAAGAAATATATCACATCGCGGAAAGCTTTAATATACAGATCCAACATCTTCAAACCACATTTAACTATAAAATTAATAATATGATAGGTGCATTGCTAATGTCGCAAGAAGGATTCAATGTATGTACTAAATAACGGAGTGAGAATATCCATTGCCCTAGAGTTTGCGGTGGCATTATCTAAAGTTATTGAATTTTTTTTATAAGACCAAAGTCTTCCATGACTTTGATAACACAGTCTGCAATATGCTCACCCGTGTGTGCTACATTAATTAATTTGAACCCTATAATTCTTTTTTTCCATTTCCAGGTTGTCGTTAATATAATGAGCAACTACACTAAGATAACCCTCCCTAGGCCAACCACTCTATCTGTCCAAGGTCAAAGCCATCGAAAATGGATAAGCACTAAATAGTTCTTTTAATTTATCACAGTTTTCATTATAGTATTTAACTAGATTCATAGTTGTTGTCTGTCTATAAACGATAGAAAATCTAAGATTATGTGCGGTCCTAATGTAATTTTCAAATGATTTAGACTTGCCAAAGTTTAAAGTTTGATCATATGAAGCAATTAAATGATAAAGAGATTGATGAGCTGCCTTAGGACTATAATCTCAACTACGTACCGTACCGTTGGGGTTGTACTGCAGCTGCACCTGCCTCATGGCCAATCTTTGCCTTGCTATACATCTTACAGCATGTCTAAACAAGTGTTCCATTCCACTTGAAGACTTTGCGGACAATTCATGTTTACAAATTTTACAAACAACATAACCTGAACTCCTTATCCGTCTAGCTTGGTTGTCTTATCAAAATCTTCTCGGACTCTCGATGTACTCGACCTAAATTTCTTTACTCCGGTGCTTGCAGATGCAAATGCACTCGTAGAGCCTGATGATGATATTGTTGCTTGCTCTTGCGATTGAGTTGGGGCCGACATTCTGGAAGGATGCAAGATCATCCGATGAAATTCTGAAATCACCAATAGCAAAACTCTCATAATTTTCCATTACAAAAACTGTAAATCGAAAATTACACAATTATTTATTTCATATTAGTATAACCAATAAGAAAAATAAAAATATGCAAAAATAAGTATTATACCTCTTTTCCTGACTGCAACTAGATTTCGTATTTTTGAATATTTGGCACATTTTTTTTTAAATTTTGCCAAATTATCACAAAATGAATCTAAATTTGCACAACTGAATTCAGAGAAGGGATTGAAGAATGGATTGGTGCTACATGAGGGGGGTTATGTTGCCTATTTATAGAAAAAAAAGGGTTTTTTTTTTAAAAATCATATTTTTGAAACTCTCCAACGACTAAAAATTGAAAATTCTGACTGTTACCGTGCCTAAACAAGCATAATCATACCAACATGTCATATCGTGCTATGCCTTACCGTACATATACGGGCCCAACGGTGCTAAACGAGTTAATCGTGTCGTGTTGTGCCAGGCCGGACTGACCCAGCAAGTACGGCGTGGTGTGCCTAGTTGGGCCGGGTCGGCCCACTGGGCCAGAGTGCCGATCCAAATATGACACACCTAGTTGGATTGTGTTGTACCTAGACCAGACCTATAGTTTTGTGACGTGGACCGACCAGATAAACACAACCTATTTGGACACCTCTACCACGTAGTGACCTGCAGACTGCAGGACTCGCAGAATTCCATTTCTACTTGTTTTTTCTGCATAATTTTGCCTGCACTTTTTTTAGTCTTTTTTATCCACTAAACACATGAAACAAGGTAATAATTATGGTTAGTGGTGCGTCACTGATCAATCGATTGCTTCCACTTGGATCTGTCTCTGGCATTGGCACGTCAGTCTTTCGTTGCCTCTTGCAACATGTTCACTCACAAATTACAATTTCATTTTTTTAGAACTACAAATGAAAATAAAATATATTTTCCTGTGTTACTGAACTGGAGTTACGGATGAGCACACGCCATGCAGAAGCAGAAGACACTGTCAAGATCGGTATAGGCACAGCATTTGTGTGAGTCCTCTGCTAGAGTCTAGAAGTGAGCTAGCCTTTCTTTTCCTCACTGTACATGCAGTAAGCATGCATGCAAACACTGCAGCTAACTGAAAAAGCACTATTCAGTTCTTATGAAACATGATTCAAAGCTGTTTCTTTTCTCTCGTCCATCTGCAAAGAAGAGAAGAGAATGAAGAAAACAAAAATTTAGGATCAAGTCACTACATGTGAATAATCTATGCTATTGCTATGGTCTCCTTTACATAATTTCTATGTGCATAGTTTCTTACAGAAAAGAAAAAGAGTAACTGTACGTGTGAGTGTGAATCCACTGCAATTCTGTAAAGGATACAATCTGCAGCTCTGGACCACCAAAAAGCTTCCTTTATGCCTCAACACCGTGGATTACTCGAAACATAGTTTCTTACAGAAAAGAAAAAGAGTAACTGTACGTGTGAGTGTGAATCCACTGCAATTCTGTAAAGGATACAACTGCAGCTCTGGACCACCAAAAAGCTTCCTTTATGCCTCAACACCGTGGATTACTCGAAACAATCAGTCCAAAACACACTTCAGAACAAATCATTTGGAATGATCTGTGGTAGCTTTGTATCTAACAAAGGTACTTCTAGAGTTTTGACTCTTGACAACACAAAAGCGTCTAAATTGTGCGATGTTGACTACTCAGAAGTGGATTGGTCTGTGTCACCAACTCTCATCTGATGATGCTGTTGCCAAATGCCAGAACATTAGCAATCAAAGATCTAGGTACATGGGTGATCCATGATCTTATCTTGACATCTTGCGTCTGACTGATCAAGAAATGCTCCAAAAGACATGAAACGCTAATGTGATTTGAGTACTCAAGGGGATTGATGCGCATGCTCCTCTGCAAAGTGTACATGCGGCAGTTGGTGCAATGGCTTTTCAATTCATGTACTCGGCTGCATGGAAGCATCATCCTCTGCACTCGATCAATGTGAGTAAAGATGGAAAAGAAACACTAAGTCTTCCCTGCACTCAGAAGAGGAGATTAGGTTTAACTAAGGTAAATACTAAATACTGACCAACATATATAGGTTAGTCTTGTAGTTTAGATTTACTTGTCACATTTGCAATAGTACTATGTTTGCTTCATAGGAGGACAGCGACACCACAACTTGAAAAGACTGATTATTGTACTACTAAGAACCCACTTAACAAGAGGTCCCTCGAGTTGGGCTGTACATGTCTGAATGATTGGATAATGGATAAGGCCAGTACGGGCAAACACATGGTGTTGCTTCCTAGCGATTGAGACCGGGCAGATCTGATGCAATTGTAACCGATCGATGTGAAGTTCATCCATTGGAAAGCATCTTATCTTTTCAAAAAAAAAAAAGTTGTAAAGTGTAAACACCTTGTTAGACTGTGGAGTTCATCTCATGGTTTGTGATGAGTAATTGACTTTGATTTGCATACATTGTTGAAGTTTGAGTTTGGTTTGTGGAGTTTGTGTGTGTACAGTTGGAAGGTCCAAATCAGAACGGACCATTGAGTCATACTAGTTTTCAGAGAGAGTGCAAATGATTCTAATGCAATTTTTTTGGACCATTTGGAACAAAATATTTTCCAGTGAGGGTACAAATGAGTGTAAGGCCAGTCGGACCGTCCAAACGGGACCATTGGTTCTGACTATTTTTCAGAGAGTTCGCAAATGAGGTTAAGGCTAGTTTAGACTATTCGACCTATACGAACTATTTGATTGGACCATTTTCCAAGAAAGTTGTAAAGCAGAGTCAAGGTCGTTTGGACTATCTAATGTGGGTTTGGAAGGTCCGGTCGAAGAGGGAGGACCATGCTATCAAGGAATCGATAGCCCAAGCGATTAGTTATTTTTCTTAAGTGGGCGTTGAGTGGTTCATTGGTGTCTTGCTCATGGATTGGTGCATCAAGGTTGCATGATGCATATTTTGGACTAACATATGTCATGTTGTGAAGAACTTATGACCGGAAATTGTTGCTTGATCTATTTGTGTGCAGGTGGCTTGCAATCAACTATGGACAACGGCGAGAAGGACCAGGGCTTGATTAGGGGATTCGAGGTCCAGAACAGACATGGAGACGAGGTCCGAGAAGCATGAAGGTATGTATCCTTTGCTCATCACTTGTGTTAATTGATGTTTATGTGTGTTGTGCGGTGCTACGTGACGGGTCTGCTTGTCGGTGATGGCTGTAGGACTTTGGAGCTACATCGTGGTGAGGCGAACGAAACCGGGACTAAGCTATGAAAGCTTAGGTCCAAAACAGTCAAGGGATAGGGGCTAAGCTAGGAGAGGTTAAGTCCATAACGGTCAGGGTGCCATTGAAAAATGACTGAGGCTAGCGGAGCTGTTACAAGCCATGAAGACAAGGAACCGTAGTGGGAGCTACCGATGGTGGACATGACAGGCAATGGAAAGGTGGACCAGGACTAAGCTCAGAGAGGAGATGAGTTCCATAACGGTCAAGGAAGTCGGGTGACGTCATGGTGGAAGGTGGTACGTCGGGTGACTCGAACTAGTGCAAGTGAGGTGGCGGTCTGGCGACGTCCGGATCTAGAGAGACTTTCCAGTTGGGTCAACGGGCACTTGGACACGTGTGCGTTCATGGAGAAGACATGCAATGAGCTTTGGAGGAAAAGTACTCTTGACCAAGTCAAGGTCAAGCAAAGGCTTTCGAAAGACAAGCAATATATTCCTGGAGGATCCATCTGCTGTGAAGACTTATTATAGCTGTGAGAATGTGTCAATGTTGCGGGGCTCAGTGATAGCTTTCTAATGCATCCAAGAACATGCGAATCGGAGATCGTATGATATATGACATGTTTTGTAAGCGAGTACCGAGTCTACCCGAAATTGTGTTAACAGGTTGTAAGTGTTGAGTGGGTGAGTGAGTTATGTAGCCTATCACCAGAAGATATTTTTGTGAGAGGGAGTGGTTGTCTTGGCCACTACTACAAAGGAGAGGAGATGTATTAGTTGTTAATCTTTTAGGAGATAGGGTTGAGAGAGGTGTAGGTGCTCTTGAGATAGCTTTAGAGAGAGATTTGAGAGGCTCATTGTAGTGAGCGTTTTATCATCCTTAGGCCTATGTGTAACTAGGAAGTTGCTGTAAAATTGTACATCCCCAAGTAATAGAATATCCAAATTATAAACACTTGTTCTTGTCTCTCTTTATGATGGCTTGACTGATTCTTGGTTCTTCTCTTGTTCTTGATCTTCTCTCTTGCTTTTGCCTTGGATTTGGGTGTGCAAGGATGGGTAAGTGATGTAATAGGTAGTTCATGTTCAGATCCATCAACCTAGTGCATCATGTTTGAAGCTTTACCAGTTTTCCCTCTCTGTGTTCAAATTGGCTTGAACTTTGCTTTTGGCGCAAACCTTATAAATTTTCAATTTTGATTTGCTTTTCTAGTGCTATGAATGGTGTAGAATGGATGTGCCAAATCTCAAGTTATTTGGACACCCGAGCACTTCAAGATCAATATTTTTTATTTGAACCCGATTTTAGTGCATTGGAAGTAAAAAAAAGGTCTTAACTTTAGGTTGATCTTGATAGATCCCTTGTTGGTTTAGATTCCTAAGAAGTTGTTCTTGCTCTAAGAATCATCTTTTCTTAGATTAGTGTTTTTGTTTTTGAACCATGCAAGCTTTCTCTTGAGTTCTTGTTGTCCCGTGTGGATCGAACCGTCCAACCAAAAGTCAGATCATCCAATTGGATGTGATTTGGACCATCCGTTCTACGTCAGACCATTCAATTAGGGTGTTCTTTGGGAAAGTTTTTTAAAAAGCCGCTTGTTGGTGTGGTGCCTATTCAACCCTCCATTCTAATCGTCTGCTTGGTAATGGTGGTGGCGGCCCGATGTAAGAGCGACGACGGCGTCTAGAGACAGCGACGATGATGGTGGCCCGAGGTAGCGACGACGGCCCGAGGCAAGAGCGGCGGCAGCATCCCGAGACAGGTGCGGCGGTGGTGTCCCGAGGCAGGGGTGGCAGCGGCGGCCCGACGTAGGCGGCAATGTCCTGAGGCAGGGGCAGCGGCCCGACTGTGAGACCCCGACGTTTATTAGGCTCATAATACTTAGTCATCCGATTGACCCTAGTATTATCAACCAAATAAACCCGGTCTCGAGAGATGTATACTTCCTGAATGCAAGATACATACCTCACAACAAAAGAGTATATCAATTCCATACAACACATAGAACATAAGCAACAAACCGAAGTTAATATTAATATGGAATAGATATTACAAAGAGAGGCCCTTAGGCCAAAAAGCGATAAATACAAAAGATAACAATGAAGCAAAAGTGCCATAAAGATGGCTATAACACAAAGCCAATCAGTGTGCCTTAACCCCTAGGCATCTAACCGGACCGCCAAGCTAGTCGTCGAAGAAACTGCAACACGTAGCACAAAAGAGAGGCTCTTGGAGCTCTCCTTCTTCCTCTGCAACCACAAAAAAAATTACCACAACCACGGGCAGATGAGTACATAAAGTACTCCGCAAGACTTACATGTGAGATAACAGAACTATAAATAGCTACATGCAAGTTTTATTTAAGTGGATGAGGCTTTGGACTCATTTTAGCATAAAGCAACATTTATTTGCAATAACATAATAGATTGAAGGCAATTTGACAAAGCATTTTTAAATGGTTGAAATAACAACGCGATAATAACATAATAACAACAACAAGAACAATCACGAAGTGACTAACCCAAGTCACCACAACAATAGCATGAACTCCCGTTCATACCAACCATGTCAAGTTTTAATTAAAGGTTGTAGTCTAGTCTTGAACGACCTTACCAAGCATGTCCATAACCTAGGGCGAGGCTATTCAATAGTTTTATCCTGCGCAGGTGTACCACTGTACCCACACGTCGACCGCCTTTCCTTTACGCACACTTAGAAGGTGTCTTTGTACAGCTAAGTCCTACGAGACCTTTCCAAAGGATGAATGCTAATTACGAGTGCACAACCCACGGGAGAAGGAGACATCACACAACCTTCCCTAAGCTAATGCTCCCTCCCACACTATACATATACATTTGTTTTGAAAACACACCAACCGAGCTCGCTCATAATTAACACCTCCTAGAGTACTTAGTCAAGAGGGTTCCATATGCCCTCGCGTGGTTAGTACGCAAAAGCGCTTGGCTTAGTGACCCAAGTACTCGGTCCTTAGGGACCTGCATACCACCACATTCCAAAAACCGCACCATCCATCCAATATGCCCAAGTCTAAATCAATCTTTTATTTTCAGCTTTTGATTTTACAATTAATCAAAGCACAAGTGCTGGACATATAGGAGTAATAATCAGTTTTGAGTGATCAAGACCATCGACTAAGTCGATGATCGCCCATTCTACCGATAACTACGCATGTCTAAGCAATTTACATCGAAACTACTAAGTGATAAGAGCTCATCCAACGAGCTCCCACCACAGCAAATAACCTAGGCTCATGGTAGTAGAGGATGAACAATTCCTACAGATTATGCAACTATAGGCTTGCTAGCGACATTTAACACAAAGTAGCATGCATACATAGAAGTAAAACGATATATTAAGCTTTAAAGTAATGGGACAATGATGGAAATGATCAAACTGCTTGCCTTGCTGTTGCTGGTCAATTTGTTGCGGAGGGTCACTCTCGGAATCACCACAAATGTCGAAGCCTAACGGAAAAGCGAGAAAGAACCGATAAGAACGACGAAACACAACAAAGACAGCACAACAAACGAACTCCAAATGCTATGAAAATTTTACAGCAGCAAGACAATGATTTATCATGACTTTAGCAACAAGAACCAATTGATTTGGATCCTCAATGCAAAAGATATGATGAAATCAATTCTGCTCAGCCTACTAAAATACCAAACTGCACTATTCACTAATTTAATTATGAGGCAACATTTTCTATAACAGCAGCGAAGCTGAAAATTTTACTGTAAAACCAGCACCTCATGAGATGAATAACACAATTGAGTTCATCTCATTTGGAGCTATATTGCACTTTCTATAAATTTTCAAACACAAGAACTTGAACAAAATTATAATGCACCAGTTCTCAATTTCCTAACAGCAACATGCTCAAAACTAATTTTCACAGTGAGTTCACTAAGAGAGGAAACCAACAAAGTTGGTCTCACCCACAAATAGCCTATAGAGCATTAGTTATACATTTTACAAGTTAAGTATTGTTTTTGAGTGTATAATTAAAGTGAGTTTTAAAACCTAACGGCAAACTGTGCTCTGGAGCTGAACTCAACTTACAATCATTTTTGGATTAAAGTCAAGTTCAAGACAGAGCTAACACAATTTGAATGACCTCAAATGGATTTAAAATGAGAAAGATATGAAATTCTAAAGTCTATACCTTATTTCAGTTTAACTAAGACCTCACTGGAATTTCTAAAACCCATAAGGACAGGGAGGTCGTGAGCCACAGATCTTAAATCCAACGGCTCAAGATCTCCCAGAGAACATCACATACGCCAAGACGTGAAGGTCCAGAGGTCTGGACCTCTTAGCAACTCACATGCGCGAGGTGAGGGGGAGGTCGTGGCCAGTAGATGGGAGATCCAACGGACCACAACACAAAAAGGAGGTCCGGAACGGACCAGATCTAAATGGGAGGTCATGAGCGGCTCGAGATCAACACGGGAGGTCCTCAGCGGTTGAGATCTTCCAACGGAAGATCCAAACTACCAAGATCTCCCGAGGAAGATCTACATCGTTAGGACCTCACAGGAGGTCTGGGACGGTCCAGATGTTCCAAGGAGGTCATTGATGGTTCAGATCGTCCGAGGGAGGACCTTGACGGTTAAGATCTACCCGGGAGGTCATGAGCAGTGAGATGGCCTCGGGAGGTCCTAAGGGAGGTCCTAACGTCCACAGCACCTCCGGGAGGTCTCGACGGCCACGATTGCGCAAGGGGAGGTCTTGGGCGCTCAGATCTCCTCGGAGGAGGTCTCGACGTCCTGCACCAACGCGCACGAAGTTTTGGACATGAGATAAATGCGCGCTGGACCTCAAGGAGGTTCGCGCGCGCGGGAGGTCTTAAATGCACGCATTAAAGGGTGGATTTAAGGCGCTTAAGACATCCAATGATTGCGATGATTGGGCATTTAAAACGGTGAATTTATGTCCTAAAACGACAATGACACGCTCGGGGCGTCCCAAAAATCCCGGCGCAAAGATGTGGTCATCGCCGGCGATGTAGACCTCGGCCATGAGATCAATGGTACCACCGAGTGCACAATAACGTTGCGCGCCCAGTGGGCCTTCTCTCAACAAATGACGGCGGCTTTGAGCGCCGGGCGAGCCGAGAGGGCAAGGTTGACCAAAGACGGCCAAAATTCAAAACGCAAAATGAAGCTCAGCGACATTCAGCGGGTGCCAAGAACTAAGGGACTACAGGAGGTGTACCGGAGGTCCTAAGGTCTTTGGGAGGTCGTGGAGGTGATGGCGGTGTTGGGGAAGACAAGTGAAGCTTCACCGCCCAAGACACCGACTCAAGCTCCTCTTTGTCCCCCTCTGCAAATGTCCAACAACTCAAGTCAGGACTTGGTCCCAGAGGGAAGGCACAAATGGAAGCAAGGAGAAAGGTGGGAAACCCCAGTGACCCTTGTCCACCGAGGAACTTCAAGTCCAACAATGGCGGCCAAGGAGCTCTGCGGCTTAGAGTTCACAAGCACGATGGGTGAGCAAAGAACAATGGCGTGCAAAGGAAGATAAAGGCACAGTGGGGTGGTTTTATCCTAGGGCAATTGAGGTCGAGACCACCGGCTAAGCTCCTGTGAGCTTGGCCCATGGCACGATCTTGGCATTGGACAAGACTTAAAGTTGACACAATGGCGTGTTTGAGTGACGGAGGGCGAAAAGTCGACCAAGATTAAATGCGGTCGAAGAAAGAGTCATTGAAGTGTACCCCAAGGTCGACACGCATTAATTGCGCCGCCGAGTTTGCCCGCGCCAGAGGAAGGAGAAGAACAGGGAGGTCCTCATGACCGTTGGATAAGACACGGGAGGTCCTAACCATCGGATCTCATTTTGAACCGTTATGTTTTAAGTGGTGGGAGGAGGTCCCACCACACGATCAAGGATGGGAGGTCGTGGCCCTCCGATTTCATGTCGAGAAAACGACGTGGGGAAAGGGACAGAGGTCTAAAGCGTTGGATCTCCATCCAACAGTGCGGACCTCCAGTGAGGACTTAACTTGCACGCGATCAAAAGACATGAGGGGAGGTCGTGGCCTTTGGATTTAAATCCAAGGGCACACAATGACCGGGAGGTCTCGATATGATGCTTAACAGTAAAGGGAGGTCATGGCCTTTAGATTTAGATCTAAGGGCTACGACCTAGGTTAGGTGGAAGGTTTGTTTAGTTTAGGTTGAGAGGAGGAGGTCGGGGCCATGGATCTTGGATCCAAGGGCTATGACCTCACGCAGTGGGATGACCTGACCGAGTATGTTGAGGAGGAGGTCGTGGCGGTTGGATTTGATCCAACGGCCACGACCTCAACAAATGGGATGACCTCATTGCGATGGTTTAACACTCGAGGAGGTCTTTGAGGTTTAACACACGGGAGGTCATGACCATGGATCACCGATCCAACGGCAATGACCTCATGAGGTGGGAGGTCCTCGCGGTGTTGATCATGAGGAGGTCGTGGTGTTGGATGTAAATCCAACCACGCGACCGATCAAGTGGAGATGAGGTCTGCCGAGGTGCGAGACATGGTTGGGCTGGACCAACTTTGAATATGGCTAGCCCAAGGAACAGTGTAGGCTTTTAAATTTAGTTTTAACAAATGAAACTTAGCAGAATTATTTGAGATAGCAAATGAACTCCAAATTTGATGAAATTTTAACTGGAGCTTGCTGACAATGAGACCAATCTTGCATAAAATTTCCAGAGGTTATCATGCAATGCATTTTTCTCAGGAAATTCATGAAGGTTGTTTAAAGGATTGTTTTGCCTCCAAAAATTATCAACAAGTGTTATAACTCATGATATGTTTCAGAGGGGGTCCCATATCAGTTTTTGGGACCAAGGAAAATATATTCCAATTGTTTGGCACAAGATTTAAGATAATTGGAGAATGAGTTTGATTTTTGGTCAACAAGAGCTTTGTGTTTTGGATTACACAACTCTTGGACAAGAGTTACACAAGATTTTAGGGTTTTTCAAGATGTGAGAAAAAGTTTTAATTTCTACACATATAATTATACTTGATTAACCCTAATTATACATTTGGGATGTTACAAAATCTCTCCCCCTTACGTAAATCTCGTCCCGAGATTTGGCTCACTCGGAAAGAAAGATGGATAGTCCGCACGCAGACGATCTTCTCTTTCCCAAGTAGCCTCATCCTCGAATGGTTTGACCACTTGAACTTTAAGGAACTTGATGGTCTTATTCCTTGTCCTTCGTTCGAGACTCATCGAGTCTGTGAGCAGGTGCTCGCGATAGGTCAAATCTTCACGGACATCGAGGGTTTCCAACGAGCTTCCTCGGTTGGAACACGGAGGCACTTCTTAAGCCGGGACACATGAAAACATCATGTACCCCTCAAGTGCAGGTGACAACTCCAACTTATAGGCAACAGCTCCTTCTTCTCGATAACGCGGTAGGGACCGACATATCGAGGAGCCAACTTGCCCTTGACGCCAAACGCGTTGATGGCCCTTCAAAGGAGAGACTTTGAGATAAACAAAGTCATTAGGCTCAAAACGTAACTCACGTCGACGGCGATCCGCATAGCTCTTTTGCCTGGATTGAGCTGTGCGCAAACGCTCACGAATAAGCTGGACTTGGCGCTCGGCCTCATTGATTGAGTCCGGGCCAAAGAGAGGTCTCTCACCGTCTCGACCAGTTCAACGGGTCCTACACTTTCTCCGTACAAGGCCTCAAATGGTGCCATGCCGAGACCGGCTCGAAAATCGTTGTTATCTGGCTTCGGCGAATGGCAAGCATTTCTCCCAATGCTTCCCATATGAAAGGACACAAGCACGAAGCATGTCCTCCAAAACTTGGTTGACCCTCTCGGTCTGACCATCAGTTTGAGGATGATATGCCGTGCTAAAGGTAAGACGAGTGCCCATAGCCTCTTGCAAGCTATGCCAAAAACGAGACGTGAAAAGGGATCCACGATCCGACACGATCGTCTTCGGCACACCGTGCAAACTCACGATGCGGGCGATATAGAGTTCCGCCAAAAGACCTACCCGAAGTTCAGTCTTGACGGGAAGGAAATGTGCCACCTTAGTCAATCGATCGATGACGACCCAAATGGCATCATTCTTCTTCGGGGACGTGGGTAGACCGGTGATGAAATCCATTCCGATCGAATCCCACTTCCACTCAGGAATTGGCAAAGGTCAAGCGATCAAAGAGACGCCGATGCTCGGCCTTGACACGACGACACACGCCGCTTTTCTCTAAGAACGAACCGCAATCTCCTCTTCATTCGGGTCCACCAAAATCTCTGGCGGAGATCTTGATACATCTTTGTGGCCCCGGATGAATGGATAAAGGCGAATCATGGGCTTCATGGAGGATTAAATTCCGCAACTCCATGTCCTTTGGAACCACAAGGCGCTGCCCGAACCTCACGACGCCATGCTCATCCTCAGAGAAGCACTTGGTCGTTCCGTTCTTGACATTTGCCTTAATGTGGCTCACTCCAACATCCAACTGCTGGGCGGACTTGATCCGATCCACCAAGGTTGGTTGCACAACCATGGCAGCGAGAGATCCATGCTCAACTATCTCCAAGTTGAGACGCTGGAATGCCTCGAGAAGAGAGGGCGAATGCTCCTTGAGCACTAAGGCATTACAATGCGCTTTGCGACTAAGCGCATCGGCAACGACATTAGCCTTGCCCGGATGGTAGTGAATACCCATATCATAATCCTTGATCAACTCCAACCATCTCCTTTGCCTGAGGTTTAGGTCAGGTTGGGTGAACAAGTACTTGAGGCTTTTGTGATCCGAATACACTTCACAACGATTCTGATTAGGTAATGTCGCCAAATCTTAAGCGCATGAATCACAGCACCAACTCCAAATCATGAGTAGGGTAGTTGAGCTCATGAGGTCTCAATTGCCTTGATGCATAGGCTACTACCTTGCCTTCTTGCATAAGGACACAACCGAGGCCTCGACGAGAAGCATCGCAAAAGATATCGAAGCTGCGATGGATATCAGGAAGAACAAGAATGGGAGCGGTGGTCAAACGCTTCTTGAGTATATGGAAACTTGCCATGCAAGCATCAGACCACAAGAACTTCTTGTCCTTCTTGAGCAACTCCGTCATCGGCCATGATCTTGGAGAAGTTCTCGATGAAGCGGCGATAATATCCCGCTAAACCAAGAAAACTCCGCGCCTTCGTGACCGTGGGCGGACTCCATGATGTAACATCGGTGACCTTGCTAGGATCAATACTCGCCTCCGCCGAAAGAATATGGCCTAAGAAAGCCACTTCCTTCAACCAGAACGCACACTTGCTGAACTTCGCGTACAGCTGGTGCTCACGTAGCTTGCCTAACACAAGCTTCAGATGCTCGGCATGTTCCTCATCGTTCTTGGAATAGATAAGAATATCATCGATGAAGACCACGACAAACTTATCCAAATACTCCATGAATACCGAATTCATGAGGTTCATGAACAGGGCAGGAGCATTGGTTAAGCCGAATGACATGACAGTGTATTCATACAAGCCGTAGCGAGTAGAGAACGCCGTCTTTGGAATATCCTCAGGCCGAATCCGAACCTGATGATATCCCACTCTCAGATCAATCTTGGAGAAAACTCGAGCTCCAGTTAATTGATCGAAGAGATCGTCGATGCGGGGCAATGGATACTTGTTCTTTACCATCACTTCATTAAGTGGGCGGTAATCAACGCACATGCGTAAAGTACCGTCCTTCTTCTTTACGAAGATTGCTGGACAACCCCACGGAGATGAGCTAGGGCGAATGAAACCCTTCTCTTGCAGCTCACTTAACTGCTTCTTCAACTCCACCAACTCGTTCGGTGGCATCCGATAAGGCCTCTTTGAGATAGGGGCGGTGCAGGAGCCAACTCAATGACAAACTCGAGGTCTCGAACGGGTGGCATCCCTGGAAGATCAGCGGGAAAAACATCAACAAAGTCACAAACTGTTGGGACTTCGCTAATATCTAGAGCGGGCTTCGCTTCAAGCGCGAAGAGATGAGGATCTAGCAGCTTCGGCGAGAAGCAAACCTGCTCGCCGGAAGGACTAGATAGAGAGATGAGCCTCCTGGCGCAATCGATTTGTCCCATGTCTTTGACAACCAATCCATACCAAGAATCACATCTAGACTCGCTGAATGGAGAAGGATAAGGTTCGCTAAGAACCCTCGCCGATCTCGATAGGACATCCTACACTCAACCTCGGCCCTCAACTCCGAACCGGAGAGCGAATGAGTAAGCGGGACCGACAATGGAGAGAAAAGAAGCTCTCCAACAGCAAAGAAAAGACTCGAAACAAATGAATGAGATGCTCTGAATCAAACAAAACAAAGAGGCGGGATGAGAGTTAACGAAAGTGTACCTAGCACGACGCCGGGTGCCTCCCGAGCCTCCTCTGTAGTGACGGCGTTGACGCGCCCACTACCCACGCCTTTGGGTAGCCGGACGATCTTCGGTCTGAGCCGCACCACCTCTGGCCCGCGTCCTCCATTAGGACGAGGGCTCGCCTCGCTTCTTAGGGCATTGGTTCGCATAATGCCCTTCCGACAGACGAAACATGTGACCCGGCAAGGGGTTATGGGTCTGTCACGACTTCGCAGTGCACGGATCGAGACACGGCTGCGAAGGACGAGGAACAGGCGGTGACCTCGGGCGCCAAGAGTGAGAGTGGTACCCCGAGATCGCCCGGCGGGGCGGAAGAATCGCCTCGATGACTTATGGGCCTCCCACTTGCGCTATGGAGTCCATAAGCTCGAGCCGCATGCTCACGACAATGGCCATGTCGACCAAGGTCTGAAAATCGGAAAGTCGACAATGGATAGCTTGTCCTTCACTCCTCGGACAAGCCACGCTTTGAACTTGGCACCTTAGCCATATCGGTGGCCACATCCTCGGGAGCATAACGAGCTAGATGGTTGAACTCGTAGACATACTCAATGATCGAGCTACGCCCTTGCTTGAGCGCAAAGAAACTCCCGCTTCTTGATCTCCATCAAGCCGGCAGGATGTGAGCCCATCGAAGGCGACACGAACTCCTCCCAAGAGACGGTGTGATCCACGGGCCGCATGGCGAGAAAGCTCTCCCACCATGACAAAGCCGCACCCTCCACCGGTGCGATCTGAATAGCGCCTTCTCGTGCTCACGCATGCGCTATCTTGAGCTTCCGCCAACCAAACGGCCAATCGCTCAGACGGCGGGTCCTCGGGCCGGAAAAAGTAGGGGTGAGTACGAAGAAACTCTGCGAGTCCTCCACGCGGTGATGGGCGTTCACGCCCGCATCCCGAAGCTCCGGTAAGTGCGGTGGTGTTGCGCGATGACGCCCATAGAACTCTCTCACATCCGCGCGTTGCGCCGATCTGAAGAAGAACCTCGGCCATGGTCGGAGGAGGAGGAAGCTCCTCGTCCGGACCACCGATCGCCTTGGCCGCTACGAAAAGTCCCGCCATCTGTTACAAGGAATTTTGGTTAGCAACTAGACCAAATCAAAGCCTTAAAGAAAGCAAAAGCGATCGACTAGGGGAATGGAATATCACCCCAACCGAAAGCCAAAATCAGCGGTTATTTAAACTTTAAAAAGCTTCTAAAAGACCCTAAAAACAGCCAAGAAACACCAAAAGCAAGGCTCAACTTCTCAACTCAACTAACCCGTATTGAATGAACGAGTAATTGGTCGAGAAGATCAAAAATCAGATTGTAAGGTGAGAGTTAATGCTACTAAAGAGCAAGGTTAAATCAGCGAAATAAGTGTTAGATACTTAGCTAACTAGTATCACATCTTACCCTTTTATTCTCACAAGTTTTAGTTGATTAACCTCTCATTATCTATCCTAATTAGACACCTTTGAGATCGTTGTCCGGAAATTTGATGCTTGTCGTCCGGGCTTAGATCCAAGCTCCTTGTCGAATCACCGACTCGAACTTCAAAACCTTGTAGTGGGCAGCTCACACTTCAATTTGCCAATCTCATTGGTTCTCCCAAAAACCCAAAGGTTAATCGATAACAACTATTTTGTAGAAGGAAGAGAGGAAAACAACTTTTAAAACTCAAATTAGAGTGGGATGAGAAGAGAAAGCTAAGATAGGTAAGGAATAAAATCCGAGAATTTACCTAAGCTTTCAAAACTCATTTGATGCTTTGAAAATAGGTTTTCAAAATATCCTAAGGACGACCAAGCTTGCGTTACTACAACAAGATGGCTCGATACCAACTTTTAGAGACCAAGACGCTTATTAGGCTCATAATACTTAGTCATCCGATTGACCCTAGTATTATCAACCAAATAAACCCGGTCTCGAGAGATGTATACTTCCTGAATGCAAGATACATACATCACAACAAAAGAGTATATCAATTCCATACAACACATAGAACATAAGCAACAAACCGAAGTTAATATTAATATGGAATAGATATTACAAAAGAGAGGCCCTTAGGCCAAAAGCAATAAATACAAAAGATAACAATGAAGCAAAAGTGCCATAAAGATGGCTATAACACAAAGCCAATCGGTGTGCCTTAACCCCTAGGCATCTCGACCGACCGCCAAGCTAGTCGTCAAGAAAGCGCAACACGTAGCACAAAAGAGAGGCTCTTGGAGCTCTCCTTCTTCCTCTGCAACAAAAACCACAAAAAATTGCGACAACCACGGGCGATGAGTGCATAAAGTACTCCATAAGACTTACGTGTGAGATAACAGAACTATAAATAGCTACATGCAAGCTTTATTTAAGTGGATGAGGCTTTGGACTCATTTTAGCATAAAGCAACATTTATTTGCAATAACATAATAGATTGAAGGCAATTTGACAAAGCATTTTTAAATGGTTGAAATAACAACGCGATAATAACATAATAACAACAACAAGAACAATCACGAAGTGACTAACCCAAGTCACCACAACAATAGCATGAACTCCCGCTCATACCAACCATGTCAAGTTTTAATTAAAGGTTGTAGTCTAGTCTTGAACGACCTTACCAAGCATGTCCATAACCTAGGGCGAGGCTATTCAATAGTTTTATCCTGCGCAGGTGTACCACTGCACTCCACACGCCGCATCCGCCTTTCCTTTACGCACACTTCCAAGGTGTCTTTGCACGGCTAAGTCCTACGAGACCTTTCCAAAGGATGAATGCTAATTACGAGTTGCACAACCCACGGGAGAAGGAGACATCACACAACCTTCCCTAAGCTAATGCTCCCTCCCACACTATACATATACATTTGTTTTGAAAACACACCAACCGAGCTCGCTCATAATTAACACCTCCTAGAGTACTTAGTCAAGAGGGTTCCATATGCCTCAAGCGTGGTTAGTACATAAAAGCGCTTGGCTTAGTGACCCAAGTACTCGGTCCTTAGGGACCCAGGCATACCACCACATTCCAAAAACCGCACCATCCATCCAATATGCCCAAGTCTAAATCAATCTTTTATTTTCAGCTTTTGATTTTACAAATTAATCAAAGCACAAGTGCTGGACATATAGGAGTAATAATCAGTTTTGAGTGATCAAGACCATCGACTAAGTCGATGATCGCCCATTTCTACCGATAACTACGCATGTCTAAGCAATTTACATCGAAACTACTAAGTGATAAGAGCTCATCCAACGAGCTCCCACCACAGCAAATAACCTAGGCTCATGGTAGTAGAGGATGAACAATTCCTACAGATTATGCAACTATAGGCTTGCTAGCGACATTTAACACAAAGTAGCATGCATACATAGAAGTAAAACGATATATTAAGCTTTAAAGTAATGGGACAATGATGGAAATGATCAAACTGCTTGCCTTGCTGTTGCTGGTCAATTTGTTGCGGAGGGTCACTCTCGGAATCACCACAAATGTCGGCTTCAACGGAAAAGCGAGAAAGAACCGATAAGAACGATTTAAACACAACAAAGACAAAGACAACAAACGAACTCCAAATGCTATGAAAATTTTACAGCAGCAAGACAATGATTTATCATGACTTTAGCAACAAGAACCAATTGATTTGGATCCTCAATGCAAAAGACATGATGAAATCAATTCTGCTCAGCCTACTAAAATACCAAACTGCACTATTCACTAATTTAATTATGAGGCAACATTTTCTATAACAGCAGCGAAGCTGAAAATTTTACTGTAAAACCAGCACCTCATGAGATGAATAACACAATTGAGTTCATCTCATTTGGAGCTATATTGCACTTTCTATAAATTTTCAAACACAAGAACTTGAACAAAATTATAATGCACCAGTTCTCAATTTCCTAACAGCAACATGCTCAAAACTAATTTTCACAGTGAGTTCACTAAGAGAGGAAACCAACAAAGTTGGTCTCACCCACAAATAGCCTATAGAGAATTAGTTATACATTTTACAAGTTAAGTATTGTTTTTGAGTGTATAATTAAAGTGAGTTTTAAAACCTAACGGCAAACTGTGCTCTGGAGCTGAACTCAACTTACAATCATTTTTGGATTAAAGTCAAGTTCAAGACAGAGCTAACACAATTTGAATGACCTCAAATGGATTTAAAATGAGAAAGATATGAAATTCTAAAGTCTATACCTTATTTCAGCTTAACTAAGACCTCACCGAATTTCTAAAACCCATAAGGACAGGGGAGGTCGTGAGCCACAGATCTTAAATCCAACGGCTCAAGATCTCCCAGAGAACATCACATACGCCAAGACGTGAAGGTCCAGAGGTCCTGGACCTCTTAGCAACTCACATGCGCGAGGTGAGGGGAGGTCGTGGTCAGAGATGGGAGATCCAACGGACCACAACACAAAAAGGAGGTCCTGAACGGACCAGATCTAAATGGGAGGTCATGAGCGGCTCAGATCAACACGGAGGTCCTCAACGGTTGAGATCTTCCAACGGAAGATCCAAACTACCAAGATCTCCCGAGGAAGATCTACATCGTTAGGACCTCACAGGGAGGTCCCGGACGGTCCAGATGTTCCAAGGGAGGTCATTGATGGTTCGGATCGTCCGAGGGAGGACCTTGACGGTTAAGATCTACCCGGGAGGTCATGAACGGCCGAGATGGCCTCGGGAGGTCCTAAGGGAGGTCTAACGCCGCTGCACCTCCGGGAGGTCTCGACGGCCACGATTGCGCAAGGGAGGTCTTGGACGCCCAGATCTCCGGAGGAGGTCTCGACGCCCTGCACTCCAACGCCGCACGAAGTTTTGGACATGAGATAATGCGCTACCGGACCTCAAGGAGGTCCGCTACGGAGGTCTTAAATGCACGCATTAAAGGGTGGATTTAAGGCGCTTAAGACATCCAATGATTGCGATGATTGGGCATTTAAACGGTGAATTTATGTCCTAAAACGACAATGACACGCCGGGGCGTCCCAAGCAAAATCCCGCGCAAGAAGATGTGGTCATCGCCGGCGATGTAGACCTCGCCATGAGATCAATGGTACCACCGAGTGCACAATAACGCTATGCACCCAGTGGGCCTTCTCTCAACGGCGACGGCGGCTTTGAACGCCGTGGCCGAGAGGGCAAGGTTGACCAAAGACGGCCAAAATTCAAAACGCAAAATGAAGCTCCGCGCGACATTCAGCGGGTGCCAAAGAACTAAGGGACTACAGGAGGTGTACCGGAGGTCCTAAGGTGCCGGGAGGTCGTGGAGGTGATGGCGGTGTTGGGGAAGACAAAGAAGCTTCACCGCCCAAGACACTCACTCAAGCTCCTCTTTGTCCCCCTCTGCAAATGTCCAACAACTCAAGTCAGACTTGGTCCCGGAGGGAAGGCACAAATGGAAGCAAGGAGAAAGGTGGAAACCCCAAAGGACCCTTGTCCACCGAGGAACTTCAAGTCCAACAATGGCGGCCAAGGAGCTCTGCGGCTTAGAGTTCACAAGCACGATGGGTGAGCAAAGAACAATGGCGTGCAAAGGAAGATAAAGGCACAATGGGGGTGGTTTTATCCTAGGGCAATTGAGGTCGAGACCACGGCTAAGCTCCTCGTGAGCTTGGCCCATGGCACGGTCTTGGCATTGGACAAGACTTAAAGTTGACACTGATGGCGGTGTTTGAGCCGACCAGAGGGGCGAAAAGTCGACCAAGATTAAATGCGGTCGAGAAAGAGTCATTGAAGTGTACCCCAAGGTCAGACACGCATTAATTGCGCTGCCCAGAGTTTGCCCGCACGCCAGAGGAAGGAGAAGAACAAGGGAGGTCCTCATGACCGTTGGATAAGACCTGGGGAGGTCCTAACCATCGGATCTCATTTTCGAACCGTTATGTTTTAAGTGGCTGGGAGGAGGTCCCAGCCACACGATCAAGGATGGGGAGGTCGTGGCCCTCCGATTTCCTTAATCGAGAAAACGCACGTGGGGAAAGGGACAGGAGGTCTAAAGCGTTGGATCTCCATCCAACGCGGACCTCCAGGAGGACTTAACTGCACGCGATCAAAAGACATGAGGGGAGGTCATGGCCTTTGGATTTAAATCCAAGGGCACACAATGACCGGGGAGGTCTGATATGATGCGCAACAGGCAAGGGAGGTCATGGCCTTTAGATTTAGATCTAAGGGCTACGACCTAGGTTAGGTGGAAGGTTTGTTTAGTTTAGGTTGAGAGGAGGAGGTCAGGGCCATGGATCTTGGATCCAAGGGCTATGACCTCACGCAGGTGGGATGACCTGACTGAGTATGTTGAGGAGGAGGTCGTGGCGGTTGGATTTGATCCAACGGCCACGACCTCAACAAATGGGATGACCTCACGCGATGGTTTAACAAATGAGGAGGTCTTTGAGGTTTAACACAGGGAGGTCATGACCATGGATCACCGATCCAACGGCAATGACCTCATGAGGCGGGAGGTCCTCGCGGTGTTGATCATGGAGGAGGTCGTGGTCGTTGGATGTAAATCCAACTACCGCGACCGATCAAGTGGAGATGAGGTCTGTGAGGTGTGCAGACATGGTTGGGCTGGACCAACTTTGAATATGGCTAGCCCAAGGAACAGTGTAGGCTTTTAAATTTAGTTTTAACAAATGAAACTTAGCGTAATTATTTGAGATAGCAAATGAACTCCAAATTTGATGAAATTTTAACTGGAGCTTGTTGACAATGAGACCAATCTTGCATAAAATTTCCAGAGGTTATCATGCAATGCATTTTTCTCAGGAAATTCATGAAGGTTGTTTAAAGGATTGTTTTGCCTCCAAAAATTATCAACAAGTGTTATAACTCATGATATGTTTTAGGGGTCCCATATCAGTTTTTGGGACCAAGGAAAATATATTCCAATTGTTTGGCACAAGATTTAAGATAATTGGAGAATGAGTTTGATTTTTAGTCAACAAGAGCTTTGTGTTTTTGGATTACACAACTCTTGGACAAGAGTTACACAAGATTTTAGGGTTTTTCAAGATGTGAGAAAAAGTTTTAATTTCTACACATATAATTATACTTGATTAACCCTAATTATATATTTGGGATGTTACACCGACGCAGGGGCGGCGGCCCGACGCAGGGGCGGTGACGGCTACCCAAGACAAGGGCAGCGATGCTAGCCATGAATAGGGGCAGCGAGCGCACGATCTGTGGGTATGCTACCAGCGGCGTTGAGAGGTGAGGCACCGGTAGCCGCAAGACTTATGGCTGCATCATGCGGCGTCTTGGGGCTCAACAGAGCAAGGGCGGCCCGGGGCTCCAAGGTACAGCTGGGAGCTGGGCAACGCCAGGCTGAAGTTGGGTGTCCAGATCCAGAGCCGGGAGGTGGCTCACTCGGGAGCAGATGCTCTAGGCGGTAGCGCAAGCTTCAGCGGCGTGGCCCTGAGAAGGGCTGCAGAGCGCCATGCGGTCGAGAGACTACAGCATTTGAAGGCTTAAGCGGTGGTTCGGCAAAGAAGCTTCGGTGCTTATGTCAGAAGGGCACGGCGTCGGGGAAGCCTAGGCAGGGGCAGTGGGCTCAGGAGGCGCGTCGGTGAGGCTCTACATGGTGGCGTGGCATCGGGGAGGTGCACGGTCTACGGGCGCGAAGAAAACAAAGGAGGAAGCGGCACACGAGCGGCGGCGGGCAGCACCGACAGGATCCGACGCTCCGGCGATAGGGATGGCTAGATTGGGCGGTGTGGAGGCTCAGGCGGCACAAAAAACAAAGGGCACGGTGAAGGGGCAAAGGACGCAGCAGCGGCGACGGTCAGGTGAAGGTGGAGTATTTTGTTTGGATTTCCATTGCTTGGATACCATGTTGAAACGAACTCATGTCTATTCTAATGAGCCTAAAGGCCAACATATACAGGTTACATGTGTATTAAAATATGCAAAGAACGTCCTATACAAGTCATATATAAAAAGGCTCTACACACTTGAATCCATCTCACGGTTTAGTTTTGATCCTTGTTGCAAGATATTTTGCACAAAATTCTACATTGATCCTGTTGAAGTATGAGTAGAAATTGCTCACATTTTTTCGGACAGTTACAAGGCTCATGCAATCTAGATCGGAAAAGGGAGGTAATTAGTAGAGTTGCACTAACTACAACCATGCCAAGGTTGCAAGCGTCCTAGGTCAATATATGACAAGTGGGCCCATTCTATGTAACATTGGAGAGAGAGCGGCATCGACCAAGTGATCATGCGTCTAATGAATTCACAGCTCACACATTTTTTACCCCTTAACAGAAAGACTGGACAGGGAAAGAAAAAGTTTCTCTAGTCCCAGTTATACCAGTACTATTCTTCTTTTGAACAATCGTTCCCTTGGTTTAACTTTAAAGCTATACCCCCAACTAGTCTTCGCTGTTGACTTGTCACTGAACTACATTTACCTGTGAGTGTTTGGAGTAGTAAAATTTTAGACCCCTTTCGGAATGTACAAATGTTGTAGGCTCTCACGGTAATTATACTGGTTCCTTCAAAATTCCATTGGAATTATCGCTCCAAATAAGACGTTACATTATGATAATCTTTAGTAAACTTAGCCAAGGCAAAGAAGCCTTAGGACAAAGGCATTTATATTACCAGGATACCCTCAAATAGTTTGAGTAGCATCCTATACAGTGTGGAGCAAGGAATGACATGCATTAACTGACCACACCCAAATGCACAATATTTGTTCACAAGATGTGAAGACACCTCTCTTCTTTGCCACGAGACTTGAGGGCAAAGTAGTAGAACATTTGAATGCAACACATGCTCACTTCAACAGTTCACACACAAGTACAGAACACCTTAAAAATCTTGATTCCAGAGTCAAGGTTGATGCCACATTAGATGGAGAAAGCACTTGACATTTTTGGTGCCCACATTGGAGAAGGAAAGCAGAAAAGCTCCAGATACCTAAGCTCTTAACTCCCTACATGTTTCTTGATTGTAACAAGGAACTGGAAATTAAGAAGCTTAATATTTACAACACAAATACCTCAGATACATGCCACAGCAGAAATTCAGAGACCTAAATTCCACACCCTAGATGCAGAGACCTACATACCACATCCTAAGCTTGCAAGATAAAAAACAACCAAATTTCACACACAAAAAAAGGAATGGTAGCAATTTAGCTTGACATTTCTTCAGATGCTGATGAGATCAGGAGGAGGCGAAGACTGCGAGCTCGGTTGTTGCTGATGCTCTTTGGCTTCATTGGTCACTGCTTCAACAGATACAGCTGCTGCTGGAGGATCAGACGCGGCACCATCACCACCACTGGGAAACTCCTCTCCTTGCTTTGAAGTCGGACTAGGAAGCTCACTGAGGATTTGTACCACCTCCCGCATTGTAGGTCGCTGCACGCTCTGCTCCTCAACACAAAGCAAGGCGACATAGAAGACGTGCATTACCTCGTGCACCGGAACAGTTGATAGCCTGGGGTCCAAGATTTTGATCACCTGCTCCTTGTTGAAGTCCGTCATCATTTTGACCCAGTGAACAATGTCGACACCATCCCCAAACTCCCCTACTGGCTTCTTTCCAGTGATCAGCTCAAGAAGCACAACGCCAAAGCTGTAGACATCGCTCTTTTCGTCGACCTTGAGGGTATATGCATACTCTGTAAATCAACAGAGTAACATTCAATGTAGGATCAATCAATTTGAACAAAGAACTACTACTATGCTCGTATGAAACACAACTCCTAATGGAGTAAGTTAGAACAAGAGAAACAAAATTTCAATACGACAATAATGATGCAACTCAATCTAACAATATGCAACTGAATGAGAAGTTTGATTAGCTAAATATATCTGAAACCCTAGCTGAAGGGAAGTAGCAAAAACTAACAAGTAACAACACATTCACCGCTATAAGAACAGTGCTACACCATCAGAAATCAAGAACTGTTCCCAATTCATCTACAGACAGCAATAATGAACTGAAGATAGATAATTTTCAAACAGTATTATGCATAGTTCCTAGACATTTAAAAACTGTAATGAGGATAGATCTTTCACCTGGAGCAATATAGCCGTAAGAGCCGGCAATGGCTGACATACACTCCGATGTGCCAGAGTCCTGCAAGAACTTGGCAAGCCCGAAATCTGCAACATGTGCTTCGAAATCGGAGTCAAGGAGAATGTTGTTTGATTTGACATCGCGGTGCATGATCGGAAGGGAGCAATCATGGTGCAGGTAGCACAGCCCCTTGGCAGCCTCAACAGCAATCTTGTACCGAGTGTCCCAGTGCAGGTGGCCACCCTTCTTGCCATGGAGTAGCTCCCCCAGGCTGCCATTAGGCATATACTCATACACCAGGAGATTGGTCTCATTGTTGGAGCAGAAACCAAGCAGTCGTACAATGTAGCGGTGTCGGATCCTCCCGAGTGTCTGTATCTCTGCAGAGAACCCATGGTCATGCGACGAGCCACGGCTCATCGCAAGAAGTCTCTTCACTGCAACATGCTCACCATCTGGCATCGTCCCCTTGTACACAATCCCAGCTCCACCTTTGCCAATGATGTTCTCCTCCTTGAGACTATCGAGCACGTCGTCACAGGTGAATTCGAGGCGCTGGAACGCAGTGAGCTTCCAAGCACGCGCCTCGCTGGCTTTCTTCAGTGACCGGGCCTTCAAAATTGCCATGGCAGCAAACGCAATGGAGAAGGCAAGCAAGCCGAGGACAATGAGCAGCTTGAGGCTATTGGACAGCCCACCATGGGTGTGTGCGCCATGGTCTGTGCCAGCACCACCAGGGCCGCATGGCCTGAGGTACGGCCCGCACAAGCCTGGGTTGCCAACGAAGGACGTGGCATTGAAGTAGCTGAACCGCCCAGTCACCGGCACGAGCCCGGACAGGTTGTTGTATGAGAAGTCCACGGCCGTGAGGCTCTGCATTGCAGCAATGGTTGCTGGTATCTCTCCATCAAGCTGGTTCCAGGACAAGTTCAGATAGTTGAGTATCCGCATGCCGGAGATGGCCGACGGTATCTCCCCGGACAGGTTGTTCCGGCTGAGGTCCAAGTAGGTAAGCAACCGGCATTTCCCAATCTCCGGCTGCACGCCTCCATTGAACGCATTGCTACTAAGGTCAGCCTTGGACAGCTGCTGCAGTCGCCCAATCTCCGGTGGTATTGCGCCGGTGAACGCATTGTGATCGAGAAGCAATTTTTGCACCCCAGAGAAGCTCCCAATGGACGGCGGCAATGCGCCGGTGAGCTGGTTGTTGGAGAGGCTAATCTCTCCAAGATTAGGCGCGCCGGTGCCCGCCACGGCCGGGAAGCCGCCGGACAGGAGGTTGTCCTGCAGCTCCACCTGCTTCAGATTCGGCAGCTCGAAGAGACCTTTGGGGATCGAACCATTCAAGTAGTTCTCGCCGAGGCGGACGCGAGTGAGCGACTGGCATTTCCCGATAGAGTCCGGGATTAAGCCGAAGAGGAAGTTGCCGAGCGCGATGAGCGTTTCAAGCTTGCCCCCGGCGCACAGCTCCGGCGGGAGGGTGCCCGTGAGCCTGTTCGACGAGAGGTCGAGCAGCTGGAAGCGCCCGTTGCTGCCGAGACGGCGAGGGATGCCGCCGGTGAAGTTGTTCTCCCACAGCTGCAGCACCTCGAGGCTGGGCAGGTCGCCGACGAACTCGGGTATGTCCCCCCTGAGCTTGTTGCGGAATAGGTTGAGCAGGGTGAGGTTCTTGAGGGCCGCGAAGCTCGCCGGAATCTCGCCGGAGAGCGCGTTGTTCGACAGGTCAAGCGAGCTGAGGCTCGCGAGCCGACCCAGCTCCGGCGGGATGCCACCGGTGAGGCCGTTCACCTGCAAGAACAGCGTGTCCAGCTTCGCAAGATTCCCGAGCTCCCGTGGGATCTCGCCGGAGAGGCCGCAGTTCGCCGCGTCAAGCCGGACAAGCTCCGTCATATTCCCGAGCTCAGCTGGTATCCCACCGGAGTAGCTATTGAAGTAGCCAATGTAAAGCTCCTTGAGGCTCGTCAGGTTGCCCAATTCAGGGGGTATCTTCCCGGACAACCCGTTGCCGGAGACGGCGAGGTACTGCAGCCTCCCCCACCGGCCGTACTCCGGCGGAATCTCCCCGGAGAAGAAGTTACCGCCGAGGTGGAGGTGCCGGAGCTGCGCCAGCCCCACGACCTCAAGCGGAAGCGGGCCGGTGAGGTTGTTGTTGTACAAATCAAGAACCCGAAGCGCGCGGAGCCGCGCGAGCGGCGCCGGGAAGGAGCCGTTGAACCCATTGTTGGAGAGGTTGAGGTGGGTGAGGAACTGCAGCCGGGAGAGCGACGCCGGGAAGTGGCCGGACAGCGAATTGGCCCCTAGGTTGAGGCGCGCGAGGTACTGGAGGCGGGAAAGCGCGGGCGGGATGGCGCCGGAGAGGTTGCGTCCGGAGAGGTCGAGGCCGACGACCGCAGCGCGCGCGTTGCAGGACACGCCGGACCACGCGCAGGGGCTGGCGCCGCCGCTGGCGTTCCAGGACGCGAGCGTGCCGGTCGGGTCGGCGAGCGCCGCCTTCGCCGCCAGCAGCGCGTCCGCGTCGCCGCCGGCCGCCTCCCCTGCGGCGACGAGGACGACGACGAGGGGGAGGAGGTAGTGGAAGTGCATTGGGCCGCGCGTTCTCGCCTCTGCCTCCCTCGGGGAGTGGAGACAAGAGAAGAGAGTGTGACAGTGAGGAGAGTTTAGAGCTCCAGAGTGTGGATGATTTTTGGTCTCCCTCGAGAAGTTGTCTCAAAACACTGCACACACCAGCCTTTAAGCATTTTTTTTTCATGGCCAAAAAAAAAACTTGCATGGCCCACATACAGGAGAGATAGTATAATTTTTTTAAGTTAATTTAGTTTAGTTATTTGTGTACTATTTGTTAGAGACACCGGTAGTCCCTGTAAGGTATGTTTTTGTTGTCTGTATGTTTCCAGTCTGGTTCGTATGTATCATCTAGGTTGAATCTAACCAGGTTGAGTGGATGTAATGATAAGTTGTTTGGTTACATGTTTGGTTAGACTGTGCTGAGATGTTGTTTGGTTGTTTGTATCTGACGCGGAAGAAGGTAAACAGACTCACGAGTGTTGGCCAGCCTGCATGCGCTCAGCCTGGTTGAGGAGGAAAGCTCGAATAGAACGTTTCCCTTAGGCCTGATTTAAGAGAAAATCTTGTATCCACTCAGCCATACTCATTCACTCAACCAGACAACCAAACAAAAAAAAAACGTATATCTACTCATTCGAGTCAGTACAAACAACCAAAAGCACTCTATACGTCGCAGAAAATTATGCTAAGCTCAGAGGTTACGCCGAACTTAGAGGCTACTCGAACACGCACTAGTGGCTAGAGCTATAAAAAGGCATGCGATTCTTTCTTGGATGTTTGGTTTTTGCTTTTTCACTTTCTTTCCCTTTTTCCTATTAAGATTTTGTTGGTTTTTATGGACGGTTTGGACTTTGGAGTCCGGACGGTGAGTTGGTGTCCTTAACTTTTTCGGATGGGACAAGTGTGGATTTTTTTAGTTTTAGTGGATTTATTTATCAAAAGTTACTTTCTGAGATAGTGGTTTTTTTCTTGTTTGGTTGAAGATCTTTGTTGGCAAACTTCAAAAGGCTAGTTAAAAGGCTTAACTACATTTTGTTGTTTTTATATTGGAAGTGTAACATTTTGTTTTCTCTTCAAACAAGTGTAACGTTTTGTTGGGACATTGTCATTTTGCATAGCTCCCTCGTGTAACTTTGATTTAACCTAATTTCAGGATCTGTTTAGAATCTAAGAATAAGACAAGAAGCGGTATAATTCGTGCAGGATTACTACCAAATTCTATTGTCCAGGGCCATTCTAGATGTGGATTTTTTAGCCCAGGTTTATTAGTTTTCAAACATTCAAGGATGATTTTTTAAAAATTAGGTTCATATAATGAAGCCAGCTCTTTTTATTGTGGTACGATATTTTCATTAAATATTAGCATATTACTACTTTGATATAATGGTGTTCTCTTAAAAAAAAGTGCATGGGAAGATAAATAAACTTGTGTGACGTCTCATTCTTGAAATATACTAGCAATAAGACATCACTGTATTATCATTAGAAATACTTGGAAACGATTACATATGTGTCGGTACCTGCCCTTTTCAGATGCAGATACCATTTAAATCCTATCAGATTCATATTATCAGCCGAATCAGGTTAGATCACTGATCACACATCCATTTCCGGCCCTTTAAGCACGCTGGTTGAGCGTAACCAATTTTCGGATCGATATGAAACATTTATTGGGGTGATGAGTTTAGATTTTATGGCATATTTGGTTTGCAGCCTAATGTTGCGATGTCTAAGTTTAGACGTGCCACAACTTCTTAGATAGACGTTTTGTTTCTTACTAAGCTTAGGCTTGTTATAGTTCATTAGGCACGTCCAAGGGCTCTTACCATAGAAATTTCTGCCACAACTGTGGCAGGAAAAAAGAGCGCCACAACTCTTCGGGCTGCCTCCTCGGGGCACCCCTTCGTCTCCCCTATGCCCAGTGGCGGATTCAGGATTTTCAAAATGGATGTTCGAAGTTATAAAC
This sequence comes from Phyllostachys edulis, assembly GCA_036346405.1. NCBI lineage: Eukaryota > Viridiplantae > Streptophyta > Magnoliopsida > Poales > Poaceae > Phyllostachys > Phyllostachys edulis. The sequence goes on from CM070558.1 coordinate 9,028,248, forward strand.
ATATTGTAGAATGTAAAATATAAATCGCTTCTTCTTGGTCCAGCCGAACTCCCCAGGACCCCTCAATCTTCTTCTTCTTGCTTGCTTTTCTTTTCCCCCAAATCCCCATGCTTTTCTTTTCCCCCAAATCTCCATGGGTGCTTCCTCGGTTCCTCCTGCCTGCTCCTCCGAAGCTCGGCTGGCGCCACTGCCGCCTCCGCCTCCCCTTGGTGCTCGGAGCCGCGCGGCGGGCGGCCGCCTGGCGCCCACTCGGTGGTTCGGCCCGGTTGGCGAGATCTAAGGCGACACCTCCCATCCCAAGATTCGTGACGACGGCGGCCTCGCCGCCTGGGATCGGATCATCGAGCGGTGGAGCCAGCCCAAGGAGGCGGCGGCCGCCGCGAGACGACTGACGAAGTGACGAGGCAAGAAACCCAACGAGGAGGCAAGGAGCTCACCTTGACTTCGCCGCGTGCTACCGCCGCTTGCGCCAATCTTGGGTGGTCGGTGATCTGCTCGGCCTCGGCTGCCGCCGCTGCGTCGTGGGCTTCCTCCCTGTTGCCAGCAGCGAGGCACCCTCCATCCCCGACTCCAACATCGGCGGCTCGGCGCTCACGGGCTCACCCCTGCCCCGCCGCCTCACCACGTCGCCGCCGCCACAGAGGAAGAAGAGAGTGGTGAGAGGCGCTTCAGTGCTTGGCCGCTTGCCGCTTGGGGATTTCAGTCACGGAGGGGTCAAGGCCTCAAGGGGATCTGGGGATCTGGGGATGGGTGAGACGCTCAGCCACCGCTTGGGTTGGGCCGTGGTGGCGTGGTGCCTTGGTGGGCTTTGGCGCTTTGCTGGTGGGGCGTGGGGGTGGTTTCGCGAGTCGATGCGCTGCGCTACCCGATTGGAAGAGTTTCTATGCAGTCTAAATACAGATTTTAAGTATTTACTAGTATATATACCTAATAAATACTATGTTTTTTTAAAAAATAATGGGTGTACATCTGTACACCCATGTCCTTATACTAGATCCGCCCCTACCTATGCTGCCCCCATGCTGTCGGCCTCCCCTCCCCGCTCTCCTTCACCATCGCGCTCTCTGGTCACCTCACGCTGCTTTGATCACCCCCGCGCCACCACCTTTCTCTTCTCAAGTAACACACCTCTCTTACCATCCCTTTTCTCTCCATCCCCTCTATCCATTCCCTGTCCTCATCTCCCCTTACCCTCATATATGCAGATCTAGACCTCTCGTACCTCGAGTTAAGAGATCAATTCATATAGAAAAGCACAAAATGCCTTTTCCCCTTTCTTGGCACCATGGTGGGGGTTCTTGTGAGATCTTGACTCCGTCTCCGTGAACCTGAAGTACATGCTAAACATTTGACCTCTCAAATGTTCTGTCCTTGAAGATGCAATACAACACTGCAGTAGGTGTTTGCTTTACTAATATACTCTTTAATTGATGATGAATGGATGATCAATAGTCCTTTAGTAATTGAATACACAAGTTTGAGTTTTCAAGAAAAGAAAAGATAGCATTTGTCAGTGATTTATTGAAAAGAAAACATACTGTATTTTTAGTTGATTTTTACTATATCCTTGTTATTATACCCCAGATGGACATAGCTTGGGGGCGAAGAGGAGACAAAGTTCATGCTTGAATGGTACATCGGGCTCCATAGGGACAAAACCAAGCGAATCAGCAACTTTCAACTTCAAGAGAGAAAATCATCTCTAGTGTGCAGATACTATAAATGCCAAGTTTGGTCTTGGTGTCACTCAAAACCAACTGAATCGACACTACAAGTTATACAAGGTGAAATGGAGCTGGGAGTGTCGGCTATGGCTAACAATGGCAATGAATTCAACGTCATCACATGCCAATTCACTCTTTCTGAATCAGTGAAATGATATCTTAGTGTAAGTACTTACTAATGTTTTTTGGCAATTCAGTTAATGGCTTCATGCTTAGCAGTTGATATATTTTGATTATTTTGCTTGTCTTCCATTGTATGATAGGAAAATGTGACCAACTATCTTACTGGGCCCATCATATTCTTTCATCTATTGGAAGAGTTGTTCCCTGACGGCTCCCAAGCTGGTGGTTCATTTGCAGATGACAGTGATGACAATTGGCAAACAAGTTGGGTTTTCAGCCGTGATATTTGCTACCTCATGCTTTTGGGTGCTTAGCCGTGGAACATTTACTCTAGAATTATGATTGGACTAGTCAGAATATGGCACAACCTTATTTACTTAAGATTAGTTGTTGCTTTTGGGTAGTAGCACTTAGTAATGTAATGTTATTTGACATGTTCAAAAATGCTACTATTTACTATCATGTTACTTCCATGAATGATATCGGGAACTTGGTATTAATTCAACATGAGTGTGTATAATGTGATTGGAGGTTTGATGTCCATTGCCACATGATCTGTTATTTACTTGGTAGAAATGATGATAAACTTATGATGTCATTGGATTTCATTACCGTGGATGTTCTTGTCGATACAAGATTCACCAAGAGAGGGTAATCTCACCACTCTAGGGTTTGGGTCAAGGGCGGAGTCAGGATTTGGGCATGGGGGTGCCAAGTAAACAACGATCACAAAACAAATATCGTAGCAATATATGTAGACTCCAACATAGCATGGATAGGCAAACGTATATTTGACGATACAAAAAGAAAATTACATGTCTGTTGATTTGCTCCAACATAGTGTGGATAACAAAGAATGACAACATATGTTTGGCAATACAAAAAAAAATACATATCTATTAATTTTAATTTAGCTATACGACTACTAAGAAGATCATAGAAGTTAATAATTTCATATTTTCATCAGAACTGAACGTAGTTGCTAGTCCCTTTTCAATATAAACAACTTGTCTTAAAAACATGATAAATATAGCACAAATTGGGGAGCCTAAAGAGTAGTACGCAAAGCATAATGCTACAAACCAATAGGAATTACAGAATTGATGCCGATCATCATTAGAATCATGAGAGATGTACCTTTGTAGCTAGTTCTTCTTCACAGAATTGTGGCTTTGTGCTATGCCATGGTGCACAGGGCCACCGATGCCCGATACACTTTGTGGCCTTGCTCTAGCCCTAGCGATAGTGGCAGTGCTGCCGGCGCACCAAGACAGTAGGTCGCGACCACCGACCAGAATTAGGCAAAGGGTGGTGGATGGCGTCGTAGCCACCGTGACGTCTCTCAACTCTCGAGTAGACGAGTAGTCAAGGAGTCGTGCACTCGTGCTGTGCATGTTGGGCTAGTTGGTTCGATGGCAAAAGAATGATGAAAGGGACTTGGTAGGGAAGTTGGGCTTCACCTTCTTGGGGCCTTGGCTTTGAGTCTTTTGACTAGTAAATTTCATAAGGGGGCCATATGTATAATATATATATATATGGAGATTAGTGGGGGTACCTAGTGGATATTAAAAAAAAAAAAATCATTGGGAGGACCATGCCCCTGCCAGCCCCCTTCTCTCCACCCCTGGTTTGGGTGATCATAACTATCTTTGGTTGCAAACTAAAAGATTACCACATATTTTTGTCAAACTTTTGTGGTAGCAATTTAAATAGTTGTTACATAAAATTTGTCATGCCTAACCTTAGCCGTGGCAACTATCAAACATCTTAATTTTACCACACAGTTAGACAAGCCATATGTGTGACGACTAAAGTTAGACATAGCAAATTTGGCGGCCAACCAAAGAGGCCCTTAGCCATTCTTCTGAGCTGCATCGAATGTGGTCCAGTCTCATGGCTGAGCGAGGCCATGATACGACTGCTAGTATTGTGACAGCTTTGTCGGCTCAAGTTCATCCACATTGAAGTATCTTGTGAGAGAATATTACTACAGCCACATTCACTTGAGCTTTATAACTTCACCAACATCTTTGACCTGAGAGGAACGCATCATTGCATTGAGCACTATGTGTTTCTTCAGAGTTTCCTACATTATGAATCTTGTGGTTTTATTACCCTTGTTACTACCTGACTATTACAACCTACAACTCTACAAGCATGCAGTGACATGTTGCAAAGTGAGAACTTGCAGAGTACTGTATTCAAATGCTCACAAACTCACGAGTCAAAAGTTATGCAACAAAACAGAGTCCAAACAACTTCTTTTTAAAAAAAAAATGGGAGAGAGAGAGAGAGAGACAGAGCCCAAATCATGTTTGAAGCAAACAGTAATCGTTGTTACCTTTGTTTTTTGTTTTGAATTACTACTAGTACCTGTTTGTTTTGCATATTCGATACTTGAGAGAGCATGCATGCTTATGCCTGGCAAAGGTATCATTGTTTTCTACAGCCCTAACACTGTTTTCGTACTTTTCTTCACAAAATTAATCATCGAAAAATATTTTTCATTCTGGCAAGCACACTATATACCATATAACAGTCTACTAACATCTTTTCAAGTACCACCGTTGTACCATCGTTCTAGTAATCAATTTAGAAAAATAACTTGCATAATATCTCAACAGTAATCAATTTAGTATTGCAACTGTATGTCTGTTAAATCATAAATCAAGAGCTGACCGTATACAAACTGTAGCAAGGACTTGTAGAGACAGCGGCATACACTGTTGCACACCAACCAGCAAAACTTACGATGTACGATACACCACACCAAGAAACGATCTCGTGCTCCCGTATGCAGCGTGTAACTTCATGAATTAACATGCAACTATATAATGTGCAACCGTATCTACGATCGAGGTTGCGTCCGTATAATCTAATTAATCCATCTGCTGGTAGGACGTTGCTCTCTCTCTCTCTCTCTCTAATTTCCGGGTCCCTTTCGAACCAGTTAGTTTAAGCTCTGTTTGCAACGCGAGAATTTTTTTTAGTCTTCTACTGGAGTTAAATTGCTTGCTACGGAATTCCTGCATTCCAAACAGACGTTTAGCTTTCAAAAATCGTGTGCAGAAAGTATGCATTTCAATTTGTCTTAGGTTGGATATGCATGCGAGATAGAGAATGCATGTGAGACAGATTTGGAGATGAGTTTTTGTGACGATCGTGCGACTAAGGGCATCTCTAATAGTTATAGACAACCTTATCTCTAACATATGCTATATCATCTTTAGAGACAACATCTCCAATAGATAGTCTCTAACACACTCTCTAATATTTATATTTTATAATTTTTTTTGAAACAGACCTACATATCAACTTAAGTAGATTAATGTATCATGTCTTATTTCACGTGCACAACAGTCTCTTCAGGAAGAGACGACATGTGCTCTTTCTCTCTTCCCTCTCTCTCTTCCACGTAGGATTTTATTGGCATGACAGAGTTAAGAGACGACAATAAATACACTATTGAAGATGCTCTAATCAGGTCTTGCCTATAGATCAATTATTAGAGCATCTTTAGTGTATTGAACCGACCTCGATTTAAAATCATGCCACGTAAGCATTCTAGAAACTAAGCTTGTTTTTCTCCAATGTATTGAACCGATTCCTACTAGTACCTGAGACTCACGTTACATTAAAAAACCACAAAATAATAATATCCTCTCGCAAACGCACTCCCTTCTATGTAGCTGTTTAATGCTCATATGAGTTGTTTAATGCTTTGAATCGATTCTTAAGTAGAGTTCGGTTCTATGTATTTTTTTTATTGCAATCCACCCCTCCAATGTATTGAATCGATTTAATACCTTCTCTCTCTTCATTTGAACCGGCTAAAACACAACATTAGAGATGGTCTTAGGGTGCCACTACAATAAACAAGTGGTAGTAGTGGAGTGTGGTGCGTGCAAGCATTATCTACGGTTAACAAGGTTGATTTCATAGGGCATTAGGCCAAAAACTTTGGGTGTTGGAGGGTCGCAACGCCTCGAGCCAGGTGTATTTTGTCCCACATTTCAACAACCACATGTATCACATACTAGTACATACTACATGTTAAAAAAAAACGATCTACCACGGGAAAAAATATAGAGGACCTCGGTCCTTTCCTCATCCGAAGGATCTCGTTCCTTCACGCGACATGTGTATTGTCACAATCTCAAAGCAACCCTCTCTAATCCGCACAGCGTTAGGGCTTAACGACAATTCATCTTCGCGAGCGCGGCACGCCGCAGATCACCCTCCTCCTGAGGCCTGAGCTCGTCTGGGGAAAAAAAAGCTAGCAGCGATCGAGAAGTTGGGGGTTTCGCGGCTTCCCACTGACAGCATCGTCCTCTTAAGGTCGCACGCGGCACTTTGGGAAGACAAGGTTCAACGGCTTCCCGGTGACCGGCGACAGCGTCGTCCTCCCAAGCCCATGTGTCGTACGCCGTCGATGGTCACCGGAAAGCCACTAAACCTTCTCTTCCGCGCTTGCCGCATGCAGGCTCGGGAGGACGATGATGTTCTCGGGAAGTCGCCGAAGCCCACACGAGCTCGGAAGGGTCATCTGCGGCACGGCGCACTCGCGAAGAGGAATGGTAGTGGGGATTAGAGAGGTTTGCTATGAGACTGTGACAAGACGCGTGTCGCGTGGAGGAACGAGGTTATAAAATTTTGCATCTACTACTCCCACTGTTAAAGAATTTTGACGTTTTGGATATCGGCACTGTCTTCAATATCTAACTTTGACCATTATTTTTCATATGATTATGTTACTAAAACAGTAGAAAATTATTATATTATAAAAATATTTATCACGACAAACCTAATGATATTAATTCGTTAACTGCACTCATTGTGCTGTGGTCGCAGTGTCCAACGGAATCAACTGCGATCTTACTAACTAAGCTTTGTGACGTTAATTAAGGTTTATACTAGCTAGCATTCCGTTGGAATGTTATGAGCATGCTTAGGTTTGCCAAAAGGACTCCAAATTTTAAGTACGCAGTCGATCGAACTGCTCACAGTTGGGTTGTAGTACTAACGCGTGATCTATTGCGACCATGATGTCCCAACGCCGTGATATTGGTACACACAGACGGTCGCCACCGGTGGTGATGGCAACTTATGATTAAGTACATGGATCCGTGCATAATCCATCCATATGTCCAATGTTCCGTGCCTCTTCTAATTAAACCATGCATATACTATCTTCGATTATAGTACTAGTATATTACTCACTGTCTTCGATATAGTACTGCAGTCTGCAGCTGCAGAGTCTTCGACGCATGCAGGTCTTCGGAGTCGAGAACCCATGTACGATGCATGGTTAAAAAAAAGAAGGAAAGACAAAAGTAGCACAACAACAACAACGGAAAAAACAAAAAAAACATAACAAAATGATGAGGGTGTGTTTGGTTTTCAGCATACCTCTAGCCTAGCTCGTATGGATCATCTAGGATGAATATAACTACGCTAAGTTGATACAATGATAGGTTGTTTGGTTGTATGTTTCTGCTAGAACAGACTATGGTAAGATGTTGTTTGATTATATGTATCAGAAGAGTGAATACATATCTGAATGCAATGGTGGTTTATTTTGTTGCCTGCATATGACAAAGTGTGCTTATCGGTGAGAAAGAAAATTTCCCACACTGAATTTTATTTCGGAGTGTAGAATTTCCCACACTGAATTTTATTTCGGAGTGTAGCTAGTTTAGATGATACTACAAGGCACGAATTTTACCGGCACAAACCAGAGAAAGTCAAGTGATCTGCAGGGTGTCAGACTGTCAGGTTTGGTACGCACGCACGCACAGAGGCAAACAAAGCTAGCTAGCTAATAATGATTGCCACTAAACTTTTCCATGGTGATCGAAGTCTTTGTTTGGCTAGCCGTAATTTGGGCCTACGTACGAGAGAGAGAGAGAGAGAGAGAGAGAGGGGGAAAAAAGGACGCCTCTACCTACTACTCTATCTTTCTTCTGAAAGCTAGTATCATTTGCAATGGAACATGCATGGAAGATCTACTGCCGCTGATCCAGCCTTGCATGCGAGGAGGCTGCTAGGACAGCGGACAAACTAATCAATCGGACGCAAAGATTTGCGTCCAAAGAAGAAGGCTCGTACCCGGCCGGCGCTGGATCCTCAAAACCACGCTTTAATTCTGCTCGCCAAGCGTCTCTTCCGTGCAATCCGGTCCTCTTCACTGTCTCTGCCCTCTGTCGTGTGAGTACTTTTCAGATTAGCCATTTCATTTCAGTTTACAAGTAAAAGCTGGGCAAGCGTTTACTCTGTTTCGGTTGCGCAAGGCTAGGGTGTCGTGACTATACGAACAAACTGTGCCGTTGATTGGGAACGAGAGTAACATTGGTAATATCAATCTGTAGTGTCAACTGGTCAATTAACCATCACGGTTCAGGTCGTACTAACAACACGCTACTCTCGATTGCTTGCTGTTGCTGAGACTTACAGCTAACTGTGTTAACCAACTGCACTCCTTTCTTTCGGGTAAAAAGTTAGCATCCAGGTTAAGTGGGTAGGCAAGTAAGCATAAGACTCGCTCGCGGAGACGAGGTGAAACTTGTTCAAGCCTGCTGTGCCCGGCCAACGAAATGACAGCGATATCACACGTCCGGCCAAGGACTCCGGGAGCCCAGGGGACGCCGAATTCGCGTGTCGGAGCACAGGCTCGCTCCTGTAGCCTCTTCCGTGACGGCCAAAAGCGTCGCCACCGAGCTCCGGTCTACGGGACCTGTGCACTGCTCAGGGACGAGCGGCGACGGCGATCGATCATATCCATCCATCGATCGGACGAGACCAGACAGGCTAGGCCAGCTCGATCGGCCGGTTAATCTGTACCGGTACAGAGTGCGGCGTGGGAGAGGCATGAATGTGTGGTCTCAGGAGTAGGTGAGCCGTGGCCCGTGGGTGATCGGGGCGCGACGAGACGATGACGTACTGACATGGTGGTTCTAACAGCGCATGCTACGACCTTCCCTAGTTATCCATGAAGTGGTTGAGAACGAAATAACACCATGCACAGCACATGACATGTTCTCGGCTTGGACTTAAGAGGTTTTACAAAAGCAGCCGTAGGGGTGTCAAAGAATCCGATCATCCGTTTGATCCGAATTCGGATAGTAGCGAATGTGGTAAGCAAAATTGCATTCGTATTATAAAACGTATATGAATCCAGATAATATCTGCTTTTTTTACCGAATATAAATACGAATACGATATACCAACCAGGGCTAAATAGAATGTGAATACGGATAATATCCGGACTCGGATAGCGTCAGCTAACTAGTTACTACGTATATTTTGCATCTGACATCTAAATTGGGCATATTATATATACATTTCGATCGTCTCGACGAGGCCATTGTCATGGTAAACCCCGATTTGACATTTGATGATGTCCGTTTTGGCACACCCTCAATGAAGCTTTTTGCATGCTCTTTTGGACTGAATTCAATGGACTCCAAATTTTAAGTACGCAGTCGGTCGAACTGCTCACAATTGGGTTGTAGGTACTAACGCGTGATCTATTGCGACCATGATGTCCCAACGCCGTGATATTGGTACACACAGACGGTCGCCACCGGTCGTGATGGCAACTTATGCTTAAGTACATGGATCCGTGCATAATCCATCCATATGTCCAATGTTCCGTGCCTCTTCTAATTAAACCATGCATATACCATATCTTCGATTGTAGTACTAGTATAATACTCACCGTCTTCGATTATAGTACTGCAGTCTGCAGCTGCAGAGTCTTCGACGCATGCAGGTCTTCGGAGTTGAGAACCCATGCACGATGCATGGTATGCCTCTTTTTGTTCCATTAATTATCTAAAAAAATGCACGATGCATGGTTAAAAAAAAAAGGAGGAAAGACAAAAGGAGCATAACAACAACAACAACAAAAAAGAAGGAAAAAACAAAAGGGGCACAACAAAATGATGAGGGTGTGTTTGGTTTTCAGCATGCCCCTAGCCTAGTCTGTATGGATCATCTAGGATGAATCTTGTTAGACTGAGTGGATACAATGATGGGTTGTTTGGTTATATGTTTCTGTTAGGACAGACTGTGCTGAGATGTTGTTTGATTGTGTATATCAGGAGAGTGAATGAACATCTGAATGCAATGTTGGTTTTTTTTTTGCCTGCATGTGGCAGAGTGTGCTTATCTTTTCTAGTGGGTGGTGAGAATACCCTCTTGGTAGAATGTTTTGAGTTGGATGGAAAATGGCTAAGGATACGACTTCACTCCCGAACTATTGAGCAATTACGTCTTAATCACCCCTCTAATTACTCTCCTAGGAGACTAATCAACCATCCCAAAAAGCTAGCTAGCCGGAGCACACCACCACACTGCCATTTCCACACACGAGCGTGGTGGTGGTTGTCTCCCGCCGCCTCTGGCTTCCTTTCATCCTCTCTCCATTAGCGGAGGCTACGGCCGCGGCCGCGGCCACGATGACCACCACTTCTTGGATGGTCTCCAACTTGGGCGCCCACCGCTGCACCTTGCCGTAACCAACCAGCTCCTCGTACTCCTTCTCCAACCTCTCGTCCCCGCGCAGCACGATCGACTTCTTGGACTCGCCGCCGACGCCTTCCTTGGTGGCGTCACTGTCGTCAACGAGTCATCGAAGAACTTGATCTGGAGGGTGTCGTAGGCGGTGCGGAGGAGCTCGAATGGGCGGTGGGAGCCGCCCTTCTTGCTGGCGGAGGCAGGGGAGGTGGCAAGGAGGAGGAGGAGGAGGAGGAAGATGAGGCGAGGGAGATGAAGGAGAGGACGGGGTGGAAGAGGTGAGCGGGGAGGAGGAAGTAGGCCTACTCGGACTGCAACTCCTCAGCTGACGCCATGGCCGGGATCTTCTCCCCGATGAGCAGCGCGTCGTTGCAAAGAGAGGAGCAAGATGCGAGAGCGAGGGAGAGGAGCGAGCAGTGAGGGGCAGGGGTGGAACTAGAATGGAAATGACTGGGGTTCTCTATATTTCACCGTACATATAACAACATTTATAATTTTGAAGCAATATGGTACTAAATAGTAATGTATGTAGCAACTTTTAGCATCAATATTTCAACATAACCAATAGCAATGTACAACGATAAAGAAGTAGCGATCAAAATGCTTACCAACATAAAAAAAACTCACTAATAATATTGTTAATTGTAGCAAAGTAAAGCAACTAAGGGCGAAATCATGATAAAGATAGTCGACATTGGCAAAATACTTCATCCGACCTCAATGACCTATAAAAAAAAGAACAAAACAAATTAAAATTATCTAGTAAAAAAAGTAGAATAGTTGAATAAAAGTAAATACATTACCTTTTAGTATTTACGTTCTTTCAAGTTCATGAAACGATGAACCACAACGTCATTGGTAACTTTCTTCATTTCTTTTTTGTCCACATAGAATAGTCAAATGAAAGTAAATACATTACCTTTTAGTATTCCTTTTAGTATTTATGCGACCCGACCCGACCAGTGGAGGGAGAGGAAGGCGATAGTGAGGAGGCCTCCGCCGGCGGTGGCCTACGTTGGCTTGATGGCAGGACGATGACCCGACTGGTGGAGTGAGAAGAGGAAGGCGACGGCCCGTGCTGGCTCGACGACAGTGACGGTGAGGAGGCCATCGGCAGTGAAGATGAGGTCGAGGGAGGGGAGGAGGAGTGGGAAGAGAGGGAGTGGTGGGGAGAGGTCGCAGAGAAGTGGTGGGCACAGTGGGGCAGCAGCCACGAGAGGCGGTGGAGGATGTGAGGACTTAGGTGTGGCATATTTCTAATAATGAACTTTGCAGCTCTACTCCCGGGAGTAGTTACTCCCTATGCCGTATCTCATATATATATATTACTCTGGTTTGATTTAGATGTCATTTTATCTCCATGTATGCACACAAAAGAAGCATTAATAAATGTCATTTTTTATGATATGCTGCACCTATTAATGACATACACATCTCTCAAACAAAACTACCAATAAGCAATCAATAGAGACATTGGGTGGAAAATGTTTTCTCAATAAAACAAAATAATAAGTGTTTGCAACCAAAACCAACGAGGTAAAATTGCATCTATTTTTAAACGGAAGGTAGCATATTCAAGCATCATGCATGCATGTCCAACTCTTGAGTGCATGTAGTTTAATCTGAATGCTACTGATTGAACAAGACTGTGGTGTAAGGGGTTTAAAAATTAAAAAGAAAATTTTGTCCATGTAGTGGAGACATTAATCATGTTGTTAGGTCACTGCGCTGGACAATCAGAGCATAGTTCAGGTTAACTGACGCCTTACATATAATTAAGAAAATAGTTTAATGTTGATGTGGTTTGTGGAAACATAACAGCAATCACCAACCGTATATGCTGTAACGTTCTGCTCCCCACAGGGTGGAAATAGGACTTAGTTTTTGCCAAGACATTATTCTGGAATCATGGATTTTTTTTAAAAAAATAATTCATTTTTTATTCAAAATTACAAAATTATACCTACGATTTTATTTTTTTACAAAATTATATCTATGTCACCGAACCGTTGGGCGACTGGTTCCAGTCATCCAACGGACCAGCAACACCAATATAGTAGCTGTACCGTTGGGCGACAGAGATAAAGTCGGCCAATGGTCAGACGATAGGTTATGTCGCTCAACCGGTAGGCGACTGCATCCCTGTCGCCCAACGATTCGGCGATAGGAGGCTGGAAGCTGGTTTTTTATTATTTAATCCTATTGTAAAAATATTTGAAAGTTAATCCCTCTCGAACTATCTATAACTTAAAAGTAGAGAATCTATGTGTGAACCATATATAAGACCATCCTTTTAACTGAGCGTAAATATATATATATGGACTGAAAATCTTTTTTCTGGATTGATAACCTTTGACACTTCAACATATATATCCTTCATAAACCTGCGAAGCAAGAAAAGGTCAGTACAAAAGGTACGTATGGTGAGAAGATAGTGTCAACATATGGTAACCCGTCTGTCCAGCGTAGGTCTAGCCTCCAGGCCACCCAAGGTGTCCGCATGCGGATCACCCCTAACATAGTTGCGTCGGCCGCGCCCGCAAGATGCGGGACACAACGCGACGTGTGATGTAGCCGGTCAATGCGCTCCTCCAGGAGGCCGAAACTCCAATCGTATCCGTGAGGGTCATGAGCCATACCTGCAAAACAATTTCAAGTAAGCAAATACGCGCAAATAAAACATCGAATGTAAAGCAGGAGTAATTTTAACTTGTAAACAAACAAACAAAATAGTACTAGGGTACCAGGACATTACTTTGAAAAGTAATGAAAAAGAGATATTACTACAACACTTACATAAACATTACGTGCAACATACGATACATATGCTACAACAGTACGTACATCAAATGAAAATTGGGTAGTAGCAGAACAGTTACATAAACTATACGAAGTACAGATGACAATGTACACTTATTTGCAATTTTGGTCCCACTTTGCACACTCGAAGAAGTGGTACCGTAAACCATGCTGGTGCCTACTCCTCAGCTGGTGCCTTGCATCGTTTGGTTGTGTGGTCGTCCTGACCGTAGTGCCCGCAGCGTCTACCCAACGCCCCGGCTTGCGCTTCGTCCATATCATTGGTAATACGATGACTCTGCCGATGACCCTTGCCACCCTTCAGCATGCCGATGATATCCGTCGGCGGGGACCTGCAGAACTTCTTTTGGGCATGCTTGCACAAGCAACACACACTCGTATCCACAGTGCCGACAACCTTCTATAAAGCCCTTCCACACAGCTGTGCGCATCAGTCTTCTCAACTCCCATCTAATGTCCATGGGAGACTGGCTCTAAAGCCCTTGTATGATGACGCTGCACACCTCAGGGTCCAAGGAGAAGCTGCGAGTGAGCCAATACATCACATCTGTGATTTGTGCATTCTCGCCGTCCGGGTGTACCAGAGTGGCTTGCGGAAAACTGCTCAAGTCAACACCGTACGGACCTTCACGAATGGTGCCATCACCGTAATGTACTTTCAATGTAGTGGGTACAGACATGACTGATGTCTGCCTATAAATATTTCCAATATTGCAACTAGTCAGATCACAACGCACGATATGCAAGTACTGCTACACTATAATTTGCATTTGTACGGCCCTTCGCCTATCGTGAACAACTACACTACAGCATGGTCAAGGCATCATTCATCCCCTCAGGCAGAGGGCAAAATGAATGTACAGTACACTATGCTGATTTAACATGAAAACCGAGCTATTCCATACCAGGCATTATCCGATTCTGACACTAACTTGCAATCCGAAATGCTACAAGTGGTGTTCTAGTCTTCTACAGAGCTATACCAATTACCTAAGTCAATTAGTCCATACTAATTAACCTGTACTAATTAGTCCATACAAATAATTCATCCTCCTCATGCACTCGGACAGAGTACCCACTACTACCTACCAACTTTCTAATTATTCACCGAATAATAGTCGGTCACGCATGTACCGACACAACTACAATATTTCTCACAAACAACACTACTTCTCCCTCACGGACTACTTTTTTCTCTAACTAAAGTTTTCTACCGGTGCTACTTACATATAAATTAACAACATTCCGATTTTTCTACTTTCTCTCTAACTAAAATTTTCTACGGATGCTACTTATACTACTATTTTAACTATACAAACTATTTACTTACTACAAATAAATACACTATAAGATAAAAAAATTACCTCACAAACGAATCTTTCGTCCTTTTCTTCTTCTCCCTCTCCCTCCTCTTCTTCTCCCTCTCTTTTCCCCCCTTTCTTTCCTCTCCTCTCCCTCTCTTCTTCTCACTTTCTTTCTTTCCCCGTCGCTCGTGGGGGCTGAGTCGCGCCCTTTATATAAGCCATCCAGTCGCCCAACAGTTAGGTGACTAAAGGGTGCTGTCGCTTAACGGTTCAACGATAGAACCTATCGCCCAACAGTTGGCCGACTGCATTAATGTTGCCAAACGGTTGGGCGTCTACATTAATGTTGCCGAAAGGTTCGACGACCATATTACTGTCGTTTGTCCGTTGGGCTACTAGAACCAGTCGCCCAACGATTCGGCGACAAACGTATAATTTTGTAAAAAAAACCCGCAAGTATAATTTTGTAAAAAATACATTATTTTAAAAAAATTGGAATCATGCGTTTTTACTGGAGCTAGCCACCTTTGCAAAGAGAAGAGAAACCCAACACAACTTCAATCATAGCCAGCGTGCGTGAGGCGTGAGCATTAGAGCGAGTGTGGGCCAAGGCTTGCAGGCAGCAGGCATGCGGGCGTGACCGCGTTCGCGTGAGGCCTGGGCTTTTAGCGCTTGGGCAGAAAGCGGCCCGGGTGCCCAATGATTGGGCTTGGGGTGCACATGTGATAAAAACGAAATGATCTTTCTAAAAAGAATTGGACCCGGTGTTCTGTGACATCGGGTGAACCTATTGGGCTCTACGTACCCCTGGTGAGGGGAGCGAAGTGTGCCGCGTGATGGGAGATGGGGATGCAACGTTTAGGCCCTGGAGCCGAGTGCGCTGCGCGCCTGCATCCCTGCGTTTCCCTCGGGGTAGGCCCGAAAGGGATATTTGCACGAGCTTAACCTGGGCCAATGATGCATGCAAACAATCAAACAACCCAAATCTTGCATCCGGCGATGCGGATCAAGCCCATGTAGACAGCCAAACGCACCCTAGAAAGGGAATTTGCTAGGAGAGTCTCAGGCTGAGGCCCCCATCAGCCGTTTGTTCGTTTTGATTCAACGGCCGGCGGGGGTGGGGTGCCCACACTGAATATTATTTCCCCCTCAGAGTGTAGCTAGTTTAGTTGATACTACAAGGCACGAATTTTACCGGCACAAATCAGAGAAAGTCAAGTGATCTGCAGGGTGTCAGGTTTGGAACGCACGCACAGAGGCAAACACAGCTAGCTAATAATGATTGCCACTAAACTTTTCCATGGTGATCGAAGTCTTAGTTTCGCTAGCCCTAATTTGGGCCTACGTAACCTACTACTCTATCTTTCAGTGGAACGTGCATGGAAGATCTAGTGCCGCTGATCCAGCCTTGCATGCGAGGAGGCAGCTAGGACAGCGGACAAACGAATTCGCGTGTCGGAGCATGAATGTGTGGTCTCAGGAGTAGGTGAGCCGTGGATGATCGGGCTCCTGTAGCCTCTTCCGTGACGGCCAAAAGCGTCGCCACCGAGCTCCGGTCTACCGGACCTGTGTACTGCTCAGGGACGAGCGGCGACGGCGATCGATCCATCGGACGAGACCAGACAAGCTAGGCCAGCTCGATCGGCCGGTTAATCTATACCGGGCCCGGGACAGAATGCGGCGTGCATGCACTGACATTTTTTCGGGGAGAGGCATGAATGTGTGGTCTCAGGAGTAGGTGAGGCGTGGATGATCGGGGCGCGACGAGACGATGACATATTGACGTGGTGATTCTAACAGCGCATGCTACTACCTGAAGTGGGTGAGAACCAAATAACACCATGGACAGCACATGGCATGTTCTCGGTTTGGACTTATGA
Source organism: Phyllostachys edulis (assembly GCA_036346405.1). Lineage (NCBI taxonomy): Eukaryota > Viridiplantae > Streptophyta > Magnoliopsida > Poales > Poaceae > Phyllostachys > Phyllostachys edulis. The sequence goes on from CM070558.1 coordinate 9,044,616, forward strand.
GGTTTTACACTAGCAGTAGGGGTGTCAAACAATCCGATCATCCTTTTTATCCGATATCCGAATTCGGATAGTAGCAAATGTGGTAAGCAAAACTGCATTTGTATTATAAAACATATACGAATTCAGATAATATCTGGGTCTTTTACCGAATATGAATACGAATACGATATACCAAACATGGGTCAAATAGAATGCGAATACAGATAACATCCAGACCCGGATAGCGTCAGCTAACTAGTTGCTACGTATATTTTGCATCTAGCATCCAAATTGGGCACATTATATATGCATTTCGATTGTCTCAGCGACGCCGTTGTCATGGTGAACTCCAATTTGACATTTGATGCTGTTCGTTTTGGCACACCCTCAATGAAGCCCTTTGCATGCTCTTTTTAATTGAATTCAATATATCCATTTTGGCACATCTCCTAATGACTCAAATGATTAGGTAATAAACCAAAGGAAAATAGGCATAATTATAGTTATAAAACTGGTGTCAACAAACACTTTTTATTAAACTACAATACACTATGATATTCGGATCCAACCGAATTGAGTAGGTATTTGATTCATATTCGTTACAACATTCAATTTGTATTTATATTCGGGTATATCCGAATATGAATTCGTATTCGTTTAAAAATACGGATACAAGCGTCGAAAGACTATGGTTCCATCCGTCGACAGCCCTAGTTGCAGGTGTTACGTACAGCTGAGCTTGGTCCATGCATGAAGCTGTTGTCCTGCGACTGGCTCAGGCACTGCGGTGGCTCTGAAAAGCACTTTTTTTTTTGGCTTTTTGATGTAACACTTAGTTGAAATCATATTTTTTTAGCTATTGACAGCAAATATTTACTACAATTAACCAAGATTCTCGTGGGCAAGTAGGGGCGTGAGCAAGTAGGGGCCTATTTGGTTCATGACTAACATTACCATAACTAAGATTAAGCAATGTGTAACTTGCCACAAGAAGTGTGGCCAACAAATTGGTTGCCACAAGTGTGACAAAGTTAACAAAAAGTTGAGTCCATGACACATAGGCCATAGAGCTAAGAAAACATGGCAAGCCGTAATTGTGGCATGGAACCAAACATGTGCCTAAGAAACTATAGTGTGACTAATGTTAGTGTAACAAGCTAGGTGAGGCATCAAACCAAATACCCTCGCACAACGCAACGCAACATATATAGGGCATGTTTGGAACGACTGTGGTTTTTCTGAAAAACGGCTTCCGGCTGTGTTGCAAGGCCGAACGGCTGCGGGCTAAACGGCTGGGATGAAGATGTTTGGTGTTTGGCTGTCTGGCTTTTAAATAGGCTGGCTACAGCTTCTGAGATGTGAAATGTCTGAAATGCCCCTGAGGACAATAATGGCTTGTTTGATGCCGTTTAACACAATTAACAATAATTAATGACAATTAACGACATCTAACGCAATTCTGACCCCTTTGGCTACATCGTAACCCATGGCGTGGCCAAACCATTTGGCCATGCCAAGATAACTAGCGTGACAGAACCGTGTTGCCACCCCAATGCGTGGAAGGTTCCAGAGGAGTTGCAAGGCAGCACCCTCCTTCTGGTGCTAAGTCCTGTCACTAAGGGTGGAAAAAAGCTCGAAACTCGCGAGCCAGCTCGGCTCGTTAAGAACTCGGCTCGAACTCGGTCCCTTAATGAGTCGAGCCGAGTTTGAGCCGGCTCGCAAGTTGCTCGCTTAGCTCGTTAAGAAAACTAGGCCCAGCCCACTGTGCACAGTGTCGAGTTAACGAGCCTTAACAAGCCGAGTTAACAAGTTTGTTAGTAACGAGTTTAGTTTCAACTGTTAGTAATGAGCCTAACGAGCCGAGTTAACAAGTTTGAACGAGCCGAGCTCGTTTCCTTAACGACCTTAACGAGCCGAGCCAACTCGTTATCCACCCCTACCTGTCACGTCAGGATTCCTAGCGTAACAAGAGCAGTGTGTCACGCCAAGGTCACTGGTGTGACAAAACTGTGCTGCCACGCCAATACGCACCCTCCTTCTAGTGCCAAGTCCTGTCACGCCACGAGCACTAGCGTGACAGTACAAGTCTGTCACGCCATGATCCCCGGCGTGACTATTCCTCTAAACAGAAAACGACAACATCTATGCATGTATCATCACCTCATCTAATTCTCTGATGTAACACCAAATGTTTTATTTCCATTGATTGCAACAATGGCAAAAACATCACAGCAAATATCAAGAAAGTAAAGATAAACAAGATAATAAGCCAGAACATCACAACATAACATATACAATGACAAAATGTTGTATATATCTTTTATCTATCCTAGCGTCATGCTACCAAAGCCGTTAATTGGCAAGTACTACATACAAAATACTACATATATCTTCCATCTATCCTAGCGTCATGCTGCCAAAGCCGTTATTACAATAAACAATTATTACATAAATAAATATAACAATAATTATTACAATAAATAATTATTGCAACAAATAATTATTACAGTAAAAAATTATTACATAAATAATCACAATAAAAAACTTTCGACAAAATCTCTTACTTATTTTGTCAGCCAAAATAGAGTACTAGCTCAGACTTCACTTTTTCACAGAAAATACCAGTATACCACACATAGTCAACACACAATAGGATATTATATGTTGTTTGTTTATTACTGTTACGAATATTGTGTTTATGTATTCAGATGCCCAATGGGCAATATATATAGGGTGTACAAGGGGTGTATGTTATATACAGATAAAACAATATAAAAGGTAGATAAGGAATACAGAAGAGATTCCTATCTCTAACATATCTCTAACACCCCCTCAAATGCAAGGTGTATGCAATAGCATTACATTTGGAATGGATTGACACTAAAATATAGAAAATCCAAAGTTCAAGTCTTGATAATGTTGTTGTAGCATACAGCTCTTGGAAAATATATCGATAAAAGATCTCCTCCCATCTGGGGTCGTGCAACAGCCCATAAAGCACAAGGTGCGGGAGCAAAGTCGATCGCGGCAACACGACAAAGAAGATGATAAAACCGACAAATATAGAGAAAGTTATCAAATCAAGCCAAATAGGAATAGATAGAAGCATGGCGGTGCAGATCGTAGCCCAAGACGGTGGCAACGCAGTGCACAAGAAGTGCAATGAAAGCACTATGCAAAAGAAGCGCAGCGGCCTTAAAATCTTGGGGTGGCGGCTAAGAGAGAAGTGGTGACATCATAACGATCTGCAACGGCTCGAAGAAAAGAGCGGCGGCTGCTGTCATGCAAAAGAAATTCCTATGCTTCTATGATTGGCAATAAATTTGTGGACTCGCATGTCTTAGACGAACTCACAGATAAAGAGTTATGGACTTGGATGGACGCAACGGAAGAAAAACGACACAAAGGATAGCTAGCAGTAGTAGCAAGAATAGCTAGCAACAAAACTATGTAGTCACAGCCAAGGCAAGACTATGTAGTCACAGCCGAGCCATCCCGATATAGTCACAGCCGGGCCATCATCAACTCTCTCCAAGTCTCCAACCATCTCTCTCCCACTGTATGCTTCTGATTCTCCTGCTCCTTCCCACTTTTCTCTGGTCCTCTCAGCTAAACAAAACAGCAAACTCCTCACTCCAAAAAGAAATAGAGAAGCCAAACCAATCACAACCGAGCCATCCACACGAACCCAAGAGTGCAGAGAGCACACATGAGGGAGGCACAAAGAGGAAGGCCGGGATCCAGGCAGGACTTGCTCGGGTGGAGAAGCTCGAGCCCGAGGCGGTGGTGGCAAAGCAGAGAGCCAGAGCAGAGGCGAACCAGGGCGCCGGATCCTTCAAGGCAAGCTCAAGCGAAGAAGCTCGAGCCTGAGGTGGCGGTGGTAGAGCAGCGAGCTGGAGCATCTTCAGATCCGGAGCGTCGGACAACATCGGGAAGAGACGGCGCCGGGAGATGTCGGATCTGAAAAGCTTGGCCCAGCGAGGAAAAGCGAGGGCCGCATCATCGAGCAGAGGGCTGTGCCATCGAGCAAAGCGCCGGGTGACATCAGGAAGAGACGGCGCCATGGGCGAGAAGAGACAAGCCAACGGTGATGGGGAGGACCGGGCGACACCGGAGTCGGTGTGGATCCGGGTGGTGTATCTCGAGGCGATCTGGAGCAGTGGCACCATGGGAGGAGGTCGAGCAGAGGATCCGATCTGGAGCCGGGTGAAGCCGCCGAAGAAGAAGACGTCGAAGAACATGCCGAAGAAGACCCGACGCCTGCGATTGGATTAGTAGCAGCCAAGATGAGACAAGCAGTGGCGGTGGTCAAAGAAGAGGACAGCGATGGCAGCAATCCGAGGCAGCTCGATTCAGGGCACAGCGGTGGCTGCGTCGGAGGTGCATGAAGCAGAGGTGCTCTTCGGCCGGGAACGAAGCCCGTGTGCACGCGTGCCAAGACAAGTAGACGAGGCGTATGCCGCCTCGGCTGGAGAGCGACGGCGGCGTTCGGGAGCGGTGACGGTGACTGGAGAGGATGATCTAGTGGTGACGATGAAAGGCCACCCCAGGAGTAAAGATCGGTCCTCCTAGGGGCAACTACAGCGGAGAACAGGTAGAGGCTAGGAGGCGGCGTAGGTAGGGCAGCTACAGCGGAGAACAGGTAGAGGCTAGGAGGCGGCGTAGGTAAGAAACCCTAACCCTAACCTTGGCTTTAATACCATGTTATGAATATTTTGTGTATGTGTTCAGAGGCCCAATGGGCAATATACATATCTCTAACAATTACAAACTTTGAACAATTCTTGCCCCCTCCACTTTTTTCTGGACTAGGGACCGGCATCGGCAGTGTTAGGTACCCGCACTCTCACATGACAAAAATGTACACTCCAAGTATCTACCTATGTAGCTACAAATTTTCACTGGACATTAGTACTTTTGCACATGCACCTTAAACAAAGAAATACCATGCTAATACACTAATGACATATTCTGGAGGAAAATCATGGGGGAAGCAGTGTCCTTCATTCAAGATTTCTAATTTAAGGCTAATACAAGGCTTATCTGTAACGACCCAACCCTAGGGCACCCGAGAGGTCCTCCAAGAACTTCTGGAAAGTCCATCAGGACCTCCCAGGAGGTCCAAAAAGGACCTCTCGGATAGTCCTCCAAGACCTCCCAGGAGTTCCAGCAGGACCTCCTGGAAGTCCAGGAGAACATAACCCGAGAGGGTCTTGGAGCCAGGGAGCACCCGAAGATCTACCACGGCCAGGCCAGGGAAAAACGAGGAGGTCTGAGGGCACCCCAGGACCACCCGCGACCCTCCAGAGGAGGTCGTGGAGGTCTGAGACCACCCCAGAGCCTCGCGCGTTCATTCCATGGAGTGGACATGGAGGTCTGGGCTTGCTCCAAGGTTCCCTGTGAAACCCAAGCTAGTCCCAAGGATCATGGCTAGCTCTTCACAGCAATAATACAACGGTGGTGACATCCAGAACGCATATTTATTATAGTAAAATATTAACAGAGTTGTTACAAGGTGGCCTTGGGTCAAGCATATATACAAAAGAGCAAAAGATCAAAAGGTCCATCAGCACGCCACAGGCAACTGACTGGAAGGCACAACCTATTCGCTTTGGTCTTCATCACTGCCAAGGTCCTCTCCTGGCAAAGTTGTAATGAGCAAGAGTGAGCACACAACCGTGCTCGCAAGTTACACCCGTGGATTAGCAAGATGACATGCATATATGGAAAATCAAGGGATGGCATAATATGGCTGATTTGCACAAAGCCAAGTTTCTTTCAAATACAAATACTAAGTTCCAAAGCAGGTATTCAACAAATAAAATTTATTTTCTAAACTTGATTTTCAGTTAGATAACATTCATCAACAAGTTGGTGAAGGATACCCTCCTGACACCAGGCTCCCTGCCAAAACCCATGGGATAGAAATCCCAAAACAGATTTGAAAACATTTCTGGAAATCCAAAGCCAACATCTAACTCTGAGTAGCCTTTGCCAGCACGTCCATGACCGCGGACACGGCTATTCGAATAGATTTAACTCTGCAGAGGTTGTGCACTTTACCCACACGACATGAGTCCTCTAGTTTGTCCCAAGATTCGTCAATGCCACCTCTCACTACCAAAGGTAAGAGGTCTAGAGTTCATGACAAGGCCTTTACAATGCATTGTTCCACCACAGCTCCTCCTAGCTAAGGTTTCACTTTCCTATGGATAGCAATCCGGCGGAAAGCCCCCTCTTGCACCAGTGGGAACAGTAGGTTATAATAGACCATTGGCCATAAAAGACCTTCCACACCTCCAATGGAGCAGCTTATGGTAGAACTTTGCAAATTACTCAGCCAGGTCCCACGCCCCATTCTGGAGACATGTGGTTGCACGATTGTGGCATAGCCCATTATAGGCATGGCATTGGTCGCTCAAAGACCGGTCCTCAAATGACTAGGGCGACTTTCACAAAGCCCTGGACCTCCACCTTACCCAGGATAGAGTCCGTGCACAAACATTGCACCAGCCAGGCAAACCATTTCGCCCCAGTCCAAATCTATTTTCATTTTCTTTGCTTCCCAAGCAATACTTTCATATTCCCATGACAACCCAATGTCATGGTCAAAACATTTTAAACAATAGTTGGTCATATTGGTAAAGATTTCCCCAAATCAATACTTTTGGTCTAAGCATGACTAAGCATATGTTTTTCAAATAGTCTTGGCTCACACTATTGCATTAACCAAGTTTGATCTAAAGGTGACAACATGTTTAGTCCAAAGTCAACAGTGGCTATACAAAGGAAGTAGGCATAACTATGAATTTAAAACAGGTATTGAAATAACTTGGTAGAACTAGGCATGCAGGATACATTAAAACAGGACATAAATAATTTGAATTATTGGGTGCAATATGATCAAGAGTGTAACTTGCCTTGCTCACTATCCTGAGAATCTTCCTCTTCAGTGCACTCATACTCCTTGGAGTCTTCGCAATCTACACGGGTAAAAGAGCAAGTTCAAAGAAAGCTCAAATAAAGAACCAACTGAGATCAGCAAGAAAACCAAGCCGACCCCAGAGGGAGTCCAAAACTCAACCAACAAGAGATATCTATATTTTAGAATAGGTTCTTATGGAAGAGTCTAAGCTTACTAGGAAGAGTGGAAGAGTCTAAGCTTACTAGGAAGAGGGTGGTCTTTAGCAAAAGACCCCAAAAGAGTGTTTTCAGCAATAGAACAGGAGGTCCCGAGAGATGGTTCTTGCACAGAGACCAGGGAGGAGCTCCTCAAATAAACGCCATAGACATCCAAAAAGGAGCCCACAAGGGGAGGTCCTGAGAAGGACACAACCAACTCAATGCAGTGGCAAGAATAAGAGTGGAGTAGATCTCCAAAGGACTTACCAGGGTCGAAAAGGAAACAATGGTTGAAGGGGAGGTCGTGGGCAACAAGGTCTTCCCTGGGAAGCCACTGAGCGAGAGCCAAGATGATGAGTGTGGAAAAGGTAATGTGGTAGGGTTCCCTGGACTAATTATGGCCAAAGTGGGTGAAGAAAACTAGAAGCATACGTACCAAGGATAAGTATAGAAATGGGTCAAAGGTAGGTGAGTGGCAGGGCAGGTGTCACTACCACCCTGGGTAAAAGGTATGAGGAAGGACAACGTATGTTGCTATGGGAAGGAACAAAGAAGGATGTCAAAGTACAGCTAAGTGACCAAATTCAGAGTAAACGCCACGTATAGGGATGTATTTAATGTGACATGACCTGCATTAAATGCCCAAGATATTAACGTGGCGGAGGAAATGAGAATGACCAAGTCTAGCAAGTAGGGCCAGTCAATTTTAAAAACAGACGGTTCAAGAAGGGAGGTCTTGCCCCGCAGGGGAGGTCTTGGAGAAGGTCCGAAAGGCTTAGGAGGTCCTAGGCCCAAAGGACAGGGAGGTCTAAAGGTCGGGGAGGTCCTGACGGTTAGGATCAACAAAATGAGGTCCTGACGGTTAGGATCTCATCAAGGGAGGTCTGGCGAGGAGGTCCAGAGAACTACAAAAAGGTCCCGTAGTTGGGATTAAGGGCAAGTTGAGGTCCGGGCGGTTAGATCTCCAAGAGGGAAGTCCAACAGCCAAGATCAATCGTGAAGGTGAGGTCCTCAGAGGGATAGTGCATGGGGAGGTCTAGACCTTTGGATTCGAAATGAGGAGAGGTCCGAACCGTTAGATTCAAACAAAAGGGGAGGTCCAGGCGGAGGGGTTCCAGAGGGATTCCATAGAGGAGATCCACAAAAGGTGGTCCAACATAAGTTCGCAAGGGTCAAGGCAACTCAAAGGAGATTTCCAACCGCTAAGGTGAGATCAAAAGCCTTGGCGATTAGGATGAACCCTAAGGAGGTCCTTTCGGCCAAAAAGAAATGTCAAGGAGGTTCAAATGAACTCAGGAGGTTCGAAGGCACGTAAGAGGTCCACTGGAATGCAAGGAGGTCCCGACTAAAAAGAGGTCTGGGCATAAGAAAGTGCCCAGGCAACAAGAGGTCTAGACTTAGAAGAAGTCTGGACAGAAAAGAGGTCTGAACCAAAGAGATTCGAACCAACAAAGAGGTCCAAAGTGACCAAACTCAAAGGGGAAGGCCTGGACATAAGGGTACGTCTAGGTGAGAAAAGGTCTGAGCCCCAAGGGAGGTCTAACCTCAAGAACCCATGGGGAGGTCTAGGCCACAGAGAAGGTCTAAACCTTACATAACCCAAAAGAGACAGGCTAAAGGAGGATCTGCCGAGCATACCAGAAGGGAGGTATCAACAACTCAAACCTCTCCAACCGAACCAGACTTTGAATTCTCATCAAAATAAAATAGTTTTAATTTATTTTACACATTTAAAAAGGATTTAGAAAATCAGGATGTTACATTATCATCATACCTGAGAAAAACAATCAAGGTTCCTATAATTTACAAATAAAAGTACATTGATAGCAGCATCCAACAAAGAAAATTGCTCAAGCATACATGGATAATTGTAAAATGTGAGTATGCATTTGTCGCCTTTTATAAATCCTACTAAATATTAAAAGCAATTTTTAACATCCTTGATGCAATCTCAAGATTGTCCATCTTTAACACACGAGCATGAAAATTCCACATGCTAGTGTCAAATGCATTTACAAGTTAACTTGTGAGGAAAGACTAAATACAATTGAAGCTAAAAATTTACACTTGCAAACCACTACGACCATGCCAAACTGAAGTTTACCTAACACTATCAACTGCAACAAATCCAAATTTCACTACTCAGGAAATCTTCAATTTGAAAATACAACAAGGCAAGGCCATTAGACTAATCTTGCTACCATATCTCTAAAGCTCAGGAAATATCCGAATTATCCAGAAAGTTCCACGATCAAACATGAATACCAATCAAACAACTAAAACATGATGAAATTCCTCAGTTTCCAGCAAGTGATGAAAGCAGTTTCCTTCTAAGTACATGACAATGTGCAAACAAATAAGATTCATATATAATTGTAGATCTTATACTGCAAGAAGATACTAATCCAATGATCTAGCCTTTCATCCCCCAAAACAATATACTAATCTAATGCACAACCTAGAATCGGGGAGGAGGGCGGCGATGGGGTCGATCCAGATCTGGCCGGGGAGGAGGGAGGCGGCGGTAGGAGAGGAGGAGGAGGATGGAGGCGGGGGAGGAGGGCCCGAGAAGGAGGAGGCGGCAGGAGGAGGAGGAGCGTGGAGGTGGAGGTGGAGGCTGCATGGCTGTGGTGGAGGCAGGTAGGGTTTGGAGGTTTTTATTCAATACTAATCGGCGGGTAATTTCCAGTGAACTTCAAGGGCATTTCCGGAACAAGGAGTTGAGGAAGCGGCGGGAAGCCTCTCGCGGCTGGCTTCCGGCTTTCAGCTTCCATACGTTGTGACAACTTCGGGGAAAAGCTGGGGAAGAAAGTTGGCCGTTTGGGACGGCTTCCGGCTTTTCCGGGTGAAAACCGGAAGCTGAAGCCGTCCCAAACACCCCATACATAGCAACCAAACTTCCCAAACACCCCATATATAGCAATCAAACTGACCCTAAGCAATGCTATGTTCGGCGCCAATCCAGAAAAGAATCGACTTTAGACGGTTAGAACTATTAGCAAATTTGTGGGACTCTGGGCCTGAGCCCAAAACTACACAGAATTAAATGACCCATCTCAGGCCTCCGTCTCATGGGCCCATGGCCCACTGAACATATACCACTTATGTACAGGGCGAGATGTTCTTCGATTGAATGTGCTGATTTCTTTCTCTATTTCCCCCCTTTTTAGATCATTGAATTAAATGTGCTGGTTTCACCAGCTCATCAGCAGCGGCGTCTTATCCATTTCTGAACAGTCTCAAGTTCAGATGTACAGCAACATATTCAGAATGCTCACAACCATTAGTACAAAAAGTATCTATGGTTTTTCATCGCGGCAAACCTGGAGATCGTACGTAGGCCATTCTCTGATAACCTTCAACCATTCGGGGCAACCGTTCCAGTATTTCCCAAGTGTCCGAGGACAAAAAATAGAACTGTTTGCTTGAATATATTCTCAGGTATGGGATCTCTGTGGAGTTGTTTGACTGTTATTAGGTGCCAGCAGAAAACAAAACGCCCAGAACTGTTGCTTAAAACACACTGTAACTTATTAATTACTTGGACACTCATGTGAATACCCATTATGCAACCATCTGATTGGATTGGCACTATATTACTAAGCCATTAGAACGGTAAAAAAGCAGGTCTTCGCGGTAGAAAAGCAGGTCCCATTGTGCAACCATCTGATTGGATTGGCACTATATTACTAAGCCATCAGAACGGTAGAAAAGCGGGTCTTCGCGGTAGAAAAGCAGGTCTTCGCGTGAGAACAAAGTCTTGGACTCCCAGCAGAAGAGAACAAAGTCTTGACTCAAGTTTACTACTACTCTTGCACTCCCATTTCAGAAGGTTGGCTGCCTTCAAAAAAGGGGTAGGTAAGAACTTAGGATCATCACACAGTAGTACAGGTGTACAACCATGTCACACCGTTGGAATCCGGATCCTAAGCGGCAAAAACAATGGTTTTAGTCCGTATGAATAGTGCTCGTCGGTAGTACGGTAACAAAATACTATAAAAACAGTAAATGTTTACTGTAGCAAAATATATGGTAGCGATTCTACTGTGTTCTCTGCCGCACGTGATCTGTTCGGTTCGTTTTGGATCGGAAGTTGAAGAGAAAGAGCTAATACATGTTACTGTACACCGTTATCATGCTAGTATAGAGGATCCGGTTCCCCGTTGCAGCTGCATGTTGACTCGACTTTCTGAACATAATCTACACCCTGGTTAAAGTTTATCCGAAACCGAGAGGGGAATATGGGAACAGATTGACGAATTCTTTTTATTATTTAATCTTTTTTAAGGTTATTCTAAAAATAACATCTTCTTAATTTTATTTTCAATTCTAATCTCTTTGATCACGCTATGACCTGTGGTGTAACTAAACTGTACTATTACGCCACTTTTCTTGGCATTTACGACTTAGACTTACCAAAAATGACATCGCCCAAAGCGTCGGTGACGTGATAAAGACAGCTGATCAATGCCACGTTCGTGATGTGATAAGACAATTTGATCAATGTTATGCCAGCGACGTGACAAAAAGCCGTAATTAAAATAAAATTAGGAAGAGGCTATATTTAAAATATTTTTTAAAAAAAAGATTAAAAAATAATAAAGGAGGACAACACGTGGCAAAACTGCAATCTAAGAGTCATGATGCCATGCTTTGACTCAACTTTTAGCTAGGTTATAGGATCACCATTAGTCATGATCAGACATAAGTTAGGCCTTGATTAGGCCCTTTCATCTGTAAGTACTATATCGTAAGCGCTAATCAGCAGTGGGGCGGCCGTGGTAGGCCAGAGTGAACTGAAAACTGAACTTTTGAGAAGTAATAACGCAATACTTTTCTCCTCTAATCAACTTTTTCGCTGTGACGTTAACCTTTCCGGCCGGCGGCTGTTTAAGGATGTGACGCGACACGTCTCCTCCACCCCCTATCAACAAAATAGAAGAAACTTGCTGCCAAACGACATTGTTGAACGTGTCAGCTTTGGCTGCACATCTGCAGAAAAATACTAGTAACTTGGGAATTTTTTTTATTTGCCCCGTGGTGCCGCCCTAAATACAAAAATATGTCTGCTATCAGTGTATTTGTAAATCTAGCCTCCTCTCAAACGCGAGAGCTTTTGAAACTGACACGTGGGGGTATAATGTGGTCAGGGGCGCAGAAGAGAGGGCGAAGCGCGGAGCGAGCGGCGCAAGACAGAGTGGCGGGCGAAGGCCTTCAGCGCCAATCCGGGCGCGAGAACAAGCCGGCAACTTCCGCGCTTCGAGCGCAAGAACCGCCTGCCCCACGCGGCGATCGCCAGCGTTGCCACCTTGCCACACGCCTGACCACCCAAGACAAAGACGCACGGCCGCAGCGCTACCGCCCCCCTCGACGCCTTTGCCGCGTGCACACCTTACTTTACCAGATCGCCCTAGCGTAGACCACGCCACACGCGGCACCTAGTAAGCATAAAAATATGGCGCCATTTATCGCCGCCTACCACACGGTTATTTGCATTTCTTCTGAGCCAACGAGAGACTGAGAAGGAGCAAGAGAAGGTGGTTTTCAGTTGCATTTTTGGTGGTTTTCAATCTGAGTTTAGAGTTTGCGTAATTGCATAAGTTGTAGGTCAGCTTGCGAGCGTCAAGAAAAGGTAATTTTCATCCATATACGACTATATTTTTAGCTAGTTGATTAGCATGTAATTAGCTTAGTGGTACCGTAATTATTACGTAAGTATACATGCAAGTAACGCAGTTAATTTGTTATTGCCGTAATGGTTTCTTGATCGTGTTGAATGTGTTAGGTAACCATAGTTAGTTGACGTAAATGCTTAGTTCATGTGGATGATATTGTTAGTTAATTAGCACGTAAGGATTAATATAGTAATACTTTATGTAGTAGAAATCTCCATTTTGAAACCATGTAAATGTATGAATTATTTGAACTGTGGACAGTGCGTTATTTTGCTCGTACGCAGATTATTCATCATATACATTACGAAACTAAAATACTTAGTACGTTAGAAAAAAAAATACTACACAATATGTAGGGTGTTAAGTTTTACATGTCCCCCATTCGGCTTGTGCATTAAGAAATGCAAAACCAGCCAAAAAAGAACATTCCTTAGAATATTCCTATGTTTAGCAATTTGTCGTATTTTATTTCCAATCGACCTTCCGATCACTTGTTCTCCATCGTCCGAACTCCGAATCCAGTGATTCAAGTTTATAAATTCGTATAAAATTCTAATCTTCCTTCCAGTATTTATTTTATACTTTTCTGATTTTATTTATATTTATATATTTATTTGTTTTCTCATTTTGCGCGTAGAACCCAACGCCGTCGGAAATCTTCTCGACCAACAAGAAGAGACCCCAACCATAGAGGGTAAGTCTTCCCTGAACATATCGATTGAAGACTTGTTCGTGTTCTATGGTGATGGTCTTGTACGCGACGGGCCGTACGGGGCAGACCTGTCAAAGTGTGACAAGGCCCAGATCTGGGCACCGGGTCTGAAGGACATTAGCCTGTGCGAGCTAAGGAGGTGTGTGCGTTCCACGTTCGATCAGGATACTAGAAGGAAGAAGCTATGCATCGAGGCATTGTATGCCTCGGCAGCAGATGGGGTAGGCGAGACCTTTTGGCAACTTATGAAGGTGAGCAGTGATGCTTCGTGGGCCAACTACATGGAGGTTGTGTGCAACCTTGCCGCTGCGATATATGCCAGACCGATGGTGTATGGCTAGTTTGTGGAGAGGACAGAATCATCCGCCATGGGTGGTTCTGGTGGAGCTGCTGGAGTTGAGGTGCCTGGGTTGGTCTTCGACGCTGATGCAGACGTTGGTGTTGGCGGAGATGTGAGTGAGGAAGTGGGTGATGGAGACTTGAGGATGCCTACGAAGACTTTCGAACTGAACGAAGGCGTGGAGAGATGGTGGGTAGCCCGTATTGACTGCCACGAATACTAATGCGGATTAACCTCGAGGCGAGATTAAATTCGTGGGTTGCCCGATCTTTCACAGTGGAACTCGAAGGTCAGTAATGCATCGTCTTCTTCTCCTAGCGTCGGATGAACAGTACCATGCATGTGAATAGTACCCTGGAACAAATCTCCTTGATAATATGTGGGGTACGAATTGCAAGATGCAACTCGCACTTGGATAGATAAATCTCACACCCACGTGCACCTTAATTAGTACATGAACGAGAAATAGGGATCAAAGATCCAACGAGTAACTCCTAGCACCGCAGCTAGAAACCCTCACGCCAAGATGAAATCCGAAATTGGAATTCACAAGAACACTCATAGAACAGGGATAAACCTTAACGGCTGAAGGCCAACACGCACACGTGTTTTAATTCATAACTCAAAAACTTTACCCTCTATTCGGCCGAAGGCCATGGGTTTTTATATGCATGCACGCATACATGACCCATTAACCATCCACAGCGCGCACACACACGTAGACTCGGACTAGAACTCAACATGAGTTGGACTTGGACTCAATTAGTACTCTAAAAACTCACGTGCACACATGTGCAATTTAAGCTAACGCCAAAACAGAAAATCAATTATGTTTTCATCTCTGAATTGCTTTTCTTATCTCCTAAAACTAACTGGTTGATTCAATCTTTTTGTGCGCCATCTCTCCTTGTAAACTCGGACTGCCAGGTGAGCCCCACCCCAAATCACGTAAAGAAAGAAAGGCTTGCACACATAGAAAAATTACATGTGTCATCCCTAATTTTTTGGACTCGCATGTAGAGTTGATGTAGATAAAATAGCTGTCCTGATATGTTGGCTTCTTGGTTAATTTCCTGCTCCTTTTGTTTGCAACTTTATCTCCTTCCATCTTATCTCCGAGGAAAGCATACATACAAAATAGGAAGCCTCATTAGCTTGTGCATGTCCATCAACACACATCCCATGTGGTGCAGCCGAACTGCATGTGTCTTGGTCGCATGCGCTTCTTGCGCAGCATGCATTCCGTTGCCGTTTTCCCCGTCCAGCACACGTAAAGAAATCTCGTAATATCTGGACGTGTCCCAAACTGTTGAGTAACCGTCGCTGACCAGTCCAGTCCGAATGATTACCTCGCAGACAAGCGTAGAATCGCTTAGAATAAATCAAGAACACAAGAACAAAATAAGAGATTGAACACAGAGATATGAGGGGACTTCGGGCTTCTCTTTATTGCTCTTTCATAATGATTGATTACAATGAGGGGTCCCCTCTCTTTTATATAGACTACTGAAAAACATGAGGTGTCCAATTGGGCCAGGACTCCAAGTCATGGGCCCAGTTTCCTAACACTCCCCCTTGGACACTCATAAGACATGTTCATGTCTCATCAAAACTCCATAAAAACCCAGTGGGAAAAATTTGGAGAAAGAGTACATGTCATGCGTTTCGTTGTGTTGAACGAATTGCCTCATCATAAACCTTAACCGAGAAATTTCAGGAAAACTCGTCAAGGGAAAAAGAGTACAATCCACCCAATTTCATTTAATCTCCAGGATTTATTCTTTGGGTACTCGATCTTCGTGATCAAGCTTTAACAAAGAGTTTGTGAAGGTTCTCCCCTCGATTCGTGACTTCTCTAAGTCTCATCATTCCAATTCCACGATGCATCTTTCAAAGCTAGATGTCGAGTGACTTAATGAATACATCTGCTAGATTTTCACATGACTTAGTATGCAGTACTTTAATTTCGTCCATTTTTTGCAATTCATGTGCATAGAAGAACTTGGGGTTGATATGCTTAGTGAGGGGACTCTTCACATAACCCATCTGTACTTGTGCAACACAAGCTGCATTATTTTCATAGATAATAGTAGGGGTTTGCGCGGTATTCAATCCACACGACTGTTGGATGTGGTGAATCATCCGCCGAAGCCAAGAACATTCTCGTGCGGCCTCGTACAGTGCTATAATTTCTGAGTGGTTCGTCGAAGTCGATACAAGACTTTGCTTAGACGATTTCCATGAAATTGCGCCCACCACACAGAATACATAGCCTGCTTATGACTTGGTTGTATCTTGGTCCGACAGTACCCTAGATCTACATAACCAGTCATAGTTAGGTCTTGGTTCTTTCTGTAGAACAATCCAAGATCCTTACTTCCTTGGAGATATCGGAAGACGTCCTTTATTCCCTGCCAATGCCTTTTGGTAGGTTCCGCACTATACCTTACTAGAAGATTCACTGCAAATGCAATGTCCGGTCTAGTACAGTTTGCTAAATACATGAGTGCTCCAACTGCGCTCAAGTATGGGAATTCCGGTCCCAGGACTTCCTCCCCCTCTTCTTTAGGTCTGAACGGGTCCTTGTCTTGCTGCAAGGATCTCCCGATCATTGGCACTTTCGAAGGGTATGCCTTTTCAAATCCGAACCTTTCTAACACTTTCTGAGTGTATGTTGATTGATGTACTAAAATCCCTTCAGGGGTATGCTCAAGCTGCAAGCCTAGGCAATATTTGGTTTTACCCAAATCTTTCATTTCGAATTCTGACTCCAGGTAAGAACTTGCTTTCTTAATATCTTTCAGGGTTCCGATGATATTTAGATCATCTACATATACTGAGATTATACAAAATCCATCCTGGGATCTTCGTATAAATACACAGGGACAATCCTCATTGTTCGTGTAGCCTTTCTTCTTGAGAGAAAGTCGCTAAACGATTATATCACATCCTCGCTGATTGCTTCAAATTTATCAAAGGATTCTTCGAGAGTTGCACACCGCATGTGTTTCTATTTGCTCTGTCTTGGTTTGGGACAAGGATACCTTCGGGTACCTTCATGTAAATGTCCGAATCCAAGTTTCCATAAAGGTATGCAGTTACCACATCCATCAATTTCATTTCCAAATTCAGGTTTACTGCCATTGAGATTAAATATCTAAAGGTAGTTCCGCCATGACCGGGAATAGGTTTCTTCATAATCAACTCCTGGTCGTTGAGTGAAACCTTGTGCAACAAGCCTTGCTTTATGTCTTACAACTTCATTGTTTTCATTTCTCTTTCGAACAAATACCCATTTATATCCTACAGGGTGCACATGGGGAGGTGTGCGGCTTACAGGCCCAAATACCTCTCTTTTATTCAGAGATATTAATTCTGCTTCTATTGCCTCCTTCCAATCTTTCCAATCTGATCTTTTCTTACATTCAGCGAGCGATGCAGGCTCTGGATCAAGATCGATAATTGTGGCAATTTTCTTTACAAAATAAATATCGACATTGGCTGTTGTTCTATTCATAGATTCTCCCGTGGTCATATAATTTATAGCTATTTCTTCATAGGGCGGTTCTGCTAATGCTTCTACTCGCTCACCGCTGCTTCCAATTGCGGGGGCAAGTCCCTTTAGTTTTTCAGCTCCGATGTGTGCGCACACATCCATGCTGATGTCTCCCTCTGTGGGAATATTCAAATCCGGTATGCCTTTTACTGAAGGTTCCATACTGGTGCCAGGTCTCAACTGGCTCCCTTCTTATTCGGGGAACTTCAAAGATCACCGTGTCAAGTCCTTCTTATCCTTTTTCGCCAGTATCCCCTTACATTTGGGATTCGAGGGCCGGAGTTCTCGTCCTTTTATTCTTAGGCCTTTGGACGGGATTAGGGATACCTTCAATTTTCTTTGGTATTTCAACCTTCTCCGGTGCATTGCGTGCAGGCACATGCGACTTGGTCACGCTCTTCAAATCACAAAAGTGGTCAGGCAGTTGATTTGCTAAAGCTTGCAAATCAATTATCTTTTGGACTTCTCCATTTGCTTCACTAGTGCGTGGGTCATGTGCATGGATTCCCGTGGCTTGCCACGTTATTTCCCGACATTCTTCATCAAGGGGTTGATTTCCTCCCCCTAATGACGGGAAACTATCCTCATCAAATATGTCACGTGGCGGTCAGATGCAAATCTCCAGTCATAGGGTCCAAATACCTGATTATGGATGCTGTCTCATAACCAACGTATATCCCAGACTTTCGGAGAGGTCCCATTGCGTCATTGCGGTGGTGGTATAGGTACATAAACCTTGCAACCAAACCTTCTGAGGTGAGAGATTTTGGTGGTGACCCTTGCGCTTAGTTGCATAGGTGAATGGATGTTATATGCCGATGGTCTAAAATTGATAAGAGTTGTCGCATGCAGATCAAGTGTCCCCAACATGTAGTTAGTAATTTACAATTCGCAAAAGCGATCGGCAATAAATTTAATTCTTTTAATTAATGCCTCGCTAGTCCATTCGGGTGTGGACATGTGGTAATCAATGCTCAACAAGAATTACCATTGCCATGCAATAATCATCAAATGCCTTTGAAGTAAATTCTCCTGCGTTGTCCATTCGATGGACTTCACGTGATGATCGTGAAATTATTCTTAATTTTAATTATCTGCGAGATCACTTTGCAAAAGCGTGGTTTCTCGAGACAATAAACATACATGCGACCATTTCGAGGAAGCATCGATGAGCACCATGAAGTACCTAAATGGCCCCGACAAGGGTCAGATAGGACCAAGAATGTCTCCTCGATACGATCCAGAAAGCAGGATTTCATCCTTCACTTTCGAGTAGAGGGTCTAGTAATTAATTTCCCAAAGGGCACATGCGGGGCACACAAAATCTTCTTGGTTTGGGAAATTTTTACATTAACATTATGTCCCTGTGAATTGGTAATTATATTTCTCATCATTCTAAGACCGGGTGGCCTAATCTATCATGCCGAGATGTAAAAGTTCGAGCTTCTAAAAATGGTTTTCGTGATAAAGATAGGTTGCGGTGTGCCTTAATATTAGTGTAGTATAGCCCAGATTCATATGAAGGAAGTCGTTCTAATACCCTTTTTCCATGTTCTTCACGCTTTGTAATAAGCAGGTATTCCTTACCATACTCTTCTTCAGTCTCTACATGGAGACCGTTAGCGCGAATATCCTTAAAGCTTAAGAGAGTTCTAGTCGATTCTGGGTACAACAAGGCTTCTTCAATGACCAATATTGTGCCCATCGGGAGTATAATTGTGGCTCTTCCTGAGCCTATTATACATGTATCGCTTCCTGCGATTGTCGTAATGTCGCCAAAGATTCTTTCCGATCGATCAAAAATTTCGCTTCTCTTAATATGGTATTCAAGTGCCGCTATCCGCTAAGCACACTTCCTCCATAGGCGCCACACGCTGCTTACGATATATAAAGTATTTATTAATATGGGGTAGAAAGCAATCCACACATAAATAAAATACTCCAAATGTAACATAACTTGCTTTCATTAATACGAAAAGTCTTGCAGACTCATTATGAGAATGCAATTATTTGCTCTCCTAGAGCTTACAACCATTATTCAATAATTCAAAGTTCTAACCAAAACTGCAAATGACTATAAAATCTAAGTGCAATGCGTGCACTAGATCGAATCAGTGAAGTATGAATTAACTTCTGACTGAATCTATTCTATGTCCATCTTCTCTTCTTGAACTCTGATTCTTGTCAGCCGCCGCGATGTCCAAGGAGGAGTGATGGGGTCGCTTCTAGGTCAGTCCACATCCATGGATGCAACCAATGAGTGTGGATCCTCCATGCCCGCAATGGCGAGGTGTGCCTCATGCAGTGCTTTGCCCTTCTTCATAGCCTTGAAAGCATCAATCACGTGCTGCGGCTCACGGCAAATCGTGACCAATGCCCCGAAAGTGCCACATTTGTAGCAATTTTGGTCCTGCCGACCATAGAGCTTCTCATCACGCTTCTTATTTCCGCCCTTCTTGGCTTGAGCATTTTGCTTAATCTTGCACCATCACCCTTCTTGCCTCTTTCTCTTGAGCGAGGCTTTTTCACCTTAGTCATGCTAGCGTTGACTTCATGGCCAACTTTGCTACTAGGTGGTCATGCGATGTAATTCTTCCTTAGAATCTCATCTTGAGCTTCCGAACTTGCATAATGTCAATCGATTCGGCATACTCCTTGTAGCCATCTTGACGGTAGTTGCGCGCGGATTGCACCGCATTTGGGTGAAAAGTAGAGAGGGTTTTCAATCTTCTCCTCGTCTGTGATTGCCTTACCACAGAGTCAAGATTGGTACAAATTCTGCGGCAAAGTGAATTGTACCCCCAATCGCTTTTATAGTCTGCAAAACGAAGTCGGTTCCATTCTTGCTCGCACGAGGAAGGATGGTGTACTTTAGCTTCTAACCGCTTCTTCGAGGCGTACCATAAAGCTAGTGCGTTTTTCTCCGCCATATACTCATTTTTGAGTGTTAGACAGAGATGATGTCTCGAGGAAATGAAGTGCTTGATCATTCTCTTCAGCAGCGGTAGGACATCCTTTGAGGTGCCAAGTCCGATAGCAAAGACGAAGCTTTGGCTCCAAGTACAATTTCGACATCCGATGCCCAAGTCAAGTAATTACGGCCATGTTTGGGCACTCTTCAACTCCCGCTTCAGAATGCGACCATCCGCATATTCATGCAAAAGGTGTATAAGATTACCGCGTAACTTGCATATAATGGTTGCAAAGGTTCTCGTAATGTTCCCATTATTCTATGTATTTTTCATGATTTATCGCTATTTCCAATGATTAAAAGCAATATAAACAATCACCGATAATCAAAAACAGTAAATACAATAAATAAATTGCATAGAAATAACAATAACAAAGTTAAATATGCTTCAAATGCAAAATTGGTACAAAATTCAATTCCCGAGGCCCTTTTCTTTTGAAAATGAATTTTGGTGAATTTCGCAATTCGAGGGCTAAATCATGAATTTCTATTCCGAGAAAAATTTTCAGAATTTTAAGATTCTCGAGGGCCTTTTGCAAAAACCGATTTTCTTTCTTTTTTTTTTTCTTTTTTTTTTTTTTTTTCTTTTAGCCGCCCATTAGCCCATCCAGTAAGACCAAGCATGGGGTAGGGTTTCACCCTGCTTCAAGGGCATGGCATGTTTCTTGGTATGGGCGGCATGTTCTTCTTGGCGGCGGTTCGGTGGCACGGTCCGCGGGCGGGCAGCGGCTGGCCGGCGCATGGCATGGTCATGGCGGCGGTCAAGCAAGCGGCGGCGGCGCGAGCGAGGTCGGAGGCCGAGGTCGGGGGGAGCTCGGCATGGCATGCGGGCGCGCTGCCCTTCACCCGGCCGGCTTTCTCCATCCGGCGACGCCAAGACGCGGCGGCAGGGCGGAGCGATGCGGCGAGGCTGCCGGCCGCTGCCGGCGGTGAGGCGGGCTGCGGGCGGCCTCGTCATGCTGCTGGCGAGGCGGGCGAGCTTATGGCGGCGCGTTCGCGCGTGGCTTCAAGGCGGCACAACCGGCTGGCGGCTCCAGCGGCTCCATGGCGCTGCTCCAGTAACTCCATGGCCGACGGCCCAAAGGTGGCGAGGTCACAGATGGCTCCAAAGGGTACTCGCCGGCCGCATGCAATTATAATTATCGCTTATGCGATGTAATGTAATGCGATGCGATATAGTGCAATCATCATCGGTTCTTGCGTGCAATCTACCCATCGACATTGTGCTCGGCGACTTCAAGTCGGCTTACGGAGATTAGAACGGATTTGCAACTTCTACGGACAATCGACATCCAATCTTTCGTGCAATCTACCCATCGATATTGTGTCGGCGACTTCAAGTCGGCTCATGGTAGATTAGAAAGGATTTGCACCAGAGAAAAACAATCTAGAAAGCGAATTTGCGTAATTGAAAGCGATCTAGAAAGAAACGATTCAATCTACGAGTGTCGCTCATCGACAGCTACCTTTTCGATCAGAGAGAGTCGATCGTGTCGATAACGTGTTGAGTAACCGTCCGCCGCCCAAATTCAACGACATTACCTCGCAGACAAGCGAGAATCGCTTAGAACAAATCAAGAACACAAGAACAAAATAAGAGATTGAACACAGAGATATGAGAGGACTTCGGGCTTCTCTTTATTGCTCTTCCATAATGATTGATTACAATGAGGGGTCCCCTCTCCTTTATATAGACTACTGAAAAACATGAGGTGTCCAATTGGGCCAGGACTCCAGGTCATGGGCCCAGTTTCCTAACACAAACCATCTCATGCATTCGGTCATGGCCATATCTACACGCATGTATATAGAAAAGAATTCCTTTCACATGCAAACATTCAGTTAGGTTCAGATCATGTGCATGCATTGTATACGTATACGGTCCATGCGCGTGTAGGCGTCCATGCTCCCGCGATTGCGCGCCCACTTCCAAGCACCTACATGCATGCACGTCAAGCACTTCCACCCCACTTGTTTCTCCTGGGTCAAACACACGTACATGTGTGCGTGAACATGCACATGCAAGGACTTGCGCATGCGGACGTGCCACACGCACTAGCTCTTGCCCACACGTCGCCTTCCTTGGTTCTGGTTCCACACACGCATACGGCAGCCCGTGCGCCGTGGAACCCAGCACGCACGCACGCACGCACCACACGAACAGGTTTAGTACCTGCATGCATAACCTCGTCCACGCCGCTAGTCACCTTCCCATGCACAGTTTGAATTAAGGTTTCTTGGGCCACATCAAATACCTTGCTGAGCTGGTGGATCTAGTGGAAAGCGAGGAGGACGCTATGGATACAACAAGTTCTGGAGAGAAGCTTGATGGAGAAGCTACTACAGGAGGTGTATTTGGTGGTGTTGTGACCACAAATGTAGTGTATGTCTCGTCTAGATTGGACGACATCGCAGCGCCATCCCTGGTTCTACCACAGACAGAGGAGGTGGAGTGGGGGTTCAATGAAGACACTCTGCTCTTAGTGCAGCGCTTCCCTAACAAAAGCATCGCCAAAGAGTTATTGCCGACACGCCACAACATTAGCTCAACGACGGTGCATAGGTCCAACCCTAACACCTACATCGTGAAGTGTGTGGATGGATCTTTCCCTGGCAAGGTTCATGTGCAGCGGTTCAGTGGCGCCGCCACGGACTTTCGCAAAACGGTGCTCAAGGATCACACATGCGAGCTTGCAGAGCCACTTCATAGGAACCGCAACCAGACCTCGTCATATGTTGCGGAGCTGATAAGCCACCTCATCGTAGGTGATGTATCTGTCTCGCCGAAGCTTCTATTGGCAAGTGTTATCAATATGGTGGGCTTCCCGGTTGGCTACAGCAAGGTGTGGCGGGCGAAACGGAAGGTCCTAGAGCGTATGTTCGGAACATACGAAGAGACCTATGACTTCGTCCCAAGAATGCTCCATCAGATTGTAGAATCAAATCCCGGGACATCCATTAATAAGCTGGAGTGGGTGTATCCTAGGAAGGGGCCGAATTTGTTTTGTCCTTGACAGAGTATTCTGGGCCTTCCCCCAGCCGAGCGGAGGGTTCAAATACTATCATCCCGTGCTATTGATGGACGACTCCTTCCTCTCTAGCGAGTACAAGGGACCATCCTCACCGCGGTTGCAGCTGACGCGAATGACCAGTTACTCTCCGTGGCCTTCGTGATTATTGAGAGCGAGAACTTGGATAGTTGGTTATGGTTCCTTGCAAATGTGAAGCAAGCGGTGGTTCAAGACCGCCCAGGTGTGTGCGTCATCTCGGACCGCAATGCTGGGTTGCTATCCACATTGAGCGCGATGCAAAATGGGACACAACCCCCCTTCTAGTGGAATGACTTGACGAACCGATGGTGCATGAGGCATCTCGCGGTGAACTTCCACACAAGGTTTCGAAGCAAGGAGCTGATGAAGACCTTCAAGAAGCTATGCATGTAGATCCAAAGGCGGAAGTTCAAGGCCATGTGGAGACGGTTGGACGAGGAGACCGGCAAGCATGTCAGGAATTCTCAAGACGCTGAGACAAGGGCAGCGGCAGGAGGCTCCGCTAGAGTTGGGGAGTTCACGCAGTGGGTAAACTCGCGCGTACCCAACTTGGAGAAACGGTCTCTGCTGCACGACACCGGTAGTGCACGGTACAGAATCATGACGACCAACATGTCCGAGGTGTACAACGGTGTCCTCAAGGGTGTTCGATCCCTCCCGATCACCGCAATCGTCGAGGAGAGCTGGAATTGTACCGTGGGGTACTTTGTCAATAGAGCCATAATGGCGAAGAGGCATATGGATGAAGGCAAACAATTCTCGGAGTACTATGACATGCACCACCTGTACGGCATTTGGAGTGCTGAGTTCAATTCGTACGGGCTGGACATGCATTACAGGGACCTCTGGCCAAGGAACGTGAAGTGGGTGCCGAACGACACACTCAAGTAGGTCGGCTGTGGAAGACAATAGTCCCGCCGCATCCGTAACGACATGGATGATAGCCAGTGTAGGCAACGGGCTAGGTGCCCGAGATGCAAACTCTACAAGACGATTGGCTGCTCCCTCAGCAGCTGCCCAAACAGGCCTGGGTCAAGCAACGCACCGTAGCGACGAAGTTTTATTGCCCATATATGTATGTTATATGTTTATTGTAATGCGTTCTTATGCACTCCCGTTAGGCGTTATCGTGTTGTATGTGTTTTAATGTGTCGGACAATGGTACGTGCATTGTAATGCACTGCACAATGGTTCGTATGGTTCGAACTATGAGTTCTTTATCGCATGTTGTTTCGCTTTCGTTTTGCTTGTTTGTACCTCATGTTTTCATTGTACACTAACTTGTTGTTCTATGTATCTCAGGAGATGGCACAGCCTTGAGATGACGCCGCGTACGAGCTGCTCGACCCACGGTGGGATGGGGGACACCAATGCCATGCGTGGTCGGCTGGGGTCAGCCCTCCGAGCTTCGTCCTCAGGTGTCCCAAAGAGCATTGGCCTCTGGACCAGCGGTACGTTCCACTACTGTGGGACACCGGGCTCCTGCCCATTGCCCGCCTGTTGGACCTACCGCACGTATTTTAGTTTGACGCGGCACTAATGTCTGCGCTCATGGACTGTTGGAGACTGAAGACACACACCTTCCACTTTTGGTGGGGGAGATGACTGTTACTCTGCAGGACATTGCTATGCTCACAGGTCTACCGCTGCGGGATCCTGCAATAGTGTCACCTCCCAGGCCACTAGACTGGAAGGTACAGATGGCTGACAGGTTCGGTGACCCAATCCCGGTGAACATATCAGGTGTGCCACATTCCTGGCTACACTACTACAGAAAAGGTCATCACAGACGGTTTTTTGAAACGTCTGACTTTATGGGTCTGTGATGATATGAGGTCATCGCAGACGGTTTTTGAACCGTCTGTGAAAAAGCTATCACAGATGGTTCTAAACAATAACTGTCTATGAAAAAAGCTATCACAGACGGTTCTGAACAAGAACCGTCTATGATAGCTTTTTTCACAGACGTTTTTTAGTAAAAACCATCAATGATAGTTTTTTCTATTGCAAAAAAAATTAATTTTGAGCCAAACCAATCAATTGCTGGGCAGTTGGACCTGAGTATCTGCATATGGTTGATTACATAATCTGAAATGAAAGAAAACTCAAACTGGACGGTGAACGAATGGCGAAAACGGGTGCTAAAACTTCAGAGGCCGTTTTGAGGCCCTAAACGACCTTTTTTCCAGGGCAGGGGGGTGCACTTTTTCGAATTTGCAACTTCTGACGCTGTGTAGAGGCCCATATTTATTGAATATGACTTGCACTTATGGATTTTCATATGCAACTTTTCATTAGCTTTCCAACGAGCCAAAGAACGTCGCAATTCAAGTTTGTATGCAAATGTTATGGATGTTTTACGGGACAGTGCGCAATCTGAGGTGGAAGCCGGGGGCAACGATGTCGATGGAGGCTAGGGGTGACGAGGTTGGGGGAGGCTGGGGCAACAAAGTGAAGGAGGCCAGGGCGACGAAGTGGAGGAGGCCGAGGGCGAGGAGGCCGAGGGCGACAATGTCGTGGAAGGCCAGAGCGACAAAGTGGAGGAGGCTGGGGGCGACGATGTCGATGGAGGCTGGCGGCACTCGGTATGGGTTAGGGAGAGGAGAGATGGCAGAGGAGGAGATGTAGGTTTGCGGTGGATAAGGGTGGCTTTTAATATAAAGTGAGTTTCGGCAGTCCGCCCATTAAGTCCAAATTTTTATTTCCCCGCCCAACAAAAGAAAAGTATAAGAGACGGTTTTGTCTGCAAAACCGTTTGTGATATGATTATTCATGATAAAAAAATGTCTGTGATATTCGGAGACATCATAGACCATTTGTATTTAAAACTGTCTGTGATAATTCACAGCCGGTTATTAACATGAACCGTCTGTGATAATTATATATCACAGACGGTTCTAGCCATCGCTACATATCACAGATGGTTCTTATTAAAAACTGTCTGTGATAATTACAACACAGACGGTTCCACGGGAACTGTCTGTGATGAGGCGTCTAGTATAACGTGTTTTTGTAGTAGTGCTCGACGATACATGGTCTGCCCCGAGCACGCGACTGAGGCGGTTGTACGGACACACTTCCTTACGTACCTGTTGTTCTTATTTGGGTGGGTCTTGTTTCCTATGACTCAGGGAGATTGGGTGCACCCTAGCTATATCCATCTTGCTGAGGCGTTGGCGGATGCCTAGGCCGACGAGGTGCCACAATATAGTTGGGGCTCCGTAGTGCTTTGCGCCACGTACCGAGGCTTATGTGATGCCTCACAGCGCAATACGGTCGGGGAGCCAGTCCTCGCAGTATGCTACATCCTCTTGCAGCTGTGGTCGTGAGAGCACTTCTCGGTTGTCCAGTCGTACTTCCGCATGGCCGTGCACCCTTTCCAGTGCATCCCTAAGTTTTATGGTCAGGGAGATGGCACTGACCCCATTGAGGGGCCTCGGAGCATCATCGTCCGCACAGCCACATACACAGGTACGTTGTAACGTACTTAATGCAATCTTCCCATTGCACGCTACGGTAAACTCACGCAGCCCACCAAATTTGCAATTCTGGAGTGACCAATTTGGACAGCAAGGCCAAGGATCACCGTCCGCACTTTTGACTCCGCAGGTACATGCTTTCCAGCATGACTACGCATTCCAAATGTCATAACCTCTGCCCTAACCCAGCAGTACCCTTCCCGCGGGATATGCACCACCCTATGCCCACCTGGGTGGACGATATGCTCGGGCATCACTCGGATACCTACAATGAGTTCTCCGCAACACTGTCTCCCACGTAGCACCCCCACTATGAGTTTTGAGACGTACGCCACTCCGCTGACAGGCTCACCTTCCCTGAGGATCATCTACGTCGTCGGGGTAGGCGACGGACGCATAGACCATGAGTTTTAGTGTCTTGTCTTGAGCACCTCTGTGTTTTTTTCTTGTACTACTCTGTGTGATGTATGCCAGTCCAATGTATATCCATGCCTTTATGTTGAAACGCTGTTGCAGGTTGTTATTACTGCTTTGACGTCTTCGGATCACATTAATTCGTACAAACCCAACAAGGCAGCTTTACGTAGCGACGTGACCCAATGAGACAACATTGTGCAACGATGTGACCAAACTTTGCAAAGAAGGACGTGACCATACTCTGCAAAGCAGGGCGTGACCCGATGAGGCAGCTTTGCGTAGTGACGTGACCCGACGAGGCAGCTTTGCACAGCGACGCGACCCAACGAGTCAGCTTTGCGCAGTGACGTGACCCAACGAGTCTACTTTGAAGGGCTCGTCGCACGGATGTGGAACACATCCGTACCTCATCGCAATGGAGCCGCTACAGCTGTGTTCGCTCTTGCTATAAATATAGCGCGACTCAACCAACAACTCCACACCAACAGTACTACCTAGATAACATGGACAAGGAGAAAGAATGGAAGCGCATCCGCGAGCTCTTGAAGGACTGGGTAGGTCCCGAAGAGACCGCCGCTCACCACAAGGCGTGTAGTCAGCAGCCTTACACACACACCCACATTCCGGGTCGAGCCGTCTCCCCCCTCCTATGCCCGCTGAACATCCTCCAGAAGGGCCCTCGACGGGGGTGGCGCTACCCCTTTGCTGGTGTCGGGACGCCTGTAAGTGCGTCAAATCAACTGACGAATGCACCATTGGGCAGCGCTATTGGTGCTACCCAAACTACTACGCGGACTACCGTTACCGCAGGTTTGACACGCCGAGCCACATGCAAACGATAATAAAATCGTATTTCAGTGCACACTACTATTTTGCTTCCCGTTACGCCGTAACCACATCTCTCTTCCCACCACAGTCTCTGTTGTGCCTATGTGACTTCAGCCAGTGGATCGATGACAAGATCCACCCCTACGACATGTGGATGCTGCTGACATGGAAGAGCTGAGCCAGGGAGGACTGCAAGGGCCGTGAAAAGCGCCTCGAAGAGCTGCAGACTGAGATGGACGAGAAGGAAAGGCGGGAGAGGCTGCGCAAGGAGTAGGATCGTGAGCATGTGAGGCGACGCGAGGCCGAAAGGGAGCAGAAGAGGGCCATCACAACGAGAGCTAAGGCGCAAGGTAAGGAGTACAACGTCGAGCTAGGCCTCAAGGGAAAATGGCCATGTTCCACGCATTAGTTCGACCCTTTTCGTCCACATATCCCATGTATTTCTAATTCCCTAAAGGCATGCATGTATCATCCTTGGTTCATTAGCCTGTGTGCCATGTAACCCCCTTATCGGATTAACTGTTGTGTTGTTATTATTATGCCATTTCTCCAAAGTTCTCCAATGGATTTGCAATGTAGCTAATTTTTGGAGCTCATTCATACATTAGAGTCCTACCCGCCGTCGAAATCACTATTGGACATCTCATCTGTCAAAGATTGTTTTCCAGAAGTAGGAAAAAGTATAGCATATTTGGAATATCCCACAACCTCCTCTAGATCGCTAACATACCTCGCTGTCAAGATATGTATATCACCAAAATGTAACCCAGGATGTTATACACAAGCACGTCTCCACAAAGCTATACATTGTGGCTGTTTAATAGAAGATAAGTAGGGAAAAGTATAGCATATTTGGAATATCCCACAACCTTCTCTAGACCACTAATATACCTTCATGTAAGACATGTATATCACGAAAATGTAATCCAGGATGTTTATACACAAGCATGTCTCCAGAAAGCAACATATTGTATATCGATGTCTCCAATGGAGTTGCAATGCAGCTTTTTTCATACATTCCTAGTCACATGAAATCATGAAACCCTAATTTTCAAAACCTAAAATCCAATTTTTCGCGATCTAAATCCTGAATTCTCGAGACAATTCTAGAACATATATAAAATTGTTGAAATAGTACACAATCAAGTCCACTACGTGAGGAGCCTTAAAAAAATCATAATTTTTGCAGTTCATTTTCTTCATTTACAAATTCGGACAAACAGTACACTTATATGAAATTGCGAGAACAATTCAGAACGAATAAAATTATGCCAAATTTACACAAGTAAGTACAATGTGTCGGGAGGCTCCACATAAAATTCATAATTTTTTGAATTCATTTGCTATATTTAAAAAATCCCACGACTACAGCCGAAACCGAAACCCTAATCGAGGGTTCGGGAGGGGGGACATGTGGCCGAAGGGTGGCGGCCAGTAACGACGGAAGGTTGCCCCAACGCGACGGGTGCGTGGCGCGCCATTTCGCGCTAGATCGCGGAGCTCGTCGTCCTTCCGCGCTCGGGCGACGTGGTATGTCGCCGCCGACCTTAGCGCCAGTGACGCGAAACTACCTGCCCACCGCTCTTCGCGGCAAATGCTCGTTCTCGCGCCACGCGATTCCACGCATCTCACCGAGTTTCACGGAAAGTCACACGTGTCGACCTCCTGGGCTTCCGCGCTCGGCACGGGGCTACATTTGAAATTTTATAGCACGAGAAGCTATTTTCGCAATTACAGGTGCACGAGAGGGCCAAATAAAAAAAATCGTAACTTGGTTGAAGATTCTACGTCACACGATCAAACGCGGGCTCCACTTTTATTCTACCGTCGCTTCATCCAGCGCGTCGCCGTTGATTGCTTGGTGTTTTCCAACGCGTGACGGAACGGTTTAACTCGTGCGTCACCGTTTGGACCAACTAATCATCGACTAACAATCTCCAGGACCCCAACTATATATATCGCGATGAGATGACTTTTTTTAGAACATCCTGATGAGATGACTTGACCAATCTGATCTCCTTATTTTATATATATAAAAAATACAATGTCGGTCAGATCCAACGGCGCCGCGTTGAAGGAATCATTCATCACCTGAAACTACAAAATATATAGAACTGGATATGTATAAACTACAAAATATATAAAAACAAAATGAAAAGCTCAACTGAATAAGCGTACTGCCTTTCAGTGTAGACGAATCAAACTGGATATGTATAAATTAAATACGTACTTTGTAGTCAGCTGCGAATAAATGGTATGAAAAAGGTTCTTTGTAGCCAGCTGTGTAGACGCGTACGTTCCAAAGCGCCATACGTCACGTCTTGCCATCCGTGTCAGACTCGGGTTTTATAAATCCAAATCCTCTATGAAAGTACTGTGCTATTCCCTGGATCAGTAGATATCACTCACAGAATACATCACTGAATCAATTCATACACAATAAAAGCTAAAACAATCTATTAATTTAACACATCAGAGTTTACATAAACCACATCGGGTCAGGTTTTTCAATAAGGGTCAAACAGACCAAAAGATTACATTACAAAACAGCGAAAACTACAGCGAAATCAAAAAGAAGGTAGAGCACATCTCTCAACAGGCAAGCGACTGGGATACTCGTGTACGACTGATATTAACAAATGACTTGGACAATACCGGTCGTACGCAAGTACCGACGAGCTAGTGAGACTGGGGCAAGACCAAGACTACTTGAAACTAGAATACTCTTCATCGCCGCCTTGTCCATCGACTTCGGGGTCCTTGTAGTAGTCGTAGTCTCCAAAATATGCGGGGTCTAAAGGTTGGAGGGAGAAGCGAGAGTGAGCACAACTTTCGTGCTCGCAATCCCACATACAAGATGCAATGATATACATGAAAGGCTTAGCAAGGATGACTTGGGTTCTTTTATTTGCTAAAGCAATATTTTCAAATAGGCATAATAGTAAAAACCTATCACTTAGCATTTTAACAAAAATGCATTTTATAAAAAAGAGTAATTGTGCAATAGCTATAACAGCAAAGGTTACCTCCACCTATGCTTAATTTTTTTTATCGTGGTTACCTCCACCACTTAACAATACTGGGTACAACCACCCAGGAAGAATACTGGCACGACTTCTAACAACACAAGGTCCCAAGTTACATCCACCGACCGCCATCCCACCTACAAAGATTTTTGAAATAGAAATAACTCTAGCAAGTTCCCATGTCTGTCTTTGACCGTAGGCACGGCTGTTTAAACAGTTTTACACTCTGTAGAGATTGTACACTTTACCCATAAGAGATAATCAACTCGTAGCCCCACACGATTCCTTAGTCACGTGGTTGAGAGACCATCACAGTAACATTTCAAATCATCTTGTCCTTTCCGTCATCTCACCCATATGGGGTTGCGCCTATACGTTGTGCAGGATATTCACCATAATAACTAGCGTAGCTAGCCTCCACTTGCCACAATGACTAGCGCAGCTGGCAAATTTCACCTTACCACGGTGTCTCATTCAAGCCGGAACACGTTCGCCGCTTGCACTACCCCGATCCTCTCTAGCGAGATGACTTTCAGGGTTTGATAACTTTACTAAGCCAAGTTGCACTTTACAGACTTGTGGTTGCACATGTTTTACAATGGGAGGTCATCACCGGATTAAGTCCTTAATGCCATCTGGACGGTTCATACCATATTTCACACATTCTCGTGCTACATTCGTACCCACCATCATACCATCCGCCCAGATGTGGTATAGCAGTTTGGGGTCTGAGGAGGAAAGCCAATTTATCTCAAATAATGCGGTCATGTACTTCCCACAACTGCCCCAAATCATCTTCATGTTTTAAGATATGATGATCAGGGCATTTTAAGGCCCCGGTACTTAAGCAAGACTAGCATGTCGCTTAAGTACAACCCATAGCTAGTAATTACCACATAGCTACTAGGGTGACATGGAATAATGGATTCAATTGACAAAGGATGGGATAATAATTAATTAACCAACAAGTGGGCATTTAACTACCTTAAGAGTTAACATACATTTGCTTAAAGAATTAAGGCATGCGGTTTTGGTAATTTAAAGGAATATAATTTGCATAAAAAGTAGGCTCAGAATGATCAATGTATTGACTCATCTGGGTTAAAGGCAAGAGAGTCTTGGTAGCCTTATGCTTGATCAAATGGGAGATCTCCTGCTTCTTCGAACTCTGCTCGGATGAACGAACCAGAAAAAGGAACAACAAGCAAGGAGAACAAATAAATACTAAATAAATAATAAACGAACTCCAAAATAAATGATACCAGAGCTAAAAGCAAGATCTTAAATTATACAAATTTAGAAACAAAGAACATTGTAATTGGAGTTAAAACGGAGGAGAACAGAGTTCTCGAAGTTTTTGCTTTTCGAGCACTGCTCATCCGACAACGCGTGGTCGGAGGGAGGAGAGGTTCGACTGGTCGGAAGGACTACCCGAGTGGTCGGAAGGAGTTCGACTACCTGAGTGGTCGGAAGAACTACCAGAGTGGCCGAAAGGACTTCGACTACCCGAGTGGTTGGAAGGACTACCCGAGTGGTCGGAAGGGGTCCGACTACCTGAGTGGTTAGAAGGACTACCCGAGTGGTTAGAAGGGATTTGACTACCTGAGTGGTCGGAAGGACTACCCGAGTGGTCGGAAGGGGTTCGACTACCCGAGTGGTCGGAAGGGCTACCCGAGTGGTTGGAAGGGGTTCGACTACTCAACGTGGTCGAAGAAAGATGGATTTGACTACACAACGTGGTCGCAAAGAAAGATTCAACTGCTCAACGCGGTCAAAAGAACAAAGACAGATTCGACTGCTCGACGCAGTCAAAAGAACAAAAAAGATCCAGTTGCTCAATGCGGCTGAAAGAACAAAGAAAGATTCGACGCGGTTGAAAGAACAAAGAACCAGGGAGAGGACAGGACATGGAGAAACTCACCAGGACAGAGAGAGAGAGAGGCCACATGTGGTCGGCGGACGGCAGACGGCAGCGGGGAGGCTCGTAGTCAAAGGTGAAGGAGGACGACGGTGAAGGGGTCAGCCGGGACTAAAGGGGAAGCGGAAATACGGTGGCTTCTGTGAAACAAAATTGAAATAGAGTGAGGAGATTGCCTCAAGGAGCTCTGGGACACAAATTGACGCGGGGTAGAAGAGGGGGGCTGCACTAATGCGGCGAGGATCGAGAGGAGGTGCGCGGCGGCTTGAACTCGGAGCTCGGAGCTTCGGGCAAACCTCGAGATAGGGAGAGCTGGGTGGAGGAAGGAGATGAAGGTGGCTGCTCAGGCTCTTTTATAGCCTAGAGGAGAGAACGAGGGAGCCACTAAGGGGCTCGGAGACGCGTGCTCCTGAGGCACAGCAGGGGGACAGGTGGTGAGCTTCGGCACCGGTGAACCATCATACGGCGGGGGTGGAGGAAGTGAGGGGGTACCAAGGGAGCAACAGATGGGCAGGGAGCAGGAACAATCGGACGCGAGAGGCGGATGGGAATGACGAGATTGAGGAGGATGTGTGGGGGAGGAAGGGAAGGGAAAGAGAGAAACATCTTCTTGGGCTGGATGGAGAGCCCTCCTTTTCCTAGCCTTCTCTGGATTTGAGTGGCCTTGAGGTCCCCAAAAGTAGCACAAGGGAGCGAGAGAGATGGAGTAGTAAAAGTTTGTACAGTACTGGAGAGAGCGAGAGCCGAGATGCAATGCAAGGATGACTTGGTCAAAGTGGTTGTGTAGTAGGCGAGTGGTCTCGTCCGATAGAAAACTAACGTGTTGTACGTTTGTGTCCTATCGTTGTCCATAAATTACATACCTACTTTGTAGTCAGCTGTGAATAAATGGTATAGAAAAGGTACTGGCACTACTACAAAATAGGCTGTACTGAACGCCTTATCACAGAAGGTTCCTTTATAACCGTCTGTGTTGTACTTATCACAAACGGTTTGTAAATAGAACCGTCTGTGATAATTCACAGACGGTTCTTAATAATAACCGTATGTGATAATCGCATACATCACATACAGTTGCTGTTAAAAACCGTCTGTGATAGTGCACACGTCATAGACGGTTCTTAATAAGAACCGTCTGTGATATGCAACCATTATATACCCAAATTTCCCGATAGATAACCCCGCTTTAAGCGTCTCCACCCCTTCCTGCTTGAGCCGCCACTCTCATCAAGATCCTCCCCATTGCGCCACCTTAGAGAGGAGAAGAAAGGGAAGGAAGGAGGCAGGGAGGAGAAGGAAAGGAGAAAGCTAAAGAGAGGAGAAGGGAAGGAGGAAGCTAGGGAGGAGGAGAGGAGGAAGAAAAAGAGGAGGATCTCACGGGATATTTGAGATTTTCGTCATGAGGTCCGAAGGTAACGATCTGTAACCCTTTATATTTGCCCTAGGTTAATCGCTAACCAATTTTAGTGTTTTTAGTCAATAGGAAGAGTACTTGCGGTTTATTAATCTAATTTAACACTAATTTGTTACATGCATAGCGTAGATAGACCAAAACTGGATGTACGGTGAGAATCGTGTGAGTGAAAAGTACATTAATGGCGAGTCTGCTTTTAGAAGAGCCGCCGAGTAGGATATGTTGAAGAAGGGGATAAATTTTATGTATTGTCCATACATTGATTGCGATAATCTGAAGATGTTTAACAACCCAGTGCAGATCGAAGCACACTTGATTTGATAGGGTTTCAAAAGGGGGTATACATGTTGGACCAGTCACAGTGAAGAGCAGATTTTACAGGAAGTTAATAATAACGACATTGCCAAAGAAGTCAACGATATGCCGGATGTGGACTGTGCTTTTGATGAGGATAGGTCGGACGATGACAATCTAGATCAGATGCTACGCGATGCAGAAGGGAACTACAGTGAGAGAGATTTTGGTAAATTTGAGGGCTTAATGGAGAACTTGGGGAAACCTTTGTTCCCTGGCTGCAAGCCGGAATACACAAGGTTGTCATCCGTGCTTGAAATGCTGAAATTGAAGGCAAGCAATGGTTGGTCCAACAAGAGTTTTACGACATTGTTAGGTCTCCTAGCGGACATCCTTCCGGAGGAAAACGTGTTGCCCAGCACCACCTACCAAGCCAAGAAGGTTCTTTGTCTATTGGAAATGGAAGTAGAAAGAATACATGGATGTCCGAACGATTGTATCATCTACTATAAAGAGTATGCAGACATGCATGTATGTCCTATATACAAAGCATCCCGATACAAGCATAAGAATCTTACTAAGGTGAAACAAGGACCTCCTGCTAAGGTGTTGTGGTATCTGCATGTAATCCCACGTTTGAAGCGTTTATTTGCGAACCGAAAAGAGGCAAGATTGTTGCGTTGGCACTCGAAGGAGCGTAAGAAAGATGGAAAGCTAAGACCACCTGCTGATACTGTCCAATGGAGAAACTTCGATCGAGCTGCGAAGAATTCGGTGCGAAACCGAAGAACATAAGGTTAGGGTTGAGTACAGATGGAATGAATCCTTTCGATAACATGAGCAGCCAACATAGCACCTGGACCGTGAATCTATGTGTGTACAACCTTCCTCCTTGGCTGTATATGAAGCGGAAGTACATTTTGATGTCACTACTTATCCAAGGGCCGAAGCACCCTGGGAACGATATTGATGTATACCTAGCACCATTGCTAGAAGATCTTGTGACACTGTGGAACAAAGGGGTACAAGTATGGGATGCGTACAAACGAGAGAACTTCACTTTACATGCCATGTTATTCTGCACCATCAATGCTTTTTATACCCTTGGTAACCTATCGGGGTTTAGTACAAAAGGAGCCAAAGCCTGTCCGTACTGCTTAGATGTTACCGAGAGTGAATGACTGAACAACTTGCGTAAAACTGTGCACATACATCATAGTAGGTTCCTTCCTAGGATTCACCTATACCGCAAGATGAAGAAACAATTCGACGAAAATAAAGAGGACAGTTCAGCTCCAAGGGCTTTTAGAGGGAAAGAGGTCTATGATATGGTTAAGGATATCGATGTTGTGCTTGGAAAGGGACGTAAATTGAGGACCGGTCAGAAGAACATCTGGAAGAAGAGATCAATTTTTTGGTACTTGCCTTATTGGGAGCACTTAAAAGTTCACCACTGCATCGACGTCATGTACGTAGAGAAGAATGTATGTGATAGCTTGATTGGTCTCTTACTGAACATTAGTGGCAAAACAAATGATGGTGTCAATGCACAGTGTGACTTGGTTGATATGAATATATAGACCGAGCTAGCACCGAAAGAGACAGATAAATGCCGAACGTACCTTCCCCTAGCTTGCTACACTCTGTCCAAGGCCGAGAGAACTGAACTGTGACAGAGCTTGCATGGTGTGAAAGTTCTGTCCGGTTACTCCGTCAGCATTAAGAAACTTGTTTTCTATGAAAGATTTGAAATTAATTGGTATGAAGTCTCATGATTGTCATGTGCTGATGACACAAATGCTTCTTGTTGCAATTAGGAGTATCTTGCCAAATAAGGTCCGAGTGGTAGTCTTGAGGCTGTGTTATTTCTTTAACTCAATTGCTTAGAAGGTCATCGATCCCGAAGGACTAAATGCTCTGCAGGCCGAGGTGGTGACGACTCTATGTCATCTTGAGATGTATTTCTCTCCATTATTTTTTGATAACATGGTCCATGTTATTGTTCACCTTGTGAAAGAGATAAAGATATGCAGCCCTGTGTTCCTACGTCATATGTACCCATTCGAGAGGTACATGAGAATTCTCAAGTCCTACGTACGGAATCGATCTCGATCAGAGGGCAGCATCATCGAAGGTTATGCAACCGAAGAGGTCATTGAGTTCTGTGTCGACTACATGGCTTAGGTGAAACCGATAGATGTGCCTCTATCTCATCATGAGGGGAGACTAGAGGGTGTCGGGACCATCAAAAGGAAAGCAATCACTCCCGATTTGGATACGTATGCTCAAGCCCATTTCATGGTCTTGCAATACATGACCCAAGTGTCTCCGTACATTTACGAGCACAAAGACATGGTACGCCAACAGAATCCAGACCGGTCGGAGGTTTGGATCACGAGAGAGCACAACAGTCGGTTCAATGAATGGTTAAAGGTGTGATTCACTGGGAGGTCATCAAGTGATGATACGCTGCTATAGTTGGCAAAAGGGCCAAAATTTACAATTGTGACATGACAAGGATACGACATAAATGGGTACATATTTTGTACAATAGCTTACGATAGGAAGAGCACAGTCCAGAATAGCGATGTCCGCATAGATGTGTTTCACGACCAGTTCAATACCGCCGGGCCACGTGGGTTGAACTCCTACTATGGATTCGTAGAGGAGATTTAGGAGCTCGACTATGTACTTTTCAAGATCCCCCTGTTCCGATGCCATTGGGTTAAACTTTCGCAGGGTGTGAAGATCGACAAGTACGGCGTCACTACTATGGACCTCAAATGTGTCGGATACAAGGACAAACCATTCGTACTCGCTAAGCAAGTTGTTCAAGTTTTTTATGTATTGGACCCTGCAAATAACAACTACTACGTAGTTCTTCATGGAAAAAGAAGGATTGTCGGAGTTGAGAATGTCGTGGATGAGGTAGAGTATAATCAATTTGACGAGTTGCCTCCTTTCGGAGACGGCATCAGGCTCAAGGAAGAACCCAGTGAGGAAGCTAGCTATATGCGCGTCGATCATCATGAAGGGTTATTGTTTAATTAAGAATTTATTCCATAACATGAGACATGATCTGTATTTTCTACTCTTGGTTATTATTTCGCTGTTAATGTGGACTTGTCATGTATTATGGACTTGTAATCTCTTATTTTGATGTCTATGTGGAATTGTCATGTGTTAATATGTTATGGATTTGTCATATCTAATTTTACTGTCAATGTGGACTTCATTGTAATGTGGAATGGTAATATTATGCACTTGTACAACCTATTTGTCTCATGTCCTAAGATGTCAAATATGATGGACTTAATGTCTCCCTACTCTTGTATGGCTTATAAAGGTTCATGTGCTCTCATGCCAAATTATGGATTCCTATTGTTATGAACTAGTATGCTATAGAATACTTGTTGCACATATCTTTGAATTTTCTTTTTAATTTGGCCTTGTGCTAGTCGAAAAACATAGTAGCTATAGAATGAACTATCACATAGTAGATACGGTGGCATATCACAGACGGTTCTATTATGGAACCGTCTGTGATAAGTAATCACAGACGATTCGATTCTACTATGGAACCGTCTGTGATTACTTATCACAGACGGTTCCATAATAGAACCGTTCATGATATCCCTTTATTAGTAGGGAACCACTAGGGTTTGCGCTCTTATTCTCCTCACTCACCCGTTCGACTACCCAGAGCCACTCTCGCTCGTTACCCTCCCCACCTGAGCGTCGCCGCTGCCCGAAGCCTCCTCCTCCACGCCGCTCGGCCTCCTCCTCTACACCGAAGTCCTCCTCCACGCCGAAGTCCTCCTCCACACCGGAGCCACACCGCTCGGCCTCCTCCTCCATGCCGCTCGGGCACCTCCTCCACGCCACTCGGTGAACTCTTGATCTTCTTCGGTTGTGCTCATCCGGTTGGATTCCTTCTTGCGCTCTGTGATGTTACGGTCTAATACTGAAATTGATAGGATATCTAGTTCAGTTTTGAGCTCTAAAAGTGGTTTGCTTACTGCTGTCAGATTATGTTAATAAGTTCTAGTACTTCTATACCGCTTAAAATGATCTCTTGAACTGTTATCCTGCTAATTCTCCTATCAACCGAAAGCTTTTAGCTGAATCTGAGTTTTTTGTGAATTCATTTAAAGTCTGTCGGCTTATATCTTGAAGTATTGAATTCAGTGAACCTAGTTTATAGTCTTCTGTAAACTACAGTAGTGGATTTTGTGATTCTTGATGATCATTGACTGTTAGAAAGCAATAGTTTGAACTTCTTATACATGTGATTAATCTATCAGACTAGTAAAGCATTGATTAGAGCTCAAAAATTTGAATTCTAGTTTTCTTATCCAATTTGTGAAGAGTATAGACTAAAGGGCTGAGATGACAAAGATTAATTCCTTTGCAACTCGCCTTCTGAGAGCACTTATCAACATCTTATATCTTAGCTTTATGCTAATTTTTTATGCTCTAATGGTGTATGTGTTAAGCATATTATTCTCTTTAAATGACTTGGAAGAATTACATGAATACATGTTATTTTGGTCATTTAAATTTTGGTTTAATTATGTTGTAATGTCATTTTTTTTTATAATCCCAATTGCCAATATGGAGGTGGCAATGTTGTCCCCCCCCCCCCTTTTCATTTTTACATGTTTCAAGTGTAGTTTTCTATTGTTGGTTGGTCTCTTGGTTTGAAGTGTTTACTTTTTTGGGTTCGTATCTCTTGTATCTTTTTTTAGTGAAGAGATATTGACATGTATGCTGTGATGGCCAAGATTTTGTCTTGTGCATCTAGCCGTCTGAGAGCAATCATTAATCTTTTAAATCTTAGCTTTATACTGATTTCTTTTGTATAGATGATGATTGTATTGAGCATATTATTCTTTATGTGGGATATTATGTTTTTAGTTCATTAGTTGGGTAACTTCTATTTAGCCAAGGGAAATTATAGTTCATTGCGTATGAAACTCATATAGATAGCAAGTAAGCGAGATAACGTCTGCACCGTCTTCGCCGCCGTTGAATGCGTCTGGATCTCTGAGGAACGTGGTACATAAGCGAGATGGCAGAGGAATATCGAAATTGCGTACGGGCCAAATGACCATCACGGAGATCAGTACCTCTAGGGTCCCTCTGAGTCCCAAGAAAGCAACGGCAAAATTTCGGACCATCTGTGGGATACTTTGAAGGGAACGGGTCCCCATCATCGCACTAAGCCGAAGTCTCGACGGACGAGAGAGAGTTCGGGCCAGGATCGATATTTCAAGCTCGCTCACTATCCCGCAGGCATCTGCATGCGTGAAACGGCAGGCGTTGCTCGCGATGGGACACGCGTGGAGGACCTTCAAGAGCACGCTCGTCATGAAGTACGTGAACATGGGTCGAACGCCATTCACGAAGTACAATTTCTAGTCACGGGATATATGGACGCCTTTGTGCGGATGAAGATGACGACCGAATTTCAGGAGCAAAGTGCGGCGCATAAGGCTCTCCAGGCACGAAAAACTCACCCCCACAAACTCGGCATCGTTGGGTATACGGGTAAAACCACGCAATGGATGGCGGAGGACGAGAACGCAGCCGGGCCATTTGTTGGGATCACAGACATGCGCGCCCAAAGCTGGTTAAGAGCGAGGGCAGCAGCCACGTCTTCAGGCGACATCTCTTTCACAAACCCAACAGACGAGGAAGTGTCCCAACATTTGGTAAATATGTCAAACTACCTAGTTGTTAATAAGTCCATAACTTCATAGTGTCTAAAATAATATGATGGCCTCTCGCAGCACGCATTGACTAACGAATCTTCCCAAGGCTCCTTCGAAGCAGTCAGGGAGAAGGATATACTATCTACGGCTCTAGAAAACAAGGAGCACCCAGGTCACATGCGAGGCCTTGGGGTTTGCGTACCTTGGAGTGAGGGATTCCCAAACGACTCCAAGACGTATAGGAGTAGGAAGAGATCCAAGGCCGAGTGCGAGAAATGATCGATAGATATGCTTGCTGCAAAATTTAAAGGATAGATAACAAGATTGCAGGATCAAGTGAATCAACTCCTCAACCAATCGCAAGCCGCCCCCGTTATTGTGGGAGCCATCCCTCCTCAACATCGGAGTAGCATCGCATCCACGTAAAATTCTGAACACGATGACGTCCAATTACCTATCGATGATATCAAGGTAATGTACATCTCTGGACTACTCCAAAGATAGATCTATAGGATGTCTTTGCTAATTGTGTATCGTTTTGTAGGAGCCGATGCCCTACAAGCTCCAAGTAAGGCTGGTTGGATCCATTTCTATTGAGCCTGGACGGGGGATGGTGTATCCATGCTAGGAAGGGACAACACTTCACGGTGCCTAGCTGATGCACCAGTTAGCCAGGGTCTAGGTGGACATGGTACATGACCATTTCATGGCCGTCCTGCTGGAGATTCGCTCGAACGAAGATATCAAAACACTAGGGGATGCCATGTACACTTTTATCCAATGGCCTAAGAAGGACATTGCCCTAGACCCTGCAGTACCGCGATCTCAACACGACCATGCATCTCCAACGGGACTCTCGATGACTCCACCTCATCCTTCGCTTCAGAAGGCCGACTCATCGGTTCTCGTGGAGAAGACGTCGAAGGAATAAGAAAAGCGTGTCGCCGTATCGGTTCCCGAGTCGTCTCACGGGAAGATATGTAGCGGGCGAGTCGTTCAGGCCAAATCGAAATCGAAAAACATTAAAGCGCCTCCCAAGCCCGGGACATACTCTCTCGGAAGTCCATTGGCCCCCGACACAGTATTAGCCCGCGCTGGAATAGGTTGCCAATGTTTGCATGTCTAGTACATGCGAAAGATCAAAGAGAAAGGGTGCGATATTGGAATCACCGTCAGATACACGAAGAAGTATTTCTTCCACGAGCTGGGCCACTTCGTCGTGGGCTTCGACGACTTATTCGACCTATTCAACCTCAATGCCCTCGACGCCTCGCTTCTGCGATACTGGATACTTTAAGTGTGTACAATCAAGTTCTACATTCACGTAATACTGATAAATATCACAACCCATTGCTTATGTATAGATACATGATGAAAAAGGCCCGGCAATGTCTAGAACCGGTGGGTTTCCTCGACCCACACTTGGTCTCTGAGCAATGTATCACCGAAGACGCATCCTACGTCGTGAAATACATAACGACGGGATTGCTTGCTCAGGGCGACAAGAACTACATACTGGTGCCCTACAACCAAAAATAAGTGCTTCACTGCTTGCTATATAAATTTCATTTATACTTTATACGCAATACAAACTTAGGTTTAATGACTATAGCAACATACATGAGTAGGTTCCACTAGATCCTTTTAGTCATTGTACCAAAGAGGCACAAGGTAATATATCTTGATTCTCTACTCAACAAAAACCACGACTTTACCCTTTTGCAAGGAATACTCGACAGTTATGCTCATTTTCTCTATACATAACTCTATTGTAGTTTTCCTTCGTTTGAAATGGCCTAGGATAAATTTTTGGAATCACGTAGGTCGTTCAGCGCCTATGTTGCCAAGGGAGGGACACACAAGGAATTGAGTGCCAAACTGCAACACAAGACGCGATTTTCGGTACGCGCTACAACACAATAATTATATATCAAACTTCATAATAATGTGTCTCGAACTGTCTATACTTATATATGTAATTCTATTTTTGCAGTGCCACTAGTAAAAACAAGATTACCTATGTGCATTCTGCGTTTGCCGTTATATGCAGCAAATCATGAGTGCTAAGACGAATGATCTAGAGATTTGTCAATTTTGTAATAATTATTTCCTAATTATACATTTAAATATATATGCTTACTACTTTACTCCTGCTAGCTAACGATAGGGCCTGATACTCGATTTAGATGCATTGGTTATGACCGAAATCTCGGAGGTTCAAGGGATACTCTACAGCTTCATCAAGATAGAGATCATTAACACCAGCAGAGAGTTTCACTCCGTCAACACCGCTGAACGACCTTTAAACAATTGATTCAATTGTAATTCTGAGTAGTTGTAATTTAATTGCAACTCTAGCAACAATACCCGAACATATTCTTTTGTAATTGATTTTGAGTTGTAAATGATCACTTTGA
The DNA here is from genome assembly GCA_036346405.1 of Phyllostachys edulis. NCBI lineage: Eukaryota > Viridiplantae > Streptophyta > Magnoliopsida > Poales > Poaceae > Phyllostachys > Phyllostachys edulis. Next base: position 9,087,528 of record CM070558.1, read on the forward strand.
GTTGTCAACAATTGATTCATATGTGATTTATTTGTTTTATGCTTGCTTGTTTCTAGAGGGCATAGCTAGCAATTCCTGAGGTTAGCCGAAAATCAGAAAAAAAATTTAGTTAGGTATAACGAACTATCATAGACAATTTTATCGTATAACCGTCTGTGAAGACTGACTATTCCACCAATAACCGTCTGTGATATGTCGGATATCACAGACGGTTATTTTTACTAACCGTCTGTGATATGTCTTTCATCATAGACGGTTTGTCAATAGAACCGTCTGTGATATCCTACATATCACAGACGGTTGTTGGTGGAAACCATCTACGATAATAGGCATTCACAGACCGTTTCAATAAAAAAATCGTTTGTATTGTGACTTATCACAGACGGCTCAAAAACCGTCTGTAATAATCACCTGTTATCACAGACATATAAATTCAGATGGTTAAAAAACTGTCTGTAATGACGGTTCAAAACCATCTATGATAACCCTCTCTGTAGTAGTGTGGTATTTTCCTGCTTGTTTTTCTACTTACAATTAATTGTTGTATGCTTAACGCTGTCCATAGTCTCTTGAAAATGACCTTTTCGTTTGTTAGCAGTTAGAGACAAGCACCTTCTTCCTCATCCTTTTATTTTCTATTTTTTCTAGGTATATCAAGAAATGTCTATAAACTAAAAAATGTGGTGCGGAGTATACTAAGGATACACAGCTAGAGAAATGTATTATATTGGAAACTATCTGAATATAATTATGGTATTATTATGTTCCGGTCGATTATTTGAGCCGTCCGATCCTGCTTTACAAGATAATAGTTTACCAAACAATTTCTATCGTATTGAGGGTATAGGGTATGTATAATAGTATAGACAGCTGCTATTTAAAGAAACTCTTCATGTCACCTGTAGATAGCACTATAGACAGCTCATACAATGAGTTGTCTTTTTACTTGTCATTATAGATGACACAATCTTTTAATGCTTTTATGGACCTAAGACATTTTCTCTTTGATTCTGGTGATACAGTTGGCTACAGAATTGTAGACAAAATATTTTTTTCTTTTTCATCCACATCAGCTTAAATGCTATATGACAGAGACTATAGACTGTTGATGTAAGTCCATTATACATGACATGAGAAGTTAGCTCTTTTAGGCTTCTCCACTTTAATCATCCAAAGATAGGTGTTTGGAGAAGTTGAGTCAGGAGAACGCACTTAGCTGGCTAGAAGTTTCTTTGAGATATTTTATACCTAGGTTAGGATCTTGCCAACGGGTAACGACTTAAGGGCTGTTTGGTTTATAGCCAACAAAAATCTTACCAAAATTTGGTAATACCTTCAAGATTTGGGTAGCATTTGGATCGTTATCGAACTTTGGCGTGCCCAGGAAAGTTTGGCCATGCTGCATTGCTTCGCCAAAACTCGCCGAGCCCCGTGGCGATTCTCGCGTCAAAAAAATTGGCAAGGCAAGAATCAGTTAGTCCGATAGGTGTCACAATTTCTTTGGCTGTGGGTGGAGCATTAAATGCAATGTTAGTTTGATTTACAAGCTTAAAATGACTGTATTTCTCAAACTGAGTATCTGATTTGTGATCCGTTCGAACCGTTGTGTTCCTTGTCATTTCATCAACTTTTTTGCCTAGGTTTTGGTATTGCCTGGGTTTTAACATTACCAAATTTTTGGTATAGCTACCTGGGGTCGTAAACCAAACATGCCCTTAGGCACAATGTAACTATATCAAAGCATTTCTTGTACCAAGGCGGGCAGAGGAAAAATCCTAATTTATTTTGAGCGTACATTCATTGACAAGGCGTCTCTTAGGTCATGTACAATGGACTTACACCAGCTGTTTATAGCCTCTAGGTGATGACAAGCACCAAGATTTAAACTGATGTGAATGAAAGAGAATAAAGAGAGAGAAATGTGTTGTCTATAATTCTGTAGCAGACTGTAGCACCAGAACAAAAAAAATATTAAAAAATTGTGTGTTGTTTACAATTTTGTAACCGATTGTATCACCACAACCCATTGTATGAGCTGTCTTTGCTGTCTACAGGTGATATAAAAAGTTACTATAGACAGCAGCTGTTTGTACTATTGTACATGCCCTTAAGGCTATTGGGCTGAGATCTATTGAACCTTGCATTTTTCTTCTCTTGAAATTATTTTGGCCTCAAATCGTTGATGTTGAAGTCCGACCAGGCTATTGTGCTCGCGGCCAAGACGGGGAAATCGAGCCATGATTTCCCCCCCCCCCTTAGATCTTGATATAAGTCTATATAAATTAAGGGGTGTTTGAAAAGCCATAGAAGTATTACTTCTTAAGAGATGATTTTATTAATCTTGGGCTGGTTATCTTCGAATTTTTTTTTAAATAATCTATTTTTTATTCGAAAATACAGAAATAATACCGCTTAATTTTTTTTACAGAAATAATCTCCTGTCACTGAACGGTTGGGCGACTCATGCAAGTCGCCCAACCAAACTGCGACTAACCTTGACGTCGTTGAACGGAACAGCGATTTAAAGGTTTGAGGCGAGGTTGCTTTACGGAATAGCGACTTGAAGAGAGTCGCTATTCCATCGCTACTGACTGCTCACATTACAATCCAAGTCGCCCAACCAGATGGCGACTTGGAGCGTTATAAACCTCATGGTACTGAACTGCCGCCATTGCAACGAGCGAACCACCAGAAACCGCCAGAAAAGAAGAGAAAGAGAGGGAAAGAAGAGGAGGAGGAAAAGAAGAGGAGGAGGAAAAAAGAGGTTTTTAGTTTCACATCGACGACTAGGACGGTAAGTATTAATTTGTAAAAGTTTATTTTTGAAACCATGGTAGGTTAGCAAGCAACTTTAGGTGTAGTGACATATTGTTAACAAATATTTAGAGATGACATGATTAATTGCTAACCATGGTACGTTAGCCTCAAACATCGTGTGTAGTGACATATTGTTAGCAAATGTTTAGAGATAGCATGATTAGTACTTAGAAGTTCGTATAAAGGAAAAATGAGTTAGTACGAATAAATTTAGTTGTACTATTCCGCGTGCTACGCTAATTGCGTATAGGCTAGATGAATGATAACATGTTACTTTTGTATTATATAAACACGTCGATAACCCGTGCATTCGCAAATGCTAGTTTATAGAATGTTAAATACAAGTATTTTTTTTATAATAAAGAATTGAAAACATTTACTTCATAGTTTTGGTTGATTAAGGAATCACACATACATGTACTTCATAGTTTTTTTATAATAAGTAATTTGAATGCTTTTAATCTCTTAATTTGCGTGTATGGTCAAGACCCCATCGTTCGAATTGGCATTTCATCACGAACCGGTTGGTGGACGGCAAGATCGCTGAGCCGTCAGGTGCCGATCCGGCTGCTTGGTCGACGCGATCGAGTTGGGGTGGTTCAGACGCGACACCCGGACGGCTTGGAGACTAGACCCACGCTGGTAGAGAGGTTTGTCGAAGTCAGGCCTTTTTTGTATTGTATGCGCACTATGTACTTACTTCTTCGTGCTTTGTAGGTCGAGCTGCTCGCCTTCTACCTCTCGCGACGGATGGTAGAGGCCACCAAGAGGACGGCGGTCCGGTCGATGACGATGGGAGGTCGGTGCGGTCCCGAAGCGGTCACGACGATTCCCGCTCGACCGTCGCTCCCGACCGCTTCAGGACCGTCATATGCCCGAGACGCACACCTTCCACCTCCTTTCGGGGAGATGGCCCCTACTCAGAGGATGTCACGATGTCGCTTCGGCTTGTTTATCGCGGAGCCCTCGTGATTCCCGCCGGACGCTTGCTGCCGATCGGGCGCGACGACCATTGGCGGTTTCGGGGTTCTTGGGGCGGAGGCGCCTCGTTTCGACTTCTCGAGCGACATGGCATGCCCCTGCGGTGGCTTCGTGGCTTTTCGTAGCCCGCACGATACTACCTATTTTGCATGTTTAGCGATTCATTGAGACATGACAGCTTACTAATAATTGTTTCACAGAGGTCGAGCGGATGGTCCCACACCACCGTCGACTGTGTGTCGCGCACCGGAGGCGCACTGTTGGCTCTTCTACTGGTCTTCGCTTACCGCCAGCCCACGGTGACTCGTCGACGCCTCGCCTCGTGGAGTACGCGAGGGCCATCGCCGACGGCGAGGAGCTAGAGATCGCTTGGGGCTCAACCGCATTTGCCGCGACGCATCACGCATGTGCGAGCGCGTCTTTGAGGACGGCCCGCATCTATCCTCACAGTCGCCCCCTCATCGCCGCAGCCTATGGTCGCTCGAAGCGCTTTCTCTCTCAAACGCCCATGTTGCTAGACTCGACCGTCTGGGCGCGACATGTACCATGGGGACGCGGTGGACCAAATTAATCGTAGGGTCCTTTGGTGTCAGAGACGGCACGCATACTCCCTATATCTTTTCTTCAACAGATGACATATAATTTTTGTAACCACTATTCGCCCGCAGTACGGATGCACACGCAGCAGTCACACGCGGCGCATTTGAGCACTTTGTGGAGCAAATGGACCGCCTCACCGCCGACGACGCGGCGCCGAGCCTTATCTGATGAGGAGACGGGACCCGTGCTCCATGGGGTCGTTTTCACTTGGCCGGGCGCGACCGGGCGATCGGGCGACGCAGAGGAAGCTCATCTTCGACGTGTTCGCCGAGGACTACGCAGCGCAGGGTGATGCGCCATTCGCCTTCGCCAAAGTTGTTCCAGCTTCCGTCGCCGGACGAGGGTGCTCGAGTCGACCCACGCGTGAGTTGCATGCAACACATGTTCACATATGTTTTGATATTTCGTAATGGTGGCTTTAATTGCGGTGGTATGTTTCGCAGTATAGTAGGAGGGTGGCACTAGGACGCAGTGGCCGCCAAGATGGAGCCGTGGGTGGCACGAAGGGCGAACGCCACGAGGATCGCGTGCGAGGACGGCCCAGATGACCCAAAGGCGTCTGATGAGTACCTTCATTTGATGCGCCTCGCAGACACGCACCAGCCGATGCATGTCGCCGACCCTCCCCGCCAAGCGTGCAAGATCGACCGCTCCTACCCTCTGCGACTTAGCGCTGAACGCACCTCGCGGTATGTAAAATCATGTTTGAAAATATCTCACAGATCGTTATTCGACGCTTTGACATACTCCTTGCGGACAGATATCAACGCCGGGGTTGCTGGCGACGACACGATCCCGGACAGATCGGCATTGGTGCGGAGGTCACGCGCGACGAGCTAGTGCGCTTTGTTCGTCGGGCATGCAAAGGCAATGAGGCGATGCGTGGCCCCGACGCGTCATGCAGATTTGATGCAGAGGTGGGCTCTCGATGCGGAGGTGGCCTCGCTTGGCAGCATAGGTCGAGGACGCCACGCCCTGACCGAGCAGCGAAGAAGCCGGGGAGGGCACGCCCACGCGCCCCGCCGCCGCCTCCTCGCACTGCGCCACGCCGCCTTCCTCTCGCACTCAACTGGCAGCCGGAGGGTCCGGGTGGGCATCGCAGTACGCACTTCACCGCCATCGGCGTCGGTCAGATAAGTTTTCGTCCTCGACCCGTCCGGACAAGATGGTGGGTATGACATCCCGCACTTCGCTTCCAACAGTACGCTTCTCTTCGTGTTTGCGATCGTCGATATATTGTAGAGATTAACATTATTTGCCATGCGTGCATCTTGTTGTCCAAATAGACACATGAGTTCTCCCCGCATGAGGACGTGGATCAAGATTTCTATGGAAGCACCGGGAGGGCCAGGCAGCAACACCAAGCTCTGCCGAGGTTATTTCGATTGAGCAATTTTAGCGGGCCCCGGTGATCACGCGAGCACTGTGGAGTCGACCCCGGACCACGGATCGGCAGGCTCTGAGCGCCTTTCCTCGTCTGGGCCCTACTTAGGCACCTCAAGGCCGGAAGCCCAAGCGGGCGTATTGCTTGGCGCGGAGGAGGTGTCATGTGGAGCAATGGTGGCTAGTAGGGGTTTACATATTCGGTTTACGATTGTATTTCGTAGGTACTATGACATAACTTGTATTATGTGTTGACGATGTCGCTCGTAATTACTACGACATCTTTCGTGACCTAGTCGGGTTAGTACTTATCGCCAAGTCGCCCAACTCATTTATTCGATGCATATAACTTAAAACACGCGACACATCGATGCAACATGTAAACTCGATAAAAGGCAAGCGCAATAACGCGGCCCACCATTTAGTTACATGCTTTACGAAATTGAACATAAGTGCGCATGAAGGGACACTACCGACGTACAAGCTTCTCCGCGTGCCTAATTGTAAAGGTGCCTCTCGCTACCCACATAGAGTGCTCTCCGCTTGGGCACCCTGACGTGGTAGTCGTCGTAGTGGCACGCACATATGCAAACTAGGGTTGGCACAAAGAAGATGTGGGATCATAGGAACTTCCTATGTTCACGACCTCCTCATTGCCCCTCTCGCACAGACTGTTGGCGGAGGTCGCCATTTTGCTCCTTGAGATCGCTAATTTGCGCCCAAATCAAAGATTCGGTTCCACAATACATCCACGCACTCGCAACATGTCGTTCATGGGGAGGATCGATCCAAAGAGTGAAGTTGCATTTCACCATCTGCTACAACGAACAGCTTTAGTATGGAGGATGCATTAGCAAGAATATGAACAAAACTTTTACCCCGAGTATGGGCATCGGAAGAAACGCCGTCCACCATCGAACGGCCGCCTATGGCTCGCACGATAGCGCCCTCCCCGTGTCCGCATTTTAGCCATACCGGTTGAGCACGCTTCTTGCATCAACCGGTGGTTAGGCCAAGTCCTCCTCCTTTCGACGCTGGCGTCCGCTTCGCGACCGGTTGCTGATCGGGTCCCTAGGCGTCTGCCATCATATGTTACTGTAAGACGGAGAAAGTTCTTCTTCCTACGGTTTCAAGGGTCGAGTGGTTCTAATTTCGGAGCGTGGGGCATGCGTTTTATAGCCCCGCGGGGGGAGGCTAACAAAACGATGTATGTATTAGCTTGCAGATGACAAGACCAGACGAGACTGGGTGCTTTGAGCATAGATAAGACCACACGGGGCAGCTTTGCGCAGTGACAAGACCACACGGGGCAGCTTTGCGCAGTGATAAGACCAAAGGAGTCGACTTTCATAGGTGCCAAGACCACACGACAGCTTTATGCGTCGAGAAGACCACACAGATACAGACTTTCGCGGTCATACCAGGCGCTTGCTTTAGGATTTAGGTTTAGGGCTAGCCTTTTCAGATCGAATTGACAACTCAATTAAAGCCTCGCCAGCTTTTAAGACCGAAAAGACAAACTCACTGCGAAAGTGTTCTCACCTCTTCGAATATCACTTACCTTTCTACTTAGCACTCATTACTATCTCAATCGCCCTCACAAAATTCTACGTAAATTTAGCGCACTACAACAACATACAACGATCACAACATGTTATTATGAGTCCGACATATTTCGCACCCTTCATATTCTACTTAAAATAACAAATGCACTAATCAACGTTGTCACCACACTATTATCTTCTAAAAAATAACATCATATAATACAATTTGCTAAATACAATACCTACAACATGTAATATCTATTTTAACACAATTGTTCCAATTGGATTCACATAATTCCAAGTTTATTTGCTCAAATCGCCCACTGGTTGGGCGATTTCATATAAGTCGCTCACCTGCTACGCGACGTGCTAAACTCACTCTACAAATCAGCGATTTAAACGCATCTCGCACATCAGTTTAGCGACTACAACCAGTCAGCTTATAGTCGCTTTACCACTTCGCGACTTGTAGGTTGGTCGCAGTTCGGGTGGGCGACTTGCACGAGTCGCCCAACCGTTCAGCGACAGGAGATTATTTCTGTAAAAAAAATTAAGCGGTATTATTTCTGTATTTCCGAATAAAAAATAGATTATTTTTAAAAAAATTCGTTATCTTCCTACTCCGTTAACATAAAATAAGTGACATCCTACTGTTACTTCCGACATCGTAAGCCTTAATGTTTGTTTGGAAGACAATTTTTCATGGGATTTTGATTTGTGCATTGATTCCACTAGTCGTTGCAACTTCTGTCAGTTTAGACACATCTAAGCAATTATGGGCATGTTTATCGTGTTGTTTGTGCTGAATGGAAGTTGTAATGGCTAGTCCGCCCTCCTCCTCGTCTCCGATGGCGTGTTTGGGTTGGTGTTGGCTGGCACTTGGGCCCTCTTAGCACTCCATTGTATACGCTACAGACATTGCAAGCTAAGCATAGAGAACAAGCATTCCTCGTCCTTTTGAGCAAGTTTAAGACAAGTGCATTGCATTCCAATCCATTTAAGCTTCTTGGTACTTTATTGGAGTCAAGTGAAGATCTTGAGCTTATTTACTTTTGGTGCTTGCCGCCACCTTGACGGCTCGTGGAGTCGTTGTCTGGTGATCTTTTTAAGAAGGTTGTGAAGAGGTCTGGTGTGTTGTGAGTAGCTTGATGCTCGCCATCTCCAGGGTTGAGGAAGGAATTTTTTTTAAAATAATCTATTTTTTAATCGAAATATCAAAAATATTCCGTAATTTGTTTTTACAAAAATATACGCTCTGTCGCCCAATGGTTGGGCGATTGAAGATATCGCTTGAACGGTTAAGCGATCGCAAGACTGCCGCCCAACCGCTCGCTTTAAAACCGCACAGAGGCGAGCCACAGAAATTATTACTGATGCCGCACGGTTGGGCGATAGGTTCCATCCGCCAACCGTAAGCGATCACATGTCCAAATACCAACAATGCGGCGATCGTTTCTACATAAGCACTACATGGTCCCCGGCGCGATTCATTTCATGAGCCTAAACGATCAAGGGAAGAAAGAAAGAGAGGGAGAGGAGAGGAAAAAGAGGAGGAGAGGAGAGGAAAAGGGAGGAAAATAGAGAAGGGGAGGGATTGGGAGAAGGGAAGAGAAATTTGGATTATGAGGAGGTAAGTTTGATTTGTTTTGTACTGTATTTTTTTAAGTAGGTATTTAGTTAGTTAAAATAGTAGGTATAAGTAGCGCTCATAGGAACATGTTGTTAGAAAAAAAGTAGAAAATCGAAATGTTTTTGATTTATACGTAAGTGTATTTTGTAGTGTATTTTTATGGGTAGGTAAATAGTTTATTTAGTTAAATGAGTAGTATCATAGCACCCGTAGGAAATTGTGGTTAGAGAAAAAAAATAGAAAATCCCGTAAGTTTGTTTTATTTTGTAGTGTATTCTTTTAGTGGGTAAATAGTTTAGTTAGATAAAATAATAGTGTAAGTAGCGCCAGAGGAAATCAGTAGTTAGAGAAAACAGAGTAGAAAATCGAAATGTTGTTGATTTGTATGTAAGTAGAAGCGATAAAAACTTTAGAAAATCGTCAAACACCGAGCGCATAGTAATAAGATAAAATAAATAGATGCGCGGACATTCAACTATAGTGTTTGATAGGATACTTCAAAGGAATCGAAGTTTCGTGATACTTTTGCAAACATACGGAATGTAGAAATGTTATTTGCATATAGTCAAACCATTCGACAACTATTAAAATGGCATACAAACTTTATTCCTTCGTAGAAGAATTGAAGCATCGTGAGGGCGTTCTACGTCCCGCCATGTGACTAGCCGCTGCAATGCCGTAATGTAGTGTATTTTTGTAGCCGCAATGACGGTAATGTAGTTGATTTGTCGTGAAGAAAATTTATTTTGTAGTATAATTTTTGGGTGCGTAAATAGTTTATTTAGTTCAATGAGTAGTATAATAGCACCAGTAGGAAATTGTAGTTAGAGAAAAAATAGAAAATCGAAATGTTGTTGATTTGTATGTAAGTAGTAGCGATAAAAACTTTAGTTAGAGAAAAAATAGTCTCATGAGGGAGTATTATTAGTGTTGTTTGTGAGATGTATTGTAGTAGTGTTTGCAGTGTGCGTCTGACTATTCTTGGGTGAATAATGCGTGACCGAGCGATAAGAAGGATGAATTATTTGTATAAACTAATTAGTAGAAGTAAATTAGCGTCCGAATCGGATAATGCCCGCTATGGAGTAGCTCGGTTTTAGGTTGAATCAATATCGCATCACACGCTCATTGCGGCCTCTGCCTTAGGGAATGAATGATGTCTTGATCATGCCGTCGCAGTAGTTGTCGACGATAGGCGAAGGGTCTTACAAATGTAAATTACAATGTAGCAAGATTTGCATGTCGCTCGCTATGAAATGACTAATTGCAATGTTGGAAATATTTGCGTACCATACAATAAGTCATGCCCTGCATCCACTACATTGAAAGTGCATTACGGTGTTGGCACCGTTCGTGAAGGTCCGTCGGGTGTTGACTTGAGCAGTTTTCAAGCCACTCTGGTACACTTGACGGCGAGAATGCACGAATCGAAGATGTGAAGCAATCGGTCGACCATGAGCTTCTCTTTGAACCCTAAGGTGTGCAAATCGACATACAAGGGCTTTGGAGCCGGTCTTCCACTTAACATCACCGAGTTGAGAAGACCGATGCGCACGGCGATGTGGAAGGGCTTTGTAGAAGGATGTCGGGCGCCAGGATATGAGTGTGTGATACTTGTGCAACCATGCCCGAAAGAAGTCAGGTAGGCCCCTACACGGATATCATCCGTGTTTGCGAAAATGTGCCCAAAGATGTTGGTGAAGAAGAGGATCCTGAGGGTCAGTGTTACGTAAGAGTTCGAGAATGTTGCTTGTGATGAGCCCGATGCGGTACATACAGGAGAGGAAGATCAGGCACCGCATGGTGAGCCTATAGGACAGGCTGATGAAGGAGAGCATAGGGATTACATATTGTATCAAATGGGAAGCGATGACCGGATGGCCTTGGCTGAAGAGGAGGCTTTACAAGAAGACGACGAGGGTAGTTCCGATGAGGACGGAGCTCCCATCCCCCGGGAATGGAACAGATTTGACGCTGAGGGTCTATGTACGCACGACGAGCACGAATCGCCGTGGGAGTACCATGCCACGGAGGTTCGGTTGCACTCAATGTTTGCTGATAAGACATCCTTGCAGGATGCCATTAAGCTGTGGGCTATGTCTATGCAGCGGACGTTTCGGGTCGTCAAATCTAGCCAAGAGCAAGACACCGCCAAATGCGAAAGCAGCCGGTTGTCTTTGGCGAGTGCACGCAAGATAGACCGAAGTATGAGACTCAATCGATTGTCTCGAAGGTGGAGCCGCACTCGCATGCTCAGCAGTTGTTTTGTGCGGACATCGTAACATAACGCCGACATTCATAGCTAATTTGATGTATGGAGAGATAGTAGAGAAGAAGGATATGGAGGCCAAGCACATTATGGTGGCTATTGAGAAGAAATTCAAGTACAAGATCGCTATGGAAGGCGTGGCGCGGCGGCGTAAGGCTATGGAAAAACGGTTTGGATCTTTTGAGGCGGCGACGACAACCTTCCTCGTATGCTTGAGGTGTCGCAGAGAGAAACCCGCACGTACATTGTCAGTGAAGGACATGCCATCTAAAAATCCGCGAGGTTTTTAGTAATGCATAGGGCTCAGAGCCTTCGTCCCTCGTGATCGAGGCTTTTAGGCATATGTCTTTGCGGATCTCGCTGACGGACCTTTTGACCGGAAATACAAAGGCGAGATCCTTACCGCCATAGGCGCTGACAGAACAATCAAATTACGCCATTGGCCATCGCATTTGTCGAAGGTGAGAATTTCCACAATGGTTGTGGTTCCTTCAACATCTAAGGGTGGGAGTTGTTGGAGCTCGCCCCGGTGTGTGCGTGATCCATGATCGCCACGCCGGATGTCAAGGCCATAAAAAACTTCAGAAGACCCGGAGGAGCCGCTCCCTTGGCCGATATGACGAGTAGATGGTGTATTCGCCATTTGGGGCCAACTTCTTCAAGAAGTTCCCGGCAACCCTTGGTGAAGCTATTCAAGAGGTCGGCTATCACGTAACCAGCGAACAGAATTTGACGCTTTATGGGCGCCGCCGACGAACACAAAGAAGAAACACGTGGACGCGAGGAACCAAGGAGCGTAGTTCAACTCGCTAGTCCGAGGCGAGGACCTCGAGGAACATCGAGTGCTTCTCCCATCGGATCAAGGCCCAACCATTGGACAAGTGGTCTCTGCTGCATGACACGGACGGGGCAAGGTACGGCATAATGACCACTAACCTTGCGGAGGTGTACAACTGGGTTCTTAGCGGGCTTCGTTCTCAGCCCCTCGTCACCATCGTGGAAGGTGTTCTGCACAACACAATCGGGTATTTCAGGGAGAGGCATGCAAATGCCGCACTTCATGCCACGAACCCTCAAACACCGTCTTGCTTTCAAGATTACGGATACATGCAAAGCGAAGACACGAAGGGCGATGCCGCACACGGTGTACGTGATGGGCAATATGGAGCATCGTTTCGACGTGCTCTTGCGGGATAGAGCCGGATTTGGGACGGCTCGTTCTCTTGTCACCCACGAGGTGTGGCTTGGATATCATGTCAATGAGCCTAGTAGACGTGCAACAAATCAAGCTCTTACACAAGCCATGCTCTCATGTGCTCGCCAGATGCGGATCAGGCGTATGGACCCTTTGAACTTTGTGTCCGAGTATTTTTGAAGGAGAGGGTGGTGCAGCGTGGATCGGCGAGCTTAGGGGCTTGTGGTTATAGGTAACTTCGCCACCTTGGATATTGCAAATAGGATCTGGATTCCGGATCTTGACATACTTGAAGGGTAGCAAGGGTCGCCGCCGAGTCGTCAGATACCAATGATATGGACGGCACAAGCGGGCGTTGGTAGACGCCGCGCATCGCGGCCAGAGAGGGCACACACCCATTTATGCAAGGCACCACCGAGGAGTAGGCATCGCTATGGTTTATGTTAGCACTTCTTTCGATGTGCAAAGAGGGACCTAAATTGCAAATCGATGTACATTGTCATTTGTACTTTGTATTGTTTATGTAACTGCTTCGCTACTACCCAAGTTTCATTTGATGTACGTAATGCCGTAAGACATGTATCGTATGTTGCACGTAATGTTTATTTAAGTGTTGTAGTACTATAACTTTTTTTGTTAGTTTTTCAAAGACCGCCCCGTAGCCTAGTACTCTTTTGATTTGTTTGTTTGCAAGTTAAATTTACTCATTCGTTACACTCGATGTTTTATTTCCGCCAGATTTGCTAACTTAAAGTTGTTTTGCGGTATGGCTCACGGATCGGATCGAGTTTCGACCTCTGGAGGAGCGATCGACCGAAAGTACATCGGGCGTCGCGTCAGGTCCCTCATCCTACGGGCCGCCGATGCGATCAGTGTTGGGGTGATCGCACGCGACACCTCGAGTGGGAGAGGCTAGACCCACGCCGACAGGCGGTTAGTATACGTCTACACGGCAGCTTTTGCAAACCGACAAGACCACACGGGCGACTTTGCGCGATGATAAGACCGAGGAGACGACTTTCTGCAAAGGACAAGACTACACGGCCCGACTTTGCGATCGACAAGACCACACGGTGCGGCTTTGCCCAAATGATAAGACCAAACGAGACGACTTTTATGCGGCTTTATGGTTTAGGTTTAGGGTTACGCTTTTCAGATCGACTTGACAACCCCGACCACCTCGCCACTTTTAAGACCGAAAAGACAAGACTCAGAAGAAAGACGTGAAAACACTCGCCTCGCCACTTTTTCGCACCGATAAGACAAAGACTCATAAAGCAAGCCATGACTTCTCACTGCAAAGTAAGACGTGACAACACTATGCCTCGCCAGCTTTTCAGACCGACTTGACAACACTCTACCTCTTCAGCTTTTCAGAATTAAAATACAGGACTCTCTACTCTGCATGAAATTAACCACACCATGCCAACCATGGAGCTTATAAAAGAGGGTTGAACCAAACCCAACTCTCCACAACACTACACAACACATACCCAGCTATGGACTCTTCGGCAAACTTCTACGCGAGGTTGTTGAAGAAGCAAAAGTGGCTTAAGCAGAAGAGGAAACAGTTACAATACCCAGATAAATCAATGAAAGATGCTCCAGTACCACCACGTTTTCCGATCCCGCAGTGTGTGTGTGGCGAACCGGCAGAGATCATTCACCCACACACCCGCACACCACGCCCAAGCGCATTACACATGCGGCATCACCGTAAGTGTTTCTTTTCACAGACGATTTTCCTCTCCCAACGCTCAATTCCTTAAATTTTAACTTCATCCCCACGTAATGGCACCGAGATGCGCCGCCACTTCTTCCAAAGGATCGACGGCCCGAGATGTACGATAGGGCATTCATCCAACGAAGTACATGTTTGAACTACTCGGTGGGGCGAGAACTTCGTGCGGTGGAAACCTTACGCACGGACCTGCTGAGGAGGCACCGAAGGGGCCCAAGACTTCGCCGGCGTAATCCATATTGATGACGCCGATTATCGATATTTTTACATCCTTATTACGTAAGGTTTCCTGACGGTGTACTTACATCCATCATACAATCGCAGACATGGACAACTTCGACATACCACCGACGCGTGCCCCGCGACAAAGGCAAGGGAAAGGCTCATGCGGTTGACCCCATGCCACAACAGATCCGGCCGCCCCGGCGAATCCGTATGGACGACGTGAGTTACTGAAGAATTTACATCATTCTTACGATTTTCACTATACGGTGCCCTTACATCATGGAATCGCAGGACATGGACGACTTGACATACCACCCCGACGTGGGCGATCCGCGACAAGGGCAAGGAAAGGCTCATGCGGTGAGCCCGGCGCCATGGCAGATCCGGCCGCCCGAGCGTAATCCGTACGACGACGTGAGTTATGAAGAATGTAAATCTTTTTCACAATTTCAAATATACGGTGCACTTACATCATGGAATCGCAGGATATGGACGACTTGATATACCACCGACGTGGACACTCCCGCGACAAGGGAAGGAAGGCCATGAGAGTTCAACGCCGAAATGGCAAGGAAGGAAAATGGCCCCGTCCACGCAGAGGGTCGGTCATTACGTAGTAGTCCCCATCCTACCCCCCATGTTTTTACTATCCTCTAAAGGCATGTATACTTACATGGTCCGGATGCTTGTGTCACAATGTACCGTAGTAGTAGCGAGGATGACTAAAGCAATTAGTCGAACCATCATGCCATGTGACTACGTAACGATGTTCAGACGCGGACTCTAATGTAGTTACGGTTCCAGACCCATCAAAGCAAGACTATATTGCAAGTATGCCTCTTCTAGTGGAATCCCGAAAGAACCATTCGCACCGACATTGAATCCTCCATGTTTTAGGCCATCTTCATAATCACAATGAGCATTCTCACTCTTCACTCATATTCGTATAAGGTCCATAAAGTACGACATCGACTACGTGCGTACATACGCATATACGCTCGAACGACTTCATCGAGGAGAGACTCTCGCGCATCGTAATATCACTTACCTTTGTATTTACATATCATTACCGCCTCAATCGTCCTCACAAAATTCAACAGAAATTTACCGCTACTACAATAATATACAACGATCACAAAATGTTATTGCGAGTCGACAAATTTCGTACCCATGATATTCTACTTAAAATAACAAATGCAGACCAACCAACATCGTGACAACACTATTATTTTCAAAATAAATAACATGATATAATCAGATTTGCTAAATTTAATTAACCTACAAAATGTAATATTCATTACAACCTGAATTAAACAATAATTAAAAAGTAAAAGCACGTGGGGCTCTTATCGCCATAGGGTGGGGCGACAGACCTCTTGTCGCCAGAGGGTTGGGCGATCGACTGTCGCCGCATTGTTAGGCGGCGCAAGCAAGATCGCCGAGGATCTGGCGATCGGTTTGATCGCCCAACTGCTATGCGCGATTTAATTTCAATCGCCCTACGGTTGGGCGACAGAACCGCCGCCTAACCTGCTTACGACTCCATTGAAATCGCTCAACCATTGGGCGACAGACGTATATTTTTGTAAAAACAAATATCGCCGGAATATTTTTGATATTTCGATTAAAAAATAGATTATTTAAAAAAAATCGTTGAGGAAGCAACACTAGTGGATTCGAGGTGTTGGCATAATTTGTGGAGTCGATCCTATTCTTTTGGGCTTACCTCAACGTGGACTAGAAGAGGCTGGCAAGTCTCCGAACACTACGGTAAAAAGATCGGTGTCATCTTGTGGTTTGATTACTTCTGCTCATTTACTTTATGCAATTTACATTCTTAGAATTAAATTGATTGCTTGTCGCCCTAGGATTACAAATCTTGACATACTCTTAGGTTGTTGATGCACATAGTTAAGACTAGACATTTTAGGCCTTAATTATGCAAAATTGTTTTGATTTACGTGTCTACATACAAAACCGGTTTTGGCCAAAGAGATTTTTAAAAGCACCTGTTCATTCATCCTCTAGTCAGCCTCTTCGATCTTACAACACAGTAGCCCGTTCCTTCTATCGCTGCCTCGCTGGAAGCAACCACCGCCGCCTCCTCCGCCTTGCTGGAACAAGGCTCCACCATCTTGCACGAAAGAAGAAGTTGCAGCTGATGACGCCTGCGCCCAAGGAGGAGGCTCCCACCGCTACCGCCCTCCTCCTCGTCTCTGATGGCGGTGCGACGGGGACCGCGACCTCCTTGTTTCTATTTTTTTTCCGTCAAATTGGGGGGAATTGGAATTGGGAAGTTTCATTTGTTAAATTGGAAATGTTGTTTTTTCCGTTTGAAAGCTTTCAATTAGCATTTTTCCCCCATGAGCTTGTATACCCATTTCTTCCTTCGGTGTGGATACATCCATACATTTGTCATTCGCACATGCACGGCTTCGATTCCAAAAGGAAACGACATTGTTCGCTGCTAGTTAATCACTACCACCATCCGTCGGAAAAAAAAACAAAAGGTTAATCACTACTGGCGGCTAGCCAGACGCATAAACAAATAATACATTTAGGACAATTTTAATAGTGTATTTATCGTCGTCTCTTAATTAAGTCACGTTAACAAAATCCTACGTGAAAGAGAGAGAAAGCACATATCATCTCTTTCTGAAGAGACTATCGTGAACGTGAAACAAAACATTATATATTAATCTACTCTAGTTGATATGTAGACCTATTATTTAAAAAAAAGTATAAAATATAAATGTTAAAATAAAGAGTATGCTAGAGACTATCTATTAAAGATAGTATTTCTAAAGATGATGTAACATATATTACAAACAAAATTATCTCTAATTATTAGGTACCTTACTGGTTAATCATCCAGTTATTTCGCATCATTATTTACCCGACCAGGGGCTGATCCAGACAAATTGAAGGGAGGGAGCAAAGGTACAACTGAAATGACCCGCGTGACCCTACGAAGCCGGTAAAGGGGCCCACATGCCAGTAAGACGTGCGCGGGGCCAGCCTTCTTCTGTACGCTTCCGCCCACCCCACCCGAGCCGCCGCCGCCGCCTCCGGGGCGGCCGCGCCACACTGACACGCGGGCCCCACGCCGGTCGCGTCCCCACCTGTCAGAAACGGGCGCATTGACGCTCCGAGCCGAGCCCCCCCGTGAAGCGGCGCCCACGCGAAGAAGCGAGCCTGCGGCTGGATGTGGGCCCCGCCAACGCGTTTCCTCTCTTTTATTAGTACTAGTTTACTCGCGTCGCCCGCACACATGCCGGTTTGGTTTCTCTTCCTCTCGCCGGATTGCCACCTGACACCTCCCCCGCGGTCAACTCCCCCCTCCTCCCTCACCGACCCCAACCATTTCCGCAAGCGCCTTGCGCGCGTCTCCGCCTCCATGGCCGCGCGCTCCTAGTCGGCCCGCCGCCGCTCTTGCAGCTACTGCCATGCTTCTGCGGCGCGTGCTCCTGGTCGTCGTCGTGGCGGCGGCGGCCGTGGCGCAGCAGCAGCAGCCGCCGCTGGCATCGCCGTCGGACCTGGTGGGGCTGTACAGCCTGCGCGCGTCGCTGGGGCTGCGGGCACGCGAGTGGCCCGCCAAGTCCGACCCCTGCACCGCGTGGGCGGGGGTCTCCTGCCGCGCCGGCCGCGTCGTGGCTCTCAGCGTCGCGGGCTTCCGCCGCACCCGCCTCGGCGCCCAAGCGCCGCGGTTCGCGGTCGACGGGATGCGGAACCTCACGGCGCTCGAGCTCTTCAATGCCTCCGGGTTCCCGCTCCCCGGCGAGGTCCCGGCCTGGTTCGGCCGCGGCCTCCCGCCGCCGCTCGCCGTCCTCGACCTGCGCTCTGCGGCCGTCAATGGCACGCTTCCCGCCGATCTTGGCGTGTCCGGGAACCTGACGAGCTTGCTCCTCTCTGGGAACAGCCTCTCGGGCCCGGTTCCGGAGTCGCTGCTCTCCATCAAAGGCCTTCGCGTTCTTGACCTCTCCAGCAACAATTTCACCGGCGGGCTACCCAGCGTCTCTGTCGCCGCCGGTGATGGAGCCGCCTCGTTGTTCAACATTTCCGGGAATTCTCTGTACGGTGTGGCCGGTGACGCCATTGGGGCGCTCAGGAAGAGGTTCCGGACGGTGGACTTGTCAAGCAACTACTTGGATGGAATTTGGAATGGGTCCGATGGAACAGTGGATGTTAGGATGAATTGCTTCTCTGGTGTGACTGGTCAGCGCAGCCGGGTTGATTGTGAGGAGTTCTATAGGAGGGAAGGGGTGAGGCTTGTCGATGTTCCGGTGCCCTCGCCTTCGCCGGATCCATCACCGGAGAAGAAGAAGGGGAGGATCTCCAAGAATGTACTGATTGGAGTTCTTGCAGCAGCGGCAGCGTTGATGGTTGTGTTTTTGTTTGCATTGGTGTTCTGTTTGACGAGGCAGAGGAGGAGACTAAGAAGAGGAGGGAGAGGAGTGGAAACAAATGAGGAAGGTGCGCGGGCCGTGCGTAGGAGGGACAGCAGTGTAAATCCGGTGGTGTCATCACCAGCAGCAGTGTCTCCAAGAGCCAATACTGGACCTAAGGATGCGGTTGCCGTTTTTGGTGAGTTCACCTATGAGCAGTTCGTCCATGCCACCGGGGGGTTTGGTGACGACAACCTCCTCAAGCATGGGCACTCGGGAGATATTTACCATGGTGTCTTGGAGAATGGCTCGCATGTCATTGTCAAGAAGATCAGTGCAAAGAGCATCAACAAGCATCCAAGCGAATTGGACTTCTATACGAGGTACTCACATGAGAGGATTGTTCCGTTGCTCGGCCATTTGGCCAAGGATGATGAGGAATTTCTGGCCTACAAGTATATGCCAAAGGGGGACTTGACCAACGCATTGCACAAGAAACCTGTGGACACCGAAGAAGGCTTGCCCTCATTGGATTGGATAACTAGACTGAAGATTGCCACCGGTGTGGCTGAGGCCATGTGCTTCCTTCATGACGAGTGTAGCCCGCCGTTAGTTCACAGGTATTTGGTTTTCTATATGATCCAGACATCTAGATGGAATTCATTTGCTACTGTAGGTGTCTACAAGATATGCTATTGGTTGGTGCAGCAGTATTTTAAAAATTAGTGTAGGTATCCAAATTTAATTTGGTTTCGAAACTAACATCATAGTTCACAAAACCATGGAAGGTCTACATGCCTTCTGTTCCAGGCAAATTAATGGAGAAAGTTATGTTGAAGGCAACAATTGAGATAGGTATAGTGAAGAAGCAGAAGTATCTAATTTTATGGTATAAATTTATAACCATTAGTTTTATAATTGCTGGGGGTCCTCTATGTGTCTCTCATGCTTTTCTTGCATTTATGAACGCACTGATGCATTTCATATTTTATCTGGGCACTATTGCTGAAGAGAGAGAAATATTACACAAGTGAAACTTTTGTTGATCAATTATTCCCAAGTGTGAACAGAAAATTGGAGACTGAGTATGATTTGTCTTTGTGTATTGTCTAGCAGAATTGACACGATGTAAAGTATATGTTTGATATGATCTGTCGTTTTCTGGTAACTTTGTTTGGTAGAAAGTGTTACTTGCATGTATGTCTTTCTGAATTCGGTTATGCATTCTTCTTAGTTACTGTTTGAATCTGCATGTGTTTTATTTACAAAGCATATATGCTGCAAGAAACACTGAGAAAGAGTTCATACTTCAAAGCTAAAGTAGATATATGATAATTATTTCTTTTTACTAGCGATCAACTATACCAAAGCCTCAAGTCTCTTTCGTAGTGTTGCATTTGCATTTGATGATTTACCTATTGTGCTCTGAGGATGTCATCAATCATTCCTGGAACTGTAGATATTGTACTTTCGACATAACTGGTAGTAGTCATCTTTTGTTCCACCTGTCTGTTTTGATTGCTTTACTGTTTTTTTGCTATCCTATATTACTTTGGCTAGCCAATGTTGCCTGTAGGTGAGCTCAACTTTTATAAGTTTATAAGCCTTATCGCCACTTTGATGCATGTTGCTCGATGACTCAATCTTCTTTGATGTAATTGTTGACATTTGATTTATTATGTTCTGATTTCTTTATTGTAATTGTAGAGATATCCAGGCAAGCAGTGTTCTTCTTGACGATAAATTCGAAGTGCGACTCGGAAGTATGAGTAACACATGTGCTCAGCAAAGTGGAGGAAGCCAGAATGTCTTCTCTCGGATGTTGAGATCATCAAAGTAAGATTGTGACCTGCTCATTTTATTTATTTTTACAATCTGTGAGTTACAACGAGAACAAGTGAACAACGATACTCATCAATGACTGATGTTAGGGTTTAGTATTAATTTGAGAGCAGCATAAATATAAAATATAAGGCAAGATAAAGCAACACCAAACCCACTCATTTATTAATATACTTTATTCTTGTGATTTACTTGACTATATTTGTAATTGCAATTTGTTTGGCCAATCCTTACTGTTTTTTACCAGTACTAATTGAAAGATACTATAGTATGTTAACAGTGATGAATTCTGGAGTTAATATGAGAATAGTGATGAATTCTGGTATTATGCGAATTTTTTTTCTTATTTTTTTGCCAAATGGCACATCAAGTAAGGACATGTCTGCAAAGGAGTTCGTGAATGGTGATATTGACCCCATCAGTTTCTATAACTGCAATTTGCTGATTACAGATAACCTAAAAGAATAATTGTCTTATTTTCTGGCACATTGGTTGCTCCGTGGTTGGTACTTGGTAGTCCACTGTTCAGAGCACACACACCTACTGCCTTCTAATCCTGTTGTCTGTAGTTAAGCAAACTCCAGCCCTTGTCGCTTGAAACGAATAATGTTTTTCTGAAAGGTTCTATATACTACTAAACTAAAGTTGTTAACTGACGTTGATATTTGCTGCTTTCTTGTGGGCTGTGGCAGGTCTCTTGACAAGAACACATCAGGTATATAAATCTTTCACATGGCTATTTGTTCCCATGCTACTTTTATGATCCATGCACAAGTAAACAAATTTTTATACGTACAAGGAAGTTTTACGGTTTAACATTCCGTTTTGCCTTTCTTACATGACAGGCCCACCAGCCACTTGCTCCTATGATGTTTACTGCTTCGGGAAGGTGATTCTTGAGCTAGTAACTGGCAATTTTGGTGTAAGTGGATCAAATGACGCAACCTCCGAGAAGTGGTTGACAAACACACTAAATCACATCGACATAAGCGACAAGGAGAGCATTGTGAATATTATCGATACTTTGCTTGTCGTCGATGAGGATCATCTAGAAGAGGTGTGGGCGGTGGCAATTGTCGCCAAGACATGCTTGAATCCAAAACCTTCAAGGCGACCTTCTGCTCGCTACGTCTTGAAAGCCCTGGAGAACCCACTAAGGGTGGTGCGAGTGGGGTCCCGCTCTAACTCAGCAAGACTCAGGAGCTCATCATCCCGGAGCTCTTGGCAGTCTGCTTTTCTTCAAGCAAACCGGTACCAGAGTCTGGAAGGCATGTCATCATCAGGGCAAATGCTTGATGGAAAACATTCAGTCAGATCGCATGGAAGTGGGGGAGAGGCTTCGTTCTCCTTCAAGAGAACTTCTCGGGAGATTGTTCCAGAGCCAGTAGGGTTCGAGGAGAACGTTGTTGTGTAGGGACACCATTTATCTGCAATTCGACAATTGTTTGCAGGCATTCGTGATTCTTTCTTACCTGTGTATAATTCTTCATCTGATGAGCATGATTCGGTGTCTCAATGTGAGAACTGTGCATATAGCGAGTTTTCGGTTTCTCCATTCCTATGTCATTATTTTCCACACAGCCAATCAATCAAAAACCATACAACTTTTCTTAGTTGTCTAGATTAAGGGTTGCTCTATACAAGATTTGACTATTTTCTTAGCTCAAAACAGTCAAGTTTTAGTTCATTTACAACTTTATTATACATAAATTACAGTAAATTATTTATGTAATTTTTGTTCTTGATCACTGTAATTATTCTCGAAAGTCTTAACAACTCATATTTTCATCACATGATTCAAAATCTAAAATATACTTTGAGAGGTTGACAAAAAATAAAGAAAAAAAAAATGAAATTCTATACCAACAAAATACGGCAACGTGGTCAACCCGTTACATTCCCAAAAAAAATTATAATAAATTCAGACCCAATTTATCTGATGAGAAGTGTGGATCTCAAAGCATATCGGTCGGATGAAAATTCGACTATTTTGACAAAAGAAAACAGTCGAATGTTGTTTAGCAAAACCGCTAGATTAATACACAGCCACATCATAAGATGTCAAAATAACTAAATATAAACTCCAGATAATATGTCCAATGTTCCCTAGAGACAAACACTAGCAGCCAAATCTCAAGGGCAAGACTGTTGAAAGCATCTGACCAGCATAAAACAAGTTTCAGCACACAAATGGCACAAACCTGAAAGATTTGGCCTGTTAAAAGGCAACAGGGACCAAGCAGAACTGCACAAGAACCTTTGTCAGCTATGTATTTACGGCAGGAATTCTGCAGAGACTGAAACAGTAATATTTCCGCCAGAATCATGCATTTTTCAGCATTCTGATACAGCGAGATAGCAAGAACCTAGATAACATACACATGTAGCAGTGAGCTAGTAATGGACGGATTCCACAAGACCACAACGCGTAACCTGGATGCAGCAGAATCTAACCACTAAATAATGCAAGGAGCTCTGTTTGAAGTTTATTTGCCACCCAACCCAAGTTTTCTGTACCGTGAAGGCGTCAATAAAGTAGCAGGTAGAACAAAACAGCAGGCCATTCTCTATGCAAAGTTCTATTGCTTCAAAAGTTGCAGTGTAAATCAAAATAGTAGGTAGAACAAAGGAAACCAGTTTGTAAAGAAAAGACAGCTAGAACATAGGACAACATTGCAAGAATACCAACGATAAATTTTGGAAGAGAAAGCAAGGGAACCTTCCTAGTAAACAAATGTCAAAGATGCAACTGGAATACCAGAGTTATATAACTGCACCTTTTATTGACTAGTGAGAATTCCTTCCATTTTGTTGACATTCTATAGACATTCAAATATAAGTGTGTTGCAAGTGAAAGTCTTGGTATAGCACCATGTTAAGACTTACGGCCATATTTCTATTTACTCGCAAAGTGCTATCTAATGACTATTCTATTGACAACCAGATTAAGTTAATAGCACTTTGTGCCATCAAAGGGTCAAATGTGCCTAATTCTATCAACTCTGTCCTGAGACTGAATCTCAGTTTTTCAACAGCGACATGATTAAGCGAAAAGAAAACAAAAGACATGAAACCATTTCATCAAACATCTATTGCACATAACGAACAATACGAACAATACAACTGCAAATGCTTCCAACTGGTGCTGAAGGCACTGTACATGTCATTCTAGAGTAACCAAACCACATTAGATACACCAGTACCTCAAATTTTGCTCCGAGTCGTCGCCAACTACCGCTTTGAAGCCACCGAGTGTTTTGCCTTGACGCTTGAAGGAGCTTTGAAGCTTTGAAGCCCGCATGCTAGTTCGAAGCTTTGAAGCCCGAGACTCTACCTTGAAGCCCAATTTTCTGTTTTGAAGCCACTGCTCCAGCTTCGGCTTCTCTAGCTTGATCGGTCAAGTCATCCCTGTTGGCTTCTACCGGAGGTTCCTTTGCCATCCCACTCCCCCCGGTTCGGTTCGATAGGATGAACTTCTGGGAATGAGTTGTTCACCTGAGGATCTACCTCAATAGCTAGCGTCTCTAGGGTCATCTCACCGGCGAGCACCCCTGTCCGCGTCACCCTACACCGCCCATTCTGTCTGCTCTTCCTGCTGGTGAAGATCCTGCGGCTTAGGAGGCCGCCAATGCTGCACTGGAGGAGGCCCTGGAGATCTACCAGTCCGAGCTTCACGTTTACGAGCGATGGTAGGATGCTGAGGCTCGTGCTGCCGCCATCCTTGTGGGTAGCATGCCTGTGGCCATCTCCATGGATGTGGCGGAGCTGCCGACGACACAACTTATGTGGGAGCGTCTCTGAGCTCACTGCCAACCGACGAGTGATGCCATGTACCTTTCAGTCGTGCACCAGACGCATTCTCTTCAGCAGATCAATGCCACCGTAGATGACTTCTACCAGTAGCTGCCTGAGGTGTGGCATCAGCTGGACTCTCTGGGGTCGGATGTCTACCAGACCTATCCCTGCTGTGTGCGACTCCGCGCTCACCAGGAGACTCATCGTCTCTACGACTTCTTGATGTGTCTCTAGCCTGAGTTCGAGACTGTGCATGCTCAGCTCCTGACTCGTCACCCGCGCCCAAGCTTGGTGGAGGCTCTCACGTGTGTGCGTGCTGAGGAGACTCGTCATCGTGGCGTGGCTCAGATGCAAGCTATCTTGTGCCTTCAAAGACTCCCCTCTTGCTTTTTCAAAGACCGACCGTGATGCCTCCTTCAGCTCCCAGCACACCAGTGGTTGCTACCTCTACTGCGGGTCTCCACTGCACCTACTACTAGCGTGATGGCCACAGGTATAAGGACTGCTACAAGTAGCAGAGGGACCAGGGTCGTCGAGGTGGACGTCCC
The DNA here is from genome assembly GCA_036346405.1 of Phyllostachys edulis. Lineage (NCBI taxonomy): Eukaryota > Viridiplantae > Streptophyta > Magnoliopsida > Poales > Poaceae > Phyllostachys > Phyllostachys edulis. The sequence goes on from CM070558.1 coordinate 9,112,483, forward strand.
CCGAAGGGCTCCAGAGGTTCCTCCCACTCAGGAGCTGGCGCCTCTCGCTAGGGCTCCTTCGGTGACGCCACTCAGTAGCTCCACACATTGCTCCAGCGCCTCGGTGTCGGCTCGTCCTCAGACTCCTCGGGTTCTGCTCGTTTGGTTCTTGCTTCTCAGCAGTCTTCCTCACCTCCGCCTCCTCCCTCGTCAGGTATCTTGTCTCCATGGATCTTGGACTTTGGTGCTTCCTTTCACATGACACCAAATTCTACCCACCTCACTTTCGTTTGTTCCACAGTTTTTCCTTCCACTGTTCAGACTGCAGATGTACCTTTCTTCCTGTTGTAGACAGTGGCACCCTTTCCACTTCTTCTTTTCATGTTCCTGCAGTCTCTCATGTTCCTTAGCTTACTATGCAGCTTATGTCGGCTGGTCAGATCACTGATCACGACTGTCGTGTTGTTTTTGAGTCTGACTCTTGTTATGTTCAGGACCGCCACACTGGGACTCTTGTTATGTTCGTGATTCGTAGCGTGTTTGGGAGCTCGACTGGCTTCATCTTCCTTCCGCTCTCCACCAGTTAGTCAGCCACTACCACTACCTCCGCCCTTGCAGCGTCCTCCACTACCTCCTTCGCTCAGTAGCACCATCGTCTCGGTCATCTTTGTGGTTCGCGTCTCTCATCTTTTGTTCTTGGGTCTGTTTCTGTGGACACCTCTTTATATTGTATGGATTGCAAGCTTGGCAAGCAGTTGCAGCTCCCCTATCCCACTAGTAATTCTATTTCTACTCGTCCTTTTGATCTTGTTCACTCTGATATTTGGGGTCCAGCTCCTTTCGTTTCGAAAGGGGATCATCGATACTATGTGATCTTCATTGATGATTATTCTCGTCATACTTGGATTTACTTCATGTCCTCTCGCAGTTAGGTTCTCTCTATTTACCAGATGTTCGCCACCATGGTTCGCACTCAGTTTGATTCCACCATTTGTGTATTTCATGCCGACTCTGCTGGTGAGTATCTTTCTGCTGCTTTGCGTCGTTTTCTCGTTGAGCAGTGCACTCTTCCCCAGTACTCTTGTCCTAGTGCTCACACTCAGAATGGTGTCTCTGAGCAGAAGTATTGTCACTTGCTTGAGACCACTCGCGCTCTCATGCTTGCCTCTTGTGTTCCCCCTCACTTCTGGGTAGAGGCTGTTTCTATTGCTGTTTTTCTCGTCAACATGTAGCCTTCCACTTCTCTTCAGGGTTCTACTCCTGTCGAACGTCTCTTTGGTCAAGCTCCAAAGTATAGTCACCTTCGTAGTTTCGGCTATGTCTGTTTCCTCCTTCTTCCACTCGTGATCGCACTAAGTTGACTGCTGAGTTAGTTGAGTGTGTTTTCCTTGGCTACAGTCTTGAGCATAAGGGTTATCGTTGCTATGACCCTGTTACTCGCCGGATGAGGATTTCTCGGGATGTCACTTTTGACGAGTCCCGATCTTACTACCCTCATTCCCCTACTGACAGCCCAGATTCTCTCATGGAGTCGATCTTTTTTCTGATTTCTCCCGACTCTTAGCTTTCTACCACTATTTCGCATCATCCTTCATCTTGTTCGCCTCCCTCTCCTCCGACTCCACCTGTTCCCCCTCTGCTGGAGTTTCCTTCCGGCTCTGTTGTTGAGATTCCACCTTTTCCCTTGCACTACTCCGCCGCCCTCGGCCCACTCCTTTCCCTGTTGAGTCTCTGTCTTTGTTGGGTCCTATTCCCAATTCTCCTTCTCCGTCCTTGCTGGGTCCCGCTTCGCCTTCTCCCAGATACGATCTTCGTGATCGTCACACTGTCAGGCCGCTTGACCGCTACAGCTTTGCAGCCGCTACTCTTTCTGAGCCTACGACCTACCGTGAGGCTGCTACTCACCCTGAGTAGCAGCTCGCGATGTCTGAGGAGATTGCTTCTTTGAAGCGTACTAATACTTGGGATCTTGTGCCTCTACCTATGCGTGTCACTCCTATCACGTGCAAGTGGGTGTATAAGATCAAGACCCGCTTGGATGGTTCCCTTGAGCGCTACAAGGCTCGTCTTGTGGCGCGTGGTTTTCAGTAGGAGCATGGTCGTGACTACGATGAGACATTTGCTCCTGTTGCTCACATGACCACTTTTCGCAATCTCTTTGTTGTGGCCTCTGTTCGACAGTGGCCCATCTCTCAGTTGGACATTAAGAATGCATTTCTCAATGGCGAGCTGTGTGAGGAGGTCTACATACAGCCGGTCCCTGGGTATTCTGTCTCTGATGGTATGGTTTGTCACCTTCGTCGCTCTCTCTATGAGCTCAAACAAGCTTCTCGTGCTTGGTTTGACTGTTTCTCCTCTGTTGTCACTACTGTCGGCTTCTCCACTAGTGATCACGACTCTGCCCTCTTTGTACACACCTCTCCTCGGGGTCGAACGCTCCCCCTTCTTTATGTAGATGATATGATCATTACTGGAGATAACTCTTAGTACATTGCCTTTGTGAAGGAGCGTCTCAGTGAGCAGTTCTTGATATCTGATTTGGATCCTCTTTGTTACTTCTTTGGGATTGAGATCACTTCGACATCTGAGTGCTACTATCTCTCCCAGGAGAAGTACATTTAGGATATCCTTACTCACGCTTGTCTCACCGATCAGTGTGTGGTGGATACTCCGATGGAGCTTGTGTTCACCTTCGGTCGACTGATAGTGAGCCTCTTGAGGATCCCACTTGCTACTGCCATCTTGTCGGGAGCCTTGTCTACCTTGGGATCACTCGCCCTGATATCTCTCACCCAATTCACATCCTGAGTCAGTTCTCTCTACTCCCACTCAACTTCACTACACTCATCTTCTTCGTGTTCTGCGATATCTTCGTGGGACCATCACTCGTCGCCTCTTTTTTCCTCACTCCAGTTCTTTGTAGCTTCAGGCGTACTCTGATGCGACCTATGCTAGTGATCATTCTGATCGTTAGTCTCTTTCTACCTCTGCAGTTTCCCGTTCGAGCGCTGAGGCTGAGTTGAGAGCCATGGCGTCGTTGATAGCTGAGATCACCTGGCTTCGGTGGCTACTTGAGGATTTTAGTGTTTTTGCTTCTGCACCGACTCCTCTCTTATCAGATAGTACTGGTGCGATCAGCATTGCTCGAGATCCTATGAAGCATGAGCTCACCAAGCATATTGGAGTGGATGCCTCATACATGCGATCACAGGTGCAAGACCAAGTTATTGATCTTCCGTATGTGCCTTTAGAGCTTCAGTTAGCAGATTTCTTCACTAAGGCACAGACTAGAGTTAAGCATAGATTTTACCTTTCCAAACTTAGTGTTGTTGATCCACCATGAGTTTGAGAGGGGTGTTATATATGTAGATAATATAGAGTGTTCTTTGCATAATTGTAAACCTTGTACATGTTATATATTGGTATCTTGGTCCATTGAAATGGAATAAGCCTCATTCCAACAGTCACATATATGTTCAAAAGAACCATCTATTTAGCGACCTATAGCATTTTGGTACGCTTAGCCTCACATTTTGTCATAATGAAGGGCAGGGCACATCCACCAATGCTAACTGTCGCGAATGAATTCAGAAGAAATCTGGTCTTCCTGTGAAACTTTTCAGCCTCTGCATCCTTCTTCCTCCGGGGTAGAAGGGGTTTTCTAACGTTAGCTCTAGTGATGGAAAAACATTACAACAAAAACATATTATAGCAGCATTGAGGCACCTTACCTCACATACTCAGTTGTCTCCGGTGTATCCAATCTCCTGTTAATCATGTTGATATCTCCTCGGACTTCTTTAAGTGTCAACTTAGGCTCTGATGCAACGGAGAACTGACGACCCCTCTGCATATCAAAGTTTCAGCAAATTCATCTAGTGCCAATGTTTTTGCTATTGGTAAGTTGGAATGTGACATGCAGTTCAGCGATTGAGACCCATTTAGCATTAATATGATTGCCTAAAAATAGTAGGAAAGCAGACATATACTCCACATTCAGAACACGAGTAGGAACACAATCAAAACTTCATGGTTGTGTCTCTTACACACGTGATTTTTTTTTCATAAAAAATCTGGGGTTTTAGACCAACATGTTTTCCCATCTATTATAGCATAAAAGCTCAAAGTATAGCAGCAATGCCAGCAAGGAAGCGAAGGACACGGAAAAGCTCATAGCGAACTTGGCACAAGAAGCTTACAATTGACTGCTGAGTGGACATGCATAATTAATCGATCGCCATAGCACCATGTTAATTCCAACTCATTAGATAGATAAAACACTTCGGCTTGATTGATAGGCTCACGCTGGGACGATTTTCTTCGGAGGAAAAAACACACTGTTTCCCTTTTGCCGGCTAGTTGCCTAATTGGGGATATTGACGCTACAATCCTAGGACGTGAAACTGAAAGCAAGCAAAGATTTTTTTTCGCGTGAGTCCCATGCTATAGATACAATCTACCACTGCGCTAAAAAGTAGATTTTTTTTGGCAGTATAATCACTGCGCACTTTTACTTACTTCACACAACCGAGTGTTGACGCACAATCATCATGTCACACCTCCAAGGCTCCAAGCTTGAGTCGAGCCATGGCGGTGGACACAGAGAAGATAAAGGAAGTTCTGAGGAAGAAGAAGAAGGTGGACCCAGCTGTCAACGCAATGGGGGACTGCGTCCAGCGAATGAGTGGCTGGTCCAGGTGCATGAGCCCAAGGGACCCACTTGTCATTGTAATTTAAGATTGGTTAAAGTATGTCCTGTAGCGATCGGATGAAGCATGAATGGAAAAACGAACTCAGTTCTTCCCTCACCTCGCGCTCTCTCTCACTCTCATATCTCCTGTTCTTCCTATCGTTTTACCAAATGTATTGCTCCTGATCGTTAGTATCACCAGTAGCTATGTTCGAGGAATCACAATTTGGTATTAGAGCCACGATCCCAATTTGTTTGTCTGATTTGTAAAATCCCTAGAACAGGTTGGTAACCATCTCGGTGTCGTGATTCCTTTCTCAAGTTTGATCAGCAACAAGAATCACCACGGCGCACAAGAAACCCTTGTTGCAGTCTCGTAAAATCATCATGGCGGTGGAAGAGAATACTAGTCAGATTCAATCTACCTTGGGCGAGATTCTATCTCATTTTCATGTCCAAGCCGAGAAACTTAATCGGTTATCGGCGGAGATGAAGAATCTAGGGCAACAAGTAGAGATTCAACAAGATAGTTTGGATGAGGTGAAATGAACTCACGCTGAGTTCTTGCGCCAGTCCCCGCCTCCACCACCACCCCCACCGCCACAACAGCCACCACCTCTGGCGCTGAAACTACCCCACGAGGCCGAGCAAGTGACCATGGTGATTCCGCCAGGCTCACTGGCAAATCATGGGCCGCCACTGCTTCCGCAACCCCTGGGACTATCGTCATCATACGACGTCGTGACTACACCATCATCGCTTGTCGAAATGGGTGGGTACACTAAGCCTCCAAAGCTGGATTTTCCTAAGTTCTTTGGTGAGAATCCTTCATTGTGGCTGGATCGCTGTTGCACATACTTCGAGATGTATCGAGTGCCTGTGTTGCAATGGGTGGCGACTGCAACCTTGTATATGGATGGGCATGCGCCTTTGTAGTTACAAGCGGATAAGAGATAGCATGTTGTGCTAGGCTGGGACTCATTTTGTCACGCGGTCGAGGAGGAGATCGGATCCAACGAGTATGATGCCCAGATGAACAAGTTATTGCAACTCAAGTAGACCAGCACCATTGCTGAATATTGAATTGCGTTCGAGGCCAGCATGTATCACTTATTGTCATTGGATGCTACTCTGAATAGCAAATTTTTTGCCACGTAATTCTTGCTTGGTCTGAAGGATGACATTCGAGGAGTGGTTCGCCAGCAAGTTCCGACGAGTGTCACACGTGCGGTAGTACTATCAAGGATCCAGGAGGAAGAGTTAGAAGTAAGTCGGCCGCACCATCGTGCCATAAATCTGCCAAGAGCAACAGCAACCCTACCAGCTACAGTACCACCCCCGACAATGGGAACAGTACGCGGAGAATACAAGAAACAGGGAGGGGACGAGTTTTGGCACGAGCGTCAATTGAGAGACTATCCGTGCAGTAACGACCGCTGTTTTAAATGCGGGGATAAGTACAGTAAAGAGCATACCTGCAAGAAACCAATGCAGTTGCTCACCATTCATATTGGAGATTTCGATGAAGTTTTGCCTAAAGACATGTTGCGGGCAATGGACCTCGCTGAGGAGACACCAATTGAAGAATGCTTTAAGTTATCACTCCATGTAGTGTCAGGAACGAAGGAGGGAGAAACAATGCGTCTTAGAGCATTGGTTGGGAATCAAGTAATGTTGATATTAGTGGATTCCGGCAGTAAACATAGCTTTGTCAATCGATAATTTCTGGCTCAGACAAACCTGAAGGTGCAACCACTTCCCGTGGTAACAGTCAAAGTGGCGAATGGGGAGAAATTGCAGTGTGATAGCATGATTCCAAGATTGAATGGGTGGATTCAGGTCCACAACTTTAACACGGATATGTGTGTGTTGGATTTGGGGGCTTATGATGCAGTACTAGGTATGGATTGGCTTCAGCCACTAAGTCCTATGAATTGTCATTGGACTAACAAGACACTGTCATTTGAGTATGAGGAAAGAGCATTTGTATTCAGAGTGTTCAAGCAAAGCGACAATCATCCTTGCCACAACTTTCTTCACACTACAAAAATGGTGTAGTGGCAATGAGGTCTGATCAATTGCAGTGTTAGAACAACAATTTCGGTACAATCAAGAGGAATTCACAGATATGCCGGTAGCAGTGCAGTCACTACTACGATAATATTAGGATGTTTTCGCTGACCCAAATAGCCTGCCACCCCACCGACAATATGATCATGCTATTACGGTGGAACCAGGTGCACCACCTGTAAATTCAAGACCATATCGTTATTCACCATTGCAGAAAGATGAAATCGAGCGATAAGTATCAAAGATGTTGGAATTGTTAAGGGTAGTAGTGTAATAGTCATGTAAGGGTTAGGGTTAGGGGTAGTTATGTAATTGTAGTCTAGTCTAGGGTTTCTCTTATATACTATATATTGCCCTTTGGGCTCTTGCAATAGAACCAACAATTCAGCCCCCATTTCTCTCTCCTCTCCCAAAATCTAACATGGTATCAAAGCATACATCCAAACTCTAGCCTTCATCTTCTTTCACCTAAGCCGCCCTGGGAGGAGCAATCTCTACTCCCGGGGGCAGCACCCAATCTCATTTTTATGTTTAGCATATCAATAGTTTCTCATCAAGTAGCAACAACTCCAAGAAGCTAGCAGTCTCGGTCTACACTTCTTCAAGCAGTAGCATCACTGCATCAGCTGACCAGCATCGTCAAATAGCATCATCAAGAAGCAGCAGCTATGCCATTCCTATCAGCGCCAGATCAAGTTGATCTTGTCGCCCGCCTCACCAAGTTATCTCCCGCCTCACCTCAGCCTCGCCATGGCAGACTGTCGCAGCCTCGTCGAGTTCCTCCGTGCCTTCGAGCGCCATCGCCACATCGTCGCCTCCTTGGACTACTCCTGTCATGCATCCGCGACATCGCGGCGAAGGCTCTTCGCCTCCCTCTGCGACCACTCCCCCATGGCGGCGCTCGACGCACTCGCGCTCCTTGCTGTCCTCACCGCGCTCACCTTCCTCATCGCACCCTACGCAAGATCCGATGAGGGCCAAGCTCGGCGGTGCCCTAGAGCCCGGATCCAGACTTGAGGATCATCATCAAGGTGACGCCGACAACGATCCGTTAGTCCAGACCGGAATTCATCATCATCGGAGAAGTCCTCCTCGTTTCTCGTCGTCTTCAAGTCATTATGCTGCTCGTCATCACCATCAGAGCCGGATCCGAGTTGTCGCCATCACGCTTTGCAGCTCGGGCCCCCAACCCCTCTCGTGGCGAAATCGCCACCAGCAGCACCGCCCCTCCTCACCACCATCGCCGCGGATGCCAGCTTGAGGCGAAGGAGGCATTCGGCGAGGGGTGTTGGTGGCACCTCTAGCTCCTTTACTCTTGGTGCCTTACCGTGCAGCACCTCCTCTGCTTCGGGTCGACCTAGAGAGGTGCCCCACCATTAGGGTTGTTCACATGAGTACCAAACCGGAAAAACCGTACCGAATAAATCGAACTATACTGGTCAACTCAGTTTGACCGGTATTCGGTATGGTTTTCAAATTTCTGTTTTATCATGATTCGGCTTTTTCGGGAAAAACCGACGAAAAACCGAAAATACCGATTGCTGGATGCTATCACCGCTGGACGGCCTGGACGATTGGACCTGGACAACTTGTTAATGGGCCATTGGGCCTGGCCAGCTGATTGTTGTGATGGGTCTGTGACTGTGATGGACTCACCACCATTATGGACTAAAATGAATATTGAGCCACAGAGGCACTAGTACCGAGAAAAGTGGGATTTACCGAAATCGAACCGTATTTTTAAAAACACCGTATTTACCGAACTAACAATACTGTATTTACCGTATATACCATATTTACTGAACCAAAAAACCGAACGAACACCCCTACCCACCATTGTCCAAGCTAAGGGGAGAGCGAGTTCGCACGGCCGCCGACTCCACTAAAGCCCGAGCATGATCCCACATCCTCGGCGCTGCCTGCAGCAACCGGCCCTCTTCTTCATCACCAGCCATCGTCTTCCTCGATTTTGAACTCCATCGTCATCGCCAGTTCATCTTCACCAACGGCTTCATCGTCTTCACCAGATCTAGTTGGGGTTGGCCATCTCGTTGGCTTCGTCGCCATCTCCATCACCGCCTCTGCTTGACTGATCATCTTCAAATTTCATTTGTGTTGGGCCATGGGGTAGGCTACGATAGCTACAAACAAAAATTTCTACCACGCAAACCAGGAAGCCAAGCAAGTAGATGATCACAGATCGTTACCACCAGACGCGCAGAGCAGCGGAAGAAGGGTTGGAGCAGCCTGGTCCAACGTAGAGCGCGTCGATGTAGTGGTCGTAGTCGATCGTCCAGCGTCGAGCAAGTCGATGTAGTGGTCGTAGTCGATCGTCCAGCGTCCTCACGAGTCGATCGTCTCCTCCAGCAACCTCTGCAGTTCCTTGTGAAGATCGCAGATCGTCCTCAAGCGCAATAGTCGCAGTAGCGCCTCTACGGTATCCACACGTCTAGGGAAGGAACAACCATGCGCAGGTGTGCTAGCACCAAGTTACACGGTAGAGCTCTCAAGAAGATGGCCGCTAGGGTTTTGGTGGTGATTCACGCGTCAATCCCAACAGCCTCATGCATCTCCTTATATAGTGCTCGTGACGGATCCTATCCGAACACATTTGACGAATCGTATTCGTACTGGTTTGTTCCAACCCATTAAGTGTGTGACCCTGTAGGTTCATGTGTAATCGGTTGTGACTCGGAAACCCTTTCCGATCACGAGTCGTAGTGGCTCCTAGCAGAACATAGCGATTCCCGAATACACACAAATTATATCGGACGAACCTTAATGCAATATGATCTACTGAACAGTCCTCATCACTTACGACCGTGTCCTATCTCTATAATGACCCGATTCAGATTTGGTCACGACGATTCGCAACTCCTTACAACCAAGTTACGACCACTCAGGATTACGTTCGACCGCCTCGACCAGCTCAGATCTCCATACGACGACCAGAACTATTCGAACTAAGCGACCTACTCGTGTATTCTCCTTTGCCTCACAATGTGCGGTTGAACTCTGTGAGATGTTGTGTCATCCATGGATCGCTCAATTCTTTCTCGATCAAGTGTCGATATAACTTTACGTGGTGAACACTTCGACCACTAGTGGCATAGCCATGCACTTTCTTTATCCGATCACAATGAGGGGCCCAGAGACATCTCTCCTGTTATGTTAGGAGGGGCAAATCCCATATCTGACCAGTCACATTCCTCTGCATGTTTCATAGCATACCCGAAAGCTACCTTTATAACTATCCAGTTACGGTGTAGCGTTTGGCAACCCCTAAGAGTGATATTACAAAACCATGTTGATCTTAGGTCTAAGGATTATACATCATCATTGCTTGAGACCAACTAACGACACATAGAATCATAACAATCTCAATAGTGTCTCAAGGTGGGTCTAATCCAACATCATGTTCTCTAACATGTATCCATATTATTGGTTTGATATCTCTATATCCATGACCTGTGAAACATAGTCATCAACCAATACATATGCTAGTCTATTCATATGTATCCTCATATGTTTCCGATCAGGATCGATAAGAATAATTATCGCAAATATAGAGTTTCACAATCAAGTCACATACTTGATAATCAATATTAACAATATTATTCTAGGAACAAGATAACTTATTATCCAATACTATGAACATAATGAAATATAATCATCTCTATGATTGCCTCTAGGGCATATTTCCAACAATTTGTTCATCTTCCATATTGTCCTCTTTGGTCTTTCCGCTGGGCTAGCTGAGCTACTGTTACTACTGGTTGCTTGTATGCAACTGCTTTTGGTGTTGGCAGGTTGTGTGCTGTGAGCTGCTGCTGTTGGTGCTTGTGTGATCACTATTGCTGCTAGTATCTTAAGTCTATTTTTCTTTGATTTCCATCGAGTCCATCCAAGTCCATTGTATCTCTCTTTGAGTTCATCGAAGTCGTGCCAGTTCATCATATCCTTTATCGATCAACCAATTGCTTCTTCCTTTTTGGGTTGCTGCGGTCCGTCCATTGAATCGAGTGTGGTCACCCCCATCATCGTTGTTGATGCGACTTTGCCCTCTTGGTTCTCTCTTGTAGCCATCTTGCTATACGTCTTCGCATCATTGCGACTCTTGACCAATGGCCTTCTTTGTCATTATTATCAACTGTCTCTTCGTCTTTGTTTTCATCGAGCGCCATATTCGACACCGTCACCTCACATCTTGGGTGGGTGGATCTGGTCCGTCGTCTTTGCCTTTGTCAAGCGCCAGATTCGACACCGTTACCTCACTTCTTGGGTGGGCGGATCTGGTTCATGTCCTTGTCTCTATCTCTCTTCATCGGCTTTATTTGACATGTCTCTCTTCCTATCAGTTTCAACATCTCCAAATCGAGACATTCGTGTGCGAAGAGCCGAAGGACAATTTTTGTTCAAGAGTTGCATGCTTCGACGGTATTTTTAAGCTCATACTTTGGATTTATCTTTTATTTTAGTGGTGTCCTCTTTAAACTCAATGTTATTGTGTACACATTGAGTTTGAGTGGGGGTGTTAAGGGTAATAGTCATGTAAGGGTTAAGGGTAGTTATGTAATTGCAGTCTAGTCTACGGTTTCTCTTGTACACTATATATTGCCCTTTGGACTCTTGCAATAGAACCAACAATTCAACCCCCATTTTTCTCTTCTCTCCCAAAATCTAACAGGAATTAGGGGTTATTATGTCGAGTATGAGTCCATATGCTTCCCCAATGTTACTAGTTCAGAAAAAAGATGGGTGTTGATGCTTTTGCGTGGATTATCGCAGACTCAATAAACACATGGTGAAAAAGGTGAAAAACAAGTTCCCTTTGCCAATTGTGGATGAGCTCTTACATTAACTAGTCCGTACCAATTTCTTCTCTAAGTTGGACCTTCGCTCGGGCTACGATCAAATTCGTATGCGCGAAGTTGATGAAGAGAAGACAACCTTTAAAACACATCAGGGCCATTTTCAGTTCAGGGTGATGCCATTTGGTTTGACGAATGTGACGGCAATGTTTCAATGTCTTATGAACACCATCTTTTCTCAGTATGTCCGAAAGTTCGTGATTGTCTTTCTGGATGATAGTTTGTTCTACAGTCAAACTTTGCAAGATCATTTTGTGCATTTACAGACAAATTTGGGTTGGAAGTGCTACGGAAGAATCAACTATTTGCAAAAATGTCCAAGTGTTCTTTTGCCAGAAACCGTATGGGGTACTTAAGACACATCATATCTCAGAAAGGAGTATCTACCGACCTGAAGAAGACAAGTGCGATGGAGAAATGGCCCCAACCGACTACAATCACCGAGTTGCGTGGCTTTCTGGGACTAACGGGTTACTACCGAAAATTTGTCAAAAACTATGGGCTAATTGCCAAGCCACTAACCAATCTCCTGAAGAAGAACTTTGGGTGGAATGATCAAGCCGAGTCAGCTTTCATTACACTAAACACAGGCTATGGTTCATACTCCAATACTTGCTTTGCCGGATTTCACATTACCCTTTGAAATAGAGACTGATGCATGTGTCATTGGTATTGGGGCAGTGTTAACACAACAAGGACATCCGATTGCATATTTGAGCAAATCTTTGGGCCCGCAAAATAATAAATTGTCAATCTATGAGAAAGAGTTCTTGGCCGTGATCATGGTAGCGGACAAATGGTGATCGTACTTATTGAGGGGACCATTCATGATCTTTACTCATCATAAAAGCTTGTGTACTTTGGATTAGCAACAGTTGGGGATAGAATTACAGCGCAAAGCAATGGCAAAACTGGTTGGCCTACAATTCAAATTCCAGTACAAGCGGGTAATAGACAATGTGGCAGCCGATGCTCTATCGCGGGTCAGTCACCTATTACATCTGCAAGCAGTTTCAGTTTGTCAGACTGATTGGGTACAGGAAGTTCTGAATTCCTACGAGGTAGACTCAGAAGCACATGAGTTACTTACATCCTTATCAATCAGCAGTCCAGACAGCAAAGGCTATGACTTAGAGCATGGACTGATCAAGTTTCATGGCTGGGTTTGGATTGGTGCTAATGGCTCTACGCATGAAGTTGATTAGTAACTTTCATGAAACGACAATAGGAGGACATTCAAGTATTCTAGCAACATATCATCACATCAAGAAACTATTTTACTGGTCGGGACTCAAAAAATAGGGTTAAAGACTTTGTCAAGCAATGCGAAGTTTGCCAACAGGCCAAACACGAACACATGCATCCAGCATGCTCGCTACAGCCATTGCCGATACCTGAGGGAGCATGACAAGACTTGACTATGGATTTCATCGATGGATTGCCTAAGTCTGAAACATATGATGTGATTTTGGTAGTTGTCGATCGACTGACGAAATATGCTCATTTTATTCCATTGCGGCACTCATTCACAACAGTTCAAGCGGCCAAAGCATTTCTCGATAACATGGTGAAATTGCATGGAGTGCCTCACTCCATTGTGTCAGATCGAGATAAAGTATTTACTAGCATATTCTGGCGTGAGCTTTTGTAGACTGTCAGGACCAAGTTGCATTACAGTACAACCTATCACCCACCAACTGACGGGCAATCAAAACAAGTCAATCAATGTTTGGAGATGTATCTCTGTTGCACCGTTTATAATTGTCCTAAGAAATGGAAAGCTTGGTTGGCTATGGCAGAATTTTGGTATAATTCCAATTTTCATTCTACTCTGGGATGTTCACCGTTCAGGCGTTGTATAGGGTGGAACCTAACTTTGGTGCGATGGCCAATCTCTCAGTACACACATCTACTGAAGCTGAGGAACTTACTCAAGATCGACAAGCTTACATGGAGATGCTTAGAACACAATTGGCTAGAGCACAGAATCGCATGAAGCTCCAAGCTAACAAGCACCGACAAGATCGACAGTTTCAAGTTAGGGAACATGTCCTTCTTAAACTTAAACCTTATGCTCAGCATTTAGTGGTCAATGGACTATTTCCAAAGCTTGCATTCAAGTATTCTGGGCTGTTTTCGGTGTTGGAGCGTAGTGCCATACAAGTTACAATTACCATACAACAACTTAGTTCATCCGGTGTATCATGTTTCCCAGTTGAAACCATTTACGCTGAATTACTCTCTGGTGTTCAATGATTTGGCAGCGATGGCTGATTTGACTGCAAGGACACCTGAACCAGTGGAGATTTTGGAACGTCGACTGGTGAAAATGGGAAGTTCGGCAACGCAACAGATACTAGTGAAATGGTCAACACTACCGATCGAATGTGCAACCTGGGAAGACTACTCTGTCTTGCAAAGCCGGTTTCCGGAAGCAACAATCTGGGCTCCGGTGTCCTCCCTAGGGGGGCGAGTGTCACACCTCCAAGCTTGAGTCCATCCATGGCGGTGGACACAGAGAAGACAAAGGGAGTCCTGAGAAAGAAGAAGAAGTTGGACCTAGCTGTCAGCGCAATGGGGACCAATCGGGTTGGCATGAGCTGGCTGCGTCCGGCGAATGAGTGGCTGGTCCGACTGCATGAGCCCAAGGGACCCACTTGTCATTGTAATTTAAGATTGGTTAAAGTATGTCCTGTAGCGATCGGGATGATGCATGAATCGAAAAATGAACTCATTTCTTCATTCACCTCTCGCTCTCATCTCCTGCTCTTCCCTAAACACGTTGAATAGCTATCGTTTTACCGAATGTATTGCTTCCGGTCATTAGTATCACCAGTAGCTACGTTCGGGACATTACACGTTAGGATGAGGAAACCCCAAACATATCGAAAACCACGTTAATTTCAGAGAACTAAGCACAAATGAACAAGAAAAAAACTCTAGGTTGTTGGAGATGGGGAGGGGATTACCTGAGGCTGTGCGCCACGGAGGCGCCCTCTGGTGATCGCCCGAGCAAGGACGCGGCCGGTGAAGCGGAGGGTGGATCGCAACGTCGTCGCCATTGGAGTCCAAACGAGGTTGTGCTAGGGTTTCTCTCCCCCTCGCTCCCGCCTTCTCCCGGACCTCCCCTTCCTCCTCCGCTTCTGCCTCTGACACGAACGAGCTGCTCTCCACTACTGGCTTGCTCTCTAATACTCTCTTTCCCAGTGATCGTGCGAAAAAATTTTCTCTTCAAATTGAGAAAGGCATTGTAAAGCTGGGCCGAAAGTTAGGAGAGGTGGGCTGCTGCTGGATCTTGTACCGGATCTGATGCGAGAACGGCCCACACGTCGCGTTGTGTCGTTACTAGTGTAGGGGTGTAAATATAGCGGATATTTTCGGACCGACCATCCCACTGAATTTTTTTGAAACGAATTTGGAATGATGAAATGGGTATCTGAGAATTTTTCAGAATTCGGAGTTAGAGCCGAATAGTTTGTCTCGAATGTAGGAGGGGAGGGGAGGGGAGAGGAGAGCTATCCGTTGCAGTGGGAGCTATGGAAATCTTGCAGAGCTATCCGAGAAAACCAATCCCGGATATCCGAGAGACGTCGGCGCATCTGAGGCCCATGAAGCATGAGCCCAATAGGCAAGCCCACCAGCCACCACTTACAGTTACCACCACGACCACGAGTCGTGCGTGACTGGTGACTAGCGCAGGCGCACAGCAGTCAGGGCTCATGGGAATCGGGGACCGCCTCGCGTCGCCGGTCCCCGCCGGCCGTCGCTTCGCCA
This sequence comes from Phyllostachys edulis, assembly GCA_036346405.1. NCBI lineage: Eukaryota > Viridiplantae > Streptophyta > Magnoliopsida > Poales > Poaceae > Phyllostachys > Phyllostachys edulis. The sequence goes on from CM070558.1 coordinate 9,127,867, forward strand.
TCGAGGTCCGTCGGCTGCCGCTCCGCCGGAGCTGGTCCCCGCCGGCCGCCGTTGCACCGGAGCCCTGTCCCAACTCCCAAGCTGTTGCAACGCTGTCGCAGAGCTCTGTTCCCGCATCATTAGCTTCCAAGCAGTTGAGACCTGGGATCGATTGTCTGCTAGGATTTGGGATCGATCCCTTCTCTATGTCTTTCCCTCATTTTTGTTTCTTTTCTCTTTTTTTGCTTGCCTGCCTTGTGTGGTATTAATTTTGCACGCAGATGGATAAGCATGTATATGCCTATATGGCACCACGGCACCACGATTTCAGTGATTAAGTGTCGGCACCAAAAATGTAATTCTGGATCCTCTATGTATAATACACTGTCTAGGATCACACTAGTGCACACAGTGGCAACATCAGTGAAATATTATTTCCATATACAAAGATGACTAATAAATAGGCAAATAACAATAAATATCAGAGTAAAAACCTTAAGGTCAAAACTTACAATTAATGCATCAAAAGGCGAAAAGCTCAATTAAGCTGCAGCGAAACGTAACGGAATAACTTCAGTGAAGCTCATCCATATGCCTACAAGCAATCGGCTGGGGTAGCGCGACCTAGTTCTCCACGATTTTTGAAGTAAACCTTGTTGACTGATGATTCTTCCACTTCTATTGCATGTTTTACAACAAGCATGAGTACACAACCGTACTCGCAAGTCATACCACAGAATGCAATGTATAGATGCAGGCTTATTCCAAAGGAATGGCTTCTGTGGTTATTTTGCAGAAATGCAACATTTGCAGTTTGAATATGAATAATAGATTGAAAGCATAATTCAAAACAAATAGACAATAATAGTTTAACAGTTTGATTTCACAAAGACACAGCCTATACGAGTTATTCACATAGCCATATGACATAAATCACATAGCTCTCTTCCCAAAGTTTTTATGAAAATCTACCCCTCGTGTGAAATCTCCGAGCATGTCCATGACCGTAGACGTGGCTATTCGAATAAATTGATTAACACTCTGCAGAGTTTGTACACTTTACCCCACAAGATGTAATCAACTTGTACGGAGCTGATCACAACAAAACCTTTCAGAAACTTCATCTCAAGCATTGACACTCCCGATGTGCTTTACACCATACTACCCCACACAGTAGTGGCGGACCCAGGACTAAATCTTAGGTATGGCGGCTCGTCGCCGCATTGTCGGGTGCTGCTTCCTCAGTGGGTGTACCGGCTGCCGCCGCCTCCCCACACGCCACTAGAGCTTGGTCACTAGGCCCTCGCTCGATGGCTCTATGCAGTGTGTCACTCAATGAATTAATAATAAGTTCAACTAACCTCTTTTTCCAGAGAACAAGTGCTCATTGAACTAATAAAATAGATCATTTTGGAATATACAAACATCCTAGATGCCTTAAGCACTCATGTTAGTATGTTACTCCATCAAGTAGAAATTTCACTAGCCTACCTCTATGTTTGCTCTCTGAAAAAATAAACACAATTCCTAGTACCTTAACTCGCTCGAACACTGCTACAAACTCTAAATCCATCTACTGATCTTGCAATGGTACGACATTTCCTCAAAGTAACAAGAACAAATCACACAAGGGGAAACTGAAGCACAAGAACAAATCACATAAGGAAAAACTGAAGCACACCACGAGCGATTAGTTACCAAATAGGGAGAGCACATGGGAGACGAGTAGCACAAGCTTGGGCCTCATGAACCGCCGGACCCCGGACGCCGCCCTGGTTGGTTGCCGCCCAGAATAGAGTCCACCGAGCATCGGCGCGCTAGCACTATCGCTAGGAGGAGCGGCCATGAGTGTCGCTCAAGGCTTGGGTGGCGGGAGCAGAGCTCGCCTGATCGCCCGCCAAGCCAAGACTGCGCCATCACGCACCCAACCGCGAGCCGCCCATGCCACACCACCCGCCTTTGCCGCCGCCTTGCGCTTGTGCTCGGCGCTCCGTCACTCGTGGCCTCGCCTTTCTCGCTCCGTCGACCGCCTACTCGCCCGGCCACAAGACTCCGTCGGCCGCCCATGCACATGCCGCGCTCATTGCCTCACCCTTTGGCTCGACGCCTAGGGCTAGGGTTGAGAGAGAGTGGGGATTGGATTTGCTGATCGCCTGATTTGGAAAGCCAGAGTGGAGGCAGTGATACTCGGTTGGGCTGGGCACTTGGGCTGGGTGGGCTCTGATTCAGCGAAAACAGCCCATGGCCTCCTTCGTCGCTAGATCGAACTGTTGTCTTCAGTGGCTCACTACCGCCGCCGCCCGAGAGAGAGGTGGGGTTTCTGTCAACCCCGTTTACCTGGGGCAGCCACCCAGCCTTGCCCTATTGCTAGGACCACCCCTGCCATATAGGAAGTAAGTCCGACATACACCGTTGGACAAGGAAGCGGTGAACCATCCCGCGATGTGACTACTTGGTAGCACACATCCACCCATGTAACACAGCCTAACCTACTACCTGAGTAATCAATATCAAGAATCCATAACTTACTAAGTTAGGCCCGTCCCATCAGGCATGTGGTTGTACGAGAGGCTCAGTTCAATGGCGCACAAAGTTAAGTCCTTAAGTGACCAAGGCAAGACTTCCAAGTTGCTACAAATCCCTACGCACACAGGTTATTAAGCCCATGCACACAGCTCCACTAAAAGTAGCACACAGTATCCACCACATGCCTCAGTATAAATCATTTCCCACCCTGTTGGTTAAGTGCAATATATGCCATCAACGAGTAATAGCATATAGTACACACAGTTTTATCACTTGGTTCCATAATCAATTAGTCAGGTTTATATTTGCAACTTACATGAGATGATGACTCGTAGATGGCTAAGCAAACTAATCGTATCTAACCAACCCACGTTGGTGCTACGGTAATACCAACTAAATAAACCAATCTAGGGTGACAAAATATTATGACATAACAAATAGACAAGGTGGATATAAAAAATGGGATAATAACTACACCCAAAAACATTTAAATAAATACTTAAAGTAAATGCAATAGTTTGAATCAAAGTAATTTTAGAAAACTGGGTTCAATATGATCAAAGGTATAACTTGCCTTGCTATAGCAGTGATAATCTTATTTATCTTTAATCTTCTACTGGCTTGATCTTCGGCTCCATGATCAGAACTTCCCGAAGTATCAACGTCTACTCGTAAACAAGCAGATAAACCAAAACAAATAAATAACAGTGGCAAAACAAACTCCAAAAATTAAATAAAAAACCCCAATAAATAGATCTTGAATTTAGATGAATTTAGAAATTTGAATGGGCTCAATCGGAGTTCGGATGCAAAAGATATGGGCTTTGGAGGTTTGAAACTAAAAGAAACCCTAAAAAGGATTTTCAGAATTAACCCGAATTATTTTCCTATTGGAAATTCCGGATTAATGACGTCATCAAGAGAATTTCGGAATTAAAAGAAATCAAAAGGGGTTCTGACATGTGGAACCCACATGTCGGTGAGACGGCTCATGTGAACTGAGTCCACACCGGATTGGATCTGGATGGTGCGGTTAGGTGGCATGCTCGCGCACGTGGCGGCTGAGTCAGCGCCTACGTGGGCTAACACGCATGCGCATACGCTAACGTGGCGAGCCATGTGAACGTACACATAGGCAACCGGTGGTGAGGCTTCGGGCTTGACCGACAACGGCAAGCGGCGGCGTCTCATCGGCGGCAAGTGCGCGCATTGCGTAAAGGAGGCTATTGCGCACTTGGGGCTAGCTGTGTTGGCACCAAAGAGTGGCGGAGGTGGCTGGAATTGACGCCGGAGCAGAGGACGAACACGGCGGTTGTCGGGAATGAGCACCAACGAAGCTCCAGAGCAAAGGGAGGGTTCCCGAGGAAGCTCTGGTGACAGGAAAGGCGGTGGTGCAATCCACGAAGGCGGAGCAGGACCGGTGGTGATGAATTTCGAAGAACGAAGCTTCGGCACCAAAACCCTAACTTCGCAATTGCGCCGCCTCTAGGGCTTTAGGAGGAGAACGGGTTGGGATTCGGGATCAGGAGGTACAGGCGATGCTTGAGGTCCCTTTTATAGGGTGCGGCTGGCACGGATTTGGAAATCCCCAAAGGAGTCTGAGGCGGCCACGAGATAGAGTTAGAGATAGAAGGAGATACGGGATTTGATTCTACCAAATTTGGGTGCGGAAGAGTTAGGGATAAGATCCTCCATGATTTCTAGAAGGAAAACAAATGGGAAAACACATTGTCGGACGAAGCTTTGAAACTCGGCAATGGCGGACGACGCACACAGCTCCGCGAGGACGAAGCTGAAACGGAGACGAAGACCTAACGCGCGGAGAAAGGCTGAGCGGGCCGAGCCGAAGGAGTTGTGCCGAAATGGGAGGAGATGGGCCAACCGAGTTGAGAATCAGCCCAAAGACTGTTTGGGATTTTTAAATAGGTTTTCTATTTTAGAAAATACCAAAAAATCCAAATAGCAAAAGAAAATAGCAAATGAACTTGGAAAAATTCTAGAAAAATCTAAAAATATATCGAAACACATAGAATCCAAATAAAATAGTTTTGGCCATTGTTTATGTTGAATTTAATCATATTAAATTATTTTGATGCACAAGGTTCAATATTAAGCTTTTAAATTAAAATCAAATAAATCCAAATGGTGAATTTTCTCCCTACTAACTATTCAAAAGATTTTTAAAATTTAGAAAATTAGGATGTTACATTAAGTCTACATCTAATTAAAGCGGCTTTCTAAAACTAGGTTTTCCCACCAACAAAACATACTTTTTTCGTCTTTACTCCTGCCTTCAGCAAACAATATATCTCCAAGCATACTTGGCAAAGAAAAAAAAATCATCTATGGTTCCTATTTTCACTTCATATCCGACTAAATATTTATGATTATATTTGATTTGATATATATCTATTCTATATATGTCCGACTCTGATTCCAAAAAATATATTAAATATTAACTAATACAATAAGGAATTTACCTCATACAATGAAGTCGACTTCGCGTGACTCGTGGCGTGTCCATTCCGAAATTCATCGGCGTCCCACTCATTCCTGTTTCACGTCTTGTCCCTCACTCTGCGACTCGCCAGGCAGTGGCGTCGGGGACGGGAGAAGGCACCGGGAGAGAAGGGAGGAGAGACAGAGATGAATGCATCCTTCCCTCAATGCGCCGCCGTCTCGAGTGAAGGGATTCGGGTAGGCTACGCTAGCTGACAATCCAAAAAATCTACCACATAAACCAGGATACCATGCAAGCAGGAGATCATAGATTGTTACCACCAGACGCGCAGTGCAACGGAAGAAGAGTTGGAGCAGCTTGGTCCAACGAAGAGCGCGTCGATGAAGTGGTCGTAGACTATCGTGTAGTGTCCTCGTAAGTTGATCATCTCCTTCAGTAACCTCTGCAGTTCCTTGTGAAGATTGTGGATCGTCCTCAAGCGTAACAACAACCACAGTAGCGTCTCTACAGTATCCACATGTCCAGAGAAGGAACACCGTACACTGGTGTGCTAACACCAAGTCACACGGAAGGCTATCTCAAGAAGATGACGGCTAGGGTTTCGGTGGAACAACTCACGTGTATCCTCTCTCTTTCCAACAACCTCAAGCATCTTCTTATATAGTGCCCGTGACGGATCCTATCCGAACACGTTTGATGAATCGTATCTGTACTGGTTTGTTTCAACCCGTTAAGTGTGTGACCCGTTAGGTTCATGCGTAATCGGTTGTGACTTGAAAACTCTTTTTCGATCACGAGTTGTCAGCGGCTCCTAGCAAAACATAATGATTCCCGAATACACAAGAATTATATCGGATGAACCTTAATGCAATATGATCTACGACCAGGTCCATATCACTAATGACCAGCTCGTATCTCTATACAACCAGTTCATATTTAGTCTCGACCAGTTCATAACTCCTTATGACCAGGTTCCGATCACTTAGTGATCATGTTCAACCAGCCTACGACTAGTCCGTATCTGATCGAACTAAAAGACCTTCTCGTGTATTCTCCCTTTGCCTTACGATATCTGGTTGAACTCCAGGTGAGATGTTGTGTCATCCATGGACTGTTCAATACTTTCTCGATCGAGTGTTGGATAACTTCACGTGGTCGGACACTTCAACCACTAGTGGCATGGACATGCACTTTCTTTATCCAACCACATCGAGGGGTCCAGAGATATCTCTCCTGTTATGTTAGGAGGGGCAAATCCCATATCCGACCAGTTATATTTCTCTGTATGTTTCACAGCATACCTGAAAGCTACCTTTATAACTATACAGATACGGAGTAGCGTTTGGTAACCCCAAAGTGTACTCTTACGCATGTAGGAAACCATGCTGATCTCAGGTCTAAGGATTATACATTATCATTGCTTGAGACCAACTGACGACACATAAAATCATAACAATCTCAACAGTGTCTCAAGGTGGGTCAATCCAACCCCATGTTCTCTAACATGTGTTCACATTATTGATTTGATATCCCTATATCATGACCAGTGAAACATGGTCATCAATCAATACATGTGCTGGTTGGTAGAGTTACTAGTGTTCTGACTAGTGATATCCGACTAGGGATTCATTTAGAACAACATTATATAAGTTAAAAGAGCTTCACCAACAAGTCACATACTTGTTAATCTTCATAACCAATGATTCATTCAAGGAACAGAATAACACTTACTCAATAACACATAAATATAGACGTGATATCATCATCTCCATGATTGCCTCTAGGGCATATCACCAACATCGAGTTTATCGCATCGTGTCATCTTCATCATAACCATCCCCTGCGACGCCGCCACCGCCTCCTCCCCTGGCCTCCCACCTCCTCGCCGTGATGTGCCTAGGGAGGGCTACAGATGCCAATGGGTATGAGAACTGAGTCGCGGCTTGGGTTCAAGGTGGAAGAAGGTGGACGTCGATGTGTCCCTCTCTTCCTTACCGGCCAACAATGGGTAGAAATGGGAAGCACGTTAGGGAGGGAAGTTGGTATCAACTTCTGAAGGGATATAGGTAGGCTATACTAGCTGGCAATTCAAAATTTCTACCACGTAAACTAAGAAGCCAAGCGAGTAGAAGACCATAGATCGTTAACGCTAGACGTGCAGTGCAGCAAAAGAAGAGTTAGAGAAGCCTGATCCAATGTAACAGCCCAAGACTCTTAAGTTGGATTAGCTAAGCATCTAATGTGCATTTGTGAAATTTTAGACCTTTTTAAAAACTTTTTGTTGCAAAGCAAATAGGTTACAACCTGGTTTTCCAAAACCAAGAAATGAAATTTCTAAAACAAAAATAAAAGTTTGTTAAGAATTTGAAAACTTAGTTCAGAATAGGGTATAAAACCTTATGTAGAAAATCCTTTGATTTTTAAAGGATAGAATTAAAACCTAGTAGCTCAATACTCCTTCTCCCATTCGAAAGCCTAATTTTAAATTTGAAGCGAGACAAAAGGTTCCAGGTGTGGGAATGCTATTTTGGAATTCAACTTAAGTACAGTAAAACCTCAAAGGCCCCTATAATGCCTAAGGTAATTTCAAAAGCATTCGCAATTTCAAACTTGAAACTATACCTTCCTTATCTCAGAATTACAAACTAAAATTATATTTTAAAAATATAGTAATATCCATAGCTGGGAATATTTTAGATGGATTCAAACTTATCTGATCTGCTTGTTTGTAATTTTTTTGGAAATTTTGGATGTTGTTTGGTGCCTTACTTTATTTGCATATTCTATTTGAATTTGAGTTTAAAATACAAACAAATCTTGTGAACAGTGCCTAGAAATAATTTTCATAGGTTTTGGAACACCTTATCAACTCACCTACAAAATTTCATAATTCTTAGAATCAATTCGTCAAAGTAAAGAATTGAAAGTCAAACAAGAAGAGCATGCACTTAAAATAATTTTAAGGGAAAATGTACTTCAATAAAAACCCTAGAAAATTTATAAAATAATCTTCTCTATATTTTCAGCCTTCACTAAAAATTTCATGATTTTTGGAACTAAAAAACTATGTCAAATAATCCCTAAACCATCTCAGCTTTTCTTTTGAAAACCTAATCTTTTCTCTCTCCTCACTATTCCTCCGACTCAAGTCGGACCGCACCCGAGCCACCTAGTCTAGCTAGACCCGCTCACCGACCGCACCTGACCCACAGCCCGAAGCTGCCTTTTCGTTGTTTCCATTTTCCCCAGCTTGAAGGCGCACTCTTGTGGAGCCGCCTCTCCCTCTGCCTTCTTCTTCAACGGGGCGTCGCCAGCTCCCGAGTGAATTGCCACGTGGCTGCGATTTCCTGCCCTCCGCCATGCAGCTCTCCATGGTCTCGGACGATTCCGCTCCTGGTTTTGCCGGCCGCCCACAGCTTCTTCTTGCCCATACCCCGCTCCTGGTGCCAGGCCGATTCCGCCACGACGCCACCGTGCCGCGGGAGCTCCTCCCATGCTCGCCACCTCCGGCTACAAAATAAACCCCCGAAGCTCCCTCTACCTCCTTTCACCTCCTCTTGCCCCTCCATCACCATTCCTCCTCTTCGAGCTCCATTTGAGCTCCAAGCCCCGAATGCCATTCGGCCATGGCTGCGCCACCTCCAAGCACGCCGGCCACTCCGGTGATCCCCTTCCACTCCTAAGCGCGTCATGCTGAAGAATCCCCCGCCGAGGAGCTGCGCACGAGTGTTCTTCCTCGGCTCTGACCGAATCCGCCGCCACCGTCGCCGCTTCTCCTCCAGCGAGCCCGAGCTCGATGCTCTCCGCCATGAGCATCCTTGTACATCCCTTTATCTTCCTCCATCACTCACCCACTCTCTCTTCCTCTCCAAGTTGTTGCCACCGTTGAACCTCCCCATGCCGCCGCGGGCTCCCGTCGCTGGACCACTCCGGCCACCCTCTGCTTGCGCTGACTTCTCGGGTGAGTTCCCTGCACATCACTTGTGCTCATGCTCACCCTAATCTTTCTCATGTTCCCTTCCGGTGCCGGCGCCTCTTTTCACCTCCATGGCCGGCCGCCGCTTGCCATCGTGCGCCCGCCACAATGCCTCTCCGGTCGCCCCGAGACCACCCCTAGATTCCTTGTCTCCATGGCAACCCATTTCGTCACTCCCGGCCGCCACCATCCACCCACTCGCCGGTGACCAGTACCGCCTAAGTCGCCGAGCCATTCCCTGTTCCCCTTTGAACTCCTCAGATATCTATCTCTTTGTTTTTGGAAATGAGGCCCACTCGCAAGATGTTCAGAAATGATAATTGATCTTATAACTGATGATTGAACCACTCAAGTAATTTAACAAAAATTTGAAGTTTAAAGATTGGTATGAAGTTATCACTTCAGATCAGAAGAAGTTTGTGTTGTCTGATTTTTGAACAGAGAAGCAAAACCTGAATGCCTTAGTGATCACAGTAGCAGAGAACTAATGACATTGCTAATGCAAGCACTTAGAAAGGTTAATGACTCAGTTAGCTTTTCGGACCTTAATCTTTCAGCGACAAACTAATCTGGAAAACAAGAGTTGAAATTGGTTATTCAAAAATACAGTAAACCTCCATCTAACAAATTGAATAGTTGACAATAACAATGTTTTTCCTTTTGTTGAAGTTTTGATCGTAGAAGAGGTTTAGAAGGAAATTTTGAGTTGTCTATGAACCCGCTTACAATACCAATCAGTTTTTCTGCTAGCTATTATTGTGTTTGTCTTTGGAGTCACTCTTTTGAGTTAGCAAATTACAAGTTTGAGTTTTAGGAAGTTTAGCTTATAGCCTTTTTGATTCAGAAAATCCTGCTATTGTAGGAGCTTGAACAGTATTCTAAAAGTAATAGAGTTGTCAAAAGGCTAATAACATGCCTAATTCTAGTAGTTGGAGTTTAATTCAATTAGTTCATTGACTTTCTTCTAGCAGCAGCTTTCAAATATGAAAAACCTTTTTAAAGGTGAATTTTCAGAAACCAGCACAGAAGCCTTGGTTTTGAATTGTTAAACAGAGTAGGAATGAGAATGCATCTAGGGATCAATAGCTTCTGTCTTGTTAGGCAAAGAATTAATGAAGGGAAATATTTGAGTTTAGAAATTGTATCCAAACTAACAACTTCTAGGCTAAAAGAGGGAACTAAGCTCAGAACCTTCACCCAAGAAGATTTGTTCAAAATGAACAGTAGGCCCTAGTGGTCAATAGTATCACTAGGGAAATGAAATAGATAGTGTAAATTGGTAAAGCAATTAAATATTAAAAATCATTAGTCATACTTAGCATTAAGTCATAAGATCGTAGCATCAAGTATTAAGCCCTTGCTCCCAGTTAAAAATCCACAATAAGTTGTTTACAACATGAAATTGAATTAACTTCAAAAAAATTCATAACTAATTCATTTAAACTCCAAATAGGGTGATTCAATTTTCATAGATCATAACTTTTTGATCTCTTCCATTCCATATAAAATTCATCACCACCTACAGAAAATTGTGCCAAAAGTTTGAACTCGGTGAACGATGAATCAAGTCGATTTTTCACTTTTCTTCCCAAGAGAATTGTTTAGGGCATAACTTTCGCATACAAACTCCAAATCAATTAATTCTTATTTCTAAATTCATATAAAATCATAATCTACCTTCTGTATTAATTTCATAATTTTTGGAAACTTTTGGTGTTTTGGTGTTTATTCGATGTTTTTGCTTTGTCGGTTCTTATCGATAGATGACAATGATTCGGGAGTGCAACAGAGTTGTTCTTGTGAATGTCTAGATTACCAGCAAGGCAAAGGCAAGAATTTTTTCCATTGATGCACGTTGATCCTATTATTTGTGCATGTTAATATTTCAAATGTTTCAACTTTATGTATGCATGCTATGTTGTCAAGTTATTTCTCAGTCGCGATAGTTTACCTAATTAGTTAAATGAACTATAAGTAAACATCCATCCTTTACTACCGAGCCTAGGTTTTATATCCGTTGTGATTTAGAGCTCGATGGATGGGCTCTAGTCACTTTAATTTACTTGTAGTATACGAGTTATGTCGCTTAGCAATGCTTAGAACGGTAGAATGGGGATCATTGCTTCGGCGATGGTTATTATATCATCACTTTAATTTACTTGGGTCAGGGTACCCAAGTATATATTGTATTTGAGAAACTAAAATTGAAAATAAAATGTTTTAGACTTGGGCACATTGGCTGATGGTGTGGTTATCGGGTGTGTGGATGGTGCCTAAGTCAACAAGGACCGAGTTACTTGTGTCACTGATCCAAGCGTTATTGCGTGCATTCCACATGAGGGCCATATGGGAACCCCTCTTAACTTAGTACTTTAGCGTGTGTTAGCTTCGTGTCGCAGGAGGTTGTGTGTGTTGTGTATAAAAAGAAATGTGATGTGTGTGTTGGGTGTGATGGGGTGGGTTCCTGCCAGGTTCTTCACACGTAGGAGCATTGGTAAGTTTTCTCTCTACTGATGACTTCGACACAATGTATGGGGGTTTCCATTCCCATACGGGCGACTCGCAGTTAATACATTATATTGGAAACGTCTTGTAGGACTTAACCTTGCCAGCATACCTAAGGAAGTGTGTTTTATCGCGTGGCGAAAGGGTGGTCTGACATGTGGGTATAGTTGTACACCCCTGCAGGGTATAATATATTCGAATAGACTCGTCCTAGGTTATGGACATGCTTGGTTAGGTCGTGCAAGAACTAGACTATAACCTTTTTCCTTAAAACTTGAACTCGGGTGGTACAAATGGGTAATTCGTGCTATGTTGTGGTGGTTGTTCGGAAGTCACCTCTAGGTTGTTATTTATGCTTATAATTGTTGTCTCGCTGTTATTTAAGCAAATAAAAACAGATTTGTTAAATTGCCTTCAATCTATTACCTATTGCAAATGAAATATTGCTTTTGCATCCAAATGAACCCTATGGCTTCTCCTTTGATTCAGCTTGCATGTAGCTATGTATAGGTTTGTTATTCGTAAGTCTTGCAGAGTACATTTATGTACTCACTGTTTGCTTTTATTTACTAATCTGGATAACAGGTATTGAGATCGAATCGGGTAAGGAAAAATTGCGCAGGAACGTCGATTTGCTATGGTTTGAACCCAGTCGGTTGCCCTGCGGGTTATGGCAGCCATTGGAACTTTATTAATGGTGAACTCATGACTTTATTTCAATTTATTTACTGATTTCCGCTGCGTACTTGATATTTATCTTGTTATTTGGCCAGTTGGCCTGTTTGTATGAAACCGAACCTTGTAAGCTCAATATGTTGTAAATTATGAAGTTTGATATTGTAAGCACTTGTGTATGGATTGATATTGATGTTTGTGATGGTGTATGTGTACCGCTCCTGGGAGGTACATAATACACTGAGGCGCAGGATATTTGGTTTGTGATGCTAGAGTCAAGTGGATGGCTAAGTATTACGAGCTAAATACCCCGGGGTCTCACATCCAACGTAGAGTGCATTGATGTAGTTGTCGTAGTCGATCGTCCAGCGTCCTCGGTGCCGATCGTCTCCTCCAGCATCCAATCGCATTCCTCGTGAAGTCGTTGATCATCCTTAAGTGCAACAGCAACCGCAGTAGCGCCTCTACGGTATTCACACGTCTAGGGAAGTAACACCATACACTGGTGTGCTGGCCCATGTGGGATTGGATTTGGTGTTGGGGTACGGGTGACAGGCAGGTGCACACGTGGCTGCTGACTGGGAAACACGCACGCGAAGAGCTGAGGTGGCAGGTGAAGTGGCAGGTGAGGTGGATAGCCACGGTGGCTTGACGACGGCAACACTCTGGGACCGAAGGGATCCAGTGAACGGCGGCTCTCCAGCGACGGCGAAGGTCTAGGTCTAGGCAAGGTCGACACGGGAAACACAATGACGTGGGTGATATGCACAGGGGATGACCACAGCGGCGGCGGCAAGGAGTTGAGCGGCGAAGCGAATCAGCTTGCAGCAGCGACGACATTTCAGGCTTCCTCTGGGGATGTAAGCGTGCGCATCCGAGAGAACGCGAAACAATGAAGCTGATGATGACGCTCGGGGCTCACCGACGGTAAAGGAATTGATGGTTGTACGACAAAGGTAGAGGAAGAAGAAAAGCTTCAATGCTCGGCAATGGCGACTCCTCGCTCCGATTGAATGCTCCTGAAGCTTGGCGATGATGAGGAGATCCTTTTGACACAAACAAGACCATCGGAGAAGCAACACAGCGGTGGCGCGATGAGTTTTGACCTTCGGCTTCAATGGCGGCGGTGACAAACCGGAGAAGGGCGGCTAGGGCTAGGGTTTCCAGGGCGATGGCGGCTTAGGGTGAAGAGGCGAAGGGGTTCAGGCGACTTTTATAAGCGGTGGAAGGGAGAATCCGAAAGAAACGCGGTGGTGAGATCTTGTCGGAGACAGACACGGGCAAGGAGTCCGAGACGGAGACGAAGGTGACTCGACAGTGGAGTCCCTTTGTCAAGGGGCGGTTGCAGCGATGGGCGAGTGGTGATCGAGGAGATGGGTCAAGGGTTGGGCTAAGCTTCAGAATAATTGGCCGAGTGAAAGAGATTTGGCCCAAATGATTTTACAAGATTTTAATAGCTTTTGTATATTAGAAATACTAGGAAATCCAAATGACCAATTAAAAATAGCAAATGAACTCGAAAAAATTCCAGAAAAATCTAGAAAATATTTCCAAGCACAAAGAACTCAAAAAAATAGTCTTGGAATTAATTGATGTTCAGACTAATCACATTAAATTATTTTGACATTTGAAAGTCCATTTAAGCTTGGATAAATTCAAATAAAATCTGGTGAATTTTTCCAAGGGACAAAACACTCAAAAGGATTTTGAAACTCAGAAAATTGGGATGTTACAGCATTCTTCAGGTTCAGTTTAATATCACCGAGCCTTCGCTCCATTCCATGAAATACCACGCCCGTTACCTCTCTTGGATTTGCAGTTAGCTCCCATATGAAATGACGAAATTACCCCCAAAAAATAGGTTTTGTCAAGGCTGACTCTCTCCCCCGTTCGTCCCTGTTCGCACACCACCTCCCTCCCCTATCTCGCTCCTCTTCCTCCTATTCTCTCGTTCGTCCAATCTCCTCAGGCGGCAACCCAGCGCCCTCCTCCCTCTTGCAAACCACAAATCTCCATCGAAGAGCAACGTGCCGGAGTCCCCGAAGGTTAGATCTCCTACCTCCATCCACGAATTTGGTGTTTTGGTTTGCATTTGTGGCAACAAATTTAACCCTAGTTTTGTTGCACAGTGTAGAGCATGTAGTTGGAGGGTTAAGGAAGCATGGATCCGTCTGAAGTTACCGAGGGTTAAGCAAAGAATCTTTTTTATTTCGATTTCAATTTCCTTTTTGTTGTATGCATATGAGTCTTGAGGGATTTGGGTCTGGATGGATTTGGGTCTAGATTGCTTTGGGTCTAGATGGATTTGAGATGAATGTGAGAGCAGACATGTCAGCTAGGCCGTGGAATGTGACAGCTGTGATGTGAACTTGTACGTGTATTGTTAGTGTTTATCTCAAATTGCATATGGTCATATGCTCAGATTTCTATGATGTGAACTTGTATATGCATTGTCGGTGTTTATATCAGATTGCATATGGTCATATGCCCAGATTTCTGTGATTTGAACTTGTATATGTATTGTCAGTGTTTATCTGAGACTGCATATGGTCATATGCCTAGATTTCTATGATGTGAACTTGTATATGTATTGTTAGTGTTTATCTACCCAGCAGAGTGATGCTTGAGATTACAAATAACCAAATGTAGGAACAACTGAATTCAGATTACATTAAAGTAAATCGACTACATTCATGCTCCACATTACAACTAACTTGCTCCATATCTTGCTCATTCAATTACTTTCCTATATTGGCTGCTAGCAGCCCAACACACACACACACAAACAAACCAAGCATTGTGTTCATTATCTCCAAGGCACCAAGAATCTTGCTCATTCTTTCATCCAACTAAGTAATTCCTTGTACCATGTCACCTAAAACGGCATCATCACTTCTGGTGTGTGCTTCCATTCCAACATGGATTGTTGGTTGCATGTGCACTAGAAGCTATTCTCTTCCATGTCATTGCTGAGCACTTGGGGCATTAAGAACTCCAATCTCCTTTAAATATTCTATATATTGGTTCTCCCACATGTAAAACTTACATGCAGAGAACCGTTGCACATACATCAAGCATAAGAAACCAGTTTCTTACCAAAACAAGAGTTGCAAAACTGAATTTTTAAGTACATAGGACCAAAATGGAACAAATCAGATCCAAAATTGCCTAGATCGACACCAAAATAAAAACGAATCGGCTCAAAAATTGACCAAATCGTTAATAATAACATACAAGGAAATCAATTACCCCCTAATTATTTGAGCACTTGTAGTGGTTGCGCTCGCTGTACGAGATGTCGCCAACCACCTGCAGCCCGTATCGCCGGCATGGCACAAGAGGAAGATCCCCAAATCTTTCCCCGCTTGCCCCAGTCGATGACTCCGCACGCGCCATGTGCTGACTCTACTAGGGTTTCACTTTGGGGATTGCGGCTGACAAATGAGAAGAAAAGGGGATGACAGAGAGAGGCAGCGGGGTTAGATAGGCTAGATAATAGAGAGGTGACGGGCGTGGTATTTCATGGAACGGAGTGAAGGGCGGTGGTATTAAACTAAACCCAACGAATGAGGTGGTATTAAACTAAACTGTTGTGTTCATGATGGTACCAACCCAATTAACCCTATATACTATAGCTTGCATACACAGGCACTAGCAGTTGGTCCATGGGTCTACGTCATGTTCTGTCCTAGAAAGCAGGCATCTTCAATACAAACAAGAATAGACACGATGTGGATGCAATAATAATACGTGACATCGTCCTAACGTAGCCAGCAAGGGCGCAGCGAAGCATGCCTTGCATCCTAGTTATATACTATAGCATTTGGTGATACAATTGTGTGGGATTTATGATTAATATGTACATACAATGTTGTTGACCTGACCAGAGATGAAGAGATGCATTGCAGGAGAGCAATTCACAGATACAGAGAACGCCAAGACTGATCGACTAGAAGCACATGCGGAGACCCACGACAACACACGCACTACAAGCCATGGAAAAAGTCAGAAGCACACCACCACCATTAGAGCTGCTGGAGGAGCCCTCGCCTTGGCCTTTTGACGATTGGGACTCCCACTCGATGTAGGATAATAGCATGTGCTCATCTCGCTGCCGCCAGATCCTTGGATCCGTTCCTCGTGCGCTTTCAAGTGGCCGATCACCTCCTCAACCACCATCACCATGAGGTCGCCGAACTGCTCAATGGTGGAGATGATTTGCAAAAAACTTTCCAAGGACGGTCCGAAGGAACTTTCACACAACATAGCTTTCTTCCATCTTGTCCCCCAAGGCTCAAATCTGGTTGACAATGGTCGTCAACCTCACGGTGAAGTCATCGATCGACTCCATATCTTTCATGCGCATCCCCTCAAACTTTCTCTTGAGGGTCTACACTCGTGGTTCCTTGACACGATCGGCGCCAAGATGCATCGTCTTCAATGCCTCCCACGTAGCTTTGGTTGTCTCCTTTTTGGCTAGTAGGAAGAGTACTGTTTCCTCTGGAATGCCTCCATAGATGGTTGCCAAGGCCATCTGATCCTTGCGCACATCGATGTTGTCGTCCTTGACCATGTCCCACACTCCTTGAGCGCACATGTACACCTTCATCTTGATTGCCCATACTGCATAATTGCTCTTCGTAAGCATCGGATAATGCAGCGAGACGGTGGAACTCTCATTCACCATCGCACCCGACGTCACCGGTGACACCGGAGAGCACGACATGGTCTTGGAAATGCACAGAACAAGAACTTAGGCTCTGATACCAATTGTTGGCCTGACCAGAGATGGAGAGACGCACTGCAGGAGAGCAATTCGCAAAGATAGAGAACGCCAAGAACAATCGACTAGAAGCACACGCGGAGACCCATGACAACACACGCACTGCAGGCCATGGAAAAAGACAGAAGCACATGCACACGAATAGAACATGAAGAATTTTGTGCTACCGAAACCAATGCAGCTTTTCTGATTTTATCTTCTATTGCTTAAAACTGATTATAGGGGTGCCATTTTATTGATAGCAAACGACTATTTGTATCCGGAAAGGATTCTGCGTATCCTGAAGGGATACCAAACAAACTCTAGTATCTATAATGAATACTAACTAAATACTGTAGGACTACACAAACAAACTCTACGTAAAATCTAGATATACCATATGCACAAAGATTACTAACAAATACAAATAGCCCCCGTCATGTGTTGTATTATGCACGGTTGACATCTTGTGATCTTGGGACAAGAAAGAGTTTCTCCTTTCGACGCAGTCGATCCAAACACTTCGTCATATCAATGTCCTCTTTCTCCGTGCCATTCGGAGCTCCCACCAAAGCAAGAACAAGGTTCGCTAGCATGATCTCAACAGAGGCCATCCCAAAATTAATCCCTGACAGATCCTTCGCCACCCCAAATGGCACAAACTTGAAATTGCTCCCTTGAAGTCAACAATTGCAAGGTTGGCATTGTTCATGAATCTCTCCGCATGAACTCATCTCGCCTTTCTCCCATGACATGGTATCTCTACCAAGAGCCCATGCATTAACGATGACACGAAGTTTGGTGGTATCATAAACAGCTGACCTCACATTTGGCCATGGAGAGGTGTGGGAGAGTGGTCCCGGTGGGTGTAGCCGGAGTGTCTCCTTTATGACAGCTTTTAGGTAAGTCATGTTGTTCATGTCATCCTCCTTGACCATTTGTTGGGCTTTAGGTGTGTGCTTCCTAACCTCAGCTCGTAGTTTGGTCATGAGGTGTGGCTTTCGTATGAGCTCGGACATAGTGAATTCCAGGACTACGTATGATGTGTCCGTGCCTGCTACAAACATGTCCTGCACGGATTGAAAGCATCAGCACGAAAACATATATTAAACAGATATGGAAAGAGTAATATGCATGGTGACAGAAGAGTGGACTAAATCTGATAGAACTGTCACATATGTGGTCTACTGTCACAGTTGGCTGTCAGCAAAATATATACCCGACAGTTTTTGTGTATTTGCCAACAGTGTTTGGCTGTTGGAGTTGCTATGATATGGTGCAGTGTTAAACAGGTATGGAAAGAGTAATATATATATTAAGCATGCAATACATATCAGCAAAGAGTAACAAATGAATTAATACTAGTATTCAGGTGGTTATAAATGGCGATCTGTCACTTGTGAGATTTTCTAGTCCTGTTATCTATGGACCAAGAAAAAATTGCTATATATATGCCTCTTGGCGCGTGAGTTGGAATATTCAGATAATCTCTCTGTTAGGGATCGATGTTCTTAACAATTTTGTAAATAATATATTGAAACACACATATGCTAGCTAGCATCTGAGGGGGATTGAAGTTACCATCAAGATGGCCTTGACATTCTCTCTAGTGAGATTGTACTCCTGTTGAAGAGAGAGCATAACATCTACGAAGTCTCTCTCGTGATCTTGTTGCTGATCATGCTCGTCGTGATGACCGAGTGATGATTTGCTTGCATGGTCATCTATGATCTTGTCGAACAAATCGTCCCATCTCTTCTTCAACTTCTTGCTGTTGGCGCACATCACTCTTGCGAGCAGATCTATCTTTGCTAAGCTTGGGAAGTAGTCTTCTAGGTTGAAACCCCCAAACTGAGCCACGTTCCCGTCGATGAGCTTCCGGAACAGCTTGTTCCGGCCTTCCTCCCGGAAGAACTTCCCCGACACGGCGCGGCATACAATGTCATTCGTGAACGAGTTGAGCAGCTCGGTCATGTCGACGACAGCACCGGTGGCCGCCGCCTCCTGGATCCTGGCGATCACCAGGCTCACCTCCTCCTCACGGGCACGGCGCGCGGAGCGAGTGCACCTTCTTGGCACTCAGCAGGTGCGTGGTGACGAGCTTCCTCAGCTGCCGCCAGTACTCGCCGTAGGGGGCGAAGGCGACGTCCGACGACCCGCTCAGGATGTCCGCGACCGTGGACGGTGGCCGTGTGGCGAAGACGTGGTCGTGCGTGCGCAGGATGGCCTCTGCGGCGCGCGGGGATGAGACGACGAGGTTGCGCACCTGGCCGAGCCGGAGGAGCATGAGGCCGTCAGCGCCATGCTTCTTGGCGAGGTTGGCGAGGGAGACATGAGGGTCGGAGCCGACAAGGTGCATGTGCCCTATGACCGGGAGCCCTGGAGGCGAAGGAGGGAGCTTACCATGGTCAGGGATTGGATAACCGGCCGATAACCGGCCGATAGCCGATATAATCGGTTCTACCGGCAGGGTCCGGTTCAAATACAAACCGGCTCCGAATTTGGCCGGTTTGAATGAATTTTATCCAAAAAATTTCGAATTTGATTGAGTTTTGCTCAGTTGATGAATGAGTGTAGTAATGCAAGCCCATTTGAATCAATAGTCTATATGAACATCTTGCTAACTAGCTTAGATGATGATTTTTGTTTGAATTTGATTTTTTTTAAAATTTAAAATCCGAAAAATTCAAATTTGTTTTGAAAATTTCGGCCGAAATTGGCCGAAATTTTCCGAATTTCGGTAAAATCGGACATACCGGCCCCCTCCGAAATTTTTTTTGGTCCGGTTACCAGAACCCTGACCATGGTTGAGTTCCTTGCTTGCTGACCTTCTGCTTGTTGCCGTGAAGTAATGTAGTAGCAAGATTAGGAGGAGAGGGAAGAGCAAGAGTTAGAGCGATGCATGTGGGGATACTGTGTGGGATAATGCTTGTACGAATTGAGCCATGACCTGCATAACACAGCTAGCAATAGTACTTAGCTACGCATGCAAGTGGTGTACATGTAATAGTGCAAGAACTAGCTATGCATACAAGTGGTGTACTTATAGCTGAGATCGATCACTAACCGAGAGACAAAAAAAAGGAAAGAAAAAGAAGAAGCTTACGATGGATCATGCTTGAGCTAGCAGTGAGGTATTTGAAGTTTTCTTCTTCTTAAATGGGGAGAAAGTCGCTATTTGAATGGGAAGAAGCTTACGATGGATCATGCTTGCGCTAGCAATGAGGTATTTGAAGTTTTCTTCTTCTTAAATGGCGAGAAAGCCGTTAGTTGAACGGTCTGTCATCACAAGTAGTGTAAGAACGATCCGCTCACCGAGAGACCGTTCAGCCAGATCGATCGATCCGTTGAGAAATTAAGCAGCTAGATCCTGTAGTCACCGATTGCATGAGATTTATGACTAGTATGTATAAAAATACGGATACAGCGACGGCCTTTGTGTTGTATCATTCGCGGTTGATGTCATGTGATCTTGGGACGAGAAAGAGTTTCTCCTTTCGACGTATCAACATGATTGATATGTCTTGTCGTACTTGTACACGTTGATATGTTAGTAATTTGGATTTTTCTTAACTTGTTTCAAGCTAACTCCGATTTGAATTCCGCGATTGGAGCTAGCTGCATGACCGGACTGCAGGATTAATTGCGGCTATATTAATCGAGGCGCACGGATCGATCCAGGCCGGCCGCGCCGGGACACATATAGCTTAGCTAGGAAGCGAAAACGTACTATGTAAAACAAAAGACTAGACTAGAATCTGCTATAGCATAGACGACGTTTGTGGATGTGCAAATATAGCATCGATCTTAATTAAACACTATTTAATTTGTCTGACTAGCTAACTAATCATAGAGGAGCAAGCGTTTGCTCGGGTGGCTCCATCTGCTGGTGTGCGAGTGTTGTGTATGAGTCATATATAATAAGGTGAATGGAAGGGATTGTGTCCGAAAAGTGCACATTCTGGGCGCGGTAACTATGAGTCCGAGTCGAACGTGTAATCGGGGTATAAATATATACCATCGACCTCTTGTAACCCTAATCTGAAAAAAAAAGAAACTCCTCATACAGACGGAGCAGCCATGATTCGGCTAAACAAATTCTCATGTCTCTTGTGTGCTTGCTGTGATTGTTCTATTCCAACACAATTGGTATCAGAGTAAGGTTGAGATGGCGACACCAGGTGCTAGATTCAAAGTGGTGAAGTTCGACGCGACTGGTAACTTCGAATTGTGGCAGACGAGGGTGAAGGATCTATTGGCGCAGCTGGGTTGTTCCAAGGGGGTACGCGAAGCAAAGCCGAAGACGATGGAGGATGATGATTGGAAGGAGTTGAAGGAGCAGACAGCCACAATCATATGGTTGTGTCTTTCGGATCAGGTCATGTATCATGTGAGGGATATGACCACGCTGAAAGAAATCTGCGAGAAGTTGCAGACTCAGTTTATGTCCAAATCCCTAACGAACAAGTTGTATCTGAAGCAGAGATTGTATAGGCTGAAGATGCAGGAAGGTTCTGATCTTGCACAATATGTGAATGTCTTTAATCAGGTGATCACTGATCTAGGGTGTCTGAAGGTGAAGATCGCAGATGAAGATAAGGCGATTATTGTGTTGTGTTCATTGCCACCTTCCTATGAACACTTAATCACCACTCTGACATGAGATTACCGTGGCCCTATTGGCACATAATCAACAGAAGTTGGACGCAAGGGAGAGCTCTCAAGGTGATAGTTTGTATTCGAAGGGTGATCGTGGAAAGGAAACAGGACAAGGAGAGATTTGAAAGGCATAAATCCAGATCAAAGTCAAGGAGCAAAAAGAATATCGAGTGCTACAATGTCGGACCCGGATTTCGTGAATCCAAATCCTCTGTGAAATCTCCGTGCTATTCCCTGGATCAGTAGCTAGCACTTCACAGTACACATTGCTGAATCACTCATACAAGCGTGAATGAAATATTAAATATTACAACCAATCGAGTAACATAGACCACGTCGGGTCGAAGTTTACAAAAGGGCCGAAAGCAGCCAAATGGATTACATCACAAAAGAGTAACGTGAACTATAGCGGAATCAAAAGGCGAGGTAGGGCTCATCTCACACAGTGCAAGCGATCGGGCATCCGTGTACTGACGGATATTAACCAAGAGTTGGATAATATCGGTTATGCGAGTACCGACGTAGTCTACTTAGACTGGCGAGACCTAAACTGCAGACTGTGCTACTCTTCGTCATAGCCTTGTCCATCATCTTCTGGGCCGTCGTAGAAGGCGTAGTCTCCATCGTCTTCATTATCTGAAGGGTTGGGAGGAGAAGCGAGAATGAGCACTACTACCGTGCTCGCGAGCCAACACACAATGCAATTATATTTATGCAAGGTTTAACAAGGATGGCTCGGGTTCTTTTATTTGCAAAAGCAACTTTTCAAATATCATAATTACAAGGTCCTATCACTTAGCATTTTTAACAAATTGTATTTTATAAAGAGAGCATGCGCAATAATTATTTAGTAGAGATTCCATCCGTCGGAAACTCTACCAATGCATCCTTTTAATTGGAGCGGCCTCCAATAATCACACCCATCGAGCTCGACTACTCGGCAAAAAATCCAAAAGCAGGCTAGGTGAGCCCTTTCACCATTTTTCCATACCACCCACAAAGTTGTTTGAAATAGAACTAACTCAAGTGATGATTCCCATGTCCGCTTTTGACCGTAGGCACTACTGCTTAAAACAGCTTTTAGACTCTGCAGAGGTTGCACACTTTACCCACAAGAGATAGCCTACCTGTTACCCCACATGATTACGTAGTCATGTGGTTGGGCGACCGCCACAAGAACCTTTCTAGCTATCTCGCCCTTTAGTCAATCCACCCATACGGGTTACGCCCATATGTTGTGCGGGATGTTCACCACAACGACTAGCGCAGTGCCCCGCCCTAGCGTCTAGCGCACTTGTAACTTCACCTTTTGGTGTCCTTCCAAGCCGGAGTATCTCCAAGACTTGTACGCTCTTCGTTCCCCTCGGTGGAGATGACATCCAAGGTTTAATAACTTTACTAAGCCAAGTTGCACTTTGCGCACTTGTGGTTGTACTTGTTTAACACAGAGGTCGTGACAAGATTAAGTCCTTAGGGTTGTGCAGGCGGTGCATTCCACAAGCCAACCAACCATGTGCTCCTCGAGCACCCACCACCTCACCATCCGCCTGCACAAAGCTAGCATTAGGGCTTTGAGGAGGGAAACCAATTTATTTTCACAATCCTTTAGCCAATGGACCACCAATGACTACCCAAAACATTTTATGTTTAAGAAATGATGATCGGGATATTTTAATATCCCAAGATTTAAGCAAGACTAGCATGTCGCTATACAACCTATAACTAGTATTACCATATAGTTACTAGGGTGACAAGGATTAATGGATTCAAGTTATCAAGGATGGCATAATAATTATTTAAACTTCAAATGGGCATTTAACTACCTTAAGCTTTAACATACATTTGATTAAGAATTAAAGCATGCATTTTGCTAATTTAAAAGAACATAATTTGCATAAAATGTAGGGGCAATATGATCAAAGTATTGACTCGCCTTGGTTAAAGGCTAGGGATCTTGATCTTGATCACTTATGGTCGCCGCGTCTTCAAATCCTAATCGGCGTCAATACCTAAAAGACACAACGGCAAAGAGAGCAAATAAATAAATAAGGAACAACAAATAAACTCCAAATTAATCAAGTCCTATGCCATTAGCAAGATCTCGATTTAACAAATTTTAGAAATTTATTTCATAATTTTGGAGTTAAAATGGAAAAGATATGAATTTTAGAAGTTCTCTTTTGAGTTAAACCCCAAAAAGAAAACCAGAAAAAGAGAAAAAGGAGAAATGGGCTGGCAGGTGGGGCCCACAAGGCAGCCAAAGTGAGGGGATGTCTAGCAAATGACAGGTGGGGCCCACAATCTAATTAAATCCCAAATCCCCCAACAAAATCCCCAATTCCAAAACCAAATCCCATTTCTATTGCTCTCTGCTTCTCTTTGCTGCACAGAGGAAGAACAGAGGAGGCGCATGGGGTGGAGGCGGCGTCGGCGGGCAGCGACGGCGGCGGGCGGCGGGCAGGCGGCGCCAGTCGCTGGAGGCGGATCTCGCAGGCGTCTGTGCGCCGGGGAAAGCGAGGCGCTTCGGGCAAGTGAGCGGCGGCGAGAGCGGCTGGCACCAGCGCCAGAGGGAGCCCATGAGGGGGCACAGACGGCGCGTCGCGGGGGAGGCCGGGGGCTGGCTGGCCGGCTCGAAGCGGCGGAGCGGCCGCGACGACGGCCACGGCGGAGGAAGAGGAGGCGCTGCGGGGCACTTCCCGCGGGAAGATGAAGGAGGAGGATGGAATCCCGCATCACGGGCACTCCGTGTGTGATCGGCCGGGCGGCGACTCACCGGGCGCGCGATGAGGCGAGGAGGCGGCGCGGCCGAGGAGAGGCTCGGCCGGGCTCGGTGGACCTTACCGAGCTCGGGGCGTGGAAGCTCGGGCATGGGGATGGAGGGAGCTTTATAGGGAGGCCCGGCATGAAGAGGAGGGCCCCGGTCCGGGGCCTTGGCCGGCGGCAAGACGACGCAAGGCGCGTGGCGCGAGGAAGCGCCGCGAGGCGTCGCGCTCGAGGTCGCTTATCGCGTCGCGGCGTGTGGCCTTGGCCTGCAGCGCAACCTGACAGGCGGCAAGTGGCGGCAGACAGGTTGGTGCGATGTCTGACGACGAGCGAGGCGGTGGCTGCGTCGCTGCTTCTGCGTGTGGCGCGAATCTCCATGGCGACGACCATCGTGGCGACGCTGGCCGAGCAACGTCAAAGGGAGCAAGAGGGCGCGAAGGCGGGCGTCGGCGCTGCCCACGGAAGAGCAGGGAGAAAGAGAAGGGCCCTGGGAGGTAAGTAAAGCTTCTCAAAACAGTCGTTACAAATCCTACCCACCTTAAACGGAATCTCGACCTCGAGATTCGGGCTGCTCCGCGAACAGGAACGGGTAGTCTTGTTTCAGTTGATCTTCGCGTTCCCAGGTGGCTTCCTTGGCTGAATGGTGACTCCACTGGACCTTGCAAAGGCGAAAGACTTGGCGTCTTGTTCGCTTCTCGATGACGTCGAGGATCTTGATCGGATGCTCTGGATAAGTCAGATCTTGCTGAAGGGCGATGGCTTCAACGGGCGTCTGCTCTTCAGGTACTCTGAGACACTTTTTGAGCTGGGAGACGTGAAACACGTTGTGAACCTCTGACAGATGTTCCGTAGCTCTAGGCGATAGGCTACTTCCCGCGCATGTAATCGAAACGGTCCTATATATCCGGGGCGAGCTTGCCTTTACTTTGAATCTTCGAGTTCCACGGTGGGGATACCTTGAGGTATACAAACGTCTCCAACTTCAAAAGTTAATTTCCTTCGACGGTTGTCGGCATAACTCTTTGTCTTGATTGAGCAAATTTGAAGGCGATCTCCGATTAGTCGAACTTTCTCTTGACTTGCTTGAGGGTATCCGTCCAAATATATATCCTTCACTGATTCTCACCAATGCGAGAGGGTTACGCATTTTCTACCATAAAGTGCTTCAAATGGGGACATTTTTAGACTTGATGATAATCATTATTGTAGGCAAACTCGGCATACTGGCAGACATTTCTCCTACCATCAGAAATTCCAAAGCACAAGCTCAAGCATGTCTTCCAAAATCTGGTTTGTCCTTTCTGCTCAACCATCGATCTGCGGATGATATGTCAGGTTTGAAATCAAGGTGTGTTCCAAGGGCATCATGCAAACTAGCCCGAAATGTGAGGTGAATTGAGATCCTCGATCGAGACTATCCTCTTGGGTACTCCATGTAAACACTGTCTGAGCCATGTATAGCTCGGCTAACTTGTCTCCTTGTAGGTTGTCTTTATCGAACGAAATGGGCTACTTTGGTCATCTATCAACTATAACCCATACCGAGTCACATCCGGACTTTGTTCGGGTAGACCGTAATGAAATCCATTCAATTTCTTCCCATTTCCACCGGGAATTTGCAGGGTTGAAGCAATCCTGCCGGCTTCGATGTTCGGCTTTGATTCGTTGACATACATCACAACAAGCTACATACTCGGCGATGTCTCTTTTCATGCGTGGCCACCAAGACAAAATCTTCATGTCTTGATACATCTTTGTACCGCTCGATGTAGGGTATATCTTTGAAATGTGGCCTCTTTTCGAATTAAATCCTTGAGTTCCTTTTGGTGGGGAACAAAGAGACGGTCCCATACCATAGAATTCCTTGTCGGTCTTCGATCATCTTGGGGGCTTTTCCTTTAGCCATGAGACGCTTGAATCTTTGGACCTGTGGTGTTCTTTTGGGCGGTCTTGATTTGCTCTTCCAAAGTTGGATGTGCTTCCATGGCGTCTGGGTTACCTTGCTCTATCAAACAAAGGTTGAGGGCTTCAATTCCTTATAGAGCTCAAAGTTGGTGTTCTTGAATCATAACATTATTGCAGTATGACTTGCGGCTTAAAGCATCGGCAACCACATTAGCCTTTCCGGGATGATAATGAACATCCAAGTTGTAATCCTTTATTAACTCTAA
Organism: Phyllostachys edulis; assembly: GCA_036346405.1. Lineage (NCBI taxonomy): Eukaryota > Viridiplantae > Streptophyta > Magnoliopsida > Poales > Poaceae > Phyllostachys > Phyllostachys edulis. The sequence continues at coordinate 9,154,344 of CM070558.1, forward strand.
CCATCTTCTTTGCGAAGGTTGAGATCGGATTGGGTAAAGATGTACTTGAGACTCTTGTGGTCCGTGTAGATATTACAATGATTTCCAATCAAATAATGCCGCCAAATCTTGAGGCGTGCACTCTGCGCCGCTAACTCTGGTCATGAGTTGGATAGTTGTCTTCATGAGGGCGGTTGTGCGGATGCATAAGCTACAACTTTTCCTCCTTGCATAAGCACGCATCCAAGACCTTGGCGTGATGCATCACAAGAGACTTCAAAGTCTTGATGAATGTCCGGCGAGGTCAAAAGCCGTGCGAAGTCAATTTCTTCTTCAATTCTCGAAACTTTTCTCACAAGCCTCGGTCCATTCATACTTCTTTTCCTTTTTAGCGGTAGGTCATAGGTTTGGAGAGCTTTGAGAATCCTTCTATGAAGCGCCTATAGTATCCGCTAAACCGAGAAAACTACTTAACTTCATTCTCGATGTAGGTCAAGTTTCCAATCCATCACGGCTTCTACCTTGGCGGATCAATCGCTATTCCTCCTGCGGATACAATATGTCCGAGGAAACTGATTTCTGAAGCCAAAATTCACATTTATCAGACTTGGCATAGAGCTCATGCTCTTTAAGCTTTTCCAGGACCAATTGTAGGTGTTCCGCATGCTCTTTCTTAGTCTTGGAATAGATCAAGATGTCGTCTATGAACACGACTACAAACTTGTCCAGGTATTCCATAAATACCTTGTTCATCAGATTCATGAAGTAGGCTGGGGCATTGGTCAAGCCAAATGACATATTGTGAACTCAAACAAGCCATACTTAGGGTGGTGAAGGCCGTCTTAGGAATATCCTCATTCCCGATCTTGAGTTGGTGGTATCTGACCGTAGGTCTATCTTGGAGAAAAGCTGAAGCTCTGTCAACCGATCGAACAGTCATCAATGCGGGGCAAGGGATACTTGTTCTTTATGGTCACTTAGTTGAGGGCTCAGAATCCACACACAACTGGTGGAACCATCTTTCTTCTTCACAAAGAGAACTGGTGAACCCCAGGGAGAAGAACTAGGTCTAATGAATCCTTTTTCTTGCAAGTCTTCAAGTTGTGCCTTCAACTCTTCGAGTTCGTCAGCGGCCATTCTGTACGGTCTCTTGGCAATTGGGGCCGTCCCTGGCTCCAAGTTGATCACAAACTCGATATCTCTGTCAGGGGGCATGCCTGGCAATTCTTCTGGGAAAACCTCGGGGTAAGCTTGGACTACAGGCGTCGTTTCTAGGGACATCTCTCCAAGATGGTGGATTGTTCGAACCAACGGAGAGGAACGATCCACACTAATCCTTATTGTGGTTTCAGGGTCTTTGGCAAGTACCACTTTCCTATTGGCGCAATCTATTAGTCCATGATACTGCCCAACCAATCCATCCCTAGGATGATATCCAATGTTTGAGATTCTAGCACAAGAAGGAGGCTAGGAATCCAGAGTCTTCCAAAGCAATCTCTACTCGGGACTAACTGAGGTAGCATATAGGGGTCCCGGGTGAACTAAGTACCACGGGTTTTTTAACTTATAGGTCGGCAACTTAAGCCTTTCAACAAACTTTCTTGAAACAAAAGAGTGCTAAGCTCCGTAATCAAACAAAACTTGTCGTGTCTCAATTAACAGAGAACGTGCCCATTAGCACTCTGCGGCATCTTGTGCCTCCTCGTGATGACATGATTCACACGGCCACGACTTTGCGATGGGGTAGACCTTGAAGCTTGAGAAGTCCGGTGGCTCTTACTTGGAGCCGAGGTCCGACCTTGAATTGCAATGCTCTGGGTTGTTCTTTGGGGCGGGGTTGCTGCGATGAGGGCACCGATTAGCAAAGTGTCCTTTTTCTCCGCAAGCAAAAGCAAAGGAGGTTAGGCTCTTTGGGTTGGTGTGGCGAGGTGTCGAAGAGGGCGGAGAGTGCGGAATCCACTTCCTTGGGGCCTTGGGGATGAACTTTTCGAGGTGTGGCGGCGAAGATTTAAAGGAAGAATCGCCTGAAAGGTTGACTTAGGGAAAAGTTGCCTTGTGATTTACGAAAGGCATCTTCCTCTTGCGCTAGTTTCGCTAACTTATTCTCATTTTCCAAAGATGGGGCCTTGTTGATCAACCGATGGAAGTTTGCATAGTCATGGAGGATAAGCTTTCCACGCATGTCACTACGCATACCTTCCACAAAGCGGTCTATCTTTTCTTCCTCATCACCTCGTCATTGGGGGCGTGGCGGGCAAGTCTGGTAAACTTAGTGACATACTCGTTGGACCGTCATATGTCCTTGTTTAAGAGTTCGAACTCGTTCTTCTTGATCTCATGGTACCGGTGGCACAAAATTGGTTCTCAAGGCGGTTTTGAATTGACCAAGGAATTGGATGCCAAGTCGGTTCATTTTCCACAAGAGGTGTTTCCACCACTTCTTCTTCCACTACCGGTGGGGTCATTTCTTGGTTCTCCATTCAGAGATCCCACTACTCGTTACTGTCATTGCATCTTCTTCTTCTTCTTCCGGTCCTTCATTACTTCTAGCAAAGAAGGTAATTCTCCCACCATGCAAAGAATGCACCTTTTTAGCCGGTGGGTAGCAAAGTCCACCTTATCCGCATCGAGTAATCTGCAAGTCGAAGCTTCTTTTGGTGTCCTGAGCCAATCTTGACTTCAAGAGGTTCATTAGTCGCTTCAAATGTGAGAGGTCTTGTTCTTAGGAAGTCGGCGAGTTTGGAGTGGCGGCCAGTCTGAATCTTGATTGTTGAGCAAGGCCCGAGAATCTGAGTCTGTTCTGAAAGATTACTTGTGCCATGGTCGGGTGAAATTTGGTGGTGGGGAGGTAGCTCTTGTCCTTGTCCACGACCACGGCCACGACCACGGCCTCGACCAGTTGCAAAGGCTCCACGGGCTGGGGCGGAGGCTCTTCTTGGCGGCATCCTGAGGAAAAACTGAGATTTAGAACTAGAGAGAACCAGGGAGGGGTATATGAGGGTTCACTAGCCCTCTAAGGCACACACAGAAGAACATAAACCAAACGAGAAGATCAAATAAGTACAATACAAAGCCTAGAATGGCTGCATTATATTATGGGGGTTAGGTGTTACATGACTAACAAACAAAGCTTATATGCTAAGCCAAGTCATGACACAGGATACATGCATCTCGTCTACAAAAGAAAAACAAAAGTGCTTGCAACCCAAAATACTGCCTAGCAAGCACTACCGGCTAACCTAGACCATCCTAACTACTCCAACGGGGACTCGGAGCGGGAGCGGCTCTGACTGAAGCTCGACGAGCCAGAATGACTCGGCCGACGTCGGGAGAACAGGTGAGGCTGCGTCCACGCTGAACGCCGAAGGTCGTCGAAGGGCGGCGATCGGGCGTCGTCGCTCTTCGCTGATCATCTGGTGCGGGCTCCTCGGCGAAGAGGTTGGTTCGCGGCCCCTTTGGAAGGGAAGGCCGGAGGAGGAACCGAGCCGAGTCGGGCCGAGCTGGAGCCGAGTGGCGCGCCGCAAGGGCGGCGGTGAGGCGTGCCACCTCTGCAGTCGGCATCTCTCTCGTAGTGACGGTGTCTCTCTCCCATCTGGCAAAGAAGAGGGCTTCATCACTCTGTTCGGTTGGCGCGAGGGTGTCGGAGTGGAAGCCGCCGCCGGCGAGAAGCGTCCGGAGCTGGCGGACCTCGTCAGCGAAGGAGTGGATGCTGTAAACCATCGCCTGGGTCAGCTGCACCTGGTGGGTCAGGCGGGGCTCGTTGTCGATGGCGACAAAGGACTCCGGGAAGCGCTGTCCGTCGGGGAGGTACGGAAAGAAGGAGAATGGTGATCCGCGCAGGAGGTCCTCGTGTATCCAACATAGGCGGGTGATGGCTACACGGGCTGCATCCTGGATGGCGTCGGGGATGCTGCGACGAGGGGCCTCGGCCTGGAAGGTGTGAGCTACGAACTCGCCAGTCCTAGGATAGAGGAAGACCTCCATCTCCCAGGACTCGTGAGCCATGACCCTCGTCCTTCGGCCTCTATAGATCGGAGGGTGGATGAAACCAAGTTCCACCATTAGTTGGCGAAGGAGCTCGGCGAATCCGCCGTCATGCTCTCCATGCGAGCTATGGTCCCATGGGCCGGCAGCTGGAGAGGAAGCCATCTACAAATTTTGAAACAAGAGAAGGGGTTAGTAACACTTAATGAGAATAGAGATGAGTAAGGAACTAGGAATGATGAGTAGAAGCAATAAATACTCTATGTTTTGATAAAAATTTTCTTAGATTTTAAAATAAGATCCAAGTCCTTAAGGCAATCGACCAATCTAACTAGGGTCCTACAGTCGTATGCTCTGATACCAGCTCTGTCGGACCCAGATTTCGTGAATCCAAATCCTCTGTGAAATCTCCGTGCTATTCCCTGGATCAAGAGCTAGCACTTCACAAGACACATTGTGAATCACTCATACAAGCGTGAACTGAAATATTAAATATTACAACCAAGCTGAGTAACATAGACCACGTCGGGTCGAAGTTTTACAAAAGGGCCGAAAGCGAGCCAAATGGATTACATCACAAAAGAGTAACGTGAACTATAGCGGAAGCAAAAGGCGAGTAGGGCTCATCTCACACAGTAAGCGATCGGGCATCCGTGTCTGACGGATATTAACCAAGAGTTGGATAATATCGGTTGTACTGCGAATAAACGAGTCTACTTAGACTGGCGAGACCTAAACTACTGATATGCTACTCTTCGTCATAGCCTTGTCCATCATCTTCGGGCCGTCGAGAAGGCGTAGTCTCCATCGTCTTCATTATCTCAAGGGTTGGGGAGAAGCGAGAATGAGCACTACTACCGTGCTCGCGAGCCAACACACAATGCAATTATATTTATGCAAGGTTTAACAAGGATGACTCGGGTTCTTTTATTTGCGAAAGAAACTTTTCAAATATCATAATTACAAGGTCCTATCACTTAGCATTTTTAACAAATTGTATTTTATAAAGAGAGCATGCGCAATAATTATTTAGTAGAGATTCCATCCGGCGGAAACTCTACCAATGCATCCTTTTAATTGGAGCGGCCTCCAATAATCACACCCACTGAGCTCGACGGCTCAGGCAAAAATCCAAAACAGGGCTAGGTGAGCCCTTTCACCATTTTTCCATACCACCCACAAAGTTGTTTGAAATAGAACTAACTCAAGTGATGATTCCCATGTCCGCCTTTGACCGTAGGCACACATTTTTAAAACAGCTTTTAGACTCTGCAGAGGTTGCACACTTTACCCACAAGAGATAGCCTACCCGTTACCCCACATGATTCCAGTAGTCATGTGGTTGGGCGGCCACAAAGATAACCTTTCTAGCTATCTCGCCCTTTCATCAATCCACCCATACGGGTTACGCCCATATGTTGTGCGGGATGTTCACCACAACGACTAGCGCAAATTGCCCCCAAGAACAACGCTCAGCGCAATTGTAACTTCACCTTTTGGTGTCCTTCCAAGCCGGAGTATCTCCAAGATGTACGCTCTTCGTTCCCCAAAGGAGATGACATCCAAGGTTTAATAACTTTACTAAGCCAAGTTGCACTTTGCGCACTTGTGGTTGTACTTGTTTAACACAGGAGGTCGTGACAAGATTAAGTCCTTAGGGTTATCTCAGGCGGTGCATTCCACAAGCCAACCAACCATGTGCTCCTGAGCACCCACCACCTCACCATCCGCCTGCACAAAGCTAGCATTAGGGCTTTGAGGAGGGAAACCAATTTATTTTCACAATCCTTTAGCCAATGGACCACTAATGACTACCCAAAACATTTTATGTTTAAGGAAATGATGATCGGGATATTTTAATATCCCAAGATTTAAGCAAGACTAGCATGTCGCTAAGTACAACCTATAACTAGTATTACCATATAGTTACTAGGGTGACAAGGATTAATGGATTCAAGTTATCAAGGATGGCATAATAATTATTTAAACTTCAAATGGGCATTTAACTACCTTAAGCTTTAACATACATTTGATTAAGAATTAAAGCATGCATTTTGCTAATTTAAAAGAACATAATTTGCATAAAATGTAGGGGCAATATGATCAAAGTATTGACTCGCCTTGGTTAAAGGCTAGGGATCTTGATCTTGATCACTTCTTGGTCATTTGGCGTCTTCAAATCCTAATCGGCGTCAATACTGGGAAAAGACACAACGCAAAGAGAGCAAATAAATAAATAAGGAACAACAAATAAACTCCAAATTAATCAAGTCCTATGCCATTAGCAAGATCTCGATTTAACAAATTTTAGAAATTTATTTCATAATTTTTGGAGTTAAAATGGAAAAGATATGAATTTTAGAAGTTCTCTTTTGAGTTAAACCCCAAAAAGAAAACCGAAAAAAAGAGAAAAGGAGAAATGGGGCAAGGTGTGGGGCCCACAAGGCAGCCAAAGTGAGGGATGTCTAGCAAATGACAGGTGGGGCCCACAATCTAATTAAATCCCAAATCCCCAACAAAATCCCCAATTCCAAAACCAAATCCCATTTCTATTGCTCTCTGCTTCTCTTTCTTTGAGGAAGAAAAAACAGAGGCGGCGCAGGGTGGAGGCGGCGTCGGGCAGCAAGCGGCAAGGCGGGCGGCGGCGTGGGTCGCCGGAGGCGGCGGGTCTCAAGAGGTCTGCGCCCGGGAGGGAGGCGCTCAGGCGGCTGCAACGCGTCCGCGAGCGAGGGCAGGGGAGGCTGGGGCGGCTCGGGCGGGCGAGAGGAGGGCGACGACGACGCCACCCGTGAGGAAGAGGAGGCGGCGGGGGCACTTCCGGCGACGGGAAGATGAAGGAGGAGGATGGAATCCCAAGATCACGGCACTCCGTGTGCGATCGGCCGTGGGCGACTCACCGGAGCGGCGATGAGGCGAGGAGGCGGCGCTGCCGAGGAGAGGCTCGGCCGGGCTCGGTGGACCTTACCCGAGCTCGGGCGGCGTGGAAGCTCGGGCATGGGGATGGAGGGAGCTTTATAGGGAGGCCCAAGACGGAAGAGGAGGGCCCGGTCCGGAATGTGGCAGCCGAGGCGGCAAGGACGGCAGCGTCTTGTGGCGGAAGGAAGCGCCGAGGGCGTCTTGGCTCGAGGTCTCTACTGATCGCGTCGTCGCGTGTGGCAGCGCGCAGCGCGGCAACCGAGGCGTCAAGTGGCGGCAAAACAGGTTGGTCGCGGCGATGCGACAGATTTACGAGCGAGGCAGTGGCTGCGACTCTCGCTGCGTGTGGCGCGAATCTCCATGGCGGCGACCATCAGGCGACGTCGGCCGGAGCAACGTCAAAGGGAGCAAGAGGCATGGCCTTGCGCGGGCGTCGCTCCCACGGAAGAGCAGAGGGAGAAAGAGAAGGGCCCAGGGAGGTAAGTAAAGCTTCTCAAAACAGTCGTTACATACAAGTGCAAGGAGATGGGGCATATGAAGAGAGATTGCCCAAAATAAAAAGAACATAATGGTGGGAAGCGTGATGAGAAGACTGCGAATGTGGCTAGAAAAAGATGACTCTGATAGCAACGATGCAGATGTTCTCTCATTTTCAACAGTCGGTTGATAGATGCATGGATTCTTGATTCGGGGTGCTCATATCATATCACGCCTAACAGGGAGTGGTTTACTTCATACAGGTCAGGTAATTTCGGTTTTGTTTACCTAGGAAATGATACATGCCATAGTATTATCGGGATAGGTGAAGTTGAAATTAAGATGTATGATGGTATTGTTAGTACAATACGTGATGTTAAGCACGTATCAGGGTTGAAAAAGAATATGATGTCTCTAGGCTCCTTACATAATAGTAGTCTTACTTATAAAGCTGATAACAATAAGGAAATCATGATAATTTGTAAAGTTACATTGAGTGTGATGAAGGGTAGGGGAACTGCTGGAAATATTTACATATTGCTAGAGAGTGTTGTTGTAGGCGAAGTAGGTTTAGTGGAGTCACATAATGATTTGGCAAAACTTTGGCATATGCGGTTGGGCCATCTTAGTGTTCATAGGATGACAGAATTGCATAAGAGAGACCTATTGGTAGGAATTAAAAGTCGTGAATTAGGTTTCTGTAAGTTTTGTGTTCTTGAAAAAACTGTCTAAGGTTAGCTTCTTAAGTGGCAAACATGAAACAGAAGGAATACTTGATTACGTACACTCTGATATGTGGGGGGCTACTTTTATTGATGATTTTTCCCACAAGGTGTGAGTGTATTTCATGAAGCAGAAATCTGAAGTGTTTGTCAAGTTCAAAGTGTTGAAAGCTGAGGTGGAAAACCAAACAGACAGGAAGGTAAAGTATCTGTGATCTGATAATGGTACTAAATATGCTGATTCACAGTTTCAGAGATATTCTAAGGAGCATGGTATCCAGTAGCATTTCATAGTGTGCAAAATACTGCAACAAAACGGTGTGGCAGAAAGGATGAACATGACTATCTATGAACGAGCAAGGTGCTTGAGGTTGAATGTAGGGCTTCCTAAATTTTTCCGGGCAGAGGCTATGAACATGGCATGCTATCTCATAAACAGATCACCACAGGCATCTTTGGGCGGTAAGGTTACAGAGGAGGTATGGACTAGTAATTTGGTTGATTTTACTAATCTAAGAATTTTTGGTTGCCTAGCCTATATGCATATACCAACTAATGAAAGGTCGAAGCTTGATGCAAAATCAACAAACACTGCTACAAAATAGGCTATATTGGATGCCTCATCACAAACAGTTTCTAGAAACCATCAGTGTTGTAATTATCACAGACAGTTTTATAAACATGACCGTCTATATTACTAGCAATAGCTAGAACCGTCTGTGATACATCATTATCACAGACAGTTTTTTATAAGAACTATCTGTGATACTTCACAGATAGTTCATAGTATCACAGAGAGTTCTTATCAAAAACTGTTTGTGGTAATGTTGTATCACAGAGCGGGAAATATTTCGCGTCCCCAAATGCTTCCCTATGAATCTCCCCTTCCCCTGCCTCCTTGACCACTCCCCACTCCCAAACCACAAATCCTAGGGTTTCATGATTCCTTCCCATCCGTCGTCGCCCTGTAGACGAGAAGTGCCGCCATGATGTTGGAGCTGCGGCTGGTGTAGGGGAGCCTCCTCAAGATGGTCCTAGATGCAATCCGCGAGCTAGTGATCGACGCCAACTTCGACTGCTCCGGCACGAGGATCTCACTGCAGACCATGGACTCCAGCCACATCACCCTACTCCTCTGCTCCGAGGGGTTTGAGCACTACTGCTGCGATCGCAACCTCTCCATGGGCATGAACCTCAATAACATGGCCAAGATGCTCCGCTGCGCCGGTAACGACGACATCATCACCATCAAGGTCGACTATGGCTCGGACACCGTCACCTTCATGTTGAGTCCCCCAGTAAGTGATCAATCACTTGTCGCCTCCCCCTACCTTGTTGCTTTTGGTGGCTCTCAATGGTGACCGTGGTTTTCTTGTGAATGGACATCGACAGCGAGCACCTCGGCATCCCTGACTCCATATCCAACTCTTCGTCTCAGACTCGTTTTCCTCCCCAACCACAAATCCGAACCCGAACAGATTTCGATTTCGTGCACTTTCTAGTAAAACAACCACAACTTTTGCATACGAACTGTTTGCCTCAATGAAGTGCAATTATCTCGAGGATTTTCTACACGCTCATCAGAGTGTTGACCCTATTCATCACCGGAGGTGTCCTTGCCATTGCCACGAGGGGTCGCAGTGTGTGATTGTCGAGAAGTGTCCTCAATCCTATCTCTAGGAGAGTGACTGTCACCTAAGGGAAGGACGAAGACCTCCCATTGATGATCTCCACTTGCGCTCGATGCCTCCTCACTTAAAGAGTAGTTGAAAGACACCGTCTGGTGACTTCGAGCAAACCCCTCCAGGAAGGGGAATTCTGGGTTATAACCGTCTCTGTCCATAGGTGAGCCCTGTGATGGGATGGTCGAACTCTCAGGAAAAGCATGTTCAACCCCATCCTTTATGGGGCTAACTTGAGAGAGACGACCACCAGGTGTTGATGAAGCTTTGGAATGATTGCCTCTAGGACTTGTCGTGCCAGGTCAGACTGCCTTAGATAGACTTGAATATTTGGAAGGGGAACCCTCGCCATGTTCTGGGTCTACCTTGGTGCAGTCCTAATTGTGGTCGGATTGACCCTTGCCCTCTAAACAGGTTGATTCCTCGTTCGGACGTATCATTGTGGGGGGTAAGGATCCCTCCTCAACTCCATCGGTGGTATGGTCTCCTGGAGAATGATCTCCGAATGCGACATCACTCGGATGATACAATACTCGGCTCGTAGTTGAAACCGGCATCCATGTCGATATCTGCGTAATCGGCCAAGTCGAACCAGTTCTCCTCGTTCCACTCTCCTACCATGGAAACATTAGAGTTGGGAAAAATCGAAGGAAACCTGATGACTAGAAGATCCCCACGGTCGACACCAACTGTCGGTGTTTTAGAACTGATCTTACGTAATGATTGTTTAATTTGGGGGGTCTCCAAGACTCAAATCACGCAAAGAGAATGACATAAGGATTTTTATACAGGTTTAGGCCTTTTCCGGAGAGAATAACAACCCTACTCCTGTGTGTGGATATATTGAGTATGCTGGTTACAAATCAAGAGAAAGACTCGAGTGCAATGTCTTGTGCTCCTAATCGCCCTCCTCCCTTTCCTCCTGATGATTCCGCCTTTTATACAGTATTCGAAGTAGGCTGTTGTTTCTCCAGTTCAAAGGGCGCCTTAATGCTTCGGATGATGGAGCCGTTACTGGAGATTATTGTGGGAGTAGTAACATTCCCACGTTGCCAAGCAGTTATCACCAGGATAGAGAATTAAGATCATGCCATTATTCTAGACAATAACAGCGTAATTAACTATCCATATCTTTAGATATGGTGTAGAAGATTCTTTGATCGACTAGGCCCACATGTCTGTAAGCCCCACCAACTAGAGACTGGTCGTAGAAGAGCTTACGACCAGATGGTGGTCGTAGTAAAGCTTATGACCATATGCTGATCGTAGGAGGACTTACAATCAAGGGATAGTCGTAGAAAGACTTACAACTGAGGGATGGTCATAGAATAACTTACGACCATAGGGTAGTCGTAGAAAAACTTACGACCACATGGTGGTTGTAAAAGAACTTACGACCTCTAGCTTCTCCCTTATGAATATTAAGGGGTATACTCAAGAACCATATAACGGTATTATTATCCATAATAAGAATTATAGATAAATAATTAAATAAGGATTATTAGATCCTCGTCATATATATAGACACACACATGATTTCTGAAGCCGGATTAAGGAAATCACCGGTAGGTTTTCTCGCCCCGTACTTGGTCTCCTTCCAAAGCATTAAGGAGAATGCAAAATTCGTCGAGGATTACATGACGAAGTCATTACTGGCTCACCGCGACAAGGAATTCATACTTTTGCCCTACAACCAGGAGTAAGTGCTGCACTAGTGGCTATACTTGTTGATTTATACTTTATAAGCAACACGAACTTAGGTTTAATGATCATGGCGATATACCTGTGTAGCTTACACTAGATTCTAATTGTAATTATACCAAAATGGAACAAGGTAATATACCTTGATTCCCTACAAAGTGCCAAATACGACTTCACAATTATCCGACAATTAATCAACAGGTAAACACATTTCCTCCATATATAACTCTATTATAGTTTTTCCTTCCTTTGCAATGGCTAAGGCTAACTCTTTGGAATCACGTAATTCATTCATCATGTTCTATGCTTCTGGAGGGAAATGCAAGGGAGGGACCTTGCATTTCCGGTATTCGCTAGTACACATTAATCCTATATAATGTTTCGTAGTAATGCCTCTCGAACTAACCAATTCTATTTTTGCAGTGCCACTAGCAGTCGCTGGTCAACACTTATGGATACTATGTTTGCCACAACATGGAACTACTCATCGGTTCCGCCAAGATTAATGATCCTCAGGTTTGTCAATCTTGCAATAATTATTTCATACTTATCAATTTATATATGCACGAATTTAATCTTCCTAGTGACAAGTTGCGAGTATCGCTACAACTACGTTGGAACAGGGCCAACTCATAAACATTCGAGGACAATTTGTGTCATTCTTGAACCATGAGGTCATAAACCCAGATGGGAAGTTCCACAATGTAGATTGAACTTGATTGGAATAAGATTGAACTTAATGGTACATTGTAACATCCCAATTTTCTGAGCTTTAAAAATCCTTTGAATAGTTGGTAGGGAGAAAATTCACCATTTGGATTTATTTGAATTTAATTTAAAAGCTTAATATTGGACTTTGAGTAACAAAACAATTTAATATGACTAAAGTCAACATGAACAATAGTCAAAACTATTTTATTTGGATTCTATGTGCTTGGATATATTTTCTAGAATTTTCTAGAATTTTTCCAAGTTCATTTGCTAATTTCTATTGCTTATTTGAATTCTTAGTATTTTCTAAAATGGAAAAGCTATTTAAAATCTCCAAATAGTCCTTGAGCCTAAACCCACTCCTTCTCCCGTCTCGGCCCGGATCTTTGTGCCTTGCACGCCAGCCTCCAGCACCATCGACAGTGGACCTCACCCGTCAGCCTCTCTCTCTCCTCCCGTGTGTTTTCTTCTTCGGGCAATGTCAGCTGTTGGATCGCTAATGGATGGCCCGATTGTGATGGCCGATTGGAGCGGTCCGAACGTCACCTTGTTTTTGAGCCGGCCGATCTAAGTTGGACGGCCAGATCTTCGCCCGCGTCTTGCGCGCCTCACCCGCGTCTTTTTCCTCTCGCTTCGAAACCTCGGCCCATTGTCAAGTGGGCCCCACCCTCGTTACTGTTTTTCATCTCCGAATCCGTCGGGGAGTTTGTTTGCGCCGCCGTGCGACCATTTGGGCGTCCGTGCCCTAGACGCTCCCGAGCCGTCGCTTATATAAAGGGAGGAAGCCCTCGCCCTCCGGTCCCTTTCCACCGCCGCCTCCTCGTCAGTGCCTAACCCTAGCCGCCGCAGGAGCCGTAGATCCAATCTCCGCCGCCTACTCAAGCGAGCAATTCCGCCCCGGTTGCCGTCGAGCCTCGACGCCTACACCATCGTCATCGCGTGAGCAAGAGGAACCTCGGAGTCACCTTCGTTTCGTCGGAGGAGCCCTCTATCGCCGTCGCCGTCGAGCCCGAAGCCTCCTCGCCACCGACCTGCCGGCCGCCACAGATCGTCCTCAAGCACCCGTGAGCTCACCCCAAGATCCCTTCGCACCCTCTACCTCCTGTACCACTCATCGCCATCAACTTCGCCGCGGATTCACGGAACCATTGGTTCCGTCTTGCCGCCATCCACGTCATTGCCGCCACGATGCGCGTCACCCTTTTTTCGCGTGTTGTCCACGTGTGCTGCGCTGAGTCGGCGTCACGCAGCGTCTTGAAAGTCGCCACGCCACCAAACCAGATTCGACGGGCTCGGTGGACTTGGTCCACCATGGTTGCGTCAGCGGCGATGTGGGTCCCACGTCGGGTTTTTTTTTTTATTTATCTTTTCCGAAAATTCCTTCGCTGACGCCAGCATTGCGCAATAATCCGGGTTTTCTTTTAAAGAATAATTCGGAAATTCAGTAAATCCAATTTCTAGGGTTTTCTTTAGATTCAAACTTCCAAACCTCATAACTTTTGCATCCTAACTCCAAATCAGTCCATTCAAATTTCTAAATTCCTATAAATTCAAGATCTATTTAATGGAGATTTTTATTTATTTTTTTGGAGTTGTTTTTCCTCTGTTATTTATTTATTTTGTTTGCTTGCTTCGTTTGCGAGTAGACTTGACGCTTGGGAAGATTTGAAGAAGAAGAACACATCAAGACCAAGATCAATTCCTAGACCTGTTCCAAGGCAAGTCATGCTTTGATCATGATTGAATCGATTTTCTAAATGTTATTTTAATTCAAAGTATTGCATTTTATTTCAAGTAATTATTTAAATGCTTTTGGGATTAGCTATTAAATCAATCATTATGCCTTCCTTGTGTAATTTGTTATGCCTTGATCCTTTGTCACCCTAGTGGATATTTAGTTGGTAATATTATAGCACCAACGTGGGTTGGTTAGTGCGATTAGATTGCTTAGCCATGCCACGAATCACCTATTCATGTAAAGTGCAATTATTAACTTGACTAAGTGACTATGTAACTTTGTAATAATCTGTGTGCACTGTGTCTTTGTGGCATGTGTTGCACTTAAATCAACTGGGTGGGAAAAAGGTTTAGACTGAGGCAAGTGGAAGGAACTGTGTGACATGGTGGCTATGTGATATGGGAATATGAATCTGTATGTCAAATTAATCTGTGTGCCTTAGTTAGAACAATGGAAGTCTTGCCTCGGTCATCTAAGGACTGAACTTTGTGCGCCATTGAACTGAGCCCTCCTGTACGACCACATGCTTGTTATGGGTCGAGCCTAGCATAGTAAGATACGAATTCTTGGCATTGGTTGCTCAGGTGGTAGGTTAGGCTATGTGAATAGGATGGAGGTGTGTGCTACCATGTAGTCGCATCGCGGGATGGTTCGCCGCTTCCCTGTCCAACGATGTGTGTTGTACCATACACTGTGTATGGTTTGGTATGATGTAAGAACATCGGGAGCATCTATGTTAAGATGAAGTTTCTGATATGCTTTGTTACGATTAGTGGTTGCAACACTGGTTGTATCTTGTGGGTAAAGTGTACAAACTCTGCAGAGTGTAAACAATCTATTGAATAGCGCGTCATGATCATGGACAATGCTCGGGGATTTCACACGAGGGGTAGATCTTTAAAAACTGTGTGGGAAGGGGGCTGTGTGATCTAAATCATATGGCTATGTGAATAATCTGTTTAGGCTATGTGTGTCTTTGTGAAATCAAATTGTTAAATTATTATTGTCTATTTGTTTTACTCGCTTTCAATCTATTATTTGTATTCAACTGCAAAGGTTGCATTTCTGCAAAAGAACCACAAAATGCCATCCCCTTGTAATAAGCTTGCATGTATAATTGTATTTCTGTGGTGTGACTTGCGAGTACGGTGTGTACTCACGCTTGCTTTGAAATAAATCAAGCAGAAGAGGAGGAGTCTTCACCAGCATTTCAGGAGGAGTTTATCGAAGGTGCCTGATCGTGGGGTCTTGATCCCAGTTGGTTGCCTATGGTGAATCGATGGGACACCGCTGCCGTTTTTGTTTCCGCTGCTTATTTCTCTGTCAGCCCTGCGTGGCTTAATAATTGTAAACTCGACCATAAAGTCAAACCATTATTTATTAATCAAACTATTCGTTTATGTTACTATTCGCTTGTGTGGATCGATACTCATCTTTGTTGATACTGTGTGCACTAGTATGATCCTGGACTAGTGCATGAAACACAGAGGGTCCATAATTGTAATTTTTGGTCCCGACATACATGTGTGTAAATGTTCATACGAATGGTTAATTTTAGTCCATTTGAGTTAATTGATTTGTGAATTGCATGTGCTTTTGTTTCTGAAATGAATGTGAATTGGATGTATACATGTACTTATTGTGTTTCTGTTTGTTTCAGAGGGCATGGCTAGCATTTCTTGAGGCTAGCCAATAAACAAAAATAAATTTAGCAATACATTATAATATCACAGATGGTTTCATCTACAAACCGTCTGTGATAGTCAACTATCATAGAAGGTTCTGAGTTAATAACCGTCTATGATAGTGTGCATCACAGACGGTTCGAAAACCGTCTGTGATGACCTCATGTCATTACTGACCCATAAACTCAGACGGCTCACGAAACCGTCTGTGATGATGCTTTTGAATCGTCTGTGAAGACCTTTTCTATAGTAGTGCCTACATATTTTTTTTAATGATTGTGGACAGCGTAGCTTGCATTTCATAATCAAACATAATGCACAAAGCTATTCAAATTGGACAAAATTAAGTTTTTTTGAGATTCAATATAATTAGCTATTTCTTAAATTTGGTGCCTCCTTGGTACGTGCGTGCGGTGGATCTATACTAATATTATGAAATAAATGTAATAATTAATGGAATTATAAGGTTAAAAAAAAGAGAGTGAGCATGGTGTATGCGTATGTAAATTATGCATTTTACACACTTTCCCATCATCCACTAATCATCCTACAAATAGGAGTAGTGCAGAGTGGAAAAATAGTGAGGGAACAAAATTTTAAAACATTTTTCTAACTAAAAGTTGTGTTTGTCATCCATAGCTACCGTCCTCTATAAATATATAATAATTAATCCTTTATACGCAAATGTGCACGGGTTGATGACTAATGCCCTTAAGGGCATCTCCAATAGTATATTTATTATCGTCTCTTAGCTATGTCACGTCAACAAAATCCTACGTGGAGGAGGCGGGAGGAGAGAGAGCACATGTTGTCTCTTCTTAAAGAGACTGTCATGCACGCGAAACAAGATATGATACATTAATCTACTCTAGTTGATATGTAGGCCTGTTTGAAAGAAAAATTATAAAATATAAATGTTGGAGAGTGTGCTAGAGACTATCTATTGAAGATGTTATCTCTAGCATATGTTAGAGACAATGTTATCTCTAACTATTAGAGATGTCCTAAGGTCATGTATAATGGGCTTACATCAGCTGTCTATAGTTTCTACCACGTAGGATTTAAGCTGATGTGGATAAAAGAGAATAAAGAGAGAGAAATGTGATGTCTACAATCCTGTAGCCGACTATAGTATCAGAACCAAGAAAAGCATTAAAAAATTGTGTGTTGTCTACAATTCTGTAGTCGACTGTATCACCACAACCCATTGTATGAGTTGTCTTTAGTGTTGTTTATAGGTAACATGAGAGTTTTATAGGCAAGAATTTATGCATCTATCATTATACGCCCTTAATGGAATGGTTGAGGTTAAGTGTCCACACAATGGGTCAGGTTCATGTTATACAACATGACTTCCGCACTAACACACATGCATACATTTAGGTTAAGTGTCCACACAATTGGTCAGGTTCATGTTATACAACATGACTTACGCACTAACACACATGCGTACATTTATTTATTACAGGACATATATATATGTGTCGGTGATAATTAACACTGAGTAGTACCGACATGCAGAAGCAATCACGCAGAGGACATAGCACAGGACGACAACACCCCTTCGAGGAAGCTCCTGTGAACGTACGTACGGATCCCCCATGCATTTTATTACATTTACAACCAGCGACACAAATAGAGCATAGCGGCGGTGGTGGTGGTGCCGTACTCGATGAGCATCGATCGTTGGATGGATGGATGCATGGGTGAATGGATATGGATCATCCACGAACGTAGATGCCAACTGCGTCGACGCGATCCCCGAAGCGTCCAAAGAAGCCCACGATCTGGCCTTCCTGCACCGGGATGTCGAAACAAGTCCCTCCGCTGTCGCAACCGTATTCGTATGAATTGCCTTGGTAACAAACTTGAGGGACGTCACGATTTTGGGCATTTCACCGTACCGACCAAACGTTCCGGAGATTTCATTGATGTATTCTGATTTGCCGAGTTCAAGCACCTGCGTGGAATGATCGATACGACTATATAATTAATCACGATGGATTAAGGGGAGTACGTGCAGAGGCGGAGCCAACGGTCCTTCAAAACCTAGGCAAGCCCACCGGAAACACTCTTGGCGTGGACTCCATGTCCCTTAGCGCAGACTCCACGTCTCATTGCTCCATCTGTGAATAACCATTGCGATACGACTTGAAAGCATCAAAAAGCAGACCGTGAAGCCCGGACAAGTGCCTGGCCAATAGGACCGCTAGCTCCACATCTGAGTACCTAGATGCGTGTGCAAATAAATAGATATACAAATGATTTCCCACTGAGGCGCACAACGGGCCGCATAATCGAAGGGAATTGTACACCTACCTTAGGCTCCCTAGCTGGCCCACCCCATGGACCCTCATGGCGTTCCTCCCCGCTGTTGCCCATTGTAATCGAAGGAAATAGCACTGAGCGCGTCATCGTAGCCGCATGTATGGATTAGCACACGGATCAGCCGGTGGGGGACCGCTGGACATCACGAGCTTGGCCTCCCTCTCTACCCCACTATCCAATCTTGGCAGGTAGCATCGCGCATTAGCAGTGTTCTTTCTAGCTCATCCCTACCTGAACCATTGTACCATATACATGGATAATTTCTATGATGGCAATTTGGCCACCACACGGTGTGTACGCCCAAGACTATCGATCCTAAATAGTTCTATGATGGCAACTTAGCCACCACGCAGTGTGTACGCCCAAGACTGTACTAAGTATGCTCGTGACCACGAGCACATCTATTTAAATAGATTTATACTCTACAGAGGTGTACAACTTTATCCACAGCATATGAATTCTCTAATTTGTTTGGCATCCATCGATATCACCACTCACTACCTTTGGTAAGCAGCCTAGAGCAAGCGTCTAAGTCGTTACATCACCTACTCCTAACCTTGCACTAGCCTAGCGAATGAAAACATTCACTTCACTCGGGTACACCCCCATCTCAGTGAAGCATTCGCTATTGTATCGGCAAGCTTTGTTCCCAATACCTCGGTGAACCCTTTGAGTAATCACGCATGCTCACACTACTACGGCCTACCAACATGCAAGACTAGTTTTCAATGACTTAATTAGCTAATGTTATACCATACCGGCACATGTGGTTATACGCTTAAGCTTAGATAGGGCTTGCTGGCGTTCGGTCTTTAATTGACTCGGGTAAGGATCTCCCACTATCTTCTTGTGAGACACCTCTCTCACACTTCTCAGAATATAATATAACTCGTCCGCATCGCAAACTAAGTTTTTATATTTTTTATATAAAATAACAGAGGTAAACCCCTCTGGACCATCACTTCAAAACTCCCAATTTCATATTCATCATGTCATCCCTTTTTTTGCAAATTTTAGTAACGACTATAGCTTGACTAAGTAATTGTGTGATACTCGCACTTAAAATTCCCAAATTGACATCATCTATTGTCTATACCATAACCTAATGGATACAACAGTAACCATAATCAATCATATCATCATTAATCATTTATTTGTTGTTACGCTCATTCTCAAACAATCATATCATCTCATGTCTGCAATGCTCCATTATGCTCATGCTCGTATGCACAACTCAATCAGCTGATACTGGTATAGCAGAGTGTTCACCTATCAATGATACACTCCATCCTTCACTCCCGTGAAGTCCCAACCGAAGTAGGTTTTTATCTAGAGCACTCCGGAATAGTCACGTAATAGTACTCTCTGACCTCACCGGAATAGTTACATAACAGTACTCACCGCCCTGGCTCGTGCAATCCTGAGGCACGGAAAGGCTCTCTCAAGAAGATGGCGGCTAGGGTTTTGGTAGAGCAACTCACGTCAACTCGTATATCTCCCAACAGCCTCATGCATCCTCTTATATAGAGCCCATGACAGATCATATCCAAATACGTTTGTTCCAACCCGTTAAGTGTGTGGCCCATGAGGTTCATGTGTAATCGATTGTGACTCGGAAACTTCTTTCCGATCACAAGTCGTTAGCGGCTCTTAGCAGGACATAACGATTCCTGAATACACACAAATTATATTGGATGAGCCTTAATGCAATATGATTTATGACCAGGTCCTTATCACTTACGACCAGCTCGTATCTCTATACGACCAGTTAATGATCATGTTCGACCAGTCTATGACCAGCTCGTATCTCTAAATGACTAGTCCATATCTGATCGAACTAAACGACCTGCTCATGTATTCCCCTTTTGCTTCATGATATCTGGTTGAACTCCAGGTGAGATATTATGTCATCCATGGACTGTTCAATACTTTCTCGATCAAGTGTCGGATAACCTTATGTAGTCGACTCTTCGACCACTAGTGACATGGCCATGCACTTTCTTTATCCGACCACATCGAGGGCCCCAGAGATATCTCTCATATTATATTAGAAGGGGCAATTCCCATAACCGACCAGTCACATTCCTCCGTATGTTTCATAGCATACCCGAAAGCTACCTTTATAACTACCCAGTTACGAGTAGCATTTGGCAACCCCTCAGAGTGCTAATATGCATGTAGGAAACCATGCTGATCTCAGGTCTAAGGATTATATATCATCCTTGCTTGAGACCAACTAACGACACTTAAAATCATAACAATCTCAACAGTGTCTCAAGGTGGCTCAATCCAACCCCATGTTCTCTAATATGTGTTCACATTATTGATTCGAAATCCCTATATCAATGACCGGTGAAACATGGTCATCAATCAATACATCTGCTGGTCGATAAGTCAATAGTGTTCTAACCAGGGATACATTTAGAACGAATATAGAGCTTCACCAACAAGTCACATACTTGTTAACCTTTATAACCAATGATTCATTCAAGGAACAGAATAACATTTATTCAATAACTCATAAACATAAATGTGATACAATCATCTTTATGATTGCCTCTAGGGCATATCACCAACAACTTCAACTTCCAAATGTAAACAATCTACGAGCTTAAAATTTTAATTTCCGGGTAGTAGTAGCAGGTGATGCAATAGGCAAAGTTAATGTTTTTGTTTATATGTGTGTGAAAGAAAATTGATATTTGTTATACGGTTTAGAATCTCAATATATATATATATATATATATATATATATATATATATATATATATATATATATATATATATATATATATATATGCTTTTGAGATTCCATTGCAACGCATACGGACACCCTACTAGTATAAGAGTCTATCTATACAAGATTTGACTATTTTCTTAGCCTAAAATAGTCAAATTTTAGTCCACTTACGATTTCATTATACATTAATTTATTTATGTATTTTTTGTTCTTGGTCACTGTATTTATTTTTGAAAGTCTTAATAACTCATATTTCCATCACATGATTCAAAATATAACATATGCTTTGAGAGATTGAGCAAAAATAAAGACAAAAACTAAGACAAAAAATGAAATTCCATACCGACAAAATACGACAATATGGTGAACCCGTTATGCTCTAAAGAAAAAATCATTATAAATTTGGACCCAATTCATCAGATGAGAATAAGTGCAAATCTCAAAGCATATCGGACGGATGAAAATTCGACTATTTTGACAAAAATAAAATAGTCGACTGTTGTTTAGCAAAATCGTATAATATAAGTGTTATCTGTTATCCGCACACATTGCACGTTAACGGTGTGTAGAGCTGACCAAACGGGTTGTGCCTGCTGGACCGGCCCGAGGCACGACACCGTAGGCCCGGCCCAGGCACGGCATGGCCCGCACTATTCATGGGTCATGCTGGCCTGGCAAGAAAGCTCGTGTCGTACTTGGGCCGCTACCCTAGCATCTATGACCTAGCTTTCGGCCGACAACAGAGCAGTCGTGCAGGGCGTGGCATGAACCAAGCAGCACGACACAGCCCATCTAGCCCACACACGCTGGATGCAAAGGAGGCGATGCCGACGCTGAGGGAGTGGGGGTCGGGAGAAGAGGAGGCGGTGTGGCACTGCCGCACCGGCGCGGAGGGAGAGGGAGAGCTAGAGACAGAGAGGAAGAGGGGGAGGGGAGGCGGTGCGGCGCTGGCCGGTGCTAAGGGAGAAGGCGACGCGGCAGCGTGGGTGACAGTGCGCAGAGCCATAGAAGGAGAGGGAGAGCTGGAGAAGGAGAGGAAGAGGGGGAGAGGAGGCGACGCGGCGTGGCGCGGTGCAGGCCAGCATTGAGGGTGAGGGAGGACCGAAGGAGGCGATGCGGCGAGGAGGCGGTGTGGTGAGGAGGCGAGGAGGTGAGGAGGTGAGGAGGCGGCTCGGTGGTGTGGATGAGGAGGCAGGTGAGGTGGCGGTCGGATTAGCTCTGGGCGAAGGCGACCTTGCCTAGTGCATGCACGCGTGACATCTTAGCGCAGGGGGAGAAGAAAGGGTGCGAGCAGGGGGTAGGCGGCGGGGCAGGCCGAGCGGGCTGGGTAGCATGCTCGTGGGCCGTGCCTGGCATGACACAGCCTGAGAAGAATCCGGCTGTTGCGGCATTTTTGCCTATTTTTGTGACCTTTTTTACCGTTGGGGTCATAAAAAATAGCAAACAAATAAAATAAAACCCAAAAATTTTCCTATAAATAGCCCCCATACCCCCCTCATTCAGCACCCCTTCATTATCCATTCTCTCTTTGAAATTCTGTTGTGCAAATTCAAATTCTTGTTGAGCTAATTTGGCAAAATTCAAAAAATTTGTGCCGAAATTTGGAAAATTCAATTTTCGGCAACAAGTCAGCAAAAGAGGTACAATATTATTTTTTGCATTTTTTTTGTTAGTGCTTGTTATGCTAAGATGAAAGTAATAATAGTGTTAGTTTCGATTTTGCAGTTTTCGTTATGGACAACCCTTACGATAGCTTTGCTCTTGGTGATTACAGACTTTCACTGGAGGAAATTGCATCCATGGAGGCAGCTGCGGCTGCCTCAAGCCAACCAGAAGCGTAAGACATAGTTCTATTATCAGGCTCCACGGTAGCTTCAGGCTCCGCGCCAACCGGAGCAAAGAGGTCGATGTTGTAGAACCCAGGAGCGAAGGATCCCGGATTCTCTGTGTTTCATACACTAGTCCAGGAATAGCTAATGTACACAGTCAACAAAAGTGGATAGCATAACCATAAAACGTCACTCATAGATAACAATTAAGGTTTGTTACAAAAGGGGCATTAAGCCAACAAGCAAAATACAGCGGAACCAAAGCAGTAAGATAGACCACACGATTTGCCATAGGCAATCGTCTAGAGGGTGTAGCATAGTCGTCCAAGTTCTCATTCTCCTCATAGTACTCTTCTCCTGATCAACAATTTATCAAGCAAGGTGAGTACAAATGAATGTACTCCGCAAGTTACACCCAATTTAACAGAATTATAATGCATGCAAGGATTCAACAAAGGGAGGCTTATATGGCTCAATTTGCATAAAGTGATATTTTTCATTTAAATATTCATACTATGTTCTTAAGCAATTTACTCTATAACTAAAAATTCATTTTATAAATCCCAAGTTTTATAGTCAGATAACCTTCATCAATAAGTGGTGAAGGAAACCCTCCTATCATATGGCTACCTACCCAAATTTCCCAATTGGATAGAAATCCAAAACCATTTAACAATGTCCTTTGAAATCAAAACCAAAATCTAACTTGGAGTGGCTTTGCTAGCATGTCCATGACCGTGGGCATGGCTATTCGAATAGTTTTACACTCTGCAGGGGTGTACAGCTTTACCCATATGACACGACTTCTTTAGTTTGTTTGGCATCCGTCGATACCAGCGCTCACTACCTTAGATAAGCAGTCTAGAGCACATGACAAGGCCTTAACAATGCGTCATCCCACCGTAGTCCCGTCTCGCTAAGGTTTCTCCCCCTTTGGATAGAAACCCGCCGGGTTCAGGCCCCCTCTTGCGCCAGGTGGGAATACATAAACGTAGGTCATAAAAGACACCTACGCAATCGGATGGCACGACTACGGTGAAACGTTGTAAATTAGTTAGCCAAGTCCCTCCCATTCGAGACATGTGGTAGTACAATAGGGCTTAGCAAAATGCGCTCGAAGACTAGTCCTTAATTGACTTAGGCGACTTTCCATAAAACCCTTGGGCCTCGATCATAGAAATAACTCGATCCCGTGCATCAACATGCACATCCAACCATCCATTTTGCCCAAGTACAAACCAATTTTCCTTTTGCTTAACAAGTTAAATCGTTTCGTAAATTTCTATAGTATAGACATACCATAGCATCCTTTTAAATCATAGTTGAGTGTTTGGCTAAATTCCCCAAATTAAATATTTTTGAGCTAAGCGGTGACTAAGCGTAGAGTTTTGCAATGTGTTCTAGTCCATACTAATGTACCAACTAGTATTTAACTATGGTGTCAAGGGGTGGTTAAATAAATATTCAAGTTTGGATGTGCAAAGGA
The DNA here is from genome assembly GCA_036346405.1 of Phyllostachys edulis. Taxonomy (NCBI): domain Eukaryota; kingdom Viridiplantae; phylum Streptophyta; class Magnoliopsida; order Poales; family Poaceae; genus Phyllostachys; species Phyllostachys edulis. The sequence continues at coordinate 9,178,322 of CM070558.1, forward strand.
ATTAGGAATAACTATAAAGTTAAAACAGGGATTTAAATTACATGAATTTAAATATGCATGCAATAATAATTTAAAATGGAATTTAATTAATTTGAAATATTAGGATTCAATATGATCAAAGATGCAACTTACCTTGCACAAATGCTTGAGGATCTACTTCTTCACAAAATTCGGGTTCCCCAGAGTCGACGAAATCTACACGGGAAGACGAAGCAAATTCAAATAAAATTCAAATGAACTCTAAATAAAATAATTTTAGTGTAGAGATCTTGATGTTGAATTTATATAAATTTAGAAATTTGAATTGCTCGAATCGGAGTTCAAACGGAGGAGAACGGGCTTCCAGAAGTTTGAAAATCACATAAAATGATAGAATTTCATAAAAGGGGAATCTTCTGGAATCTTCTTTGCTCTGAGATTCTAACATGTACAGCGACGGTGTAGATGATAGCCATGGCCCACATGCTAGAGAGGGTCAGAGAGAAAGAAAGGAATGAAAGAGGACAATGACATGTGGGACCACTTAGTCATTGAGCCAACGCAACAACAGATGACCAATCAGAAAAAGAAGGAGTATACTAGGATATGCTCTCTGATTTTTCAGGAATTCAATTTAAGATAAATGATGACTTTGTGGGCCCCTCTTGCTAGTGAGAGAAATGGAGAGATGAGTGGGGGTGTATGACATGGTGGGGTCTACAAGCAAGTGACTCAAGAAGAAGATGAAAGGAGGAAGAAGAAGGCAATGCACAGCACAGCTTCCAGCCGGCTTGGTTCATAGGGCGGCGCCGGCGAGTGAAGGGGTGGTGGCGGCTGAGAAGGGGTGAAATGGGATCCCTCGAGGATGGGGATCACAATGGTGGCAGCGGCGGCGCCAGAGGATGGCTGGAGGTGGCGAATGGAGGTGGTGGTGGTGGCCGGCAATGGAGAAGAGGGGGAGAGGGGGCTGCTAGGGGAGCTCGGCAAGGGGAGGGAATGGAGGAGGGAGGAGGGGAAGGTTGCCCTTGCTGGCTTCAAAGGGGAGGCGAGGAAGCGGCGCAAGTGGCCAAAGGCGGCACGCGTAAGGGAGAAGCCTGTGGTCGGCAATGGAGGAGAAGGAAGAAGGGGCTTGCTGGCAGTGCTTGGGGGAGCTCGGTTGGGGAGGTGGTGGCTGTGCGAGAAGAGGAGGGGAGGGTGCTACACCCTTTTATAGGAGAAAGAGAGGGGAGCTCGGGGAAAGGCGGTGGTCTTGGCATGGCCAATGACAGGCCCAGCATGGCAGAAAGTGGCATGGGACATGGGGTAGTAGGCGGGGCATGGGGTCTTGGCGGGACATGGGGAGGGTAGAGGTGGCGGGGGGTGGTGAGGATGGGCTGCCCATGGCGTTTGGTGGCAACGGGAAAAAGACAAAAGGCAACGGCCGGGAAGAAGCACAGGAGAAAAAGGGGAGAGAGAGAGAAAAAGAAAAGGAACAAGAAAAGAAATTGAAAAATTCAAAAATTCAAGAAACTTTTATAAAATACTTTGGAACCTAAATATATCAAATAAAATAGTTTTGGATTTTTTGAAGTTTATTTTAGCCATTTAAAATATTTTTCCTTGAAAATTCAATTTAAGCTTTAAATTAAATCGATAAAATTCAAATGATTATTTTTATTTTTAAAGCTTCAAAAGGAATCTGGAAATAGAATAAAATAATTTTTATTTAATTGGAGTTTATTTTACTCATGTTTAAATTATTTTTATTTATGAAATTTCAAATTAAGCTTTAACAAATTAGGAAAAGTCAAATGGTGATTTTTATTTGGAAAACTTGAAAAGACTTGAAAATCAAATAGATTTGATTTGAAATAATTAAAATTACTTATAACTTAAAGTTGGATTTTATTTTTGCACATAACTATTTTTAATTTTTGAAAGACAGAAAAACCTTTTTAAATACCGGAAGATTCAAGGAATTAATTAAGTTTTCCTTTTTAACTTTAAATCCAAGAAAATATCGAAACTCAATAAATTTTATTTTTGACTTTTTAAAACTTAGGAAATCCAAGAAAAGCAATAAAACTCTTTTTAAATTTCAGAAAATCTAATAAAATGATATTTTATTAATTTTAATTTGGTAATAGAACTTTGGGATGTTACAGATGTCGTCTACATCAGGAGTGTGGGAGCATTTCGACATGACAACCAAACAAGACGCACAGGGAAATGAGGTACCATATGCTATTTGCAAAATCGTCGCAATGAACTGTCTGCAAAGTCTACAGGTGGAACGGGGCATTTGCTTAGACATGCTACAAGATGTCGAGCCAAGCAAGGATCGGTGATGAGGCAGACGTAGTTACAGTACAACTTCGATGGTACGGTACATAGCTGGGACTACGATCCTGAGGTAGCCCGTCAATCTCTCTGTCGTTTAATTGCTTATGAGGATTTACAGTTAGGCTTTAGGGAGTCTGCTTCTTTCCAAAATTACATTAGGACTGCACATAATCCTATATTTTCTTCCATTTCTAGACAGACAACAACTAGGGATTTAGTAAAATACTACAATGAACGCCGTAATAAAATAAAGAAACTATTTAGTACGTGCACATTTTTTTTGTGGCCCTGACCTCAAACATATAGAATGATCGGGCTAGGGAGGATTGTCTTAGTGTAGTTGCCCAGACGACTGAGTAATGGAGAAAAGGATTATAGGTTTGAAATTAATTGATGTAGCACACACGGGTGAGAATATTGTGGACTGTATTATCAAAGTCGTGGAAGACTTTGGTCTTACAGACAAAATATTCTCAATTACTTTAGACAATACCACTTCGAACTCTAGGGCCATGGATATTCTTACTGCCGTGTTAAGTACATACGTCGATTCCTTCTTGCTACATCAACGATGCGTTTGTTATATTATTAACCTTACAGTCAAATGTGCTTTGAAGAGGTTGAGTCCGTATATTAAAGCTTTTCGTGATGCAATTTCTTTCTTGAATAATTCTAACGTAAGAATAGCACAATATAAGAAATTCTGTAGGGCGATGGGCGTACGTGCAAGAAAGTTTGATTTGGACATGCCGGTAAGGTGGAACTCTACTTACCTTATGCTTAAGAGTCTTTTACCATACAAGAGCATTTTTTTTGTTTTTATTCAAACGCACTATCAGAGCACTAACTGAAGTATACTATTGACTAAGCAACATTGGTTCGTTGCTGAGAAGATACTGTCTTTTTAGAAATGTTTTATGAGGCCACTGTTGCTTTGTCTGTTGTGTAATATCCAACATCTCATATCATTGTGCATAGTATTTTCAGATTGCTACTCAATTGAAAATGTACAAAAATGACTTAGTTTTACGCGATGTTATTGTTTCCATGAAATCTAAATACCTTAAATATTGGAGAGAAATTCCTTACCTATATGCATTTGTATTTCTTTTAGATCCTAGAGCTAAAGTTGATGCATTTAGTAGTGTACTTGATCTTCTTAGTGAGGCTACAGGGTTAGACTATTTTGCAGAAATTCATTCTCGGTTATACGAGGTGTACCAAAGGTATGAAAATAAGTTCCGGAGAGTCCGCTCGCAACGACCTCCAGTAGCTCCACCTCAAGTAGCAAGACAAATATGTATCACAAGATCTTTGTGGCTCTTCCTCCAGGTCCAGGTCTTCTTCTTCTACACCATAGCTTGCTCAGCCAAGACCCACAAGCCCACAAGGAGCGGAGAACTATCCACCTATCTGGACAGCGATACGGTGGATTTTAACTCAGAAGGCTTCGAAATCTTGCAATGGTGGCAAGTCCATAAGTTAACATATCACATGCTATCCATACTCTTGCACGTGATGTGTTAACTGTTCTTGTCTCAACAGTTTTCTTCGAGTCTGCTTTCGGTCTTTTTGGAAGAATATTGGAAGAGAGAAGAACAAGTCTCACAAGTAAGATGGTGGAGATACTTCTAACTATGAATGACTAAAAACAAGCTGATTCACGAACACAATACTCTGTAAAAAAAATCAGAGTTGTCGGAGGTGTTCAAAAATCTGTACTTAGACAATGACATCGACACGTAGAACAAGGATGCACCATGTATGTAGAGCTATAGGCTGTACTCTTTTTTCTTTACCAAGGTTTTCTCAGCTTGAGTTTTTACTTGGCGAAGGTTTTAACGAGGCAGCCAGTTAGACATTAATAAAGCTCTTTATTACATTTTCAATATGATTGTCTTTTTTTTTTCAATTTCCACATATATTTCTGAATTCTACACATTTTTCTATTTTTTTTATTTTTTTCGACCAAACGGGCTAAATGGTAGGCCTTAGCCCAATGAATAAGCAGAACTCATGCCGGTAAGACGCAACCTGAAACAAATGACGGGCTATGTCTGGGCCGCCACCCCAGCACATGAGCCGACACGACACGACCCATCTAATAGCCGGGCCGAAACGTGCCGTACCGAGATGAGCCATGCCCCATCGTGCCCGTGCCGAGCCGGACCGAGCCACTCGTTTGACTAGCTCTAACAGTTCGCGTGGGTGCAGGAGCAGCGAACATGGAATTTTTTTTATTAATTAGTCATTTTATTAATTTTACTTTAAAGTTAACCCCGACGAAGTTTATTTCCAATTCTGACCCTTTTGGTCACGTAGCGTGACCAAACAACATTGTCACGCCGTAGGATAAGTCCGCTAAATAGCACTTTTTGTCACTTCACTGGTCGTGACATGACCAAACAACACTGTCACGTCACTGGTCGTGACGTGATAAAAGCTTGCCTAGATACGGGTTGGCATGACAGTATTGTTTTATCATGTTACGGGTAGTGGCGTGATCAAAAGGGTCAGAATTAGAAATAAAATTCGCCGCGAGTTAACTTTAAAATAAAATTAAAAAAGTTAATTAATAAAAAAAAATTCGCGAACATATGACCAGACTAGATAGAGCGACAGAGAGCTAAACCCCGCTCCACCTTCCACTCCAATGGCCACCACTCTCCCCGCGCACTCCCACCTCCGCCTCCACCGCCTCCTCCCACTCTCCACCCCCAACCCATCCCGTCGCGGCCGCCTTCGCCTCCTCCCCACCTCCGCTGCCGCTGCCGCCTCGCGCCTCCAGAACCCCTCCACCCACTACCCCATCCTCCCACCCCCCGCCCCCGCTCCCTCCACCTCCCTCCTCGCCGCCGAGGAGGCCTCCCGCGCCGCGCCGCGCCCACCGCTTCCCAGGCTCCGTCGCATCCCCGCGCCCGGACCCCGCCGCCGAGCCCAGCCTCGTCGCCGCGGACGACGCCGTCCTGCGGCGCGCGCTCGAGGTGCGCCGCTCGGTGGCCGCCGAGGCACTCGTGGCCGCTCTCCACGGCGGGAAGGTCGGCGGCTTGACCTACATCAAGAACCTCACGGCCCAGATGGGGGCGTTCGTCGACCGCGTCGTCGTCGGGGCCGCCGCCATGCGGCGCGACCCCGAGCTCGCGCACCAGTCCTTCAACGCGCGCGCGCGGACGTACATTCAGGACTCAGGTGTTGTCGCGCTAGTCAAGTAAAGATCGCAACTTTCCTTTTTTTCCGGTGTTTAATACTTCAGTTTATCTCTGTTCAGTTTGCACAAGAACTACAATAATGCAACTACGAGAAGCATTTGAAATCGTACTAATGCAATTCATGGCATCCTGGCAGATTCCTAAATAGTTGCACAAATACCTAAGTAGTATATTGTATGATGCTTTATGTAGTTTTCTAAATAGCATTGAAATCCTTAAATTGCATACTTCAGGTGGTTCAAGCACAACTCGTTGACATATCCTCAAATTGCGAAAGTAGTTTGCTCATGTTCTGGCGATCTGGAGAAAGTGAGAAGGATGATAAAGTGGCTGAGGTCAATTTACGTGAAAGGAGAATTTTTGGGACGCGTGCTTGCAAAGGGTGAATCCATTTTGAGTCGCAGTTTTGAAGAATTGGAAGGGATTATTGGTTATCTAGAAAGTTGTGGTGTTAGGAGAGATTGGATTGGTTACGTGGTCGGTAGATGTCCACAGCTACTGACTTTGGCCGTGGATGAGTTAGAGACACGAGTGAGATTTTATACAGATATGGGAATGAACGAGAATGACTTTGGTACAATGGTCTACGATTATCCAAAGGTTCTTGGATTTTTCAGCCTAGAAGAGATGAACAGTAAGGTGTTTGCTGTGCTTTATTTGTTTATTTTTTGTGCTATTGTTTTGCTTCACCTTGCTCATTCGGAAGATTGTTTGGCACCTATTTTTTCGGCAATTCATTTGCTGCCTCTTACTACGAAGTATGAGCAAGTAGTGTTCACGAAAAACAATGAGCAAGTAAATGTTAATTTAATCTTCAGATGGTTGAGGATCAACCTGTATCTGGTTCACTAATTAAAAGAAAGAACATTGCATTAAACAAAAGTTACAAAACTGAGGTCACAATCTGCCTCTTTCCCCTTTTGGATATGCATCAAGATGCTCATGGGGTGTTGAGTGCCGTATGAATATAACCCATGTACTTTTGAACTGATGATGGACTAGTCAAAATAACCTTTCTTATACTTCTGGAAGATGTTCTCATAAAGTTAACGAGTAATTTTCAAAATCTTGTTTTCACCTATTGACTTCCAATCTTTTTCTAGTTATTAATCAAATAACATCTGTTTGTTTGTACTGTGTAATCAAAACAAAATCTTTTTTGAAGTTATTAGCATTCTGGGTCACAGGTTCAATATCTGAGAGAGTTTGGTTTGAGCACTGAAGAACTTGGAAAGTTGCTGGCTTTCAAGCCACAGCTCATGGCCTGCAGCATTGAAGAAAGGTGGAAGCCTCTCGTGAAGTACTTGTATCATCTAAACATTTCACGGGATGGTATGAAGCGGATGCTGATGGTCCAACCTACGATCTTCTGTCTTGATTTGGAGACAGTAATTGCACCAAAGGTACTCCCTTAGTCGCTTTGCAATATATTTGCAGGCTTTCACACCAATTGGACACTTCTATGTGTTATTCACAGCAAGATATTATGATTTGTTAACCTGTTCACACAATATATTATGATCTGTTAAACATGTTCTTTAATGGTCAGATAGGACTTACTGTTTATTATTTGTTCAAAATGTACAAATCGGATTTGTAGCTCTGAATGTGATGAGATCTGACCGGTGCAACTCTTCTCACCTCTATCCAATCATTTGTTTTAGGTACAATTTCTACAGGATATTGGTGTGAGGAGTGATGCAGTTGGCAATGTGCTTGTGAAGTTCCCCCCTGCGCTAACTTATAGCCTATACAAGAAAATACGCCCAGTGGTTTGTTCTCATATCACGTTATTAATTTTTCAGTTCTCGATCAATGTTGGCAAGCCTTTTTGGTTTTTTTGGTTTTGTTTCATGCTCTTTTAGAATGCTTTCAGTAGGAGCAGTGTAGGAACAACATAGAAGTGCAGTTAGTCAAATCTTACAAAGCCTCTTTCTAAAGTGCTAAACCTTCGTATAACTGGACCCTTGTATAATGAAACCATTCGACATTATTTGCTCAGCCCATAGTCATAGGGATCGCAGGTCGATGCCACGTCCCACGTACCGGATTTATCGATCCAGGTACGATTCGTGAGACATAGTACATCATTCGTATGTAATTTAGAAGGAAAAGTGGTGTACCACGTCCCGTGACCCCGTTCCTCGACCCGGTCGACGCGGGTCGACCCACGTTCCCGGTGACATTGGTTCAGCCTTCCGGAATTGTCCAACTTTAGACCTAAGTTGCCACAGTAACTGAACATACAGCGGCCAATTACTCGATCAGTTCTCAATATTGTTTCACCGTGATGAGTAAAAAGACACAGGTCGTCAGTTTGAAGTTTGAACATCAACTTTTCAGTTAACTAGTTAAGTATAAAAGGGTGAACCTGCCATGCACCTTGAAGCAAGGATGTATTACTGGATATCAGAAAGGCCAAGTCAGCAGTGAATCAGTGATGAAGTTCATAAATAACAACTGGCCTAGTGCCATTTTTAGAAACACCGGTGGTGATGTTGGATAAACAGGGAACATAGTTCATCCAACTGTATCTGTGTTTGTTCTCAGATTTTTAATTTTACATAATTATGCGCTTTGTTGTACTCCATTTGGCTTATGTATGCAAACCGTAGGTCATATTCCTGTTGACGAAAGCTGGAGTAACACAGGAGGACATCGGAAAGGTTATTGCCTTGGATCCACAGCTCTTGGGCTGTAGTATTGTGCACAAGCTAGAAGTTAGCGTCAAGTACTTCCGGTCATTGGGCATCTACCACTTCGTGCTTGGTCAGATGGTTGCTGACTTCCCGACGCTGCTCAGATATAACGTGGATGTTCTAAGGCCAAAATACCAGTACCTGAGGCGTGTCATGGTGCGGCCACTGAAAGATCTTATTGAGTTCCCCCGGTAAGCCCAAAGCTCTCTTTTTTTTATTTTCTAGAATGAAGAGGAGATCCCTAATGCTTGTCACTCTTGTCACTCTCTCACCTTTGTGCATTGCTGTTCCATGGTTCTCAGGTTTTTCAGTTACTCCTTGGAGAACAGAATAGAACCCCGGCATCAAACTTTGGTGGCGAATAGGATCAACATGAAGCTGCGTTACATGCTGACCGGATCCGACGAAGAGTTTGCGCAGAGGGTGCAAGAGGCCATCGAGAGGAGAGCGAGATTTGAAGCTGGAAATGCTATTCCGGAGACACCAGATGCTCCGGAGACCTCCGACGGAGCAGAAGCTACGACAGCAGCAGCATGTCTGAACAGCAGGGAGGTAGAACTTTAGTGCTTCTGTAAAGCAAAAGAAGCGGCATGCCTCCTTGCCGTGTACATATTTGTGGGGAAAAAAGAAACTAGAGCTATTAATCTAGCGTGTACATATTTGTGGGGAAAAAAGAAACTAGAGCTATTAATCTAGATTGTAGATGAGATTTGAGAACTCACACAGATGCAACTATGCAAGCAATTAAATCAAGAACTGGGCACATACGCAGGCACGACGTATATACATACATACATGAAGGATGGCAGAACTAAGATGCAAAACTCTGCACAAACACACAAGATACCACCATCTGAAGAAAAACAACCATTCGCCAAGCGGCATGCAGACACGCACGACATGGCTTTGCTTAGGCCTTACGAGGTGGTGCGAGGAACGGCATTGGCACGTTGGGTATGGACGGCATCGGCGGCAGCGTCACCTTGGGGATGGAAGGGACCGACGGCGGCGGCTTTGGCACGGCCGGTACGACGACGGTAGGAACAGGCGGCAACGCGGCGCTCGGCACGGTGGGCAGTGCAGGCATTGGCGGCATGCCGACGGCAGGCATAGGTGGCACGGCCACCGCCGGCACCGATGGCATGGTGACCGCTGGCACGGTTGGCACCATTGGCTTCGGCATAGCCGGAATACCCGGGACGGCAGCCGGTGCTGCGGCAGGCGCCGTGGCCTCGGTTATGTCGGCGGCAAGCCGGCGCGCCGCATGGCAAGTGCTGCTGCCCAGGAGCACGAGGGCAACTGTAAGGGCCATCGAGGTGGAAGCCATTGGTGGACTTGGTTTCTGAGCAAGAGAGAGCTGGTTAAGAACTTGCAGTGCTAATTTTACTAGTTCGTAAGTTGGCCAATGGTCGAATTTTTTTTTTAAATAATATTTTTTTAAAAGAAAATTACAAAAATATATAATCACCCCCCAAAAATTACAGAATTGTGTTCACATGCGCGATTGAAATGGCGGCAGAACCTATCGCATTCAATGGCGATAGGTGCCCTCACCGCCGCAATCGCCGGTTCAACTACCTATCGCCATTTCAAATGGCGACAGTATGCCATGTATAAAATCCCGAAAAATTCCTTCCAAACCTCATTTGAATTCCAGAAAAAAAACAAAATCGAGAGGGAGAGGAAGAGAAAGAAAGATAGCGAAGCTCTGCTCGTTCGTCGCGGAGGAGATAGATTGAGAGAGCAGTGCCATCTTGTAGACCGGCCATCTTGCGGTATATTTTTCTTGCAATGTTGTATATTATGTCAAATTATGTAGAAATAACGACATAGAATTAAGTAGAGTAACGACATAGAATTAAGTAGATTAGCGACTAGAATTAAGTAGAATAGCGACATAGAATCAAGTAGAATAGCGAGTAGAATTAAGTAGAATAGCGACATAGAATTAAGTAGATTAGCGACTAGAATGAGGTAGAACATCGACATAGAATCAAGTAGAATAACGACTAGAATGAAGTAGAATAGCAACATAGAATTAAGTACAATAGCGACTGTCGACGATCGAATCGCCGATCTTACGAAAATAAACGAGGAAAATGACGTGGAATATCCTGGAATGGAATGGGGTCGCTCTTTATTGATATGAACTGGATTTACAAGATGTGGCTAAGTACTACCTGAATTACCTTGAATGGAGGAATGTAGCAAGACAATCGGACTTAGAATATGAGTCTAAAGTGATTATCTAGCTTCTAATTCCACCGCTTAGGCTTCGTGTATATCTTTGCCTTGGCCTTGTTTTGTGTGTCGCCTATCGTCTCCCTCTTGTCTCTTGTGCTTCACCTTTAAATAACTTCGAAGAGGTGGTAGTTACTCTGGAGAAGACGTCCTGGTGAAGCGTTACGACCGGTCGGAGCGGTAGAAAGTTAGCAATGTGCTAACTTCCTTGCGATTGCTTGTGAAAAGCTTAACCGTAGGGTGGTTAATAGTCGATGTCTCGGGGTTGTACCATCGCATGGTTTGGAACGTATAACACGTGTTCCATTCATCATACGATAAGAAATACCGATTCATTAATTTTACGGCGGTTATCGGTGAGGATTAGGCACAAAGCCTCATCAGGCCGAGGTACCCATAAGTAACCTCGGAATACTAACGACCGGGGAGGTCGTCGGTCTTAGGGTTACGACCATGAAGACGTATGGTCTTTTATTATATATTAAAATAATACATAGATGTTTTAATCCTCGTCGGCTAGCCCCGAACTTTAAATGAACTAGTCGTGTATATACCTTTTCCCGATGAAATCGTATCGGCGAACCCATTTAATGTCGTGGTATCTGAAGTGGTCTGCATGTTCATTTTAAAGTTGAGAACTTGCCTTGGGAAACAAAGAGTTCCTCTGTCGTTTGAACAAAAAAAGCTTTTTGTCGGTTGGACTTTGTAGAAATCCTTGAAAGTATCGGAAGGTTATAAGATCTCCTCTTCTTTGGGCTCTTAGAATTTTTATGCTTCCGAATCCCTTCGATCCCCTTTAGCTTCTCGCCAAGAAATCCTCCGAGACTTTTCTGTTCTTGAGCCACAAAGTCTCCAACTTTTGCTACTCATTCTTGAGGATTTTAGCCATGTCGGAGCAGATTACAAAGTGGTTGCCTTGAATTGGGCAAGAAAAAACTCGAGGCCTTGAAGAAGATGGGAATGCTCCCAGATAGGAATCGATTAATTGGAGACCGCGACCGGAGAGCATTTTTCGAGCCGTGAAGATGGCGAAATCCTGTTTTCTTGCCTACATCGAATGTGGGCCGAGACTCTGCAGACACAAATTCCTCCTCCGCGTTCTTGAACATTACGGGGTGGAATTGGTGAATTATTAAATTCGATCGCAAATATTAGTATTTTCGCATATTTGTGAGAGGCATACACGGAATACAACCGAACTTGAAGCTCTTTAGTTATTTCTACCGCATGGTGATGGGAAAATCTGCGGCAAAATCTGAGGCGCTCTGGGGAATGCACATTGCGTCTTCATGACGGAAGGCCGATGAGTACATCTTCATGTCTGTGAAATCTTCGTGGTCGTCATGGAAAAATCTTGGTTTTACATGACGGTTCTGAAGACGATGGCCTCTACTTGGCGAACTAGAGCAAGTGAAAACTCCAAGTGGAAGGAAACCGTAAAGAAGACGAGGATAGTCAAGAGATGGGCGGATGCCATCTATGACTTGCGAGTCGAGGGCCGACTTCGTGGCATGTGGTGAAGGATTTCACCTTTCGTCGATTAGCCCATTGAAGCTCCTGACTCATTCCTGCTCTGGTGCCTTGATCGTGATGAAGCTACCTCGTAAGGTGGTAAGTCTTTGAGATAAATTCGATCGGTATTTTGATTTGATTAATGTATTACCTTAAAATCTGTCTATTCTTCATACATTAAAGCTCTTTCCCCGGGAAATTAGAGAACGAGTCGATGATCTCGTGCGGGGAGCACGGAGAAAAGGTTGAATGCCCCAAGATCTTAGCCGTAACTCCTATTGAAGGGAGACTGGCAAGGCTTAAGGTAATTTAATCAAAAATTCCTTTTACCATGTGTATACATATATTCCGACCAGATTTCCAATCGTGCTCTACTTTTGCAGTCGGTCGGATTGCGAATCATACAATCTGGTGAGGATCAACGTCCCACCTTAGTTCCGACCGAGTCGTGCCCTGAGGCACTTGAAGGAGATGAATCCCTCGAGGTAATAGAACATTTCGGAATCATATATGTACGAATTTTTTAGATAAAAGGATTTCTTCACCCAATCAAATTTATTCTTTGATTTAGGTGGATAAGCCTGAGGGCCCGCAGAATGTAACTGCGGAGGCTGTAGACTCCAGAGTGGTCGTGCACGACCTTACGGTTGTTACTGAAACAACTGATCTGGAGATTGATGAAACCACTCCCTCCGACCAGATAGTCAGGAATGCGGTCCTTGATGAACTGGTCGAGGACATAGCCCGAGCATCTTGTTGGAGGATGTGAGGTTCAACAAACCTTGCCGGTCCGAACCGGCAAGATTGGAGGAGAAGAAAAGGAAGGCTAAGCGCACAGATTTCTCTCTTGCGCGTTTCAGAGTCAAATCCCGGAGATTAACAAGGTATGTACAAATGAAAGTGGTCGTATAAGTATGTACCTCTAATAATTCCTTGATGATTTGATACTTTGAACTTCCCATCTTCGGTTTGCATAGGTCTTCTGGTGTTCCGGTCGTTTCAGGCTGTGTTCTTCTGAGGACTGCACTGTGGAAGTTCAGGCAGAGCACTTCTCAAGACAAAGTTCCTGAGGAAGTAGTGGTCGAAGAAGCCCCCGAGCAGGTGACAAGGGCAACGGTTGAGTTGGATCCTTTGGTGATTGAAACCCTTCGTGGAGGTAGATGCCTCGAGAGGTCTCAACGAGTTCCGATCATCGCGATAACCCTTCCCAACCTAACAAGTTCCTTTTCGTCCCGATTCATCGAGGATAAGGAGCTTGATGAGGCGTGGCGAAAGTATCGGATACTCGGCTCAAGATGCACCTCGATTTGATTTTTGCGGTTATAATGACCGAGCAATTCGAAGTATTCTCGACCGATTACATAACTCTTTTTACAAAGTTTATAAGAAACTTAAGAAAGAGAATGCTAATTGTGTAGCATTTGGTCGAGAACTTTCTTTGTGATCGGAGGATGACCCAATGAGTTAAGGACTTGGAGCAAAAGCACTCGAGTTGGAAAGTAAGAACTTTTCCTTTTAAACTTCGTTTCTTCTTCAATACTTTGCTCCTCTACAATTATTCTCCTTTATCGCATTCGATAGATCCGGAGAAAATAAAAGAGGAGGTTGTGGTGAAAGCCAAGACGACTTTTCTTGAAGAAGAAATAAAAGCTAAGGACCGATCATTTCTTTGAAGCAAGTTCACTAAGGACCTGTTGATCGTTGAAACAACGACCAAATATGAAACACTTAGCAAAACAAATGAAGGTAATATGTCGTAAGCTTGATTTTTCCTTCACTTATGCTTGTGTTCATTAAGCGATTTGTTTTTGCAGAGCAAGCGCAAATCTTGAGCAGTAAAGAAAACGAAATTTGAGCGAGATAAGGAGGCTCTTGCTCAAAATATTGATGAAAAGATTCATGCTTTGAACAAGATGATCTTTGATATGGGATCGGGATCAAGCTTGCCTTCCTTAGGAGATCCAATAGAAAAATGAACTATTTGGGTCAACTTCTAGAGGACCTTAAAGTTACGCTCAAAACTACTCGGACGAATTATGCCTGTGCCCTAAAAAGTGTTGCAAGTGGAGTTAGTTTTGCTTTGGCAAACCGAAAGCTTCCGACCCTCCATTGATCTCCAAGTGTTAAAGATGACTTCAATCGCCCACTGAGGAGGCGACCAAGTTCATGGAAGAACTCGGGCCACTCGGAGATATAGTTGTAGAGGAGATGGAGGTCGAATCTCCGACAAGCGATGAGTTAGGCGGGAATATTTCTTAGAGTAGGTTCTGCAAGTGTAAAAATATTTGAATATCTATGAAAACTTACCTTTTATGTCATTGACAAAGCTTTTGTTTATCTGTTTGACTTTTTAAAATTCTCGTATATTTCCTAGCCCCCGACTGCTTGATAGTAGAAGAACGTTACTGTACAAGCAGTGAGCCAAGAAAGAGAATAAAAAAGAGATCATAACCATGTATGTGAGTTTTTGAAGGTATGTTTGGGCATGTAAGACAAAAGCGATCGTTAAAGATTAGGAAATCAAATGTGGTCGGGACAACAGATGATTTCGACTAGTTATAGATCTTTGTTTGTCATAATGGAAATACCAATCAAAAACACTATATATGGTCGAAAAAAGACTTTGTCAAACTTGACATAAGAAGAAATGCAAATATGTATGCAACAAATTATAAGTGAACTTTGTTTATATCTATTGTCCCATAATCTGGTGAACTAATGCTAAGACACGAAGGCATCGACACATTTCTTGAAAGCGTGTTCAAATTACAGATCCGATCGGTAGCGAGGATCGTAAGAAAAGAACCGTCGCTAGGAAGTTCCCAGCGATTAGGCGACCACGTCGTAAAAAGGAGAGACTTCGACTAGGAGGCTTTCCGTGTCCCACCGATAACTGCACAAGAATAGACCGAATCTTAAAATAATGAAGCATAATCTTCAGAATCGTAAGCATATCATTCATGAGATAGTTAGTTGTGTGGCGCTCTGATTACTCATTTTCTTTGAGAAAAGAGTGTAGTCGCGCGTGGGAATCATTTGAAGAAAAATGCTCACGACTAGGACCATAGAGTATCAGAGATCCTTAAAAGGATATCGGAGAGAAAAATGTCTTCTCCGACCAGACTAACAATAATAAACGACTGTAATGTAGGTGTATATATATAAGCAAGGTTGCACTTCTTAATTAATTAATGAATTTAATGAAATTGAAATTGAAAGAAATGAAAGAATGAAAATTAAACATAGAACTTACGCAATTGATCGATGTTCCAAGAATTTGACAAAATTTGCCCATCAGACATAGCCAGTCGTAACGGAACTGGGTCGGGTTATTCGACCACAGTGTAAGGACCTTCCCATTTAGGAGAAAGTTTATTGCGATTTGTTTGGCTCAATTTTTTTCGAGAACCAGATCACCTCTGACAAGGTCTGCGAGGTCGCACCTTACGACTATGGTACCTTCGCATGGCTTGTTGGTAGACTAGCGATCGTATAAGGGCTTGGTTTAAATCGTTCTTCAAGGAAATCGGCGTCGTCGAAGTCGTCGTTCATTCGATCATTTTCGTCAAAACGATCGATTCGGCGAGCCAATTTTGAGTTACGGAGGAAGCATGGCTTCAAAGACCATAAACCAAAAAGAATGGAGTTTCACGGTCGCATACGATGGTCGTGGGTTCGAACGCCCATAACACGAGAGGAAGTTCTTTAACCCAAGCGCTGACCGTTTGATTAAGCGGTCGAATACTCGGCGTTTGATCCCTCGCATAAGGATACCATTAGCCGCTCAAGCGCTCCGTTGCTCTGCGGATATTATGAAGCAAAATGAACTTTGACTCAAGTTCATCGCAAATTCTGGAATTGACCTTTGGAGAATCGGGAACCATTATGCGTGATGATCTGTTGGGTACACCAAATCGCGTGATCACATTTTTCAGAGAAATCTCTTAGCGGCCTCGGTTGTTATTTTAACGATCGCTCGGCTTCAATCCATTTTGTAAACGTGTCAATCATGACGAAAAATTGAAGCCCCGGTGCTCTTAGGAAAGGTCCCGAATATCCAAATTCCCAGGTTGCAAAAGGCCAAGAAAGAGGAATTGTTTGTAAGGCTTGTCTTTGGTGGTGTACTTATCGGCTATAAACCGACATTGTACACACTTCATCACAAGCTCTTTTGCATCATGAAGGCGATTGGCGATAATAGCCTTCTTTAAGGCTTTACCGACCGTGGTTACTCAGGAATGGTGTGCTCCACAGACACCTTCATGGATTTCGGTTAGCAATCTAATGCCATCCGTTTGAGATATGCATCTCATCAACACTCCATGAGATCCTCGTTTATACAAGGTACTTTCGATTAGAGTGTATGATTTGGCTTTTCGTGCTATACGATCAGCCTCTACATCATCTTCTGGAATTGTGTCATGCTGAAGATAATTGTAGATCGATGTCATCCAGTCTCTACCTTGATCGTGATAAATACCAACCGTCAACGACACATGGAGCATCCATGTTCCTTGATTAGTTTGTTCAACTTGCAAAGAATCATGTATGTTCTCGGAAGGCTCAACTACCGAGGGTGAATTGAGTTGCTCGAGAAAAACTCCAAGGGACTCGGTCGACCTCGTGGAGGTCATCCGTGCCAACCGGTCTACCGAAAGTTTTCCTTTCTAGGAATATGTTGGATCTGAAAACCGAAGAAGTGCTTTTCGAGTTTTCGTACTTCGCCAGATAAGATGACATCTTGGTACTAGAGCATTGATACTCTTTCCCCACTTGATTCGCTACTAGTTGAGAATCGCCTTTCACTAATGTCTGCGAATCCGAGCGAGCGAGTGCTCGAGTCTGCCAAGATAAACCTTCATATTCGCCACATTATTGGTGGCGAAAAAATTCTTGGATGGCGTACTTGATGTGTTCGCCATGAGGGATATCAAGACCACTCCACCCCGATCCTTGTAACATCAAGGAACCGAAATACATTGTCCACTCGTCGTGGTGTTCATACTCGGGTCCTTGGGTGGGTTCGGGGTTTGTCCATTCGAAGAATGAATTACGCTATTGCACAGGACTTTATTGTCGTTAAGTGAAATGAAATGGAGATCGAACGCCCTAGCTCGACCGCCTATTTGGCTATTAAATCCGATGATTCCTGTTTCCAAGGACTTGACCAAGGGATATCCGGTGAGGTACGACCACTTTGTGGGCACGAAAGTAGTGCCTTAGCTTCCTTGAAGACATAAGGAGGCCATAGAGCAACTTTTGTACCTATGGGTATCTTTCCTTTGGTCCATGTAAGACTTCGCCTACGTAATAGGTAGGTCGTTGGATATTATCCTTTCTACAACCAAGACACCGCTAATCGTGGTGGTGTTGCTGCCACGTAAATTAGCAATGTTTCTCCGGTCTCGGAGAAACTAAAACCGGGTACTTGTAAGGTACTTTTAAGTTCCTCAAAGGCATCGTTTGCCTCTTTAGTCCACTCAAAACTCCTATGTTTCGAAGAAGTTTAAAGAAAGGTAATCTTTTTCCCTAACCTTGTTGTGAAAGCGACTTAACGCCGCCATCTGACCGGTTAGTTTTGGACTTCCTTCTTCGTGGTGAGGGCGCATCTGCTCGATGGCGCAATTTTTGCTAGATTTGCTTCAATACCTCTAGCGAAACTAGGAAACCGAAGCGGTTTTCAAACAGAAACTCGAACACACACTTTTAGGATTTAACTTGAGGTTATGTCTTCTCAAGTTGTTAAAGGTTTCTTGTAAGTCGAGAATGTGGTCTTGGCGTTGGTGGTCTTTACGACGGATCGTCAACATAAGCTTCTAGATTCCGACCGATTTGTGGACTAAAAGTTTTTGCATCAACCTTTGAAAAGTTGCACCAAATTTTTGAGACCAAATGGCATCTTAATATAACATAAGTACCATATGGGGTGATGAAGGAAGTTTTCTCCTCATCTTCTTTACACATACTAATCTGGTGGTACCACGAATACGCATCTAAAAACTTAGTAACTCGCACCTTAGTAGAGTCTACTAGTTGATCAATGCGGGGGGGAAAGTCATCCTTCGGACAAGCTTTATTAAGATCTGTAAAAGTCGATACACATTCGCCATTTCCCATTATTTTTCCTAACCATTACAGATTAGCAAGCCACCGTGGGTGGTCGACTTCACGAATAAATCCCGCTGGAGAAGCTTGTCAATCTCCGATGGATTGCTTCCTTCCGATCGGGTGCAAAACGTCGTAGTTTACGCTTGATCGGTTTTTATCGGTGGAGAGCAAGCACGTGCTCGATCACCTCCGGGTAACTCCAGCATATCGGACGCTTGCCAAGCAAACACGTCTTGATTTGTTCGGAGGAAGGAGACGGCGACTCTTCCTATTTAGGGTCGAGTCTTGCCCCACCGTAATCTTGCGGCGGTTGGATCTGGTTGTCTGACCCATGTGACGACTTGACGCCGTCCGGGAAGCGCTTTTGTCGAGTAGTACCTCCTTGGTGCAGTCGGATGGTTTGGGCGTCATCTTTGGCTTCGAGTGCTTGACCTGCATGGGAGACGGATTAACCTCTCTGGTCGGAAGTTCATCAACCAGTGCAAAGGATTTCCGATCGCATACGTAAGCCATTTTCTGATCTCCTCGAATTGTGATGACTCCCTTCGGCCCCGGCATTTTCAAACTTTGATAACCGTAATGCGTGGCTATCAAGAATTTTGCTAATGCTGGTCGACCGAGGATTCCGTTGTATGCGGATTCGAAGTTTACTACATCAAACGGGATCTTCTCTGTTCGGAAATTGTTAGGTTTTCCAAACGTCACCGGTAAGGAAACTTGTCCTATCGGTTTAGCGGTAGAACCCGGAACTATGCTATGAAAAGCATATTTCACAGGTTTCACCTTTGACATGGGGACCTGCATTTCTTCTAAAGCTCCTACAAATAATATATTCAAGGAACTACCCCCATCCACTAAGACCCGATTAACCCGACAATTATTAATAGTTGGTTCAACGACGATGGGGAACCTACCCGGTCGAGTCGATGGGATGGTGCAGTCGTCTTTGCTGAAGGAAATTGCGGTGTCCGACCACTTCGAGTGCTTGATTACAGTTGGAGATTCGACGAGGTTGACCTCCCGACTCCATGGCCTTTAGATGACGTCTGGACTCGTATGAAGAAGATCCTCCAAAAATCATGTTGATGTGTGTTGGGGATCCCGGTACTCCATCTCCTCGTCGCCATCCTTGTCCTTTTGGAGCTCGTTTCTCCATGTTCTGTATTCTTGAAATGGTCCTTTACCCGCATAATAATCCTCTAGTTTCTTCGCGCCACCACGACAGTCTTGAGATCATGCCACTCGTCACGGTGAAGTGGACACCACTTCTTATTAAATGCAGAATCCTTCGGTCGGAACTTTTGCTTTGCTTCGACCAAGCATAGTCCTTCTTGCCCTTCTGATCTTATGCAGGCAGCGAGAGGACTTCTTTGTCGTCGGTCTGCGGTTCTTTTTCTTCTTGAGAGACTTCTTGTTCTTTTTCTCTGTTTGTCGGGCCAAATTTGGGGAATCTTGTCTTCCGATCGATGGCTTCACACCACTCGATTGCTTCACTAGCGATGGCATATTTGTCCGCCATATCAAAAAGCTCAGCGGTTGTTCTTGGAGGGTTCATTGCTATGTCCTCCGTAAACCGCCGATTCCTTAGACTGCTTTTAAAAGCTTTGAATAACAGAGGACTCTGCGACTTGGGTATAGAGTTACTGAACTGGTGAACCTCTTGATATATTGGCGTAAAGTCTCATCGGATCCTGCGGATTACGTGGAGATCGTCCTCCTTCGTATGCGGTCGTCGTACCTCGAAGTTGGCAATCGAAGATCACGAGTTATTCCCAAGTATATATGGATCCGGCCAGTAAGTTTAACAACCACGGCCAAGGCGGACCCTTCGAGCACGGTGGGTAAATAGTTGGCCATTACATTCTCATCGCCACCAAAGAGTTCGATAGCGGTGGTATATATTTGGAGAAATTCCAATGGGTTTTGAGTTCCATTGAATTTGTCCAAGTTGGCGATCGGGCAATCGGCTAGGCTAACGCACGCCTTGGAGCCCAGCAGAGAAGGCTCGACAACTGTGATTGATTCATGGCGTCTTCTCCGGAAGGTGCGGATTATGTCGGCCGGAGACCGATCCCTAAGATTGGAACGCTGGAACTCCGGTGTCGATCCGGTCGTGGACATTGATATGATGTCCACGATCGCCCACTTGGTTCAAATGATGTCGGAGATCGTTAGGTCCTAGTGGTGGTTCTTCTCGACGCAGCCTGGGGGGAATATCCTCTTGAAATAGCCTTCTCCTCGTGACTCCTTGGTCGAATCGCCGAGGAGGTCTTGGTATCGATCGCTCTCTCGGTATGACCGTCTTTGTCCCCTCTTGAGGAGGAGCGTTGGGGCGAAGTCCTATTCGACTTCTGAACCCCTCTGTTCTCGATCGCTTCCGTTATTTGCATGGTCTGTTGGAGAATTTCGGATACCTGACCTACGAGTTGTACAAAACTAGGCGTTCCTGCTAGAGCAGGATCGGAATTATTTAACATGTTTTGAATACGTCGCAAGTTTTGTACAGTTACCGAAGGTCTCAGGTGGTTCATACTGGTCGTAGGTGTACGCCTGTCTGAACCTTCCCCTGACCTTCGGATTTGTTCGGTCCTGTCAGTCACTCTGGGTGGGCGATGCGAGCGAGTTAAGCGATTGACGTCGATTAGTTCCGTTGCCTCCGGAAGTTGGTGCTTGACGGCCGGATCATCTCTAACAACACGTGATGGCGTGGTAGAGTGTAGGACCGTGCGGGGCATCTTGATCTTCATCTCCGATCGCGTTGACCTCGTGCTTCCAAAGATTGATCTTCCGATGAGCTTCCATCATAACTAATGGAGAGCTTGTCGGTAACCGCGAATCTTCCACGATGGAGATCGGTCGGAGATGAGCACTTCTGAGGTCTTCTCGGCTGATCCGACGAACCGCCGATCGTATCTTTGAGTGTGATCATCCCCACATGGCCTCGACCGGTGGAGGTTTCATCGACACCGTTACGGTGTGACGGTTGACTCTGGAATTGCCGAAGCGAAGGAGAGTATCTTTCACCATGATTTCATCAATGGTATAGAGTTTTCGGGTGATGGAGCTGAAATTTCTTCACTGTTTAGCGGTCGAGAAGACCGGCTTGAAGAGATCCTCCGGCATTCGAATCGGTCGAGCGGCGGTTCTCTGGTTGCGCCACCGGTAGTGGCGGCGCATCTTCATCCATCCGTCGACCTCGCTAATGTCGGCGACGTGCGGCCGGCGGAGGAGGATGAGAGGATGACTGCCATTTTCTTCCATGGCGCGGATACATCCTTCCATGTCGATGTTGGCGTAGTCCGCCAAATCGAACCGATTTTCCTCATCCCAAACTCGGGCATAGTCGCATGAGCGATTGCGAGTTTTTGGGCGAGATTTTCTTGAGCGAAAAAGAAGAAATTTTCTTGAAACTTCGCCTTCTTCCCCACTGAACGGCGCCATTGTCGACGATCGAATCGCCAATCTTACGAAAATAAGCGAGGAAAATGGCGTGGAATATCACGGAATGGAATGGGGTCGCTCTTTATTGATATGAACTGGATTTACAAGATGTGGCTAAGTACTACCTGAATTACACTTGAATGGAGGAATGTAGCAAGCAATCGGACTTAGAATATGAGTCTAAGGTGATTATCTAACTTCTAATTCCACCGCTTAGGCTTCGTGTATATCTTTGCCTTGGCCTTGTTTTGTGTGTAGCCTATCGTCTCCCTCTTGTCTCTTGTGCTTCACCTTTAAATAACTTCCAAGAGGTGGCGATTACTCCTAGAGAAGACGTCCTCGGTGAAGCGTTACGACCGGTTTGAACGGTAGAGAAGTTAGCAATGTGCTAACTTCTTTGCGGTTGCTTGTGAAAAGCTTAACCGTAGGGTGGTTAATAGTCGATGTCTCGAGGTTGTACCATCGCATGGTTTGGAGCGATAACACGTGTTCCATTCATCATACGATAAGAAATACCGATTCATAATTTTACGGCGGTTATACGGTGGGATTAGGCACAAAGCCTCATCCCACCGAGGTACCCATAAGTAACCTCTGAATACTAACGACCGGGGAGGTCGTCGGTCTTAGGGTTACGACCATGAAGACGTATAGTCTTTTATTATATATTAAAATAATACATAGATGTTTTAATCTCGTCAAATCGACATAGAATCAAGTAGAATAGAAGTTATGTAGAATAGCGACATAGAATGAAGTCAAATAGCGGCGTAGTGTAGTTAAATCAGTATATTATTTGAGATGTGTATAGTGTAGTTTATCGTACATGTTTCAGTACTTTTTACAATGTATGCACTTAATTTGTAGATATGGCGGACGGAGGTCAAGATGAGTTGCTTGACCCGTGATTGACGCACATCACCGTAGCCGTCTTAGTACCGTGCTCCCCGAGCATGGTGAGGCGCCGATTGAGCTTGGCGCATTTCGGTTGCGCACGCCTATGAGGGCATGGAGGCTGCACGCAGACTGGATTCCGAGGTACGTATAGTTTTAATACACTCAATCGCGGTATGACTACTTTGCGTGCATTAACGTTTATTCTTAATCGTTTTGACGCAGGTTGAGAGCGGCAGGCCTCCTTGCACTAGCGAGGATGGTGGAGGCGACTTTTGAGGATGATCAGGACCGTGGTGGTGGTCGTACGTCTAGGCGTTTTCCATCGACCGGCGCTGGCAGCAGCGTTGGTTGACCGCCGGAGGCGAGACGCTACGTTCCACCTTCCGTGCGGGGAGATAGCGCCAACGCGGGGACGTGAGCTTCTGCTCGGGTTGCCGATTTATGTTTCCAACTTGTTCATTACTTGTGCGAGCGGATCTACACCGGAGATTCTCGAGGTAGCAACCACCGTCGCGGCAGAGGACGCGAGGGAGACGAGAGGGCTTGTGCGGCGCATCATCGACGCAGCCGAGACGAGGCGTCCGGATTGCGACTTATCGCTGCACCGAGGGACTCGGTGGACCGACCGATCTTGAGGGCGAGGTCACCTCGGGGCGAGGGTCACCACGGGGCGAGGACGAGGTGGTTCACGTCCACGAGCTCTGCCCGGGCGTGGCGGGCGTGTCATCGTGGCACCATGGTGGGAGCGGCCGACGGGGCTCATCGGGAACGATTCGTGCCACGGTATGACCACCTTGCTTGCTTGCGAAATATAATGCTTCTTTCTTTGAGCGCCGGTAGTTACTAACGGCAATCTTCTCTATCAGTCTGAGCTCCACCATCACGTGGGGCGGGGATTCTGTGAGTCGTCGGCGCATGTCTCCGGACGCAGTATGACCGCCTTGGGATGATTACGTTTCTTTTTCGTGTTTTTCGCATGATTACGTTTGTAACATACTACTTCACAGGAACGCCTTGGGAGGAAGGTTCATTTCCGGACGACGAGGCAAACCTATCGGTACCCCTCGATTACTTCTTCGATGACCTGCGTGACGCCTCGTTGAACTTAGAGGCTTCTCAGCTGCTGCAAAGTGCTCCGCCACCGACCCAAACGACACAGGAGGAGGAGGCCCTCATGACACCACCTCGGACTACTCGTCTCGGTCGGCCACTCATCCCTTTGAGCCTCTCACATACTCGGACCGTCGCGGCGAGACCGAGGCGACACGGGGAGTGTGCCCCAAGAGGGGCCGCCAGTAGATATTTGGTCCTTCAAATATCAGTCATACCATGTAAATATTAATATGTGAACAACTCTTATTATGCTAGTCTTATGTTTCCAAATCTCTTTTTAGTAGCATGTTTGTTCGGTTCCACAATCTATCAACGTATATCACAACATCATTTTACTGGTTCGAGACTTAGGTAGCGCGAGGCATCATCGTAATATCACTTAGCTTCCTACTTACGAATAATTAATATCTCAAACGTCCTCGTAAAATTCTCTGAAATTCACTTGCACTAGAACAACATACGATCATTATAAATTGTTATTGCGAGATTAATAGATTTTGTACCGTTAAAATTTATAAAAATCATAAGTATGTAAAGTGGACTTGCAAATTAGGGATGAAGAGGAACACATCCGCCATTTCAATCTGGCGATAGGTAGTTAACCCGGCGATCTAATGCGGTGAGGGCACCTATCGCCGATTGAAATGGCGATAGGTTCTGTCGCCATTTCAATGGCGGCGAGAACACAATTCTGTAATTTTTAGGCGATTATATATTTTTGTAATTTTCTTTTAAAAAAATATTATTTAAAAAAAATTCGCCAATGGTCATCACTTCACCTTGGCATTGGCTGTTGACCCTCCGAACCATCGCAAGATACAACTGGTAATTTGTTTAAGGGTTTAGTGATGGAGAGATGCGGCGAGGTGGATCCACGTTACATTGTTCTTCTAGGGTTAGCTCACCACCTTGCCCAAGCTTATTTTGCATGGTACAAGACAGACATCTGATTGTTGCTTGCCTAGTTCTCTCCATAATCATGGGTTGTAAATTTTAGAGGGGGAATCCGATGTCTTGAATCGGCCTAAGTCTCAACAGATTGGGATTTAAGACGGTCAGAACAACAGGGAACAATCCAAGATTGTGTTCCTCCATGTTATTTGACATCACTACCACTCCATCAGTACGTGCACCAGATCAAAATTTCAGGTATAGCATTAACAACTCATTCAAAATTCCATTTACACGAAAGTCACCAGAAAGGGGCCAGTTAGGCATTAGCATGTGTTTTGGTTCTTTATTTCTCGCGAATTACACAAAATACACAGCGAAAAAGTGATGGAATACAGGTCGCGGTCCCAGCTAGGAATGCCCATCCCCTGCTTTATTAACACCTTATATGGAATTACTGAGCTGCGAGGACCGAATCAATAGACGCGTGCTTTTGGTGGGAATGACTCAACTTCATCGTCTAATGTGTTCAGATGGACTGGCCTGTATGCCAGTCGTACCTTCTCATTCTCCCAGTACCTGTATAACAAATGACATCAGGAATTCAGGATCAGATTGTTAAATGGTGACAGCATCATGCAAGATTATACTACCATTTGATGCATGTCATATGTCGCCGGTCATTGATAAATATGTTTTACATTCATTCATTTACACGCTATTATAATTTGTCTCAACAATTTACTTCGATGTTGTGATAATACGTCTAAGGCTGCAACCCACATCAACACCACAGAATTGTTTGATATTATTTCAGGAAGCTTAATGAACAGAAGATATTTACCCCAGTGAGTGCTTCATCCAATGCTCGTCGTCTCTTTTCTGTAAGCAAAGAGGAAAAACAATTGTCATTATCATAGAACCATGTGGCTGCAAGGAAGATTGAGAGTAAGAAAGACGAGATGTAGCAAACCGTGAAATCTTCGCGAGCATGAGCTCCTCTGCTTTCCTTCCGAGCCTCTGCTGAATGCATAGTTATGCATGCATTTATCAACAGATTTTCCAACTCTATGGTCTCTATCAAGTCTGAATTCCTGCAGAAACAAATGATGAAAATGGGTAATAATTCAATATTACGAGTCAAATAAGCTGATGCAGTCCTTATGAGGAAGAACATACCATATGAGACTTCGATCACTGATCTTCACATCATGAAAATTTTCCCATGCTTTGCTAATCAGTTGACAACCTAATAAAAGTATGGTCGATGAGAATTCATTGATCGCCAAGAATTAATTATTTCTACTGGTGTCTATCTTTACTATTTATGTCGTGCTTTCTTCCTACTGTTAATAGCTCTCAGGTTTTCCTTAGCTCTCAATGGTCTATGGTGACAACTGAACAGATATTTCTGTATGTAACACGGGATGGTGCAGAACTCTACAAAGGATATGTGCAATACCTTCTTCAAGTGTTTCTTGTGTACGGAAGACAGAAACATTATTTTGCATAACACGTTGCATGTTGAGACGGATCTTGGAAGTTGGTAGTGACCCATTTGCATTTCTCAGCTTGTCCAACCAGGCTATGGTCTTTTCTCCTGCACCTTTTTCAAGAGGTTTCTGCTTCTCACCTATAATGTAGTGCATCATGGACATAAGGTGCATCACGAAGAGCAAATCAAGCAATGAGTTACGTAACAGAGGAAAGGAACTTGCCTGGTTTAGAAATCTCAGCCACCCTGTTTGCACAAGCTCTGCCAAAAACAACTATGTCAAGAAGTGAATTTGCACCCAAACGATTTGAACCATGGACAGACGCACATGCTGCTTCTCCAGCAGCCATCAAACCAGGAACAACAGTATCTGGATTATCACCCTTGATATGCACAACCTAATATGCAGAACAGAACTCCCATTAAAAGATCAGCAAATGTGATCCACAATCATGTTTACTGCTTATTCGAGACAAACCTCCCCATGGTAATTAGTTGGGATCCCACCCATATTGTAGTGCACAGTAGGCAAAACTGGAATGGGCTCCTTGGTGACGTCAACACCAGCAAAAATAGCAGCAGTTTCAGATATACCAGGAAGCCTTTCCTTGAGAACTTCAGGAGGCAGGTGGTTAAGATGCAAATAGATGTGATCCTTCAACGGCCCTGATGTAACCACACCAAAAGATAAGGTTCATGTAAATAAGCCGCACAGTTTTGGCACCTTGAACTTAAAATGAGAGGACTAAAACTTACCAACACCACGCCCTTCTCTAATTTCCATTGTCATAGATCTTGAGACGATATCACGAGAAGCAAGATCCTTTGCAGTAGGAGCATATCGTTCCATGAAACGCTCACCTTCACCGTTCCTAAGGATACCACCTTCACCACGGGAGCCTGAGAATCATATGAGATCAACATGGTAAAGTTGTTGTCAGAGAAGGAAAAAAATGGGCTTGATAGATAAATACAACACCAATTTCAGGCATACACCATCAATAAACTAGGGGGTTTATAAACAAGTGAATTCCCCGAGATAACGACAGGAAGAAATAGCTGAATAGTGAATATATACAACCTTCAGTGATGAGGCATCCAGCACCATAAATGCCTGTAGGATGGAACTGGACAAACTCAAGATCCTGCGACACATATATCAGGCAAGCATAATAAGGCCAGGATCATGGAAGAGTAACTTCAAATCAGTATTTTTTTTACTGAATTCAAATCAGTATTAGATAAAAAGGACTAACTTGAAGAGGTAAACCAGAGCGTGCAACCATAGCATTGCCATCTCCAGTACATGTGTGAGCTGAGGTTGCTGAGAAGTAGGCCCTACCATGACCCTATTTCCATAACCCAAAAAAAAATCTTGGCTAAAGTCAGCAAGAACAAACATTTTGTACTTACAAATTGTAAAAAGATCTTACCCCTGTGGCTAGAATTGTATTTGTAGCACGGAAACGGTGAAGGGTGCCATCTTCCATGTTTAAGGCAATGACCCCCTGGCAGGTACCTGAAATATCATTGTGCGTTAATTAACAGAATTGAAACCATGGACAGCTCAGAACAAGCTTCATGACTCCCAATACAAGAAGCAGCGAGAAAAGTGCAAGTATATGGATGAGATTATAAACAGAATAACAACTATGGAAGAGGAGCCGACAACCATATAAGGAAAATTGTGTTACAAGCAAGCTTGGGTTCATGAGTAATAGCACAGTGAACAAAACAGAGTAAGAAACCATGTTAACAATAATGGGTTAATCCTTATAAGTCCTAAGCTTGGGGGGGGGGGGGTGTGATATTAAGTGTCTCAGCAAGTAAACATGGAAAGTGGAACTACTTTATGACATTAGTGGAAGCAATTGAAAACACAGAACACGAATATGGTGTTTCCTAGAAATGTCTCTGTCAGACGATATCAAACTTCACTCTCTGAAATTTGGGATGTGTGTGTGGCTGCAGGACAATACTGATGAGCTGGAACTTGCTCTGTTTGATTTTGCAGTAGTTGATTCGGTAATATGGACTAATAGGAATGATATGGTCTTTGAACATTCGCCAGCAGACATAAGCAGATTGATTTATAAACTTTTCTTTTGTTCAACTGATGGAAGAAGTTGGTTCCAAGTAACAAGCACATGGCAGTGGATCAGTGTTCCCCTAGGCGCCTGCCTAGCCAATTTATCCTGCCTAGCCCCGCCTAGGCGGCGATTAGGCACTAGGCGCTGGTCTGCACTAGCGCTTAGCGCCTAGGGGAACACTGCAGTGGATCAAGCAATCGAATATATTAGAAAAACAGCAGTGATGTTGTCAGTCTGACAATTTTGGGGTGCTCCTTTTGACTGAGATGTTCCCTTTTAGCTTTTGCCTGGAGTGTGTTCTTTCATTGAATCTTGGATGTACTATCTGGAGTTTAGCTCCTTTGCTGTACTCTCTTAGCAATTATGAAGTTTTAATGGAAAAAAAAGGAACTGGAGACTGATTAGTCCTTCAGTCTGAAAAAATGTATCTGTCGGATGTTACCACATGAAGAAAAGCCAATCTAAGATGTGCAATAGAACAATTTATTTCGGTTAAAGTTAATCTTCTCTAATTCACATTGAGTCTTGTGTACTACCAAATACAAGGTACAAAGAAACATGACAATCTAAAAATAATAATTATCTTACCCTCATTGTCCATGAGAAGGTCTAGTGCAAAATATTCTACAAAAAACTGAGTATTGTGCTTCATCGCTTGACCATATAGTGTGTGTAGCATAGCATGTCCTGTCCTGTCAGCAGCACAAGCACATCGGTAGGCCTGTCCACCTGAAGATAGCAGATAGTGATAGGATGAGGATTAAGATAAATGTGAAGGTTGCCTTCTCAAATTGAAGTTAGAAAGTTATGACCTTTCCCAAAATCTAAGCTCTGGCCTCCAAAGGCACGTTGGTATATCTTCCCATCTTCAGTTCTCGAAAATGGCAATCCATAGTTTTCAAGTTCTATAACAGCTTTTGGTGCTTCTCTGCACATATATTGAATAGAATCCTGATCACCTAGAAACAGACGGGAATGTCACATTAAAAAGAAAGTTCAACTATAGAACACTTGGGTAGTTTCTCAAAAGATGCCATTCCGCATTAACTCTTGAAATAAAATTATTAGAACCTCTAGGTGTTTTCCCAAAAACATCAAAATGCATGCAATGCCAAAAAAAAAACTGCCGAGTAGCTTACCAAGCCAATCACTTCCCTTGACAGTATCATACATATGCCACCTCCAGTCATCTTCAGTCATGTTTCCGAGAGCAGCATTTATGCCTCCCTGCATACATTATTGCAAGTTAATGCACATCCAAAGCACATAAAACATTACACAATAACTCATAACTAAGCAAAAACTCTGGCAGTGCATACTAATAGAGCAAAAGAAATCATGCCTGCATGTGACCTTAGACCAACCTTGACAAAAACAATTGTTCCTGCATGTCTCATGTTAACTAGATGTCAATAACGGGACAATATGGGAACAACTCAGAGGCACACTAGTACGTGAATTAGTCAAATAAAATTCATCGCATATTTGTATGGCATCAGTATGAAGAATTCTTAACATAGTAACACTACAAGTCAAGCAAGTTCAGCAGATGTCCTGAACATGAAAATGCATTGCAGGCAGTATTCACACCTATTTCAAAGGATGGAGACAATAGAACACCTCCTTTCCTAAATTGCCATAAGTACTCAGCAACCTTAAGAAGAGCCGAGCAGAAGTTGCAGGATTGTAAGCCCTACATATCAATTCATATTTGTACCAAATACAGTGGTATTTCTGTTTATTCTATACAAAACTTTATGCATTACATTCGTCAACCCCTAACCAACTGCCAATTATGAAACCCCACCATCACACTTCCTCCTTCAGGAAGTGCTGAATTCAAGAGCATGTGCTCCATACCACCTTCGCAAATTGACCTAGTGCTCAGGCTAACAGTTACCACTTAACCAAATTTCGCTCTTTTACTCATTCGATGAACACACTACACAAAAAACATGTTATAGGGCAAATAAAAAACCCAACCAAATGGTAATTACTTAGCATATAGAGCATCGTATCCAACACATTCCAAAATTAACCAACCAACAGAAACTATCATCAAATCATGGACACGGAAAAAAGTTTCCATCTTATAACTCACAATCCTGATATGTTGTGCAGAGAATTTCAATTTCACTAAAATACCAGGCTAAGTAGGTCTGCCGCAAGTGTGATGACAATACCTGCGCCGCGACGGTGTGCGACCGCGTGGGGAAGAGCTTGGTGATACAGGCGGTGTTGAAGCCGTGCTCGGAGAGCCCGATCGCCGCCCGTAGCCCCGCGCCGCCGGCCCCTACCACCACCGCGTCGTACGAGTGGTCCACCACCGTGTAGGACGACTGCAAATACGCACACCCACAAAAAGAAACCAATAAATCACCGCGCATCCCTCGAACTAAACCATCTCATCGCATGAGAAGCCAAAATTACTCGAAAAATAGGTCTATCTTCAATCTAGAAATCCGTGTGAACCGCAACAAATCTTCAACGCCACGATCACCGATCAAAAATCGAAAAGAACATGCACCGATCAAATGGAGTGGAGACGAGGGGGGTCGAGAGTACCGAGGTCGTGGAGAAGAGCCTGGAGGCGGAGACGGAGGCCTTGGCCCTGGAGAGGCTCCTGAGGCCGCGCGAGACGCAGGTGCGCCACATCTCGAGTAGATCTCAGGGCGCGCGCGTGGGGGTTTTGCCCGTGGCGCGTGTGGAGAGCGGCGGTTTTAAAGACGACGAGGGCGGAGGGAGTCTGGAATAGGCCGGGCTGAAAAGGGACGAACGCTTGATGCGATCAAGGCGGCGTTGTGGTTCCTTGTCGTAGAGGAGCACTTTTACGGTGAGTGGAGAGCGCCATGTCCACGAATATGACTGTGGAGAGTGAAACGCGGCACATCCAGCCCCCAAGCAAAACGTTGCGACTATCGTCCCCATCACTAGCCAGCAACTCCCGGATGATATTCTCATTGAGACTACTCGATTTTTTTTTAAAAAAAATAATATTAATTTCAAAAATAATTAGAAAAAGGAAATTTTGGTACAGACCATAGGCAAATTCTTAGCTCGGCTGAAAAGGGACAAATGCGTGATGCGATCAAAGCGGCGCCGTGGTTCCTTGTCGTAGAGGACCACTTTCACTGTCCTCATTCTCTCTGTCGAATTGTTTCTTTATCCTGCGGTATAGGTGAGCCCTCCGGAGCAACCTACGGTGACGCACGTACATAGTTTTTGCGTGAGTGTTTCAGCCACACACTCTCGGTATCATCTAAGCAGTGAGTACATGCTTTGGCCCCTTTTGTACTCTGGCCCAACAGGTTACCAAGGGCGGGATAATCATTTATGATGCAAACAACAATGAGCGTACAATGAAGTTCTCTCGTTTGTACGCATCCCATACACGTACCCCTTCGATCCACAGTATTTTTAGATCTTACATTAATGGTGCGAGGTACACATCAATATCATTCCTATGTTGCTTCGGCCCTTAGATAAGTATCGACAACAAAATATACTTCTACTTCATACACAACCAAGGAGGAATGTTGTAGATACAGAGAGTCACATGGCAAGTGCTATGTCGGCCGCTCATGTTACCGAAAGGATTCATTCCATCTGTACTCAATCCAAACCTTGTATTCCTCGGTTCCGCACCGAAATCTGCAAACCTTCTATCGATGTTTCTCCACTGGGTGGAATCTGTTGGGATACGGGTAGGCTACAATAGCGACAAATCAAAAATTTCTACCACGTAAACCAGGAAGCCAAGCAAGAAGATGATCACAGATCGTTACCACTAGACGCGCAGAGCAGCGGAAGAAGTGTCGGAGCAGCCTGGTCCGACGAAGAGCGCGTCGATGTACTGGTCGTAGTCGATCGTCCAGCGTCCTCGTGAGTTGATCGTCTCCTCTAGCACCTCTGCAGCTCCTTGCGAAGATCGCAGATCGTCCTTAAGCGCAACAACGTAGAAGCGCCTCTATGGTATCCACACGTCCAGAGAAGGAACAACCGTACGCCGGTGTGCTAGCACCAAATCACACGGAGAGGCTTTCAAGAAGATGGCGGCTAGGGTTTCGGTAGGGCAACTCGCGTCAACTCGCGCTCACCCAATAGCCTCATGCATCTCCTTATATAGAGCCCGTGACGGATCCTATCCAAACACGTTTACGAATCGTATTCATACCGGTTTGTTCCAACCCGTTAAGTGTGTGACCCGTTAGGTTCATGTGTAGTTCGGTTGTGACTCGGAAACCCTTTCCGGCCATGAGTCGTAGCGGTTCCTAGCAGGACATAACGATTCCCGAATACACACAAATTATATCGGACGAACCTTAATGCAATATGATCTACGACTGAGTCCTCATCACTTACGACCGTGTCCTATCTCTATAATGACCGATTCAGATTTGATCACGACCAACTCGTAACTCCTTACGACTTGGTTTCGACCACTCTGTGATTACGTTCGACCAGTCTACGACTTGCTTGTATCTCCATACGACCAGTCCGTAGCTGGTCGAACTAAGCACGACCAGTCCGTAGCTGGTCGAACTAAGCGACCTACTCATGTATTCTCCGTTTGCCTCACGACATCTGGTTGAACTCCAGGTGAGATATTGTGTCATCCATGGACTGTTCAATGCTTTCTCGATCGAGTATCGGATAACCTTATGTGGTCGAACTCTTCGACCACCAGTGGCATGGCCATGCACTTTCTTTATCCGACCACTTCAAGGGCCCGAGATATCTCTCTGTTATGTTAGGAGGGCAAATCCCATATCCCACCAGTCACATCCCTCTGCATGTTTCATAGCATACCC
Source organism: Phyllostachys edulis (assembly GCA_036346405.1). NCBI lineage: Eukaryota > Viridiplantae > Streptophyta > Magnoliopsida > Poales > Poaceae > Phyllostachys > Phyllostachys edulis. Next base: position 9,211,130 of record CM070558.1, read on the forward strand.
GAAAGCTACCTTTATAACCACCCGATTCTGAGTAGCGTTTGGCAACCCCTAAGAGTGCTATTACACATGTAGGAAACCATGCCGATCTCGGTCTAAGGATTATACATCATCATTGCTTGAGACCAACTAACGACACATAGAATCATAACAATCTCAATAGTGTCTCAAGGTGGGTCTTATCCAACACCATGTTCTCTAACACGTGTCCACATTATTGATTCGATATCTCTATATCCATGACCGGTGAAACATGGTCATCAATCAATACATGTGCTGGTCATAGAGTCACTAGTGTTTCGACCAGTGACTTTCGACCAGGGATACTTTTAGAACGACATCATCATAAGTTAAAAAGAGCTTCACCAACAAGTCACATACTCGTTAATCTTCATGACTGATGATTCATTCAAGGAACAAGATAACATATTATCAAATATTGTGAACATAATGAAATATAATCATCTCTATGATTGCCTCTAGGGCATATTTCCAACAGAATCAGTAGGGTGTCTTAGCTTTCCATCCTGCTTACGCTCCTCCAAGTGCCAATGCAGCAGTTTTGCCTCCTTTGGGTTCGCAAAAAACCACTTCAAACGAGAAATTACAGGAAGATACCATGCCACCTTAGCAGGAGGTCCTTTCTTCACCTCGATTCTCTCACCGTCATCTGATTGATTCTTACGCTTGTATCGGGATGCGTTGCACACCGAACATACATGTATGTTTGCGTACTCTTTACGGTAGAGGATACAGTCGTTTGGACATGCATATATTTTTTCTGCTTCCATTCCCAATGGACAAAGAACATTCTTGACTCTATAGATGGTTTTGGGCAACTCGTTTCCATCCGGAAGCATGTCTGCTAAGAGACCTAATAGCGCCATGAAACTTTTGTCGGACCAACCATTGCTTGCCTTTAATTTCAGCAGTTCAAGCACGGATGGCAACCTTGTGTATTTTGGCTTGCAGCTCGGGAACAAAGGCTTCTCCGAGTCCTCCATCAAGTCCTCGAATTTACCAATCTCTCTCTCACTATAGTTCACTTTTGCATCGCGAAACATCTGATCCAAATTGTCATCATGCAGCCTATCTGAATCGGAACCACAATCGACATCATCCGATGACATATCGTTGACTTCGTCGGCGATGTCGTTATAACTACCTTCCTGTATAATCTGCTCTTCACTGTGACTGATCCAACGTGTATACCCCTTTTTGAAACCCATTCGAATCAAGTGTGCTTCGATCTGCGCTTGGTTCTTAAACATTTTCAGATTCTCGCAGCCAATGCATGGATAGTACATATATTCCGTCTCCTTATTCAACATATCCTCCTTGGCAGCTCTTGTAAAAGCAGACACACCATTAATGTACTCTTCACTCATACGGTTCTTAGCGTACATCCAGCTTCGGTTTATCACACAGTTCGTATTGAAAACCCTAGAAATAAATAAAATGTGGTTTTTCTCATTTTTACATTTTTCTGGATTTTATTAACTTACATGTGGGCCCTACTTGTTAGTGACTCATCTATTTATTTCATGATTTATTTTATAAAATCTATGGCGGTCTCACATGTCATAGACTTATTAGTTTATTAACTAAATGATTAAAAGAAATAGGATTTGAAGCTCAACTTGGGCTAAGGGCTTCACTAGCGATTTCAGCGTAAACGCCCGAAACTACTCAAATTAAAGGATGTTTAGGCTCCAGTAGCTCACCTCGATCACGAGGAAGGTGTCAATGAAGTCGGGGAAGGTCCAAGGCGGCTGGTCGTCAGTGAATAGAGGCGACGGCGGCAAGCTCCTCGGCGATAGGTCTTCTCGGTGGGAATAAACTGAAACGAAACACATGCACAGCTTTAGGGGGACATATAGGTGGGGAAATCGACCTTGGTGAGGTCGAGGACTCACCGGAGAAGAGTTGGCGTCGATGACGGCGGCGGTGACAGAGAGGTCCATGGCGACAGCTTGGCGTGGGCGACAATAGCTGAAATGGACCACACGAGCGGGCTCAGTGAGGTGAGGCGATACTCAAACTGGGCACGGAGTGATGATGGACTCACCGTAGCGCCAGAGATGGAGAAGAAGACTCTGTTGAGGATATACACTACTGCACCAGATGATTAGTAAGCGAGCAAAATGGCGCACCGTCTGTGAAATATCACAGACGGTTGTTTGTTGAAAACCGTCTATGATATGTAGAATTATCACAGACGGTTATTGTTAAGAACCATCTGTGGTATTACCTATTCACAAACGGTTTTTAGCGCTGCCAGTAACATAGACGGTCTCTAAATCAAAACCGTCTGTATTGTATGTAATACAGATGGTTTTGGTCAACCGTTTGTGATGAGGCGTCCAGTATTAGTCTTTCTGTAGTAGTGACATATGTAGAAAACCATATTGATCTCAGGTCTAAGGATTATACATCATCATTGCTTAATACCAACTGACGACACATAAAATCATAACAATCTCAGCAATATCTCAAGGTGAGTCAATCCAACCCCATGTTCTCTAACATGTGTTCACATTATTGATTCGATATCCCTATATCCATGACCGGTGAAACATGATCATCAATCAATACATGTGCTGGTCAATAAGTCAGTAGTGTTCCGACCAGTAACATCCGACAAAGGATACATTTAGAACGACATCATATAAGTTAAAAGAGTTTCACCACCAAGTCATATACTTGTTAATATTTATAACCGATGATTCATTCAAGGAACATAATAATATTTATTCAATAACTCATAAACATAAACGTGATACAATCATTTTCATAATTACCTCTAAAGTATATCACCATCAGGAGCAGGTTACCTGCAGTGCATAACATATGCTCGTTTTCTTTGCAGTACTAGGGCCACCAAAACAAATCGAAGAATCAAGTCTCAAGTGGTAATCTAGCAGTCTCAGTGTCTCACTGTACACATACGTACCCGAATGTGCCCATGACACCGGTCGAGACGTGCTTGTGATTGTCGGTCGTCAGCTTGGCCAGCCCAAACTCTGCAACCTGAAAAGCTACAGCCGTTCAGTTTCTGAATGTGCGGTGCAGAGAAATAGAGTTTGCAGATAGTACGACCAATCGGTTTACCGTTGCCTCGAAGTTGTTATCAAGAAGAATGTTGGCCGATTTGATATCCCGGTGAATGATCCGAGGATTACCTTCACGTCACACACGTAAATTTCATCATATCACACACTGGATGATCAAGCAACTCCTGTATTACTGTACAACAACGCCACTGAAACGAACTTCAGAAATCGATTCTTACAGCCCTCGTGCAGGCAGGCGAGCCCCTTGGCCGTCCCGAGCGCGATGCGCAGCCTCGTCGTCCACTCCATCACCGGCAACCCTTTCCCTGCAATCCCAGTTATGTAGGCATCAAACCACCACATTCTTGCAGCATTTGCAGCAAGAAATCAGGGTGTAATTCTTCTTGGCACTGACGTACTTACCGTGGAGGTGGTGCTCGAGCGTCCGGTTGGGCACGAACTCGTAGACGAGGAGGCGGCGCGCGCCGTCGATGCAGTACCCGACGAGGGAGACGAGGTGGCGGTGGTGCACGCGGCTGACCATATCGACCTCCGCCTGGAACTCGCGCGCGCCCTGCCCGCTCCCGGTGTTGAGCTGCTTCACCGCCACCTCCTTCCCGCCGGGGAGCACGCCCCGTGCACCTACCCGAACCAGCCCTGCCCCGGCAGGTTCGCCTCCGAGTCTCCGAGAAGTCACCCGTCGCCGCCGCCAGCTCCTCGTAGCTGAACGCGCTCTTGTAGATGCCGGCCAGCATGGGCGGGGCAGGCGGCGCCCGGCAGCGCGGGCCAATCGAGAAGGCTGTCGAGTTCATGGCTGGCGGCGGAGGTGGCCGCGCGGGCGCCGCGTGCCTATTGATCGACGACGACGGGCCCATCTGGTTCTGCCATTGCTGCGGCGGCTTCACCTCACTGGTGCAGTAGTACGCCGTGTTGTTCCCTGCGTGAACGCCATTGCCATGGCCAATAGGCCATGGTCAAGAACCAGCACAAGTCTCAGCAATGGCGTCCTTTGTGTGCGCGTGTCACCTTGGTATTCGGAGGTGTCTGCGTGGAAAAGCATGGCGTCGTGAGGCTGCGTCCTCGCCTTCCTCTTCCTCTTGCTCCTGGAGCAGCAGGCTCAAGCGGCGACGAGGAGGACGAGCAGCAGCGCCGCACTGACGACGGCGAGGACGATCTCCGACGTCATGGTGAGGCCTCCTGATCCGTGCTCAGGAGCGGGGGATTTATTATCGCCACCGTGCGAGCTCGGCATCGACAGACGGCGCTTTGATCTTGTTAGGGCAGTCTTTCACTATGCACTTCACTGCATACTATCCTAGGTTGGATCGGTATACTCGGTACATACAGCTGATGTACAAAGCGTACCGTGCTATAGCTTGTTGCACGACCATCTTGTTAGGAAAGCGCTGCTTAACTAAGATGATGTTGGCATCAAACCCCTAATAGAAGCCTTCTTCTTGCAGTAGTATGAGCGAATGCACTGCGATATTATCAAGTTTTGATGCCACGTAAGGCATTTTCGATGGCACAATTCTTCCTGTTGGACCACAGGTCTGGTGTGCGTCCTCTTCGTTACCATCCGAACTTGGGTCGGCGTTCTCATCGGACTCCAACCCGAAAGGCTGGTCCAGTAGATACTCATGGCAGTCAATGCAGGCCGATCACCATAATTCCGTCCCCTCATTTCACATAAAATTATGCACGAGTTTTCCCTCTGAGGCAACACATTTCGTACTGTCGTTTTCAGGCTCGGGCTACACTTACCTGCTTGTAGAGGCCCCGGCAACATCAAGGTTTCCCGGCGCTCTACGTACGAAATTTACGTACACCATCGACTTCCTGTGAAAGGGCGCCTCAGGCTAGGAGACAATATGCATGTACTGGCTCCATGCTATGCTTCTATTCATCTTGACGAGCTCTCACACATCATTCATGCAGGTGATCCCCTCAATCACAACTTTCTTCATCGTTGCCTTCGTGACAAACTCTCTCCGGATACAGCTTCAAAGCTCGTGAATATTCATTGCGTCGAACCTCTCCGTCTGGACCACGGTAGGAGGAGACGTGGCGGACGAAGAGGGCCTGTCGTACGATTATCGTGTGGTAGAGAGTTATTTTTATAAAAAAAATCGAGAATGACCATTCCTATAAATACAAGATGAAAATGAGCCAATACAGCCAATTCCTGATAAGATCTACAAAAAACCTACCAGCAACAAGTATACAAACACTCCAAATATAAAGCGTAGTCACCTCTAGGCCATTTCAATAAGAAGATATTTCGACAAAGCCGAGGGGATTGGGCGCAAAAGAGCCCTTCTCGGGCAAACCGCAAACGCGGCACCCTGTGCGTGCGCCTGGTTTTTTATCCGGCCGGAGGTAACAGTCTCCTTCCCCTCGCTCGCTTCCTCTCCCGTCTCCGCCCCCAAACCTCCCAAACCTGCTGCCCTAGGGTTTTCGCCGCCGTCGCCCATGGCCGCCGCCCCGGACCGCGCCAATGCCGATCTCGGCCGCCGCCTCGACGTCGACACCCCTCCCCCGCCCCAGATCGCCAAAGGTCCCCCCCCCCACTACTCCTCCCCCTCCCCCTCTCGATCTGTCGCCACAGGCCGAAACCCTATATCTCCCCCCGTAGCTAGGGTTGTTTCGATTCGCTTCTTGTTCCGTCGTTCGATCCGTGCCCGTCGCCTCTAGGGTTTGGGGGTTTTGCGGCGGTTGCGAAATGATACTGACCCCTTGGGGTTTCGTGCTATTATTGACGGTGTAGGGTTTGTGCCTGGACCATTTCTGCTTGGTGGTGCCAGGTTTCTAGGTATAAAGGGCGGTGCTTGGGTAGTTAAGCGAGTTGGGTTTGGATCTGGGTGGATCGGATGCAATGGTCCAGTTGTTAACTTCAGTTTTTGTTTCGATTTTGGGCTGGTTCAGTTGACTGATTGGATTCTTTCCACCCCATTGTACTACTTTGATTTTTGTTGTTGTCTAGAGATCTTTTTGTTTTGTTGTTGTGGGTGCTTGCAAGTATGGCCATCTCTGCGCAGAAGTTTCGATTATGGCAATAGTGATGTTCGCCTCATTTTTTTTAGGCTGCAGAATATAACTGAAAACAAGCGGTACATCCTATTGGTCTAAGAAATGTTGCATTATGTAGCTATGCATGGTGAGTGCAACATCGATGGCAGCTTCTGCAGCGATTGTTTGCTCGATTTTTGTGGACATAACTTCAGAAGGTGTTATAGAAGTTTGTTTGCTTTACGTTTGCAATTTATGGTATTATTATGGTACAAAATTCATTTAACTGTAGAACACACTATATGCACAAGCTTCTGATCCAATTAGCTTCATGTGAGTTATATGTTATTTAAATTACCGTGCATTTATCTTCTGTCTAACTGTAGGACAATTTTTTTGGTTAATCAAATGCGTCTTACAATTAGGAGAGAAGAAAGCTTGCATCAGTAACATAAGCTGTTTGGAATGCGTGCTGAGCCTTTTGCATTATTTTTGTTAGTATAGCATGTTTCCTGTCTTATTCACGATAGCTTTTGGATTTTGCAGAGAAGCAAGGCCTGGATACTGACATGCCCCTTTCTCCTCAGTGGCTTATGAAGGTAGGAGAAAACAAGGTTAGGCCTTAAGGATTTAGGACAGTAACTAGACTTTAAACAACTGGACATCTTAGTACTATGCACGGTGAACATAGCAGTAGGCTATTCTTTAGGTTGATATTAGCCTTTCTTAGAAGTTGTATGCTTGTTTGTGCAGAAGATGGTGATTTATATAATTGTTTGTTTGTTGCAGGAGCCCAGTTCACAGGGTATCCGCTCAGATGCTACAAAGACACCAGGGAATGGTGAAGATATGAGCTACAGTGCGAAGAAAAGGGATGTTTTCAGGGCTTCTGTGCTTGATGGTGAAACTGGGCGTCATGACCGTTGGCGTGATGATGAAAGGGAACCAAATTCAGCCCCTCGGTGGACTCGCTGGAGGGAGACAGATAAGGAACATGGTGATACACGCAAAGTGGAAAGATGGTCAGATGACTCCTCCAAGTATTCTGTGGATGGTCGTCGTGCTCCACAGGAGCGATGGGGTGATTCCAGTAACAAGGAGGGCAACTATGACCAACGCCGTGAGGGCAAGTGGAGCACTCGTTGGGGTCCCAATGATAAGGAATCTGAAAATTGGCGTGACAAATGGGGTGATTCAGGCAAAGAGGGTGATGATTCCCGTGAAAAAGGTTTCTCTCACTATGTAGTACATGGAAAGGATGGCAGCAATCACGAGAAGGATACTGAAAGAGATGATAATATTTCTCGATCTTGGAAGTCTAGTTATCCTGTGGGCCGTGGCCGGGGAGATTTAGCTCATCATCTCTCTCAGACTTCACAGAAATCATCTGCTATGTATGGATATGGTAGAGGGAAGCCAGACAATGAAATTACAAGTTTTCCAAGTTCTCGTGGAAAGTTTACATCTGGTAGTACAAATACAACCAATACTGGATCGTCACGTCCATTCCATCGTGGTCTACTTTCTGACAGGCCTGGTGGCGCATCAGGAGATCACACGTCATTTAGATATAGTAGGATGAAATTGCTTGACATATACAGAACTTCTCATGTAACTGATTTCAAGATGCCTCTTGATGTTTGCGAGGAAGTCTCTGCATTTATGCAAGAAGAAACTTTGGAACCTTTAGCATTATTTGCTCCTACTGCTGAAGAAGCGGCAAGTTTATGCTATTATTTTCTCAAGTAGGATGATCTTAATATTATGTAATACAATCTTCTTATCTCACAGTTCTTTATATTTATAGGCCATTTTAAAAGCAATTGACAAAGGGGATATCATAAACAGTGGTGTCCATCAGGCTTCCAAAGATGGCTCTGTCGGAAAAAGTAATCCTGATGTGGTGCCATCAAAACAAACAAAATTAGGTTAGATGCAGTTTGTTTACCTTGTAGCATAATAACAAGTAAAGATATTGTCACGTTGCTAACTGAATGTTATTCTTCCTTTATCCAGGTGGTAGAGAAGATCAACCAGGAAGCATGGAAGATTTCAAGGGAGAAACAGCTGGAAGTCTCAGGGGTACCTTATTTACTTCCCTGTTACCAGAGTTTTGTTGTTCGCTGCATGGCACTTAGTTTAGCAAATTTCAAGTGATTACATAGAGATTAGTGTGTGTTCAATTGTCCATGTATAGGGGTTTTGCCATTTGACAATCACCAATTCTTTGATAACAAATCTTTCAGATGTTCTTGAGTGTATATTAATCTTTCAATATACCCATCTGACATTGTCTGGGTTAACAATCAGTCTGCCATTGTTTACATCATTTAAACCTTTCTTTTTATATATTTTTGTACAAACCGAAGTCCCATATAAGGTCTTTCCATATAAAAGGAAAACAAAATTCAACATGGCATACTATGAAATGGCTCTTAAATTTATTTGGAGATCAAATATAAGATTTTCTATAGATGGTGTATCAACTTGTTCCTCTGTTTCATTTTCTGTAGTAATTGGTTGCAAAATTTGAAGCTTCCAATTGCATGCATTCTATAATATAGTACTCCAAGCAAACTAATCCATTGAGATGACTTATTTGTTGTGTATTATTAGGCTGTTTTGAAGTGCTTGCTGTTCTTTGTAGTTATTATTCCACTGCTGTGCTTTGTCGAATCCTTGCATAGTATCTGTAAATCCTTTGCGCCTTAAAAGCTACCACTGTTGATCTTTCAATAGGTGTTCCTGGAAATGCTGATTTGCCAGTCAGAGGGGATTCCCTGCGGCCAGAGACACCTACTTATGTTGTTCCACAAAGATCTCGGTTTATTGGAGAACATAGGCTTGGACCAACTACCGACTTTGCGCAGCAAATACCCAGTGTCTTAGATCAAGAAAGTAAAGTTGTTGGCATGACAGGTGTTGATGAATTTATCAATCCTATTCAACCTCATCCTAATCCAGAAAGCCTATCTTTGTACTACAAAGATCCACAAGGTCAAATTCAAGGCCCTTTTTCTGGTGCTGACATCGTTGGCTGGTTCGAGGCTAGTTATTTTGGTATTGATTTGCTAGTTCGTGTTGCAAATGCACCCCCTGATGCTCCTTTCTTATTTCTTGGGGATGTTATGCCTCACCTACGAGCAAAGGCAAGGCCACCTCCAGGGTTTAACACCACAAAATCCAGTGATATGCTAATGCCAGAGACTCCACCCACAGGGAAGTTTGTCAGCTCCAGTAGCACACATGCAGGATCAGCTGGTGTTGGTATCTTTGACGGTGGGCCAAGCCGGAATGATGGTGCCATTGAAGCTCAAAATCGCTTTCTGGAGTCACTTATGTCTAATAGTGCGCGCAATCCAACCGCTGAAACTATCTCTATGACTGGAGGTTTGTCTTTTGGCAAGAGCTCTATTTGTGCCTATTTCAATCCATATATTATTTTTCTGACCATCTTTGATACCGACCATGCACATTTCCTGGTTTGACACCATTTTTTTCTTCGGAATTAGGTATGAACGAATATGGCAGCAGTAGCTTTGGCAACATTGCTGTGGCTGGAGGCGAGAGTGGGAACAGCATGAATTATCTTTTGGCACAGAAAAGATTGTTGGAGAGGCAAAAATCTTTGCCAAGCATTGTTCCATATTGGCCAGGAGATGGTATTCCAGCAGCACAAGCACAAAACAACGATATAGCTTTAGAAGCGTCTACTCTGCACTCTAAATTGCTCCCTCCCATGGCTGATCCATCTCGCCAAGCTTTGCAATCTCAGAATGTTGACTTGCTTGCTATGCTGCATTCTGCAGAGAAACCTCAGGCACGTGCTGCTAATTCTGGATTGCCGCCTTGGTCAAACTACCCTGAAGCTAGGAATCTTAATCCCAATGTGCATGGTGTAGATCTCACTCAAGGGACACATATCGTGCATCAAAATTTGCAGAATTCTCAGCAAATCGCTACTGCTGTTCAACAACAGAACTTCATGCCACAGAACCAACCACCTTTAGCTCATTTGCCACCTGAGAAATTGCTTACTGAGATATCTCAAGATCCACAGCTTTTAAATATGTTCCAACAACAGTATCTGCTGTCACAACTACAGTTGCAATCACAGCCACCTGTGACACCTCAGCCGCAGCCTCAACTCTCAATACTGGACAAGATGATATTGCTCAGGCAGCAGCAGCAGCAGCAATTGCAGCAACAACTACAGCTTGAGCAGCAACAGAAGCTGTTGTTGCAGCAACAACAGCTACTTTCTCACGGTCTACCTCACGGACATTCCAATCAGCAGTTTGATGATCCTTATGGGTCAAAGCATACTTCATTGCCAACTGGTGATTCTTCGAATCTTGGCCTTCGAAGAATGCAAGAGATTCTTGAAGTCGATCGGATTTTGACTTCCCATGGTACACAGGAGGGGCAACAACCTAGTCATCCAATTATGAATATGAGGGGTGTGGAGGGTGTAGGTTTATCGCAAAGCTCTGTACCTACTTTGCCATTGCCCCATGAAGTTTTTGTGGATACAACTTCAAAAGAATGCTATTCTCGTCCTCAGAAGTTGGAAGACTTGGCAAATGATAACACACAGTTAAAAGCAAGTATGGTCAACCTGATGCTAACAAAAGTCGCAGATGGGTATGAAGGGGAATCTGCTAATCATCAACAGGTGGTTGGAATAGATAAAGCTGAAATTGAGCCTGAAAATATTTTGGGTTCTGTATCTACTAAGGTCAACAGGGCAGCTCTTAGTGAAGCTAAGGGTTTTCCTGAGACACCACTGGATCCAAAATCTGAAATTGTGTCATCTCATATTTCCAATCGGGTCCAGGAAATGAAAATATCTTCAGAAAATACCCTTGATGACATTGAGCCAACTGTGCCAACCGAAGTAAAAGTTCCTGATATACAGGAGACGAAGAAAGCAGAAAAGAAAAAGAAGCAGAAGAAGAAAAAGGCAGCTGTAGATGTTGGCAAAGGAGCTCCAAGGACAGTTTCTTCCCAAGTTGATGGTTCAGATCAGGGTGGAACTAAGCATGATTTACCAGATGACACAGAGGAACTTTTTTGGGGTTCCCCTGTCAGAGTGGAAAGTTCTTCTAGATCTGCGGTGCCTCCTCTGGGCTTTGAATCATCTGTGATTTTACCTCTCAAAAGTCTTCCTGAGGAATATGATATTGACAATGCTGAATGGGAATCTAGTGCCCTATCATCTGAGCCTCATGCTGCGGTAAGCCACAAAGGGTGGAAACCTACCCAGGGACCCAGGCCTAAATCACTGCTGGAGATTCAAGCCGAGGAACAACTGAGAGCACAGAGGGGATTAGCGCTGGACAATGCTAAGCCAACCATGCCGGCGACTTCAGTGCCATCAGTTCCTTGGAATGGCATGTCAACATCTTCTGAGCAACAGTTCGGTGCTGCCAGTAAGTCACTCGGTGGCCTGGAAAGTGCTGGTGACTCGAGAAACAAGAGAAGCCAATTGCATGATCTGTTGGCAGAAGAAGTTTTGGCGAGGTCTAGTAATGCAGATAATGAGAACATAGGTAATGGTAATGATGTGTCCTTTCCTCCTCTATCATCTGCTGTTGTTCAGCCTGATGCTCCTGCTCTTGATGATAATGACTTCATTGAGGCCAAGGACTCCAAGAAGAACAAGAAAAAGGCAACAAAAGCAAAAGGCTCTGCAGTCAAAGCCCCATCATCTGTCGGTTCCGTTGATTCATCAGCTCTCTCTATGCCTACTGAAAAGGGTAAATCTTCAAAGCAAGCACAACAGGAGAAGGAAATACTACCGGCTCCACCAAGCGGTCCATCACTTGGAGATTTTGTTCCTTGGAAGAGTGATCAGACAAACTCTGTGCCTGCTCCAGCATGGTCTAATGACTCTACAAAGGTGCAGAAACCTTTGTCTTTGAGGGATATTCAGAGAGAGCAAGAAAGGAGATCAGGTATTGTCCATCAACCACCACCCTCACCAACTCCAGCAAAGGTGTCTACGAACCAACGGAATCATGGGAATGTTTCTTCCTGGCAAGCTTCTGGGTCTTCTCCATCAAAGACTGATGCTCCTGTTCAGATGAGTTCCAATGCTTCCAACCGTTCCAAGTCAAATGCTGAAGATGATCTCTTTTGGGGCCCTTCTGAGCACTCCAAACAAGATAAGAAACAGTATGTTCCTTGCGATGGCTTTTACAGTTGCTCGATTATTTGTTAGTGTTGGTTGACAGATATTATTACACCCTTTACATAAGCGAATTAATGACTAAACTTGACTCTGGAATTAGGGCCACTTTGTCTTGCAGTGTTTTTGGAATTGGTTAAGAACTTTAATGGAACATCCACAGTTTGCATTCGAGTCATTTACCTGAAGTAATAGGTTTTAGGAGTAATTGTATGATTGTATCTACCTGATTTGATTAGTAAATTGTGTGGTCGTATCAGTATTACATGGATGTCTTGTTCACATGCATAGCATATCCTCTGATGGCAGTTCATGTTATAATCTATAACTATTACCATTTCTTTGAAGCTCAGTTTGCACTTTGCATGTGCATATACACACTTATGACTCACGAAGATTGTCTCAGAAAATTTGGTCTGAAAGTTGTACTCTTCCTTTGGTCAAAGTCCATTGATTTCATATCTGCCTGCTTTGTGCATTACTTGAGACTCTAGATCCAGCAGTTCAGAAGTTAATATCAATCACATAGGCAAGCACATAGATGTCTTTACTTTTCTGGACCAATCTTCGTATCAGAATGTGCATATGTGGATCTGGATCATAAAGAGTTCATATACTGTTTCAAGTTAAGAACACTGCCAGTAGGTGGTATTGTTATTATTCTAGCCCTTTGCTCCTATGACAGATGGTTTGATTTCTATAACTCCCGTACCTTATAGAATTATAATTATTGTAGCACGTATAGTGCATACAGCTGGTACTTTGCTTGACCATTGATGACCGGAACATCCTTTCCTATTTCTCGATCTTATTTCATTTACATTTAATCTTACTATATTTAACAGGTCAGAATTCCCAACTCTTTCAAGTCAGAGTAGAAGTTCCATGATGAAAGATCAGTCTCCATTGAACCGTCAAAAGTCTCAGGCCAGCAGATTGCCACTTTCTTCTGCTCCTACTGCCAGCCACACTGTCAAAGGGAAAACAGAGGCAGCAAACAAGCAGACAGGTATACTGGTAAATTGATACTCAGGTTTCTGAAGTTCCTTTGTTACTGTTTGTTTCTAACAGCTGTTATCTGCAGAGGCAATGGACTTCAGGGATTGGTGCGAGAGTGAGTGGGCCAAGCTCACTGGAACCAATGGTATTTAATTCTTAGTATATAGTAGTTTTTGCTTCAAAACTCATCGATCTTTATTGGTCTTGCTGTATTCTTGATAAATCCTTTTTTACATCTAAAATTGTCTATAAAAGCAGCCTCCTAATTGTACATCACCTTTAACACTGTAGGCATTAGATCAAACTCTATTAAAATATTAACCCGTGGATCTTAAATACTTAAGAGATGCTTTGATTAGACACCTTTTAGGTTGAAAAGGTAAAAGTTTATACAACCGTATGCACTGTTTCATGAGAAGACATCCTTTTATGGCACACTTTGGAGATTATAAATAGTATATGATAGCCAGCCAAAAACCCGCAGCAAAGCGTGGGTGAGAATACTAGTACATTATAGAATGTTGACCATCAAGTATCAACTTCTGATTCCTTGTTCTACTTTGTCCCTTTAGATACTAGTTTCCTAGAGTTCTGCATAAAGCAATCGACTATTGAAGCAGAAATGCTTCTCCGGGAGAACATTGGCTCTCTTGACCGCAACGGCGAGTTCATCGACAAGTTCCTCAATTACAAGGCCTTTCTGTCAACAGAGGTGGTTGAGATGGCATTCGAAGCCCCCAGCACCCGGGATGGCGCAGGGCGTGCGAACCCTACTTCTGCAGCCAAAGGAGGCACGAGTGCTGAGACAGAGCAGGACATCGGAGGAAAGAAGAAAGGGAAGAAGGGGAAGAAGGTGAGCGCAGCAGTTTTAGGATTCAATGTAGTCAGCAACCGTGTCATGATGGGTGAGATCCAGAATGTGGACGATTAGGACAGCATACGATGGCACCGTTGTACATACTTTTGGCGCTCTCAGTAGAGCTGATGTTTTTGACTTGTTGCAGTGGCAACAGAGCTTATATCGCTCTTGAGGTGATTTTCGTTTTTCTTCCTCGAGAATATGCTCATGAGTTGATTTTTGAGTTCCTGTAACTGACAGCAGATTTTGCTCTCAATAGAAACTTACTCCAGATGAACAGATAACAATTTTGTTTGTTGCTGATGTAGCTTTGCCTCACTGATGTTGCCATCTCTACTGGTGTGCGCAAAACATAAAACTTTTGGCAAGATCAAAGAATTGGCTTGTGGCATATATTACGACGATGATGCAACTATTTTTGGTGTTGCAGTCGTCTGTTCAGTGTTGCGGTTTTGCTTATGTTGTTGAAGCAGCATGTCTGCGTGAGCCATCAACACGAAAACTCGCGAAGACAAACCAGATTAGCTGTGCAACTAAGCTCAAGACGGCTGTTTCGTGTTCCAAGCGGGCGCTGGCTTGCCAATAGCTTAATTCTGAACGGATGATAGTAACAGCAGTTTCCTGATTCGATATCTCTACGTAAATCTAATAACAGCTTAAAACAAATCAAAACATACCAAGTCAGACTTACATCCCAGGAAGAAAACCTAACCTATCTACGGCGGCGTACGGAGAGGTCTCCCTCATCGGCGTAGACGGAGGAGGATATCCGTACGGGTACGGATACACGTATGACAAACGACGCGTACATGCCGGCGCTGGGCACGTAGTAAGGCAGGTACACCCGGCGCTGGTACCCGGCGAGGTATTGCTCGCCCCCGTAGGTTAACTCCACCTAAGTAAGCTCTAGTGGCGAAGGCGGAGTGAAAATAGAGGTGATGCTCATATACAAAGATAACATAAGACAAGTATATCAATGATATATCCATTGGCACACTTACAAGTTACAATTGACAAAAAAAAATTCAGAATTTGCCTTACATGGCTTTCTGCCGAGTACGGAGTGCTGATTGTCGTGCCGCTGCATCCTCGCAGCCTTGCCGAGCCATCACGGCCTCACTGAGCTGCCACCAATACCAAGTATGTTTGTGCGTCCAAGGTTCACACTACGCAGCAGTGAGCAACCAGTAGAGTAAGAGACATTTTTCACTAATTGGCCCCCAACAAGCAAAAAAACAACGCCCCACTAAGTTATTACACGACCAGTAAAGAAATCATTGTCCACACTTCTCCTTCTAAAAGGAGAGCCGCTCGATTTCTACCGGTCCTGTGCCATCTAAACATCCAAAATTCAAACGCCCTGCCTGAGGGTACCTAGGTCCAGCGGACGAGGTGGGGCTGGAACCCCGAGTAGCCCCAACAGGCCAACACTACCTCCGCCCCAGGATCCGTCGCCGTAGCCATAGCTAGAGCCGTAGCCGTAGGCCGTCGCCGTAGTTCTGGTACGCCTCGCCGTCATAACCGTAATAGTAGTCGTCGTGGTTGCCGAAGAAGTCGTTGTCAGCTGCACAGTCGAGGCGCTCGTTGGTGGCATACGCTGCTCCGATGCGGCTGCGCCATCGTCTACTTCCGTGGCGCCATCGTCTACTTCCATGGTGCCGTCGTCGGAGTAGGCCTCATCGTCCGACGTGCCTTCCTCCTCCGAGGCATTGGTGTACCAGTGGGAGCCACAATCGCAGTCATCCTCCAAGACGTCGTCGTCATCCGCTGCACTCTCCGTTGCGTCGCCATGGCACCACCTCCGTCGTCGGCTACTCCCGTCGTGTCCTCCTCCGTCACCTCTGCCTCACCGTCTTTCTCCGCATCAACGTTGGAGACGGCGGCCTTGCCATCCCCGTCGAGGTAGACCCACTCGTCGTCGTTGTAGGGCATCTTCAGATAGATCTGGTCGGCTTCGCCTTCGTCTTCCGCTTTGGGATTATGATATTGTCACGTTCGTGGCATCGTGCGCGTGTATATTTATAGAGAGCGTTGGTGGAGTCGTGGAGGTCGAGGCGGCATCGACATCGGTGATGTGTTAGTCGTCAGGTTCGATCAGACACGTATGAGAGTCAAAGACAGACACGTCTTCTGACGAATGCGTCTTTTTTTGGAAGGATATAATATAGGGGAAATTAGCTCAGTGATATCGCGTTAGAGCGTAATCGGAGGAACGACACTTTGTTCGTGATGCACTGGAAAATAAACATCGCGAACACAAAAAATTAGACGAATGACATCGCCACCAGTTACTTCCGTTTCCAGAATTTTTGAAATATAGAAACTTAGCTCAAAAAATTATCAATTTTTTTTTGTGAATTCTCCTGACACAATTTAATTGCTTGTGTATTTTTTTTCAAAACTTTATATGTTCTGATTTTGTCTCTAAAATTCATTTAAATATACTGTTTGTAGGAATTTTCTAATATAGAAAATAAGGTCCAAACATTATGATTTTTTTCAGGCTCCTTACATAGTAAACTTGATTGTGTAATTTTTCTAGAATTTTTTAAAATTAATTAATGCAATTTCATAATGTCCTTATATTATGAAATATTAGACTCTTCACACAGTGGACATTATGAAATTGTATTATTTAATTTTGCAAAATTCTGAAAAAATTACACAATCAAATCCACTATACAAGGAGCCTGAATTTTTTTTATAATGTTTGGACCTCATTTTCTATATTAGAAAATTTCTACGAACAATATACTTAAATGAATTTTAGAGATAAAATCAGAACATATAAAGTTTTTTAAAAAATACACAATCAATTAAACTGTGTTGAAAGACTCAACAAAAAAATTGATAATATTTTGAGCTCAGTTTTTATATTTAAAAAATTCTGGAAACGGAAGTCACTGGCGACGATGTCACTCATCTAATTTTTTAGTGTTCACGATGTTATTTTTTAGTGCGTCACGAACGGCGTTCCTCCAATTATGCTCTAACACGATGTCGTTGAGCTAATTTTTCCTATAAAATACGTATTCTGACTGGTCAGCGTAAAGTTCGGAATGTACGCAATAGATCTTCGAAGACGGAGTGCGTTTGTCTATCTGAGTCCGTCATCTGTCCGACGCATCAAAGTCCAGCGACGGGGCGGGGAGCTTTCTCGGTTTCGCAATCACAAATCGCCCCCACCATTTCGTCCAAATCACGTCGGCAGTCTCGTTCCTCTTCCCCTGATCTGGTCATGGCCTCGAATGGGAGCAGCACGGTGAGTGCTTCCTCTAGCTATCTCGGATCGCATCAATTAGGATCAAATTATGTGAAATTTCGTGCGCTTTGATCTCATTTAGAGCGGAATCTCACTGAAGCTGGGGTTTAATTTGTCTTGCTTGGTTTTGGTGCGTGTGTGATGAGTACAGATGGTGGGAGAGATGGACAGCAGCTTGGAGCGGGTGAGGCGGCAGCTCTCCTCCACCTCCAGCCGCCACCTCCTTCAGGGCCCTCTCCTGAAGCGATCCGACACAGTAATTTTTCCTTGCCCACTTTTTAACCCCCTAGCATTTCCTCTCCTTTCTTGATTTATGCGAACTTTAGCCTGCTATTGTCACTGTGGTTGTGGTCAGGTTTACGAAATTAGCTTTTTTAAAGCTTTTAGTAGGGTTTATTTATCTGTTGTTTAATTGATTCAGTTTCAGTCTCGATCTGTTTTGCGTTTAAAGAGTTTTGACGCAAGTGGTGTGTTGATGCTAGTCTGCCAAGGGTGTTCTTTTTGTCTGCTCTTGTAGCTCATTGATAATATATCTTGCAATTGCTTTAGAGGAAAATTTGACTGTCGATTAGCAAGTTTTAATTCTCAAGCAATAAAACAGTCATTCTGTTACTTCAGCTGTTTGGTCAAGAAAACGAGCACTATGTTGCAGATCAGAATGTGGGGCTGTATATTGTGCTAGCCAGCTGTTTCATGCAAAAATGACTGTTTGTTCTCTTTATGGCTTGTTAATAAACTTTCTTGTGTTTGAAAATTTTAGTTACATAGTCATGTTTGTTGTTGTGCTCTGCTTTTGCAGTTCTAATTGTAATATATCAATGACTATTGGGTAATGATTCTCCTGTATTCCAGCACCTCAATCTTCTTTTTTTCCGTTGTAAACTTTACACTTTCAATTGACAGCTAAGAAAATGGAATGAGCGGTGGGTTATACTTGAACCTGCAACTGGAAAGATGGAATACAAGTATGGAAATTACACAAATCATTTTTAAATGAGATGAAGATTTGAACCAGAGAATGTTGGATCTCATTATTCAACTTCTGATTTAGGGTTCGTAGAAGTGACACAGCTGTGAGGGGAATAATTGTGTTTGATTCAACAAGCACTGTGACTTTATCACGAATGAACTTTCAGTATGATCTCTGCTTCATTCCTAGTCCATTATTACTTTCAGACTTACGCTGTTAAACACACTAAAGTGACTCATGTTTCCCTTGGTGCAGCGGACTGCCAAAATATGACGGATGTTGTTTCTGTATCCAGGAGTATCTCCGAGTTTTTCTGTAACTTCCCAAATTTGGCTGGCTTTCGAAAACTATTTCAAACTAAGTATTTCAAAGTATTTGGTTTTTTATTTGGAGTTCTTGCGGTTATTTAAAATCCACAAGTTCAAATTCCAATCCAAAGTTCAATTTCAAATCTCATTCCGAATTACAAATCAATTCAAACCTCAGTCGAAATTCACATTCAAATTTAAAGATTTGAATTCTTTTCTTCCTCTCCTGGGCTGAAGCCCATCTTCTCTCTCCAGCCTACCTCTTCCCTTCTCTTCTCCTTGGCCCAACCTAGCCGGCCCGGCCCGGCCCATCTCTCTCTTATCTCCCCTTGCCTCTGTCTCGCACTGCTGTGCTCGCCACCCAGGCCACGCCCACGCCCACGCCACCCGCACCTGCGCCCACGCCCACACGTCTATGCCGCCCTCGTCGCGTCGCCCAGTTGGAAACCACCACATTCACACTAAGCCATCACCACACGCTATCAATTCCTTGCCGTTTTTGCTTGTTTCCAAAGCTCAAGCCCAAATCGTCGCCGCCTCCGTTAAGCCATGCGCCCTTCCCTCTGCCTTCTTTGTTCTAGAAAACGGAGCACCGAGATCCTCACTGACCCCTTCACACCTCAAATCGCCACAACCTCTCGTGCCTCGCCACTGCCGCACGAGGTCATCTTCTTCGAAGCCGACCGCAGCTCCGCCCAACCGATCTCCCTCTCATATGAGTTCCTTGCAAAACCAATCGTGTCATCTCGTGTTCCACCCTCCACTTTGCTTTTCCCCTCAAACAACTTCTCTTTTGCCGCAGCTGTTCGCTGGGTTTCGCCGTCTTCTTCCCTTCTAGCCAAGCCGCCACCACCGTTGATTTTGCCGTCCTCGGTAAGCCTCTTCCCAATCCCTCCCACCCGTAGCACCACCTTGACCCCCTCTATCTATTCCCTATGCTGCTTTTGCCGTTGCGCCACCGTGGAGCGCCGCCATAGTCACCACCTTCTTCCCCAGCACCGGCCATCGCCGCCCATTCGTTACCGACCACCTCTAGCTGTGCAACCCACACCGAAGGACCCCTCAACGTCACCGTGCTCGTGCGCATGCTGTTTCCCAAGGAACCGCAACGGAGCGCCCTCGCCGTCGTCCGCCCGCCGTGCCCCTCCGTCCACGCCGCCACCGCCCATCGCTTCCCCGGGATCGCACTAATCCATTTTGGCCACCCTCCTCAATGCAATGCCGCCATTCGAGCCGCCACGCCTCTTTGTTTTTCTATATCTTTGTTCTTTCTCTCTCACTGCCGAGTGGGTCCCGCTTGTCAGTACTTCCAAAAACCGTAAATAAACCGGCAGTTCATTTCTGTGTATGACATGTGGACCCCCTGCGGTTTATTTTCTTTTAACTGGTTAAATCCATCTGCTAGATTGACATGCAGACCCTACTTGTCAATCTCAACAACCTTTTATTTATTTTAAATCCAAGGGAATGTTCCAGAAAATATTATCCTTTGTCTCTTAGTTTCCAGCACTTTCCTTCTTGGCAAATCATCCTTGAGTTGCACATCTCCCAAGACCGTAAATATCCCGACCAACCTCGATTTCTGCACCCTCGCATCACACCGGCTCCAAAACCCTAATCCCCGCCGCATCGTCGCGTATCTGTCGGACCCATCCGCGTCACGATGTGTTCCCGATTCCTGCCTTCGTGTCCCCTCAGGCTATTGGAGCCGACACGCCCTCGTCACCGAGATTGAGCGCGTCATCTCCGGTTAGCGTTCTTCTGCGCCATCTACCCTATGGAGTTCGCCTCTATCCGTTCTACCCGATTTTTCTCTCATTTTCACCGGGGAGCTCTACCATGTTGCAGCTACCCGTACCGTCGCTGTCTCCCTCGCGTGTGCTTGCCGAAGCCACTGCCATGTGGGCCATCCCCTTTCCTTTCTCTCTTGTCTCTAAGCGTTGGGCCCCATAGTACAGGTCTACTCCATGAAACCCTAGTCCACATCAGCATTGTGGCGTCATCCTGCCGCCTCAGCCGCCACGTGTGCACCTTGTGTCTGCTCTGTCAGCACATACGTGTCCGCCCATGTGTCAACCGAGCCAGATGCAAACCCCTCTCACTAACGTCCCGGTCCCACATGTTAGCATCGTTGTTCTCTAAACTCAGTCCATTATGGACCATAGCCTTTCTGTGAACTTGGTCCATGAACCAAGGCCCCACTCGTCAGTCCCTATTCTTTCAATTAAATTCTTTTCTCTCTCAATTTCCAGCATTTTCCATTCCGTCCAAACTTCCAGAAGCCCGTTCTCCTTCATACGAGCTCCGATTGATCCCATTCTTCTTCCTAAATTCATAATCTGTCCATCAATACTAATTTTATAATTTTTTGGCATTTTATTTGTCTTTCTGGTTATTTATTTGTATCGATTCGCGCGTTTAGAAACCCACGTTGTTGAAGCGAACTTAGAGCAACCAAGGAACCGACACCCGCCTGCGACGAAGGCAAGTCTTCCTTGATCATATTGATCCTAATGTTTCCAAATTTATTTTATATTGTTTGAAAACTATTATGCATTGCTATTTACATGAAATAATGAATTCAATTATTAGGAATGTTAATCTTAATTCGAATTTACCTTAATTTGATGTTGTTATTCATGAACCATTGTCGCTCTAATATAGCAAATTCACAATAACGGTTACATTATTGATGAATTAGTCTAGAACGATAGAATTGCTTAGAGAAGCTATATCGGTCATGATCACCCTATGGGTGGGAATTATTAAAACCCTTATTCGAACCATTTGTTAAAGGTCAATAGGTATTGCCGTTGGTTTTCAAAATAAAATAAAATGGTGAAAATATGTTTTAGACTTGGGCGGATGTTAAGTTCTGACGGATGCGGATTGAGCACGAGAACTTGTAATGTGATAGTTTCACCCGAGTCATTTAAGGACCGACGCTTGTGTCTATATCCAAACTGAGTACTATCATACAACCACAAGTCTTTATGGGTATGACCTGTCTGATTACTTTGTAACGGCTTAGATTAGATTTTGCCAGATGGTTGAGTGTGGGTGTTGGATGGAGTTTTTTTCCCCACATGGTGCAAGAGAGGGCTTCTGACTGGGCGGATGGAACTCTTCAGCGGTGAAACCTCAACGGGCGGAGTCTAGTTGGGTTGGTACATTGTAAAAACCTTGTGATAGTCACTTAGTCGCACGCCTAAGGAAGCGTGCTGTGGCCGACATTATAAGTTGATTATCTCTTGTGGGTAAAGCTGTATAACCTTTCCAGAGTGTAGAACTATCTAGATAGCCATGTCCACGGTCAAGGGCGAGCAAGGTGCGTTTTCACGTAGTATATTTTGGTTATATTTTCAAAGCAATAAACTTTGGGAAACCGAGAGTGGCTAGAACTCTCGGGTGATTATTCTGGCGGCTAGAGCTAGTTGGGTGGATAGAACCCGATCCTTCAAACCTTGGCGGATAGAGCCTTGATACTAGTGGTTGGTGGCTAGAACCTTCAGTAGTAAAATAATTAGTTTAATTATTGCAAATACTTTTGTCAAATGAATGCTTTGTGAAAACTATTAAAACTTAAAATGTTGCTTTGTGCCAAAGAACCATATAAACCTTAATTGTTAAGCCTTCCATCTATGTAATTGCATTATTCCCAAGACTTGCGAAGTACTCTATGTACTCACATGTATACTCAAACAAATCTCAGAAGTCTATGAAAATGCCGAGGAGGATTATGACTTCTACGCATGTGGCTACGACGAAAGACACCCGGAGTATTAGGTTGTGAGCCCCAGTTGATTGTCTGTGAGCATATGGATGGGCCATCACTTGGGGTTATCTTCTTCCGCTGCAGTTTATTCGAGTTGTTTCGCCTGAAATGGCGGTAACTGTAAGCTTCGACCATAAGGTTATTACTCGTTTGTTTAATATTTTTTATTTCCTTATATGAATCGTGATTTGGTTGTGTATCATCGCTTTTTCAACTGTGAGCACTAGCTTAATCTGGGATTGGTGTAGAAATACACAGAGGGTTTGGATTTAGAAATCTGGGTCCCGACGTTTTCTTTTTTCAGTGTTGACTTACTTTTCCTATGGGCCAGATTTATTTTGTTTTGTTCATTGACTAGTCTTCTAGATATCAGGACTCCACAGAAAAAGGAGTACTTTCTCTGTGCAGAAACTCCTAGCGCTGCAAGAGCATGGATATCCACTTTACAGTAAGCTTGTGATCTATGACTGTCGTTTCTACTATTGTTTAAAACCATGAGTTCGCATTGGTACTTCACTATATTTTTTCACTATTCATGGGATAACTAACAAATGTTTTAACATAGATTAAATGGTTGAATTGCTGAACTACCATCATTTGCTTTCTTATGATCTATTTTGAAGCGAAATGATGTTTTATACATTGTTGTAAATGTCAGTGTTGAGAGAACCCGTCATTTTTGGAAAGGCCCATATTAGTAAAGACCTGTACTTTGGTTGTTTACTGCATTTATGTTAACACTGAAGTAACACCTCCCCAATTTGGGGTACCGGGTATGAGGTTTGTAATTCGAGAAGAACTCTAAAATGTTTAAAGTGTGGCACTTTTCATGAAACAACAGTTGCAGTTGATATTACATTCTGATTTTTCTTAGTTCACTTGATCCCTTTCTTAACAATGCCTATATGCTTAGGACAACCACCTTTATATAGTTTTTTTGGTAAGTGATTGGACTATTTGCCTGTGGGCTTATATGCTGGAAGGCACTTAGAGCCTCTTCAAATACTGTAACTTTGTTTCTGAGTAATTAGTTTGTTCCCTTTGGTCCAAAATAAGAATTGCTTGGGGTAGTAGCAATGGGTTTTAGTTTGCAGTTTGCATTTAGAATGCTATTTGCTTGCCTGCTTATCCAACATCAAGAGTAAACTACTGCAATTTGTACTGCATAATTACGTAACTAAGCTAAATGGGCTATAAGCTGGCTAAAGGCTTGCATGCGGTGCTAAGTGTTATTAGTTTTATATTTATTCATTTGCTTGATATAGCTCATATTCAGGCAATATGAAACCTACTAACATTCCTTGTTTTACATGCAGAGCAATTCAGTTGGTGCTGCAAGTTCAAAAAGAGGCAGTGAATTCATTGGGTGGAAATAGTTCTGCAAAATTGGGAACAGCTGCTACTGTTGTGGCTGTGGCCATTGCGACTGCAATTGAAGCATCCAAAGATGTAGAAGCAGCGATGAGGATCTCCCTGCGGGCAGCTTTGGGCTCAACTACAAATAAACTTAGTAAAGGTCAATTAGATGATATCACAATCATGATGGTACGCTTTTCCTCATACTACTTACAATGGAGTACCTGAATTAAAATTTAGTAATTTAGTTATGAATGACAGAGTTACAGATGAATATAAGCTCACTGTTGCAGTCGATCTGATATCCAGTTAGACTCCTTTGAAGTAAATGTAGCCAATCGATCTGATATCCACTTGGTAGACTATATACTCCAAAAACCAGTGACTGGTTACTTCCATAAATGGTCAAACCAGTTTGCCCCTGTGGGAGGTAAACCAAGCAGATTTACTTCTTTGAATGGTGGAACCAGTTTACCCCTGTGGATGGTATCAAGTATCGATTTGCACAACTCAAGTCATCTGAGAAATTTTGCAACTGGCCCCAAATCAACAGGAGCTCTGGCAGTTACAAGCCAAGTTCCTGATAAATTGAAGATCCACTTTGGAACTTGAAAAGTTAAAAGCTATTCTTCCACTCGACTTTTGTTGGTTCCCATTGGTAGTGGACAAGAAACTGGTCCAGTAGTGAATTTTCAAACCCTAGTAATAGCCCATGGATATCTATTGTACGATTATATCTCTCTATTGCTATAATTGGAATGCATAGCAAGCATACTTCAGAATATTTCACTGATCAACTGATGAAGATATGTTTTTGGTGCTGTCTTGTATGGTACTAGTTCTGAATAGTATACTATGTGAATTCTGTTTTTGGATACTGAAGTTCTTTTCCTTTTCTTTATTTTTTGGGATGTGCTACGCATCTATAATCAACAGGAAATCCTTCGAGTTAAAGATGATGAACTGCACCAGCTACTGCAGGATATTCGTGCATGTGATTCCACCATCAGAGAGATTACCGATAAATTACAGGAGACTGCTGAGGCAGCTGAAACTGCTGCTTCTGCAGCTCATTCAATTGATGAAGAGAGAAGTTTTTTTATCTTCAGAACTTGAACGTCTGAAACAAGATCAGGAAAAACAAGTTGAATTGTCATTGCTTAGGGTAACAATCACTTTAGTGAATCCATACATAATACATCTTAGGGTGTATATAAATATATATCTTTTTCATGCATGTTACATGGTTATAAACTAATTGACTTCTATTATGAGCATCATGAGCACACTTCATGTTAAGTACATGAACTTTTTTGAAGTTGAACTGGATTTTATATTAACAGTTAAGGGAATCAGAAGAAAAGGCAAAGCTTCTTACTGAAGAGAGAGAACATTTACTTAAGGAAAGAGATTCTGCTCTTCAAGAAGCTAAGATGTGGCGTTCTGAATTAGGAAAAGCTAGAGGAAATGCTGTAATTTTAGAAGCAGCTGTTGTCAGAGCTGAAGAGAAAGCTAGGGTTTCAGCAGCAGATGGTGACATGCGAATAAAGGAAGCTGTGAGTAGAATTGAGTCTGCCACAAAAGAAAAGAATGAACTCTTAGCTCTTGTGGATGCTCTACAATCGCAAATACAAAGGTTGCGTATACACATGCTGTTTAATTTCCTTTACTTCCTGTCAGTGAGAGCATCATAAAATGGGAATCCTCTAAAACAAACTTGATGGGAGATTTGAAGAAATAATCGGATATCTTTGCTTTCCAGGCAAGAGACTAGCACAAAACAAGTTTGTGAAGAGAGGTCGGAGCTGTGCTCTACTTCAAAGCACATGGACATGGAAGATGATAATGTGGATAAGGCTTGCTTAAGTGATACAGACCCAATAGCTGTTACAGAGAACATAGTCGAGTTGGACGACGAGGGAGCCGATATACCTACGATTGGGGACACGGAGTGGGAGAATCCTCATTCTTCTGAAGTATCTGATGTAAGGGAAGTGATCACGGCACCTGAAGAAAACAGCTTGGATATTCCTGTTGATAGCCAGCCAGTTACTGAGAATACTTTCTAAGACTAAATTGGATTCTTGCCATTCTTGTTCACCCTGATCACTTGTACTAGTTTTTCATTTCAGTTAATTGTAAACATTCTTATTCAGATTTCACCATGAGCTCCTGGACTTGAGTTCCTTCACAAGGTGTCTTCTCTGTGAATCTAAAGTGAAATAAAATAGTGCAATTGTGGGTGTGTACATCTGAACTTCCATGTTTATCAAGTGTTGCATTGGCAAATATGTTTTGATTCAGGAGTTCAGTGCAGTGTTCTATTCAAAACTTAATTAGTGAATGTATAGGTTTTGTGTACTGTTAGTCTGTTACAAACAAGTGAACGAATCGACATTTCTTGCCTTCCATTGAAATTTGTTGTTGGTAGGATGAGGCAATGAAGCCCTCAGTCATGTGGTCAGCAAGTACTAATATTTACCTGTGAAACTCATCACAGGGGAGAACAGTTCAAAACTTCAAAAGGGGGAGACAGTTGCCCGAGTAAAAAGGCAGGTTAAAAAAAGGAGAAGCGATTATGAACCAGGGAAAAACTTATTGGCTACAATTTTTTACCGGAGGGGACCGGTAAGACAGGTTTTTGCGAAAATCAAAAATTTTGGCTGAAATTTTCAATTTTTTTTTTGATTTTTTGGGATTTTAAATAAAAAAAATCAAATTCGAACAAAGTTCAAGCAAATTCGATTGTTTTGGACAAAATTCATCAAACCCAAAAATTTTGAGGCTTATTTGAGTTTTTCCCTGTTATGAACACATGCCAGCAACTCGAATTTCCAGGAGAACAGGTCTCGTCAACTTCCAGGTCTCGTCAACTCGATCTTGTTCTAGATGAGGTATATTCTGACTGCCAAAAGGTTCAAACTAAAAATTCGCTGATATTGTTGTTAGTGTCGAAACTGAAATGCTTCTTACCATCAGAACAGCAGAAAGTCAGCACAGAAGGCACATGCATGCAGGGATTCTCTCTATGTAGTCATTAAAATCAAGTTGACATGACCTCACAAATGATCAAAGTTTCAATTTTCAAGTCTTAATTGGTATATACAAAAATACTGTTTTTTTACTACGCTAATGAAGTAACATTCGAAGAAACATCAGTGGCGACCTCATGACCAAATCATGGAGCCCTACTAGATTTACTCGAGAGGTCAAAGCCGTATTATTAGACTGATCAATAAGCATTTATTTATCCATGTCTCAGAGCTCGCTGTCAAAGTTGAGTAACAAAAATGCTTCTAACATGTAAAGATTCAACCACATGATGGTCATCTTCAGGTCAAAACCGTACTTAGACATGTAAGCATTTCTTCAATCACCGTTTCGTCATTTCTAATCTCACTGTCAAAGTTGAGTAAGCAACCTGAACAATCCAAGGTGCAAAGACTCAACCACAGTGGCGAATCTAGGATTTTGTCTAAGGGTATGCCATCCAAAAAATTTCATATACAATTCGGTAAATTCATTTTAGTAAATCGGTAATAATTGTAAAATTGACAACATGATTCGGTATATATGCACTGAATAACACAATAAGGGCTTAAATTCATGGATTAAGTTCAAACCATCCGCTAAGTATACTATAAATAATTCAAAAGCCACACCGATAATTGAAATAAGGCATAAAAGAGAACCGAAGACTTACAATGCTATTTTTGTGAATATTTTACTCGACGCTTTCGAAGGACATAAATGTCTTGATTATATCATCTTCATCAACTTCAAAGAAAATATCCCGCTTCAATGAAAGTGACTAGACAATCATCCAAAAGACTATCTGCCATCTTATTTACGGTTTTGTTTTCACAAAACCATTGCGAAAAATACCCTTTCAACACTTGCCGCTGCGGGTAGAAGCAATACCAATTTGAGGAGCTCATAAACCATATCATACACTTTGTGTCTCTTTGTTTCAACAAGCTTAACCGAGAGATCAACAATATTGTCTAGACCTTTGAAGCTATCATCCCGTCTCATGTCATCAATATAATTTTGTAGTCAGAATTGAGTCCGAGCAAATTATTATTTGAGAACTCCTTTGGGTAGAACTCAGCTAGTTTACGTAGCTTCGTGCATCAAAAGAAGCAAATGACCTAGAAGGATTGAAGGCCGACATACAAGACAACAACTCCATATTAATCTCATCAAACCGATTATCAAGTTCTTGACTTATTTGATCAATGACACCAATATATACTTCTCTTCCAAGTGGTCATCATTGGTTTGCTTTCGAACGAGCTTTCCTTGCTGATTTTCCAAAAGGAACATAATCACCATCCATAGTAGGAACTTCGACACCATGTTTATCACAAAATAAAGTGACCTTCTCAAGAAAATTATCCCAACCATCGACCTCAATTCTTGCATTCTTTTCTTTGCCACATTAACAAGTGATATTGCATTAAGAATATCTTGGTCTCTTCTTTGCAAACACTCGATAACTCATTTGTATATCCAAGAACAATATACATTAAGTGTGCAAAGAAAACAAACTCAAAGTTCTCAAATGCTCCAAATACAAAATCTATTTTGGTCCAATCATCCTTTAATGCGGGATCATCCCCAAGATCAACCAAGACATCATAGATTGCTTCATACATAGTAATGATGTCTGCATATAGTTTTATAATGAGATCCCCATCGAGTATCTCCGTGCCTAGGCAAACCCATCTCTTGATGTAATCCAGCCCAGATTCAATTTCACCACAATCAAGTGCTTTCTTCACATTCTCAAGCCTAGCATTTCTAAGCATGTCATGACGCTTACAAGAAACTCCAACAATATTCAACAAGATAGATATTTGATCAAAAAAGTCTTGCAATCAAGATTTCCTTTGGCAACAACAAGAACCAATTGGAGTTGATGAGCAAAACAATGAATATAATAAGCGTAAGGTGATTCTTGCATGATCAATGTTTTCAACCCTTTAATATCTCCTTTCATGTTGCTAGCCCCATCATATCCTTGACCACGGATTTGAGTCATAGTCAAGCCATGACTAACAAGTAAAGCTTCAATTGCATCCTTAAGTGATAAAGAGGTAGTATCATCTACATGAACAACTCCAATAAAACGCTCACATGGCCTTCCCAATTTATCAACATAACGCAAGCAAAGAGCTAGTTGTTCTTTATGTGATATATCACTAGACTCATCACTAAAATTGCATAGGGCTCATCACCAAGCTCTTCAATTATTTTCTTTCTAGTTTCTAAGGCACAACAAAGAATAATTTGCTTTTGTATGTCCGGGCTAGTTAAGGTACGATTACGGAGCATTGTCCAAAACATATTTGTTCACTTCTTCACTATTTCCGCAAGAAATTTCAAAAGTTCAATGAAGTTCCCTCTGTTGCTAGATTCTTCACTTTCATCATGTCCACGAAACGCCAACCCTTGATGCAAAAGAAACTTGATACACCTAAGTGAATAAGTCAACCTTTTTGTATAAAGACGAAGATCCTCATCACTCCACTTCTCAATATTATAATCTTTCTTATCAGAAATCTTTCTTTTTGGAAAATCATGTGCAAAAGGTTTGAATGGACCTTTAGTAATATATGCTCTTCGAATTGCATCTTGATCATTAACATGATATTTTAGAATAGGACGTCTTTCACCTGGATCATGTGGAAGGCGATTGATGTCATAAACTGGTGGTAGTGAAGACGGTTGTGGCGGCGGCGACATAGGATTTACAATTTCTCAACTACTCTCTCATGAGTTTGCTCTTCCACCACAGTTCAACCGATCGGGAACGATTAGAAGTAATAGCATTGCCACGCTTCTTCTTTGCTTCATGCTTCAAAAAGAGATGCAATGTCCCTTCTCTTCATAATCTATTTGAATCGCATAAATATTACAAAGAACACATTGCCAAATAATTAAATAAATTACGCTTGCGATTGAACTGTCACATATGCGATTATGGATCACTCACATGATACGGAGTCTTGAACAAAAGATCAATCTAGATCGATCGTGATGTTGCGAAAAAATCCTCCGCCTCATTGCGTGATAGATGATTCTATAATTTTAGCGTTAAGCAAAGCAATTAGCAATTAAAGTACACACTAATTGGCGTAACAAAGAATCGATAAAAAATTAACCTAGATCACGAGGACGAGGACGATCGCACAACGATGGGCGACAATGTACCGATCGCCGACGGCATGAACGATCACTATTGGCGATTTGGCGGCGTCGGCGAGTGAAGACTTCGAAGTCGAAGTGTCGAACCGATGGGCTTCGTGTTCCTCGATCCGTATTGCGGTATTGAGTTATTGATCACGGCGCAATACAACCGATCGTATTGGTTTTTAGAATCAACCGATGCGTATTGGTGTTTGGTGAAGCCAACCATCTCACTCAAAGTCACTTTGGGCGGCTGGGAGCATGGGCGCGTGCGCTGGCTGATGCTCGCAGACTCAGTCGCCTCTCGCTCTCTACATGGCGGATGAGCATTTTTTTTTTTTTATAAAAAAATACGATATATATCTTGAATCAGTACATGGAATTGCGGGGTATGCGGTGCATACCCGCATACCTAATAGCTCTACCGCTCAACCATATATCGATGGCCATCTGAAATTGCGACTAATCGAACAACGTAGTATGGCACTAGTATGGCACCATCTGTCATGAAGTGAGAGAGGTCAAAAACAAGAGCCTTCATCTTGGACTTGCATAATTACTTCTATCTATCATCCATAGTTAATCAAAATCACGTTGGCGGCGAAGGAAAAATATCCCAATAAGCATGCATGGGCAATTAAAACCTAATTAATTAATTGATCACATGCACAACGAGATAAAATACACAAGCAGAGGAGACCTGAGAATTCCATACAGGGATTATTGGACATGGCACAAGTACATTGACCATCCTCTCATGCACAATTCAATTCAGGAACAACAGCATTCCGTTTGATTAATATGTGTCGAGTACGGGTGCGATCAAACCTAGCTTGCAGCCAGAGTAGAACCAGCTGACATCGACACTTGAAATGAGTAGATTTTTTTACAAAAATAGCTCAGGAATCTGTCGCTAGTTAAAATGGCGACATGAGGGTATTTACTGTCCAGTCACCGGTTCAATCTCTTATCACCATTTCAACTGGGGATTTGCTTTAAACAGTGTTCCAATCGTTAGTTAAAATGACGACAGGAACTCGCGTCTTCCTATCACCGCTCCAGCTGACAACATAGGCTTGGCTGTATAAACCTACAAAATCGGCCAAAAAGTTATTCTAATTACGAGAAAAAGAGAAGAAGGAGAGAAAGGAGAGGAGCAAAGTTACGTAGCGAATTGCTGTCGGTTCGTAGCAGAGGAGAGAGAGAGAGAGAGAGAGAAGGAGATCCGGTCGTCCACTTTGTAGGTAAATGTTCTTGCCTGTGTAATTAAATTTGAAACTCTGGTAGGTTAGCAAATAAAACTAGTGACATATAATTGAATTGATTAGATAATGTTAGCTATAGTGTAATCTACTGTAGTACATCATTTTAGCTGTGTGTAGTGTACATTATCGTATAGATGTTATTTATGGTGCAATACGTGAACGATTTAGATTAAATATGCAAAAATAGTAAACAAAGCTAAAAAATTCTAGGTTTTCATTTTTACACGGTAAATAATTTTAAAAAACCGAAAATACCTTTTGAACTAAGAAAATAGCAAAATAGCTTTAAAAATTCTATACAAATTCCAGAGTAGTTAAATAGGGTATTTAGATCTTAATTAAAATAACCTCATCTTCATTTTGGTTTTCATTTTTACATGGTAAATAATTTCGAAATACTAAAAATACCTTTTAAACTAGGAAAATAGCCAGATAGCTCTAAAAATTTATTAAAAATTCCAGAGTAATCAAACAAGGTCTTTAGAGCTTATT
This sequence comes from Phyllostachys edulis, assembly GCA_036346405.1. Taxonomy (NCBI): domain Eukaryota; kingdom Viridiplantae; phylum Streptophyta; class Magnoliopsida; order Poales; family Poaceae; genus Phyllostachys; species Phyllostachys edulis. The sequence goes on from CM070558.1 coordinate 9,242,857, forward strand.
TAAAATATTGTCAGCTACAATTTGGTTTTTATTTTTACACGGTAAATAATTTTGAAACGCTGAAAATACTTGTTAAACTAGGAAAATAGCAAGACAGCTCTAAAAATTCTAGAGTAGTTAAATAGGGTGTTTAAAGCTTAATTGAAATATTTATAGCTTCAATTTGGTTTCCATTTTTACACGGTAAATAATTTTGAAACGATGAAAACACTTTTTAAACTAGGAAAGTTGTTAAATAAGGTGTTTAGATCTTAATTAAAATGATCTCAGCTTCAATTTGTTTTTTATTTTTACACGGTAAATAATTTTGAAACTCTAAAAATACTTTTTAAACTTGGAAAATAGCCAAATAGCTCTAAACATTTGTTAAAAAATCCAAGGTAGTTAAATACGGTGTTTAGATCTTAATTAAAATATTATCAACTTAAATTTGGTTCTCATTTTTACATGGTAAATAATTTTGAAATGCTTGAAATACTTTTTAAACTAGGTTATGTCGCTAATCGTGTAGAATTTTTTTGTGCAATAATTGAGTAAATTAGATAGTTTTAGATAGAATGTATTTCTATGTGTTGTAGTGTTGTGTAGTACATCATTATAATTGTGTGTAGTATTTACAATGTACGGCGGCCCCAAGAGACACTGAGCAGTGGCCGTACGAGTTGCTTAACCCGGTCATTCATGCGGGTTATAGTAGCCGCCTCAGTACCATCCTCCCACAGGAGGGCGAGGCGCCCATTGATCTTGGCGAGTTGCAGCTGCGCACGCCCATGAGGGCATGGAGGGTCAACCCATGTTGGGTCTGGAGGTACATGTAGCTGTGACATTCGTGTACTCAATTTTAGTCTGACTTGTGCGGGTGGAATCACGTACGCTCTTAATCCGTTTGACGCAGGTTGAGAGCGACATACCTCCTTACACTAGAGAGGATTGTGGAGGCGATGTGGGAGGACGATCAGGAGGCCGCGAGCGGTGGCCATACATCAAGGCGGTTTTCGTACGACCGGTGCCTCTTAACAGCGCTGGTTGAACGCTGGAGGTCGGAGACGCACACGTTCCATCTTTCGTGCGGGGAGATGGTGTCGACGCTTGTCAGACCCCAAATTTGAAATTCAAGATCTTCTGTGTTCACGGCACTAGTCCATGGATCAGTAGCCAGTGCCCACAGTTACATCATTAAATATAAAACACATACCTTGAAAATGTAAAGCTATTGCATAATATTAAACAAAGCATAAATATACCTCACGGCTTTTGAATTTTAGAACGGTCGGTCATGCCAAATATCTTTAAAGAATCTGCAGCAGAAGCGGAATGAAATGCAACACGTGGAACCCTCACGATATACCCACAAGCAATCGACTGGGGCCTGCGACCTAGTTCTTGGCCTTCTTAATCTCCAGTCTTGACGAATGCTCATTAGTGCCCAAATAACCTTCTTCTCTTATACTTATTGAATAATAATATTGAGCGAGTATGAGTACAAAACCGTACTCGCGAGCCAAACACACTGAATGCAGTTATATAATATGCAAGGCTGATCAAAGGAATGGCTAGTGGTTCTTTTGTTTGCATAAGGCCACTTATTGAAATAGATTAAGTAGTAGAAAATTCTGAGACCTAGCATTTTAACTAACATAGGTTTTAACGAAGTTGAATTTTGTTGTAAAATACTAGTGATGACTCGAACCTCCTATATCACTGAGTGGCTCCATCCACCCAATGCTCATGTTCCTTCTCGGGTCACATCCCATAGTTCCCACTGGTTATTAACTAGGTCATGTCAAATCTTTGGGCTCTAACCCATCGTTTCATTCCCTGGGCTCCAACCCATCTTTGCATTTCACCCATAAATTGTTTTATGAAAATGAAAGCTAATTCAAGTAAGTTCTCAACACCGCTCATGACCGTGGGCACGACTATCCAGATAGTTTTTATACTCTGCAGAGTTCGCGCACTTTACCTACAAGAGATAATCAACTTATAAGGTCTGTCTGACACACTTCCATAGGTGTGCAACTAAGATAATTATCAAAATGCCTTTACAATGTCCCACCTCAACGCAACCCCACCCGTTAAGGTTTCCACCTCCTTAGGCCACGCCCCCGGGAGGCCCCCTCTTGCGCCATATGGTTTTCCTGTGGCTTCTATCCATACCCACTCCACACACCCACCAATAGTGAAGCCACGCTGAGGCGAGCAAATTAGTCAGCCAGGTTGTACCAGTTATAGACTCGCGGTTGCACTATTTTTACACAAGAGGCTGTACAAAAACTCAGTCCTTTATTGACTCAGGCGGTACTTCCCCATATCTACTCTGTCGTTCTCTCTACCAACACCTGCCACACTTTCCAGCCGCCCGAGTCGAAATCTATTTTTGGTTTTGTTTTATTTTGAAATAATAGTTCAACATACCAGCCAGGCTCCAACCTCGACTTCCCAAATCCAGTTTCAAGTTTTGAATGATGTCGGGGCAAATCATTGCTGACATGTCAATGTATCTAAGCAAGGCTAAACATGACACTTAGATACGAACTTAGTAACTAGTCATGTATACCATTATTACTAGGGTGACGAAGGATAGTCTCCAAGTTCAAGGGTGGGAAGGTTATATTGAATTATCATTCATGTATTAACTATGAGATAAGCAATATATTTGTATGAATCGTAGCAATGCAATTTCATAATTTAAAATAAATAATTGCATTTCAAAAGTAGGTTCAACATGATCAAAGTGTTGGCTCGCTTTGCTCAATGTTCTGATAACCTCAGTCTTTTTTTTGCTCTTGCTTGAACTATTGCTCCGTCATGACTTCAGATTCTAACTACACAAAGTATGCTTGAGTCATGTACTAGTTGCTCCACATATACACCCTAAGTACATATACTCCCGTTCATAAAGTGCACATGCTCCCTAATTATATACTTTATAAGTACACATGCTATAATACTCCCGTTCAAAAAGTGAAGATACTTCATCTCCATGTACATATACTCTCATTCGTAAAGCGCAGATACTACCAATGTACACGTACACTCCCATTCAAAAAGTAGCTATATTCCCTTGTGTATACTACCTATACGTATTTTTAAGAGGACGAATACATACTCCTTTGACCACAGTAAATGCACATGAACTCACCTAATCGATACACCATCCATGGATTACATATGGACAAGAGCCACACATGTACCAATCAACGTACTCCATAAAGTACATTCATACGTGAAATTCCCTTCCCAAATCCATGTACAAATGTACTAATATACTATCATAGGTGTATATACTCCCCAATTACATGTACTAACATACTCCTAAAGTATACATACTACCTAAGTACATGCACTAAAATACTCTCTTAGGTATGCATACTACCTAAGTACATGTACTAAAATACTCCCATAGATGTACATACTACCTAAGTACATGTACCATGGCGTGCTGCTTGTAGATGATTAAAATACCACCTCTCCAGGGGAATGCCATCAGTACAGGTATCTTGATCCTGGACATTTCCTTCTGTAGGAAGATGAATAGGCTGCAATGGATGATTGTATTGAGACTCGATGGTGGTTTATATAGAGTACAAGGCTTAGATGGCAAGAAGTCTCTCCTAGAGATAAGGCAGGTATCATGAGATTACAAATCCTAAACTACCAAATATAGAGATATGCCAATACACTCTAACATCCCCCCGCAGTCGTAGCAGTAGCGTCGCGGATGGTCAGACTGGAGAGGAAGCCGAAGGTGGGGAACCATCGGACTGACACCCCCCCGGCAATCACAGCAGGAGTGTCGGGGACTACTGTGGCGTCACGGACGTAGTGACTGTAGAGGGAACCAACGAGTTTGCTCAAGATAATGATAGCCCTTTGTTGCCGAGGTAGCCGAGAGCGAGGTGACCATGGTTGTAGCCGTGGAGGAGGGAGCCATGTCGAGGTAGCTGGTGTCGAGGTCATCGCTGTGGTCGGGGTAGTGGAGTTGATGCAGAGGAGGTCATGGTCGATGTCAGTGAAGAGGTCGCCGACGTTGTCCGGCCATGGATGAAGATGAAGCAGAGGGGGCTGGCTGGATCTGGCAAGGAGGAGGCCGGATCTGGGCGAGGCACCGCCGGATCTGGCGCAGAGGAGGCCGGATCCGGGAGCGGCGGCATCAGAGAAGGTTGGGGCAAGCTGGAGGCAGCGGCGCCGTCGACCGGGGGAGCCTGGATCTGGGGCCGTGGAGACGAGTGGCGGAGAGAGCCGGCTCTAGATCCGAGCGAAGAGAAGCCCGTCGGCGCATCCGATGAGGAGGAGGCTGGATTTAGGCGAGGCACCGCCGGATCCGGCGGGGAGGAGGACGGATCCGGGAGCGGCAGCACCGGAGAAGGACCTGATTAGCGTCGACGAAGACGGTGGCGTCGACGATGGCAATGGTGACCACGGGCAGCGACACTGCAGCCTGAAGGGGCGATACAGCGGCAGCCCGTGCATGTCGATGGCATGACCACAAGTGCGGGCTCCCAATGTTGCGACGGCTCATACTCGTGGACGATGGGCCGACGATGATGATCCGGCGTGATGACGATGGTAGACGGGGCGCTCGGAAGGCCGTGGAGGGAGGGCCATGTTGACGAGCATGCCGCGTCACGCCACGACGTCATCGGAGGAGAGGAGGCACCGGAGAGGTCGAAGCTAAGGTGGTGAAGTATGGAGCTGAGGAACATCAACGGGTCGGCAGGGTGACGCAAATCGATCTATGATCAATTTTTTTTATATAGAGAAAGCCCGATTTGAAGATGACCAGGGGAAACTCTAATTGGTAGCCGATCGGATGATCGGCGACATGACTTAAACTATGGGTTACGCAGCCCCCGAGAGAGATCATGGAGACGAGATCATCTCCCAGGGGCGGCGCGGCGGAAGCTGTGGAGGTAGCGGCTCAGGAGCAACACCGCTCTGATACCATGCAGGAAGATGAATAGGCTGTAATGGATGGTTGTATTGAGACTTGATGGCGGTTTATATAGAGTACAAGGCTTAGATGGCAAGAAGCCTCTCCTAGAGATAAGGCAGGTATCACGGGATTACAAATCCTAAACTACCAAATATAGAGATATACCAATATACTCTAGCACCTTCCTCCACGTGCGGACATTTCTCCATTTCTTGCCCCACGGCCAGACCTTTCTCCGTCTTTCTTCTCGCTTGGGGATGATGAGCAAAGCTTAATGGAAATTACGTAATCAATGGCATGATCCACGACAGGTAATCAACTCTCGCTTGATGTAGAAAACGACAATGACTAATGTTGAGGAACCGTCACTAGCGAGTCCAGTCCAAGCGATTACCTTGTAGACAAACTCAGAATCATAAGAACAATGCAAGAACACAAGAACATAATAGTAGATTAAACACAGAGATATGAGGGGACTTCTGGCTTCTCTTTATTGCACTTCTGTAAAACTGTAGTACAATAGTTGTGGTCTTCTCTTTTTTATATAGGCTATTGGATGGACGAGGAGCCTATCGTAGGCCAGGACTATCGGCCTAGGCCCGGTTTCTTAACAACTAACAACCCCGGCGTATACGGGAGCGGTTACCAAAATCAAAACTCAATTACGTAGTATCCGGGAGTTGGATAATAATTTTCATTTTCTTTTGCAAGGCAATAAATTTCGTAGTATGTTAGCGGGTTGCTAGCGACTGTTATGGTGTGGTATCCGACCCAATAATCCAATCAAGTATGTGGTATCCGACCCAATAATCCAATCAAGTATGTAGTATCCGAGAAAGATGGTGGATAGATACAATGGGAGTAACTACACCTGGGAGTAGCAAATAGGCTTCCTATATATGTATATGTGTGTGTGTGTGTGTATGTATGTGTGTGTGTGTGTGTGTGTGTATATATATGTATGTATGTATATACATGTATATATATATAGGAAAATGGTATAGTACTCATGGGAGTACATACTCTCACTTCTTATATACCACTTAAATCGTATGATGATACTTCTTTATCTATTTAAGCATACTACAATAATGATTATAAGATACCCCAAAGTGAGTTCCATGAAAATTTTCATTATAGTTCACTTTTTATAGCAAAATTTATGTATATACGTCTTTAATATATGAAAAGGGCATATAGTAAAAACAAAGAGCTCCAATGAAAAATTTTCAATCTCGCATTGGAGTATCTTATAATTGGTATTTAAGTATCTTGAATATGATAAAGAAGTATAACATGTGCGTTTAAGTGGTATATTGAAAGTGGAAGTACATACTCCCAAGAGTACGAAATGGACGTCATATATATATATATATACATATACATATATATATATATATGTATATACATATACATATACATACATATACATACATATATACATATACATATATACATATACATATATACATATATACATATACATATATATACATATATATGTATATATATACATACATATATATATAGACACACACACACACACACACACACACACACACACACACACACACACACACACACACACACACACATATATATATATATATATATATATATATATATATATATATATATATATATATATATATATATATATATATATATATATATATACACACACAAACACTCATGATCAAGTTTTTGGGGGAGTATTTTTTGCTCATTTATTCTCTTTTTGAAACGAAATAGCAAATCTAGCCCCCTACCAAAATGACAAAAATAACACCGCAGCAGGTTAGGCATGCGACACGTGTCCTCTACCGCGCTCCCCGTTCGCAGCACCCCCTACCGTGATTCCCAGTACTCGGCCGGCCACTAGCCGCACTCCTAGTCTGTGGCAGGATGGCATGTACACGTGGACACCGCGGGTAGAGACATTCTTGCCGCGGACTAGGAGCGTGGTAGGAGACCTGCCGCACACAAGGATTGCGGTAGGGGGTGCTGCAGACGGGGAGCGCGGTAGGAGAGGTGTTGCGTAGTAGAGGTGTTATTTTTGTTATTTCGAATACGAGAGAGCTAGATTTGCTATTCTGTTCCAAAAAAAAGATCAAATGAGCCAATAGCTCGAAAGAAAGACTAGTTTGGATTCAGTCGAGTCTCATATATGCATTAGTTTCTAGAGGCAACATACGAGCGGTGTGTAGATTTCTAAGCTCAACCACCAAAGACCAAACCCTTGCTGATAAGCTGATCGATCCACATTACCACGCATGTGTTAAAAACAATTCGTCAATCGATCCTTCGAATAATATGTTTGCCTTAATTTACTCGACGAATTCTTCTTGGACCTGAGTTCGTCATGCAGTACGCACACGTACCTACACAAATTAATCAAGCTCACGTGTCTCACACTATATATTTGTCTTGAAAAAAAGGGACCGATTAGGAAGATCTAGTTCGTACACGTGGTTTGAGTCATGCTGCAGAAATAAAATAAAAGAAGAGAAGAAGAAGTAGAAGAAGAAAAAAAAAAGAAGGAATATTTGAGCAAGAAGTATGGACGCGGCTTCTGAAAGTTGAAAATCCACAAACTGATCGATGCAACAAATGAACAAATTAAGTGCTCACGAGTCATATCAAATGCACTTGGCACGGTTGGCTTCTACAAGGAGAGTACATTTTTTATATATCATGACAAGAAAAAGGCAATACGATATAATCAGAACAAGAAAATTTGGCAAATCATACAAAACCTCATTGCATGTCCTGATAGAATTATTCTCTTATTCAGAGTAAATTGCATTGAGTTAGCTAGGTTCGTTTGAATAATATTGCAAACTCAACACAGAACTTACTGACAGCAAAATCGTATCTACATTAAACGGTTTACAACCCCTAACTAGCTAACCCTTCAACTGAAGTATACTGGGGATTAATTATATCGCGTGCGCATGGTAGAAAAGATGGTTTTTAACTTTCAAGTAGTGCTAGCTTGAGCTGCTGTCCGCCTGGTGGGGGGTGGGGGTTGTTAAAAATCTACGGGTAAATTAGTTCACTTAAATGTACAGCTAGCCGAGTTTTTGGCTCATTTGACCCAGTGTTAAAAATCTACAGGTAAATTAGTTCACTTAAATTTGTCGCACCCTCGATCAGTTGCAGCTCCGCACGTGCCCGGGTGTAACATCCCGTTTCAGATGTGGTTTAGTGTTTGCCGTTTGCCTTCTTGGGTTTTCAAAACCTATTTCAAACTAAGTTGTATTTGCAAAAACCTCTCAATTTCAAAACTTCAATTTCTCTCATGAGCTTAGCCCATCCCACCCGGCCCACCTCCCTCCCCTCTCGGCCCAGCTAGCCCAAGCCTCCCCTGCCCCCTTTCTTCTATCTCTGGTCGTACCGACCAAAACACGCCTGTCTTTGCCGCCTACTGCTTGCCGCGCTTGACTTGCTCCCTTGACTCGGCGCCTCTCCTCTCTTCTCGTCCTATCACCGTCGCGTCCCCGACGCGCCAGCATCGCGTTGCGTCCGTGCGCGCACTCCCACGCCCGGTTCGCACCCTATGTCTGCGTTGCGCTTGCACACGCATGCTCGTGTCATTGCACCTGCAGTGCCTCTGCCACCCCATGCTCCTACCTGCTCTGGCCCGCCCAGGTCGCCGCCGTACCCTTCCCTGTGCGCTTTGCGCCGCGCACGAGTGTCTACGCCGCGCGACACCAGCGCCTGCTCCCCTGCCACCTTGACTCTAGTGCCCTCCTCCTCGTCGGGTCTCGTCACAGAGCAGTTGCACTCACTGTGCCCACCTGCCTTGGCCACCTGAGTCACCGCCATGACGTCGTCACCAACCCTACGCCCGCCCATGCTGCCTCGGGACCGCGCGCCATCCCCGAGCCTCTCAATGGTTCTCCTCTTCTCTCCTCCAGGCTATAAAGAGCCTGAGCAGCCCCCTTCATCTCCTTCCTCCACCCAACTCTCCCTCTCTCACTCTTGTTGCTGTGGTTTGCTCGAAGCCCCCAGCTCCGAGTTCAAGCCGCCACGCGCCTCCTCTCGGTCCTCGTCACACCAGTGCAGCCCCCTCTTCTACCTGCGTCAATTCGTGTCCCAAAGCTCCTTGAAGTAATCCCCTCACTCAATTTCAGTTTTGTTTCACAGGAGCCGCTGCATTTCCTCTTCTCCTTCAGTCTCGGCCAACCCCTTCATCACCATCCTTCTTCGCCTCCGACCACGAGCTTCCCCACCGCCGTTCGCCGTCCACCGACCTCCTCTGGCCCCTCTCTCTCAGCCTTGGTGAGTTCCCTGTGCCATGTTTCCCCTCTTATTCTTTTCGACTAGGTCTTGTAGGTCAAAACCTCCTTTCGACCAGGTGGTCGAAACCTCCTTCCGACCACTCGTGTAGTCGAAACCCCTTTCGACCACTCGTGTAGTTGAAACCTTTCGACCACATTGTGTAGTCAAACCTCCTTCCGATAGTCGAACCTCCCTCCGACCACGTGAAGACGGATGAGCAATACTCGAAAACAAAACTTCGAAAGCTCCGTTCTCCTCCGTTTTAACTCCGATTTCAGTGAATTTGTTTTTAAATTTGTCTAAATTCAAGACCTTGCTAATGGAACTAGTCTTATTTAATTTGGAGTTCATTTAATATTTTTTTTGTGTATTTATTTGCTCTCTTTGCTTGTTTGTTCTTTGCTGGCACGTTCGTCCGAATAGAGTTCGAAAAAGCGGGAGATCTCCATTTCGATCAAGCACAAGACTTTCAAGACTCTCTTACCTTTAACCCAGGCGAGTCAATACTTTGATCATTTTGAGCCTACATTTTTTATGCAAATAATATTCCTTTAAATTACCAAAATTTGCATGCGTTAATTCTTTAAACAAATGTATGTTAAATCCTAAGGTAGTTAAATACTCATTTGATGATTAATTAATTATTAAGCCATCATTTGACAATTGAATCCATTATTCCATGTCACCCTAGTAACTATGTGGTAATTACTAGCTATAGGTTGTACTTAAGTTACATGCTAGTCTTGCTTAAGTACCAGGGTATTAGAATGCTCTACTCATCATCTCTTAAATCATAAAATGGTTTTGGGCAGTCATTGGAGGTACATGACTGAAGTAATTAAGATAATTTGGTTTTACTCCTCAAAACCCTAATAAGCTGCTATTACCACATCTGGGTGGATGGTATGATGGTGGGTGCTGACGTAGGATGAGAATGTGTGGCTTGTGGTATGAACCGCTCGAATGGATTAAGGACTCAATCTTGTCATGACCTCCCATTGTAATACAAGTACAACCACAAGTCTGTAAAATACAACTTGGATTATTAAATTTATCGAACTCTGAAAGTCGTCTCGCTGGAGGGGTAATGAGGTAGTGCAAGCACTGGATACGTTCCGGCTTGAATGGGACACCGATGTAAGGTGAAGTTGCCAGCTGCGCTAGTCGTTGTGGTGTAGACCAGCTGTGTTAGTCGTTGTGGTGAACATCCCGCACAACTTATGGGGCCCACCACATGTGGGAGTAGCCTATATGGGTGAGATGATGAAAGGAGTGAGATAATTTGAAAGGTTACTACGATGATCTCTCAACTACATGACCAAAGAATCATATGGAGCAACGAGTTGATTATCTCTTGTGGGTAAAGTGTATAGTCTCTACAGAGTATAAACTGTTTAAACAGTCGTGCCTACGGTCAAAGGCAAACATGGAAACTTACTAAAGTTAGTTCTATTTCAAAAACCTTTTTCGATGGGATAAAAACTTGTCGGGCTGATGTAACCCTGATTTTGGATTTTTCCTGGGTGGTCGTATCCAATGTTGTTAAATGGTGGATGTAACCACAATCACAATAAGCATAGGTGGAGGTAGCCTTCGCTGTATCAATTATTGCACAATTATTTCTCTTTAACAAAATGTAATTTGGTTAAAATTCTAAGTGATTGGAATTTCTAATATTGATAATTGAAAACATTGCTTTAGTAAATAAAAGAACCCGAGCCATCCTTGTCAAGCCTTGTATGTGTATTATTGCACTTTGCGTGTTGGCTTGCGAGTATAGAAGTTGTGCTCATTCTCGCTCTTTCCCCCAAACCCTTTAGACTCTCCAGATCATGGAGATTACGCCTACTACGAGGGTCCAGAAGTCGATGGACAAGGAGATGATGAAAAGTAGTCTAGCTTTAGTAGTCTTGGTCTCGCCTCAGTCTAGCTGGCTAATTGGTGCTTGCATGCATCCAATATTATCCAAGTCTTTGGTTAATATCGGACACACACAGGTTCCCCAGTCGTTTGCCTGTGGAGAGATATGCTCTACCCCATTTGCTTCCGTTGTCGCTTCTGTTACTTTTGTAATATAATCATTTGGCCCATTCGGCCCTTATTGTAAAAACTCGACTCGATGAGGTCTATGTCACTCTGATGTGTGTAATATATTGAATGATTTAGTTCATACCATATATGAAATGATTCTGCAATGTATCTGTGAGTGCTATCTACTGATCCAGAGAATAGCACAGTGTTTTCACATAGGATTTGGATTTACGAAATTCAGATCCGATACCACCCCGTCATCGCGTCAGATATCACGTCACTGCCACGTCTGCCGCTCCCCAGTGTACTGCACCAGGCCTGCATTGTACATAGGACACATCAACTGAAGTCAAGATAAAGAGGTGCATGGCCCGTGCAGTGAAACGGGGGAGCGGTAGGTGGGGCAGCGACACGAAGTCTGACACGATGGCAAGCACTTCAATTTCTACAGAAATTCCAAAGGGGGCTGCTTCCAACAAACAGGCAGTTAAAAATGCAAAAGGGACAGGGACGTACACATAAAACCAAGGTGCCCCTGCGTACATACACGATTCGACGCAAAACCGTTACAGTAGCTGACATGCGGGCCCAAGTGAGTCGGCACGTATCTAGAAACAATTTATCAATTAGACTCATTTCTAGCGCGCGCAACGGACGGTGCGCGTGTGTGCACGTCTCCTCGTTGTACGCGTGAGTGCGGTGTGAGTGAGACGTGCGAAAAAAATTAGTGGTCATACGAACTCTGTAGAATGAATTGCTGGCTTGTACCATTTCCATTTCCATTTCCATTTCCACCTTGTTTAATTAGCTTTTCTTCACGTGGGAACAGTAGAGGTCCCTATTGGGTGTTTTTTCTACCCACCGAGACAACAATATATCTCCTACCGTTGTTTGCCTATCGCGTTGGAACAATCTACTCTTTTCTGTTTCGTTTTTATCCGTGGAAAAAAAGTCTATCGGCGAAGATTGCATAATATCTGCCTATTGCAACGTTTTATCTCATTGGTAAGGTCTGCTTGAAACCCAAGAATCCTAGAGAAAACCTCTCAATCTCTCACTGTTTCTTAAAAAACAAAATCCATATTGACTATAACCCATGTTCAGAATTTCGGCCGAAAATCGGAAATTTCGGCCTACCGGTGGGCGCCGGTAGGAATACAAATCGGTTCCCAAAAAAATCTGTTTGGATGAATTTTGTCAAATTTGCTCGAATTTGATTTTTTTATTTACAATACAAAAAATTCAAATTTTGATTTGAAATTTTTGGCCGAAATTTTTCGATTTTCGTCCTTACCACCCCCGGTAAAAAAATGTTTCCGGTATCCGAATCCCTGACTACAACTAGGCGTTTTGCTTGCTTACAAGGTTCTTGTGTTTTGGATCATTGGATGGAAGCGCCAAAGGGAGTTCTTTAAAAAAATTGGCAGAGGGGCGGCTAAAGGGGAAAAAAATGGTTTACTTGTCCCAGTTGAATGAGCACACATTTCTCAAAAATTTGCTCCAACAAATCTTGCTTATGAAGTCGACGCCTTCTCGATAGACTACTGGCCCTTTTTTCCCCCTTCTCCAACAACCATCAAAGAGAATAGTACTGTGGACAATGAAAATTCCACATCTGGCTCTTTACCATTCAACTCTTGCTTTGATAGTCTTCTGTTTTGTTACCTTTTGCAAAGGTCCAGCCGTTCAGGTAAAATTTTGAAGACTTGGCTATGCACACGATCGAAGAAAAGTAGAGAACACTGTCACTGTCGTAATTCTTACAAGATAAGGATATGATCGCTGGCTAGAGAAGTCGGACCAAGCATGCACGCACGAAGCCATGAAGCTTCGTACGCAAACCAGGGCAAGTTCAGTACCTGCATCCATACATGCACCCTATATATAGACATCTCCATGGCCATCTCATCGACATTTCTTGCAAGAAGATCGATTCATATATTGTTCAAGATAATTAACACTACTTCAACAAGAGGAAGGAACCAACGGGTTTGATCGATCAAAGACCAAGAACACACAATTAAGAAGAAGGGAGCACGCGCAAGATGAAGAGCGATCAAGGAGAGGTTGTGGAGGAGGTGATCGTCGGAGATGAAGAGAAAGAAGACTTGGTGCTCCCGGGGTTCCGGTTCCACCCCACCGACGAGGAGCTCGTCACGTTCTACCTCCGGCGGAAGGTGGCCGGGAAGCGGCTGAGCATAGAGATCATCAAGGAGATGGACATCTACAAGCATGAGCCCTGGGACTTCCCCAGTAAGTATATATTTTTCAGTCTAGCTATTTTTAGTGCCTACAAGCAAATCATGCATATGTGACGTACTCCGTGATAAGGGGCACAACTCATCTGATCATAATCTTTCTACTCGATTCGCTGCCATTTTGGATGTTATCATAAAGGTAGATGCATAATCACAGCATAATTTTGTCTAAAGAGAACCACAACATAATAATTCCTAAAGAGCTAGGAGGTTGGAGATGTTCCTAGCTAGATTATCCGACAGTATATATATATGCATGTGTCGATGCATGCATGCTCTTCAATTTGTCATGCTAATACTTCATGTTAAGAATTGTATGTAGGATGTTGTGTGTGTGTGTGTGTGTGAGAGAGAGAGAGAGAGAGATCAAACATATCAAGCTCGAAAAACTTCGCAATTCTAAAACATTATATTATGATCAAACATAGTACATAGCATGAAAAATAGTACAAAGCATTAATTGCAGCCAAGAACAAAGATCCTAATAAACTCAATTTGGTGTAAATTAATTATATATGCAGAGGCGAGCACGGTTGGCGGTGAGAAGGAATGGTATTTCTTCTGCCTTAGGGGGAGGAAGTACCGGAACAGCATCAGGCCGAACAGGGTCACCGCCACCGGCTCCGGCTTCTGGAAGGCCACCGGCATCGACCGCCCGATATATTCCGCAGGTGACTGCATCGGCCTGAAGAAGTCCCTCGTCTACTACCGCGGCAGTGCCGGCAAGGGCACCAAGACGGACTGGATGATGCATGAGTTCCGCCTCCCCCCGCACCCTGAAAACGCCGTCGACTCCACGCCGCCAAGCTTGCAAGAAGCGGTACGTGAGCTCTCTCTCTCTCTCTCTCTCTCTCTCTCTCTCATGGCCATGCACGTGTGAACGCATGCAAGCATATGCCATTCACGTGCGTGGAAACAATGGCACTGCATTGACACTCAGACGTGTCATCTGCATCAGTGCATGACACCTAAACTGAACTTGTACCTGAAAAATGCAGGAAGTGTGGACCATCTGCCGGATCTTCAAGCGGAACATCACGTACAAGAAGCAGCCGCAGCAGGTCGCCGGCAAGGTGGCCGTCGCTGCCGTTGCGCAGCCCGACTCAAGCTGGATCACCGGCAGCCCCGAGTCGGACTGTACGGGGGATGAGCACATGAACTTCCTGCCGCAGGCTCCGGTGAACAACGTGAACAATGGCTATAACCAGCAGTTTCAGGGGCAATGGAACAGAGTACCGCAGCCTTCGCCAGCGATGCCGATGGCCGCGTTTCATCAGAGCGTTCTTAGCCCGGCCATGCCGAACGATCTGTACAAGGATGGATGCTGGGACGACATTGGCAGGATGGTGATGGAGCTGACTGATCCGAGTGAGTTCTATGACTGTAGATATACTTAGGACAGTTTGCAGTTACAGGCTATTTTCTTTTGTTCAGACTTCAGAGCAGCTGGACACTACATAGCATCAAAAGCCGCCGACAAACTGGAGACTGACATGTGGGGCTATGTATGATGCTGTATGATATGGCGGGTTCTTAAGAGAGTGCAGATGTGCAATTGTGTGATAGATGTTGCCGGCTGAGAGTTTCTTCGCTTTGGTTTCGAATTATTTTGTCCGTTGCATATATCATCAGCCTATGTATGATGCAGTATGATATGATACTAATTGTCACTTAACAGAAGAATAAACGTACTTTCTTGTCTGACATGTTACATGTATACACTACACAATGTCATATCTGTTAAATGTGTATTATTACTAGTGTATTTCCCTGTTGTATAAAGGGTTATATGCATATATGTCATACATATATTTGTATATATATTGGTCCATTGGTCTCATAATGAATACAAGCGATATTCATAATATAGTATCAGAGCAAATCTAGGGTTTGTTTTCATCGAGCCGCTGTTGGTTTTTCCTTCCAATCGCCGCCTGGCTTTGCCGCTTTGCTTGCTGTCTGGATTCGTCGCGCCTTGCGTTGGCGTTGCCACCACCACCACCGCCTCGTCCTCCGCACGATGCCGTCTTGATTCTCCAGCGTCCTCTGCCCCCGATCTGGAATCGATCGGGTCGCCTTGATTTTCGCCCTCAATTTGAAGTTGATCGGTGTCATCTTCCTCGGCGTTGCCCAGCGTCGCCTCATCTTCATCGATGCTATCTTCCTCGACGTCGCCTCACTTCTTCCGTAGGTTCTTCTTCCCGATCCGGAGTTGCATCCTAGCGCCGCCTCGTCTTCCGCCGGTCTTCCTCACTTGGCGTCGCCTCGCTTCTTCTGCTGGTTCTTCTTCCTGATTCGGAGTCGGTATACTGAGCCTCTCTCTCTCTTCAATTAAAAAAAAACATCGTCCTCTTCAGGCACTGTTTCTGTTCCTCGTTGTCCCGTGATCTTCGATTGTCTCAATTATCGGGAATGGTTTTAGCACATGTGCCTTCACATGTGTGGTCAACATTTTTGGGATTTTCACTGGCAAGCTACCTTGTCTGCCTCAACCTATTCCACCTGTTGAGCCCGTGCCCCTAAGGATGTGTCCAAAGACACTCGTCAAGAGGCATCTGCTGCTTTTGAGGATGCCATGGAGACTTTTCATACTCAGTATGCTGCCTACAAGACATGGATTGATGAGGATGCCCGTGCCTCTTATATTCTGATTACTAGCATGGAAGTGCATCTCACTTAGGATGTGGTTGGCTTGGCTTCAGTATAGTTGATGTGGACACATCTGCACAACAGCTGCGAGTCATCTGATGATTCTTTGTATCTTGCTGTTGTGCGTTAAGAGTAGTCATTGCAGCAGGAAGATGCCACTGTGGATGAGTTCTATGCCTATTTATCTGTGGTATGGAGTCAGATTGACTCTTTAGGACCAGATGTTTGCCACATTTGTCAGTGATGTCAGCGTCAGCAGTCTCACCTGGAGCTTCGTCGCATCTACGACTTCTTGACACGTCTCCGGGCTTAGTATGAGCTGACTTGTGCTCAAATGCTGGCGCGTCACCCTCGTTTGACTCTATTGAAGGCTCTTGCATCTGTTCGTGCTGAGGAGATTCGCCTTCGTGCTGCGGGTCTACTACCGTCATCGCCGTTTTCTTCGATTCTGGTAGCTCCTCTAGCTTCTACACCCGCTACGTCTCCGGATACTACTTCACTAGTGACAGTTGTTGTTGGTAGGGGACTCCACTGCACCGATTGCAATAAGGATGAACATATGGAGCAGTTCTGCTGCAGGAGGAAGAAGGATTTACGTCGTGGTGGCTGTCCTCCAAAGGGCACTAGTGATTCCTCCTCTGAGAGGAGCTCTGGTGCTTCTGATACTCAGGAGCTTCTCACACTGCTGCATCGCGTGGCTGCTTTTGCACCATCTAGTTCTGCTAGTTCTGTTGCACAATCTTCTAGTGAGAGACCACCTTCTACTTCATCTTCCTCGGGTATGTCACCTTGAATTCTTGACTCTGGTGCTTCCTTTCATATGACATCTAATTCCACCAGTCTCACTTCCATTGGTCCTTTAGCTGCTCCTGTCACTGTTCAAACATCAGATGGTACCTCTCTTTGTCACAGGATGAGTCACTCTTTCAAATTCCTCTTTTCATGTTCCTGCTGTTTCTTATGTTCTCAAACTAACCATGCAGCTCATGCCTGCCGGTCAACTCACCGATCATGTTTGTCATGTTATTCTCGATTCTGTTCAGGATCGACGCACAATGACTCTGGTTGGTACTAGTCCTCGCCACCATGACTCACGGTGTCTTTGAGAGCTTGACTAGTTTCATCTTCCTTCCGTTGCCCTTGTCAGTCTTTTCACCTCCACCATCGCATCCGCTTCCGCTGCATCATCCACTACATCTTTTGCTTAGTAGCATCATTGTTTGGACATCTTTGCGGATCACGTCTGTCTTCTTTAGTTCATCGTGGTCTTTTAAGGTCTGTTCTGGTGATGTTTCTCTAAATTGTCAGGGTTGCAAGCTTGGCAAACAGCTTCAACTCCCATATCATTCCAGTGAGTCAGTGTCGCAGCGTCTTTTTGATCTTGTTCATTCTGATGTACGGGTTCCTGCTCCTTTTGTTTCGAAAGGAGGCAATCAATATTATATAATTTTTATTGATGATTTTTCTCAGCACACATGGATATACTTTATGTCATCTCGTAGTGAGATTCTATCCATCTATAAGAATTTTGCCACCAAGATCCGTACTTAGTTTGACTCTCTTATTTGTGTTTTTTAGGCTGATTTCGCTGGGGAGTACTTGTCAGTAGTCCTTCGTGGTTTTCTTGTCGAACATGACACTCTCTCTCAGTTTTCTTGTCCTGATGCTCATGCCTAGAATGGTGTGGCTGAACGAAAATATCGTCGTCTTCTTAAGACAACCTATGCTCTTATGCTTGCTTCTGCTGTTCCACTACACTTCTGAGCTGAGACTGTTTCTACTGCTACTTTCCTAGTTAAAATTCAGTTTTGCTCTTCAGGGTGGGATCCCAGTTGAGCGTCTCTGTGGCAAGACTCCTGATTATTCTAGTCTTCGCCTCTTTCGATGAGCGTCTCTGTGTTCTTCTTGCACCTCGTGAGTGCACCAAGCTGACCGCTCAGTCCGTGGAGTGTGTTTTTCTGGGCTATAGCGCTGAGCATAAGGAATGTTGTTGTTGGAATCCTGTTGGCCGATGGATGCGGGTTTCTCGGGACGTCACTTTTGATGAGTCTCATCCTTTCTACCCTCGTCCTTCTCCTTCCACCATTCCAACATCTCTTGTCGAGCCACTTTCTTTCCTGACTTTTTCTACCATCCACATAGTCACCACACCTCCACTACAACCTTTGGTCTCTCCTATGCCTCCTTTCTTGCTGGCGGCTCCTCGTCGACGCCTCCTTCACCACCGATACCCTCTCTAGAGGTTCCTCCTGGTCTTTTTTCTTCTTATCCTCTCTACTACACTCGTCGTCCTCGAGTTGAGGATTCTTTTGATGCGCCATCTCCTTATGATGGGTCATCTTCTTCGACCTCTCCTTCTTGATATGCTCTTCATGATCACGAGTCTATTCGGCCTCATGCGCACTTTTGTTTAGCTTCTCTTGCCAAACCGACATCTTATCGTGATGCTGCTATTCATCAGGAGTAATAGCATGCGATGGCAGAGGAGAATGCTGCCCTTGAGTGTACCAGCACGTGGGATCTTATCCCTCTTCCCACGCGTGTTACTCCTATCATGTGCAAGTGGGCCTACAAGGTTGACCCGCTCTGATGGTTCTCTTGAGTGCTACAAGGCTCGTCTCGTGGCATGTGGGTTTCAGCAGGAGCATGGTCGTGATTATGATGAGTCTTTTGCTCCTGTGGCTCACATGACCACCATTCGGGCATGGTCCTCTCTCAGCTTGATGTCAAGAATGATTTTCTCAATGGTGAGTTGCGTGAGGAGATTTATATGCAGACACCGCTAGGGCATTCTGTTCCTGAGGGTATGATTTGTCGCCTTCGCCGATCTCTTTATAGCCTCAAGCAAGTTCCTCGTGTCTGGTTTGATCGTTTATCTTCTGTTGTCACTACAGTTCGTTTTTCTGCTAGTGCTTGTGATCCTACTCTTTTTATTCACACTTCGTCTCGCGGTCGGATGCTTCTTCTTTTATATATTGATGATATGATCATTACTGGAGATGATTCTTAATACATCGCTTTTGTCAAGGACCATCTTAGTGAGCAGTTTCTCATGTCTAATCTGGGTCCTCTTCGCTACTTTCTTAAGGTTGAGGTTATTTCTATACCCGCGGGCTTCTATCTATCCCAAGAAAAGTATATCCTAGATCTTCTTAATCATGCTTCTCTTACTGATCAGCACACCGCTGAGACTCCCATGGAGCTTAATATTCATCTTCGCCCCACTGATGGTGAACCTCTTATTGATTCTACTCGCTATCGTCACCTTGTTGGGAGTCTTGTTTATCTGGGTGTCACTCGTCCTAATATTTCGTACTCTGTGCATATCTTGAGTCAGTTTGTTTCTGCTCCCACTCAACTCTACTATAGTCATCTTCTTCATGTTCTATGATAACTTGGTGGAACCATCACTCGTCATTTATTTTTCCTTCGCTCTAGCTCTTTACAGCTTTAGGCATATTCTGATGCCACCTGGGCTAGCGATCACTCTGATCGCCGATCTCTCTCTACCTATTGTGTTTTTCTTAGTGGTTTTCTTATTGCTTGGAAGACTAAGATGCATACAATATTTTCTCGTTCAAGTGCTAAGGCTGAGTTGCAAGCTGTGGCTTTGTTGACTGCGGAGGTTATTTAGCTACGGCGGTTACTTGAGAATTTTGGTGTTTCTGTTTCAGCACCCACTTCTCTTTTGTCTGACAGTACAGATGCTATTATCATTGCTAATGATCTGGTGAAGCATGAGCTTAGAAAAGTATATTAGTGTTGATGCTTCCTACATGCGGACACAGGTGCAGGACCAGGTTGTTGCTCTTCAGTATGTACTTCAGAGTTTCAGCTGACAGACTTCTTCACAAAGACACAAACTAGAGCTCAGTATAGCTTCTATCTTTCCAAACTTCGTGTTGTTGATTCACCGTAAATTTGAGGGGGTGTTAGATGTGTATTATTACTTGTGTATTTTTCATGTTGTATAAGTGGTTATTTGTATATATATCATACCTGTACTTATATATATATTAATCCATTGGCCTCGCAATAAATACAAGCGATATTCTTAGCAATATCTTCCCATCATATCATGCTTTCAGCTCTCGCATACTCTACTTACTCATTAGTCATAAACTAGTATTATTTTTGTTGCAGCAGCCAGGCTTATCAACATCTAGTAGCAAATCAGATAAGTACGCTTACCGACTCATCAAGTTCAGATAAGCACCAGCTGATAATTTTATTAAAGTTTTCGATGAATGATCTCAAGAACACATCATCTCCAACATTATGGCGATTTAAGTTTAAACAAAGAACACCAGTATCCCCAGCTGCCCAGGCTTCGGATTCCTCTGTCACCCAGTGTTAGATGAGCTCAGGAACTAGGCACCTTCCTTACCGTACGCATAGATGAACATTACAGGTCGCTTTCTGTAGCTAGTCCTTGAGTGCAGCAGCCGTTCAAAGACGTGCAGATGATGGATACATACATAGCCCATCAGGGCCCACTCGCTCGTGCGAAGAATTGAGACGACGACGAAGTATCGCCTGTCGATTTCGATTGCGCAGTCGGACCTTTGGGTCATTTTCAGTTTGTTTATGTTGACCTCCAAGGCTCCAACCATAAACAGTTTTGACTCTTCCAGCAGCCACACCAGGAAGGGATGGACTGAACTTCTAGGTTTGATACTGTAATTCAGACAAGACGAGTTCCCAAAAAAATTGAGCAAGACAAGGATTGAGAAATGACATGTCTGTCTCATAGCCTACAAGAGATCAACTTGCTTGTGTCGCTGCCAATCCATGAAATGAGTTTTAAGATGCACATGGCACAATTCTGAGGTCTGATTGTGACTTCGAAGCAGGCAAAGACGTCTCCTTGGGCTTATACAGGGAGCATGAAGGAGAAAGGTGCAGACAAGCTGAGCCATACCATCTTCCAGGGAAACAGCAATTGAGATTATGAAATTTCCATGTACCTATGATCCTATCAATGCATCAGGATTCTATCACAAACGAGATACACACCGACTATATATGTTGCTTCTTTGACCAAGCAAGCTGAAGTATTTGTGACCCATGATCTCTTAATATTGTAAGCCCAATATGTTTACGATGTTCTGAATGCATGTGTTAGACCATGTAGTTAGGTCTAGTATATTTTAGTTGATGAATAATTGACAATATTGGGTACTGATATTATTTGAGACGTGTGGTGTGTGTGGACTAATATCGGTTAAGTTGGAAAAAACTTGTGCCGGGAAAAGATGGTGTTTTGGTCTTTGCATGTGCAGGGTGATTCGGGGATGATCGTGGTCTACGGTGGTGACCGGGAGATGGCTTGGTGCGAAGTCATGGTCCAGAGAGTCGAGGATGCTGGAGGAGATGGTCGAGCTTGAGTTGGAGCGTATGAAGATCAAAGATGGATGATGCGTGTTGGAGCTGCGGAGGTGCAGTCCGAAGGCTACGACACATGATAGTTTTGGGGTGTCCAAACTTGGAAGGCTAAGAAAAGTTAGGAAACTAGAATTTTGGGCTGTTCAAGCTGTACATGTATTGTGCAGCGGGTCTATACGTTATGGAGTCCTAGATCTAATCCGTGAGGTTCACGCCGTGTGTGACTAGGACCTGATTTAGTTTCTCGAGTATAAATCTTTGTAGGGTGCGCGCGTGGTCGGCGATTAGGGCGTGATCTGAGAAAAGCAGTTGCGATGGCGTCATTGCCTAATTTCTCTCTGCGCGTGGCTTTGAAGAAAACAGGGCCGGTGGCTGGATTATCTTCTCTCTCATGCGGTTGTACAACTGAGGTGCTTTTGCATTATGTGATTTGCTAGCTTGACTTTTCATACATGCTGTCCAGGTGTTGGATGTCTTGGTAGATGACTTGTTGCATTGAGTTCACAAGATTTTGGCCGTGAGCTTTTAGTGGCCGAGCGTTGATTCAACCGGCCTTTTATCCTCCCGGGCGATCCAATCCGAACGTGAGCATCAGGAGTAGCTGGACGCCTTCAAAAAGCAACTGCTGATTCGCGAAGATTGAGGAGGCGCACGCACTGCTTGACCTGAACCAAAGGCTGTGCTGGGGTGTTTGCTTTGGGTAATCAAGAGGCCGTGCATACATGCGTGAGATGAGGTAGATGAGTTAATCAGAAGATAGCGCATGTACTGAGCTTTCTCGCAGGCTGCCTCGCGTGTTGACGTCTTGTGTTCTGCGATTACGGCTGAACTGCCAAGAAGTTTTGTGCGATTCTTTTCTCTCGCATCAGCAGTGAGCGACAAGAGAATTCTGTGAACGACTCCCTGGTTCACGGCACGACATCAAGCAAGATCTTGTCTGGTGCGAATAATTAACCACAATCATTCACCTTTCTCTGATTGTCATTAACGATCCTACAGCATGCTTCATTTAATTGATCTAATTAGAGTTAGACTGGAAGCAGACAAGCAGTCCAAATCACAATATAAAGAACTGTAACACCAAACAGGAGGAGATCATCAAGGGGAATGGATAATTGGATAGTACGGCAAGGGGAATGGATAATTGGATAGTACGGCAAGTTTCAGCCCGAGTTTATCAAAATTGTTTTTGCAGCATAGGGCAGATAGGGAGAAACCCTCGTATGTCAGATTTGTTAACAAGTTACCGACATATGAAGAAACCTCTGCATAAGTCCTGCAGCTAGCTAGTTACTTCTTGGTCTAGTGATTTGCATACAAGAGGCAGCTGACCATGTGTGAACACAAGAGGAGTTGCTGACATATACAAGGTTCTGGAGCAACTTGCACATGAAAGTCTTTGAATGTCTTGCTACTCACTCTGCATACAAGAAAAGGCCAAGTTGATTACTTCACTGTAGATGAGCAGAGCATCTACAATAATTTGTTTCTTAAATTATTACTAAGAGAAGAGAGTACTCAATTTAATAAAAAGAAACAAGTCTTTCAATAGATTATTTCTTGAGCTTATGTCTATAACTTTTATTGTTACAAGTGTGTATGATTCTTGATGATCAATAATAAAGTACAACTTTGTGACCTACATATTTTGGTTTATTTATCATATCAATAATGAAGTCGGGCTGCACAAGTGATCCGATAAATATTTTACTTGAAGATAGTGGGACCCATAAAACACGTTTTTAAGTAACAAATAAGTCTTCAAGAGAGTATTTGGTTGTTTCTTGTGTCTTGGTATTAGCAAATTTTTATCTAGAAACAATCTTACTTTCTCTCCTCTATATCACTTAAATGCTTATGTGGTAACATTTAGTAACAAATGACGTGAACTGTTGTAAATACTTTAAGCTGTCACTACTAGGCAATTAAAACCTTGTGAGCTGCAGAGTTATAAAATATATTTTTTGCTTGAGTCCGTGCTAAGTAGGTCCGTTAGTGTAGCCTATAAATAGTGCTACTCACTCTGTGACACGAATACAAGAAAAGACCAAGTTGATTACTTCGTTGTAGATGGCCATGTGTTGTCACTACTAGGCAATTAAAACCCTGTGAGCTGTAGAGTTATAAAATAATTTTTTTGCTTGAGTCGGAGCTAAGTAGGTCGGTTAGTGTAGCCTATAAATAGACAAGATGTTATATTGTAACATAATGTAATGTGCGAAGTATCATGCAACTGAATGAACTACAAAGTTCAGGGAGTAAATCTGAAGTACTACTACTTTCTTTATTGTTTCCTTGCTTTCTTGAGTAAACCAAACCTAACAATATAAAGTAGTAATTAAGTACTAACCTCTAGGCATATTTCAACCATCTAAGCACAGAAAGCTATAAAAACATCTACAACAGTTCACATCAGCTGTTACTAAGGGATTACCACATTAGCATTTAGGTGATGTTAAGGAGAGACAATGAGAAGAGAATATGAGATTATTTGTAGATGAAGAAATTAGCAAATTATTAATACCAAGACAAAGAAATAACCAAATACTCTATTGGAGACTTACTTGTTATTTAAAAACGCGTTTTGTGGGTCCCACTATCTCCAAGCAAAATATCTATCGATCACTTGTGCAGCCCGACTTCATCATTGATATAATAAATAAACCAAAACATGTAGGCCACAAAGTTGTACTTTATTATTGATCATCAAGAATCATGCACACTTGTAACAATTAAAGTCTTAGACATAAGCTCAAGAAACAATCTATTGGAAAACTTGTTTCTTTTTATCAGATTGAATACTCTCTCTCCTCTTAGTAAGAAGCTAAGAAACAAATTATTATAGATGCTCTAACTTCCTCAGGGAAAAAAAAGGACCTAGACATAAAATGCACGCAATAACTCATTGGATTTTCATGAGAACTGATATTTCACTACAATGCATGAAGAAATAACACATGAAAAGGCTGATACTATGGGTGCATAGAGAAAAACATGACCAAAGCAGTAAGCCGTCCATGGCTACTGGAAGATACTCTAGGAAGCAATCGTAAGCAGATTTTTTAAGAGGAAAAACAAGCCACACTTCGGTGGTTATACATGTCCAGTAAATCATAAAATAAAAAGACGGTGCTGATTTTTGTCAGGAAATTAAATTGAACAACTCGATGCTTACATGGTACGGGAAACGAGGCTGGTTCACAATTGCTCTATTCTCTGTATCAAAGTGTGGATAATTTGCCTCTTGCTGGGGTCGCCACAGATTTCAACATGGGCTCATCTGAAGACCCAGCAAATGCATTAGCAAAGCTACACATAGTCGGGATGTCGGTTCAACGCGGCTGCCGCAAGGCTCCTGCGGGAACTCTTGACTCTCGTCGAGGATTGGGTGCGGCAAGTGGCCGGGGTTGTTCGAAGGAGGGAGATGGGAGGACGCTTCTTCGGGCCATGGATGGGAGCGAGCTCGAGGGAGGGGCAGACTTCACCTCTCGGGTGGCGGATCTCCCGCCATGGGAGGAGGGGATTTTGGCTCCGGGCTCGTTGCCAACAACTTTTCGGGGAGGTTCTCGAAGTGCCTCGGGCGGTCGGGAGCTTTCACGGCGTGAGGTGGTTGATTGTCGACGTGTTGCTCCGATCGCGAGAGCGGAGGTGCGGAAAAATCGACATGTGGAATCGGAGATCAAAGGAAGGGATGGATCTGGAGGCCATGGATGGTGAGAGATGGATTCCGATACCTTGGTTGGGCCGTCTGGCCGCTTCATAGGTTCGGCACTTCGTAGGCTGACCTCTATACACATTCCTGGCGGTGGATGCCAACAAAATCGTGGCGATGGATTCCGAAGGGAGCGTGCTTGGGTGAGTTAGGATTTTTGGCTAGAGCTACCAAAATTCGTCGCCGGGGGCTGCTAGAGTGGTGCGGCGGAATCATAGTCCTCCTCCTTTGGGTAGAACTTTTGCTGAGGTTGTGAGAGGAGGGATGGATCGTAATCGAGGCAGGTTCCCTCGGCGCTTTGGAGCTTCCTCTCAGGGCTGGATTGGAGGTAAATGAAGAGCTCCAGACGAGTGGATGGAGGAAGATGATCTCTTCGTGGAGGAAGATTTACGTGGTAAGCTGATGAGAGATTAGGAACAACAGAGGAGGTTTCAGGAAAATCCTTAGGGGGCTTTACTGAGATCTGGTAAGCTTCTTTCTTCTACTATTGATAATAGATCTCGAGGGGATTCGTGGAATTCGGGGGTGGTAGATCGGGATTCTTTTGATCAGATTAAGGGAAGGCAGGAGGGTTTTCATGATAGCGAAGATCTGCGCAGAGATGGGGGTGGCATCAGAGGGGTTCATTTCAGAGGTGATTCCAGAGGAGGTCCTAGGGTTAGAGGAGGTGTGATGCGTGCTGATAAAGGTGGATTCACTTCTAAATGGGAAGATGCTGTGAATACTGGAAAGGGGGAGGATCATCAGAACAATTGGGGGGAGATTGGCCCAAATACGGGGGTGTTACGTGCTGAAGATAGAGGAACTTGTTTTAGATGTCTGCAATCAGGATATCACCAAGCTAGATGTATCAATCCTCTGGTGTGCTATAAATGCAAAAAGACAGGGCACATGACTTCAAGTTGTCCTGAGGACAAAAAACAGCATGGCTTGAAGCTCTTTGGATTTGTGATACCTGGCCAGGGGTTTTATAGTGTGCAGGTGCCTGGGATGCAACTTTCTGAGCAACAAGCAGCTACTGGTATCATTAGTATCAAAGAGGGGGTGGCCTCTATCCAATGAATTGAAGCAAAACTTAAACATTTAATTTAAGCTGATTGGGATTAGAAGGTTAGGAGGTTATCAAATTCAGAATATGCAGTAGTTTTTCCCTCGAAGGCTACTCTTGATACTTGGTCTAAGGTTCAGGGAGTGGAATTAGCTTTGCATTCTATTAAAGCTACTGTAGAGAAATCTAAACTTGATTCTGATGCCTCTTCTATCCTGGTTACAACTTGGGTGAAAGTCTCTGCTATACCAAATGCGGCTAAGACTTCCAAAGTTGTCAAAGATCTAGCAAGTACTATTGGGGAACCGATTGAGGTGGATGAAATCAGCCTGATGCAAATTGATCCTGTCAGAGTGAAAGTGAATTGCAGAGATCCTGCTAGCATCAATTGTTTTGTTGAAATTTTCTTTAATGTGTGGGATACGAAATTAGATTTGAAGCTGAAGGGGTGGGAGAAAAGAAAAGAAGGGGTCCTGAAAGAGACCTAGATCATAAGCATCATGATAAATAGAAGGATGATGAGGATGATGAGGAAGAAGAGGATTCTAATGGAAGCACTCGCAAAACTGAGCGGGAAAAAAATAGCTGAAAAGTTTGGAGGAGATTCTCATCAGACTTCTGAACTTAAAAGTGGCGGAGATTCTTATAAATATAAATCTAAACAACAAGAGTGTTCTGATTCTGAAGGTTCTGTCCAGGGCAAAGAGATTGTGAAATTTAATTTGGACAATCAAGTCATTCCTGTTTTGCCTATTGCCTACAGTTATCCTTCTAGTGAGGATCCTACTATGGCTAGTCAGAAGGTAGACAAGAATGGTGGGGGAGATGAAATTTCTGGTAATCTTGAAGGGGAGAAGTCTGGGAAGGTTTGGATTTGACTCAAGAAACTTCTAAGGAGATTGTGGTTCATACATTGGACCCACATTATTGTCTTCGACTTTATGGCCCTACTTATAGATACCTTCCAAAAAAAGTCATCCTGTTAGCTGTCAAGGGGAAAGGAAAAATGAGTTTTGTCATAACAATGTGGATC
This sequence comes from Phyllostachys edulis, assembly GCA_036346405.1. Lineage (NCBI taxonomy): Eukaryota > Viridiplantae > Streptophyta > Magnoliopsida > Poales > Poaceae > Phyllostachys > Phyllostachys edulis. The sequence goes on from CM070558.1 coordinate 9,270,193, forward strand.
AGGGTAAGGGGTCTGAAGGTGATCTTTCTGCTAAAGATAACTACATTGTTGAAGAGGTTCTGAATAGTAATATGGATACTGGTGAGTCCTTGTTTAGTGGCAGAGGGACTGAACCTGTGCTGATTCCTGATGATGAAAGCCTAGCAGAAGAATGGCTGATGGCTAAAAAGAAAGGGCGGAAAAGCAGAGTTAAGAAACCTCAAATGGCTACTAGGAAGAGTAATCGCATTCAGGATCAAGGCATTCCCATGCAAGAGAAGGCTGCTATGTTAAAATCCATCCAGAATCTTGAATCTCAAGGTACTTCTACAAACAACCCTTTTAGCATTCTTAATAATGCTTATGTTAAGTATCTAGAATTTGTAGCTAGCACTTGTGATATCAATTTGGGAGCTCCTTCTATTACCTCCAAAGAGGTTATTTCTGCCATGCAAGCACAAGAAGTGGCTAGATATGCCATTGCTCAGGCTGAGTTACATAAGGATTATATCTTTGGACAAACAAAGGAAGAGGATCTGACTGAAAACAAGAGGGGTGTGGAAAACCAATCAGTTAAGATGGACAATGAATCAAGGGGTGTTAAGGGGTTCAGTATGAATAAGAGAATGAGCAGTAGATTGAAGAAAAACAAGGGGCCCTTGAGAAAAAGTTAATCCATGAAGTTTCTTTTTTGGAACATTAGAGGTCTGGGGAAACCAGCTCGGAGAAGACAATTGAAAGAGAATATCCTTAAAGAGAGGTTTTATATGGTAGGGATTCTGGAAACCATTAAGAAGGATTTTACTCAAAGAGAACTTAAATATCTGGTTGGAAATGGGGATTTCCATTGGATTTGGACTACTGCCATATAGGTCATTTTGGAGACATTTTGGTGGGGGGTGAGAAAAGACTTTATTGATATTGAAGGGAGTGATAAGGGGAGATTTTTTTTCTGGGTATGGTTTGCATAAAATCAGCAACTTCAGATGGAAAGTCTTGGCGGTTTATGGGCCTGCTAATCACAGTTTGAGTCAAGATTTTCTGAGGGAGTTACATGTCAAGTGTCAGGGGGTTATTCTTCCCTTAATAGTAGGGGGAGATTTTAATTTGATAAGGGGTGCAGAGGAGAAAAATTCAGGCAATGTCAATTATTGCCTGATAAACAGCTTTAATGACTTCATTACTACTAATCAGTTAATGGAGATTAAGAGAGAGGGGTGTTCGTTTCACTTGGACTAATAAACAGTCTTGCCCTATCTTGGTGGAGCTTGATAGAATTTTAGTCTCTACAAGTTGGGAGGCTCGTTTCCCTCTGTGTAGGGCCACTAGTTTAACCAGGGCAGGTTCTAATCATAGCCCAATTATGTTGGATTCATGGGAGAATTCGGCCAGGAGGTCAGGGAGGTTTTTCTTCGACAAAAGCTGGATGGATCAGGATAATTTTCATACAGATGTTGTTGAGAGATGGAAAAAGTTTAGCAACAAGCTGACTGATCAAATGTATTCTATAGATTGTTGGAATGGGGGTTTAGCTTTTCTAAGAAAGTTTCTTAGAGGTTGGGGTGTCAATGTGAAGGGTAAATATAGTAAATATAAGAGGTACATCTTATACCTCTTAACAAGCTTAGATTTGAAGGAAAAAGAGAAGGGTTTAAGTGCTAATGAATGGCTTGTCACATACAAGGCTTAATCAGACATGAAAAAATTGTATGATATAGAGGAGAGGTACTGGCAGCAGAGGGGTAATGCAAAGTGGATTTTCCAAGGGGATGCCACCACTAGTTATTTTCACAGTTGTGCAAATGGTAGAAAGAGGAAAAATTATATCTCTAGTCTGGAGTCTGGTGAGGGTGGTTTAATTGAAGAAAATGATATTAAAGATCACATTTACCAATTTTATAAAGCCATGTTTGGTCATGATAACAACATTGGGGTGAAGGTTGCTCATAGCCATTGGCAGGAGGCTAATAAGATATCTGATGTAGTTAATGACAGTTTGATTTGAGAGTTTTCAGAAGAGGAGGTTTGGAACACTATTAAAAGCTTCAGTGGAGAGACTGCTCTTGGACCGGATGGATTTCCTGTTTGCTTTTATAAATCCTTTTGGGGGGATCATTAAACCTCATTTTATGAAGATGGTGAGGGATTTCTTTGAGGGGAAGCTGGACTTGAAGAGATTAAACTATGGGGTGATAACTTTGGTTCCTAAGATGAAGGATGCCAACACTATCAGACAGTTTAGACCTATTGGCCTGCTGAATGTTAGTTTTAAAATCATTACTAAACTTCTGGCTGTTAGGTTGGGCAATGTGGCTAATAAGATCATTAGAGAGAGTCAAACGACTTTTATTAATGGTCATAACATTCTTGATGGGGTGGTTTCACTGCATGAAATTCTTCATGAGATGAGAGTTTCTAGGGAGAGGGGCATTATTCTTAAATTAGATTTTGAGAAAGCATATGATAAGATTAATTGGGACTTTCTTGAAGATGTGATGATAGGGAGGGGTTTTGATAGAAAATGGATTAATTGGGTAATGAGTTCAGTTAAAGGGGGTAAAGTGAGCATCAATATTAATGGATCTGTTGGCTCTTATTTTACTACTCACAAAGGTTTAAGGCAAGGAGATCCCCTTTCTCCCCTTATGTTTAATATTGCAGCCAATGTATTAGCTTCTATGACAGCTAAAGCTGAACAGAAACAATTGATCAAAGGGGTGGTTTCAAATCTTATTTTTGGGGGTATTCCTTTACTACAGTATGCTGATGACATAGTTTGTATGATTGAATATAATGATGATTACATCCTGAATCTCAAGTTTCTGTTGTATTGTTTTGAATGGATGTCAGGTCTTAAGATAAACTATCACAAGAGTGAAGTTTATGTTGTTGGATTGATAATTGTCCTTTGAAGGTTTGGTTTGAAAAATTGTTCAGAATCTGTGAGAATCCTATTATTAGAGTGGATAAGTGCTGTGATAATGGGGTCTGAAAGATTGACTTTGTAAGAAATTTTGGGACAAAGGAAAGAGAGCAGTGGGAGGAGTTGAAATATATCCTTAATGGGGTTATTCTTACAAATAACAATGACAGATTGGAGTGGTGTCTAGAAAAGCATGGGCGGTTTTCAGTCAAATCCCTTTATAAACATCTTGCTTTTTTTTTTTGGGGGGGGGGAGGGGGTTACTAATTGGAAACTTCAAAGAGTTTGGGCTAGTAAAATTCCCCTTAAAGTTAAGATCTTCCTATGGCAATTATATTTGAATAGGATTCCAACTACTGAGCAACTTAAATTGAGAGGTTAGAAAGGGGAAGACAAATGCAGGTTATGTGAGGTCTCTGAGGACGCTAATCATATCATCTTTAGATGTGTTTTGGCTAAGTTTGCTTGGTGCTGTTTGAAAGAGATGTTCCAATGGGACAGATGTCCAGATTCTTTAGACGATCTTCATGTTGGGTGGCTTGACGCTTGGGGTGCTAATGAGTATAATATTCACTTATTTAATTTTGCAGCCATAGCTTGGACCCTTTGGAAAGTCAGAAACAAAGGAGAATTGAGAAGATTTATCCTAATCAACTAGTTGAAGTCATGTTCAAGTTCATGTCTTGTTTGCAGCGATGGCGTATCCTCACCAAAGAAGTTGACTGCTTGAAGCTAGACAAGCTACTGAAGATTACTGGAGATTGGATGAAAGCCTTTTGTAGTTCAAAGTAGTGCCTGTTTTGGTGGATGTTTTGATTTCTGGTTAGCTTTGGTTAATAGTGCTTTAGATGGTGGTTTATAAGTTTGTATTGCTATTCTTTTGGCTTGTCTGGAACTGTATTTTGGATTGTTAGTTGGTGTCCCCAACTTAGTTTGTTTCTGTCATCTTGTAAAACTGGTTTGATTAGCTTTATAAAAGCTGGGCTTTTGCCTGTTTGGAAAAAAATGCATTAGTAGGGCCACACCAAATACGCTAACAGGGTAGCAGTATCCGAGGGTACCAGTACATTATTCAGATTTGCTACCGTGAGCATTTGCACATCTTGGTTCTGCTCTTTTAATGTCTACCTGGATGGCAAAAAATTGTAATCAATCGATCAGTAACCATATAGAAAAGGGGGAATTCATTATTTGCCCTCCATTTAGATCCGTTTTCAAAATTTACACCTATTCCCGACGTAATACATTTTTTTACCCTCCACTTACTGTGTTTCTTCGTTAAATACCCTCTTTGCATTATTTTAATAATATCCAGTCGTTTATGCCATTTTGACCATGCAAAAATACAGCTTCGCCCTTGCCCATCCCTTTTGCCTTCCCGTTCCATTCCCCAACCCACTGTACGCACCCAGCACACCATGAACACCCTCACGGAGCACTTCCCATGCTCAAAGAACCTCCCTACGAACTCTGAGAACTGCAAATGTGGATCAATCCCTGGGAAGTATCCCCACCTCCTTCCCTCCCTCTCCTCCTCATTCACAATAGTTCCCATTCCCTGCTTACTATCAGATGATTAGAGACTCCGCCACTCAAAACTCTTGGGCATAGCCTTCTTGGGCACCATGTGGTCACTACGGGTTAGAGAAGTGAGGCCGGGGCTATCCGGGTCCTGAAGCAGTGGGTTGTTGCGTAGATTGAGGAATTCCAGGTTGGGCAGCAGCATCCGATCGCGCTGGAGGCAGTCGGCCTTCCCCTCTAGCCATCGTACCCACCTAGCGCGGAGCCTTGTCTCGACGCCGCCGGAGGCGGGCTTGAGGAGCAGTGCATCCTCAACCCCGCCAATGGACGAGATCTCCACTTGCATGTCCAGATCCACCGGCTCGTCGTCGGATCCGAAGGCAGCGGCGGCGATCCGATGTGGGGATTCGAGGTGGGGTAACCCCGCGGGCAGGAAATCACCAGCGGCAGGGAGGCGGAAGGGCAGGTGGGCGAGATGTCTTCGGCCGCATCGGCGACGGAGGGGTCCTCGTCGAGCACATCGAGCTTGTCGATGCGGTCGTCGTTGGGGTTGGAAACATCACCGCCCTTGGTGGCGACAGCGGTGGTGGTGTTGGTGACTGGTGAGGTCGGGGTAGAGCATGGCGACCACGACGACGTCGTCATGGGCGAGGAGGGCAGAGGAGTTGGAGGCGACGGTGGTGGAGGTGGAGGAGCGGGAGGAGGAGGAGGAGGATAGGGGGAAGGGGAGGAGGAGGAGAGGCAGGAGGGGAGGACATTGAGGGAGAGGAGTAGGAGGAGCGTTGCGGCCCAGGCGATGAGCAATGGGAGGAGGCAAGGGGGGCGATGGGGACTCATGACAGTGGGAGGAGGAAGGTGGAGGAAGGGGAAGAGATGAGGGCAAAAATGTCTTTTCGCGTGCCTAGTGATGGGAAAATGGGCAGGAATTATTAAAATAATGCAAAGAGGGCAAAAAGCGAAGAAACAGACTAACGTGAGGGCAAAAAATGTATTACATCAGGCATGAGGGTAGTTTCTAAATACCCAACTAACATGAGGGCAAATAATGAATTCCCCCTACAGAAAACTGTTCTCATATATAGTCCGTTTCTCTATCTACCAAACAAAGAAAAAGATTATCGATTGGTTCCTTAAATCTGGCATGGATTATAAACATACTATGGTTCAGATCATTTCTTGACAGGGACTTGTCGCAGAATCATCGCCTGGAGTTGTTCAGCCCCTTCCATCATCATCTCTTTCGGCTCTCTTGCTCCGCCTACTCTGCCCCGCCACCAACGCCTCCTCCCGGCGGGCTCCACCACGCCGGCCACCCAAGGCTTCCGCTCCTCCTCAACGCCTTGCCCCTGCGGCGCGCTCCTCGGAGACAGAGGTTCGGGAGAAACCCCTTCGCCAGCGGAGATGCCACAACTGGATGCCGGCTAGTCTGCGGTGGTGTTTGCTGCTGGACGACCAGAGATAGAAGACAACCTTGGGGGAAAATGGCACTTCGGCAAGGAATCCTAGCTAAGTAACCACACCCCGCCTTCCCTCATGTCTTAGCGCTTAGGTTCATTTAGGTTCTCTTTTATTTTTCCATGTATTCCTCTTGTGTTTTCTTGTTTTGTTTCATTTTTAGCCTCGAGGCTTGCATTAGTTTTGCATGCTGCTTGTAAGCCTTGATCATGTTAGCTCCATCTTCCCCCTAGTCTTTCTTACCCCGCGATGGGATTGCTCCATCCCTTCTAAAAGAGAGGCCGACAAGTACTTCTCCGCAACTTGTGATCCGATCAATCCAAGATGTCACGCTCCAACATACCTCCTTGCATCGATGATCTCCCCTGGCATCCTCATTTCACCATAGAGACTCACCAATATTCTCTCTTCCTATTTTGACGGATATTCATTTGCTTACGCAATCAAACAATTCGGAGCAGGAAGTTTTGAGTTCAAAGTAACCTCCTCTGCTATAGCGTCTGAGATTGTGCTACGTGGCTGGGTAAGATCAGGATGCATCCTGATATCACTTAATCTAAAAAAAAGGTAGCGTAGAAACCTTTTCAGCAAATTCTCCTCTTCAGTTGCCGAGTCCAAGGGACAGTGCCTTTCAAAGGTGACAAGCGAATCCGGCCAAAACTGCATCAAAGCATGATTTAAGCAGCGAGTCAGCTCAGCAACATACAATGATTCACTGCTCTACTGGCTCACAAGAGATTGCAAATAGATATGCGGCCAATCGGCAAAGAAATGAGGATTTATTTTCGCAGAGAAAGCGGATAGCGACACCCAAGATCCCGCAACACGCCTGCCCCCCCCAACACACACACAAATGCCGAGCAAGCTGCGGAGCTCCCCTGTGACCCAGCCATGCAACGTTTGCATGCAAGCTCTACAAAACCCTTCCTTCTACCCATTCGTGCGTAAATATAGAACCAGATTCCTATAAATCACATATTTTTACCATGGTAAATAAAATAACAGAGTTAGGCATTTCAAGCCATGGTAAAATCAGGGAAGTCATGGTAAAATTAGGGAGTAAGGCATCAAGCCATGGTAAAATCAGGGAGTAAGGTATTTTTTCAAGTCATGGTAAAATCACAGAGTAAGGCATTTCAAGTCTTAGTAAAATCAGGGAGTAAGGCATCAAGCCACAGTAAAATAAGAGAGTGAGGCATTTAGTCATGGTAAAATCACAGAGTTAGGTATTTTTTTAAGTCATGGTAAAATCACAGACGTTTCATGTTGAAAACCGTGTGTGAAGTGTCAGAGATAGTTCTGAACAAGAACCGTTTGAAACTGTCTGTGGTTCACAGCACGGGAGGGCAAAATTTTTTGAACGAGTGCGTGAGAGTCGAAATGTTTTGGCGTTATCCTTATATATTATAGCCACCCCCCGCCTTGTCTTCAATCAGTCTGTCCCTCTCCCCTCCCCACACCGAGCTCCGGCGACCACCCTCAATTCTCCGACGTAGTTCGGCGAGGAGACGCAGCCTGCTGTTTCATGGCGCCTCTGGTGAGTGGGCGTTGCTGCTCGACCATTACCGCAAGATCTGGCCACCCCCCATCTTGGCCTCAGGTGAGCACGAAGTTTTTCCCCCCAAATCCCCGTCCTGGTTTTCTTCTCAGTCTGATTTCGTCCCTTACATCTTGTCAGATTTTGTTCTCAATGAGGACTCCCATCTGTGGTCGACAAGGGAGGCCGATTCGGTTTGAGATGAATGCCTCTACTCGACCTCGTCCTCGTCAGAGAGTGAGCCATTGATTGATTGAGAGAGAGAGAGAGAGAGAGTATCTTTTAATTACCTTCTTGCAAACTATCGAAAGAGCATATGGAAACTACTGTCTAGCAACTGATCGGTTTGGTTCAAAATTCGATTTTTTTTGCAATACAAAAAACTATCAAAGATGTTTTTTACTAAAAAACCATCTGTGATAATCTATTTTCACAGACGGTTCTGAACAAGAACCGTCTGTGATAATTGACTATCACAGACGATTATTGTTTAGAACCGTCTGTGATAGCTTGTTTCACAGACGTTTAAAAAACCGTCTGTAATGACCACATAGTATCACTAATCCATAAAGTCAGACGATTCAAAAAACCATCTGTGATGACGATTTTTAATCGTCTATGATTACCTTTTCTATAGTAGTGACTCCCTTGTCATGGCAATCACTATTGAGCCCGCTGCTCCGTCCATCGTTCCTTGGCTCCATCGCGTTTTCCATGGTTGATTGGATAACCCTCAGGTGCACTTCACTGCTAGAGGAGTGGGACACATCTTTGCTGTCTTCCTCAGACCTGAAGATCAACAGCGTGCCCTCCGGAGCAGTCCGTTGCGTGTTGAAGGACGTGTGGTGTCTATTTTCCCACACAACTAGGGGGGAAATGCATTCACCTTCTTCTATTGGTTCATTGTTTGTCTCGCACTCGAAAAACTCCCCCTAGAGCTTTGGGACAGGTGTGGCATTGCAGTAGCATCTCCGGCTTCGCCAATCTCATCAACCTGGACCATGCCTGCCTCCAAGGACATGATTTTGCAGAAATCTTCACCATGGTTAAGGTTGAATCCCTAGACCACATTCCTCACCATTTAGCCTTCCATAAGCTAGATGAGACAGGCGCCTGTGCAATTGTTTACATCAATGAGATCTGGGACATAGACAATCCATCATACACACCGCCCCCTCTACCATCTCGCTTTAGCCGTCAACCAAATCTTTTTTGCCGTGGCAATAACCGACCCCCCTCGCTTCACTGCAAAATCGTTCCCACAATTCGCCCTCTGGTATTGCAAACACTTCCAACTCCGTCGCAGGCTCCACAAGTTCTTGAACTATCACTGAATCCACTGCCTCACTTTTCCTCATTGGCGACCATGCTAGGCGCACCCTGCAGCAAAACGCCAACCCAAACCTTTTTGATCTACTAGCCTTTCTGGCCCAAACAAGTAGATTGCATTTTGAGGGTTTCCCTGAGCATACCCCGCATGCTTTAGTGGCTTTTGAGCAGGGCGCTTACCATATTCGTTTAGAGCTAAGCCCATGTAGGGTTATAGAAACCTAGATCCTTGTAGCCCAAGTGAACCATATGGGCGAACCCACCTTTCCTTGCTTCGATATCCTAACTGGCTCCATTTCAAGGGAAAGCTATCTATCTCTTTTGTTCAACTTGCTACCGAATAGTGAAGATGGCCTGGTGCTTGCTCTTCTTCCGACTGTTGATTGCCGCTACAAGATCAAACCAACTTTACACGCGAAACCTCTCGCTGTTGAAGTCGCTCCCCTATTACTTGCGCCGCTATCCTAGTGCCCGGCCATACTACCACACAACTCCCTCCAATCAGTAATTAGCCAGTAAACTCCGATCGTCATGCCATCACCACCCATCTGCACCATGCCTCCTACCATGCTACCGTCGATTGCCAGAAGACTGCCAATTCCTCCTGAGGGAAGCCCAGTGGCAGTGGTGCCCCTAGTTTCGCAGCATTGTGCTCAAATTGGACTTCCACTGCTACAGCTAAGCAATACAATGGATAGCAAGAACAAGGGCAAAGATTCCAGAACAAATACACATACGCTAGATTCCCTGAATCATAAAGCTCCAGCACTGCTACAGCTACTGCCACCGTGCGCGCAATCCATTGCCAAGATCCCAGACTTAAATGTCACCCCACTAGCTCAGACATGTCACAGCAAGAGGAACGATATACAGGTGTATGTTCGAAGGAGCCTGAGGATGCAAAACGTATATGATGGGGATTTCATCAACCCAGTGGAATGAGCTAGCCGTCGAGTTGTGTCGGCAACACCAAGCTCTTCAGCTAGCTCGACTTCAACTGCAGACAATCATCGCAGAAACAGACCAAGCACAAGAAAAATTGAGGATGTAATCCAAATGCCTCTCAAAGCAAAGCCGAAGCCAACTTCATGGGCAATGATAAGAGAGCTAGCTGGCCTTTGTGGTTTAAAAGTGAAAGAAACAATCAAAGAAGCAGCGCAAATTGAGAAGGCCTCATCAGGGAGCGGCACCCATAGCAATGCTTAAGCTTGTTCTGTTGTTCTGTCATCCGGAGCCACCATTTCTTGCATCCTCTTTTGTATCTGCATCTGTGCTTCACTTCGTCTGCAAGCACATCTATTCTGATCTGCACCATGTAACCTTGTCTGTCCTTCTAGTACTTTATCGGTTCTGTTTTTCTTGCGTCCTGTTCAATGTCATTGTCGGTTTTCTGCTCTAGGAGAGGTTGCATTCTTGTGCCATTTTATTTCAGTTTGGCTCCAGAAGCCTTTTGTTTCCAATTTCTAGTTGCCTCTTGCCTTCTTCTCTATATTTGTGTTGGTCAATTTCTGTGTGGCAACCTAAAAAACCTACTGGGCTATTCTCATGTTGGATGTTCGGGAGTGACGCATGGTGCTACTAGAAGCAAGCTAGGGGCACAAATGAAGATCCTAGCTTGGAATGTTAGAGGGCTAGGAGAGGTCCAGAAAAGGACATTAGTTTATGAGGCTCTATTGGATTTACATCCAGATATCATCTGCCTTCAAGAAACTAAATTGATCAACATTGATAGATTCAAAGCGGTAAGCTTCTTATCTCCGAAATTGAGAAATTACCACTACCATCCATCTCTTCAGACCTCAGGTGGCACCCTCACGGCTTGGTGCAATACCAATTTAGACGCGTCATTGATACATGATGATGATTGGTCGTTATCGCTAGCCTTCATATTAAAACTGACATAATCTAGTTTTACACCACAAATGTTCATGCACCATTCGAAGATAATGTCCGTCAGCCTTTCTTTGATAGACTCACTGATATACGACAGAACTTATCTGGACCATGGATGGTAATTGGCGACTTCAACATATATAGATATGCGTATGAGAAAAACAATGACAATATAAATTGGACAGGTATGTTTATATTCAATTCGTGGATACAAAATCAAGGCCTACTAGATGTGGAAATTCCGAACAAGAGATTTACCTAGACAAACAAGAGGAGAAATCCAACAATGGCCAAGCTAGATAGGATTCTAATTGATACAGAGTGGATCCAAATATTCTTGGGCATCTCCGCAAAATCAAAAGTAGTGACCGCTTCAGACCACACTCCAATTGTTGCTAACATTAGAACCGATTTACCGTCTTCAAGGCTGTTTAGACTAGAAAATTTTTGGCTTCATATGCCATAATTTGAAAACCTGGTGATACAAAGCTGGACACGAGGGACTAGAAACTTGGCTAATATCTCCATTGCCAATCTCAAGCTACGACCTACGGGCAAAAATCAGATCATGGTCAAAGAGGAATCTCAGCTTGCCAACTCAACTTGAAAACACCAAACCTACATTGGATTACTTAGACAGTATGGAGGAGTGGCAACCACTAACAACCCTCGAATTTACTTCCAGAAAGAATGTCAAAATCCATCTTCAAGAACTAACCTAGTTCTGGGCCCTAAAATGGAAGTGTCAGGCGAAGATTAAATGTGCAAACTGGGAGATGAGAATACACATTTCTTCCATGTAACATCATCCATAAGCCACTGAAGGAACATCATCAAAGTTCTTGTTAAGGATGGAATTGAACACTATGACAATGCCTCCAAATTACAAATTGCGACTAATTATTTCATAGACCTTTTCAGTATAGCAACTCCATGGTCTCCAACAATTGACCTTACACATTTTTACCAGCAAGATCAGAGTCTACAAGTTATTTCAGCCAGCTTCACTTGGGAAGAGATAGCAAATGCAATTGTACGTTCCCCGAACATCAAAAGTCCAAGGCCAGACAGATTTACCAACAAGTTCTACAAAAAATTCTTGAACATTCTAAAACCTAATCTATTACACATTTTTGCGGACTTGCATTCCAATAATCTTGACCTATCAGGGATAAACAATTCTTATGTCACTTTGATACCAAAGATTGAGATGCCTGCAAATCAAAGATTTCAGATCCATCTTGCTACTGCATGGTATATCGAATCTCATTAGAAAAGTCTTGGCAAATAGGTTGCAGCTGAAAGTCACACATCTCATCAATCATATGCAGTCTGGTTTCATCATAAAAAGATTAATCACAGAGAATTTCATACTAGCTTCAAAACTAGTCCAATGTGCTTTGAAGAGGAAAAAACCAATGTTAGTACTCAAATTAGACTTCCATAAAGTTTTTGACACAATAAATTGGGGATGTATCCTGCTGACACTGCAACATCGAGGTTTTGACAGTAAATAGGTAAACTGGATACATATTATTCTCTTTTCTAACAAAATGCATATTCTTGTCAACGGGGCAGTGGACGACCAAATTCACTACAAACGAGGGGTACGACAAGGAGACCCGCTCTTTCCATATTTATTCATAGAGGTAGCGGATGTCCTCCAAAGAATATTGCAACGCGCCCACACTGATGGACTGATCGTACACCCCTTGGATATACAAGAGACCCCACCCACCTTACAATATGCGGATGGCACCCTAATCTTTCTCAAGGGTGCAGTGCAGCAAGCCATGGCTCTCAAGGAGCTCCTTGAATCGTTTGCAGCTTTTTCAGGTTTAAAGATCAATTACCATAAGAGTACATTAGTACTTATCCACATGTCACAACAGGATGCCACCTTAGCTATCACCACCTTGCAATGCTCGCTCAGCTCACTGCCATGCAACTACTTAGGACTACCATTATCCACTAACAAGGTATCTCATAGTCTACTGCAACCAATTATTGATAAAATAGACAAAAGACTGACAGGTTGGATGCCCGGATTGCTGTCTTTGGGAGGGAGAGTATTAATGATAAACTTTGTACTATCAGTAATACCTACATATTACATGAGTTACATCCAATGGCTGGAGCGCAGCATAGAAGCCCTTGACAAAATCAGAAGAGCTTTTCTTTGGAAGGGAGATAAGGAGATTCAAGGTGAACATTACCTGGTCGCTTGGACCACCGTAGTACTACCCAAAGAGCAAGGGGGTTTGGGGATCTGTCATCTACGGATGCATAACAAAGCTTTGATCATGAAATCGACAGGAAAGTTACTATCAAACTTGACTGAACCTTGCTTCAATTGGTTAAGATGTCAATATATTCAAAACCACATACCAATACAGCCTCGATAGGGGGACACGACGATTTGGAAAACTTTATCAGCTATCATTGAGACAACTATGCAAATGATAAAGTTCATAATCGGAGATGGACAGACTACTTCGTTCTGGAAGGACTATTGGACATCCACAGGGAGATTATACTTAAGCTTTCCCACTTTGTTCACATATGCCATTAATCAGAATTGCACAGTCAGCTCACAATTAGTGGGTAACAACTGGGCAGTTTCACTTCATCCAGTTTTGTCACAACAGGCGCTCTTGGAATACTAGGCTTTGCTACATGTTCTGTCTGAGCAGCACCTCACGTAGGGAACTTTGGACCGAAGAGTCATCGCCTCGACTATGACCGACGTAACTACATCAAAAGTGTACAAAATTCTGTCGTTCCACGACCTAAAATGGAAAGCGTCAAATTATGCCTAGCACAGATCAACCCCGCACAAATACATAATCTTCTTATGGCTAGCTTTCAAAGGAAAACTAAACACTAAGGATAATATGACAACTAAGAATGGATAACAAATCCTCACTGTGACATTTGCCCAGCATTAGAGACAATTGATCACATCATTCTACTATGTAAAGTTGTGGATCATCTCTGGAAAAAAAACTAGGATTAGCGGCAGAAGCTACCTCTTCTAAGGACATGTTACAATTTGTGGAAAGAGTATCAACACAATCAATGAGTTACCGCGAAGTTTGGCCCATATGTTTTGCAGCCTGCGCTCATACATTATGGATCATGAGAAATAAGCGAGTATTCCAAAATATTGAAAATGAAGCCACCGCAATACAACGTCAGATCCAAGAGTACATTAGCCTCTGGACCTACAAGACTAAAACCGAGCACCATGCTTCCCTTCGACAGTGGAGTCACCTCTTATTGTAAAGTCATTACTTCTAAATCCCATGTCTGTACAACTTCTGTTTTGTTTTGTGTTGTTTTGCTTTTCCTTTCTTTTTCTTTTTCGCCGACTTTGTAACGCTTTGACAACTATTTTAATACAATGGTCATAATTCATAAGGTAGAGAATTCTCTACCTTTTACGTGAAAAAATAAACATACTACAAGATGGTTAACTACTTTTTTTTTAAAAAAATAACAAACATGTTTTAACTACTACAGAAGAGAATTGTATAGTAACTAATTGAAAGACTACGTATTTATGATTCCACACTATCAAAGAGTGCTGCTGCTTCGATGGCAAGGCAACATTGGCATGTTGTTCATGTTTTCAATTGTCTCAGGATGTCACATAAGAAGCTATAAGCCAAACTTTGATTTCCTCAATAAAAGCAGTGATTAAATAATAAAGAAAAAGCTATTTCAATTTTCAGCTTACTTTCAGCAAACTGTATATCCGGGGGATTCATTGAAGCATTCTAATAGTAGAAAAGACGAGCATTTTTAAATCTTAAGCAAACTAAAGACCATAAAGACAGAACAGGGTGAAAAGAGTTTTCAAGGCATCAGGCATTATAGTGTTCCTCTATGTTTGCACCAGAAAGCATCATAAAAGAACATATTGAAAGTAATCAATAAGATCAAAACTCAATATTTTTCAAAGAAGGGTGGCCTCAGTGCATTCCGAATTTTGAACACCCGATTTTGATTGAAAAAAGAAGTGATTTTTATTCAGAAATATAATACGTACCAGCACAAACTGTTATACTCTGATACCCCTTCTTATATGGGGCAGCCTTCGGATCGGATAAAAGTGTGTGGGATACGACACGAGTACACGGTATCAAGAATAAAGTAGATGAATCTCGTAGAGAGAACCGAAATAACGGCGACGAAACAACCTAAAAAAAGTACTAGGATTGTCGCTCTCTCACAATCCTCACGAACATCTTAAAATCCTCGGATTCTTGCTCTATACAAAAATCTAGTGCTAAAAAATAACATAGACTGTGATACTTTTGTGCCATATGTTTTTAGATAAGTTCCTCTTGCTTGACTTGCTTCTCTATGACCACACCTTATAGCTTTATATAGTCCTACTCCTCCAAAAATAAAGTGGAAATCATACTCTAAAGAGAAGTAGGATTTCTAATCCTATTAAGATTCATCTAGTTTTTTTTTATTGCACATCTCTCTAAATTCTACTCCCTCCGGTCATGAATAGTTGACGTTGTTTCTCTTTCACTTGTGCTTCCAAGACGTCAAGTATTAGCGAATGGAGGGAGTAATAAATTAGGATACGAGTCACCGTACTCAGGCACAAACCTGTAGAAAATAGAGACGCATACCGCTCAGCCATTGATGACGTGGTGTTGGCCGGCGAGGGCGCGAGCTGTGTAGTCGAAGTGAGCGAATTGGACGAAGGCAAATCGGCGGGGTTTGCCGGTGCGGGGGTCTTTGGGCAGGTAGACATCGGCCACCTCGCTAAAGCGCTTGAAGTGGCGGCGGATGTCGGCCTCGCCGTTGCCCGGGGTGATCCTGCCCACGAATAGCCTGCCCTGCTCCGGCAACTTCATTGTAGGGCGAGGTGATGAGATTCGTGATGTGTGGTCGGGGAAGGGAGAGAGGCGACATTTTTCTTCACTTCCTCCTAGATCGAGTTAGGTTAGTATTCGAACTTATTAATGGGGTCGTGTGGAGCAAGGATCTTGTTCAGGTTAGTTAATTCCCAAAGACAGCTAGGTCAATTTCATTCTGATTTTGTTTGTGTCGTATAAAATCTCATGTAATTTTGGTTTGTTCGATCAGTAGTGCATACATAAAAAGAGAAGAGGGCACCTATCACATGGAAACCCTAATTTTGAGAGCAAATATGCAAACTCTCGAGCTTGGTCTCGACGAGAGTTGCTGCGTGGGACGGGGATGACACGCGGGACCCATCACGCATTTTTTAAAATACTTGGGGTTAAGTGAAACGTTCTGGTAGAAATACCTGGGAGGCTGGGACTAAGTGTCATGAACTTGGGCTGTAGGAGCTAGGCTGCTGGGCTGGACAATGCTAGTGGGCTGGCTACAGGGCCCAATCGACTGAGGACTGACATCACTACATATGAAGCAAGGGCAGCAGCACGGGCAGGAGGAAAAAGAACATTGAACCGAAGGCTCTTCCTCCCTGCTGTTTCTTCTTCGTAGTCCCCACTCTTCTCCATCTCCAAACTATTCGCTTCTTTTCAATCCCTACTTCTATTCTTCTCTAATTAGTATCCCAAGCACTTGTATTGGAGAGGATTCGAGACTTTTGTTTCTAGTGTTTGGCAAGTAGTTGGTGTGGTCTTGAGCTCATCTGTCAAGGTACGTAACAATATGGTATCAGAGCTGTCGATTCATGGGAGCTCTAGTGCTGAGATGGTGTGGGAAGGGATTGGTGGCGGTAGCTTTGAGCGGCAGTGGGATTTGAGCAGTGACGGTGTTGGTGGAGGAGTCACCTGCCACCTGTTCGGCGAAATACCGAGCCACCAGGAGGCAACCGCGGGCGGCGTTCTACGCATCACCGTGAGCCATGTGCTCTATCCGGTGACAAAGGAGGTGCTACACCAGATCCTTGAGGTGTATGGCGTGGAGAAGATGTTCGTGTTTGAGAGAGGCAACCATGTGGAGGCCATGGTACAACTCCGATCATGGCAAGAAGCGAAGCGAGCTCGAGATGCCTTCCATGGTCGATGCATCTATGAAGGTTGTTGCTTCCTCGACATCCTACTGGTGCAGCCGACACCAGACTCTGCTTCCACTACGACGGCTCAACGCGGCGCGGAGGCCTCTTCGCTTGCCACCGAGGTCGTCGTGGATGCACGTTCCTCACCATTAGACACGCACCCCGCTGACGCCGGTGAGCCCATGTCCGAGCCAGTCCCGTCACCTTCACCGAACTGGGACTAGGAGGCCATATCCGATGAGCAGAAGGACAGATGCTTGAGAATGGTAACCGAGTTGAATGAGACGCTGCGCAATAGGCTCAGGCGGTCTACGCCTTCCCTAACCTTGTACGATGCCCAAGCGACGTCCACTGTCAACGCCCCTCCAGTCATGGTCTTGCAGCGGGACGCCGTTCTAGACGGCACTCACTCGAGCGACCTCACCTCCACACCTAGCGGTGTCGCAGCCAACTACGCCGACTGTGGCAACGAGCTTAACCGCGGGTGTCTCCTCTGTCTCCATGACACGCGCAAGCTGTTCGATGGAATGCCTGTTAGGAGAACAGTGGTACTGTGGCCACCTTCGGTAAAATGTGTGGGAAGGAGTCCGTGGCCATAACAATACCAAAATGCTCAATGAGAAGATTGAGTCACTAGGAGCAAAATTCAAGGAGCAGATTTATTTTGTGGCACAATTCCTTGCTAAGGAAAAGTATGGGCATTATTCTGGTGCCAGGGCTTGTGGACTGTGCATTCACTTGAGGAGGATTCTTATTGTTTGGGTGTAGCTGAGGGCACTACTCTCTGAGTTATGCTACTGCGAGTTGAGAAACATTGAAGGCGGTTGGCCTTACTCCAAGACGATACAATACACTGAAAATGAAGAAGCTGTTGTGAGCAAATTTGGTCAGGGACAGTTCACTTTAGGCACCACTGAATTGCCAATTCCTTGGGATCCATGGCCATTGTTCAGTTCTTATCAAATAGGAGAGGAGTCAAAGTCCCCTAGGACGCCACCTATATGAGTGGAGATCATGGAAGACAGTGTTAAGCTACGACCAACACCATGGCCTTCTTGGAAACAGCTGAAAGATACTTCTGAGATCGACTTTTATCAAGGCAAAGGCTTGGTTGTTCTTGTGTACAACTCTATTGGGTGGAAACGAGAGAATGTCCTTCGCATACCAGTCATCAGTGACTCATTTGTTGTTCATGATTCTGAGGGGAGAGAAATTGAATCGCAACTTCTGCCTATAGCTAATGCCTCATTGTACATACGGGACAACGATGTTAAGGCTTACTTAGGCACATCGCCTGATGCAAAGCCCAAGTTTTGGCTTGCTTGTCCTGTTTCTGTACCACCCCTTGGTTTCAATACTGATTTTGTCTCAAGCGGAAAGAAATCAGCTCTCTCTTCGATGTCCACTCTATACTCATCTCAAGGAAGTAAAAATAGTAGTCTACAAGTGGGGGCAAGGGCATTTGAAACTTCAATATGATGTAGCTAGAGCATTATCTCTATACTCCGATAGTAAGAATCTGGTCGAAGCAAATTTTGGGCAGAAGTACAAGTATTACATAGGACAGGATAGAAATGGAAGTGATCCTTAGGCTTCTGGAGCATACATATTTCGCCCTAATGGCACAGTTCCTATCAAGACTAATGGTCAGGTTCCTCTCTCAATTCTGCATGGGCACTTATTTGATCCTACTATGAAGTCTAAGCCATGCTTTTGTATTGTTCTACCTGGTAATGGGAAACCTTGGAAATGCTTGCAATTTGGTAGTGATGGCTATGGGAAAAGGGTGGATTGGACAAGGCTTTTCTCTATGAAGAAAATAGTAGTGCAGCTGAAGCGTGGTGAGCTCCTTGATAATATAGCATTCTATACTGATAGCAGTAATAACTGGGAAAACTTCAATCGTTTGCTTTCTTATGAGACAAATGTGATGCTGTAATACCCCAAATGTATTCGAGAGAGAAGAAATAAATTAGAGAGAATGACCAATTAGAAAAGTGTTTTAACAGGAGATGAGAGGGGGGTTTATGCATAATTTGGACAACTTGGGCTGTGGACTTCCGGCCCACAACATTTAGGCCCAAGGGGAAGGGCTAGTTGGCCACATAAGAAGGAGAGGGGGCAACCTAGGGTTGCTACAGTAGCAATGCTACAGTACCGCCGCCGTGCTACAGTACCATGGCGTGCTACAGTGCCCTCCCACCCCTAGCTTTCGCTGCTGGCCAAGAAGGAGGAAGGGAGAAGCCTCCTCGGGTGCTGCCGACCAAGGAAGAGAAAGGAAGAAGGAAGGGAAGAAGGGAGAGAGGAAGGAGAGTGGTCACATGGTGTTCTTCGAGTTCTTCAGCGATTCTCCAAGGGTAATCCTTGATCATCGTTCGTTAAGTCGTAGATTTGTGCATCGTAGCAATGTCGGTATTAGATCAAGAATCTGGCAGTTTTAATGTTCATCTGATTTAGGGCTGTTAGCGGCAGAATCTGTCCTGGTCTCCTCCTAGAGAGTTGTAGACGACATCGATACCTTTCCGTAGAGTATTAGATCACGTCGTTTGGATGAGCGGTTCAAAAGTTATGATTTTCGTAGCGTCGCTGTTCTGTAATTCTGTTCTAATGCTGACAGTTTTTGTTAATCGGTCTGTAGCTTAAAGTTAATGGATTATTTAGAAGGTCTCGTCATAACGAAAGTTGTAGGTTATTGTCTAAGGTTTCCATAAAGGTAAAGATCATAATTTTTAGATGTCTGGACTGAAAGTTATGCTAGATTTAGTGCCGCTGTCCAGAAACCCTGACGAGAATTAGTTGCTCTGTTAATCAGTTTGGTAAGGGTATTAGATGACCGAATCTGTAAAGCTCACCAACTAGGTTTAGGTGGGTAATTTGATAATATTTCCATAAAGTCTGAGATCACCTAATTTGGATCTCTGTATGAAAAGTTATGAATTTTGGAATATGACTGTCTGCTTTGGAGGCATATCGATAAAATTGGAATTTGGAGTTTTGGGTCGCTAGAGGCGTAGTGAGTTAAATATTTGTTTCTAGCTAAGTTTGGTCCAGAATTTCTATCTTAGTGTACTTGTTAAATTTAATCAGGTGGGGTGTGGTTCGGGGCAGCGCCCTCTTGGCGTCTTCCATCTACGCACGGTTGAGGCAAGTACATTTATTGATAGATAATCTATGAGTGATTGTTCATGTTTGCTAGTATTATGAATGTGTGCGCTAAACTTGGATGCTAGAATGATATGAATTTTAATGATCCTGAATGCTAGAAGTATGAGTAAGTTTTATTCATACATGATCTGCTATTTTTACATGTTAATGATGAATAGAGAATTGGCTTTTACATGTTAATGATGGAAAGATGAATTGTACATGTGCATCATGTCATCATATTTGAGGCTTGGTCACGTGGTGACCAAGCAATGATTTGAGGTCCCGTCATGTATATGACGGGCTTGAAATCCCCACACTTGTGGAGTGTGGGCTTGAGGTCCCCATTACTTGCGGAGTATTGGGCTCTTGGTCCCTGTGCTTGCGAAACCACGAGCATGGGTATGCATCGACGGTTGCATACCTTGCATTACTGATAAAATGCACAAAGAGTTAAAGAAAAGGTTGCATTGAGCATTGCATAAGCATATGACATGTTGTATGGTAAAGATTCGAAAATGGATCTTGATGTTATATTGGTGTGTTTTAATGTCTTATTATTTGTACTTTCTTTGAGTCTGTGGACTCACTCTTGCTTTGTTTGTGGTTTTAGGTACCCCTTACAAGAGCGATATGCATGGGAGGGAGTAGTCATATGTTTGGACACACACTACCACGAATCTTTTATAGTTGATTAAATTTTAGATCACGCCTTAACAAATGATCATCTTGCTTAAAGGATTTGTTATGGTTATGTTTTATCGTTGGATTATTTGTAATAGTGATGAGTAGCATATGTTGGATACCTTTGGTTATGCTTTAGTAGACTAGCATATCTTGAATACCTATCGATTATCTTTGGATGTTGGATTGTTTAATTATGATGTTTGTTTTAATCTGTTGGAACCTCTGGTATAGTTAGCTATACAAATGAGGTTCTCGCCAAATTTAGTAAAATGTCTTAGTTTTATTGTGGTATGTTGTTAGTTTAGTAGCATTCGAGCTCGAGTTGAAATTTGAGTTATTCTGATTGGTATCGAGCGAGCTGTCAGAGGTCCGTGGTGACTAGATTAATTAAAAAATTGCTAATGGCTAATCAACTTAAAAGTTTGACACCTTTGGTGCATAGTAGGATGGGGAGGGCTAATCTTTGCATTTACGTTTTCGTTATATCTTATTGATGATTGCTTGATATGAAATGACTATGATTGCTTATGATTTGATTATTATGATAGCTATGTAACTATAGTTCTTTGTTGAGAGGTTGAGGTCATGGTTGTGGCCATGGGCTTTACCAAAGTTACACCACCGCTCGTTGTATGAGATTAGCGAAGTGATTACCCCGAGTACCATAGTTGCAGTCTTGTGGGTGAATTCCTTTAGAAAAGTTATTCTCTTCTTGAGCTTGATTTAGACCAATTCGGGTATAGATGCGGATGGTGAAATTTGTTGGGATTTCACTTGGTCTCTATTTATGTCTTGGGAGTTCGCCCTTCTTATTGGAAAATCTGATTCATTTATTAAGCTTGGTATTCGGGATACTCAAAGATTTACATTGCAAGTTCTTTATCATGTGAAAGCTTTGGCTTTATGTATTTCTTTTGGATTATTTGAATTTTGAAGTTAATGCCTCTTTTTTTCGAAGGAGTTAAAATCCTTTTGTGAGGTCTTGATATGTTTAAGCGAAATGTGTTAAACATAGAAGTTCATTAATAAGGTTTGAGTTATCAAGTCGAATCCATGCGTGGTGCATGATTGGTCTTAACCGGATATTTGGACTTGGAGTTGATTAATGTGATGTTGTCATAGAGTAATTACCTGATGGGTAGTGACAAAGAGTATGTCCATACCTAATTGGGGTCAGAAGAGTTATTAAGAAGTATAGAACTCTGATGAAACTGGTTTGATCACTATGGGTGATAAATTTGGTAAGCTTTTCCGGTAGATTGGATTTGCTGGACTCAACGGATTAATCTAATCCTTTGGGATAGATAACTCCAGAAGGTATTAGATTAGTGTCATAGTGGATATTCATCTTGAAAGTTATCTTTTATGGATAAGTACAGATCATATGTAATCGCTAGGTGCAATTATAATGTATCGAAGTATGGTGTTTAGCATCGCTAAGACATGAACTGATGGGATGTAGTTGGCGATCTTTGTTTACTTGATGGTGGAGTGGTAGGACAATTGTATGCCTTTGATGAGAAGGTTGATCATTAAAATTGTTTAGGTTGCTAAACTGGTTGGATTACTTGATCTCAATGGATAAATTTAATTGTGTAGGAAGGGAGAGATAGGGATGTATTTGTTGTTGTCCTAGTGGATAATAATTTGGAAATTGCCTTTAATTGGTTGCTTGATGGTCTCATATTTGCTAGTGGGAGCGTAGATAGAGAATTGACCATAAATTCTTCCATGATTTGTATAATTAGTTAAACGTCTCTGATAACCGCTAGATTGAATTTGTGTACAAAATTAGTGTGAGCATTGCTAATAAGCAAGGGTTGAAAAAATATGATTTATTCAGTGTGTCTCATGAGGATGACTTGTGGTCGCATGCCCTTGTTAAAAGAGTTGACGATAAAGATTCTTGTTAAGAGTGTATTATTTTTGATGTTAATAAGATTATGCGCAAGAGATTGTGACTTGTGGGAGTGGTGATGATTCTTTTAGAAAGAAGGTAATTTGACACCTCCGTAATATCGGTTAAATGAAAAGTTTGGAGTTTTGCATTTGTGAGCTTTTGATAGTTCATGCTTAATGTGGTAGCTGAAATTGTTGAGAAAGGAGATCGTGAGAATGTTCTAATGGGTTCTTAAGTGATTAATGTGATTTGTTTTAAAAGTACTTCTTCTTTGGGTTGGCAAGTGGTGATGTAATCAAAGGAAATTATTTTCTCTATTAAAGGGAAGAAAGGTGTACCATAAGTATTTGAGGTTGGAGTTAAGGATTGTAACACGCAACTTTTCTATCATTGCCGCTTAAGTGTTTCTTGAGTTTCAAAAGCAATGTTTTATTGTGATTTATTGATGTTTGAAACACCCTTCTTGTGGTACGTGTGCCCTCAATTGTGGTCTCGTCTTTTGTTTTTTGAGATCAATGCAATTTGACTATTTCTCTTGGTCTCATGCTCATTATGAGGAGTAGTGTTTCCTCGTGTGTTAAAACTTGTATTTGTTTGCTCTTTCTGTTGAGAAAAGATTAACCGACTTGGGTTGCAAGGTCTTATAAAGTGTAATGTGGCGATTGGTTGGTGGTGGTCAAGTAAATGATCGCAATGAGGATTTTGGGGGCCAAGCTATTTGAAGAACAGAGAAAGTGATTTGGTTTTGACCTATAACTATTGGAAAGAGTTGGATTTAAATGGAATGATTGTCGTTGAAATAAAAGCAGTTAGTGTTACAACTAGTGGAACCCATAGCGAATTATAATCCAAGAACCTTCATTCATGTTGGAATGTTGGGATTATCGAAAGTCTAGAAGCTTGATCAATGTGTTAGAGTATCGCGATTGGGTAATTTTGCAAGGTTGGGTAGATGATCTATGATGGTGTAGTTTAATGAGAATAGGATTAGCGAAGTAATCTAATCGTAATGTCAATTGATGGGATAGTAGGTAGGGTTGAGTTGTCGGCGGTATGCCTGGCTTTAGTGAATAACCTTGGGAGATAGAATTCTTCTAAAAGTTAATTTGGTCGAGAAAATATATACATGTGGATGATAATGATTGAGTATATTTAGAGTGTGGGAATTTTAGTGAATGAATCGAGGATTTCTCGGTCTTTTATACGAGAAGTTTGTTGTAGGAGTCTTGGAGGTTGAATTTGGGCTTTGCATTTTATGCTAGAACCTTGGTTGCCAATGATTATGTGTAAAGGTAGTAGAATAAGAGTAGATTCCAGTAGTGGGATGATCATTGATAGTATCCTTTGGGTGTAGTAAATAAGAGTGTGTGATGTGAATTTCAAATTGATTATCCTTAGCAGATTGAGGATGTGATGGTGGGTGAAATCTATATTGAGTTCTTATTGGGAATTATTTTGTCAAAGTAATTCATTCGGTAGAAAGTTGGCTAGAGTGTGATATTGTGGATTGGAAGAGTCTCCTTTATAAGTGTGGATTTTATGTTCGATTAGAACATAGCTTTGAGGTTGCCAATTTAAGATAAATGAGTTAGTATGTTATGCGATGATTTGGGATCCTATGGTTTAAGAGAAAGTTAAATTCTTAATGAAAGATTGTGGAAAAAGGGTGTGATCTTGGATAGTGAGATATTCTCTTAGTTCTTATTTGAACTATGTGTTTACAATGGATGTCAATTACAAATTGAGTTGGTTCTTGTCGGTATATGTGGTTCTTTCCAGTTAAGAAAAAAAAAAATGGTTAATCTGGTTATTCGGTGATTACGCTTTTGGCTTATGTGGCATTTATTTCTAAACCGCCTAGATGAAAAGTGGAAAAGTTTTCTGATAAATCCATTGATTTTGGATTGGGCCCTTCTAAGGAAGATGGTTTTGAGTTGGATGCATTATGACTCTTTTGTTTTCAGTTGAGTTCTTCGGATAAGTGAGTTGGAAGGCGATTTCTTTGTGTGTCCTTGTTAAAGGAGATCTTGCTTGCATAGGTAAAGTGCTCGACCGAGAGTTGGAACAAGAGTCCCATGTGTTTGGTGCGACGGTGTAATTCGGTGCCAAAAGGAAGTTTAACCAAAGGTGTGTTGGATGAGTTCGATAGTTACGAGATTTGTAGATTGGCGAATCGCTAGGACCGTCTCGAGTGCATCTTGTGAATATGCAATGTCTTGTATATTCCGTTGCTGAGTGAGTACATGAGAGGTCCGAAGCTTGAGTTTTTGTTAGAGCTGTTGGCCAACAAGTAAGACCTTATCTTTGAGTCCCGTGTCTTGAGTGTACCTATAAAGGTCGAGACTAATGTTAAGGTGTAAGACATTGGTATCCGTCAAGGTGACGTGATCCCATAAGTCCGAGAGGGAAGCAACTTGTGAATTGGAGTCTCGCATGCGCGAGCAGTATCCAGAATTGTTCACAGCAAGTACGTGGTAATGTTAATAAGCTATTCTTTGGCGTTAAGCGTGATTAGAATTCGGGGTCGAATTCCGTTTAAGGGGGGTAGAATGTAATACCCCAAATGTATTCGAGAGAGAAGAAATAAATTAGAGAATGACCAATTAGAAAAGTGTTTTAACAGGAGATGAGAGGGGGTTTATGCATAATTTGGACAACTTGGGTTGTGGGCTTCCGCCCACAACATTTAAACCCAAGGGAAGGGCTAGTTGGCCACATAAGAAGGAGAGGGGCAACCCTAGGGTTGCTACAGTAGCAAGGCTACAGTACCGCCGCCGTGCTACAGTACCATGGCGTGCTACAGTGCCCTCCACCCCTAGCTTTATTGCTGGCCAAGAAGGAGGAAGGAGAAGCCTCCTCGGGTCTTGCCGACCAAGGAAGAGAAAGGAAGAAGGAAGGGAAGAAGGAGAGAGGAAGGAGAGTGGTCACATGGTGTTCTTGAGTTCTTCAGCGATTCTCCAAGGGTAATCCTTGATCATCGTTCGTTAAGTCGTAGATTTGTGCATCGTAGCAATGTCGGTATTAGATCGATAATCTGGCAGTTTTAATGTTCATCTGATTTAGGGCTGTTAGCGGCAGAATCTGTCCTGGTCTCCTCCTAGAGAGTTGTAGACGACATCGATACCTTTCCGTAGAGTATTAGATCACGTCGTTTGGATGAGCGGTTCAAAAGTTATGATTTTCGTAGCGTCGCTGTTCTGTAATTCTGTTCTAATGCTGACAGTTTTTGTTAATCGGTCTGTAGCTTAAAGTTAATGGATTATTTAGAAGGTCTCGTCATAACGAAAGTTGTAGGTTATTGTCTAAGGTTTCCATAAAGGTAAAGATCATAATTTTTAGATGTCTGGACTGAAAGTTATGCTAGATTTAGTGCCGCTGTCCAGAAACCCTGACGAGAATTAGTTGCTCTGTTAATCAGTTTGGTAAGGGTATTAGATGACCGAATCTGTAAAGCTCACCAACTAGGTTTAGGTGGGTAATTTGATAATATTTCCATAAAGTCTGAGATCACCTAATTTGGATCTCTGTATGAAAAGTTATGAATTTTGGAATATGACTGTCTGCTTTGGAGGCATATCGATAAAATTGGAATTTGGAGTTTTGGGTCGCGCTAGAGGCGTAGTGAGTTAAATATTTGTTTCTAGCTAAGTTTGGTCCAGAATTTCTATCTTAGTGTACTTGTTAAATTTAATCAGGTGGGGTGTGGTTCGGGGCAGCGCCTCTTCTTGTCTTCCATCTACGCACGGTTGAGGCAAGTACATTTATTGATAGATAATCTATGAGTGATTGTTCATGTTTGCTAGTATTATGAATGTGTGCGCTAAACTTGGATGCTAGAATGATATGAATTTTAATGATCCTGAATGCTAGAAGTATGAGTAAGTTTTATTCATACATGATCTGCTATTTTTACATGTTAATGATGAATAGAGGAATTGGCTTTTACATGTTAATGATGGAAAGATGAATTGTACATGTGCATCATGTCATCATATTTGAGGCTTGGTCACGTGGTGACCAAGCAATGATTTGAGTCCCCGTCATGTATATGACGGGCTTGAAATCCCCACACTTGTGGAGTGTGGGCTTGAGGTCCCATTACTTGCGAGTATTGGGCTCTTGGTCCCTGTGCTTGCGAAAGCACAGCATGGGTATGCATCGACGGTTGCATACCTTGCATTACCGATAAAATGCACAAAGAGTTAAAGAAAAGGTTGCATTGAGCATTGCATAAGCATATGACATGTTGTATGGTAAAGATTCGAAAATGGATCTTGATGTTATATTGGTGTGTTTTAATGTCTTATTATTTGTACTTTCTTTGAGTCTGTGGACTCACTCTTGCTTTGTTTGTGGTTTTAGGTACCCTTACAAGAACGATATGCATGGGAGGGAGTAGTCATATGTTTGGACACACACTACCACGAATCTTTTATAGTTGATTAAATTTTAGATCACGCCTTAACAAATGATCATCTTGCTTAAAGGATTTGTTATGGTTATGTTTTATGCGTTGGATTATTTGTAATAGTGATGAGTAGCATATGTTGGATACCTTTGGTTATGCTTTAGTAGACTAGCATATCTTGAATACCTATCGATTATCTTTGGATGTTGGATTGTTTAATTATGATGTTTGTTTTAACTGTTGGAACCTCTGGTATAGTTAGCTATACAAATGAGGTTCTCAGAAATTTAGTAAAATGTCTTAGTTTTATTGTGGTATGTTGTTAGTTTAGTAGCATTCCAGGCTCGAGTTGGGCTGGGGTGTTACAGTTGCTGTATGAAAGCAATTCTGATAAAGTGACTCTTGTAGTAAGTTTAGAAGATACAGGGATAGGTATACCATTGCATGCCCAAGACCGGGTCTTTGCACCTTTCATGCAAGCTGATAGTTTGACTTCTAGAAACTATGGTGGGACTAGAATTGGATTGAGCATCAGCAAATGTCTTGTTGCTCTAATGGATGGTCAGATAAACTTTGTCAGCCGACCCCATGTCGGGAGCACATTCACATTCACTGCGGTTCTCAAAAAAGGTGACAGAAATGCTATTAGTGATAGTAAGCTTGCTCTGTTGCACCCTCTATAATCCAGTTTTAAGGGTTTATCTGCACTATTGGTTGATAGAAGACTGGTAAGAGCAACTGTAACTAAGTATCATTTGCAAAGGCTGGGAATTGCCTCTGAAGTTGTAGATACAATTGAGATATCACTTGGTGTGATGTCTGGGAGAAATGGCAGTTCACTAACCAGCATGCATAGGAGGCAGCCATCCATGCTATTAATTGAGAGTGATTCATGGAGCTCAAAGATGCATGTCCCCTTACATATTAGACTCCTGGCAATGAAACAGAATGGGTGCACACTTGTATTACCAAAAGTTATCCTTCTTGCCTCTGCGGAATCAAACAAGTTGAAGGTGAAAAATGTAGTTGATTCTCTGATCACAAAGCCTCTGAAGGCAAGCATACTTGTAGCTTGTCTATTCCAAGAACTTGGTATCAGAGAGTCAAACAAAGATAAACGTGATGACTCAGGTTCTCTTCATGAGTTGCTTCTTGGCAAGAACATATTGGTGGTTGATGACAACAAGGTAAACCTTAGAGTGGCGGCTGGTATCATTAACCCTGAACCAAGGAGTTGGCTCATGGTGTTTCTGCTAGCCAATGAGTTGCGGTTGCCCTGGGATTTCGGAGGCCAAACAAGCATGGAATCAGCTTGGGCACAAACCGAATTTTATCGGAGGAAGAATGTCATGAACTTGGGCTGTAGGAGCTGGGCTACCGGGCTGGACAATGCTAGTGGGTTGGCTACATGGCCCAATCGACTGAGGACTGGTATCACTACATATGAAGCAAGGGCACCAGCACGGGCAGGAGGAAAAAGAACATTGAACCGAAGGCTCTTCCTCCCTGCTGCTGCTTCTTCCCAGTCCCTACTCTTCTCCATCTCCAAACTATTTGCTTCTTTTCAATCCCTACTTCTATTCTTCTCTAATTAGTATCCCTAAACACTTGTATTGGAGAGGATTCAAGACCTTTGTATCCAGTGTTTGGCAAGTAGTTGGTGTGATCTTGAGCTCATCTGTTAAGGTACGTAGCACTAAGTGACACATGTGATGCTCTGTTCTCTGCAACTGGTGCGTAAATACTACGTGTGAACAAAAACTCGTTCACCTCACTCGAGTTTAGATAGTATTTTAGCTGGGCCGGCCAAGAATGGCGGACTAAATTTTATTAAGAGAGAATAGAGTACAAGAGGTCGACAGAAAGCTGTACAAGAGGTTGACAGAAAGCTGTCGATGAGCAGAACACCCAGGCTAACCGTCTGGAACCTCTAACACAAAAACACGACAGCAATATGCATGTTTAGATAGTGGAGAAATAGAAAGGGGGAGAGAGAGAGTATGTGGGAGGCCGAAATATTGGTCTCTCTGAGTCTTGTAGGATCAGAATTAATACTGCTCTACCTCTACCCCAAATGAACAATTAGTGGGATGCATTATGGTCTCGTGGATTTCACTCTCACATGCAGCAAAGAAATGCTGATGTGTTTGATGCGTGTTCATGCCTTCGCCTGCAACTTGGTCGTCCTCGTGTGAGTAGAGTTAGGGCTTGTTTGGTTGGTGCCCTGGATTCCATGCCTGGGAAAAGGTGGTGCCTGGAGGTAGCCTGGAAAGTAGATGATTTTTGCCTAGTCAGGCAAATCTGAAGATGAGTTGTTTGGTTGGAAGACTGTGCCTGAAGTTGGTGAATAAAAAATAGACCGTTGGATCAAAGCTGTGAACGATAGATGAGCTGCCTAGCTCCAGGCGCTGGTTTTTAACACCTGGGTTGGCTCGCGCTGCCTGGACTTGGCAAGCAACGCAGGAACCCATCCAAACAATCACCTGGCACTTTCCAGCGCATCTCCTGGCCAGGCAAAAAGTCACGAGGCCTCAAAGCAAACAAGCCCTTAGTAGATGCACGCGGGTCTACTTTCTCTTGAGCCTTGTTTGATTGGATTAAAATCTTTGTTCATCTACGTGGATAGGTTAGAATTTTAGTTTAAATTATTGATCCATCCACGTGGATTCTGGCCGGAAATAGACTTTCCAAACAATGCTACAGCTTGAATTTCACTATACTGTTGCTTTCTTTTGTGACAGGCTACTGCAGTTTATAAGGTCACATCTTATGCGAAGGATCGTGATGTGCCCGCTATTGCAGATGGTGGAATTTCAAACTCTGGACATATTGCGAAGACTCTGATACTAGGGGCATCTACTGTTATGATGGGTAATTGGGTAGTTTCCTTTCTGGCAGTCTTGAAGCTCCTGGTGTTTATGTGTACAAGGTATGCATGGCTTTATGACTCTTCCTCGGTTAACTCTGTCAGGTCATGTCTTTTTAACTTTGTTAGGCACACATTATTTGGATATTCCATAGTGGGGAAATTCGTTGGGAAAATTCTAGAATGACGCATATCTAAGTATATGCAGACATTAGTATAATAACTAGTGGAATTTCTTGCGCAATTGCACGGCTAGATATTGCAACATATTGTATTCGTTATATGTCTTTAAGACCTTTAAAAAGTGTAGTTGTATTTTCTATGCAACTATAACGGTTACAGTATCTATATATGATTAATTTGCGCCATTAGAATTTGGCCCCACCGAAATAAATGGTATAGATCTCATCTTTTTCTCTTGATTAATGAGAGAATTTCTAGGAATTTTATTTTTTTATTCTAATTTATGGATTATTGTGAGATTTTTTTGACCTCTAAAACGAATGAGGTACCTTGCATGTCACCGATTGTTTGTAGATATATAGATATTTGTGAGGATAATATGCTTTGTGCATGCCACTGGTTCCTACTGCAATAAAAGAGATATCTCCGTACAAATATAAGTGCATGTGTTTTACTATAAATCTTATGAAATAAATGCAGGGGTCACAATACTCGAGATCACGTAAGAAGATACATGGGCTTTTTTAGACAGATTCAGACGTTTTTCGGAGAGAATAACAACTCTACTTCTGTGTTCTTGTATTGAATGAGTTTACAGAGTGAAACAAGCCACTAAGACTAAGTCTAATGGCTTATGTATATTTTGAATCTCTTGGATCCCTCTTATGTCTACCGGCAATGCCCCTTTGAAGGGGTGGCCGCTGCTGTGTGTCAGCAGGCGCATTGACGGTTGTTGGAATACACACATTGGTTACGGTTGTTGTCAGAGAGATATCTTCCTGCATGTTCACCGTACGGTTATGCCAGAGACAAATAGAACTAAGTATAGTTATGTCAGAGATAAACTGCATATGTATTAACTACCACGTGTGAATGACGTAGATATATAGATATTTGTTAGGACCATATGCTTTGCACATGTCACTTGTTCCTACTGCAATAAAAGAGCTCTCTCCGTACAAATATAAGTGGCATTCGATCTGATTAAATAATGTTCATACAGGGAACCAAAGTGTGTTGTAAATGATTGGTGTGCTATAAAGTTCTTCATGATGATCGAATATGAATGTTTTTCATTTGTTGCTTTCCCACTCTTCTTTGTGAACAACAGGAAAAAGTCATTCTTATTATACTGCAAAGTATAATGTGAAAATCACTATGAAAGACAATCTTCCGTCTGGGATAGAGTAGTGGTGTTAATACTGATTTTACTGTATACATAGTTGGATTTATCATGCTTTCCTTGTTCTTATTTTACAGAAAGAACTATAGAAGTTATATTATCTTTAAAGTAGCCAGGTTTATTCTAGTAGATGATACAATGAGAATAAATCCAGTAACTATCTCAGTTTTCTGGATATAATATGTATTTGATTACTATTTTGACTTTTTGGACATGGCATGAAGAGCACCCTTATTGTCTCCTTTGGTTCATCGCTTCCTCTATGCCATTCAATAGTTCAATATTTAGTAGGATATCATATTGCTTTAATTAGTCCCTTCAATAGTTATATTCTCTTATTAGAACCTAGCACAAGTTTTAGCTAATATAAGTTAAAGTTAATTGTAAGTGGTTAGCTTGTAGGTAGAGAAACCTTTCCATCATATAGCTAGCCGGACCTACTTTCATGAGGTTGTGCTTGTTGTTAGAAGCTTTAGTTGTATGAACCTTCAGCTAGATGACATAAATGGGTCTACATGCCTTAAAATAATTGGCTTAAAATACTGTTAAACTTAATTTGAAGCCTACTAGCCAGTGGCAGCATGAAATTATGTTGTTATACATATACTGAACCACAACTTATCGTTCCATCTAAAGCGTTGATAATGTATCTTCAAAGACATGATGAATCTTACTCTGTTGTAACCGGCTTCTGCTGCGAATGTTGCAGGGGTGATTCACCGGGTCGAATGGTAAGAGATCATTGTGGTCTTTACCTAAACGATGCTCCATGGGTAGCATTTAATTTATTTTTTTTAACTATGCATCGGATTTATATATACCATATGTATTTTAATGCAAGTGCTATGTGCTAGCTATAACTACATTTCTTTTTGTCACGGTCTCGAAAAACCAACTCCATGGCCCTGGCCAAATAGATTTGTCATCTTATTCTCTTCAAAAGTACTACTCCGTTCTTTTTTATTTGACGTTTTTGACTTTTTGAGATATTAGAGATACGGCTTTGACCATTATTTTTATAACTTTACATTAAGATGTAGTAATAAAATTATAATAGTATGATAGTATTTTTAACGACAAATCTAATTATATAATTTTTATGTAGTCAATCTAGATAGTTTTAAATCTATTGGTGGTCAAACTTTAGAAAGTTTGACGACACCGACTCTAGGAAGTCATATATATATATATATATATATATATATATATATATATATATATATATATATATATATATATATATATATATATTTTTTGTGGTGACATTGTCACAATTCCATGGAAAACGAAGTGAGGCTGATATTTTTCCTACCTCGATCTCTGGTCTAGTTAAGTCGGGCACATTTGGAGGTAAATGGTAAAATGATATTTCTGACCGTTAGTGCGTTAATTTGAATCTAATGTAACGCCACGGTCCAAAATCATCTTAATGACCAGCCCACTATGAGATGAGCCTACACATATATTGCACACCGCTTATACTTTTGTTCTCGTTTTATGTAAAAAGGTTAACATCAGAGATGCTACATTTTGCGCAAGCATTATATTATACTACAACTCGCTTTAGATAACTAACATGAGACTAATCCCACTACCACAACACCTCATGGGCCTCCACACGAACAAGATGAGGTATTACAATCACCACCCCTTAGTGGCTGACATCCTCAGTAGCACACAATATACATGGTCAATGGCTAGAACCACCCATCAGTACATATATGTGTCGTGTACCCACCGTGGGCACACACGCGCACACGTCCATACAGCGAAGATTGATGCTCTGATACCATTTGTAACACTATGGGCCTCAACCCCTCTCAATGCCAAGCCCACCGTGGGGCAGACCCACACACACATAGCACACCACTTACACTTTTGTCATCGCTCAATGTAAAAGGGTTAATTTGAAGGTGCTATGTTTGGACGTAGTAAATATTATACGCTACTACAACTCACTTTAGACGACCAGTGTGAGACTTGTCTCACCGCCACAATAACACTTCGCCACATGGGCTTACATACTAACAGGCCAGGATATTACGTCTATATTCAGAAGAAGAAAAATAGAGAGAATGGAATTAATGTTGCATCCATGGTTTGGTGTAATTTTGAAGTGCTTGCATCGCGATTGCAACTTTGTTGTAGCAATCGCGATGCATGCACGCACTTCAAAATTGACACATGATAAAGCACATATCATCATTCATAGTCGATGTGCGCATTTTTGTTTGAGAACAAATTAGAACGTTTGTACTATACTACTAGCAGCTGAATTAAAACGTTTGTACTATACTTCTAGCAGCTGAAAGGGGAAGGAGAGAGTTTTGGAATTGTAGACTGAATGCGGCTTGGAACCATTTTTTTTCTTTCGGTGCTGTTGGAAGAGAATGCTGTAATCTCATTGGCTAATATACGAGTGATTTCGCATCTTTTGGAGACCGGCAAACTACTTTCCAAAGGCAAAAATACACTTGAGGCGGAGCCAGCAATGGCTCAAGCCACACTAAACTCGAATGTTTAGTGATTTTTTAAGAGATTTTTATAGGTTTTAACACTGGTATGATTTTCAGGTCTCAGGTTACAGTCCACCTAACACCTAGTTCGAGATCTAGATCCGCCCCTGCTTGAGACAAACTTATTTTTCCCAGATGTAAAAGGCGGTTTTCTTTAAAAAGCGATGACCTAGATTAAGGTTTCGTTTGAAACACCGTTTGAAACACCATAATTTCATAGGAAATAGTTCGTAATCTATGCTTGAACCATGCATAGCATGATAAATAGTTACCACCGATGGAAATATTATCTTACTTTGTGGCATATATCAAAGCATCTTGTTTTATCAGTGCCTGGTTGGCACATGCAAAAGCATCTTGTTTTATCAGTGCCTTGTTGGCACATGCAAACCAAAAGGATGAGGTGTTAGGTAAGCAAATGCCAATAATTGAGGCACACTTGTTGCCTGGGGAATAATAATCAAATGGCTGCAATCCATGCATGCTTATGCTGAAAAAAAGGCAGGCAGTTTGTCACATGTCAATAGGGATCGGGGTGGATGTCGACCGGTCCTCGTTTTACCGGACTTTTTTTTTGACATTACACATAGATTTAATATTATTTTATTTATAGTTTAAAAGTATTTTTAGAACCGAACTAGTGAGCCGAGTCAAGTCAAAACAAAATCTAACTTCATTCGAATTTGACTCATTTTCAATATCTAACTAATTAACAAGTGTTATTAGAGCAATTTTGAACTGAATCAACGAGCCCTACTAACGAGGTTTTATTCCACTCCAACCAATTAGCCTTTAGGCAATCTTAATTAACTGACTTGCATGTACAGCAGAATCAAAGCAAAAAAAACTAAGAAAACATTGTTGCTAGCTAGCTGTACATTATTAGCACATGGAGATCGAGGATCAGTCGGTGGCGTAGATTTAGGTGATTGATCAACACCAATGTGGTGACTTACCTATCTTGACCTTAATCTTGGGGCAGGATTCAAGTGTCAAAGAAAAAAAAAATCTGAAACATGTTTAAAAAAATGGTAAGAACTGAAGAAAGAAGGACGTGGGGGAAGAATACACACTATGCTTATTGATCTAAAAAAATTATCACTACTACAGAAAATGTTTTCACAGACAATTTAAAAACGTTATCATATGCAGTTTTGTGAGCCGTCTGAGTTTATAGATCAGTGATGACATAAGGTCATTACAGACAGTTCACAACCGTCTATGTGCACACTATCACAGACGGTTATTAACTCACAACCATTTGTGATAGCTGACTATCACAGACGGTTTATAGATAAAACCGTCTATGATAGCTTACATATTACAGACGGTTGGTATTTGGAAACGTCTGTGATAGCCTCTTCTCTACAAAATCTCCAAGCAGTTGTTGCTTTTGCCTTTAAAACCAGCTTCGTGTATATATATGTATAGTTCGTAGTCCCTTATTAGCTAACTCGATACCTGAATTTAGCTAGCTAGCTCGCTCCTTGGCCGTTTATCTTAAACATGCAGGTGAACCACGGTCTACTTCATCGATCTTGACACACTGTAATGTACGATTTGCTTCGTATATATACATGCTGACGTTGATTTAATTATTGTTTTAGAAATTATAATAATCACTAAAGTACGCAAATCCCTAACAGGGCCCTCCACTCCCGCCCAGTCGCCGCCCAGGCCCCTACTCCGGCTGCCGCCGGCCATGGAGTACCTCCTCGCGCAATCAACCGCCTTCTCATGGCGATACGGAAGGTGACGAGTGCAACAAACAACACTCCAGTAGCTTATTTCTCTCTATTTCTCAAATTTTTCTTATGGATAATTTTGTTGTATTTCCGTGAGCAGAATGATACTCGGTGCTGTTTTTTCAAGTGGGATTGGGAATACGAGGCGACAATTTCGGTGACGCGAAGACTCATGTGATCTTATTATGCTGTGAGGATGGACAGTGATTAGCTTCTGGTGTCAATCTCCTACCTTATCTTGGTAGTTTCTCATTCTGTAGTGCTATGGCGGTACGAGTGGTTATGTTAAGGTCTGTATCTCAGGGGGCGTTTGTTATCGTCCTCTAGTTCAGTAGTGCTATACGCAGCCTACTTGTTTTTAATCACGATAAGTAGTTGTAAGAACTCTGTTTTATGGTTTCCTTAATGAAGCTGGAGATTAAGAGGTTCGCCTCTCGCTGTTTGAAAAACAAATGTGGGCCATTTGAATGTTGTGAAGCAACAAATGATTGCTGTTTTGGCTGTCGTGAACAATGAAATGTGCAGTCTTCGAGTTGGGAATCTGGGATTATGTTGGCTCTGTTGGCCTGTGTTGCTGTTTTAAGACCCTTACGACATGGGGGATCCGGGGAGAACGGGGACTCGGACTCCATATTGCCTCCTGGCCGCCGCCGCCGCCGCCGCCTCGGGAATAACTGCTGCTAGCCGGTCTCGTGGGTGTGGAGGTTGCCGCCCAGCCGCCCTCATCGCCGTGCAGGTCGCCACCCGGCCGCCCTCATCGCCGTGGTAGACGCTGCCCAGCCACCCTACTCGCCGTGGAGGTCGCCCCTCTACCTCGTCTCCATGTTGGCGTGTGAAAGGCCATGTGCGATCAGATAGTTCTGTCATTTTTTTTAAAATAATATTTTTTTAAAAGATAACCACAAAATAAATAGTTGAACTGGCGACAGGGACCCTCTCGCCCCCTGTCGCCGGTCCGACTGACCCTACGAAACCCTAAAATTTGGCACATAACTCACTTTTATTCAAAAAAAAGAAAAGAAGAGAAGCTAGCAAAGCGCTGCCCGTCCGATTGCCTATCTCTTAGGTAATTTTTTTAACCAAATAGATTACATAGTTTTAGATGTATGGTTACGTAGTACAATACGTTTTACATAATACTTTTCGACGGGTGGTCTAGTTATATATATGAAGTTAATCGTGGAAATGTTCTTTATGGTGTAGTGCATCAAATGCCTGACGTCACCAATTTCAAAATTTACTATGGTTAAAGGACTATTATGGAGGGTCCCGATGGAATTGATTTGTATTATTTCTAGTCGGCGACTGTGCTGCTACTAAGACTAGAGCAACGTACATAGGGCACTGTGATGCGGTGGTTGTTCTACACATTTCAAGTGGACCGTAATGTGTACGATATGAGATTGAGTTGCCTTGCCCCACGGGTAGGACAACCCACATATTGGGAGTTAGTGCAACTGAAGGGAACAAATTTGTGGCAGTCATATGTACGCATGGCGAGGGAGGGGAGTGGAAATTGGTCCTTCTGGTCCAAGCATATGCTAAACACACTCCTCCACCAGCGGCTGAACAAGAAGGAGGTGTTGACGCCGAAGAAGAAGTCGGGAACTCCAACCACAGCGCGGCGCACACAATGGCTGAAGTTCCCAGAGCTGTTGATGCTGTCGAAGAAGACCCTGCGGAAGTAGCTCATACGGTCAGGCAAGCTAGTGGTCTTGCTGACGAGGGTGAGGAGATGGAAGTCATAGTGCAAAGGATGGATCTCGAAGACCGAGACTACATGGCATTGTCTGAAGATGAAGGCTCCAACGACGAGGA
Organism: Phyllostachys edulis; assembly: GCA_036346405.1. Lineage (NCBI taxonomy): Eukaryota > Viridiplantae > Streptophyta > Magnoliopsida > Poales > Poaceae > Phyllostachys > Phyllostachys edulis. Next base: position 9,307,293 of record CM070558.1, read on the forward strand.
TGATGTGGACCAACAGGCGGTTCCATCCGACTGGAACACATACCAATTCGAGAACCTCGTCGTCAACGAAGGCTTCCGTTCCCCGTGGGAGTACGACCAGAGTAAGGTTGGGCTAGGAGCTATGTACAAATAAAAGGAGGTCGTGCAGGACACGGTTAAATTCTGGACCTTGTTGGTGCGGCGCACATTCAAAGTCGTCAAGTCTACCCCCAAGATTCTACGACGTGAAGTGCGGCATAGAGGGATGCCCTTGGCGAGTGCACGCATTTCAGTCTAAGTGGAACACCTACTGGAAGTGCTCTATAGTGGTCCCCCACACATACGTCGTTTCTGAGTCACTGTAGTCCCACCGGAACCTATCATCAGGCTTCATCGTCAACCTCATGTATAGTGAGATCGTGAATAATCTAGATTTTGAGCCACGATCCATCATTCGGGCAATTGAGGTAAGGTTCAAGTACACAACCAGTTATGCCAAGGTTTAGAAGGCAAAACAAAAGACATTGGAATCAAGGTGGGGCACGTTTGAGGATTCCTACCACAACCTCCCCGGGCAACTTCGAGTCATACAAGACGGGAATTCTGGCACCCATATCGACATTCAAGACGCTACGCACCTGAAGTAGGCCAATAAGAGGGTACTGCAGCGAGCATTCTTCGAGTTTGGTCCATGCATCAATGCATTCCGGCACTGCCATCTAATCTTGTGTGTAGATGGTACATTCTTGATTGGGAAGTACAAGGGCCATATACTGACTGCAATAGTGATGGACGAGAACAATCAAGTTTTTCCCGTAGCATTCGCTTTCGTTGAAATCAAGAACACAGACAATTGGTTGTGGTTCCTAAAGAATACGAGGATTTCTATTGTGCAAGGTCGTTTCAACGTATGCCTTATACATAATCGATCGGCATGCAGGCCTGCTACATTCAATAACCCAGCTACAACAAGGAGAGAATGTACCACTTACATGGCCAGATCTGCATAGCAGGTGGTGCATGAGGCACTTGGGTGCAAACTTCTAAAAGCAGTTCCGCAATAAAGACTTGATGAACATGTTCAAGCGGCTGTGCAACCAGAACCAGCAACGGAAGTTTGAAGTACTCTAGAAGATTCTGGATGAACGGACCAAGACGCACAAAAGGGAGGCAGCGAGAAGGGTCGCCCCAAGCGCTGACCAGCCTCCCGAAGCATTACCACAGCTACCCACAGATGCTCCCAGATTGACGAGGAGGACGGGGGCGCAGGTGAAATGCTTCTCGGATTGGATTGAGCACGAGCCTAAGGAGAAGTGGTCGTTGCTACATGACAGGGGTGGTGCTCGATATGGTATCATGACAACTAATCTAGCCGAGGTATACAACTGGGTCATGCGCGGCGCAAGGTGCCTCCCTTTGGTTGGTATTGTGGAGGCAATTCTCCGCGGTACGACAAACTACTTTATTGATAGAAGCAACAACGCGTCGCTCGCCATGGCAAATGACAGAATACTCTACTCCGCCATGGTCACCAAGTACATAGAGGAGAAGAGCAAGAAGGGTGAGATGCACCGAGCATCCAAGATGGGCATAAGGGAGCTTCGCTTCGAGATAATGTGCAAAGATAAAGGACACCGCGGGACGAACCGCGAGAGGGTCACCCACGAGTGCACGCTACGCCGCGGTAGTTGCATATGCACTTGCAACAAGCCCCTTCTTCTGCATAGGCACCGCTCCCATGTCATAGCCGTATGTTCGATGGTGGCACAGTATCCCAATCAGTACCTCTCTAACTATTTCACCAAGGAGGCGGTGATGCATACCTGGACTGGGAAGATGTATGGTTACGCTGTGGTTGGCCATTTCACTGGTCATCCGACCTGAGAGCAACTAATCTGGGCCACGGACATTGATAAGCTCAAGGGAAAGGTTGGTTGGCGACAGGTACAGCGCATAAAGAATGACATGGGCGAAGCAGAAACCAGACATCGTACGAAGAAGCGCTTCATTTGCAAGGAGTCTGGGCACACCTTCAAAAAATGTCCTACGAGAAATCCTCAAGACGAAGGAGACATCGACACTCTGGACGTCGCCGTGGGGACCTCATGTGGTCCACATGGGGGACGTTAAGGTTGCGACCATGAGAAAGCACGAACAGTAGTAATATATTATTGCCAATGTTCTGAATTATCATTTTGATTAAGTGTTATGACATTTTGTTAAATGTTACATAATATCAGTGTGATTTTATCATAGTTTTGATAGTAATAGCAAGTTCACATTTGTTTTCTTACATAATATGCAGTGCATGTACATGAGCAAGTATATGAATTCCCGGACGCATCGCAATATCACTTACCTTCCTACTTACGAATCATTGATACTTCAATCTTCCTCGCAAAATTATTCAGAAATTCACCGCCTTAGAACAACATACGACGATCACAAAATGTTATTGCGAGTCTAACAGATTTCGTACCGTTCAAAAACTATAAAAATCAGAAGTAGGCAAATCAGATTAGGGTTTGAGGTACCTGTTGTCATTTCAACTGGCGACAGGTATCTGTCGCCAGTTCAAATGGCGATATGAACCTGAACTGGCAATAGGTACCTGGACCGACGATAGAGGTGCGAGAGGGTCCCTGTCGTCAGTTCAAATAGCGATAGGTTTCTGTCGCCAGTTAAGAGACACATTTTTGTAATTTTTTAGGGTGACTATTTATTTTTATAATTATCTTTTAAAAAAACCTATTAAAAAAAATCTAGTTCTGTCCAGATAAGAACAGATGGTTCGGTCGAGCCACAGTCTGATTCGGCAAGAGGCGAGGGTATTTTGGTCATACAAAAATTAGAGAGCTGGTATGGGGTGTGTATTAATTTGAGGAAAATAGGTTGTAATCCCCCGTAATGGCATTCCTCAAAACAACTTAACTCCTCGATGGCATATTTCGAGAAAGCTATTGAGGAGTGACATATTTCTAAAACTAGCACTAAGTAGTGGTATATACCAATTTTTCCTAAAAAACATTCACTTCATAGCCATAGGATAGGACATGGGTACATATGGCCAGATGGGCCGTGGGCCGACCTGAAACACGGTATAGCTCATACTGTAGCTGGGTCGGACCGACATGGCTCGATTGGGCGTATCGTGTTTGGATCGGTACCCCAGCCTAGTGGACTAGCCCGGCACGGTACGGACAGTGTCGTGCTCGGTGTGGCACAGCCCAAGGTCCGACACGACACTTTTAGCAACCGAGAAGGAGGCCAGACACAACGTAGAGGAGGACGGGCACGACATGACCCAAGAGGCCAGCATGCTGACTAGACGTGGAAACTCATACGCACATTCTGATCTGCGTTCCCAATCGGCCATAGTGGCCTGGCGTATGTTTGAAACAAACGAATTCAGTTTAATTGCAACGTACAGAAGTTCCACGGAATTTTTGCAAATATTTCACGAGAAACAGTTCAATTATTCACCGTAGGAGTTATATAAAAAAAAGCATTCCAAACAGCCCTTCTCCGGAGAGCCTTTTTTATTTTTGAATCTTTTTTTAAAATTATTTTAAAGATAGCATCTTTCTAACTTTATTTCTAATACTAACCCCTTTAGTCACGTCACGGGTCACGACGTGATCAAACTGTGCTGTCACGCTATTGACCCATTTGGGTGTGTTCGTTTTTGGGCAGTCCTGTCACGCCAAGAGGAGTGTCGGAGTGTTTGTCACGCTGAGGTCTATAACGTGACAACGTATTTTTACCATGCCACGTGTTGTGACGTAATCAAAATGGTCAGAATTAGAAATAAAGTTAGAAAGACGCTATCTTTAAAATAATTCTAAAAAATGATTAAATAATAAAAAGAGTTCTTCTCCGGACCGACGAGTAGACACGTTAGCGTGTGTACAGTAGAGCGCGTGTCTCCGCGTGGGGCCCACAATCCGGAGCATAGCAGAGGCGCCCGCGCCGCCTCCTCCCTTCTCGAAACCTCAACGAACTCGCAGGTCGCAGCCAGAGAGAGAGAGAGGGAACCAGGACCAATGCCACTGAGGTAGGCTTAGGCAGCTCCAAACGGCGACCCCTCTCCCTCTCTCCCTCTCTCCTCTCTCCCCCCTACGGTCACAGGGCCACAGAGGTAAGGCAAGCCTTCCCAATCTTTCACTTCATCTCTCCTGTATCCTCTGACCCGCTCCGCCATCTTCCCTTCTCCCTTTCCGTTTCAACACCCAGAATTGATTGCCATTTTCGCCCACTCCTCCTAGCCAGTTACTGCCACAGTAACAGTAGCAGTACCACTTCCCTCTTTCCTCCCTCCCTGCCCTGTAAGAAAGGTGCTCGCGAGGTTCCTCCCCCCTTTTCTTGGCCGCTTATGTGTGTTCCCTTCCCAATTCTGCTGTTCTTTCTTGGGTATCTGCGTATGCCGCTTCCTTTCTCTCTTTAGCTGTAAAGGGGCGCTAGGTTGTTGGATCTGTCTCTTCAGCCGCTTGCCTGTGGTTGCAGGCTTGTGTCTGCCCTTCCGGCTTCCAAGGGTTGTGAGGTTTCTTTCTTGGTGATGTTCTTCTTTTAGGTGCTGCTGCTGGAGCAATCTTTCTTGGGGTTCAGGAAATTTTTGGAGTGATTTCCAGCTGGGAATTCGAATTTTGCTTGGATTGTGCGAGGGGATTGGAGGTAGATGCTGCCCACCAACAGGAGCAGGCCTCAGCCGAGGCCTGGTAGATCTTGGTCCTTCTCAGGTCCGCTTTCATCTCAGACTCGTATCTCATAAGCTTATTCTGCTCTCTCTCTCTCTCTCTGAGTAATTGTCAGATCGTAGGATGGTTGGAGTCTAGTTGGTGGCAATTTAACTAGGAATGCTTAAGTTTGTTGTAATTGAGTCTTGCTGTAGCCTGTGCAATTGGGAATTTTGATTTTGCAGTTATAATAGTCTGTGTTCTTTCTCATGTTTATCTGATTGTTAGAGATTTTGGGTATGTACATGTTGCTGAACTCATGCTATTCGCAGAAATGGACTTCTCCGATCCAAAGCGCAAGCCGCGCTACCTTAGTAAGATACTCATGGTGGCGCTCCTCACCGCCATGTGTGTCGTCATGCTCACCCAGCCACCCTGCCATAGAAGGTCTCCTAGTGTGGTAAGTGTAACCTTCTAACTCTGGAGTAGCATAGTTGGACTTGGATCCACATGCATGCGATTAGTTTGCACGGGGAGATGCTATGCTGTGGAAATAAGTTAACACGTGCTGTGAATTTGTTGCGTAGTTAAGAAGCTAAATTTCCGCACTTGTATCCTAACAAAAGCTGTAAACTTCCAAAGAATTGTTACTAATAACAGTCCCCAATCCGGAACATTATTTGTTTAGATGTTTTTGACCAGCTGAGTGACTTTGTCATAGAAAAATCAAGTTCAAGTGGCTTATATTTGAATATTCACTTCTGTGCTGTGCTCAGTTCTCCATCCACAAACCTGGCGTGACACATGTGTTAGTGACGGGTGGCGCTGGCTATATAGGTTCACATGCTGCTCTTCGGCTGCTGAAAGATTCCTTCAGAGTTACCATAGTGGTACTTCTTCACGACTCCGCATTGCTGTTTCTTGCTCAAATTCAGCATTGTTCTAATGCAAATTTATATCCGCTTACAAATGTTGTGGTATGTCTAGGACAATCTTTCAAGAGGAAATATCGGGGCAATCAAGGTTCTTCAGAGCTTGTTTCCAGAGCCTGGGCGATTGCAATTCATATATGCTGATTTAGGCGATCCGAAAGCTGTATCCTGATTCCTTGTCTTTGGGAATAATTGAATCTCGCTGTTGATATATATTTCATTCAAAATTCGAAATGTGACAAATCTGATGAAGAAATCATTTTTAAGATCCTGTTCCTTAACATATCCTCAGGTTAATAGAATATTTGCAGAAAATGCATTTGATGCAGTCATGCACTTCGCTGCTGTCGCTTATGTTGGTGAGAGCACACTTGAGCCTCTGAGGTACCAGACTTTTGTTTGTCAGTCTCTATTATCCGTCAACTTACATACTTGCACAAGATACTAAAACACTTTGTACAGGTACTACCATAACATCACAGGAAATACTTTAGTTGTGCTAGAAGCTATGGCAGCACACAGTGTGAAAACTCTGATCTACTCTAGCACATGTGCCACCTATGGAGAGCCTGAGAAGATGCCTATCACTGAAGAAACTCCCCAGGTCAGCTGTTGCAGCTTCTTTCTGAAAAAAGTTGAAGGCTTTTATATGTCTTTCGCAGCGTGTAAAATTCCAAATATTTTTTCACTGAAGTTGCTCACTAGATCTTGTTGTGCAGTTTCCGATCAACCCATATGGTAAGGCCAAGAAAATGGCAGAGGACATCATTTTGGATTTTTCCAAGTCCAAGAAATCAGACATGGCTGTGATGATTCTAAGGTTTACATTGTTTGCTAAATCTGTGAAGTCTCTTTTTTAAAACCACCATCTGATTGCTGAGTTATGAATTTGTAACCTAACACTACTAGATACTTCAACGTCATTGGTTCTGACCCCAAAGGAAGGCTGGGTGAGGCCCCAAGACCTGAATTACGTGAGCATGGCCGTATATCTGGTGCATGCTTCGACGCAGCACTGGGAGTAATCCCTGGTTTGAAGGTATCTCTTCCATCAACTAAATAATCATTGCTCTCGGTTGCGCAAACATTACATATTTACATCCGTGAACAATGTGTGTTACTTGCTGCTTACACAATCTATTGTTCTTGTTATATTAAGATTCACATTTTTAAGGTTACTTATCTTCCAATAGATCACCGATTGATACCTGTTGCCATCACAGGTCAAAGGTACTGACTATGAGACGGCTGATGGAACTTGCATAAGAGATTACATTGATGTCACTGACCTGGTTGATGCCCATGTGAAGGCGCTCAACAAGGCAGAAAGAGGCAAAGTTGGCATATACAATGTCGGCACTGGAAAAGGTCATCCTCAGACCACTGCATATATTCTCTTATGATTATAACAGAGAAACAAAGATCACATTCTCTACATCACCATTTTGTGAGCTAATACATGTGTCTTTCACTTGGCTCATCAGGTAGGTCAGTGAAGGAGTTTGTGGAAGCTTGCAAGAAGGCAACAGGAGTCGACATCAAGGTCGACTACTACCCTCGCCGACCCGGTGACTACGCAGAGGTGTACAGCGATCCCGCGAGGATTAACCGCGAACTGAACTGGACAGCCCAGCACACCGATCTCCAGGAGAGCCTCAGGGTTGCGTGGACATGGCAGAAGAAACACAACAGCGGGTACGGGCCGCCGCAGGCCATGATTTTGTGAAGAGGATTTTTCTACCTTGTAGCATCTGTTGGCTGAAAACTTAGGTGGATATATATTATTAGAAATGTTCGTCAAGGGCTCTAATCGCTCGCTCACTCCTGGCAGTTATATATAGTGCTCATGGTCACTCATTCAATTCAATTCTTGAGAGTTCGTGTTTATGGGAGGTTTTAGCAGTTCCTTGTAATATTGATGTATTCAGTATATAATAAAAATCCAACAAGATATTATCAGAGTCCTTAGCTCGCCACGTTTCTCGCTGAACTGCAATGGTGCAGGTGAAGTGTTTCTTATGTTTTTGTGAGACAAGATCACTAACAAACATTCTTGCCGGCTCCTGTAGTCCGTATCGAGAATGTTGTATAAATAATGAGTTGACTTATACACGCAGTCAACAACTCAGCACCTCTATACGGACATCTCCAAAATGTTAGAGATATATGTATAGTGTGTTATTCCCTATTGTTATGAAGGGTTATTTGTATATTCACCTCATGTACTTTGTATATATATACTGACCCTTTGGCTTTCTGGTAATACAAGTTGTTATTCCTAACATGGTATCAGAGCCAATTAGGTTTTCCTCTCTCGGACGTGCAACTCGTCCTCCTCTACCCTAGCCGCCGGTGGCGGCTTCCCTCCTGTTATCAGAGCGAGGTTAGGTTTAGGGTCTTACCATTGCTGCCGCCGGTTTTTCTGCCGGTCGCCGCCGCTGCCCTTCCCGTGTCCTCTGTCACCTTCGCTTGTCGTCGCCGCTACTGATCTCTGATCTCCTCTGGGCACCGATCAGCTGTCGCTTGGGGAGCCGTCGCTGTCACTGCGATTGGTTCTTCCTCATCGGAGCTGCCCGAGCGATCGCGTCTTCTTCGACGCGTCCGGACGACTCGCGTCGCCTCCTCGGCCGAGCCAATGCTGCGCCAGTTGAACGCGCCACCGCCGCCCGCTCCGCCACGCTGCTGCTGCTTCGCTTCCAGCCCAGCCGCACCACCGCCCGCCCGCTCTCGGCCTCGGCGACGCTGCTGCTTCATCAAGGCTGCCGCTGCTTTCGCTTCCAAGGCCAAGCCCGACGCCGCCGCCCGCCTCGGCCTCGGCGGCGCGCCGCTCGCTTCCGCCAGATCAGAAGTCCGCTTCGCTCGCAAGACCGCCCATTGCTGCTGCTGCTGGGGGAACCGATCTAGGGTTCTCTGCGTTTCCGTCTTTTGCTTTTCAAGCCGCCCGGCAAGAGGCCGCCCAAGAAAGCCGCCGAGAAAAAAATAATCAAAACGCCGTTTAATCATCACGCCGCCGGCGCCACTGTTAGACTTCGTTGCCTTGGTCGCTACGCCGTCCAGCGCCGCCTACCAATGGCTCGCCTGAGTGGTGCTGGTTTGATGCCACCCCCTCCGTGCTCGCCGCTCGTCCCTACACCGACTACTCCACGCTTCAACACACTGCCTCCTCCAGCGGCTGCCACAAGTGGTGGTGGCTGCCCTCCATCTGGCGGTGGCCGTCCTCACTGCTCCTACTGCGCCAAGGTCGGCCACATTGAGTCCCAGTGCTATAAGAAGCAGTGGCATCTTTCACGCCGTTCTTCTACTGGCACTGGCATTGGTGCTTCTACATCGACGTTTGCAACGACTCCTTCAGTAGTTTCTCTCACTGAGCAGGAGATAGCCAGACTTCGACGCCCGCTTGCCGCTTCAGGTTCTCCCTCGATAGGTTCTGCAGTTACGCCATCGACTCTTGAACGCTGAAACCACCCCCACACAACAGTCCCTCCCGTGGATCCTTGATTCTGGAGCATCTTTTCACATGACTTTTGATTCTTCCTCTCTGTCTTTCATTACACCTCTTGATTCTCCTGTTAGTGTTCTTACTACTGATGGTACCTCTCTTTCTATCTCTGGTCGAGGACTTCTTAGCAACTCATCTTTTCATGTTCCTTCTGTTGCTTATGTACCTCGTTTTACCATGCAGCTTCTTTCTGCTGGGCAGATTAGTGACCTTGGTTGTCGGGTCATTCTCGACTCTGACTCTTGTTATGTTCAGAATCACCACACGGGAGCTCTGGTTGGTTCTGGCCCTCGGCGCCTTGACTCACAGCGTCTCTGGGAGCTTGACTGGTTTCACCTTCCTTCCACTGCCACCGTCGCCGCCGGTCTCCGCCGCCACGCCACTCAGTCTCGGCTCTTTCAGCGAGTGGCATCACCGTCTTGGTCATCTGTGTGGATCTCGTCTGTCGTCTTTAGTTCGTCATGGCCTTCTGGGGTCTGTCTCAGGAGACGTATCTTTAGATTGTCATGGCTGTAAGTTAGGTAAACAGATTCAGCTTCCTTATCCTCATAGTGAGTCAGTGTCTCAGCGTCCTTTTGATCTTGTTCATTCAGATGTTTGGGGTCCGGCTCCTTTCGTTTCGAAAGGAGGTCATCGATATTATATCATACTTATAGAAGATTTCTCTCGCCACACTTAGATATATTTCACATCTTTATGGTAGTTTAGCAGGTTTGACGTGCGGTTGAATTGTATCGTGTTGGTCTTCACATCACCCTTCCGAATTCTACAATCTAGATTCTAGGCCATGTTGCAGTTGCAGGGTTTGTTCCTCCACTAGAGGACCATGCATCTGCAGTTCAGCAGTTGATTATATCTACAGCAGCCTCATTATCAACAGAGATAGATCCCCTCATTCTCTTTGGTGCAACCTCATTGTTGCCGGTGGTAGATTTCCTCCTCTTTCTGGCTCCACTATAGCCACTAGAGGAATTGATGACACCATCAAACACAGCTAGATTCCCTACGGTTTGTTTTTCAGATCTACTTCTGTAAAAGCAAGTACGTCAAACTAGTGAGCAAGGGTGAAATTCATTAAAGAGTAAGTTTTTTTTTGTGATAAGAGGACATCATCCTAGCTTTTATAGAAAGCCACATAACAAGTTCTTACATCACAAGTCACAAAGCCCACAAGCTGGGGTTACCAGCTAACCAAAAAAGCACGAACAACTAACTTCCAGATAAAAGAGAACGGAAAGACTATATACAACAAAAGAAAGAAACTTGCTGTCAAGCTGCCGACAAACAGATAACTACTTATTACACAAAGCATGCTGTTGTCGAACAAGCCACCCGAAGTCCCAGCGCATGCACCAAAAGTATCATCTTACTGGTGTTGTCCAAGACGAAGCTCTCCAGTCTTCAAACTTTTTCAGGAAGCAATCCAAAAAATCTCTATCCACCCCTTTGATTAGGACCCTCCAATGCTGCAAACAAGATATAAGTTTGAAAATCACATCCATAGGGTTCCTAGGCAAATCCCTCTCAATCGCCATACTGTTCCTACATTTCCAGAGAATCCAGGCGAGTGCTGCAAAACTAAACAAAGTAGCATTATAGTAGTTAGCTCTCTTCCCTTCTAGCCAGTTGAGCTGAAAGTCATCGAGAGATGAAGGAGTTCTATTCCAGTTACAAGCTTCCTTCACACAAGTCCAAATAAAGTTAGCAAGCACATAGGAAAACAAAATATGATCAATGGTTTCTTTTTCACCACACAACACACAAGTATCCCTTCCTTTCCACCCCCTTTTCTTAAGCTGATCAGCTAAAGGAACTCTATTTAGATACCATCGCCACAGGAAAATCTTCACCTTTAGGGGGATTTTACTTTTCTAGAGTTTTTGCAATCGAATACAAGTGACCCCTCCAAACACCAACTGCTTATACAGAGATCTGACAGTAAACAGCCCACTTTTTTCAAAACGCCAAGAAATTGAGTCAATCTCCTCATTGAGATTGGTGTTCAGAATACATTCTTTCAGAAGATTCCATTGGCTCATCTCCTCTTCACCGAAAGTCCTGACAAAGTGAATTACCCAGCCTTGATCTGAATAGCAATCAGCCACCCTGACATCGGGGGACTGATAGATTTTAAACAGCTTGTCAAACTGAATTTTCAAAGGACAACTCCCTATCCAAATATCTGACCAAAAGGAGGTGTTACAACCATTACCAATTTTAAAAGACACACCAATGTTAAAGATATGCTTCACTTTCTGCAAGCTTTTCCAAAATTGAGAGCTATTTGCAGGATTTGCATCTTTGAAGCAGCCCTCTGGGAAATATTTAGCTTTAATAATTCTGAACCACAACTCCTTGTCGCCCCTATAAATTCTCCAAATCCACTTAACAAGAAGACAAATATTCATAATTCTAGTGTTAATCACCCCTAGACCACCATATTCCTTTGGTCCGCAAATTGCTTCCCAACTAACCATATGATATTTGAATTTATCACTGGGACCTCTCCAAAAAAACCTAGACCTAATAGAGTCCATTCTGTTGTGGCTCACCCCACTAAACCGATAAAAGCCTATTGTGTAAATAGGTAGACTGCTCAAACAGCTGTTAATCATCACCAGCCTCCCCCCTGACGATAAAAGATTATTCTTCCAATTGTCTAGCCTTTCCCCATTTTGCAAATCACACTTTCAGCCGCTTTGTCCCCCACATGGCGGTCACCAATCAAAATGCCTAGATAATTGAGGGGAAGATTAGCCAATTTGCAATCAAAAACCCCAGCCACAAAAGAGGCTTCCTCAGCTTCACACGCCATCGCAAAGACTTCGCTCTTATGACAATTAATCTTTAGACTAGACATCCATTCGAAACAGTAAAGAATAAATTTCAGGTTAGTCAAATATTCCTTCTCACACTCAATCATGATAATTGTATCATCCGTGCATTGAAGAATAGGTACACCCCCAGGGATTAGATGGGAGATCACCCCTTTGATCTATCCTTTTTCCTGAGCCTTCTCAATAATCACTGCAAGGGCATCAAGAGCTGTTTAAAGAGAAGAGGGACAGGGATCACCTTGTCTAAGTCCTCTGTAGGTATTAAAAAAAAGGCCCCATCTCCCCATTGATGTTAATGCTAACCTTCCCACCTCTGACAGAACTCATAACCCTCTTAATCCAAACTTTAGAAAACCCTTTCCTTACCATAACATCTTCCAGAAATCCCCAATGGATTTTGTCATAAGCCTTTTCAAAGTCAATTTTCAAAATCACCCCTTTATTTTTGGATTGTTTTACCTCATGCAAAATCTCATGTAAAGCAACCACCCATCTAAAATGTTTCTATTTTTGATAAAAGCAGACTAGCTGTCATTAATGAGACCATCCACTATCCTTCCCAATCTGTTAGCCAATATCTTCGTCACAATTTTAAAACTTACATTCAAAAGACAAATTGGTCTAAACTGTTTAATGGTATTAGCCTCCTGTAACTTGGGAATAAGAGTAATAACCCCATAGTTGAGTCTCTTCAGATCAAGGTCACCTTGAAAGAAGTCTCTAATCAAATGTAAAAACTGAGTTTTAACAACATCCCAGTATTCTTTATAAAAATCATTAGGGAAACCATCAGGGCCAGGGACAGAGTCGGAGGGCAACTCTTTGATAACTTTCCAGACCTCTTCCTCATTGTAGTCTTGGATCAATAAATCATTATCTGCTGCTAAAATTCTATGTCTCCTGTTCCATATTTCATGAGATAAAGTCACACCCTGAACAGCTTCAGACCCAAACAATTGCTTATAGAATTCATAAATGTACTCCCTGAGACCTCCTAAGTCTTTTATTGCAACCCCATTGTGATCCAAACTAAAAATGTAGTTTTTCCTTCTCCTCCCATTAGCACAATTATGAAAAAAAGAAGTATTAGCATCCCCTTGAATTAGCCAGTTCACACCCCCTCTTTGGTTCCAGTGTTTCTCTTCTACCTCATAAACATGTTCTAACTCACCCTCCAGTTTGTATCTGTGTTTCCATTCTTCAGCACTAAGTCCTTTTTCCTCCTCCAAATTATCTAACCTTTTAATTTGTTCTATCACCATTTTCTTCAACCTTTTATAATCTCCATTAACATTAATGAGTAAGTCAAGCTTTGTATTAAGAATTATACCCAGACGATTTCCTCCTTGACCTTGTGGTGGTGTTTACAACAGTGTCAGCAGCAGCAACATCAGAAACAGATGAATTCATACAAGCAGAAGATTTTGATGCATCATTAGCTGACGGATTATCCTCGCATGATCTTCTAGATCGTTTTCGAGGCTTCCTGACTTGATCACTGAAAAATCGGGATTGATGGGAGAGAATATAGGGAAAATAGCCATATTTTAGTGAAATATGCTGCACCTACTGGATAGATTTGGGAAGAATTGAAATGCAATAAAACAAGTGACTTATTTGGGGCATTGGCTAACGGCGTAGCATGGATGCCGACAAGGTGTGTGCCGTGACAGAGTGGCCGACGCCACAGTCAACACGTGGCCTTTAGGGCTTCTTGGCACTCGCGGGATATTACCGCAAGTTCATCCAAGACTTCGGCCTCATCGCTGCCCCGTTGATCGCTCTCCTTAAAAAGGAGGGATTCAAATGGTCCGAGGTGGCTCAGGGAGCGTTTGGCAAGCTCAAGACCGCACTATCTTCGGCACTGGTCCTCCAGATGCCAAACTTTGGGGCCACGTTTATGGTGGATCGCGCGTCAAGTTCAGATTTGAGCCTTCAAAGTGAGTCGTCGAGTAGAAGTCCATATAAGCGGAGGCGAGGCGCGGCGCTTAGGGTTTTCTTGTTGAGAGGCGGGATTGGGGATGGTGGCGGGTAGGGCTCTGAGACTCTCGGGTTAGCTTTGCCGTCGCGGGAATTTGAATCCTCCGCGAGACGGGGGAGGGGAAGAGGAGTTGGAGGAAGCCTCGAACAGCGCAAGATTTTTGGCGTGCCAGTTTTGTAGCAGGTCACTGTAGCACCAGGACTTTGATTTAATCCCAGGCGTTGGGTAAAAAACGGACAGACCAGATTGCATGGTACAGGACGCAGCACAATACCATAACTACAGTTTTTTCTTTCTGCAAAGTTTTTACCGTTCTTTGCTACAGAACGAAAACCGATCTTAGTAGGAAGCAAAGTCAGACGATGCGGATCTGTTTTGTAGAGCGATCTAATCCTCTGCATTACCACATCGGTCCACAGTGAGAACGATGTTTCCTGAGGAGTGAATAGTGCTCTGCTATAGTACTATAGCAACAGGGGAGATGTACTGTAGCAACCTACTGTGCATCTCGACCTTCGATTTTTTATTAGACGATGGAGATTGCTTCCAATGCCCATTCATTATAGATCCTTAGTATTTAAGCCTTCAATTTTGCGCTTTGGTATTTCCCTCAAGGAGACTTCAGAGATGCTTTAGACTCAAGGGGGTCTCAATTTTGGAAAACCCTTAGTAAGGTCAAGAATTTGTATAATTAGGGTCTTTCTTATCAGGTAGGCAATGCGCGATAATATTGCCTTTTGGAAGGATGTTTGAATAGGTGACTGCCCTCTTTCTATTAGGTTTAAAAGCTTATATAACATTTGCAGTGTTCCTGATGTTAAGATTTCTGATTGCTTGATTAATAACACTTGGGATATTCGGTTTAAAAGAAATTTTGGTGTTGGAGAGTATCTTACTTGGAGAGAGTTGAAAGACTTAATTGAAGGGGTGATGCTTTCTGAGGAGAATGACAAGGCCGTGTGGTGTTTAGATAAGTCTAAAAAGTTCTCTGTCAAATCTTTATATAGACATATTGTGTTTAGGGAGGGTCATTGATAGGAGACTTTCAAAAATCTGGACCAGCAAACTCCCTTTGAAGATTAAAATCTTTTTGTGGTAGATCTATTTGAATAGACGTCAAACTGCTCACCAATTGGTGAGAAAAAAGTGGAAAGGTAACAAAACTTGCTGGCTGTATCCTGTTATTTGTTTTTTAAAAAAATGCGCTTTGGTTGCTGTTGTTGTATACGAAAACAGCTTGATCGCGCTTTCGCCTCTAGTTTACGTGGAGTAGAGCCAGCTTTCCGCCTTCGAGGTGTCTGACTGACCGACTCTGACCACCAGCCTCCGTGTCTGTTGGAGTCGTATATTACAGAGCTAAGGTAGCAACAAAAATGGAGGCAGCCACCCTGACCCCAGAGGGAGAGGAGAGAAACGTGTGCACCTTGCGAGTTGCAGCCTAGGTAAGAAATTGGATCAGTGCAGTATTTTTCTATCAATTTGTACAGGTGCAGCTTGGTCAGAACAACAAATGAGGGTTTACTTCGAGTTCGACTGCAAATGAACGATTAAACGAGCTGTATTTACGCGAAGGAATCAGACGAGACCTGTATTTGCGGAGGGAATCAGGGGTCAGAAATGATTAACAGAGCTGCATTTGCGCAAGGGAATTAGGCGACGGCACAAACAAACTCATGTTCCTCTGTGCGTACCATTGTGCATCTCAAATCTCAATGGAGTATTTTCTTCACAATTCAGATAGTCAAATCGTCGGAATTCAGCTGTTTCAGGTTAGTTTCAGAATCTGTGAATTTCCTTTATGGACACAGCTAGTATCGTTAACATGAGGTAATGGAAACATGGGTCTTCATTACGCATGACGACCAAACTCGGGGTACAGAGATTGAAGATACATTCCACAAGGTTTTTATTTTTTGCTGGCAAAGACTAAAACTGATCAGAACGCGTCGGCCGGAGAGAAACGGGAAGCAGACGACACCCTCCTCCTGCGTCGCCAATCTACTTGGATCTCTGCCTCATCTTCCGGCGCTTCCTCTTGAGCCGCCTCATCCTCTTCTTCTTCCACTGCGTCACACCACAGCATCAGCAACGAGATTATTAAACGTTAGCGAAACAAGGGGGTAGCCTATCATGCCAATGTCCAGAAATCCTTTTATTATTGGGATCAGAAGTACATGTAATTTGGTTCTTGCATCACGAGATGATCAGAAACACGGACCAAATGTTCTTCCTCATCTCCCACATCAGCATGACACAACTGAACTTTAAAACTACGCTGGTAACAAGCAATCCAAATCGCTACAGAAGAAGCAAAACTCACGAGATCAGGTGGTGAAAGCTTGGCATTCAGAATGAGTAGGAGGAATTTCTCATCAAGTAGATCAGACAGAATCGGTTTATTTCCTCACCATGCCAACCAAAGAACAAGAGAGCGTGTTCGATAGATCTCTCGCAAAACTCACGAGCAGCCTCGACTGGCATGACACTAAACAGAAAACTACACTACAACACGATAGTTCTCTCGGACAAATGCCTCGATTGTCCCCATATTTACAGTGGAATGGATTCGATCGGACTCGTCATCTTTGTTTGCTCATCATCGAGAACCACAAACCAGCCACAAGACAGAAGAATACCACGGTTTAGCATGGGCACCTCTACGTGATTGAGGAGGTCACTCACCTTGGCCCTCATCGCGGCGGCGGCGGTGCTCGCTCTCCCTTCCTCTCGGACGGCGAAGTGGGCGTCTGGGGAGTGGGGAAGACAGAATCGGATGGGAGGCGGCGCGTGCTCTCGTCTTGCTTTTATATAGAGCGCTAATGGGCTAACCCTAGATGGGATTACTGGAGGGCCAGTCTTGGGCCCGATCTGCCCGTACGGGCCTCCAGGAGAGAAAAAAAATATGGGCCTTCCCTGGCTCGGCGTGCATAGGCAAACTGGCATGATTTTCTCAGATTGACACGGGATTATTTCCGGTGGAATTCGTGTGTTAGCATTACTAGTTAGGCCATCTTAAAATTAGATATATGTCACTTCAGGATATGGTATCTAGAGATATAACATTCAAAATCATAAAATTGGACGTACGACACTCTAGAAGATGTTTGTTTTGATATACACTCCCCCCACCCCCCGAGCTCCTTGCCTCGGTCGCCGCCACAACCACCAAGCGAGGTCACCCCTGTCCCAGAGCTCCTCACCGCCCCCGAGATCTAAGCCAAGGCCACCTTCGAACCCCCAAGCTTCAAGCTGTCGTGCCACGCTGACAAGAACTGAAAGTTCATAACTTGAATCGCTAAGAAGGGCACATGGATTTCCGATGATTTGTAGTGTAAAATGGAAAGAACAAAGCTAGGGCTAAGCTATTGCGGCTAGGGTTTATATTGATCTCCAAAAGATACCGAATCAATCCGGATTACAAGCTTCTATAGCTGCTATTTTAACTGAAGAAGGTAAACTGAAATGGTAACAGGTTCGACAAAAGTTACAGTCTTCAAATAGAATGCGATAAAACAGTAATTAAACTTGAGCCCTAGGATGTCCAACAAACGCCATCGAAGCTTTGTCTTAACGGACAGTCCGAACGTCACAATGAATCGGAGTCGAGGATGACCATCGAACGTTCATTCCAAACGCACAAGTTCAGAAGCTTAAGTTGAAGTCGGCACCGAGTAACTTAATAGAAGGTGACCGCAGGATCTTCATGAAGTCCTTTTGCTTGCATCTGGACCGTTGAAGTAAAAATGTACCGGTTCATCAAATACTAGTTCCTGACAATCCCCCCTCCTTAAGTTCCTTGTCTCAAGGAGTAAAACTAGGAAACACTCTTTGTATGAAATCTGCATCTTCCCAGGTTGCAGCTTCAGGAGGCAGATTCAACGAGTGAATTAACCACTGAACCACTGGTTCATTGTTCCTAGGGATCACCCTTCTCTCCAAAACTACAGGCGCCACCTTGATGTTGCCCTCCTTATCAATCAATGGCAGCTCCTTACTTGGCACTACCTTATCATCTTTGTGCTTTTTTAATTGGCTGACATGAAAAGTGGAATGCAAATTGACATCCTTCTGGCAACAACAGCTTATAAGCCACCTTGCCCACTCTCTCTAATACTCTAAATGGACCATAGAACTTGGAGTGCAATTTCAGAGATCGATGTATACTCAGAGAAGTGTGCCGGTAAGGTTGAATCTTCAAGTAAACCATGTCCCCAACTGAGAATTCCCTCTTTGTCCTCTTCTTATCAGCATAAGTTTTCATCTTATTCTGAGCTTTAATTAAGTTATCTTTGATCACTTGCAGGGCCAACTATCTTTTCTGCAATAAACCCTTAACTTCCTCATTCTGTGAATCAGGTAAAACTACCTCTGAAATCTGAGGAGGTGGAAATCCATACAACGCCTGAAAAGGGGTCATCTTTAATGCTGTATGAAAACTTGTGTTGTACCACCACTCAGCCATAGATAACCAGCTGTGCCATTTCCTGGGATTAGCAAACACCATGCACCTCAAGTAACACTCTAGGGATTGATTCACTCGTTCCGTTTGACCGTCAGTCTCAGGATGATACGAAGTACTAAGCCTCAACTTAACCCCTAGAGTCTTGAACAAATCTTGCCACAAATGGCTAGTGAAAATACGATCTCTATCGGTGATAATGACCTGAGGCATTCCATGATGTTTGAACACATTGTCAATAAAGGTTTTAACCACATGTTGGACTGAAAAAGGGTGGCTCAATGAAATGAAATGAGAGTATTTAGTAAACCTGTCTACTACTACCAGGATTATCTCCTTTTCTTCAGATTTCGGTAGCCCCTCTATGAAATCCATTGATATATGTGTCTAAGCCATATCGGGTATGGGTATAGGCTGCAATAATCCCGGATATGGAATAGGCTCCGACTTGTTCTTCTGACAAACAGCACAACTCTTAACAAACTCCTCTACGTCTTGCTTCATCCGAGGCCAATAGAAAAGAAGTTTGAGCCTTTGATAAGTGGCCCTCTCACCCGAATGGCCCCCCAAGTGCAGAATCATGAAAGAAAGTTAGTAGCTGTTTCTTGAGTGTAGTCTAAGAGCCCACATACAATTTACCTTTATACCTCAAAATCCCATGCTTCAAGGAGTAATTTGGTTGAGCATTAGAATTGATGCTCAACTAGGTCATGAGGTCCTTGCATACATCATCATTTTCATAGCTTGTGACTATTTCAGTGATCCAGACTGGAGTTGCTGCTGTAACTGCTAGTACTTGCTCATCATATTTAACCCTTGAAAGGGCGTCGGCTGCTTTATTTTCTCGTCCTCTTTTGTATTCTACCTTGTAGTTATACCCCAACAATGTGACTAGCAACTTGTGTTGCACTCCTTCTGTCAGTCTTTGCTCTTGTATATATTTTAAACTTTGCTGATCGGTTTTGATAATCAGTGTGGACCCGGCAAAATAGTGTTTCTATCTCTTAAGTGCCTCAAGAATTGCTAGAGCCTCTTTATCATAAGTAGACATGGCGGCCAATTTCGGTCCTATTGCTGTACTCATGAAACATATGGGCCTCCCACCTTGCATTAGCACTGCACCAATCCCATATCCACTTGCATCTGCCTCTAGGACAAATGGTTGAGAATAATCAGGTAAGGCCATAACTGGTGTTGATGACATGACTAACTTGATGTCACTGAATGCTTCTTTCTGCTCATTCCCCCCAAATAAACCCCTCCTTCTTATGTGAAGTAAATAAGGGTTTACAAATAATACCATAACCTTTTACAAATCTTCGGTAGTAGCCTGCTAATCCCAAAAAACTCCTCAATTGTGTCACATTTTGAGGTTCCGGCCATCTCTTGACAGCTTCTATCTTGACAGGGTCGGTAGCCACTCCATCCTTCCTAATAATGTGTCCCAAGTACTCAATTTGAGGTTGACCGAATACACACTTGCTCCTCTTAGCATACAATTTCTCCTTTCTCAAAATTTCAAAAACTGCTTTCAAATGGGTATGGTGTTCTTCAATGGACTGGCTATAAATTAAGATATCATCAAAGAATATTAGCACAAATTGTCTAAAAAACTTGCTTATAATGGTGTTCATTAATGATTGAAACGTGACAGGGGCATTAGTAAGTCCAAATGGCATAACTATGAATTCATAATGACCCAAATGAGTGCTAAACGCTGTCTTTTCAATATCCTCACACCTCATTCTTATCTGGTGGTATCCAGACCTAAGGTTGATTTTAGAGAATATTTTTGCTCCATAAAGCTCATCCAATAAATCTTCAATCACAGGAATGGGATACTTGTTTTTGATTGTGGTTGAATTCAAATGTCTATAGTCAATGCACATCCTCCATGAACCATCCTTCTTTTTAACCAAAATTGCCGGTGATGAGTAAGGGCTAACACTTGGCCTTATGGTTTTTGATTTCAATAGCTGTTCAACTAAGCCTTCCATAGCATCCTTCTGGTAGTGTGGAAGTCGGTAAGGCCTTTGGTTCACTGGTTTAGCCCCGGGGATAATTGGAATAGAATGATCACAATCCCTTCTTGGGGGAAGTTGCTGAGGTTCCTCAAAAATGTCCTGATATTTCAGCAATAGAGGCTGAATGCTGTCTGGTATCTGACAGTCCTTTTTATCTTCTTGTACTGAAGTTTGAGCATAAACAACTGCCCCAATAACTCCCTTCTTCATCAATTTCTCCAGATGACTCATTTCAATCAAATAATTGTGCCCCGGCAGGGTTTCATCCTGAAAGATTACCTTCTTCATGCCATTTTTAGTTATGGATAATTCTCTAGTCCTGAGGTCCAATCCAATAGGGCTATGTGTATAAATCCAGTCAGCTCCTAGGATCACATCATACCCCTTTAATGGTAGCACTCTTAGATCTGATGTAAGCTGCTCTCCTTGTATATCATATTTGCAATCATTGCAAAAAGTCTCACTCCACAATATAGTTCCATCAGCAATTCTAACTTTGACTGCAGTATGATTGGTAATTATGCAGTGTGCTTTCAATACAAACTGAGGACTCACAAATGTAGCACTGCTTCCACTGTCCACTAATGCTGTGGCTTTCACTCCCCCTACATTCATGGTTAATGTAAATGTATTGCAAGCTGAACTAGTACCCTGCACAGCATGCATTGAAATTTGTAACATTGCTTCATCAGCCTGATTTTCTGGACTCGAAGGTGGGCTGTCACATTGAGCTACTTCATTTACTTCAATCTCCTCATCCTCATCTTCTTCTTCCTGTTGTCCTTGAGTAACTGAAAATAATTGTTTTTTTACTTCGTTTGCATCTATGGCCAGGAAACCATGACTCTGGACATTTTCTGCACTTCCCATAATCCTTTCCACTTTTGTTGTTGTGACCAGCTCCTTTGTGATTAACATCCTTTTCAAATCTGTAAGATTTTGTTCCGGCACTTGTGTTAGCTCTTCCCCTTTCTCTTGAGTTGGAGCCTTCCACTCTATTGAAGCTAGTGTATGTTCTAGACTTCAGAGGGTGAGATTGCTCGATCCTTCTAGCCATCCAAATTGCTTCAATCATATTCCTGGGCCTATGGCATTGTAAGTGATTCTGGATGTAGTCTTGCAACCCAGCCACAAAGCTGCACACATAATACTCATCGGGTAACAAAGGATTATCTCTTCTGACCAGGCTTATAACCTCCTCGAATTGATCTACATAAGCTTGGACTGTTCCTGTTTGCTTCAACCAATGGAACGTTCGGACATTGTCATAGACTGACGATTCAGCGAGTCTATCTCCAATCATCCTGCAAAACTAATACCAAGGAAGAATAGCAGCATTACAGCCCGTTCCTCTCCACCAATAGTGAGCTCTATCCTTCAAATAGGTCACTACATAATCTGCTCTTTGTTCTAATGGCATTCTAGCAGCTTCGAAATACTTTTCAGCTTTGGCTATCCATCCATCCGGATCAGTACCATCAAACTCGCGAAAGTTCAGCTTTGGTGATTTCAACACCGCTTGAGTCCTGTTGTTTTCTAGGAAGTGAGGTTGTCTAATTTGTTGTCCTGGTTCCAAGTAGTTGTCAAATGAAGGTGAACTTATCGGCTGAGCTGTGGCATTCGTAGCCCACTGCATTGGCCAATAATGAGCTAATCCTGTTGCCAGATTGGCCCCATTGAAATTACTGTAAGGAAAATCAGGATTTGCATTATATTGATTCATTACTGTGGGGTTATCAATTGCAAGGGTTCTACTATTCTGTTCACCCAATATCACAGGTACAGTACTGACATTGCCTATAGGCCTGCCTTGATTAGAGTTCATACCAGGTGGAATGGTGGGATTAAAATTCATTCCTGAGGTATCTATGACTGGTTCAATGTTTATGGTGGGCCACAGAGTAGGCTACGATAGCTACAAATTAAAATTTCTACCACGTAAACCAGGAAGCCAAGCAAGTAGATGATCACAGATCATTACCACTAGACGCGCAGAGCAGCGGAAGAAGGGTTGGAGCGACCGTCCAACGTAGAAGCAAGGTCGATGTAGTGGTCGTAGTCGATCGTCAACGTCGAGCAAGTCGATGCACGATGGTCGTAGTCGATCGTCCAGCGTCCTCGCGAGTCGATCGTCTCCTCCAGCAACCTCTGCAGTTCCTTGTAAAGATCGCGGATCGTCCTCAAGCGCAACAGTCACAGTAGCGTCTCTACGGTATCCACACGTCCAGGGAAGGAACAACCATGCGCAGGTGTGCTAACACCAAGTCGCACGGTAGAGCTCTCAGGAAGATGTGTAATATCCCAAATTTCATAAGTGGGAAAAAAGGAACTAAAATGAAAATTTAAATAGAGCTAAAAAGGAAAAAAAAAATCAGATTTTAGGTGAAGCATTTGAACCCAGGCCTTTGGCCCATATCACTTTGGCCCAATTAGAAACAAGCATAAAAGGAGGGAAAGCAAACCCTAGTTTTATTTTCCCTGCTCTCCCCTGTGCAGCCGCCTACCCTAAACCCCTGCCCCAGCCACCGCTTGCCTTGGCCGGCTGCTGCAGCTCGCGGTGCAGCTCGCGGCGCTGCTGCGTGTGCGTGTGCGTGCTGCTCGTGGTGCTGCTGTGTGTGCGTGTGTGTGTGCAGCTCGCGGCTGCTGCGTGTGGGTGTGCATCTCGCGGCTGCTGCGTGTGTGTGCAGCCGATTTGCTGTGTGCGTGTGCTGCTAGTGAGCTGCTGTGTGCGTGTGCAGCTGGTGAGGTGATGCTGTGTGCGTCTGCTGCTGGTGAGGTGCTGCTGTGTGCGTGTGTTCTTGGCTGCTGCTGCAATTAGAGAGTGTGCTTTATCTTTTGCACTTATCCATGAGCTGTGCAATAGTAGTGAGAAGGGAGGAGAAGAGAAGAGATCGTCTTCGTGGGGGAGATTAGCAAGTTCTTGAGAATCTTCAAGGGGTAGCATTTTTTTGTGGCTGATGCTATGAACATGGCCATTAGAATGGCTGGTTTAGGGAGGCTTTCTTGGTGCTGGGGGGTATTGACCTCAATGGAATGTAAGTAAAAATATCAGCTTTCTGTCAACTCATATCGGTCAGAGTTATAGTGTTAATACAAAAATATTGCATACGTTTCTGCAGTCCACTTTGAAACTGAAACTGGCAACTAAATTTAGTAAGCTCTTTGAGTGTAACTCTACAATCTTATTTCAGAAATTTGGTGTTCACTAGATGCGTATGCTTTAGCTCAAATATTTTACTGGGTTACATTACTTTATCAGATTTTAGTTGAAAACATGCTGATTGTACCATAGTCAATCGACTATTACACTATTGCAGTAGTTCATCCTTTTCTTTTTACCTTGCCTTCATGTAAATACGTTCAATTAGACTTTATCACCTTCTCAATGCTTTAGTCCCTAATACCTAGCAGCCACAAGGTTTATGTGCTCAAACTCTTTTATTAATGTGAGAAATTGTTTTTAGCACTGCTGTCCCGAGTAGATTTCTGTTTAGCATGTTGTCTAGCTTGAGTAGGTAAGTGCTTAAACTTGGGCTATGGGAAGACGATGTAGAGTGTTGCGAGTGAAGTCTTATTAAGCTGGTTTGATTGAAGCTTAGTATATTCTTGGTTACCAGGTGGTGGTGAATCCCGGTGCTAGAGCATTTCGCCTTCTGTCTCCTGTCTCACGGTTAAGGCAAGTGCAAGTATTATTCATGGGTGTTATATTACGTACTTGATGAATGCTATAGTTGATTGATGTTGATTGTTGCTTGGTAATGTTGATGACCCTAATGCCATAGTTTAATGATGATACTTACCACTTGAAAATGTTTACATGATGCTGCATGCTAATGGTTACACGATGATGCGTACATGTTGGTGTTTATATGGTGACGCTTACATGATAATGGTTATATGTTGATGGCAAGAATGATGGGAAAAGGTGAGCAATGAGGCTACCTTGTTAATGATGAATCATGATAATGTTCATGGGCATGCACATTTGCATTTTTGCATGTTCATTTCTGAACCTTGGACTACGTGGTAGCCAAGGGTTGTTTCCTTGTTGTTCCCCGTCAGGCATTGGATGGGCGTTAGGTCCCCATCATGCATTGGATGGGCTTTGTTCCCCACACTCGTGGAGTGTGGGCTTTGTTCCCTGTGCCTAAAGGGCACAGGCCTTGAGTAGGTATCGACGGATACACTACTCGGCATTACCGGTAATTGCAAAGAAGTGAAGAGGTGCATTCTTGACATATTCATTGCATTTCTGCATAAGAGATGGAGTGTGGTATATAGTGTTGTTGCTCATGATGGGATGGTTTAATCCCTTAACTACTCATGATACTATCATAAGAGATGGATGGTGGTAAGTAACACTGTTATTCATGATGGGATTGTTTTCCCCTTTGACTACTTTTGATGCTATGTTTGATTTACTATTGCACTTTGCTGAGTCATGGACTCACTCTTGCTGTGTTGTGCTTGTTAGGTACCTCTCGAGGCAACGACATGCATGGGGAGAGTAGACTGGGTGCACGTCACATAATCACTAACCACAATGAACAACCTAGTCCATTTAGCCGCAATTCCTATTCTTGATAATTGCTCTAGATTCAGATTGTGACCATCCTTCGTGGTGGTTGTTTTATTTGTGGTCATGGATGATCCATTTATGTTCTTATTCATTCGTTGATTGTGTTTATTTAATTCTCATTGATGGATTAGAGTGTTCGGTGGATAGTTTATTGAGTTGTTAAAATTAATTGGTTCAGTAGAGTCTCATTAATTTGTAATAGGGTTGATTAGAAGATTATGGATGCCCCTTTTGATTATGCTATAGTTGTTTAGCTTATCCTGAATGTCCTTTGATGATTCATTAAATTGGATGATTTAATTGTTAAATGATGCTATATTAAATTGTTTGAACCTCCGGTATAGCCATCTATACAAAGGAAGTTCTGCCGGATTTTAGAGAAATGTCTTAGTTCTATTTGGTTAAAGCATTATTGTTTGAAAAATAGTTGAAATTATTCTGTATTGTTGTTGTATGTTAGCCTTTTAGGTAACATCATGGCTTCCGCATAGCCAGGGTGTTATAAGATGGCGGCTGGGGTTTCGGTGGTGATTCACGCGTCCAGTTTCCCAACAGCCTTATGCATCTCCTTATATAGTGCTCATAACGGATCCTATCCGAACACGTTTACGAATCGTATCCGTACTGGTTTGTTCCAACCTGTTAAGTGTGTGACCCTATAGGTTCATGTGTAATCGGTTGTGACTCGGAAACCCTTTCCGATCACGAGTCGTAGCGGTTCCTAGCAGAATATAACGATTCCCGAATACACACAAATTATATCGGATGAACCTTAATGCAATATGATCTACGATCAGGTCCTCATCACTTACGACCAGGTCTTATCTCTATACGACCAGTTCGTATTTGGTCACGACGATTCGTAATTCCTTACGATCGATTCGACCACCTGTGACTACGTTCGATCTCGACCGGCTCAGTATCTCCATACGATCATTCCAGAATCGTCGAACTAAGCGACCTACCGTGTATACTCCTTTGCCTCACGATGTCCGGTTAAACTCCGGGTGAGATGTTGTGTCATCTATGGATCGCTCAATACTTTCTCGACGAGTGTCGGATTACTTCACACGTGGTGAACACTTCGACTACTAGTGGCATGGCCATGCACTTTCTTTATCCGACCACAACGAGGGCCCAGAGACATCTCTCTGTTATGTTAGGAGGACAAATCCCATATCCCACCGGTCACATTCCTCTGCATGTTTCATAGCATACCCGAAAGCTACCTTTATAACTACCCGATTCACGGTGTAGCGTTTGGCAACCCCTAAGAGTGCTATTACATATGTAGGAAACCATGCCGATCTCGGTCTAAGGATTATACATCAACATTGCTTGAGACCAACTAACGACACATAGAATCATAACAATCTCAATAGTGTCTCAAGGTGGGTCTAATCCAACATCATGTTCTCTAACATGTGTCCATATTATTGGTTTGATATCTCCATATCCATGACCCGTGAAACATAGTCATCAACCAATACATATGCTAGTCTATTCATATGTGTCCTCATATGTTTCCGACCAGGGATCGTATAAGAATAATTATCGCAGAAATATAGAGTTTCGCAATCAAGTGAAATACTTGATAATCAATATTAACAATATTATTCTTGGAACAAGATAACATTTTATCCAATATTATGAACATAAGGAAATATAATCATCTCTATGATTGCCTCTAGGGCATATTTCCAACAGTCTCCCACTTGCACTAGTGTCAATCATTTAGGTATCTAATACCGATAGCTCTTGTGTGTGCCTCATGCTTTGGCTGTGTGAGAGGCTTTGTCAACGGATCAGCAACATTCAAATCCGTATGCACTTTGCATATCTTAACATCTCCTCTATCCACCAATTCATGAGTAAGATGATAGCGCTGAGTATATGCTTGGACTTGATGGGATCTAGGCTTTAGCTCACAAGAATGGCTCCATTATTGTCACAATAGAGATCCATTGGGCTTGAGGCACTCGGAACCACACCCAACTCAGCAATAAAATTTCTTATCTAAACACCTTCTTTCGTAACTTCAGAAGCCGCAATGTACTCGGCCTCCGTCGTGGAATCAGCAACCGTCTCTTGCTTGGAACTTTTCCAGCTCACTGCTCCTCCATTCAAAATGAATACAAAACCAGATTGCAAACGATAATCATCTTTGTCGGTTTGAAAGCTTGCATCGGTGTAACCATTTACAACGAGCTCTTCATCACCGCCATAAACTAGGAACACATCCTTAGTCCTTCTTAAATACTTAAGAATGTTTTTCACAGCTGTCCAATGACCTTCACCGGGATCAGCTTGGTATCTGCTCGTAACACTTAGAGCATATGATACATCTGGTCGTGTACATAGCATGGCGTACATGATGGATATCCAATGGCCGAAGCATATGGAATATCACTCATTTTGTCTCGCTCATCAGTGGTCGTAGGACACTGATTCTTGCTAAGATTAATGCCATATGCCGTGGGCAAGAATCCTCTCTTGGAATCTTGCATGTTGAACCGATTCAACACTTTATCTATGTACTTATCCTGGCTTAATCCAATTAGCCTCTTAGATCTATCTCTATAGATCCTTATTCCCAAGATATATCTTTGCCTCCCTAGGTCCTTCATGGAAAAACTATTTTCAATGATGACTTAATGGATTCTAGCATAGGAATGTCATTTTCGACCCGAGTAGTATGTCATCTACATACAAGATCAGAATAGTAAGCGCACTCCCACTAACCTTCATGTAAACACAAGGTTCTTCTTTGTTCTTGACGAAACCAAACCTTTTGATCTCCTCATCAAAACGTAAATTCCAACTCCGAGATGCTTGCTTCAACCCATAAATGGACTTTTGAAGTTTACATACTTTACTAACATTCTTTGGATCGATAAAACCTTCAGGTTGTGTCATGTACACATCCTCATCTAGGTTTCCATTAAGGAAAGCTGTTTTGACATCCATTTGCCATATCTCATAGTCGAAATATGCAGCAATTGCTAGAATGATCCGAACAAATTTAAGCATCTCTGCTGGTGAGAAGGTCTCATCGTAGTCAACTCCTTGAACTTATTGAAAACCTTTTGCGACTAGTCGAGACTTATGAATGTGAACATTTCCATCCATATCAATCTTTTTCTTATAGATCCATTTGCACTCAATGGTTTTAACACCTTCAAGTGGATCGACCAGGTTCCAAACCTGATTTTCTCTCACGGAGTCTATTTCGGATTTCATGGCTCCAAGCCATTTCTCAGAGTCTGGGCCCATCATCGCTTCCTCATAAGTCTTAGGCTCATCATTATTCAATAATAATACATCATGCCCATACCTTGTAGGCAATTGACACGGCCTTTTAGATCTACGTGGGGCTGGTGCCTCATCTACAAGTTCAACAACATTTTGTTCATCCAGCAGAGGTTCAGTAGGAGTTGAAACACTTTCAGATGTTTCTCGAATTTCTTCGAGTTGCACCTTTCTCCCACTGACTCCTTTTAAAAGAAACTCTTTCTCCAAAAAGATACCATTTCGGGCAACAAAAACTTTGTCTTCTTCCCGGTTGTAGAAATAATATTCTTTGGTTTCCCTAGGATATCCTATAAAGAAGCATTTATCTGACTTGGGTGTGAGCTTATCAGACATCAAACATTTAACATAGACATCACATCCCCAAATCCTTAGAAAAGACAAACTAGGACCTTTCCCAGTCCACATCTCATATGGTGTCTTATCTACTGATTTAGATGGTACCTTATTTAAAATAAAAGCGGCAGTTTCTAGAGCGTAACCCCAAAAATACAACGGCAGATCTGATTAGCTCATCATTGATCGAACTGTGTCCAACAAGGTCCTGTTGCGCCGCTCGGACACCCCATTCTATTGTGGTGTGCCCGGTGGTGTAAGCTGTGGAACAATTCCACATTATTTCGAATGATTACCAAACTCATGGCTCAAAAACTCACCTCCACGAGCAGATCGTAAAGATTTGATTGTCTTGCCAAGTTGATTCTGTCCCTCATTCTGGAACTCCTTGAACTTTTCAAAGGATTCTGACTTGTGCCTCATTAAGTAGATATATCCATATCTACTATAGTCATCGGTGAAAGTAATGAAGTACTGAAAACCACCTCTTGCTGTCGTGCTCATTGGTCCGCACACATCAGTATGTATGAGTGCCAACTGGTCGGATGCCCTTTCACTCCGACCAGTGAAAGGTGTCTTGGTCATCTTTCCGACCAGGCAAGATTCGCATGTATCAAATGATTCCAAATCAAATGAGTTTAGGGTTCCATCATTATGGAGCCTTTTCATGCGTTTCTCACTTATGTGACCTAAACGACAATGCCAAATGAAAGTGAAATTCATTTCATTAGGCCGAAGCCTTTTCGCATTAATATTATAGATAGACGCATCAACAAGATTTAAAATAAACAACCCATTCAAAACAGGTGCATAGCCATAAAACACTTCATTCAAAAATATAGAACAACCATTGTTCTCTATAATGAATTTATAACCCTTTGCCATCAAATATGAGGCAGAGATAATGTTTCTACTAATGGCTGGAACATAATAACAATTATTCAATTCCATAATAAATCCTGAAGGCAAAAGTAATGGCAAAGTCCCGACGGCTAATGCAGCAACTCTTGCTTTATTCCCGACGCGAAGATCCATCTTGCCCTTTGCAATTCTCCTACTCTTTGTTAAACTCTGTATCGAATTGTAGATATGAGCAACCGATCCGGTATCAAATACCCATGAGTTAACAGAAGAGTCAGCAAGAAAAACATTTATAACATTAATACCTATAGTGGAAGTTTTAGTCCCACCATTCCTTTTTTGATCAGCCAGGTATTTCTTGCAGTTCCTCTTCCAATGGCCTAGCTCTTTGCAGTAAAAGCATTCATTCTCTTGAGTCGGGCCAGACTTAGTCTTGGGCTTAGGCATGTCAGTTTTGATCTCATCTGAAACTTTAGCCTTGCCCTTTTTCTTGACCCAAGTCTTAGCCTTCTTCTTGAAGCTTGTACTCTTTTGCACCATCATCACATGATTGTTGCTTTTCTTAATGCTGCCCTCTGCTGTCTTAAGCATCATATGCAGCTCGGTGAGATTCCTGTCTAAGCCATTCATATGGAAGTTCAAAATGAATTGGCCATAACTTGTAGGAAGCAAAGAAAAAATCAAATCTGTAGCCAATTCTTGACTAAGTGGAAAACCCAGTTTTTCCAAGCTCTATGTGTAACCAACCATTTTGATCACATGAGGGCTCACCGGATTACCCTCAGCTAGCCTACATCTAAACAAGTTCTTTGAGATCTCATATCTCTCAGTTCTTGCTTGTGTCTCGAACATGCCTTTGAGCGCCACGATCATATCGTAGGCCTCAATGTTCTCAAACTGCTTCTGAAGGTCTGAGTTCATCGCCGCAAGCATGAGACAACTAACATGAAGGATACATCACATGACTTTTATAGGCGGTTTTAAGAGCAAAGAAGAAGATTCTCTGTAGAGGCACATCTGGAATTGGTTCCTCTAGAACATGTTCCTTTTATCTTGCCTAAGAACAATTCTTAGGTTATTGAGACCAATCCATAAAATTCGTTCCATTCAGTTTTTCCTTTTCAAGTATCGAACGTAAAGCAAAACTGGATGTAGGTACAGCAGTAGGTGCCATGATCTACAACATAAATTATGCAAAACTAAGACATATGTTCAACCAAAGTAACTTCTATTAAACAATTTAACAAAGATACTCCCACTAAATACCATATCCATCTTATGACATTTAATGATTCAAGATCTATAATCATTTAATCTACTAGTGAGCTTTGGCATCACTGCTAGAAGACTAGTGAAAATGGTAAGCAACCTTTGCTTATCATATCTCTATATGACTCTTGTTGTTGGGTAGCATCTCTATGCTTCGGCACCCAACCTTTATGCCCCAAGGTCCACAACTGTTATGATAACCTTGTTAAGTTAAACCAATGCTAAGCGTGTAAGTGTCTGACACAAACCCATCTAGTCAAGCAGAGTTAATGGCACTCTGCTTTGGCAAGACTTACCATTAAAATACATGACTTTGGATGGTGCAGCATATTTGGGAGGGCATCAATTTAACTTAATATTGTGTGAGGGAATTTTACTTCTACCATATAAAAAGCATTTAAAGCAAAAACATGTATAGAAATAAATGAATAGGAATATAAAGGCATTCACAGACAATCAAATTGCATTGTGATATAGTATGACCCTTCTCCATGGTGATCCCCATCGCCATGCATCCTGTTCACCGTGTCTCCGAGTAGTCGACTCCTCCAAGCACTCCCACTAAGCTATTACTCCTAATAGCACTAGTAATGAATAACAAGGAGTAAAGAAGCATCACAAGTCGACACGCAGGCCGTTATACAAATATGGATAGCCTTGGGCTGCAATAAGCATGGCACGCAGGTCATGAAAATTACATACATACATGCATCTCATACATGAACCATTATGGGTCATACTATTCACATCAATTCCTGCAAAAACAAGTTATGCACAGAATCCAATTCTATCGGACGACATGAGTACATACCACCTAAAACACGCGGTACGATTAGTCAGCACGGCGGTCCCGATCATTGCCTTGATTCGACCACACACTGCGGCATACTCCGATGGCGGAATTCCGACCGGTAGGAGTGTTATGCAGAGTGGTCATGAACAAACGCAATAAACCATCTGGTCCTTTTAGCTCATACCTTCTCGTAGACCCATCTACTACCACCGAGAACTGATCGATCTTATCGACCTGGGTCTAAATCATTCCATCTATATGAACCGATCTAGGCTATCAGACCCGACCAGTAATAGATCCAATCTACTACTACCACATATCAAGTATATGCGATCGATCTAGATCAAAAACTACGCAGGATGGCTCTAATACCATTGTTGGGCCACAGGGTAGGCTACGATAGCTACAAATCAAAGTTTTTACCACGTAAACCAGGAAGCCAAGCAAGTAGATGATCACAGATCGTTACCACCAGACGCGCAGAGCAGTGGAAGAAGGGTTGGAGCAGCCTGGTCCAACGTAGAGCGCGTCGATGTAGTGGTCGTAGTCAATCGTCCAGCATCGAGCAAGTCAATGTAGTGGTCGTAGTCGATCGTCCAGCATCCTCGCAAGTCGATCGTCTCCTGCAGCAACCTCTGCAGTTCCTTGTGAAGATCGCGGATCGTCCTCAAGCGCCTTGATCGCGATGGCGCCTCTACGGTATCCACACGTCCAGGGAAGGAACAACCATGCGCATGTGTGCTACCACCAAGTCGCACGGTAGAGCTCTCAGGAAGATAGCGGCTGAGGTTTCGGTGGTGATTCACGCGCCCAGTTTCCCAACAGCCTCATGCATCTCCTTATATAGTGCTCGTGACAGATCCTACCCGAACACGTTTACGAATCGTATCCGTACTGGTTTGTTCCAACCCGTTAAGTGTGTGACCATATAGGTTCATGCGTAATCAGTTGTGACTCGAAAACCCTTTCCGATCACGAGTTGTAGCGGCTCCTAGCAGAACATAACGATCCCCGAATACACACAAATTATATCGGACGAACCTTAATGCAATATGATCTACGATTAGGTCCTCATCACTTACGACCAGGTCCTATCTCTAACGACCAGTTCGTATTTGGTCACGACCAATACGTAATTCCTTACGACCAGGTTACGACCACCATGTGACTACGTTCGACCAGTCTACGACCAGCTCGTATATCCATACGACTAGTCCGTAACTGTTCGAACTAAGTGACCTACTCATGTATACTCCCTTTGCCTCACGATGTGGGTTGAACTCGGGTGAGATGTTGTGTCATCCATGGACTGTTCAATACTTTCTCGATCGAGTGTCGGATTACTTCACGTGGTCGAATACTTCGACTACTAGTGGCACGGCCATGCACTTTATTTATCCGACCACAACGAGGGGCCCAGAGACATCTCTCCTGTTATGTTAGGAGGGGCAAATCCCATATCCGACCAGTCACATTCCTTTGCATGTTTCATAGCATACCCGAAAGCTACCTTTATAACTACCCAGTTACGGTGTAGCGTTTGGCAACCCCTAAGAGTGCTATTACATATATAGGAAACCATGCTGATCTCAGGTCTAAGAATTATACATCAACATTGCTTGAGACCAACTAACGACATATAGAATCATAACAATCTCAATAGTGTCTCAAGGTGGGTCTAATCCAACATCATGTTCTCTAACATGTGTCCATATTATTGGTTTGATATCTCCATATCCATGACCCGTGAAACATAGTCATCAACCAATACATATGCTAGTCTATTCATATGTGTCCTCATATGTTTCCGACCAGGGATCGTATAAGAATAATTATCGCAGAAATATAGAGTTTCGCAATCAAGTGAAATACTTGATAATCAATATTAACAATATTATTCTTGGAACAAGATAACATTTTATCCAATATTATGAACATAAGGAAATATAATCATCTCTATGATTGCCTCTAGGGCATATTTCCAACAGTTTACCCCCTTGCCGCTGCTCAACATAGCTAACGTCGCAACTGGACTCATTTGTGGAGATGATGCAATTACAGGCGTTAGAGTAGCAGGTGAAGTCCCAAAATTACCTTGGTAGCTTGATTATTGATCAGAAGCTTCTCTACCGATTTGGCCATTCATAAAGTTCGCCATTAATCCCATCATTTTTTCCATCTGTAGCTGCATCTGCAAATTGTTGTCTTCTTGTGTCTTCTTGAGAGATTCAATACTCCTTTTTATTCCATCCATTTCGGCTAAGGTCACATAAGTCTTCTCTTCCTCCTCAACTCCAACTCCCTTGTTCGGCTTTACCATCTTTACGGATATGTTTAGATCTGAACCGGAGTTTTACTGGTATGGCAGTGTACCATCCAAACCGTGCAAATCTCACAAATCCCCCACAGCTTTCCCTCAACTCCTCGATGGATCTGCTTAGTTCCGGAATTTTACAAGGAGACAACGAATTGCTCCTCAGCCCTCACCACCGCAGAACCAAGGACGAGATTGAGGCCAAGGATCAGGGCTCTGATACTAATTGACAAGAACTGAAAGTTCAGAACTTGAATCGCTAAGAAGAGCGCATTGATTTCCGATGATTTGCAGTGTGAAATGGAAAGAACAAAGCAAGGGCTAAGCTATTGCGGCTACGGTTTATATTGATCTCCAAAAGATACCGAATCAATCTAGATTACAAGCTTTTATAGCTACTGTTTTAACTGAAGAAGGTAAACTGAAATGGTAACAGGTTCGACAAAAGTTACAGTCTTCAAATAGAATGCGGTAAAACAGTAATTAAACTTGAGCCCTAGGATGTCCAACGAACGCCATCGAGCGCCTGTGCCGATCGGACCGGTCCGAACGTCACAATGAACTGGAGCCGTAGGATGACCATCGAACGTTCATTCCAAACGCACAAGTTCAGAAGCTTAAGTTGAAGTCGGCACCGAGTAACTTAATAGAAGGTGACTGCAGGATCTTCATGAAGTCCTTTTGCTTGCATCTGGACCGTTGAAGTAAAATGTACGGTTCATCAAATACCAGTTCCTGGCACACGCCCTCACCTCAATCTTGTCGCTGAGTTTCATGCCTCCATGTCGTCACCTCCACCGAGCTCCACGCTGCCCTAGCCCAAGCCTCGATTGCGCCAGGGCGGACCCGCATGGATCGGATCGGCACCAACTTAGGAGGTGACGGCGAGCAACTAGGCGAGAGCCCCTGGAGGTTGGAGTGATATGTCGTTGTCGCAGCCGACGACCATCTCGAAGATGTCACGGGAGGCAGTGGGAGTTGCGCATGTCGGTGATGGCCTCGAGGAGCGCCGGCAGCCGCCAAAGCCCCCTGCGACGATGGCCGATAGCGGTGGGAGGAAGAATAGGATGACAGAAGGGAGGAGGAAAAAGAGCCCATGAGCAAAACAGTTCTAGAGTGGCATAAATCAAATCAAACATCTTTTAGAGTAACATATATCCAGTTTTAAGATTATGGGTGACATATCTTCAGAATTTTTTTAAAAAAATCATTATTTTATTCTAGAATACAGTAATATACCTGTCTTTTTTATTTTACAGAAATAATTATCTATCGCTCCACCGTTAGACGACTTAGGTCTAGTCGCTCAACCAGTGGGCGACTGATCCAAGTTGCCCAACAGTCCAGTGACATGTGGACTAGTCGCTCAACTGGTTGAGCAACGTGGAATAGTCGCTTAACGGTTGGGCGACTAGTCCACTTGTCGATGGACCGATGGACGATTTAAAATAATATTTTTTTTAATAATCAGATGGAAATAATTGTGGGAGAATAAATGGTAATTTTTGTAGGTGATACATTTAGCAAATCTTGTTTGTAGGTTGTTAATTTTTTTGGAAATAAAAGGGTGGTGACAAGGTTGGTTGGTCCGTTTGTGATTTTCGCAGATTCTTAAGGGTACGAAATCCATTAGACTCGCAATAACATTTTGTGATCGTCGTATGTTGTTGCAGTGCAGTAAAGTTTTGAAGAATTTTATGAGGACGATTGAGGTAGCAATGATTCGTAAGTAGGAAGGTAAGTGATATTGCGATGCAACAAGAAATTCATATACGATGGAGAACTTTGGAGAAATGACTCAACGATAACAACACGTCAACAACATACGACGATCACAAAATGTTATTATGAGTCTAACAAATTTGTACTCTTGAGAATCTACGAAAATCACCAACGGACCAACCAACCTTGTCACCACACTTTTATTTCCAAAAAAATTAACAACCTACAAACAAGATTTGCTAAATGTATTACCTGCAAAAATTGTCATCTATTCACCCATAATTATTTCAATCAGATTATTAAAATAATAATGTTATTATTTTAAATCACCCATCAGTTGAGCGACAAACAAAGCGATAGCCCAAGTTAGCGACTTATCCAAGTCGCTCAACCACCGGACGACTAGTCTACTTGGCACTCCACCGTTGGGCGACTTGGATCAGTTGCCCAATGGTTGAGCGACTAGATCCAAAACTCCCAACGGTGGAGCGACAAAGGATTATTTCTGTAAAATAAAAAAGGCGGGTATATTAATGTATTTCGAAATAAAATAATGATTATTTTTTTTAAAAAAATCCATATCTCCAGATGTCATGTTTTGGAGTGGCATATATCCAATTTTGACCATCTGAATATGTAACTGGACTGATATCAAGCTTGCAGTAGTTTTCTTTTTAACTTGTACTCCCTTCCTTCGCGTCGTCCCTACTGGCGGAGCGCTCGTTTCTTCTTCTTTGGTTTCATCGCTCCCGGGCCTCGTCGCCCCCTCCTCTTTGGTTCCACACTCTCGGCCCCCTCCACCTTCCCCTCCCCACGACCCACGGCCCTCGCTCCCATCCCCTCTACCTTCCCTTCCTGTTCCCCTCCCTCGCCTCCCACTCCATCGCTGCCTCCTCCCGCTCCTCCGCCTCCCCTCCCGATCCCTCTGCCCTCGCTGGCGCCATCGCTCCCTCTCCACCCAGCAGCTGCTCCTTGGCCCCGCCCCTCACGCGCTCTAGTGTGCAGTTGCTTCGCCGCCTCCCCTCCTGCGCCTTCTTCTCCCCCCCCCCCGTCCCCCTCTTTCTTTGATCAAACGTTGGTTCGAGGAGGACACCGCCAACAGATATCCAAACAAAGAGCTTGTGGCATATGCTACTTTCTTGAATATTGATTGAGATGCACAAGTTGGTGGTTTCAAACTTGGTAACCAATTTTGGAAAGTGTGTGTTAATTATCCTATTGAAGAACATGAGGTGCTGGTAAGGCTATGGGAGAACTACAAGACAATTGGTCAAACCAAAGGAAAAACGATTGCCTAGCCTTCAATTTGTGTATGTTAATTTTAGCTAGATTCAATTTATGTCAGATTCACTTGTCCTACATCATATTTACATTCTTACAATTTATTGTTATCCCTGCAGGTTGAAAAGATCAACAATTGAATTACTATATTTGGATGTTTATCTGTTTGATCGACAGATCAAGAATCAAGGAATTTCATGAAGAAAAGAAAGTAGTAGTTAGATTTTATATTTTAGAACTTAAATTTTACTCTTGTTCAAAGCTATTGTGTTGACAACAAATCAGTTGTTTTTGTAATGTGGAATGATGTTAACAATATATATATATATATATATATATATATATATATATATATATATTTTCCTTAATGCAATGCGATATACTTTTTGATCATTGATCATGTTGAGTTGTGTTATACATTCTGCAATATGACATGCTTAATTAGCAAATAAATTTTTTTGTAGCACAAAAATGAATCGTATTTTTCCTGTATACTAATTTGTGTTGCAATATATCAATTATACGTTGCTAACAGGTGTTAGCTATGTTTCGAAAACATATGTTGTTACAAATAAAAAATTGTGTTGCAACTTTGCAACACCTTTTCTTTTGTATAACAACACCTAATTTATATTGCGGTAGACCTACCTTATAGCAACACGACCAACAACATCACTTATCACATATATTGCTATCTATCCTAGCAACACATATTTGTAGATATAGCAGCATATAAGCGTGTTGCTATAACCTAGTCCTGTTGTAGTGCTCCGTTCAGAAATATATACCGTTTTAGAAAGCGTGCAACCAAAATTTTGTTAATTTTTAACTAATAATATATGAAAAACTATTTAGATTCGTCAAGCAAAAAAATCATCATTAGATTAGTCATGAAATTGTTTGATAATATAATAATTTCATTTTTTTATGAACATATTCGTCTAAGTCGGAGAGCGTGCCAGTATCCCTCGAGTCCTGAGTAGAGCTTATTGAGTGCCAAGCGATTTTTTCTAGCCAGCAATATTTGGACATGTGTCTGTTTACGATGTGAAGGAGATCTAATCCTACATGTCCGAGACTTCCAACGTTCCCCGTACTCTTTAGGCTCTTTTTCGAGCCAGGAAGAGTGAAGTGTCAAAGCGGGACAATCTCGTTGCTACCTTCAGAAATGCCGTTTGCCGACCCTGAGACCGTGTTTACGCTGCTCGCCGTTGTCGCCCATAGGCTCGCCATCGTCGGATCCGCCATCAGATGCTGGAACGGGTTCACCGGAGGTGCGATGTCCATCTCGCCTTCGAGCATCCTCACCACCACGCCCATCGGCGGCCTCGCCTCCGGCTGCTGCTGCACGCACCAGAACGCCACCTTGCACATCCTCTCCACCAACTCCCTGCACTGCTGCTCACCACCCGCCGCAGCCACTCTATGGAGACCACGGCTCCGCATGACGAGCTCCATCAGCTCGCCGCTCTCGTACTTGACCCACGCCAGCTTGGGGAACCACTGCTGGCTCTCCGGCGCGGCCTCGTCGAAATTCCTCCTCCGGCCTACGATCTCGAACAGGAGCATGCCGAAGCTGTAGACGTCACACTTCTCCGTGACGCCCGACTGCATCCACATCTCCGGCGCGGCGTACCCGGGGGTGCCGCGCACGCCGGACAGCGAGACGTGCGTGTCCGAGCGGTTCACTAGCCGTGCCAGCCCGAAGTCGGCCACCTTGGGCGTGAGGCCTCCGTCGAGGAGCACGTTCCCAGGCTTGATGTCGTAGTGCACGATCTTCCTCTGGCACTCCTCGTGGAGGTACTTCAGCCCCTTCGCGATGCCGGCGGCGACCGCGGCGACCGTGGCGACGCTCACGTCGGCGCGGGCGCGGTAGAATAGGTAGGCGTCGAGCGCGCCGTTGTCCATGTACTCGTACACCAGCGCGCGCACGGCGGGGTCGAAGCAGAAGCCGAAGAGCCTGACGAGGTTGATGTGGTGGGTCCGCCCGATGGTGCCCACCTCCGCCATGAACTGCTCCTCGGACCTCCTGTCGAGGCCGCCGTGGAGCACCTTGACCGCCACCGCGAGGCCGTTGGGAAGCACGCCCCTGTAGACCGTGCCGAACCCGCCGGCTCCGAGCCGCAACGAGTAGTTGCGCGTGAAACCCGCGAGCTGCTGTGGCGTGAACCGGATGGGCTTCTCGTTGGCCATCTCCAAGAGGAACTTCTCGATGGTGGCGTGCCTGATCAGGTGGTCCGGCACCACCGCGTAGTGCTGCGTCGACCCCGCCAGGCCGTAAACGCACCCCTCGGCGCATCTGTACACGCCGAATAACGCCACGGCAAACAACACCACGAATATGAACATGCCGATCACTGCAGCAAGAACCACATCAAACGAGAGCAGGTTAAGAAATCAGAGCGAGCCAGTTCTTCAGAAACGGAGATCGACGTCGCGGGTGCGCACCGTAGAAGGCGGTCGACGCCATCTTGTCCGGCCGGCCGGTGCCACAAACCTCAGTGGGACTGCAGCTACTAAACGAAAAAGCAAGCAAGGAAGAACCAAGAATGTAGAGCATTCAGGATGCTAGATGAGCGTACACGATCATAGGTTGGGACACTTGGATGTGAGACAAATTAAAAGCCAACACGGCAAAACCGTCCGTGTCAAGCATGGCGTCTCCGGTCCGGGTCCGACGACTGATCAAGTCGTCTAACGGTCCAACGACACGTGGACTAGTCGTTCAACTGAGTCGCTTAACGATTAGATGACTAGTCCACTTGTCGTTAGACCAATGGACGATTTAAAATAATAATTTTTTTTAATAATCCGATGGAAATAATTGTGGGAGAATAAATGACAATTTTTGTAAGTAATACATTTATCAAATTTTATTTGTAGGTTGTTAATTTTTTTGGGAAATAAAGGGTGGTGATAATGTTGGTTGGTCTGTTTGTCATTGTCGCAGATTCTCAAGGGTATGAAATCTGTTAGACTCGTAATAATATTTTGTGATCGTCGTATGTTGTTGTAGTGCGGTAAATTTCTGAAGAATTTTGTGGGGACGATTGAGGTAGAAATGATTCATAAGTAGGAAGGTAAGTGATATTGCGATGCGCTAAGGAATCCATACACGGTGGAGAATTTTGGAGAAATGTCCCAACGATAACAACATACGACGATCACAAAATGTTATTACGAGTCTAACAAATTTTGTACCCTTAAGAATCTACGAAAATTACAAACGGACCGACCAACCTTGTCACCACACTTTTATTTCCAAAAAAAAATCAACAACCTACAAACAAGATTTGGTAAATGTATTACCTAAAAATTTTGTCATTTATTCCTCCACAACTATTTCCATCAGATTATTAAAATAATAATGTTATTATTTTAAATCACTCATCGGTTGAGCAACGAACGGAGCTGTCGCCCAACCGTTAAGCGACTTATCTAAGTCGCTCAACCTCCGAGCGACTAGTCCACTTGGCGCTCCACTGTTGGGTGACTTGGATCAGTCGACTGATCCAAGTCGCCCAACGGTGCAGCGACAGAGGATTATTCTATAAAATAAAAAAGCGGGTATATTAATGTATTTCGATATAAAATAATGATTATTTTTTAAAAAATCCATATATCCAGATATCATGTCTTGGAGTAGCATATATCCAATTTTGACCATCTAAATATGTAACTGGACTGATATCAAACTTGCAGTAGTTTTGTTTTTAACTTGTACTGCATCCGTTCATTTTATATACCGTTTTAGAGAGCGTGCAGCCAAATTTTCTTTAATTTTCAACTAATAATATATGAAAAACTATTTAGATTGGTCAAGCGAAAAAGTTATTATTAGATTAGTCATGAATTGTTTCATAATATAATAATTTCATTTTTTTATGAACATATTCATATAAAAAGTAGTGGTCAAAGTTATATATTGGAGATCGTGTCAGAATCCCTTGAGTCCTAAGTGCCAAGCGATTTTTTCTAGCACAATGAGTACAAAGCCAGCAATATTTGGACATTTGTGAAACACCTGAAAATTTCAAAAATTTAAAATTTAGTTTGAGTTTGAGTTTGAACCTCAGTTTCAAATCCAAATCGGCAAAATTCAGCAAAAAAAACCCAAAACCCGCTTTGCTTTCCCGAAGGCGTCTTCTCCCCAGGGCGCCTTCTCCTGCTTCCTTCTCGCCGAAGCGTCGCTGCCGCCAGTGCCGCCCCGTCACCCTGCCACCTCCCGGCTTGCTCCAGTGAGAGTGCCGCTCTCACCCACGCCACCTCACCCTATCGCCCACGCCGCTGCCTCCCGCTCGGCGCCGCCCAAGCACGCACAGCCACACACGTCGCTCGGCGCCGCCCTCACGGTCACCCATACCCCCACCTCACCCCTCCACCTCTCCCGTTCACGCGCGGTCACCCATGCCTCAGCCCACGCCGCGTCCTGCTCCCACCGCGTCCATTGCCCTATAAAAGGCCACCCGGGCTACCCTTCCTCTTCATCCCTCACCTCCACCCTCCCCTAATCCCTTCCCCTCCGGCGCTGGCCAGATCCTAAGCCGCCGCCGCCACCCCAACCCCACCCGCAAGCCCACCCACAAAAACCCTAAGGTAAGAGGGACTTACCTGGGAGGAGCCCTTCCTCGCCGCCTTCCCTCCATTCTTTGGCCGTCCTTCTTCTGCAGGTCGTCGCCGGATCCATGTTGCTGCCACTGCTGGCGCCTCGCTCCCTCGCCCCTTTCCTCTCCTCGCGCTCGCTCAAGCGCTAACTGCTGACCTTGACCCGCTCGACCTTATGGCCGTGCGGTTTTGGGCCATTTTGGTCTGGCCGAGTTAGGCCGTGGGCCAAACAGTGAAATGGGGCGGCCCAATTACTGTTTAAAAGCGGCCTTTCACTGTTCATCTGTATAGTAATTTCATTTACTGTTCATCCAAAAAAATAGATTTACTATTCCAAATATACACTATTCATTAGCCAAAAATAGTAAACCCTAGCCATTGTTCATTAGCTGATAAAACATTGCTTGCTTTTGTTCACAGCCCATTTTCGTTCTTGAATAGTAAAATGGTACTATTCACCATCTGACCCTGTTTTCGCCCGAAACCCTAATTTGACATTATATGTCAAATTGGACTGTCTCGAACCTAGAAAACCCATTCTTGACTCTGTTCAACTATACCAAGCTCCAAATAAATCTTTCCACCTTCCCATAGATTTCTTCAATCCTTTACAATATTTTTGTTGTACTTGGATCCGAATCTCACAACTTCATTCAGTCCAATCAAGCACCAGATAAATCCCACCATCCCTCACCACCTTTCTTTAAGTTTCTTTTCTGGTTTTATTTACTTGCTTGTTGTTCCCAGCTCATTCCTTGTCGAGCTAGTTTTTACTTGGTTTCTTTTTATTGCATTGCTTCTCGTTAGGTTACGATCTTGACGACCAAACTCCAGAAGACGCCGGACAAGACCAGTATCAACAGAAATTTGTGTAAGAAGGCAAGTCACATTCCTTGATCATTTTGAACCCACATTTCATATATTTATATTGTTACTTTCATTATTGTATTTGTGCCAATTACTTTAATTATTCAAATAATACTTTTGAATGCCATGATAATTAGATAAATCCTATAACCCCACATACAAACCTACCCAGCACTTGTAGGCCATATTCACCTTGACAAGTCCACATAAAATATTATCTATATAAGTAGCTTTGTCACTCAAATGTGCTATCAGTCAAAAGTAGTATTGGCGGTTCGCCAATGGTTTTGGTGGAGAGTTGAGGGTTGTGTCCATTAAATTGGACAACCCAATAGACTTGGGTTAAAAGTGAGTCATCAGTGAGATCTAGAGGTGGACAGCCACAAGTTGGTGTTGGGCCATTGCCTCATTGGATGACAAGTAAGGACAAGAACCTTGTGCCAAGTAACAGACACATAAAACCGCTCAACCACATGCGTGGTCATTACTCCATAGCTTAGTACACTGCTTTTCCAATTGAATATCTACAATATCAAAGGCGAGACAGGGGTGGGCCTGGAAGGACACTCGCTGGTCTACGCAACGGTATGGGCCCGTCAGCATCGGGGCACAAATTCCACTATTGGCCGGTGGTCTCCCGAGAGCTGTATGGATTTAGACCTACCGGGTAGAGGCTAAAAAGGTAAGCAGTGAAAAGGCTTTGTTATCCTAACTCAGTTGTGCGCAAACATGATGCGTAGCAATGTGAGTTTGAGATATCGTGTGGCTAAAATTGGGCAACTCTGCAGAGTGTAAATCAATGATATTCGAATATGTCGTGCTTCCGGTTAATGAAGCTGTGTTAATGGGTGATTCCAGTACATGAGGCATAAGTAGAGTTTTGGAGACGGTAAGTTGGAAATTGTGGTTTGTTGAGAAACCCTGATGTTATTATTTATTATTGTTTTACTGTTTTAAGTGTAAACTGCTTTAAACTGCAAATTGCATCCACATATGGCTGTTAAGGTAAACCCTAACCATCCTTTGAACTCCTTGCATGTAATTATTTAGCTTTTCCATGTGGCTTGTTGAGTACGGTAGTAGTACTCATTCTTGCATAATCTGCAAACAATCTACAGAAGAAACCAGGGAATCTGCAGAGGATCTTGATGAACAGGATTTTGGTGAACCCACTGATGGCAAAGACTACTGTTATTAGGTCTCAGCCGCACTCAAGTGTGCCTGTGGATTGAAGTTCTTTTGTCTTGTATTATATTAACTTTGGGCTTGGATGCCCGTGTTAGTGTCAAAACAGGCTGTTAAGTCTTAATCTTATGTAATAAAATGTTGGTGTTTGTTGTAATCAAAAGCTTGCTTGAGACACTGCTTACTTCGCAACTGCACATCCTGGACGGTTGTGAAGAGTTTAACGTCCTGAGAATTTGGGGGCGTT
The DNA here is from genome assembly GCA_036346405.1 of Phyllostachys edulis. Lineage (NCBI taxonomy): Eukaryota > Viridiplantae > Streptophyta > Magnoliopsida > Poales > Poaceae > Phyllostachys > Phyllostachys edulis. Next base: position 9,351,045 of record CM070558.1, read on the forward strand.
ACAATTTGTCTGTTTATGATGTGAAGAAGGAGATCTCATCCTACATGTCCGAGACTTCCAACGTTTCCCCTACACTTTAGGCTCTTTTTCGAGTCAGGACGAGTGAAGTGTCAAAGTGGGACGATCTCGTTGCTACCTTCAGAAATGCCGTTTGCCGACCACGATCTCAGTGTTTATCTTTGCTCGCCGTTGTCGCCTGAGGCTCGCCATCGTCGGATCCGCCATCGATGTTGGAGCAGGTTCACCGGAGGTGCGATGTCCATCTCGCCTTGAGCATCCTCACCACCACGCCCATCGGCGGCCTCGCCTCGGCCATTGTTGCCGCGCACTGCGCCACCTTGCACATCTCTCCACCAACTCCTGCTGCTGCTCATCACCCGCCGCAGCCACTCTATGGAGACCACGGCTCTGCATGACGAGCTCGATCACTCGCCGCTCTCGTACTTGACCCACGCCCGGCTTGGGGAACCATCTGCTGCTCTCGTGCGCTGACCTCGTCGAAATTCCTCCTCCGACCTCGATCTTGAGCAGAGCATGCCGGTGTAGATGTCACACTTCTCGTGGCGCCCGATCGCATCCACATCTCCGCACGGCGTGCAGGGGTGCCGCGCAGCCGGACGATGAGACGTCGTGTCCGGCGGTTCACTAGCCGTGCCGGCCAAAGTCGGCCACCTTGGGCGTGAGGCCTCCGTCGAGAGCACGTTCCCGTGCTTGACACATCTCTCGCCGCCTTCGCCAGATCGCCATCAGTCCACTACCGCACTACCACGCTGCCAGCCTCGCTGTGTGTCATCTTCTGCCTTTGCCTCTGCCACTGCCTCTACCGCTCTGGAGCAACCCTGCCTCTGCCGCAACCCTGTCGCTGGCTCCACTTAGATCTGCTGGTCCTCCCCCAGGCGCCACTTCCCTGCCTTAGCTCCTCCAACCTACGGCTCCTCCCCTAATTAAACAGATGGAGTAATACTTATTATCCTTTATCCACTCTATTGATTAATGATTTTGCCTTATTTTGCTACTCTGTACATGGACCCTAATGTTTTATTTTCTTTGTTGTATTCCTTAATCGAAAGCATAGGGTTTAAGTTTCAATTAATACTTCTCACAAAAGCTATAAATTCTTAGAAAAAGACAAAACATCTAGCTCTCAATTTGATGGACCCTAATTAAACCTAAACTATAGCAGCCATTGGATGTTATTGAACCAAAACTATGATATAAATTCCAGAAAATGAAAACCAAAACATGTAGCCTTTAACCTGGTGTAATTCCTTTGTGCAACGATGAGACAAAACTAGTAAGTACAAAGAGGTGAAAGTCTTAATCAGAACTAATTTCATGAGTAGTTTTCTAGAACAGATTAAAAAGAAGAATTTATGACACACCAAGGTAAGTCACATGTGCATTGATCTATTTTATATTTCCTCCATTTATCCATGAAGAAACGTCATCACAGTGGTTTATTGTTTCAATTATATCAAAACGGATACCCGCACAATCGCGCGGACCAACTTGCTAGTTATTATGATCTTCCTCTTGTCTTTTGTCTCGTATGTAATCAACAATTATGCAGATAATCAATAATTATCTGTTGCGCTAGCTTAGAGAGGAGAAGGTTAGACCCCTGCCCCTAGCACCTCCTCCACCCGCTGCCTCCTCCCCCATTGTGCCACCTTAGAGAGGAGAAGGAAAGGAGAGGAATCGTATTTTCGTTGTGAGCTCCGAGGGTAACGATCTATAACCCTTTATGTTTGCTATAAATTAATCGCTAATCAATTTGACACTAATTTGTTACATGCGTAGTGTAGATGGATCGGCTGGATGTACAAGCAGTGAACCGTGTGAGTCAAGAGTACATTAATGGCGTGGTTGCTTTTAGAAGAGCCATTGGCGGGATATATTGAAGAAGGGATAAATTTTATGTACAGATCCATGCATTGATTGCGTGTCTGAAGATGTTTAACAACGGCCTTGATCGAAGCGCACTTGATTGAAGGGGTTTCAAAAAGGGTATACATGTTGGACCGATCCACGGTGAAGAAGCGGATATGGGAGCTCGACTACGTGCTTTTCAAGATCCCCTATTTGGTGCCGTTGGGTCCATCTCCCACAGTGAAGGTCGATAAATGCGGCGTCACTACCGTGGACCTCGAGCGTGTCGGATATAAAGGCGAACCATTACGTCTTGGCTAACCAAGTTGTTCAAGTCTTCTATGTAACCGACCCGGCAAATAAGACGCGCCACGTAGTTCTTCATGGAAAAAGGAGGATTGTCGGAGTTGAGAATGTCGTGGACGAGGAAGAATACAATCAATTTGACGAGTTGCCTCCTTTCAGAAACGGCATTAGTCTCGAGGAAGAACCCAGTAAGGAAGCTAGTTATATGCGCGTCGATCATCAGGAAGGCCTATATTTTAATTAAGAATTTACTCCAATGTAATTAATTTATTCCATAGCATCATGTGTTATGGACTTGTAATCTCTCATATATTTTGATGTCAACGTGAAATTGTCATGTGTTGATGTGTTCTGGACTTGTCATCTTTGATATTGATAGCCAGTCATAAAGGATCTTTCTCACCTATACATTTGTAATAATACATTTCAAAATTCCACGGCAAGATTAAACGTGAATAACAAGAGGTTGTGTGAAATACATTGTAGAAGGGGACATCTATTTATAGAACAAGTTCTAAAGTGAAGAGATATTTGGTATCACAGACGGTTCTATTATGAAACCGTCTGTGATAAGGAATCACAGACGGTTTCCTTTCAGAACCGTCTGTGATATGGAACGTATCACAGACGGTTCTATTAGCGAACCGTCTATGATATGGAACGTATCACAGACAGCTCTATTAGCGAACCGTCTGCGATAGCATTATCACAGACGGTTCTTTCATAGAACCGTCTGTGATATAGTTTTTATAAGGCGGGAACCGCTAGGGTTTTGCTCTTACTCGGCACTTCCTCTCCCGCGCTCCTTAGGCTCTCGCGCGCTCGTTCGCCTTCTCTAGGGTTTAGGGCTCGCCTGTTCACCGCCGACTACGACCTCGGCGCCGCCGCCCCCGACCTTGGCGCTCCTGACCTCGGCTCCTTTGACCTCGGTGCCGCCACCCCCGACCTTGGCGCCCCCGACCTCGACGCCCCCGTTCACCTCCCCGGCCGTAAGCCCCGACGTTGCCGCCTCCGACCTCGGCGCGCCGCCCCGACATCGGCGATCTTTGCAACTCCTCCTCCCCTGTCGGCCTCCTCCTCTGCAGCTGCCTTCTCCCTTGTTGTCCTCCTGCCCGTGTCAGCCTCCTCCCCCTGCACCTCCCTCCTCCCCGCGTCGGCCTCCTCTCCTGCACCGGCCTCCTCCTTGCACCGTGAGTTCTTGTGCGGCATCCTCACTGTGAGTATTGCTCCTCTGTGGCAGTTCGGTTGATCTTTGCATATATATATTTGCAGTGCTAGTTGATACCTTGATCTGTATTAGTTACGATTTACGAATCTAATCTTGAAGATATTACAAATTGATTAGTGGGCTTTGTTGACATGCTCTGTGATGAACTCTGCATCTTATCTGAGATTGAATGTGATAGTTAGTTCATACTTGAGCTCTATTGTATTACTTGCTACTGTCAATATGATGTACTATTAATTGGTTACTTTCGGTTGAAAGCTAGTTATTCTGATTCTTCTGGTTCAGTTCTATTGAGAGTATTCATTTGATCTCTAGCATTTGAAGTGGATACTGTGATGTCAGCCAATCGGCTTTATCACTGAACCTGTGTCTTCATGTTCAGTTCTATTGAGAGTATTCAGTTTTTGTTGGTAATCTAATGACTAGTCTGTGATTCTTCTAGTAGTCTGTATGAGCTCATTCAACTTTTCATTTGCCATCTTGATCTCTATAGTCAACCTCTTTACTTCTTCCTGAGATTGAGCACGCTTCTCTCCTTCAGAAAGTAGAGCACTTTCAGCCGAGGTCGGCACCGCCCCCGACCTTGGCGCCCCCGACCTCGACGACGCTGCACCGTCCTCCTCCCCTGTCGGCCTTCTGCCTCTGCACCGACCTCCTCCCCGCGCCGTTCTCCTCCCCGTGTCGGCCTCCTCCCTCTGCACCGGCCTTCTCCCCATGCCGTCCTCCTCCCCGTGTTGGCCTCCTCCCTCTGCACCGGCCTTCTCCCCGCGCCGTCCTCCTCCCCGTGTCGGCCTCCTCCCCTGCACCTCCCTCCTCCCCGCGTCGGCCTCCTCCCCTGCACCTCCCTCCTCTCTTCGTTAACAGTTGAGATCATTTGACAGTTAAGCAAAGTATTGTTTAGAGCTCATAGTTTGAATTTATATTATCATATTCATTTAATGAAGAGTATAGACAATAGGATTGAGATGGCAAAGACTTGTTCTTTAGCTACTCTCCTTCTGAGAGCACATAATATCATCAATCAATATGTTGGAATAGTGTCTGTGCACTGTTAATCTCTAGACCTTTTATTGGCTGAGAGTTTAATCCAGAAAGAAAGTTTTACTTGATTCTATTTTGTTTCTATGTCTTCATTAAAGGTTAGTGTACCTTTGCTTAGCATTTCCTTCGTCGATCCTGACACACTTGAGTGTACCTTTGTTTTATGCCAATCCTTCACGGCATAAAACAAATTGTACACTCCAGTGTGTTGGGCTCGATGAAGTACGCTCAGTAAAGATGGGCTCGGGTTGTAATTCTGAAATTTTGCTAAAACTGTATTTTTTACAACAAACCAAAAAGAAAGTTTTATTTGATTCTATTTTGTTTTTATGTCTTCATTAAAGGCTAGTGTACCTTTGCTTAGCATTTCCTTCGTCGATCCTGACACACTTGAGTATACCTTTGTTTTATGCCAATCCTTCACGGCATAAAACAAATTATACACTCCAAAGGTGTCGGGCTCGATAATGCCTTCGAGCAAAGATGGGCTCGGGTTGTAATTCTGAAATTTTGCTAAAACTGCATTTTTTACAACAAACCAAAAAGAAAGTTTGACTTGATTCTATTTTGTTTCTATATCTACATTAAATGCTAGTCTTCTGTACATGAAGCATTAAACCTTTGCTTAGCATTTTCTTCGTCGATCCTGACATACTTGAGTGTACCTTTGCTTCGTACCAATCCTCCACGGCACGAAGCAAATGGTATACTACAGTGTGTCGGGCTCGATGAAGTAGGCTCAGGCAAAGATAGGCTCGGGCAAAAGATTTGTATCACTAGCTTCTATTTATACAAAGACCACAAGAGAAGCTGATGGATTAAGGAGTGTTAGGAGTGTTAGAATAGGAGCAGGGAGGCGGCGAGCCTTAGAGGATTAAACGTTTGCTTAGCATTTCCTTCGTCGATCGTTTTACTTGATTCTATTTTGTTTTAAATTTAAATGCCGTTGGATTAATGCTTAATTGTTTCATATTTATGCTGGAATTAATTATGATTATTTGCTAATATTGCACATGTTGAGCATATTATTAAGTTTAAATGTATATGTTAATTTGGGACACTTGCAATCCATTTTATTGCATATGTAACTTATATGGATAGCAAGTAAGCGAGATGGCAGAGGCATCGTCTTCGCTGCCGTCACCGACGTCGCAGATGGAAGAGGCGCCGAAGAGGCCGCCGTCACCGACGCCGCAGATGGAAGAGGCGCCGACGAGGCCGCCGTCACCGTCAACGATAATGACACGGAAGCGAGATGGCAAAGGACAATCGAAAATGCCTGCGGACCGACTGGTCATCATGGAGGTCAGTGACTTTGGGATCCCTCTGAGTCCCAAGAGATCAGCGGCGAGATTCCGGTACGAGGTTGGATGTGAGACAAATTAAAAGCCAACACGGCAAAATCGTCCGTGTCAAGCATGGCGTCTCCGGTCCGGAACTCGTTTACCGACCATACGAAATATACAGTTGATAACAAATGATGTTGCAGCTACGGAACTAAATGGTAAACGAGACGAACACCACAAGAAACATAACATTTCCCTGGTGCCTAAAAACCGTCGGCAAGGGTTGTGAAGCCTAGAGAGTAGAATATACATAAATACTAGTGGACCGAAATGTCTAGGCTGAAAGCAATCCTTCACTTTCGTTCTTTCCACATTTCCACACTCATTCTTCATGCGCATTATGACACCATCACCACAATCCACAAATTGCATGTTCACCCCATCGCATGAACTTGTAGCCGATTGCATCTCTTCTCTCTCCCCAACCTCAGTTTTCTTTGGTATATCTCAGCAATAGAAGCTAAAACTTAGGATCTGAGATTGCTGTATATCTTCTTGGGAATGCCCTTGGTGTGATTTTGCCTAGAATAGCATCCCAATGTTATGTTTCCTTTCCGTATCTTCAAAGCATCCCCTCATAATTCTTGTCTTACCCTAATTCTATTAATATCTAGGTAGATACTTACTGCGGTACGAGCTAGTAATATCTAGTCCAATACTACGACTCGCTACAACCGCGTCGCGTGGAACAAATGCTCCCCGGCTCCGTCGTTTCTGAATTCTTCTGCCAAAACTTATCGTGCAACGTCTCTTTCTCTCCGTCCGTTCGTCTTGAATATATGAATGGATGAATAGTAACGCCTCCTTGGCAATGTAGTGGACACCTACGTGCCCCTTGACCAAAGAAAAGGAGAAAATGTTCAGCCCCGAGAGTCTACTTCTGCTGCGTGTCTCCTTGTGCTGCTGCCGTGTTTCCATCGATCTGGTGGATTACTGCTGCTGAGACTGCTCATCTCCGTTGCTCTCATTAATTAGCCCTACAAAGTACTAGCTCGGATTTTCCATCGCTGAAGCTAGCACTGTTAGGAAAGTGTAGCATTGATCGCAAAAAAAATGTGCGGCATTGTCGCAAAAAAGAATAGTGTAGCGTTGCTATGTCACAGGTTGCAAGCGTGCACCTACAATAATCACTACCAGAAACAGGATTTTTTTCGAGTGCCAAAAACACTCGGGAAATGAGACCAAACACTCGGAAAATATCTTTCCCGAGTGTCACACTCGGGAAATAGCACTCGGGATAGTTTAGTCGGGATAAAAACAGTTTCCCGAGTGTTACACTCGGGAAATATTACTTTCCCAAGTGTATACATATACACTCGGGAAACTCCAACACTCGGGAGAAAATCCTACTGAACGGCTTCTCCACCCGTAACGAAACTATTTACCGAGTGTTAACACTCGGGAATACGCTGAAGAAACACTCGGGAATGTTTTGAACGTTTGACGGTCGAAACCAGGGAAAATTGACACATGGCTATTTTTCCCGAGTGCATGGCGAAAACGACACTCGGGAAAGCTTCCGACGAATCCCACAGGAAATTGCCACGGGTCAACGTTTCCTGAGTGTCAATTTCCCGAGTGTCGACACTCGGGAAATATTTTGGTCGATTTCCCGAGTGTCGACACTCGGGAAAATCATGACACTCGGGAATTCGACAAAATAGCAGAACCCCATTTTTCACAAATTCAAGAAAAATCCATTCCACAGCAATCAAATAATCCATCCATCCATCCATTCCACAGCAATCAAATAATCCATCCATCCATACATTCCACAGCAATCAAATAATCCATCCATGCATCCATTCCACAATATAAGTATATATATGTATAGATCGAACAAAAGACATGATAACAGTTCCCGAGCTCAGAACATTCAAGTTCAAGTTAGAAAATGTAAGCATAAGGCATTATACATATAACAGTTCCAAATGGTAATTTCATAGTCTTATATACATCAAACAAAAGCAAGTATCACTGCAACCATTTGCATGCACAGAATTTTTTTGCTTCAATCTTCTGTACACGAGAGCATCATTTTCAAAGTTCTGCAGATAGAGCCAAACTTAATATTAGTGCCATCTTACAACGAAAGTTAGGAATTGATATTACATGAAAAAATAATTAACCAAACTATTGACAAAGCAAAAAAATTCCTTTAAATCATGATGAGCAACCTAATAACATGGCAAATCAGTTAAGGGCATGCCTGGGGTGTGGGCCAGCTAGCTTGTGGCCTAATTGATCATTTACTTATGTCATCTACAAAGACATGCAAGAGAAATTTTAGTATAATGATGTACTCTTGTAAAAAGGAATGAGTGAAACTATATATGGACTTAATTAAGAGGTGCGAGGAGTGATATTTTGTTAGATATATAATTACATGCATGGTATCCACTTGTATGATGTACCTTTTAAAAGCTCGGCAAATTCATATGTTGGCGTGCTTATTAGCACCTAACAATATAGAACATGAAAAGCACAGTGCTAAAAATGTTAAACTCAACTCTCAATATTTTGTCATTGTGAACTCTTGATCAACATTTATGTTCAAGCACTTATCATCAAATTCATAGAAAGGAGTGTACATACAAATTATTATATGTTGACACATTTCAAAAGAATTTATGATATAGATATAGTGAATTAGTTATATATGTAGCCATTTTTATCCATTTTTAGCAAGCACTGATTGTGAATGTTTTCTAATATTGGTATCCTTTTAGTAGATCATGAAAATAGCAAGCACACGGTGGTGGCCTCTCGGCGATGGACGCATTCACATGATCTTCAACATTAGCACCAAAGATCTTGACGTTAACAAGAGAAGCAAGCCGATCCCGCCGTTCCTACATTTTCATAAGAAATCGCATTATAAGAAATTTGCGATGGCGACCAATAATTACATTGCATGTCATTTCAATGTCTTCAATCAAGCACTCATAAGAGACTAACAATATAATAATCGATGCGCGATTAACTAGCAGGAGCGATAAGTGAGGCGTTGGTTCCCCACGGAGGTCCATGAAGTCGAGTCCGGTCCCGAGTGCTGCATATTTGTTTGCACATTGCCATACATTAGCCAAATATTTATATATATATATATATATATATATATATATATATATATATGCATATTACTTTGTTATTGTACTACCACGCTCTAACTAACCTGCAGGAGCATTTGCTCCAACCGCTGCATAGCCTCAATTTCCTATCGCAGCTGCGCCTGAAGCTCAGAAACCTGAGACTGGATCCCATGTGATCCAGTCTGTCGACTTTGAAGGTGTACTTCATCCGTTGATGCAGCACTTATGGATCGGACCTCCGAGAGGGTTGTCGGTGTGCTAATGTAGCCGGCACCCATGAAGAAACGACCATATTTCTTCCCCTTTCCAGCCTTGCACTACTACAAAACAGGCTATAGTAGACGCCCCATCACAGACGGTTACTTTGGAACCGTCTGTGTTGGGTCTGTCTCGGTTTCACGCATCAAGCATCGGAGACTATCACGAGCGGTTCTTAATTAGAACCGCTCAGATGATAATATCACGAGCGGTTTTAGTTAAAAATCGTGCGTGATAATCCTGACGATTTGTTATCACGAACCGTGCGCGATAATAAACTCATCACGAGCGGTTCTCATAACAAACCGTCTGTGAATTATCACAGACGGTTTTTTAACTAAAACCGTCTATGATAATTAATTATCACAGACGGTTGGTAGTTGGAACCGTCTGTGATAGACTCGCTTCGACTCCCGCGTCTCTTCGTCTCGCACGCCGACGTCTCTTCGTCTCGCACGCCAACGTTACGCGACGTCTCTTCGTCTCGCGCCGGTTACTGCTGTTTTATAAGGCCGATCATCCTCCACCGAAGATGAAACCTCCCATCGCTAGCTTCTTTGTCTCACGGTATCGAATACGTACGAATGACTACGGCGAGGACCAAGGCGATGAGGTCGGTGATCGCCTTTGCTCTTCTTCCTCACGATGTCGTTGTTGACATCGTCGGCCGTGTGGCCGCGAGCTCTCCTCAACCCATGGCGGATCTATGCAGCCTACGAGCCACGTACGTATATATTTATACTTACAAAAATACGTAGGTACTACTATTTATTCTAACGTCTTGAATTCTGTACGTACGTATATTGGAGTTGCAAGGCCATGTACAATGTGTGCAAGGACAGTGCCGTGGGGAGGCGCGTGGCGCTGGAGCGGGAAGAGGCGATGAAGTGGCTGGACAATGGGCGCTACGTCACCGTTGTCAACCACCTTGCCGACGCCGACAACCCGGAGGCCTGCTTCATCGTCGGTCTCCCGCTTGTTTTCACGCACCAGGCCATGCAGCGTGGCCTTGTGTGCCTCGAACGGGCGGCCATCGCCGGCCACAAGGCTGCGGCCTACGTGCTCGGCCTCCTTCTCTACATGGCCGACGAGTCGCGCGACGTTGGGAAGCACTACATTAGCCAGGTCGAGGGTGAGCCGGCCGGTGGAGGGTGCGAGACGGCCAAGAGGACCAGCAAGAGTGCAAAGCGGTCGGGAGGCTCGGCTGCGGCGCGATCCAAGAGGTGGTGGAAGATGGGCCAGCCCTTCGTCGGGTGTGGGCGTTGTCGGAGGACGGCCACCGGTGCACAAGCACCGACTGCGGCGTGATAGAAGGGTGGGATGACTACATCATCTTCTGCAATGATGACCGAGGATTAGACATGAGTATGCAAAATTCTTTGCGAGGTGTTGAACTTCTTCTTAGTAAAATTAGCGGTTTTATGTATGTGAATTTGCATTTATCTATACAAAATCTTATGATCATCATCTGAAATAATTCAATTAAATAATATAATATTTATCAATAATTAATATAATTTTTTCTACATTTTTGGACTCTGCCGACTTGTTAGTGCCTTTGCCGCAATGTTGCCTCTGCCAAGATTAGCGCTAGTGCCTCTGCCGCCTTGCCAAGGCTGCGCCATTGTCTCTGCCAAGACTCCATCGAGGTTATCACAGCGGTTCGAGAATAAAACCGTGCAGGATAAGGAATCCTGAGCAGTTCTATTGAAACCGCTGCGTGATACGTTACATATCCTGAGCGGTTACTTATAGAACCATCTGTGATACGTTGCATATCACAGACGGTTTCTTAATAGAACCGTCTGTGATTCCTTATCACAGACGGTTATTTAATAGAACCATCTGTGATAGCCTTTTTATAAGTAGGGAAACACTAGGGTTTTGCTCTTACTCGTCACTTCCACTCCCGCGCCCCTTAGGCTCTCGCGCGCTCGTTCGCCTCCTCTAGGGTTCGCCCGTTCACCGCCGCCCCCGACCTCGGCGCCTCCGACACCGCTGGCCCTGACCTCGTCGCCTCCGACACCGCCAGCCCCGACCTCGTCGCCTCCGACACCGCCGCCCCGACCTCGGCGCCTCCGACACCACCGCCCCTGACCTCGGCGCCTCCGACACCGCCGCCCCCGACATCGCTTCTTCCCTCCTCGCGCCGGCTCCAGCACCTCCTCCGGTACTCCCTCGCGTCTTCTCTGGTATACCACTCTACTCACTCTATCCCACTCCCTCCCTTGCTCTGTGATGGGTTCTGTTGATGCAATTGCAAAGTGGTGGGTTCTGTTAATAGCTCAATGATGATTGTTGCCATATTATGAGATTGAATAGTTAACTAGACTTTTTATTGACTGAGAGTTTAATCTGCGGTATTGAGATAAAATTTGATATATTAGTGAAGCATTTGTTTTTGAGCTCAAAGTCTGATTTGGAGTTATCATATTCAATTGGTGAAGAATTTTGGCATAATGGTTCAGATGGTAAAGACTATGCTAATTTTCGATGTTCTCATGATGTTTGTGTTAAGCATTTTATTCTCTTTAGATGACTTGGGAGAATTACATGAGTATATGGTATTTTGGTCATTTAAATTCTTTAGGAATTATGCTTTAATGCTACTTCGTCGATCCTGACACACTTGAGTGTACGTTTGCTTCATGCCAATCCTCCACGGTATGTAGTAAATCGTACACTCAGTGTGTCGGGCTCGATGAATGATTTACATTTGATTATGTTAATTTGGTCATTTAAATGCCGTTGGATTAATACTTAATTGTTTCATATTTATACTGGAATTAATTATGATTATTTGCTAATATTGCACATGTTGAGCATATTATGCCGTTTTATTGCATATGTAACTTATATAGATAGCAAGTAAGGACAATTGAAATTACTGCGGGACGGTGGTCAGATGGCTTTGGGGTCCCTCGAGAGGCGACAAGGTGCCCTCTGATCACCCTCCTAGCTTCTACATATGAGTGTTAAATATGAATAGACTAGAATTGATTGTAATCAAGGATATCGTTTATCAGCTTGGTTACCCGCATGTACTCGTCCAAAGTGATATCGTTTGACAAGCCTCGGCCCTCTGAATCTCTTGTCTAAGGACTTGTGTGTGGTAACAGATCACGCTTGGATCGTGCTTCAGAGAACATCGTGGGATCGACTTCTTAACACAATTCTGCGACACTCTCCTAGAATCGACTTCCTATCCCTCATTACATCTAAACCACCACTACAATCCAAGAATAAAGAATTGATAAAGAATAAGATGATTAAGTTAGTTGATGAAAGCGAAAAGGAATTGATAAAGAATAAGATGATTAAGTTAGTTGACATTTATTACTTCGCTAGCTAAGGTATAAAGTATTGAGTGCCCCAATTAGTTGAGAGATTATGATCATGTGGTTACATTGAATCAAGGATCGATTGTGCATGTATGGGTAACTTTTTTACAAGTAAAATCGCATGAACTTAAAGCGATCAACTAGATTATGATCTATGCAATTTTTAACTTTGAGCGAGTTAATCGATTCGTTAGTTGGTTAGTACTTATATTAGTCTTGGTAGGCTAGCATTTCTTAATGAACGGGGACAATACGGAAAAAGGAAATTGCTTGTGTGGATTCTATCACTACCTAGCTATCTTTGACAAAATCTCCCAACTAAGTTTAACGTGCTTCTAGAGGAAGCGAGCTAATCCTATGGTTAGTAAGTCGTTGCGAGAATCATTTTAATATAAAACATGAACTGTTTGCTCTTGAGGAACAATTCCTCACCTAAATTCTTACTATTTGTGGTTAACAAACCCTTAATTCTTGTGTGGTAAGTTAGAATAGTAACTAAATTGAGACTCGAGAGTTGTGACCAAATCAACCCTAACATGCATAGGAACACATAGAAGCGATTTGAATATTGAAATCCTTACCCAAAACTTTCCTCCACCCATCGCAAGCAGGTTGTCAAATGGAACCTCTCCTTGTAACATTCTTCTCATTATGCATTACATCTATGTTATGGGGAAGAATGAGCTTATGGAAGTATGGCAAGCCACAAACTTGGAATGTGAGTCCAATTGTGCTACTCGCCATATTTCTCGGCACTTAACCCATCACCATCATCAAGAGGCTTCAAAGCATCTAGCTAACGTGGAACCTAACCTCCTCACCGCTAGGAAAAACGACGTGGTGGTCCCCTTAATGTTGACAGCAATATTGGTCCTAAATCCGTGATTGTGTCACTAATCAATTCGTGGTCAATTGGAAGGAATTGACGATGACAATCGAAGAAGGAGTGCTTAGCATACCATGCTTTAGCCAATACCACGCAACGCCTCCTTACAAATTGGGCATGGCATCTTCCCATGTACTTAGATGATGAACACCTATGTTAGAATATCCCGTGACGCCAAGAAGTCATGCATGGATGTGTGGTACGCGACACGCATGGTGAAGTTCTGCTTTATAGAACAATGCCCGATCATATGTCACTATGCCTTGTTCCCAAGCATGTAACAATTCATCCACCATCGGCTCCATGAATACACTCATATTCTTTCCAAAGGTATTTAGGACCGTGGATTATCAAGGAAATGAATATGTATTACTTCATGGGACGCATGCAAACGAGGCCGGTGGGAGGTTAAGGGAATGACAAACACGTGGTCGTGTGGAGGGTGAGGTCAGTGACAGGTGGAGGAGGGAGCCGGGGGGCGAGTGTGTGGAGGAGCATCGACCCGGGCGGCATACCAGTGGGTTAAACCCATCGAGGAGGGTGCAATTGCAATTCAATGTTAGAGGCTACAAACTTTACATAGTCTCGGCCAAATTGCTTCCATATTTCATCATCGATGGGTGGACCATCTTGTCATTATGGTACAAAACACTCGGGAAACGACCATACTTGTGCCATACCATTTGTTTGGCGTAAACCTCGTTATGACCCGAATCATATGTATAACCGCTGGATTCGTGGCACAAATGGTAGATAGCGAAGTATTTTTAATGCCAATAGGAAGGAGCTTCTTGAGAAGTTGGTTACAAATTGTAATACACAATAACAAATTGTGAAAGGAAGCTAATTTAAAAGTAGGGTGTGATTTCTAAAATCAAAAATACATACAGGCGAGCGTAAACAACCATTGCTACACAAGGGTCATCACAGACGGTTTTACAACCATACAGATTTATGTGTCTGTGATAACAGCATCATCACGAGCAGTTTTCAAACCATCTGAAAATAGACTATCACAGGCGGTTCTTGTTGAGCCGCATGCAGCGATAGTCTATTTCATAAACGATTCTAAACAAGAACCGCTCAGACGGTTCTTGTTTAGAACCGTATGTGATAGTTTTTTCTATTGCCAAAAAATTTCGGATTTTGAGCCAAATCAATCAATTGCTGGACAGTAAAAGGAATACAAATCTGCACCTCATGTTTCAAAGGTTCACCCTAATAAAAATTCATCGACTATTCCCAAATGCCACATTTACGTAGCAAATTTACAGAATTAATAGAAATTACACATTGAATGCCATTTCAAATCACCAAAGCAATGTTAGAAACACAATCATGGCACGCAGAACCATCTGACCTCCATGATCCATCTATCTCTCCGAACCAGCAAACGCATCAAAAAGCCCACAACAATTCCACCATGCTGCCCGATGCCCCACGGCAGCCACCGCCACTGCAGGTCCCCGCATGTCACGGCCGGACCCGGGATTACCCGAACCCTCTGTGCATAACCGAGCTGGTCCCAAGATCAGTGGCTATCTCACAAAGTGAACAAATGTGGTAACATCCATCAACACAACTTTATTAATAAACAATAGAGTTGATTACAAGAACGGCTTAAGAGTCGACAAAAATGAATACATCGGAAGACAAAAGCAAGTAGTCCACACGATTCGCCACAGGCAATCGTCTGGAGGGCGCAGCCTAATCGTGCTGGTCCTCTGGCTCCTCGTAGACGTCCTCTCCTGCTTGATTATTAGATTAAGCAGAGTGAGCACAACAACCGTGCTCGCAACTCACACCCGTCAAGTAACAAATTGAAATGCATGCAAGGATATCTCAAAGGAAGGCTTATAGAGTTGATTTGTATAAAGCCATGTTTCTTTCCAAATACTTGTACTAAGTTCCAAAGCAGTTATACAATAACTAAAATTCATTTTCTAAATCTCAGTTTTATAGTCGGATAACATTTATCAACAAGTGGTGAAGGATACCCTCCTATCCCTGCCCAAAACCCATTGGATAGACATCCAAAACTATTTCAAAAAGTCTTTTGAAAACAAAATCAAAATCTAACTTGGAGTGGCTTTGGTAGCATATCCTTGACCGTGGACACGTCTATTCGAATAGTTTTACACTCTGCAGAGGTTGTACAACTTTACCCACATGAGATAATCAACTTATATTGTCCGTTCACACACTTCCGAAGGTGTGCGACTAAGAGACTATCACAAGGCCTTAATTTACATATCTACAGATATTATGTTTTGAAGTGGCATATACCAATTTTGACCATCTGAATATGTAACTGGACTGATATCAAACTTGCAGTAGTTTTCTTTTTAACTTGTACTCTCTCCGTTTAGAAATATATACCGTTTTAGAAAGCGTGCAACCAAAATTTCTTTAATTTTTAACTAATAATATATGAAAAACTATTTAGATTCGTCAAGCAAAAAAGTTATCATTAGATTAGTCAAGAAATTGTTTGATAATATAATAATTTCATTTTTTATAAACACATTCATATAAAAAATAGCGATCAAAGTTGTGTGCCGGAGAGCGTGCCAGTATCCCTTGTAGCGATTAAAGTTGTATGTCGGAGAGCGTGCCAGTATCCCTTGAGTCCTGAGTTGAGCTTATTGAGTGCCAAGCGATTTTTAATAGCACAATGAGTACAAAGCCAATAATATTTGGACATTTGTCTGTTTATGATGTGAAGAAGATCTAATCCTACATGTCCGAGACTTCCAACGTTCCCCGTACTCTTTTGGCTCTTTTTCGAGTCAGGAAGAGTGAAGTGTCAAAGCGGGACGATCTCGTTGCTACCTTCAGAAATGCCGTTTGCCGACCCTGAGACCGTGTTTACGCTGTTCGCCATTGTCGCCCACAGGCTCGCCATCGTCGGATCCGCCATCAGATGCTGGAACGGGTTCACCGGAGGCGCGATGTCCATCTCGCCCTCGAGCATCCTCACCACCACGCCCATCGGCGGCCTCGCCTCCATTGCTTCTTTGCACTGTAACGCCACCTTGCACATCCTCTCCACCAACTCCTGCCTCGCTGCTCATCACCCGCCGCAGCCCACTCTATGGAGACCGGCTTTGCATGACGAGCTCCATCACCGCCGCTCTCGTTTTGACCCACGCCACTTGGGGAACCACTGCTTTGCCTCTCCGTGCCACCTCGCCGAAATTCCTCCTCCGCCCTCGATCTCGAGCAGAGCATGCCGGTCAGACGTCACACTTCTCCGTGACACCCGATCGCATCCACATCTCCGTGGCGGCGTGCAGGTGCCGCAGCGCCGGACAACGAGACGCGTCGTGTCCACGCGGTTCACTAGCCGTGCGGCCGATGTCGGCCACCTTGGGCGTGAGGCCTCCGTCGAGGAGCACGCCCGTGCTTGATGTCGTAGTGCACGATCTTCTGCTGGCACTCCTCGTGGAGGTACCTCAGCCCCTTCAGCGATCTTGCGGCGGCGATCAAGGCCACCGTGGCGACGCCACGTCGGCGCGCGCGCGATCGAATAGGTAGGCGTCGGCGCGCCGTTGTCCATGTACTCAGACACCGGTAGCGCGGCGGGTCGGCGAAGTCAAGAGCTCGACGAGGTTGATGTGGTGGGTCCGCCGATGGTGCCCACCTCCGCCATGAACTGCTCCTCGGACCTCTGCCGAGGCCGCCGTGGAGCACCTTGACCGCCACCGCGAGGTCGTTGGGAAGCACGCCCAGAGATCTCTGCGAACCCGCCGCTCCGAGCCGCAACGAGTAGTTGCGCGTGAAACCCGCGAGCTGCCGTGGGCGTGAACCGGATGGGCTTCTCGTTGGCCATCTCCAAGAGGAACTTCGATGGTGGCGTGCTTCGATCGGTGGTCGGCACCACCGCGTAGTCTTCGCGTCGACCCGCCGGGCAGAACGCACCCTCGGCGATCTCAGACACGCCAATAACGCCACGGCAAACAACACCACGAATATGAACATGGCGATCACTGCAGCAAGAACCACATCAAACGAGAGCAGGTTAAGAAATCAGAGCGAGCCAGTTCTTCAGAAACGGAGATCGACGTCGCGGGTGCGCACAGTAGAAGGCGGTCGACGCCATCTTGTCCGGCCAGCTAAGAGTGTGCGCTCAGTGGGACTGCAGCTACTAAACGAAAAAGCAAGCAAGGAAGAATCAAGAATGTACCACTACGAATGCGCGTATATAGAGCATGCAGGATGCTAGATGAGCGTACACGATCATAGGTTGGGACACTTGGATGTGAGACAAATTAAAAGCCAACACGGCAAAACCGTCCGTGTCAAGCATGGCGTCTCCGGTCCGGAACTCGTTTACCGGCCATACGAAATACACAGTTGCTAACAAATGATGTTGCAGCTACGGAACTACAAGGTAAACGAGACGAACACCACGAGAAACATAACATGTCCCTGGTGCCTAAAAACCGTCGGCAAGGGTTGTGAAGCCTAGAGAGTAGAATATACATAAATACTAGTGGACCGAAATATCTGACCGAAAGCAATCCTTCACTTTCGTTATTTTTGTTAGAGATATATGTATAGTGTATTATTCTCTATTGTTATGAGGGGTTATTTGCATATTCATCTTCTGTACTTGTGTATATATATTGGGCCATTAGCCTCATGATGAATACAAGCACTATTCATAACATGGCATCAGAGCAAAACTAGGGTTAGGGTTTTTCTCACGTGTCTCACGTGATAGGCGCCGGCCTCCTCAGCCGCTGGTTGCCGCTCGCCACCCTGTTGCCTCTGCTCCTGTGCTTCGTCTTCGTGGTCGCCTCGTCGGCCGCTCCGCCCGATCCGCCTGCTCCATCGCGCCGAATAGATCCGACGCCTCCTCTTCCGCGCGCGTCGTCGTGAGGACGCCTTCTCCTGGACGCCATCATCGTCGCTATTCGTTCGCTCTTCGACGGATCCGGTCGCCGCTCCATTGCCGGTCGCCAGCGTGTCGCCGGATCCACCGCGCCTCGTCGCGCGCCGCCGGATCCATCGCGTCGCGTCGCCACCAGCGCTCGGGCCACCCGCACCACCGTGATTCTTCTTCACTGGATCGGGCCACCACCGCCTCGCCTCGCTCCGCCGCTCCCTCGCCCTAGGATCGTGCCGCTTCGGGCTCCTGCCGCGCCGGCTCACCCTCTCGGCTGTCGCCGCCTCTAGATCCATTGCGGATCATCCTCCTCTCTCGGCGGTGGGGAGCTCTGGTGGAGGCTGCTCCACCACCGTTGCCGGGGATCGAACTCGGGTCACCTCGGGGGCTACTCCACCCGCCGCCGCCGTCGCTGCTCCACCCACCGCCGCCGCCTTCGCTCGGGCCGCTTCTGCTTGCGCCGCTGCTGCTGCAGGGGCCCTCTCCCCTGGTTCGTGGCGCGTTACTTCTTGTGCGTTGGCTTCGGTGAGTTGGGCCGAGTTTTAGCTGGCCCGTGAAAAAAAAGGGAAAAGAAATATCATTACGTCGTTCTAATCACCGCGCCGTCCAGCGCCGTCTGTTAGACTTCGTTGTCTTGGTCGCCGCACCGTCCAGCGCCATCTACCAATGGGTACTGTTTCCCTCCCTCGCCTGGGTGGTGCTGGTCTGATGCCACTCCCCTCCGTGCTCGCTGTTCGTCCACCTACTACACCGATCGCTTCCACGCTTGAAACACTACCTCCTCCAAATGGCCGCAGCAGTGGTGGTGGCCGCCCTCCATCTGGCGGTGGCCGCCCTCACTGCTCCTACTGCGACAAGGTTGGCCACATTCAGTCCCAGTGCTATAAGAAGTAACGGCATCTTTCACGCCGTTCTTCTACTAGCACTGACACTGGTGCTTCTACATCGACGTCTGCATCGACTTCTTCAGCAGTTTCTCTCACTGAGCAAGAGATAGCCAGACTTCGACGCCTACTTGCTGCTTTAGGTTCTCCCTCGACAGGTTCTGCCGGTTCTGCTACTGACTCTTCGGGCACTGCGAAACCACCACCTCCACAGTCAGGCATCTCCCCGTGGATTCTTGATTTTGGAGCATCTTTTCACATGACTTTTGATTCTTCCACTTTGTCTTTCATTACACCTCTTGATTCTCCTGTCAGTGTTCTTACTGCTGATGGTACCTCTCTTTCTGTCTCTGGTCGAGGACCTCTTAGCAACTCATCTTTTTATGTTCCTTCTGTTGCTCATGTTCCTCGCCTTACCATGCTGACTCCTTTCACAAGGCGGACATCGACCTTGATTGTCGGGTCATTCTCGATTCTGACTCTTGTTGTGTTCAGAACCGCCACACATGAGCTCTGGTTGGTTCTGGCCCTCGGCGATGTGACTCCCAGCGTCTCTGGGAGCTTGACTAGCTTCACCTTCCTTTCGCTGCCACCGTCGCCACCAGTCTCTCCGCTTCTGCCATTCCATCTACCAGCTCTTTCCAGCAGTGGCATCACCGTCTTGGTCATCTGTGTGGATCTCGTCTGTCGTCTTTAGTTCATCGTGGCCTTTTGGGGTCTGTCTCAGGAGACGTGTCTTTAGATTATCAGGGCTGTAAGTTAGGTAAACAGATTCAGCTTTCTTATCCTCATAGTGAGTTAGTGTCTCAGCGTCCTTTTGATCTTGTTCATTCAGATGTTTGGGGTCCGGCTCCCTTCGTTTCGAAAGGGGGTCATCGATATTATATCATATTTATAGATGATTTCTCTCACCACACTTGGATATATTTCATGTCTTCTCGTAGTGAGGCCTTGTCTATCTATAAACAATTTGCCACTATGGTTCGCACACAGTTCTCCACTCCTATCCGTGTCTTTCGTACTGATTCTGCTAGCGAGTGCTTCTCTCGTTACCTACGCAGCTTCCTTGCTGAGTAGGGCACTCTCACTCAGTTCTCTTGTCCTGGTGCTCATGCTCAGAATGGTGTCGCTGAGCGCAAGCATCGTCACCTCCTTGAGACAGCTCGTGCACTAATGATTATCGCCTCTACTCCACCTCACTTTTGGGCCGAGGCCGTTTCCACTGCCACCTATCTCGTCAACATCCAGCCCTCTTCTGCTCTTCAAGGTGCGATCCCTGTTGAGCATCTCTGTGGTCTTCTTCCTAACTACTCTGCCCTTCGTCTGTTTGGCTGCGTTTGTGTGACGCCCCGTGTCATTACCCCAAGGGTAATCACACTTAGGCATACGGATTACTATTCGTTTGCTTAGTAAAACACTGTTCCAATGAATAGTAAGCCTTTACCAGGGTTACGCAACAGAATAATAAGATAGAAACTGTACATTTTATTCCAGTAATAACCACGCAAGGCTATGATTCTTAGTACATATTTTATATAGCTACAAAAGGAATGACTCCGCTTTTCTCGCCAACCCTGAAGCCTTGGCCTTCTATTCGTCCCACGAGTCAAAAATGGCGTCCATCTCGCTCTGGTCCTCGTAGTCCGCGCCTTCTCCTCCCGTGGTTGCTTCAGTACCTGCAAGTCCTTCATCCCACTCGGGATAGCTCTGGCCGGACTACGATCTACAAAGGAGAATACTAATAAGGTTGAGTACACGAATGTACTCAGCAAGCATTAATAGCAAAGAATGCACTGGATGGCTATCTCTAGTTGTTATCACATTTTCTAAGTCATCTCAATTCTGAAAATAATTTATTAAAACATTAGGTGGTAAATTTTAATACCGAAAACACTACTTGTCACTCGGAGAGAAGAAAGATCCCCAGTGGTTCCCGTAGACTCCAATCCAGGAGACTGGCATGAATTCATGATTTTGCTTAGCACTGCGCAGGCTTTGTACCACTTTACCCACAGCTATTCTGAGCTCTCTGTGAACTGGGTCCACCACATTTCCTTTGATGCGGTTTCGAGATCAGAATACAGAACGTTTTCCAGGTTACGTGATCAAGTCTCCACCCATTACTTTTCGTCAATGCTGATTTAGTCACGCTGCTGACCTCGTCATATACCGAGTTCCAATAATATTGGTTGAGGCAGCTTCTATCCTACACTCAACACTCCACCCTAGCGCTATAGCGCCTTGGATCCCCCACTTCTGGATTTCTCCTACCGGTCCTGGGTTCCTCCATCACACTCACACACATATATATCTTACCCATTGCGGAGAGCATGGTCACATAACAAGGCAGCATTTTCTGCCCGCTGAAACGGGAAAATAGTTGGTACTGAATTTACGGCTTCAGACCGAGTAAGAGTTTTGTTTGTCGTTATATTATAACCATATGTAAAAAGGGGCCCACCTCTTACATCATCATCATCATCATAGTCGTGTTCCCCTGCCAGGGCCCCCTTTTACCAACCATAATAATTCTCATTCCTTTCTTTTATTCATTCTCATCTCTTTCCTTTGTTCATTCTCATTTCTTTCATCTTCATCTTGATCATTTTCATCTCAATCAGTTATTTAAGTTTTGAGAAAACAATTTTGATGCAATAAACATATAGTGCAATATACGGTTTACATTTAAATTAACTATGTTTATGGTCAAGAGGATCGCTTGCCTTTGGAGTTGTAGGAAAGATTGGCGTCGACGAAACTCTGATCGATTTCTCCTGCCCGTGCTGGTTCGTCCTCTGTAGCAACACGGTGGCACAAATAGTAATATAAATAAATACATAGTTGATTTTGAGTGATATTATGCATACATAAGTTAGCGGCTTCTAGTTTGTTAGCATAATTTTAATTAAATAAACATTTTTCGAGATCTACACTAAGTTATTACTCCACAAAATAATTGTTCTACCAAAAATGCGCACTACGATCGACAACCCGCGGTCCACGCTTAGCTAATTACACTACAGAATTAAATAGCTAACACTACCCGAATAAATAATCACAATGCACAAGATTCGCTACACAAGCTAGTTATTTTATTAATAATAGAATTAACAACTAATCGATCTATCTAGCAATTTTAATTCACAGGTTAATTGCAAATTAGTTAATTTGACAAGACTCAAGTTGAATTGTTTAGTAGCAATAATTACACAGCTAGCAGTTAATTACTTTACAACGCTACCGATTAAAAACAACAAGTACCACAAATAAATAAAGGCTACCAAATCCTAATTCCTCCCTAATCTACTTCCTTAATTTCTAATTCCTAATTCTACCCTCCCCTAATCTCTCTCTCTATCTCACTCACTCGGCCGAACCCACACACGCACACAGCTAGCCCCCCTGCCTTATCTTCTTCTACCCCTCTCCAATCTCACTCACTCTCTTCTCCCATCTCTCTCTCATATTTCCAACCATGCCGCCACCTGGGGGGTTGCTCCAGGCTCGGCCCGGCCTTGACCTGCAGCCCCTGCCGGCTGCCGCTGCCGCCGCCATGCAAGACGGCGCCACCAGCGTCGCCACGCTTGCTCCCCGTCGCCCAGGCCCAGCCAGTTCCTCCCACACGGCTCGGCCTCGGATCCACCGCCACCGGTCCCCTCGGTCACCGCCATGTCCGGCGCCACCACCAGTACCGCCGCCTCGCTCGCTCGGCGTCGCCCGCCCCACGGCGGCTGCCGCCACACTGCCTTAAGCGCTGCTGTCGGCCACGCCGCTTTCTTCCTCATTGGCCGCCTCCGGTTGGCGGCGCGACTCATGCCGCATGGCTTCGCTTTCGGTCCTCTGCGGGCTCGCCGCCGATCCCCTCGGGCTCCTCTCCCGGCGACTCCCTCTGCTGGGGTTGGCCAACCGCCGCCACTCCTCGGCTCACCCAGCCGACCCCTTTCGGCGCGGCACAGGGCAGCAGCCCTACCTACCAGGGGCTCTCATCTCATGCTGCGCCTCACCGATCTGCTCCAAGCGCCGGCCGGCTCGGCCTTTGTCACGACCGCTCGACCTTTAGCTACTGGCGCCTCGGTTCGCCCATCAGACGTCATTCTTGTACATGCTGAGATCACCCCCCAACTTCCTCTTACATTTACTTCCATTATTGGTTTTGATTAATGCTCTGAGGTGGGTTTTGATGCTATTTATGCATGAACAAAAAGGGTGAGTTGGATAAGGATATGGGGCTTGCTACCGGTGGTGATAGTTTGGCTGGTTGCACCGAGGTACTACCTCCCCTACCTCCTTTCCTCTACTCTCTCCCCTCTACTGCTCTGTGATGCATGATGATATTGTGAATGCTTCGTGAGGGAAAGGAAGAAGAGGGTGCTAGGGTGGTAGGGGTGGCTTGGGCAGCGAGAGCAAGGAGGGCATGGAAGGTTTACCTCTATTTGGGCTTTGTTGATTTTTGGGTTGAGGGTGGCAATGCCGGTCTTGCTGGTGCTCCCCTCGTGCTCTTGTGGTCCTTCCTGTCCTGCCAGTTGCCGTGGGGTTCTGGTGGTCGTCGATGGTTCGAAGCCGTCGTCGCTACCGCCCTTTCTCTCTGGCTTGCCCTTCTTCCTGGCTCCCTAGCTCCCTAGCTCCTGAACTCCTTGTCTCCTTTGCTGGTGAAGGAAGAGGCTTGCTCAGTGTAGTCTTTTGCTCTCTTGGCTATGAATGAGAATGAAAGCTTGTGATGTCTTGCTTGGCTTTGGCTTATGCTGGCTATGGTGGTGCTCTAATGAAAATGTGGTGGTGGCTTGCTCTTTGTGCTTGCACTTGGCTGTT
Organism: Phyllostachys edulis; assembly: GCA_036346405.1. Classification (NCBI taxonomy): domain Eukaryota; kingdom Viridiplantae; phylum Streptophyta; class Magnoliopsida; order Poales; family Poaceae; genus Phyllostachys; species Phyllostachys edulis. The sequence continues at coordinate 9,374,996 of CM070558.1, forward strand.
AAGAAACTGGGATGGAAATGGCTTTGTGAGCCTGGGGGAAAGTTTTGGCCTTGCTCCTCCTCTTTCGGCTGTGAAATGAGAATGGGCATGAGGGGCATTGAGGTGGCTGCATGCTCCCTTTTATGCTCTAGGTTGGGCATTCTCCTCATCTTGCACATGACCAAAATGCCCTTACTCTCATCCTCATGGCAAGGTTTTCGTTGGGGGCCTTTTTGGTATGTGTTTAGGAAATCACTATGCATGTGATTTTTTGTGGCTGAGTAATCCAATATACGTGGGTGTCGGATTAAACTAAACGCTGGATGATGAAACCTACGAAAGCAAAGAGGTGCCGGTTAACTCTAGCTAGTCTGGGTACCTTGACGATCAAGGGGCTGGCTAGCTTGAGTTGATCAGGGAACCCTAGTGTGCTTTGGAGAATTCTGACGGCCACTTCCAACCTTCTACTTCTATTTTCTATTATCCACTTGGCTTTGACTTACTAATCGCTTTCTAATTTTTCTAACGAGCGATGGGAACGGATCGAGCGATGGCTCTATGGACTGGTGCTCAAGGTACAAGGTGGCAAGGATAGCTGATGTTACAAGAATGCAAGGAGCGGATTACGATTTAATTAATTGTTGTTACAAGCATTGCAATTGGTTGTATAATTAATTTTGAAACAAACAATGGGTTTGTAATATATTACCTGTGTTTTGTACTTGGATTGATGCAATGTTTTCAGGGTTGTCACAAGGGTGTATTCTTTGATTGCATTGAATGGTGTAAATATTTCTGAGTTTGTATTAATGATCCACTTATGCTTGCAATGGATTTATTTTTGTAATTGGATCTTGATTGATAATGATATTGGCGAAATTGTTTTTATAACCCTCTTGTTGCCAGATGTAGCGATTATGCGTTTGATATTAACTCTGAAATTACTATTTGTTCTGTATTTAAAGCATTTTAATTATCGCTAATTACCGATTACTGTTAGTTAGTTTAGGTTAATTTTGCGGGTTCTCACAGTTTGCTATGTTTTTCTTGCCCCTCGAGAACGCACCAAACTGACTACTCAGTCTATTGAGTGTGTCTTTCTGGGATATAGTGCCGAGCACAAGGGCTATCGGTGCTGGGATCCTGTTGGTCGACGGATGCGAATTTCTCGGGATGTGACTTTCAATGAGTCTCGTCCCTTCTACCAACGTCTTGTCTCTCCTTTGACTTCCTCTGTGGAGTCTCTATCTTTTTTTGACCTTTCCAGATACACCTATATTTGTCTTGCCCTCGTCCACCCGTCCCACTGAGTCTCTACATATTCCTCCTGTAGCCTCTTTATCGTTGTCGCCGCCTGCTTCGTCTCCTGTGGCTCCTCAGGCTCCTCCCACTACAATACCTTTTCCCCCTCTCTTCTACACTCGTCGACCTCGTTTTGAGGATCTCCCAAATGAGCCATCTTCTCCTGATGTTCCATCTTCTCCTGATGCTCCATCTTCCCCTGATGGGTCATCTTCTTCTCGCTACGCTCTCCACGATCGCTAGTCGATTCAGCCCCCTACCCGTTTTGCTTTTGCTGGTGCAGCTACTCATGAGCTTGTCTCATATCGAGATGCTGGTACTCACCCTGAGTGGCAGCATGCCATAGCCGAGGAGATTGCTGCCCTCGAGCGTACTGGTACTTGGGATCTTGTTCTTTTTGCATCTCACTCTCGTCCCATCACGTGTAAGTGGGTCTATAAGATTAAGACTCACTCTGATGGCTCTATTGAGCGCTATAAGGCACATATTGTTGCTCATGGCTTCCAGCAAGAGCATGATTGTGACTACGATGAGACTTTTACTCTTGTGGCCCACATGACCACTGTCCGCACTCTTCTTTCGGTGGCGTCTGTTCGCCACTGGTCTGTTTCTCAGCTTGATGTCAAGAATGCCTTTCTTAATAGCGAGTTGCGTGAGGAGGTCTACATGCATTCGCCACCTGGGTATTCTGTTCCTGAGGGTATGGTCTGTCGCCTTCGTCGCTCTCTCTATGGCCTTAAGCAAGCCCCTCGTGCTTGGTTTGAGCGCTTCTCCTCTTTGGTCACTGCTGCTGGCTTTTCAGCTAGTGATCATGATCCTACGCTCTTTGTCCACAGTTCGTCTCGTGGTCGGACTCTTCTTGTTCTGTATGTTGATGATATGATCATTACCGGAGTTGATTTTGAGTACATTGCCTTTGTCAAGGCTCATCTTAGTGAGCAGTTCCTCATGTCGGATCTTGGTCCTCTTCGTTACTTCCTTGGGATTGAGGTTACTTCCACTCCAGATGGTTTCTTTATGTCCCAAGAGAAGTATATTCAGGATCTTCTTAATCGCGCCTCTCTCACTGATCAGCGTACTGTTGAGACTCCCATGAAGCTCAATGTTCACGTCCGACCCTCTGATGGTGAGCCTCTTTCTGACACGACTCGCTATCGTCATCTTGTTGGGAGTCTTGTCTACGTTGCTGTTACTCGTACAGATATCACTTATCCAGTCCACATTCTGAGTCAGTTCGTCTCTGCTCCCACTCAGGTCATAGTCACCTTCTTCGAGTTCTGCGATACCTTCGTGGGACTATCTCTCACCGTCTCTTCTTTCAACACTCTAGCTCGTTACAGCTTCAGGCTTATTCGGATACTACTTGGGTCAACGATCCCTCTGATCGCTGATCTATCTCTACTTACTGTGTTTTTCTTGGTGGTTCTTTCATTACTTGGAAGACGAAGAAACAGACTGCAGTGTCCCGTTCGAGTGCAGAGGCTGAGTTGCGAGCTATGGCTCTCTTGACAGTAGAGATTACTTGGCTACGGTGGTTACTTAAGGATTTTAGTGTTTCTGTCATTATACCGACTCCTCTGTTGTCAGACAGTATAGGTGCTATCAGTATTGCCCTTGACCCTGTGAAGCATGAGCTCACCAAGCATATTGGTGTTGATACTTCTTTCATGAGGTCTTGTGTGCATGATCAGGTGATTGCTCTTCAGCATGTGCCTTCAGAGCTTCAGATAGCAGATTTCTTCACGAAAGCCCAGACTCGAGCATAGCACGGCTTCTACCTCTCCAAACTCAGTGTTGTTGATCCACCATGAGTTTGAGGGGGATGTTCAAGATATATGTATAGTGTGTTATTCCCCATTGTTATGAGGGGTTATTTGCATATTCAGTACTTGTGTATATATATTGGGCCATTGGCCTCATGATGAATACAAGCACTATTCATAACACTTTTCACATTTCCACACTCATTCTTTATGCGCACCATGACGCCATCACCACGATCCACAAATTGCACGTTCACCCCATCGCATAAACTTGTAGCCGATTGCATCTCTTCTCTCTCCCCAACCTCAGTTTTCTTTGGCATATCTCAGCAATAGAAGCTAAAACTTAGGATCTGAGATTGCTGTACATCTTCTTGGGTATGCCCTTGGGTGTGATTTTGCCCAGAACAGCATCCCAATGTTATGTTTCTTTTTCGTATCTTTAAAGTATCCACTCATAATTTTTGTCTTATCCCAATTCTATTTCCCATCAATAATATCTAGACAGATGTTTACTACCGTACTTTGCTGGCACGCCCACAGGTATCTAGTCCAATACTACGACTCGCTACAACCGCATCGCGTCGCGGCGCGTGGAACAACTGCTCCCCGGCTCCGACGTTTCGGAATTCTTCTGCCAAAACCTATCGGGCAACGTCTCTTTCTCTCCGTCCGTTTTTGAATGAATGGATGAATAGCAACGCCTCCTTGGCAATGTAGTGGACACCTACGTACCCCTTGACCAAAGAAAACGAGAAAATGTTCAGCCCCGAGAGTCTACTTCTGCTGCGTGTCTCCTTGTGCTGCTGCCGTGTTTCCATCGATCTGGTGGATTACTGCTGCTGAGACTGCCCATCTCCGTTGCTCTCGTTAATTAGCCCTGCAAAGTACTAGCTCGGATTTTCCATTGCTGAAGCTAGCACGGTTAGAAAAGTGTAGCATTGATCGCAAAAAAAAAAAGTGTGGCTTGTCGAAAAAAATAATAGGTTAGCGTTGCTATGTCACAGGTTGCAAGCGTGCACCTACAATAATATACTAAGTGATAATGCGCGGGTTGCCGCGTCGGTGAGTATAGATCGTTATAATCAGAATCATATATTTGGAATTTTACATAGTTTTTTTTTTCCTGTTTATAGGATCTGTTATGCTCTAACGATGTGCAAAGCGAAGCGGATGGTATTAACATGAAAGCGAGAAAGATGATATTGCCTAATGAAAAGCTAAACAGGAGCTTTCATGATGGTTATATACAGTCTTAGCACAGTCTTGATTATGTACATAACGGTTAGTAAATTCACACTATATAGAAACATGGTCTCTTAAATACCAAGATGAAGCTATATAGTTATTACATGGGTAACATTTTTTTCTTGCCTAGCGCAGTTATATAGTGGTCCGAGATTCATCGTATAAACAACAATGCTATTGTGAGTAAGACACGAACGTTTATAGACATCAAAAGGGCATAACCGCAAACAAAGTAACTTAAGTGGAGTCGTTTTATGTGAAGAGCGGTATTGAGGCAAAAGGCCTATATCAGAACGGTAGTATCGAGGGGATAGACATTTACCGCTTTTCGTGAAGAGTGGTATTGAAGCAAAAGGCCTATATCAGAACGGTAGCACCGAGGGGATAGACATGGTAAATGTCCTACAAAATAAGGAAGGTTTTAAATGTAGCAATGGTAAGTATTTCATAGAGCAGTGGCAAGATAATGTGAACCTATTGGTTTGTGTTCCTCAAGCTAGAGAAAATATTTGTATTTATTAGTATGTCTTAGAAGTTGGTAGTTTGTCCTAGAAGTTTGTAGTTCTGTACAAATTGTAATACACAATGACAGCTGTGAAAGGAAGCTAATTTAAAAGTAGGGGTGATTTCTAAAATCGAAAATACATACCTGGGCAGAAATAGCTAAAGCATCTGCAAGCAAAGATACAACAAGCCATACTTGTAAACAAATCTGATGAGCTGCCATAGCTGTTGGGCCTTGTCGAGCAGCCATTGATGTACCCACGGTCATAGTTAAAAGAATTGAGAGGGTTGTTCATAATAGCTTGCCACCTAAGCATCTGAAATACATAGACAATTGAATTAAAGTTGTGGGCAAATAAAGACAATAAAAAGGAAATAGGGAAATATAGCATCAATGCGTTAGTGTAGGGAAAGATGGCATGTGATCTCCAAAGACTGCATCTCTTAGAACTGTATTTTTATCCGCTGACCAGCTCACAACAACCTATGGTCTTAGCACATGTTGGCTCTTGTATTCCTAGTACTAACACATGACTACATATCTAAAATGGCATCAAAGTAACAACAATAAGGGGAAAAAAGATCTTTTGTTACAATGCTCATTGGTTAGATCACAGATTATGTGTCATAGAGAAGATATGAAGTGGCCTGAAAATGAAAGTTTTTCATTCAGTACTAAACACATGACTACATATCTAAAATGGCAACAAAGTAACAACAATAAGGGGAAAAAAGATCTTTTGTTACAATGCTCATTGGTTAGATCACAGATTATGTGTCATAGAGAAGATATGAAGTGGCGTGAAAATGAAAGCTTTTTCAATCCTATTTGCAATTTCAGATTGCTATTTATCTCGTTCTTGTGTGCTTCTTCGGTGTATGCAGGAATTGATCTTCGTTATCAGGTCATCTGGGTATTCGTGCACAGTTGATAACGACTTGTCGAGCAGTTCAGCGATTGCATGATTTCGGGTCTTGCGAGTTCGTAGCCAGGATCGCGAGAGTTGAGCGACTACTACCGAATTTATCTTCTCATTGAAAGATCGGGCCAAATCAGGACCTCCAAGGTTCATCAAGTGGTATTAGAGCTTCAGTTGATTGGTGAGAGTTTCCAGTATTCTAGTAGTAGATTTATTTTTCATACCTAAAGTCTAGAAAATTGCCCAAATTTTTTTGCATCTATCATCCATACCGAGCCCATGCAATTTTTCTTTTCGGTTTTGCTTGTTGAATCATTGGTTGCATCGTCGTGTCTAGTTATTGATCTTTAGTTCTAGTTATTATCTAGTTGGTTGTTGTTTAGATTACTTCTCATATTTTTCCTTCGTGTCACTTGATCGTTCTTTTAGGGTTCTTAGTATTTGCATCTAAAACATAAAATTCGTGGGTTAGAACTCCTCTAATCCACACTAAAAAACAGAAATTTTGTGCTGTTGTTAATCTGAAAGAAAAACCCGAGAGGATTGCTGTGATCTTTTGGGAGAGTTGATGTTATTTGCGACTTGCGGCAAACCCTAGGGCTAGCTAGATAGTAGAAGGAGAAAGGGGCAACCGCAAGAACAAAAGCCGCGGTAGAAAAAGAAAAGAAAGGACAAAAGGAAAGAAAAGAAATGCGCATAATTTTTTTTGCCAAAACCAGTGAAAATCGGTGGAGCCCTTCTACATATATCCATAAGCTTTCACAAAAAAAATTTAGCAAGTTTGGCCCACGGAATCAAAAGATATAGCAGTTTCAAGATTGAACCCGAGTCAGTTTCGAGTCCGAGTAGGATTCCGTTTCCGAGACACCTTCAGTAAAACGGGCATAACTTTTGCATACGGTGTCCATTTTGGAATTCTTATGCTCGTTGGAAAGATAACAACGAGGCGCATCTTTTCCATCTAAGCCACTAGTAACCCTCCAGGGGCCCCAAAATCGGCCATCTTCGGCCCTAAATTCACGTCGCTATTTTTTGGTTTCTGTTTTTGGTTATTCTTTCGGTCTTCCCTTTGGAATTTGGGGTTCGTCTCAACTGCAAAGTTGTATATCTCATCGAAACCTTTCAAACAAGTATTTATAAGCCATATAAAACTTTGCTTTTTCATCTCTCGAGACTAACTGTTGTTTTCTGCTTGAACTAGAGGGCTGTTTACGCTGCACGAAATTCTGTTTTTGTGCTCTACATCGCGTGAATAATCTTGTGCCTCTACAAAGAAGTTTGAGTAGATTGATTAGCGTCTCTCCTAGCACTTGTTGTGAGGTTTGCTATTGCTTACATCAAGTCACATTTATCTTTGCATGTGCGTACATACACATCTCTTAGTAGGGCTTTGATTAGCTAGCTTTGATTAGGCTAGGATCAGCAACATTGACTAGTACTTTGAATAATTTTTCAACTTGCATTAATTGATTTGATTATTGCTGATCCTTTCTACCATATTGAAGCCTTCCAAGCTCCACTTTCTACTAACTCAACAGGTATCGTTCCTTACAATCATTGGACTAATCGCAAGTGAGAGTATCACGAACCAACCACCGGTTGTACCACTTCCTTGCTACATTGGCAAGAGCTTGTAAGAACTTGGTAAGGCGTTGCGAGAGAGTGACTTGATTTGAGCCTCCAGATCCTAGTAGTTGATAGGAACATATACATGTGATTTGTTTTCTTGTTTTCTACTAACTATGGCAGGTTCACGGGATGATTACAAGATAGATCCACGTCTTCTTCGAGCCACTAAATGGAAGTGCAAGAAAGTCAACGAGGAAGATGTACGCTTGAGACAAGTGTCTCCACCACGGGAGGTATATGATCATGATAGTACGTCTGGTAAAACTAAACTCATTGTGCCTTCTTTTGCTGGGAATTATGATCCTGGCGCTTATATCACATGGGAATTAGCTGTACAACAATTATTTGCATACCATGAGTTTCTTGATCATTTAAAAGTTAGGGCTATTACCCTTGAGTTTTATGATTTTGCATCTATTTGGTGGAGTGAATATTGTCGTACTAATCAGAACAAACCTAGAATATGAGATGCTTTGAAGAGAGCAATGAGACATAGATTTGTACCTTCATATTATTCTCGTGAATTGCTTGATAAATTGCAACGCTTAAGACAAGGTAGTAGTTCTGTAGAGGATTATTATCAAGAATTGTAAATTGGTTTGTTGTGTTGTGGTTTAGATGAAACTGAAGATGCTAAGATGACTAGATTTTTAGGAGGATTAAACCGTCAAATTCAGGATAAACTTATTTATAAACCTCCAACTGTCACTCGCTTGTTTCGTCTTGCTTGCCAAGTTGAAAAGGATGTATAGGGACGACAATACAAGACTAGTCATGCACTTTCATCGACTTCCACTACACCTTCCCGTGTACATGAAACAAACAAGCACACGGTACACATCTCTGTATCAAGATCATCTTCAGTTGCTTCTTCTGCTGCTGCACCTACCATGATTGCTGCCCCTACTGTTGTGAGCGTCACTCTGTCTTGCTGTCTCACATCCTTGGCTCGCTCATTGGCAATTGAGCTGGAGCAAGAAAAATAAGGGAAAGCTTGTGACTACTCACCGCCTCCAGTACTAACATCATCTGAGTCGAGTCTACAAGGTAATACCAAAGGTACTGATTTGAACACTCAACTTGACAACAATAACTATGATTTCATGCCTAGTACCATTGAACAAAGAGAAAATCAGACTGTAGTAGAAACCATTGCATCACATGAGGTGGAGGAACCTAGTGCTGAGAATGTAGAAATTAATTTTCTAGCTACAAAATTTGATATTATTAAGAATTTGTATGAATCTTGTGATAATTTGATTGATTTGTCTACTGAGTTGAGTGCACCATGTGATAAACTTGTTGATTTACCTGCTGACTTGAGTGCACCATGTGATGAAATAATTGAATTGCCTGCTGTTTTGAGTGATTCATATGATGAATTAATCGCATACAACGATAATGTGGAATTGGTTAGACATACAGAAGTTTTGACTAGAATTTCTCCTGCTGACTCTTTATGTTACATTAGGTTGGATCTACCTATAAAATTGTCACATGCTATGGAAAAAGTTTCTGTAATTGTATGTTCAAAATCTTTGTTTAGTGCCTACACCCCTAGATATAAGTTTAATTTGATTAGAGATTATGGTGTAGACAATTAATTTCTTATATATCGAATATACATAACTTGTGATAACATGGATGAATTGAAGCTTGCTGTTTTGTACAACAATTCTTGTGTGATGAATCTTGTTCATTATGGGAGGAACATAAAATTTACTGATCATTCAATGCCTCTGTGTTCATCTCTTATTGCATCATCTAGTATTGACAATCTGCATCATGATGTTGAAGTATGAAATAACTTACAAATCTTTTCACCATTGCTAGATGAATTTGCTATTGCTCGATTGAAATCTGATTATATGGATGAAGTCTGTTTGATTTCAAAAGTTGTAGATTTGCCCATATGTGTTACCACTGCAAGTTTACAACTTCAGAGATTTGAATTGCATAAATGCTTCACTTACATTTGCAAAACTAGTTGCAATAATTGCTATGTGAGAAATTTTATTTTGATTATTAACATATATGATTATTCTTGGGGTAATAATACAATGAGCTTTTATGATCGCTGCTGTTTTATAACATTAATTGTGCAACAACGAAGAACCGTTAAAACATATGACATATACATATACCATGCATACACCTTAGCTTCTTTGTTACCCTATTTTCAGCTTATCAAAAGCCGAGGATGACTTTGTTTTCAAGAAGGGGAGGATGATGAGGACATGACCCCTATGGATACAACCATATTTGATATGCTTGATGTTCCAATTACAAGAGTTAGTACACTTCACTTAAATTATCATGTGAGTTTGTTTTTAGGAGTGCCTTTATATTATATGAACTATATGATGCTACCTAATGATGAAAATGTATATTTGTGTAGCACCACGTCACTTTTTGTCCAAGCCAAGTAAGAGTTCGAGCTGGACACGTTTTGGAATCTAATTCGGCCACCGAAGACAACACCGACTTCAAACGTGCATAACTTTCACATATGGAGTCCGTTTGAGGTCTACGAGTACTTAATGGAAAGCTTATCTCATCATCCTTCTAACGGATCTATCCTCAACTCCAAATTCCTTTTGTGCGCACCGCAATCCATCAAAAGAATGTGCTGTGCCACCTGTTTGGACCAAATTGGGCTTTGTAATGATTGGGCCCAAGTGAAGGTGTCATCCTAGGCGGTCCATACTATTCATGCATCACTATTCATGCATGAACAGTGCTATAAATAGTACCAAACCCTATTTTCTTAGCTATGTGCGGCTCCCCCTCCCCTATTTAAGGAGGCTACACCCCTCTAGTTTTCTTGGATTTCGTTTATGTTTAGTTTGCCTTCGTTGCAACTTGTATCTTTTGCATGTGTCGACTAGACCACCCAGTCAAGATCCTTCACTACTACAGAAAAGGCCTTCATAGACGGTTCAAAAACGTCATCACAGACGGTTTCGTGAGCCGTCTGAGTTTATGGGTCAGTGATGACATGTGATGCATGCTATCATAGACGGTTATTAACTTCGTAACTGCGTGATATATGACTATCACGCAGCGATTAGTGTTGAGTAACTGCTCAGTGATAAATGTCTATCACAGATGGTTCGTGTTAAGAACCATCTGTGATATATAAATAAAACATCCAAGCAATGGCTACTTGTGCCTTTAAAAGCGGCTATATATATATATATATATATATATATATATATATATATATATATATATATATATATATATATATATATATATATATATATATATATATATACATCGTTGTAGTCTCCGGCCACTTTAAAATTCGTGAGGGAGGATGACCACAGTACCACGGGTAACCTCTCATCGAGCCTGCAAATTCATGAAGTGAAATTGCAAGAGAAGCGCGTGGACATACAATTACGGTTGTCGTCGATAGGTAATTGGACTTGACATCAAGAAATGGTGGTTCGCGATACATGAAGCCAAGTGGCTTCATGTATCGCTTCCAACCATTGGCTTCATGTATCGACTGAACCACCATTTCTTGATGTCAAGTCCAATTATCTATCGATTTACATCCAAGGTAATTGTAATGTCACGCTCCTTCTCTTGCAGCCCTACTTCTTGAATCTACAAGGGCTCGATGAGAGATTGCCCCGTGGCAGCTGTCTCATCCTCCTCACGACCCACCGAAAGGGCTAGGGACTACAAACGATATTATATATATATATATATATGAAGCCGATTTTAAAGGCACAAGCAGCCACTACTTGGAGGTTTTATAGAGAAGAGATGAGGAATAGAATGGTAGGACGTATACGTACCTGGGACGCAAGAGAGGAGAACTTGACCTAGGACACAAATATGAAAAGTTAATTGCAGCCAAGCCCCATCTGAACCACATCGATCCCATGTAAGCTAACCAAGCACAAAGAACCGACATCAATAACCCTTAGTACCCATCAGAGAGCATTAACCAAACCCACCATTTTGCCCCATTCATTTTTGTCAATCTGAACCCACAACATGAACTAAGCAAGATGCACAGAATGCACATACACCAATTGCCCTCAGTTTACATCATAGAGCAAGGGGACTATTAATATGAACTAATTATCAATTCAATTTCAGCATAAGACTATTAACATTATTACATCACAGAGCAAGAGGACTATTAATATGAACTAATTATCAATTCAATTTCAGCATAAAACTATTAACATCATTACATCACAGAGTAAGGTAGGGTGATACCTCAAGATGCATAAGAACCACCCGCGGCGACCCCCACCACCACAGACAACCTCATCCATCTCCTTCACCTTGCATAAATCACACAAACATCAGGACACAACTTAAGGCTCAAGCATAAAAATCAAACTCAACGAAAGACATTAAGCTAACAGATCTAGAGGAGAATAGAGGGAGGATGGGGAAAGCAAAGCCAAGGGGCCACGGCTCGAGCGCAGGAGGCCGAGCAGGAGAACCAAGACATGGCGGTGCAGGCGACACGCGGGGCCAAGCCCAGTGGCTTGGGTGGCAGCGTCACCGTAGTTGTGGCACAACCCTGAAACTGCGCAAGACACTACTATCGTACGAGTGTCTTGTGCAATGCAGAGTGGTATCACAACCGGCGGCGACGGGGTCGGGTGGCGGCGTCGAGGTGGGGAGGGAAACGGACGAGAGTAAATGCGCTGGGGAGTGACGAGTTAGGGCGGGTGCAAACCCTAGCGGCGCTGGGGAGTGACGAGAGTTAGGGCGGGCGCAAACCCTAGCAGCCGGGCTCCTACTAATAAAGAGACTTATTACATACGGTTCTATTATGGAACCGTCAGCGATAATTATCACAGACGGTTCCATAATGGAACCGTCAGCGATAATTATCACAGACGGTTCCATAATGGAACCGTCTGTGATATGGGCATATCATTGACGGTTCCATAATAGAACCGTCTGTGAAATGGTTTTGTCTCAAGTATATTTATCTTGTATATACACTTACAAGACATGAAGAAATTACATATTTATATGTCATTTTTTCATTTAAATATCTTGAAAATTTGCTTTAACTAATATATATATATATATATATATATATATATATATTAATAATTCAACATATAATTAATATAGTAACTTCACCTCCAAACTTTTTTTTTTTCATTTTGGAATTTTCATATGGCGAGCACAAATGGCGTTAAACTAAAAAGATTAAAAAAGTAGAAACCTATAAATAAACAAAGTTTTTCTAGTGGCGGAGGTAGGTGCTATCTCCGTCTTCAATACTTCATAGGCGGCATAGTCGGCATCGAGGACGGTTCCTCGATCATCGTGAACTAAGCTGAAATCGTCCACCGTGATCGCTCATTCGAGTGTCTCGCGAAGACCATCGGACTGTTGAACCAAGAAGAATTGAGCCCATAGGCTCTCTTCCCTTGCTTGAGGGGTCTCGGCCTGGTCGAAGTGGATGCGACGAAGATACGCATCAGCGACGAAGAAACTCATCGGGCTTCAACCGAGAGCTGTAGCGATATTATCACAGACGGTTATAACAAAAAACCGCCTGTGATATGTAGTAATATCACAGACGGTTATTGTTAAGAACCGTCTGTGATATGTAGAATTATCACAGACGGTTATTAACAAGAACCGTCTGTGATGTTTCACAGACGGATTTAGCTATGAACCGCTGCGTGATATTACCTCTTCACGCATAGCTTTTAGCGCGGCCCGATAATACGAGCGGTCTCTAAACCAAAACCGTCTGTGATTGCATGTAATATAGACGGTTTTGGTCAACCGTCTGTGATGAGGCATCCAGTATTAGCCTTTTTGTAGTAGTGCTTATTTGGAATCCCAACTTAAATCAAATATTTTAATCCTATTTGCAATTTCAAATTGCTATCAATCTCGTTCTTGCGTGTTTCTTCGGTGTATGCAGGAATTGATCTTCGTGATCAGGTCATCCGGGTATTCATGCACGGTTGATAACGACTTATCGAGTAGTTTAGCGATTGCGTGATTTCGGGCCTTGCGAGTTCATAGCTAGGATTGCAAGAGTTGAGCGACTACTACCGAATTTATCTTCTCATCGAAAGATCGAGCCAAATCAAGACCTCCGAGGTTCATCAGCTCTCTTCTTTCTCCCCTCCGTAGCACCATTCACCAGCTCAACCTGCCACCGCCCGCTAACCCCCACCCTCGCCCCCGATATCTAAGCCCCCGAGATCCAAGCCAAGGCCACCTTCTCGCCCCCAAGCTTCAAGCTGTAGTGCCACGGCCCTCACCTCAATCTTTTCGCCGAGCTTCATGCCTCCATGTCGTCGCCTCCACCGAGCTCCATGACACCCTAGCCTAAGCCTCGATTGCGCCAGACCGGACCCGCATGGATCCGATCGACACCAACTCAGGAGGTGACGGCGAGCAACTAGGCGAGAGCCCTGGAGGTTGGAGTGATATGTCATTGTCGCAGTTGATGGCCATCTCGAAGATGTCACGGGAGGCAGTGGGAGTTGCACATGTCGGTGATGGCCTCGAGGAGCGCCGGTAGCCGCCAAAGCCCCCTCCGATGATGGTCGGCAGCGATGGGAGGAAGAACAGGATGACAGAAGGGAGGAGGAAAAAGAGCGCAGGAGCAAAAGAGTTCTAAAGTGGCATATACCAAATCAAACATCTTTTAGAGAGTTCTAAAGTGGCATATACCAAATCAAACATCTTTTAGAGAGTTCTAAAGTGGCATATACCAAATCAAACATCTTTTAGAGTGACATATATCTTGTTTCAAGATTATGAGTGACATATCTCCAGAATTTTTTAAAAATAATCATTATTTTATTCTAAAATACAGTAATATACCTGTTTTTTATTTTACAGAAATAATCCTCTGCCACTCCACCGTTGGATGACTTGGGTCTAGTCATGCAATCAGTGGGTGACTGATCCAAGACGCCCAACAGTCCAGCAACACGTGGACTAGTCGCTTAACTGGTTGAGTGACTTGGATAAGTCGCTTAACGGTTGGGCGACTAGTCCACTTGTCGCTGGACCGATGTGCGATTTAAAATAATAACATTATTTTTTTTATCCAAGTTGCTCAACCAGTTAAGCGACTAGTCCACGTGTCACTGGACCGATGTGCGATTTAAAATAATAACATTATTTTTCTAATAATCCGATGGAAATAATTGTGGGAGAATAAATGACAATTTTTGTAGGTAATATATTTAGCAAATCTTGTTTGTAGTTTGTTAATTTTTTTGGAAATAAAAGGTGGTGACATGGTTGGTTGGTCCGTTTGTGATTTTCGCAGATTCTCAAGGGTACAAAATCTGTTAGACTCGCAATAACATTTTATGATCGTCGTATGTTGATTGAGGTAGCAATGATTTGTAAGTAGGAAGGTAAGTGATATTACGATGTGCCAAGGAATTCATACACGATGGAGAACTTTAGAGAAATTACGACGATCACAAAATGTTATTATGAGTCTAACAGATTTTGTACCCTTGAGAATCTACGAAAATCACAAACGGACCAACCAACCTTATCACCACACTTTTATTTCCAAAAAAAAAAAAATTAACAACCTACAAACAAGATTTGCTAAATGTATTACCTACAAAAATTGCTATTTATATTTTTAATCACACATCGCTTGAGAAACAAACGGAGCAGTCGTCCAACCGTTAAGCGACTTATCTAAGTCGCTCAACCACCGAGCAACTAGTCCACTTGGCGCTCCACCGTTGGGCGACTTGGATCAGTCGTCCAATGGTTGAGCGACTAGATCCAAGTTGCCTAGCGGTGGAGTGACAGAGGATTATTTTTGTAACATAAAAAGGCAGGTATATTAATGTATTTCGAAATAAAATAATGATTATTATTATTTTTAAAAATCCATATCTCCATATGTCATGTTTTGGAGTGGCATATATCCAATTTTGACCATATGAATATGTAACTGGACTGATATCAAACTTGCAGTAGTTTTCTTTTTAACTTGTACTCTCTCCGTTCAGAAATATATACCGTTTTAGAAAACGTGCAACCAAAATTTCTTTAATTTTTAACTAATAATATATGAAAAGCTATTAAGATTGGTCAAGCGAAAAAGTTATCATTAGGTTAGTCATGAAATTGTTTCATAATATAATATAATTTTATTTTTTATGAACATATTCGTACAAAAAGTAATAGTCGAAGTTGTTTGTTGCAGAGCGTGCAGTATCCCTTGAGTCCTGAATTGAACTTATTGAGTGCCAAGCAATTTTTTCTAGCACAATGAGTGCAAAGCCAGCAATATTTGGACATTTGTCTGTTTATGATGTGAAGAAGGAGATCTAAGAGCATCTTTAGTATATTGAACCGATGTCGATTTAAAGTCATACCACGTAAGTATTCTAGGAACTGAGCTTATTTTTCTCTAATGTATTGAACCAATTCCTATTAATAACTGGGACCCACGTTACATTAAAAAAACCATAAAATAATAATATCATCTCGCAACCGCTCTCTCTCTTATTTAGTTGTTTAATGCTTATATGAGTTATTTAATGCTTTGAATCGATTTCTAAGTAGAGTCTACATTAAAAAACCATAAAATAATAATATCATCTATTAGAGATGGTCTTATCCCACGTGTCCGTGACTTCCAACGCTCTCTCTCTCTTTTAGTTGTTTAAAACCGATCTGCATCTTCGAAATGCCGCTTGTCGACCTCGCCTCGCCGTTGTCGCCCATAGGCTCGCCATCGTCGGATCCGCCATCGATGTAACGCCGACCATCTCGCCTTGAGCATCCTCACCACCACGCCACGGCAACTCGCACCTTGCACATCCTCTCCACCTGCTCATCACCACCGCAGCCCACTCTATGGAGACCACGGCTCTGCATGACGAGCTCCATCACCGCCCGCTCTCGTGCTTGACCCACGCCACTTGGGGAACCATCTTGCGCTCTCGTGCGCGCTCGTCGAAATTCCTCCTCCGGCCTACGATCTCGAACAGAGCATGCAAGTCAGTAGACGTCACACTTCTCCGTGACACCCGACCGCATCCACATCTCCGGCGTGGCGTGCGGGGTGCCGCGCAGACGCCGGACAATGAGACGTCGCGTGTCCGACGCGGTTCACTAGCCGTGCCGGCCGAAGTCGGCCACCTTGGGCGTGAGGCCTCCGTCGAGGAGCACGTTCCCGTGCTTGATGTCGAGTGCACGATCTTCCTCCGCACTCCTCGTGGAGGTACCTCAGCCCTTCGCGATGCGGCGGCGATCGCGGCGACCGTGGCGACGCCACGCCGGCGCGGGCGCGGTAGAATAGGTAGGCGTCGAGCGCCGTTGTCCATGCACTCGTACACCAGCAGCGCGCACGCGGGTCGGCGAAGTCAAGAGCTCGACGAGGTTGATGTGGTGGGTCCGCCCGATGGTGCCCACCTCCGCCATGAATCGCTCCTCGGACCTCTGCCGAGGCCGCCGTGGAGCACCTTGACCGCCACCGCGAGGTTGTTGGGAAGCACGCCCAGAGACTGTGCGAACCCGCCGGCCCGAGCCGCAACGAGTAGTTGCTCGTGAAACCCGCGAGCTGGCGTGGCGTGAACCGGATGGGCTTCTCGTTGGCCATCTCCAAGAGGAACTTCTCGATGGTGGCGTGCTTCGATCGGTGGTCCGGCACCACCGCGTAGTAATGTCGTCGACCCGCCGTAGTCGTCGTAGAACGCACCCTCGGCATGTCTGTACACGCCGGACTAACACCACGGCAAACAACACCACGAGCATGATCATGCCGATCACTGCAGAAGAACCACATCAAACGAGCAGGTTAAGAAATCGAGCGAGCCGTTCTTGAACGGAGATCGACGTCGCGGCAAGCGCCGTGAGAAGGCGGTCGACGCCATCTTGTCCGGCCGGCCGGTGCCACAAACCTCAGTGGGACTGCAGCTACTAAACGAAGAAGCAAGCAAAGGAAGAATCAAGACTGTACCACTAAGAGTGTGAGTATATAGAGCATGCAGGTACACGGTCATACGTTGGGACACTTGGATGTGAGAAATTAAAAAGCCAACACGGCAAAACCGTCGGTGTGAAGCATGGCGTGTCCGGTCCGGAACTCGTTTACCGGCCATACGAAATATATAGTTGCTAACAAATGATGTTGCAGCTACGGAACTAAATGGTAAACGAGACGAACACCACAAGAAACATAACATTTCCCTAGTGCCTAAAAACCGTCGGCAAGGGTTGTGAAACCTAGAGAGTAGAATATACGTAAATATATGTGGAAAGGATTATACCTCTGCTACTTGGTCCAAGAGGAAGTTACAAATATATACCTCCAAAAGGGAGCCCTAACAGCAACAACTCTGTATGACACTTTGGAACAAATCAACCAGCTAATGACCTGATGTTTATCAAATTACGACAAAGAAGCTAGCCAAACACAAGATGTTTTACTAGTATTAGTTTTCTTCTATAAGGAACTAGGGATACCTCCGTCTTTATTAATTTATTTATTGAAACCAAACTATTACTCTCTCTTTCTCTCTTTTTCCGATGTTATAGAATCCGTGCTGTCAGGCTTAAGTCTGACCACCAATATGTTTGTACCTATCTAGATTGGCTATATAGTTATAGTTAGAAGGACTAGACAGTAGAAAGAGGAAACTCCTAACGTCTATGTGAGGGGTCGAAGGGACCTCAGAGAGGGGCTTCGGTTGCGAGGAAATAAACGTGTATTGATTGCTCCCTTGAAACTGGGTCTGAGTTATTACATGGGGGAAAGGGCTATTTATAGCCCCTCGATCAGGTATCTAAAATTACACATGTACCCCTAGAAGGGTACTACAACCATAGAGGTTGCAAGGGCTTGTCCTACCCTACATGTAGCCTTCGGTTCATAGTGGACCCTCCTGGTCCTAGTCCACCTGGAGAGTATGCCCGTCCACTCATCTATGCCGCCCTTGCGCCCCACGAGGGTGGCTCATGAGCCCCCTTGGCCCCCTTCGTGGCCCCGAGGTTCCTTCTAGCGGCCCCCTTTGGGGTCCTTTCTGGCGCCCCCCTGGTGCCCCTTCGGGGTTTTTCCAATGGCCTTCGGACCCCCTTCAGGGCCATTCGTTGAGCCTTTGAGACCCCTTCGGAGGGGGAGGGGGGGTCTTTGTGCTTTGTCGGGTCATGGGGCCAGTGGGATGCCCTTACAACAAGCCCCTCGCGGTTGAGATCTTACTTCGCCATGGCTGAAACCGCGCCGTTCTCCCGGAGGGTCCAGGCACACCGTCCCCAACTGTCGTAGTGAGAAAGACTAGACAGTAGAAAGAGTGGACCCCTGGCGTCTATGTGAGGGGCCGAAGGGTCCTCAGAGAGGGGCTTCGGTTGCGAGGAAGTAAACGTGTATTAATTGCTTCCTTGAAACTGGGTCTGAGTTATTACATGGGGGGCTATTTATAGCCTCCCGATCAGGTATATGAAATTACACATGTACCCCTAGAAGGGTACTACAATCATAGGGGTTGCAAGGGTTTTCCTACCCTACATGTAGCCTTTGGCTCATGGTGAACCCTCCTGGTCCTGGTCTACCTGGAGAGAATGCCCGGTCCACCTATCCTGCTGCCCTTGCGTCCCGTGAGAAATGGCCCTCTGAGGCCCCGGGGTTCCTTCAGTGCCTGGGCCCTTCGGGTTCTTCCTATAGCCTTTGGGGCCCCTTCGAAGCCCTTCATTGAGCCTTCGGGACTCCTTCGGGGTTCTTCCTACAGTCTTCGGGGCCCTTCGTCGAGCCTTCGGGACCCCTTCGGGGTTCTTCTTGCAGCCTTCGGGCCCCCTTCGGGGCCCTTTGTCAAGCCTTTGGGACCCCTTCGGAGGGGGGCCTTTATGCTTCGCCAGGTCGTGGGGCTGGTGGGACGCCCCTACGAAGCTATATAAAAACTATATTATTAAATTAATCATTAAAAATACTTTCATAATATATTATACTTTTATTATTATATATTAATATAAAGTTATAAAAAGGTCAAAGTCACGTCTCGAAAGACCGTGAAACAAATAAAAAAGAACGGAGGAAGCGCAAAACTAACAAAAAAATGTTTCAGGACACCATTTCTTTACATTCCAGGTTTTAACCAACAACAAAATATAACAAACACCTCAAGTTATAACACTAGGCAAATGACACAGGTGTCCTAATCCTAAAATAAAGCATAATAGACTACAGGTGAACCAAAACTCTAATCCTAAAAGAAAACTTAATAAGCGCCCCGGACAGTTGCATTGTTGGATGCATGCGTGCTGTCTAGAGTTATAATACCAGAATGATCACCTCTCCAGGTTGCGACCCTAACACATGGCTCACCGAACTCATCGTCCACGGTTCGCAGCCGCTAGAGAAGCCATGAGATGTTGGAAGGGGTTAGCCGGAGGAGCAATGCCTGTCTCCCCTTCCAGCATCTTCACCACCATGCCCATCAGCTGCCTCACCTCTAGCTGCTGCTACACGCACCAGAACTAGGCCTGGTAATGGGCCATGGTTTATCGGGCCGAAAGGGTTGGGCCGGTAAATGGGCTGATCTTGGGTTATATCAAATGGGTAGAAATAAAAAAAGGGTAAGAATAGGATTGGGCTAGCTTTAAATAGGATTGGATTAGGACTCAAATGTATCAAAAATTTTGGGCCGTGTAAGGGCCCAACCCTTTCTCGTGACCCACGGACGGAATAGGGTTGGCCTTGAAGGAAATCCTCTAATCAGCTCATCGCCTCCTCGGTGGCATATCTCCCAACTCCCCCCACCCTCCCCCGCGAACGCCTGCGCTGCCTCAAGTGGACGCCGAGTGAGCGGCGCCGTCGGAGGGGGCGGAGGCGGCCACCGCTCGGGTCGTCGTTGTCCTCCTCCTTGGGGGCCGGCCGGTCATACTTCGCCGTCTCCTCCTCGTCGGCCTCCTCTGTGGCCGATGGCCTGACTTGAGATCCTCGTGGAGCGCCTCCCCGGCATCTCCCTCTGCGGATGGAGCTTCGACTCGGCCAGGCCTAACCCCAAGGTGCGACCACGCTTCGATCCGATCGTCTGCGTCTAGAGATCCCATTTTAGAGCGATTCAATGTGATCTCGTGCTACAAAATGTGCTTATTTTATTTGTGAGCCGATTAGCTCGTAGCCTTTTTAGCTGAGATATTGCGTGATCTCGCCTGATATTTTTATTTTACAATAACGATTTTGTGGAGTGATCGCGTTGCTTCTATGTTTTTTAGGATGTGATCAGATAGTGTTCATTTGTGAATTGCTGTGATATTGTGCATTATTTCACAGTAGTACAATACCATCGTTTGGTTTTTCGCAGTACTACAAAACCTGTACCTTATATAATCATAGCTTTCTCTATGTTTGATTTCAGCATATTTAGAATTCTGTGAACTAGCATGCTTGCTGTGCATGTTATCTATGCCTCTTTGAGTGTTAAATCAAATAGCATGCTTGCTGTGCATGGATCTTTATGCTCTGCCTGTTGTTGTAGTATTTTACAAAGCTTGAATCCCTTGTCTTAAGATCCTATTATCTGCACATCCAAATCACATTCAACCATATGCTGCTAAATACTAGTAAGTGTTTGTTTGCATCTATTTTGTAACATCCCAATTTTTTGAGTCTTTTTGAAAATTTTCAAAATAAAAATAACCACTTGGTTTTGTTGAAGTTCTAAAGCTTAACTTGAGATTTTAGAATTAAAAGTATTTAATATGTACTAATCCAACTTCAACTAATTCGAGTTTGGTTTATTTTGAGTTTGTTGGAGTTCTCTGGTGTTGGGTTTCCCTTTCTCTGTCTGCTTCGTGCTCCCTTTCGTTTGGACCTCCCCTTAGGTCCAGACCTCCCTTTCATTTGGACCACCCTTTTGGTCCAGACCTGCCTCTCGTTTGGACCTCCCCCCTCCGTCCCAGACCTCCGGGTTGTCCTGGCGACCTCCTGGGTGGTCTTGGAAGACCTCCGGGGTGGTCCTGGGAGACCTCTAGGGTGGTCCTAAGAGACCTCCGGGTGATCCTGGAGCTGGTCGCGACCTCCCTTGGGTCACGACCTCCCTTTGGGGTCACGACCTCCCTTGGGTCACAACCTCCCCTTTGGTTGGACCACCCTCCCAAGCTTTGACTAGCTCCACCTGTCAGCCCTGCTCACCTTCTTTTTCCTCCTGTTGCGTCACTACTGACGCAAAGGTCCTTGCGCATTAAATGTTGTTGTGTCGCATTAAATAATATCGCTTCTGCAGTACCAGTTCCCTCTCTTGTCTCCTCCTCTACTTGCTCCCATCTTCTCCTTCACCTACCCTTGAACTCATGCGCCTCCTCCAAGCTATAAAAGCCTGAGCAGTCCTCTTTCATCTCCTTTAGCCTCACCCCAACTTTTTTGCTCTCGCCCAGTATCTCAATGCCCTGTTCCCCTTCGACCTCGTTGGGTAGTCGTATCCTTCATTGGACCTCCTCCAGACCTCCCTCAACTACCCTCTCAGTTGGACCTCCTCCCGAGAGCCCGTTCCTAATTCATCTTTTTCACCACTTTTCTTTTGGTTTTTGGTTTGGCAGTTTTTGGTTTTATTTGGATTTGTTGTATTTATTTGACTCTTTTCGCACATGTAGATTTAAACCCGGAAGAGTTCTTGCCTTAGTTATGCGATGTCTCTCGATTACATGATTCAATAATGATGAATTTGACTTAATGATATATGGAATTATGGCACGGCCACTGTTGTTAAGATTTGTTGTGCCATGACTAGGGTGGTCATTTGGCTGGGTTGAACCCAAAATGTTTTATACTTGGACGAGTGATCGTGCAGTAAAGGGGGTGCAGGAAGCACATTGGGATATGGATGTCTCACCTGAGTAGTCACTAAGAACTTAACCTTGTACGCCATTAATCCGGGCCATACCGTGCAACCACAAGTTCATGATGGGGTGGATCTGGCCAACTAATTAGCAATGTTTTGAGTCGATTCTGTTTGGGTTAGAAATGGCGCAAGAGGGGGCCAGTACGGTGAATCCTTAGCGAGCAGAACCCGGTCAAGACAGAGTTTTGTAAAGGCCTTGGCACGTGCTCTAGATTGCTTACCTAAGGTAGTGAGCAGTGGCATCGACGGATGTCCAACCAACTAGAGAAGTCGTGTCTTGTGGGTAAAGTTGTACAACCTCTGAAACTATTCGAATAGCTGTGTCTCCGGTTATGGACATGCCTAGTGATTTCACGCAAGGGGTAGATTTTTTTTCTCAAAAAGGGTGGTCGTGGTTGGTTCCGAGTGGTCTAGGAAGTGACCAGGGTGGTCGCGGGCTATTTCCAAAAGAAAACTTGATTACTTATGTATTAATCTTTCAACTTGTGCTTTGCAATCTACTTACTGTATTTCTAATCAATTTTGCTTTCTGCAAAGTAACCATAAAGCTATCATTGTCAAGCCTGGCATGATACTATTTGCATTCATTTCCCTGTGACTTGCTGAGTACATTCAAAGTACTCACGGCTTTGTGCCCTCTGGTTGATCAGCAGTTGAAGAGGACCCAGGGACCTCCGACCTCTTTGAAGAGGAGGTCTTCGAAGACCTTGCGAGCTAGGGGACGTTCTCCACTCGATTGCCTATGGGCACGTCGTGTGGCTTCCGCACGTGTCTAGTTTTTCTGATGCGAGCTCTCTAGTGTTGTAGCCTTGCGGGGCAACCCTGTAAAAACCTTGACTATAAGGTCTTTTGCTGTTAATAATATTAATATATCTGCTTCATCTTTAGTTTGTTGTATGGTTGTGATTACATCGATGTTGAAACTGTGCGGACCAGCTTCTGATCTTAGGACTGGTCCAGAGCGCACAGAGGGTCTCGGGGTTGTGCTACTCAGGGTCCCAACATATTTCCTCCTGAATATTAACTAATAGTAAGCTTTGCTTTTTCTTCCTTTCCAGGGATCAGATTGTGTTAAGCTCTTTATCGCATTGCAGGACTAGATGAAAACAAATCTAGAGGCATTTCCCAAGGAGATTACGGAAGAAGAGGAGAATAGCGAGGATCTTGAGAAGCCCAACTTTGAAAGTTAAAGCTCCAAAGATGGTCTATAGAACCCAAGACAAAGCTTTGAGATTGAGTGGTATTTCTTGATAGCTTTGATATTTGATAAGATGATCTCCTTATTTATCTGCAACATCATGAAAGATAAATATTGTTGTAACTTAATGAAGGGATTTCATGCCCTTTATCTTGATCATCAGTTGTGTGGAACCCATTGGAGAAGAAGTTGAAAACCATGGCAGACTTTAGCAATGAGGAGTAGAAACAGATGCTCTGTGTGGACGCCATTGAGTTGTCTTAGACTGCCTTTTTTCTATTGAATCGAATCTATAATAAGTTTGAACTCAATTGGAATGGGTATTGTCTTCTCCATACTTCATGTAAAGCAACAGAGCAGTAAGATTAAAAGGCCCCACGGGCTTCATTGCACTACTATATTACGGGTTGGCCCTAAGAATTCAAATGGGCCAGGCCAGGACTGGGGCCATTTTCTTAGCGTGCAGGGCTGGGTAGGATTCAAAATAAACTTAATCAGGCCGAACTGGGGTTGGGTTGTCTGTTACACATCATGGGTTAGGATGGGGCTAGGGTCGGGCCATGGCCCATTACCAGGCCTAACCAGAACACCACCTTGCACATCCTCTCTGCCGTCTCCTTACCCTGCTCGTCCACGTTATCACAATTCTCTATGACCTCCATAAGGTGGCCACTCTCGTACTTGGTCCATGCTAGCTTGGGGAACCACTGTTGGCCCTCCAACACGTCGTCGTCGAAGTTTCTCCTCCGACGAATGATCTCGAACATAAGCATGCCAAAATTGTACACGCTGCACTTTTCGATGACGCTTGCCTGCATCCACATCTCCAGCGCGGCATAGCCAGGGGTGCCACGCATCCAGGAAACACCGGCATGCATTTTCTCTTGGTTCAGCAGCTGAGCAAGCCCAAAGTTGGCCAGTTTCGGGGTGACGTTGTCATCGGGGAGGATGTTGCCAGACTTGATGTTGTAGTGGATAATCTTCTACTGGCACTCCTCGTGGAGGTACCATAGTCCCCTCGTGACACCGACGGCAATGGCGTGTAGCGTGGGAAGGCGGACAGCGTGGCTCTGGTTGAAGAGGTAGGCATCAAGAGTGCCCTTGTCCATGCACTCGTACACCAGCGTGCGCACGGACGCGTTAGAGCAGAAGTCGAATAGCCTAACGAGGTTGATGTGGTGGGTTATTCCGTGTTAGATATTAACTAGTAGAGTGCTCGTGCGTTGTAATGGAACCTCAAAAGATAGTGATACATATTAGCAAACAGGATCCTAAACATCATAATAAATATCAATTTTGTTTCACACACATATAAACAAAAACATTAACTCTGCCTGTTGCATCACCTGCTACTACTACTACCCGAAAATTAAAATTTTGAGCTCATAGACTGTTTACCTTTGAAAGTTAAAGTTGATGCCGACTTCCCTCCCTAGCACGCTGCCCATTTCCAGCCACTGTCAGACGACAAGGAAGAGGGCAACTCGTCGATGACCACTTTCGTCCACCCTGAACCCAAGCCATGACTTGGTTCTCACAGCCATTGGCCTCTGAAGCCCTCACCAAACACATCGCGGTGAGGAGGTGGGAGGCCGGGGGAGGGGGCGGTGGTGGCATCACGGTGGTAAGCAAGGAGGAGGCAACGATGCTTGCTCGGCCAGCACAAAGCATGAGATGGCATGGCGTTGGGGAGGATTAGGATGAAGAGGACGTGGTACGGCAACCTCAAGATGGCGGCGCGGCGAGGAAAGGACACCTTCATCTCTGTCTCTTCCTCGTGCGCCGTCAATGCCTTCCCTTCCTTCCCCAGCATCGTCGGTTCTCCTCCAAGATATCGTCACCTATTCTCCTCCCTTCTCTCCCGATGCCTTCTCCCATCCCCACGAGTCGCAGCGCGAGGAGACAGGGCGAAAGACAGGAAGGAGTAGGACAGCGATAAATTTTAGTGTGTGAACGTAAAGAAGAAGTGAGGCGGTGGTGGTTTGGGTAGTTACAGAAGAAGTGGGGGTATGGACGTGCTTGCGAGTCACTGGGGAGAAAGGGTGGGATGATTTCCCACTGAGCGGGGGTAAACACCTTCTTTTATTAGTAGTGATAAGAGGGCGTGAAAAGGGAGCATTCCCGGGGTGGCTACGTCGGCAAGATTTCCTGGCCCATCTGATTGCACATGAGGAAGGGGAGGACGTCTAGTGGTCGTCCAATCAGATCTGCTGAGAAACCTACGACATCCTCTCCTAATCCTCCCTTCTCGAGCCTTGCGTTGTCCTCTCATCCCTCTTCCCCTCCTTCTCCTGTTCCCCTCCCTCTCCCTCCGATCCCTCACCTCCCACTCTGTCACCGCCGCCTCCTCCCCGATATGCCCTCCTCATCCCACTCCTTATCCCTTCCCCATCCCTCCTCCCGCCCTCTGACCCCTCCCCCCGCGTGCTCACCGACCACTAGAGGTCGGCCCAGCCCACGTGCCCTGCCCCTTCCTCTCTCATCCCATGCTCCTCCTCTTCCCTGCTCTCTCCGCCTTGCGTGCCCTCCTCCTCCTCATCCCCTTCATCCCTGTGCAGTGTTGGGATCAAGGGTGGAGCGACAATGGCGAGATAAGGGCGGACGGAGAGAGGTTTGGGCTGGTCGACAGTAAGAAGCAGTGAAGAGCGGGAAGGGGGAAGCGAGGCTACTAGCGATGAGCTATCGATGCTCTTCGTTCTAAGCTTTTGTGCTCATGGTTGGCGTCCGACGAGGTTAGCGTGACCTCCTGTCTCGCTGTTGAGTATACCATCTTCTCGTCACCAACAACTATTCCCTCCTCCTCCCGCCCCCATCCCTCTCCACCGCTACCCCTCTCTACCGACGGCTGTATCCTCCCGCCTCCCTCCCTCTGACCTCGCCGGTCACCAGAGGTCAGCCCGACTCACGTGCCCTGCCCCTTCCTCTCTCCTCTCATGCTCCTCCTTTCCCCTACTCTCTTTGCCTCACTTGCCCTCCTCCCCATCATCTCCTTCATCCCAGTGCAGGTGTTGGGATCAGGGGTAGAGCGGTGGCAATGAGATAGGGGTGGACGGAGAGAGGCCAGGGTTGGCCAATGGTGGGAAGTAGTGGAGAGCGGGGAGGGGGAAGGGAGGCTACCAGTGATGAGATGTCGGTGCGAGACGGCGGCACAGCGAGAGAAGGACATCTTCATCTCCACCTCTTCCTCATGCACCGTCGTTGCCTCCCCTCCATTCCCTGGCGCCATAGCTTCTTCTCTAAGGTACTGCTGCCTCCTCTCCTCCGTTCCCTCCCGGTACCTTCTCATGTCCCCGAAGCCACCTTATCGCGTCGCCACCTCCCCTCCCCGCTACCTGGTGAGTCACAGCTGTAAGATCGAGGAGACCGACTAGAGGGGGTGAATAGACGGTTTTTAAAATCTTTTGGGTAAAATCTAGTTTTATGCGGAATTGTAAATCAATTCGGTTTTTCTCAATTAAAACCTAAATCAACTAGTCTTGACTAAGTGCACCAGCAATTATAAAACTATTGATAATGATAATAAACATACAAAGACATATAAACAATTTAATTCTAGAAATGTAAATTACACAAAGTAAAACACATGAGAACAAACCACAATGACACAATGATGTTTTACCATGGTGTTCGAAGACTTGCCGGTCTCCCCTAATCCACGTTGAGGTAAGCCCAACCAAATTAGACCGGCTCCATGAATTGAGCCAATACCTCCGAGGTAAGTCCAACCAATTGGACCAGCTCACAATTTGAACCAACATCTCGATCCACTTGGGGTTGCTCTTCCTCCACTCCGAAGATAGCGAGCACCAAGCCACTCACAAACGCCCGAGTCTTCTCACAACCTTCTTTGAGAAGATCACCGGCACAAACTTCTCTAAGCCGTCTAGGTGTTGGCAAACACCAACAGTAACAAGTCGAAGACGCTCACTTGAACAAATCAAGTATCTAAGCTCAAGTGGATACACAATCTACTACTAAGTGCAACACATACACAAAAGAGAGGAGAGGGCTTGCTCTTTGCTCAAAGGAATGAGAATGGCACCAGCAACTTTTCCCACAACTGGTCACAAGGGGTATTTATACCCACACAAAGAAAACTAGCTGTTGGAGGAGAAATTCCAGAAAAACAGGGAAAATCTAGTCTGACCGCCAACCAATGGTCGGTCAGATCGCCCTTGTTGCAATAGCTATAAAACTAGCCGTTGGACACACACCCGGACTGACCGCCCTCATAAGGGCCGGTCAGATCGGACCAAACTGGTTAGACCGCCAGAGGGGCGGTCAAACCGCTCCACAGAGGAGCAAGCCAAAACCAGAGAAACACATTCTCTGAAAAAAGCTGACTGTGGGGCTGGTCAGACCGACCAACACATGGCGGTCAGACCATGGTCCCACTGTTCAGACCGATTGCCACTAGTAGTCAAACCGCCAGTTCACAAGGAATACAAGACCCCTCTCTGGAAAAACCTGACCGCTTCAAAGGTCCGAGCTTTCGGTCAGACCGTTCCAGGAAACAAAAGCTGATTTTTGCAAAACGCTTCAACTCAATTTTGCAAAATATATTTGTCAATTGATGTGCGAAGCAAATAATGGTTAAAGGCGAGATTCTCAACAAGTTGCAAAACACATTTACCAACTTTTAGAATCACACCACATGGAAAAAGGTACATGGACTTAAACCATTTGCAAAACATATTTGCAAACTAAAGTCACATGCTACAAGGATTATGCACAAGCCTCGACTATTTGCAAAGCACATTCGCAAATATCGGCAACATACAAACGAGAGCTAGAGCAAGCAAAGTGAGCTATCAACACATGACAAACTCAAGCTACTAGTCAAGACCCCTCTTAATAGTACGATAACCTATACTAGCAATCTGGTCTCCACACCAAACACTTAGACCGGTAAATGACTAGGAACACATCCTTAATCCAAGCTATTCATACCTTTGCCTTGAGCACCCTTTTGAAGCTTGATAACACACATCTTTACTTCAAGTCCGGGTTCTTGACTTTGATATGCATCAACCAATGATGTATCATTTACTCCAAGCTCTTGACTTAAATATCATCAACACACGATGATCTTCTTTACTTCGGGATCTTGTCTTGAATATGCATCAACCCATGATGCATTCTTCACGTGCTCTCCATCAACACATGATGGGTCTTCTCTTGACTTGATGATCAACTCATGATCATCTCTTCTTCGAGATCTTGATATGCATCAACACATGATGCATCCTCTTCTTGAATCTTGAATTGATGACGATCAACTCATGATGCCATCCAAAGACTCCATCATTATGGAACATAACCTATTTACCCAACTCATGAAAAATGTTAGTCCCACAATGTGATTCTCATTAATTACCAAAACATTTCATTAACTCATAATGGTGGGTCTAGATTCTTCAGCAGCACGAGAGGACAGGGCGCGAGACGGGAAGCAGTGGGACATCGACGAGGTGTATGCATGCAAAGAAGAAGTGGGGCAACGATAGTTTTATGTGGTTGCAGAAGAAGTGGGGGCATGGACATGCTTGCGAGTTGCGAGGGAGGTCGTGGTGGGATGATCGTCCCGCACAAGGGGTAAACTCTGTTTTTTATTAGTTAAGATATTGTTGCATAATAATTTGAGACATAAGGTTTGTTAGGTGTCACATATAGTTTGTTTAGTTCTGTGTGCTGGGCATAGGAGTCGTGTTGCATGTGCCCTAGCATAGCCGTTTGCATGTTGCATGTAGGTGTGTGTGAGTGCCTTGTGCATGTTGAGGAGAAGGTGGCCACATTCTGTTCAGTGGCGATAGACTAGGAGTGTCATGGAGTATTGCACGCATGCTCTGGCGTGAGAATAGGATGCATTAGTTGGTGGCGTGACTTGCTTAGATGAAGGAGTCTATAAGTATGTAACTAAGTAGCATTTTTCCTGTGGTGAGAAAGAAGAAAAGGGCTAAGCAATTGCGGCCTCGCCAAAAGTGTTCTCCATGTGTTCTCTTCCACGTGTCAAACACAAGAGAAGAAGGAAGCCATGAGTGAGTTCTCTCTAGGAGTTAGGCTAACAATTGGTATCAGAGCGAGGTTCGGCATGAAGAGATGTTGCCCAACGATGGCTCGTCGAGCAGTTACGTGCCAATGCGGCTCCACACGAGGAGTAGCGGCGACGATGGGAACGAAGCAGAAAGCGGTGGTCGCGTGGCACTCGCCAAGGCGGTGTCCAACATGCTGGAGGCGTTGCACCGGCACATTGAGGCGGCTCGCAGGGTGCACGCGGATGCGGTCCCGTCGCATGTCATGGCCATGAAGGCGTATTGGTACATATACATGTTTCTAGAGTATATAGAATAATAGAAAGAGAGCAAAGAGAAAAGCTCTAGGCCACTAGCTAAGCAGTTGTGGCTGAGCGCCAAAATCTATGTGTGTGCTCGTGTTGTTCTTCTGTTTCCTTCATCGTGTAGTTGTACCACCTACGATTAGATGGTCGGAACCCTCAGACTAGTCATGTAGTCGAGCCTCCCGCTACGACCACGTAGTCTAGCCTCGTGCTATGACCACGTCTACAACCTCGTGTAGTCGAAGCCCTTCCACGACCAGGTGCCTTCGACCAGCCACCTACGACCAGGTGCCTTCTCCTAGCCACCTACAGCCTTTCTACGAGCACTCCTCGTGTGGTCGACCACACAGTACTCGGATGAACAATGCTCGATGTGAATAGCACTCGTATGAATAGTACTCAGATGAACAGTGCTCGTAATGAATAGTGCTTGGATGAACAGTGCTCAGATGAATAGTGGTCGATATGAACAGTACTAAAAAATTAGCTAACGAAACCGGGCTCTTTTGAGGTGCTGCAACCACAGTCTTTTTTTGTGTTTTTCTATTGCATATCTCAACTCACGATAACTCAACTCACGACTCCTCAAGTCATGACCATAACTCAACTCACAACCACTTCTAAACTTTCGACTCCTCTTGACTCCTTCTTACTTCTTGCTTGTGGTGTCTAAGACTGCTATCTCCCCCTGCTTATATACTCTTACACTCATTGACTAAGACACGAACTCAACGTGAGTATCCTACTCGGACTCGTTCTCGTAAATGACTCGTACTCAAACTCTTATCTAATCTTGTACAAGATTAAAATGCCAACACACTCCCTAATCATGTAACAAGATTAAAAAACAGTAATCACTCCATCTTAATCATCCTGATCTTCTCATGCATTTTGAACTTCCAAGTCTTTCTCTTTTACCTGCACTGCCGTGCGCTGTTCCTTCCTGGGCCGAAACTGCCCTATCGCCTATACTTGCTCCATCCTGAGCCAAGCACAAACCACCACTTGCCTCGCCTCGCACCTGAACTGAACTCGTCCTTCCTTGCACAACCACCTGAGCTGGAGCACCTGCTCCCACGACCACCTGGGCTGGAGCACTTGCCCCCACGAGCACCCCGGCTGGAGCACCCGCTCCCATGACCACCTCGGTTACAACGAGGTCATGCCCTACGACGATCGCGTTAGCGCTTGCTACGCCTCATGCACCACCTGGCCATGTGTCATCTGGTCTTTCCGACCATCTGTTCTCTGTGCCTTCCGAGTTGTTGGCCCATTGATCTTTTGAGCAGTCGCCCTCCGCTGTGCCAGCATACCCGTGAGGTCCACCCCCCAAATCTGCGTGGGCACCTCGCCCTCCATGCGCGTGAGACTCACCACCCCCCGCAATGCCCAGCGCGCTTTGCTACATGCTGTTTGGCCCTCCCGAGGTTCCGCCTGGTGCACCTCCTGCGTCAACTACGTGCCACCCTGGGTCCCGCCATGTATTTGGTTTTGGCCAATATCCAAGTTCCATTCTGGCTCCTCTAGGCTCTCCTTCCTATTAACCGATTTACAAGTTTTCAGGGAAATCTTGTATAACCGGTTCGGGGATCTTTTTAGTTTTATCAACAGATCTTTGTTCTTGTCATAGACACGCAAGAACTCATCCTTCATCTCCATCCTGCACCCTTCTTCCATCAACTGTCCGAGACTGAGTATGTTGATACACAAATTTGGTATAAAGTAAATTTCAGTTAGCATCTTTTGACCACCGTTCTTGTATTGCAAGAGCATTGATCCATTGCCTTTGATCTGCACCGTGGAGCCGTCGCCAAACTTGACTTTGCCCATAATCTTCTCGTCGAGCTCATAGAATATGGAGCGATCTCCCGTCATGTGATTGCTTGCTCCATTGTCCAAATACTACTGATCAGTGTGATCATGGTTGCCTCCCTCCATGCGTAGTTTATGAACTATGTTCTCCTCATTCAATATCACCATGACCGCCTCCTCTTTGACACATAAGGAGAGAAGCAGGGTAGGCTCTTTATCGTCTTCACTAGCTCGGGTGAGGTTTACCTCATCGTTCTTTTTCTTGTTTGTACACTCCAAAGCGCAGTGCCCATACTCGTTACAATTGAAGCACTTTATGTGGTTGCGGCACTCCAACGCGTAGTAATCGTATTTGTCACATTCAAAACACTTGATATGTGACTTGTCACGGGATCTGTCACCACCGTCTTGTCTATCCCAGTCTTCACGTCCTCCTTTGCCAAAACCGCGGCCTCCAGCACCGCGATCACGTCCACGCTAGTTTCCGGAGTCCGGCCACTTCCTTGAACCCAATTGAGTTCCTTTGTTTATTTTTTTCCTTCCTTCGCATCACTTTCCACAAGTAATGCTTGATCTGTCCTTGCCTTGCACCCTCTCAGAAGTCCTTCATGTGCTTTGAGAGACCCAATTACCTCTTCCAACTTCATGCTCTCAAGCTCACTGGAATACAAAAGAGTTGTGACCACAGACACGTACCTCTCAGGTAGTACTCGCAAGTATTTCTCAACCACCTCAATTTCCTCCAGTTTATCACCAAAAGATCGCAACTCATTAACCATAGCTGTTAAATTTCCTGCAAACTCATCTAGTGATTGAGTTTCACCCATATGCAGCGCCTCATACTCCCCTCAGAGAGTTTGTAACCGTACTTTCTTCACTCCTTCGTTCATACTGCGAAGAGCGATCCAAGCCTCTCGTGTTGTGTCTTTCCCGACCAGCTGATTGAGCATCGAGTCAGGTATGGCAATGTAGATGAGCGCCAACGCAGTTTGATCAACCTTCACGTTGACTTCCACAACCTTTCCTTTAGGATCGATCTTTTCCTTTAGATTGATCGGATCAGCTATTGTGTCCCAGACCCCCTGGGCACGCATATTGACCCTAATCTTCATAGCCCAAACCGGGTAGTTCTCTGAAGTAAGAATCGGGTACGGGAGCGAAATCTGACCATCTTTCGCTGTCGACGAAGATCCATTGGGAGCCATCTTTTGCTTCCTTCTCTGGAGTCGAAGACTTGATTTTCAAACACCCGCTCTGATACCACGTGTAGTCGTACCACCTACGACCAGGTGGTTAGAACCCTCTGACCAGTCGTGTAGTCGAGCCTCCTACTACGACCACGTAGTCTAGCCTTGTGCTACGACCACGCCTACGACCTCGTGTAGTTGAAGCCCTTCGATGACCAGGTGCCTTCGACTAGCCACCTACGACTACGACCAGGTGCCTTCTCCTTTCTACGACCAGGTGTAGTCGTAGCCTTTCTACGAGCACTCCTCGTGTGGTCGATACCCTTCTACGACCACGTAGTACTCGGATGAACAGTGCTCGATGTGAATAGTGCTCGTATGAACAGTACTCGTAACGAATAGTGATCAAATGAACATTGCTCATGTGAATAGTACTCGTAACGAATAGTGCTCGAATGAACAGTACTTGAAAATTAGCAAACAAAACTGGGCACTTTTGAGGTGCTGCAACTGCAGTCTTTTTTTGTGTTTTTCTATTGCATATCTCAACTCACGACAACTCAGCTCACGACTCCTCAACTCACGACCATAACTCAACTCACGACCACTTCTAAACTTTCGACTCCTCTTGACTCCTTCTTACTTCTTGCTTGTGGTGTCTAAGACTGCTATCTCCCCCTACTTTTATACTCTTACACTCATCGACTAAGACACGGACTCAAACTCTTATCTAATCTTGTACAAGATTAAAATCCCAACACACCATGCATTAGCATGTGTTTGTGTACTCGTGTTTGCAAGTGTGTATGAGTTCTTGTGAGTGTGTGTGCCCAAGTGCTTGCATGTGTAAGCCTTGGTCCCAATCTCCGTTGTCGTCCAGTCCTGTCACCAGCGGAGGAGAATTGGAGTCGTGGTCGAGGTTGGAGTTGCCGGCAAGTTGTGTCACCGGCGGCGAAAAGGTGACCGCGATGGTGTGGAGACCATCGTTGCAAGAAGGTTGGAGTTGTCGGCAAGTTGTATCACCGGCGGCGAAGAGGTGATGGCGATGACGTAGAGGCCATCGTCACAAGAGGAGCCATGTTGTTGAATGCCTAAGATCATTCTGAGGTCGTCGAGGTCAGAGTAGCCGTGTCACCGGTGGTGAAGAGATGACTGCGAAGGGTGGAAGAGAAGGGAGTGTGTCCCTCCAGTACCCTCCATTGGCAGGCATCAACTACGTGGCGTGGTCAACAAGAGGAATGCAAAACTTCTTGGAGATGCATCGGAAGATCAGCCACTACTACAAAAAGGCTAATACTGGATGCCTCATCACAGACGGTTGACCAAAACCATCTGTATTAAATACAATCACAGAAAGTTTTGGTTTAGCGACCGTCTGTGTTACTGGCTGCGCTAAAAACCGTCTGTGAAGAAGTAATATCACAGACGATTTTCAACACGAACCGTCTGTGACTTCCCGTCCTCATCACAGATGGTTTGTATTAAAAACCGTCTGTGATAAGTAGTTCTGATTTTACCATGGCTTAAAATCACTAACACTCTGATTTTACCATGCCTTGAAATCGCTATCCTCTGTCGTGCCCCTGTCGTGGTAGCCAATCCTCTGCTGCGCCCCTACCATGGCACCCAATCCTCTGCCGCGGTAGGGTTTGGTAGGGCGACGGCTTGCCGTGGCAGGGCTTAGCAGGGGTGCGGCAGAGGATGGGGTGCCACGGCAGAGGGGCCGCAGAGGACAGGGTGCCACGGCAGGGGCGCGACAGAGGACTGGTTGCCATAACAGAGACGCGGCAGAGGATTGGCATTTCAAGTCATGGTAAAATTGCAGAGTAAGGAAAATTCAAGACATGGTAAAATCAGATAGTAAGAAAAATTCCAAGCCATGGTAAAATCAGAGAGTACAGAAAAATCCAAGCCAAGTCACAAACGGTTTTTAATACAAACCGTATGTGATAAGATACGTATCACAGACGGTTTTTAATACAAACCGTCTGTGATAAGATACTCATCACAGATGGTTCGTATTAAGATCGTCTGTGATATGTCGTCACATACGGTTTTTGTATGAAATTGTCTGTGATTCGCAGCGCGTGAGTTTGAAAATTTTTGAACGCGTGCGCGGGAGGCAAAATGTTTTGGCGTTGTCTGAAGTTTCAACACCCGTTTTCGCCGTTTGTTCGCCATCCAGTTTGAGTTTTTTTTATTCCAGGTTGTGTAATAAACCATATGCAGATACTCGGGTCCAACTGTCCAGCAATTGATTGGTTTGACTCAAAATTCGATTTTTTTGCAATAGAAAAAACTATCACAGACGGTTTTTACTAAAAAAACCGTCTGTAATAGTCTATTTCCATAGATGGTTCTGAACAAGAACCGTCTGTGATAATCAATTATCATAGATAGTTCTTGTTCAGAACCGTCTGTGATAGCTTTTTTCACAGACGGTTCAAAAATTGTCTGTGATAATCACCTGCTATCACAGATGCAATAAATTAGACAGTTCGAAAACTGTCTGTGATGACTATTTTAAACCGTCTATGATAACCTTTTGTGTAGTAGTGAACGCTTGTGTTGATGTTGATGGAGGGGAGGCCGTGTTTCTCGACGTATCTGTACACGAGGTAGGCTATGGCAAGGGAAATATAGAGTTAATGCCACGGATGACATATCTCAGGAGCAACAATTGTTATTAGGGAAACATGAAAAAAATGAAGTCACTGCTTTTGTCAGTTATCCTCTTATCAAGTTGCCGATAAATTACTATCGATATTTGCCGAAGAGAATAATAACCATTAATGGATCTGCTAAGAGATTCACACACTAGCTACAATTTATGTTTTTGTAAGTTATATTGTGGTAAGTGCTAGAGGCTACAAGGTGCTAGAGGTAGTAGGCAGAGATAGGGAGGTTTTTGTGCTAGAGGTGGGTGAGGCGGCGTGGTGTAGTAGCAACGATAGAGGCTCGACAGGTCCCAACAATGAGGCAGTAGGGGTGGCGGCTAGGGGTGGATAACAAGCCAACTCGGCTCGGCTCGGCTCGTTAAGCTAACGAGCAGAAAGTCAGGCTCGGTAAAAAACTTGAACTTGGCTCGTTAAGCTCGTTAGGCTCGTTAGTGAATTGATATCTAGAATTAATAAAACATCTGTGCAAATGAATAAACATCCATGCAAATCAATAAAAAACAACCATGCAAATCACAAATTCATAATATCACTTGAATGAACTACTAGTGACCAGTTCATGCAGATCAATAAAATGTCTTCTTGTGAATTGTGATCAATAATATCAAAGTCCATAATATCAGATTATCAGTCATAACATCCATGCAGATGGCAGATCACAATTCACAAGTTAGGGTTGCGCACGCTACTGGGCTAGGCCGGTGACGCTGGTGACTTGGTGAGTGGTGAAGTGGACTGGCGACTGGTGAAATGCAAATGAGCTAAACGAGTTCACTACTATAGAAAAGGCCTTCATAGACGGTTCAAAAACATCATCACAGACGGTTTCTTGAGCCGCTCGAGTTTATGGGTCGATGATGACATGAGGTCATCACATAGCGGTTTCAAACCGCTCATGATGATGCATACTATCACTGCACGGTTTGACCTGGCCGCTGCATGATGACTTTTTTCTATAAAGCCACCAGCGATGTTGCTTGTGCCTTTAAAACCGGCATCATATATATATATATATATATATATATATATATATATATATATATATATATATTTCTATTGTTCCTAGTCCCTCGGCCACTTTGAGAGGTTGTCCACGCATGACATGAGGAGGAAGCGGCAACCACGGGCAACCTCATTGAGCCCTGCAAATTTAAAATGCAGTTTGCACAGAAGCGTCGGACATCATTACAGTTCTTCGATACATGATGTCACTTCGATCGGAGTACACAAGCGTCCACGTCACTTTCTTAACGCCAGCACTCGGTGGGAAGTGGCATCAGCGTATTAACAACCAAGTAATGGATGTCTGGCGCTCTCAGCACTGTGCTTTAAACTTGCAGGCTCAACGGTTGCCCGTGGTTGCCGCTCTCTTTCTCCTCATGTCGTGGACGACCCTTTGAAAGTGGTCAAGGACTAAGAACAATATCACGAGCGATTTTCAAACCGTGCATGATGCACACTATCACTGAGCGGTTTCGAGCCACAAACCGCTCGTTATGTCTCGATATATCATAGGCGGTTTGTGGCTAAAACCGTCTGTGATGACTTTTTCTATAAAACCACCAAGCAGTGACTGCTTGTGCCTTTAAAACCAGCATCATATATATATATATATATATATATATATATATTATATTTCTATTGTTCCTAGTCCCTCAGCCACTTTCAGAGGGTTGTCCACGCAGCATGAGGAGGAAGAGGCAGCAACCACGGGCAACCTCATTGAGCCCCTGCAAATTTAAGAAGTACGGTTGCCTAGAAAGTGTCAGGACATCATTACCTGGTTGCTGATACATGATGTCACTTCCCAGTCGGAGTACTTGTGCGTCCACGTCACTTTCTTAACGCGCAGGCACTCAGACTGGGAAGTGGCATCACGTATTAGCAACCAAGTAATCGGATGTCCTGACGCTCTCCAGGCAGCCGTGCTTCTTAAACTTGCAGGGGCTCAACGAAGTTGCCCGTGGTTGCTGTCTCTTTCTCCTCATGCTGCGTGGACGACCCCTTGAAAGTGGCTGAAGGACTAAGAACAATACATACATACATACATACATACATAAATAAATACATACATACATACATACATACATACATATATAACCACTTCTTGGAGACTTTATAGAGAAGAGATTAGGAATGGAATGGTAGGACGTACCTAGGATGCAAGGTAGGAGAACTTGACCAGCATGAACAAAGTTACACAGACAAATGTGAAATGAATGGCGAGAAACAACATATGACATCTTGACTTGACAAAATGAAAAATCAACAAACAAGTCATAACATACATATCACACATTTTATACATCTATTTTTGCAAATCATCAATCATACATATCAACAGCCCATGGTTCACCAAGCAAGTTTCCACTATCAATAGTCCCTCAGCCACTTTCAGAGGGTTGTCCACGCAGCATGAGGAGGAAGAGGCAGCAACCACGGGCAACCTCATTGAGCCCTGCAAATTTAAAATGCGGTTGCACAGAAAGCGTCGGGACATCATTACAGTTCAGCGATACATGATGTCACTTCGATCGGAATACACGTGCGTCCACGTCACTTTCTTAGCGAGCACTCGGTGGGAAGTGGCATCACGTATTAACAACCAAGTAATTGGATGTCTGGCGCTCTCAACGGCCGTGCTTTAAACTTGCGAGGGCTCAACGGTTGCCCGTGGTTGCCGCTCTTTCTCCTCATGCCGCGGATGACCCCTGAAAGTGGTCAAGGACTAAGAACAATATCACGAGCGGTTTTCAAACCGTCATGATGCATACTATCCTGAGCGGTTTCACCACAAACCGTGCATGATGTCTGATATATCATAGGCGGTTTGTGGTTGAAACCGTCGTGATGACTTTCTATAAAACCACCAGCGGTGGCTTGTGCCTTTAAAACGGCATCATATATATATATATATATATATATATATATATATATTTCTATTGTTCCTAGTCCCTCGGCCACTTTGGAGGGTTGTCCACATGACATGAGGAGGAAGAAGCGGCAACCACGGGCAACCTCATTGAGCCCTGCCAAATTTAAAATGCGATTGCCTAGAAAGTGTCGGGACATCATTACAGTTCTTGATACATGATGTCACTTCCCAGTCGGAGTACTTGTGCGTCCACGTCACTTTCTTAACGCGCAGGCACTCAGACTGGGAAGTGGCATCACGTATTAGCAACCAAGTAATCGGATGTCCTGACGCTCTCCAGGCAGCCGTGCTTCTTAAACTTGCAGGGGCTCAACGAAGTTGCCCGTGGTTGCTGTCTCTTTCTCCTCATGTCATGTGGGCGACCCTTGAAAGTGGTGAAGGACTAAGAACAATACATACATACATACATACATACATACATACATACATACATACATACATACATACATACATACATACATACATACATACATATATATATATATATATATATATATATATATATATATATATATATAATGTCGATTTTAAAAGGCACAATGACCACTTCTTGGAGACTTTATAGAGAAGAGATTAGGAATGGAATGGTAGGGCGTACCTAGGATGCAAGGTAGGAGAACTTGACCGGCATGAACAAAGTTACACGAGACAAATGTGAAATGAATGGCGAGAAACAACATATGACATCTTGACTTGACAAAATGAAAAATCAACAAACAAGTCATAACATACATATCACACATTTTATACATCTATTTTTGCAAATCATCAATCATACATATCAACAGCCCATGGTTCACCAAGCAAGTTTCCACTATCAATAGCAGACAACACTTGACACTTCTGAAAAGTTAATTGGAGCCAAGCCCCATCCGAACCCACAAAGATGAACTAAGCAAGATGCATAGAATGCACATACACCAATAGCCCTCGGTTTACATCACGAGCAAGGGACTATTAATATGAACTAATTATCAATTCAATTTGACATAAGACTATTAACATCATTGAAGCGGTTCAACGGCAAAGGCAAAGAAGACCAAGGGTGTCCAAACCCACCACACCAAGATAGTAGCCTCGGCATCATCGCGAGCACTAGCTATTTTCATCCTGAGCAAGGGGTAGAGACAGAGAGGGAGTAAGGTAGGGTGATACCTCGATGCAAATAAGAACCACGGCGGCGACCCCACCGGACAACCCACATCCACATCCATCTCCTTCACCCATAAATCACACAAACATTAGGACACAACTTAAGGCTCAAGCATAAAAATCAAACTCAACAAAAGACATTAAGCTAACAGATCTAGAGGAGAATAGAGGAGGATGGGAAAGCAAAGCCGGCGAGAACTGGCAGAGGCCGGCAGAGAACCAAGCCATGGTGGCGCGAGGCGACATCTTGAGGCCAAGCCAGTGGCTTGGGTGGTGGCGTCACCGTGGTTGTGGCACAACCCTTAAAGCGCACAAGACACTACTATCGTGCGAGTGTCTTATGCGATTCGAGTGGTGTCTGGCCGGCGGCGGCGGCGGCAGCGACGGCGACGGGTCGGCGGCAGCGTCGAGTAGAGTAAATCTTGGGAGTGACGAGAGTTAGGGCGGCGCAAACCCTAGCGGCCGGAGGGAGTGACGAGAGTTAGGGCGGCGTAAACCCTAGCGGCGAGCTCCTACTAATAAAGAGACTTATCACAGACGGTTCCATAATGGAACCGTCTGAAATGGTTTTTTCTCAACTATATATATTTATCTTGTATATGAACTTACATGACATGAAGAAATTACATGTTTATATGTCAATTTTGTCATTTAAATCTTGCTAAAAATTAACTTTAACTATACATACATACATACATACATACATACATACATACATATATATATATATATATATATATATATATATATATATATATAATTCAACATATAATTAATATAGTAACTTTACCTCCAAACTTTTTTTATTTTAGAATTTTCATATATATGGCCAAGCAGTGGCGTTAAACTTAAAAAGATTAAAAAAGTAGAAACCTATAAATAAATAAAGTTTTTCTAGTGGCGGAGGTAGGCTACTATCTCCGTCTTCAATACTTCGTGGCGGCGTCGAGGCGGGCAGGTTCGTGATCGAGCGAAGCTGAAATCGTCCACTGGCCGGCGCTCATTCGAGTGTCTCCGAAGACCCTCGGTCGTTGAACCAAGAAGAATTGAGCCCATAGGCTCTCTTCCTTGCTTGAGGGTCTCGGCCTGGTCGACTTGGTCGCTGCGCCTCGATTAGCGATCCAAGTGACGGCAAGCCTCACAGAGGCGATGCAGCGTCGTTTTGGAGGACCACGTCGACGCACGCATAAACTTCGCCGAAAGTGGGAGATCACCCGGAAGACACGGTGAAGGAGGATGTCAAGGCGGCGGAAGGTGGTCGTCACCCGCTCGGCAAATTCTCTGACAGCAGTGAAGACATTTGTTGAAACAGTGTTCTTCCGCGACCGCAGTTCAACGTCGGGCGAGAGAGTGCTTTCGTCTGGTGTGGCGGGTAGACCATCAATGCGGCGACAAGGAAGCGAAGAGGCGACCATTTACATTTTTTTGTATAAGTGGGGATGATCATCTTCGATGGCGGATGATCCTTTTATAAAACAAGGAATAAATTTGGGCGTGAGACAAAGAGACGCGTCGAGGAGCGAGCGGCATTGATGCGACGAAGAGGCGCAGAGCCGGCGGCATTGATGTGACGAAGAACGCGCCGGCGGCGAAGAAACGCGCCGGGGTAGTAGTGATTATCACGAGCGGTTATAACAAAAACCGTCGTGATATGTAGCAATATCATAGAGCGATTATTGTTAGAAGCGCTGCGTGAGGTTTCATAGAGCGGTTCTTTTTAGAACCGTCGTGATATGTAGAATTATCACGAGCGGTTATAAAAGCGAACCGTCTATGATACTTCTGACGATTTTAGTTATGAACCATTTGTGATATTACCTCTTCACGAGCGGTTTTTAGCATGGCCCGAATACGAGCGGTCTCTAAACCAAACCCGTCGTGATTGCATATATCTGAGCGGTTTTGGTCAGCCGTGCAGTGATGAAATGTCGATATTAGCCTTTTTGTAGTAGTGGTTAACGAGTAACTTCATGAGCAGCTTCGGCTCGGCTCGTTAAGATAACGGGTTTTTCTTGGCTCGACTCGGCTCGTTAAGGGACCAAGTTAGTGAGCCCTTAACGAGCCGAGTAGCTCACCGGTTTGAGTTTTTTCCACCTAGTGGTGGTGCGAACACAAGGGCGGTGTCGGTGGAACCATGGAAGAGGTCGGGAAATGGTTGTTATGATTTGGTTGGGCGAGGAGAGGGAAGGTTATAGTGGGATAGGGGGAGAGAATATGGGGCTGTTTGGATTGGTGTCCTAGTGAGCCGAGCTAAATTTTGGTAATACCAAAATCTAGACAATGCAAAAATATGGGCAAAAAAAGTAGTGGGCTAGTGTTTGGTTTGGCACCAATATTTGGGCA
Source organism: Phyllostachys edulis (assembly GCA_036346405.1). NCBI lineage: Eukaryota > Viridiplantae > Streptophyta > Magnoliopsida > Poales > Poaceae > Phyllostachys > Phyllostachys edulis. The sequence continues at coordinate 9,416,820 of CM070558.1, forward strand.
ATGCCAAAATATGAGCAAAAAAGTAGTTGGCTAGTGTTTGGTTTGGCACCAATATTTGGTATTCGCGAAAAATTTGGTAAGATTGATATTAATTGCGTGGTTAGATTGATTTATCTGTTTAAATGATCATATTTAAATGGCCGAGTATCCGATTTGTGATCTGTTTGAACCGTTGTGTTCTCGTCGTTTTATCAACAAAACAAGACCCAAGTTGACATATTTTGGGGCAAAAGAAAATTGATGTCATGTGGGACCCACGAGCGATCTGAAGCGTTGGTAATATGTCTCTATTCACATCCGATGAAATGATCTGGCTATGAGCTAGTGGGCTTGATTCTTACTACCAATTATTTGGTCAACTTTTTGCCATCAAACTTTACACAGGAATTGTGAAGAAAAAATTGGCTTTACCAAATTTTCGTTGATAGTATCAAAATTTGGCAACAAACCAAATTGTAGCTAAATTTTATGGGCATTACCAATATTTAGCGTTACCAAATTTTTCAATGGCATGCCACATATTGGAACCAAAACAAACACTGGCCAAATTTTCTAGATATTACCAAATTTTAGTATGGCTAGTTAAGGTAAAAAACCAAACATGCCCTATAACCGTAAAAACATCATTTGATTGACATGTATACATCCCTATTTGTTCTTATTCTTATTTTCTAAGCGAGGTAAAAATGTACTAAATTTTGTCACCTCCTAATTAAATAAGATATGAAGATACAAAAATGGAACATTATTACTAAGATTTCTTAAACATGGAGGACAGAAATCCCTGCAGGGAAATGGACCTCGATCTCCTTAGTTTGTTCTCATGTACAATCAAAGAAACACACATGCATGCCCTCTCTACGTACACGGTGCGTCCCTGAGCAATTCGATCGACTCATCGATCGATCGTCGTCAGCTAATAATTAAGCTCTCTGGATCATGCGACGCTGAAGGAGCTGGACGTGCTCTCGACGAACTTCCTGGCGCCCTTGAACCACCTCTTGTCGCCGGCCTGCGCCTTGCAGACGTAGAGCTTCCCGTCCGCTACGGTGGCCGTAATCAGCTGGTGCTTGCCGCCCTCGTCGCCGTCCGCCGTCCTCGTCAGCACCGTTATGCTGTAGTACTGCTTCCCGCCGACCACCGGCGCCGAGCTCTCCAGGACGTTCGCCGTCGCCACCGCGTCGGACTCGAACCCACCCTATACATATATACATACCACCCATCAAACCATTAGCTCGTAATTGCAAACTGTTGCAAATTAAATGCGATTGTAAATGCGCGAATTTAACAGTGATTAATTAGCATGTGTATATATGTAGGTACCTCGGAATCTGTCTTGCCGCCATAGGCCTGCTTGCCAAGCAAGAAGTCGACCTGCGAGAGGAACTCCTCGGGCGAGCCGTACTCGGTGATTGTCTTCTTGGTGGCGGGGGTGATCATGACGGAGACGTTGCTGTTGGCGTCGAAGTTGTCCTCGTAGCGGAGCACCTGGCCGGGGAACTCGCGCTCCTTGCTGGGGTTCCACTTGGACGGGATCAGCAGCTTGAAACCCTCGCCGTTGTACTCGATGAATTCCGTGTTCGTCTTGGGCTTCCCGAACACGTTCGCTGCAATCCATCACAGAGATTCTTCTCCTTCAGATTCGAGACTCCCTCGCGCTTAATTTCTCGCATGCGTGCATGTGCGTTACTAGGTTTACCTGCTTCTCCGTAGGCGGCGGCTGCGGGGGAGACCTTGACCACGACGGCGCCGGCGCCGGCGAGGAGGTTGAGCGCGGCGCGCCGGGTGACGGCGGCGTCGGCGGCGTCCTGCTTCTGCGCCCTGCAGATGAGCTGGGTGCGGCCGGCGGCCGGCGCGAGGCGTGGCGAGGCGACGAGGCGGGCGGTGGACTGGTGGAGGAAGCAGGAGTTGGACGCCATTGGCGGTAGCTCTGCGGTTCTCGCTCGCAGCCGCTGCGGCTACGTCTGTGCGTGCGTAAGCTAAGCTCGTGATGGGTTAACTAGGGGGAGGTCGGTAGGATCGGAGGCGCGCGACAACTTGTGGTGTGCGGAGGCCGCGTGGATCGAGTTTGGATCAGGGGCGATGCCATGGGATAAGGCTCCCCACCGCGCCACTGGGCCACGTCGGATCGCGACGCCCTCTGCCATAGACATGTTACAAATTATTGGGTGCGTCTATACAACATGTGACTGTTTTTTTAGTTTAAAATAGTCACATTTTGAACTGTTAGATGAAAATCCAATGCCCTAGATATCACCCTCTATACTAATCTCACTTCCCACCCTCTCTCCCTCTCTCTCACCAATCACAGAGCGCATCGGACGGCCTCCCACCCTCTCTCCCTCCCTCTTACCAATCTCAAAGCGCATCGGACGGTCTAGAAAGTGACTATTTTGACTCAACAAAACAGTCGCATGTTGTTTAGCAAGTCTCGAAATTATTTCCATGGACACACACTACACCGGAAGACGCATACACAAAAAAAATACTGAACTTACGATCAACATAGGCAAGTTTTATGAGACATAACGACGTCTCGTTTTCTCTTTATTCTATTATTCTCTTGCTCGTCTTACTTAATACAAACCGATTATAAGACCTTAAATAAAGCACACCCGAGATGTTGGCTGGTGGCCTCGATCCCCTAAACTCGCACCACGATCACGCACGTACGCACTAACTCACGCACTATCTCACGCCATGCAAAACAATCTAACGCACGCACTAACAAGCCAATGCACGCACTAACTCACGCCATGCAAAACAATATTGATTATTCCTAACAATCTCTCCCTAATCAAGATGGCTTCACAACAACGCCGGTTCGTCGTCGGCATCCGCCTCCACGAGATGTGTCTGTTCCTCCTTCTTCTTGCGGCATTCAAAAGCAAAATGTCCATAGTTATTGCAGTTGAAGCATCTTTCTTTAGTCTTGTCGAATTTACGATTCCCGCGGCTTCGGCCACCATTGTCGTCAGAGCTGCCGAGCTCGCCATCTCTATTCTTCGCCGATTGGGCCTCCCAGTCGACGCGTGTTAGGAGAAGATGCTCGTCGTCGTTGTTGTCGCTCATATCGCGTAGACACTCTTCATACGCCTTGAGACGGTCGATCGCTTCTTTCACCATCATTGTCTTCAAGTCCCCAAATTACAATGGTTGAGACAATCTGCATGTACTTGCTCGGGACGGCGTGGAGAAGCTTCTTCATGGCGTAGCTCTCCTCCATCATGTCACTAAGACCACAAATCTGATTGACGAGAGTTGTCAATCTCGCGGCGAAGTTGTCTACCGACCCCATTTCCTTCATGCGCAAACCATCAAACTTGCTCTTAAGGGTCTGCACGCGCGCCTCCTTGACACGATCGGTGCCGACGTACATCGTCTTGAGCGTGTCCCACGCAGCTTTCACCGTCTCCTTTTCGGAGAAGGGTCTCCTCTAGGACTCCTTGAAAGATGGCCACAAGGTCCATCTGATCTTAGCGCTCATCAACGTCGTCAGCCACCACAGCTTCCCAAATACATTGGGCCTTCATGAACACCTTCATCTTGATTGTCCACGCACCGTAGTTGCTCTTGCTCAGCATAGGATATTGAAGAGAGAAGCTGTTTTCTCTTCCCTGTACCCTCGACGAACCATCGTCGACAACGATGGTATGGCTCGACGACCGCACAAACCTTGACCTCGACATGGCTCTAATACCAAATTATTGGAAATTCTTCCCGTGGACGCACACTACACGAGGGAGACGCACACACACAAAAATTACTGAACTTACGATCAACACACGCAAGTTTTGTGAGGCATAACGGCGCCTCGTTTTCTCTTTGTTTTATTATTCTGTTGCTCGCCTCACCTAATACAAACCGATTACAAGACCTTAAATAAGCACACCCGAGATGTTGGCTGGTGGCCTCGATCCCCTAAACTCACGCCACAATCACGCACACACTAACAACCCAACTAACGCACGTACGCACTAACTCACGCACTATCTCACGCTATGCAAAACAATCTAACGCACACACGTACTAACTCATGCCATGCAAAACAATCTAACACACTAAGGGCATCTTCAATAGTGGCCACCCCAGCTATCTTTTAGCTGTCATGTCACTCAAAAGTCTATTTGAAGGAGAGAGGATGTGAAGAGAGAGAATGTGACATTTCTTATATAAAAGACAAGCTAGGCACGTAGACCATCGCAAATTATAAGTGTGGAAGGAGAGAAGTTTTGTTAAAAATGAATAATTTTATAAATAACTTGTTGGAGATGTTGTCTCTAAAGTTGTCTGTAAATGAGTTGGAGGCTTTAGAAACAACCTAAAAGGCAAACTGTTGTATATACCCTAACAAACCAACGCACGCACTAGCTCACGCCGTGCAAAACAATGTTGATTATTCGTAACTAGACATAGTACCATGCCCTCTCGATCCTTCTGCCGTTTCGTTGCCGCGCTTTCGTTTCTTCTCCTCCTCCTCCTTTATCCTTTACTGTATGCACCTCACTCTATCAGTCGATTCTGCTCAGCGCTGGATCCTCCTCGCGATTAGTCGCACGATCTCTTTTGTTTCTTCTCCCTCCTCTTTACCACTTTCTAGCGAGCGCGATGTATTCCAAGGTAGCATTTCTTGCGAAAGTAACATCAAAATGCAAAAAGATGGCCTCTTCTTCCACGTTACCCATTTTGTTTCAAGAACAGGTTGGCTAGTTGCGTCAGAAGTTAAGAGTATGCTTCAGAACTCAGAAGGGTCGAGTTGAGTTTCGGATACGATGAGCAGTGCCAGTTCAGTAACGTAGACAGACGTTTACCGTCCAAATCTGATGGTCTCTTCTGGTCCATCAGCTGCCTGCCAATGCCCCGTGATTCTCTAGTTGTTGAGATGGGCATGGTCTGCACTCTGTGTACTTGAAGCTCGTCGGCTCAGAGTTTGAACCCAGTATACCTTTCTAAAAGCTTCTAAAAAAACAAGTCCACTAAAATTATAGTGGTTGCCTGGTTGGTACTATTACATTTAGCTACAAATTCATGTAGTGTATCGAAATATTTGGAAATTTCTACTGTCATGGACAACTCTAGCCTGACCAGACCACCCAATAGAATTAAGGTTTGTTGGTCTCAAGAGGGTGCCTATGTATATATGGGTTTTTGGGTACACCGCTTTAAGAAAAGTTTATAAATCTTAAAACTAAGTAGTTATTATTAGGTGGGGTCAAATCTGTATTAACCTAAAAAAAATTAAATCAAATCAAAGATTTGCCCCCACTTAATATTCAAATATATATCTATATCTAATCTTCAAGTTGATTTATTTTTTATGCTGATATATATTCGCCCCACCTAATATTAACCCATTTACTTTAAAGTTCATAAACTTTTCTAAAAAGGGTGTACTGGAGCAAGACCAGTTTTTTTATTCATGTTTATTAAGTTTGGATAACTAGTAAATATTCTACATTTCAATACAACAGATTTAAATTCTTACCCAAATCCAAGGTACTCATGACTTGGACATTCAGATAAAGTTGGACAGAGACAACAAAATCAGTCCCTTGATGTTCACAAGTGAGCAAGGAGGTACAATACATGATAAAAGTGTAGTCCATCAAATTACAATTCTCTTGCCATATCCCACACAACGGTTTTTAGTACGACATGACCTGAGCCAATTCAGTGGCCCCACTGCTGCTGCAGTTTCCTAGCTGAGAGATCGTACGAGGATAGTATGTCATGTTGTCGTGCGTATAGCAGGCCTTTTTTTTTTTGGCAAAATGTAAACCCCTTTTTATCAGAGAAAGAACTACTACAATGGCAGCGGTTGACAAAATTCAGGCAACCTGCCTGCGCATTACAATCTGACGCCATTTGTTAGCAAAGAAGCTCGCCTCCCTTCCTTCAGTTGTGCCCATTCACCATGTTGTTGATGAACTTGGGGATCTGAACCTCAAACCCGAACAGAGTGATGTTATGGGGCATCTGCGGCATCTTTGCCGACGGCATCGGAGGGAACGACAGGTCCGTCAGCCTTGAAAAGTCTAGCATTTTCGGGATCTGCGGGAGGTCGGCGGGCACACCGGACGCTACTGTTGGAATTAATATGGGCTAGGCCCAAATATTATATTCTAATTAATTCCTGGTAAATCTTAAAGGCCCATGTGCATGTGCTAAATCTGTTTAGTCCCACATAGAGGGATTAAGGAGAGTTACACCAGTTTATAAGGTGGAACGTGGTAGCCCCTCTTGTGGAATTGGAGAGAGCCAACACACGCGGGCGCTCGTTCACCTCGCCGAGCCGAGTGGTGCGTGTGCGTGTGCGCGCGTACGCAGGCGTGTCAGGTGCGGACGCGATTTTCGAAAATCGAAACACACTTGGCGACCGTTGATTTCTGGTCTCTTTGTTTTTTGCCATTAAAAATAACAGAGTTCTGGTCTTTGATGGTGGCAGTTGGCATTTTGTCTTCTGGCGACTGTTGGCCTTTGGACTCTGGTGACTGTTGGCCTTTGGGCTCTCTGTCTTTTGGCTATTTAAGAAGGCGAAATCTTGATCTTGGTCAGAGTTTTTCCACTTCCTGTCTGAAAAGATCTCCATAGTTTTGTTTGTTGTCTCTTACGATCTCCATCCAATGGGCGCGTGTCTGTCGCCTTAGGGAGAGCGAGCCTCCGGAACCTCGTCCTGAAGGCTTGCGGCGGAGGACGAATAAGGTTTTGGGAGGCGTTAGATGCGATCGCTCGTTGTTCCTCTGCTCGTTCTACATCAATTGCCGTCTACTACTCTTCTTTCGTTCTACATCAACTGCACGTCTATTACCATTACGCCATGACGAACGACGTCCTTATCAAGAACTCTGCTGCAACTTCTTCTTCCACAGAATCTGGGTATACCTATATCTTACTTGTTAGTTGGTTTGTTGTGAAAATAACTAGAGCATTTTTCATGTTTTATCTACCATATTTCTGGATTAAAGTAATTCGAAAAATGCTTATATACTTAACAGCTACTGCATTCTCGGCCCTGGGCTGCCCCGGCTGTTTCGCGGCGACGAGGCTGGCCAGCATCTCCGGCGGAACGTTCGCCGACAGCTGGCCCGGCATGGTCGCCGGGAGGTTGGCCAGCATCTCCGGTGGGACGTTGGCGGGAAGGTTGGCCAGCATCTCCGGTGGCACGTTGCCTAGCATCTCCGGTGGAACGTTGGCAGGGAGGTTCGCTGGAATGTTTGCCGGGAGGTTGGCCGGGATGTTGGCTGGCAGGTTTGCCGGGAAGTTGTCCGGAATGTTGGTCGGCAAGTTTGCCGGGACATTGGCCGGAATGTTCGCCGGCAGCCCGGTGGGAGGAAGCGGCGCCGGTGCACCTGGTGGACCATTTGTAATCACTACTGGATTTTCAGCTAGGAGGCGTATGGATGTACAGAATTGTACGTTGATGGACAAAATGGCCAGGAAAGTCACGTAGCAGAGGGATCTAATTGTGACTTCCCCTTGGAATTGAGATTCCAAACCAGGCAAATAGAGGGATTGCAAGAACAAAGGTGATGCATTGTTGCTGATATATAACAAATCTAACTGAAGAAGACCCTAAATTTGGTGAGATGGAGAGGTTTGCCAGAACAATGTTTGTTGGACATGGTGCAAAAAATAGCGGTTGCCTGGTTGGTCCTATGTACTTTTAGTTTGCACCTTACAAATAGTTCCAACATGTAGCAAATTCTTCATGCTTTAGAACATAAGCTAAATATACATGTCCCAATTTGCTATGAATCCTAGTGTATTACTCCCTCTGGTTACAAAAGGAAGTCATTTTAGACATCGACACGGTTCCTAATATACAACTTTGATCACTAATTTATATTTTAATATATTTATAAAATGTAATAAAATTATAATATTATGAACGTATTTTTCGGGACAAATCTACGCATATCATTTTTATGTGTTTGATCTAAATATTCAAAAAGATATTGATAGCCAAAATTTATAATGTTTGATTGCATGTAACCTAAAACAACTTCCTTTTGTGACTCCAGGGAGTACTACCCAGCCATTAGATGCTACAGATAGTTCTTTTCACCTAGTTTGATGGTGCAGTTGACTGCTGATCCCATGCCGAGTATAGCGATATTAGAAAGTCCAGAAAACGTTGACCATGGTTAAAAAGAGGAATTCATGGGGATTTGCATTCTATTCTCACACGTGTAAATAAACAGAGATAATTTGACATGTGTAAATTCTCAAGATCAAGACCACACCAACAATAGTGATAGGAACTATTCTCACTTTGTGCACAAACAACTCTCAGTTGGTATACTGCATTCTGATTCAACTAGACTAACTGGCTTTTAGCAGGCAATACAGAATTAAAAACATCACAAGTTCACAACTAGGTCATAGTTATACCCTGCAAGGTGTTTTGCAGGCCTCAAAAAACAGTGTTTCGCTGAAAGCTACATCCTCTGTTTTCTTTCTCAAAAGATCAAAATATCAGTGGCTAGGCCACGTTTCCCTTGTGTTTCCCTAGTCCCCAATCCACACACATGGCTCCAAAAAGCCTGCAAATGAGCTATCTGAAACCCAACACAATCCCTGATCGACGCGAAAAAGAAGCAAGAACCCAAGCCAAACCCAACCCCACACAGCACTTGGACCCAACCCAATTACACTATCAATCATGGGACTTCAACATTGCAGTCAGTTTTTCATTACTACTTGCAATGTTTCAACTAGAAGAAAGATATCTTACATGGGAACTACAGGAAAATGTCAGCTGTTCATGTCAGGAGAAAGGAGCTTCATCATCACATCTCCTTGTCTTGATTCTCTAAAGGATTAGTATTCTGAATTTCATGCATATCACGCTGTGGATCAACCTTTACTTTTAATTCTCGAAGGCCATCCATCACCAAGTCGTACAATTCATCTGATGCCGACGCCTTCTCTGCCACTTCATAGAAGGATTTGCATAACAAGTCAAAACGCAGTGCAACTGGTGAATTGACCATATCATCATAGAAACACGTAATAGAACTGTGTCTCCGCTCCAAATCCTTCCTCCACCGCTGCAATACATATTTGGAGGGAACTTCTTTTGTCTTCATTAGAGCAAGTACAGAAATGATGTGGCTACACAAGATTCCCTGAAATTCAAAATGACGGCATATGCATTTGACATCACATCCATCTCCATTAAACCAAACAGTGAAGTCCAAGCTAATCTGTTGCTCCCTGATTTTAACATCTTGCAGGACCTTGAATGTATAAATTGAACCTTCCTGTTTCAGAATAGTTGGGTAACAGTATATTTTACCTTTTAGCTGCTCCTGAAATTCTGCAAACTTTTCATTTGTATACGCTGTCTGGAACTGTTTTTCAATATCATAATGAGTGATGCATGGTACCACCTCTTGGAAAGATTTACAATCAGCGTTATGTTCCTTCTCAACCATGTCTCTTATTGCATTACCGTACTGCTCCAGAAACTGGTTCAGTGTTGTGCAAGAATTGACATATCCATCAAAGAAAGCATTGATACTTTCACTCTTCTGTGTGCAAGACATACCAGCCCAAAAAGTATCTTTCACATAAACCGGCACCCATTTTTGCCTATTACAGTATAACCCATTAAGCCATTCGCTGTCTTGAAGGCCAAACTTGCCAATTATCTCTATCCAATCTTTTTCAAAATCACTTTGTGCCAATGAATCATACACCACATTGGTCAAATTGATTTTAATATTTTCAAACCCTGAGAATCCACTGAGCTTTTCAGGAATCTTCTTCATGATATGCCATAAACACCATCGATGACAAGTTTGAGGAAACACTTCCTCAATAGCATCCTGGATTGCTTTGCACTGATCAGTAATTACAGCTTTTGGTGGTTTGTTTGACATACAAGCTAACCAGGATTTGAACAACCATACAAAAGTCTCTGTGTTCTCATCTGACAGTAGTCCGCATCCCAACAGAATCAACTCCCCGTGATGATTTACACCAACAAAAGAAGCAAAAGGTATGCCATACTTGTTTGTTAGGTATGTACTGTCAAATGTCATGACATCCGAGAAATATTCATATGCAGCCCTACTTCTTGCATCTGCCCAGAAAACATTTCTCAGCCGGGAGTCCTCATCGAAGTCCATTACATAGAAAAAATTAGGATTCTTGGACTGCATTCGGAAGAAGTAATGATAAAGTGCATGTGCATCTCCAGCGCCAAGCTTCAGCCTTCTTTCCTCTTGCAAGTTATCTGTGGGCTCCTTTTGACCAACTTGGTGATTTTCATAGCCTCCAGCTTGCACGCGAGGAGAATTGGACTGCTTGTTCACACGATTTTCTGCTCTACCATTTGACACTCGTCTTCTTTTAGCGGACAAGTCAGGTTTCTTGTTACATATAAGAACACTAGTTTGAGTTGTTTCACTTGGACTCAGATCATGATTGTGCTCAAGTGTAAGTGAAGATAAGCGGAACTTGTCGTCAGGACCATAAAGAGCCAGATTTATTTTGGCTGGACATTGCATTCTTATGGAGGGATGAGGCTTCCATGTATTTTTTGAGGAGTATTGAGCCTTGCCTTGTCTGCTGCAAGCGAGGGTGAAGTATCGCAACTTTTCATCTGCAGTTCTGGAGCTTCTCCTTGTTATAGCAAATCCCTTCTTCCGAGCATATCTCTTATAGAACACAATAGCATCATTCTCACTACCAAATATCATTCCCTTCTTCGGCTCCATGATTTCCGAGGCTTTTTCTGTGGCTTGGTCATCAGAATCACTTCCAAACTCCTCAATGACAAAGTCATCCTCGTCAACCACTGTTTGTAGACCTGCATTTTCTTCTTGCACCTCATCTAGGGATTCACTGGTTGCCATTACCTAAAAGCGTTAAGAAATTAAGAGCGAGTTAGAACCGAATCAATAAAAACCTGGAATAGAATTGTTTCTCTTGAGGTCTTGACTTACTGTGGAAGAATTTATAACAACAGCAAAGACATTAATCAAGTTCTGTTTTTAGTTCCGACACAGAACTCTTGCCAATAGGAACCACGTGAGCTCTGCTTGCACCGCCTAAGGCCATAGGAACCACGATTTTTTTCACTGCACCAAGAATAAGACATCACTCACATTGTCAAATAAGTGTTCATATGAGAACAACAACAGCTTGATCTTATGAACATTGCATTTCCTGAGAATATAGCAAGGCATTTACACTCCAACAGCAGAACAACCTATCTTTAGCACTGTGATCCCACTCATACTAACAAGATTCTAGGAAACCAATCGACAACATAATTAAGCGCTCTAAAATCTAACACACATCAAGAACCCGTGTTGTTTACTATATCCCCTTTCTTGTTCGATGCCCTAGCAGTTTACTTTTACATGGATCCATCCAAGCGCCAAGAGAACCACATCTACAGCTGCGCCGCATATCAAACGAAAGATGGAACCAAGGGAAACACACCTGCTCCAGAAGATTAGGCAGGATCCTGACGCCGCCGCGGCGGAGTCGGGCCACCGCAAACGCTCCTCTCGTCGTCGCGTCACCGCTGCGATCTCAGCCGGGAAGCCGGGGACGGAGGGGCGGAGAAGACGGAGAAATGCGACAGAGGGGGTGGGGGGGTGCCGGGTGGGTGTGTGGCCGCGGCGGCGCCGCGAGCAAGAGCGACGGTGGTCAGTTGGTCACCGGTCGTTGACCAAGTAGCAGCAAACCCAACCCAAGCCATTCTATTCTAGAAGAATTTTGATGTGGCCCATTTCGGCCCAACCTACGTCGGCCCATGAAGTAGCCCAACCAGTTTAACCCGTTCAAAGGCTACGGCCCATCCAACATGCAACGCTTCTGGATCATATTGGTCCGGGCTGAGTGTCACATACCCAGATACCCTAAGTCCTCTCCTCTTCCCCTCGCGACGGCGGCGGCGAGCCACCAGTCGGCGCCTCTCCGCCGAGCACGCCTCTAGGCCTCCTTCCACCGAAGCACGCCACCTTGAAGGAATTCTGCTCTCATAGTCATCCTCCCCCTTCTCCCCTCTACTGGACTGGCGTGGAGTGGAGATCGATTCGCACTTGGATTGATTTCTTCTCGCTGGTAAGGAAGCCCTAACTTGCTTTGGATCGTTCTAAGGGTTTTGTTCTGGTTATTTGTTTTGCTGTGAGCAATCTAATCCAAAATCTTTCTTCCTGGGATGGGTGCTCCAATCCATCCAGTTTGCTGCGGATTTGTTTGCTGCGTGTTGGAGTACTAATAGCAGTTTATTTTTCAAAACAATTTTTGGGGTTCAACTGAATTTTTGTCCGCCCCACGTTATTGTCCACCCCTGGCTGCATCTGCGCAGTTTTAGGGTTGTTTTAGTAAGGGCTGAATTTTTGTGCTACTGCGATGCAAACCAAATCAAGTGAACGGAAGCAAAGGGTTTATAGTTAATTATATATTTCACTGCAAACGAGAACATGACAACAGTTTGGACAACCATGTTGTATATTAGAAATTACTAACAGAATTTCATTTATTTTGAATGATCCATGTTCGTTCTACAATAATATCACTCACTGTGCCTATAGTTTTTCAGAGTGCCTATCCTGCCACTACATATTAGGTGTAACTGAGCTGATCATCCTCTTCAATAACTTCTCTTACTAGGTCTAGCTTCGGAGCTCTTGCTACTGCTGGGAAGACTTGGGCCAAGATCATGGTGAGTTCATTTCAGCCCCTATTAAGTAGCTTGTGCAAAATTAGTATTCAATTTTAACTTTGCAATTTCGTTTCTTCTGTTGCGCATGTCTCATTTTTCTAAATGGTGCAACCTCACAGGCAAGCCTTGCTGATTCTTTCTTAGCCGATCTTGATGAACTGTCAGACAATGAAGCCTATCCTGTGAGTTGATTTCTATTTCTGCCTTATAACCATATTTTATAAGGATACATTTCTTGAGTAATTGTTAATTTATTGTCAAATTTTCCAGGAAGAAGACAATGCCGAGGCAGTGGGTATGGACGAGGATGCTGATGATGATATGCCTGACCTTGAGTCTCTTAATTACGATGATCTTGATAGCGTTTCAAAGCTGCAGAAGACACAACGATATAATGACATAGTGCAAGTACGTGATCAAACTCTTAAATCACCACCTTATTTATGATAGTTTTCCCTCTTGCATATATAGACTGATCTTTGTTTATCTGGCAAATGGAATACCGTATTCATGTGGTTAGGAAAAACACGGACAATTATACTTGCACAATGTTTTCCACCTGAACATTGTTTACTAGTTTAAAAAGACACGGTAATGCTAACGAGTTATCTGGAGTCAGTTTAGTCTGGTTGCCTTTTCTGCCAATTTCCAAGGCTTGTGCAATCCTCCCTCTTCTTACTTGATTGCTCTTTTCATGTCATGATTCATGAATATAGCTTTACAAGCATTAACGGATGTAAGGGTGCAAATAAAAAAAGATCTTTCGCCGTACTCAATGTTACAATGGTCCGTGCCAAAAATACGTTCCTATTATATTTGACTTTGTAGGGTAGGCAACTCTGTTCATTTGTGTTTTAGGCCGCAAAAGTCTTTCCACTCGCACCATACATGACAATGGACAGTTCCATTTGTTTGTTTGCAGAAAGTTGAAGATGCACTTCAGAAAGGCACAGACTTCTCCAATCAAGGGTCCATCCTGGAAGAGGATCCAGAGTACCAGCTTATTGTCGATTGCAATGCTTTATCAGTAGATATTGAGAATGAGATCATTATAATCCATAATTTCATACGTGACAAGTATAGGCTGAAGTTTCCTGAACTGGAATCCCTTGTTCATCATCCGATCGATTATGCCCGTGTTGTTAAGAAGATTGGAAATGAGATGGATTTAACACTTGTAGATCTGGAAGGGCTTTTACCTTCTGCAATTATAATGGTTGTCTCAGTGACAGCATCAACAACTAGTGGGAAGCCTCTTTCTGAGGAAAATTTGGTAAAAACCATTGAAGCATGTGACAGAGCCCTTACTCTTGATGCTGCAAAGAAGAAGGTGCTTGATTTTGTAGAGAGCAGAATGGGTTACATTGCACCAAACCTTTCTGCCATTGTTGGCAGTGCTGTTGCCTCAAAACTGATGGGAACTGCTGGTGGTTTGGGAGCACTTGCAAAAATGCCTGCTTGCAATGTTCAGTTACTTGGAGCAAAGAAGAAAAATCTCGCTGGATTTTCTACTGCCACATCTCAGTTTCGTGTTGGTTATCTTGAACAAACTGAAGTATTTCAGAGCACCCCTCCAGCCCTGAGGACCCGTGCTTGCAGGCTTATAGCTGCAAAGTCAACTCTAGCAGCAAGGATTGATTCAATTAGAGGTGATCCAACTGGAAAAGCTGGTCGGAACTTGTTAGAAGAAATCCGTAAGAAGATTGAGAAGTGGCAAGAACCGCCTCCTGCAAAGCTTCCAAAACCACTTCCTGTTCCAGACTCCGAGCCTAAAAAGAAGAGAGGAGGTCGTCGGCTTCGAAAAATGAAAGAAAGGTAAGCTGTTCTCAACTTTCTTTTTTTGGGAAAATACATATTAAACAATCTCATGTTTAAGTTGTGTTAAACTACCTGCTAATTTGTCTTGTATGCTGAAACTTGTTTCATCACGTACACTGTATTGTATCTTGTATAAATTTGGGAACTTGATTCTGCAGGTATGCACAGACTGATATGATGAAGCTTGCGAACCGAATGCAGTTTGGGGTACCAGAAGAGAGCTCATTAGGTCAGTTAGTGTTGACATGTCGGTTTGAATAACATTTTGTTGTTTAGTTTCACCATGCCTTAAGATGGAAATCAGTACTTTTGACATATTCGTATCTTGCTGTCATTAGGTGATGGTTTGGGGGAAGGTTATGGCATGCTCGGACAGGCAGGAAGTGGGAAGCTACGTGTCTCAGCTGCGCAAAGCAAACTTGCTGCTAAAGTAGCCAAAAAGTATGCTATTTTGATTCTTTCTATAGTATGCTATTTCCCTGCCATTTTATTTTAAAGCAATAAACGTGGGACTACTTCTTAGTGCTGTAATGGAGGTGGAGCTTGCGCTTTTACTCCAAAGAAACATGGGATAATATCTAGTGCAAAGTGCTCTTTCCGACTGTTTTAATCCAATGCGAGCAGGTTCAAGCTATAAGAGAAAATGTGTAAAAACATTGGACTTTGGATAATCCTCAACTTTAAGATATCAAGACATACAACAATAAGAAATAGTTCTTATAGCTTTCCTTTCGCTATATATGTCCACTCTGATTCCCAGAGCTTAATATTTTCAATGTAGTGTTTTATGCCTTTATGCCTTTATACCATCCTCATCTCTATGTTTCCCTGCACAAATTTTAGGTAGTTTAGACATTTTCACGCATTTTGTATATCAAGGATAATTTGCACTACATACCAGTTCCAGTAGCCCAGCAGCGTCTACCTCTTTCATCTACTGCAACATCACTTTGATTCCATATTACTTTCTAACGTCAGATTCAAAGAAAAGAGCTATGGTAGCAGTGGTGCGACATCTGGACTGACATCTAGTTTGGCCTTTACACCAGTTCAAGTGAGTTCTTGTTATTTTGATTTGTCTATCGTTCGCTTTAAGATAGATAATTGGTGTCATGTATGGCATTTAGCTTATCCAAGCGTGGAACATATGGGATTGTGGGTGCTACCAAGTCTAGATTGCTGGTTTTTTCCCTGGTATTTGGATAGTTCTTTGACTTGCTCATGTTTGTGGTATGGGAAAAGGTTGTGTGACATTGTTTGTTTCACTTTGCTCCACTATCAGAAAGCTCCTAATTTTTTTTGCTTTGAAGTCATCATCAACCATGAATTTTGTCATGTAGTTAGTTCCACGCCATGGTACCTTTTCTTTCCTGAAAATCAGGCGCTGTATGGTTTGCTCCACAGTTTCTACCATGATTTCACATACTGAGCACGTTGTACAGATGGTAATCAGTAGGCTCTTATGCATTTCAACGTTACGCATTATAGATTTACAGTTGCTTCGATTGCCCTCTTGTTTATTTTCTGAAGATTAACTGCATGAAGCCCCTGCCATCATTTCGTCTTTGTAATGCCATTGTTTTCTCGTACAGGGAATAGAGCTGTCGAATCCACAGGCCCACGCGAACCCGCTTGGAAGTGGAACCCAAAGCACCTATTTCTCCGAGACCGGAACATTTTCGAAGATCAAAAGAACATGAGAGAAGCTGGTTCGTTCATCCCAGCCATTGCTCCCATTTGCCTGCGATTGTCAAGAGTCCTTGTTGGAATGCACTGACAGAAAGCCAATTTGTACTTTATACTTTTGTAAATCTGATGTCTGAAGTGACACACAGATTCCAGATAAGATAATATCTAGGGAAGCACTGGAAAAATCCATTCTGAGACATGCCTACATAGCTACATCCGAGAGGGAGAGAGAGAGGGCAGGGAAACAAACTTCGGTTTTGAAAAAAATTTCGTTGGTGGCCCAAATAGCCAAAATTTCGGTGGATTTTCAAACTGTTTTGAATCAAATTTGAATTTAAAATTTAAAAATTAATGTGTTGAGTGGGATTGATCCCTAACCTCCCAGACACCAACGAGGGGCCCTTGCCAGTTGCCACTAGGCTATGGTTGGTTTGATGTGTCTACACTAGTGTTTACTCAATTAAACCCTCCAAATTTTCTCTAAATTCAAACAAACTGAATTTTTTTGAACGAATTGAATTTATTTAGTTACCCTCCGAAAGGACCAAAATTTCGGAAATTTCAATAAAATTTGGCCGAAATTGTGAACGCTGAGAGAGGGTGCCTGGAGCGCTGTCAGGGCCCATCGGGCGGCGCGGCGCCGAGATAGCGGCGACCCAGCCTGGAGCGACGGCCCGACTGAGGGCATCGGTGCGGCAGCGGCTGGATCCGACGGACCCTAGCACACCTTTTCCTCAGGCACGCTGATCAGGTTCCCCAACCAAATAGCCTCCCTATTCCGAGCAAGATTTGTATGGTTGCGTCTTGATACGATCTCCAATGACTCATTTGATGGTGGTAATATTATCTCTCCATATGAGCATGCCTTGCTCACCATAGATCTAGCTATTGGTAGGCATAAATCTCTTTCCGTTATTTCTCCTTTCGAGCGAGCATGCCGAGGAGGGTGGGTGTGAGGTACATTGAGGATGACGGAGAGCGCGACATCACCTTTTTCAAGCAGCACGCTGGGCTGTTGAAGGGTGCCACCGAGCGGACCACACGAAAGGGAAGTGTCGGTGATTGGGTCCGTCGACGGGGTGTCGAACGTGTGAATCTTGCCTATTTTCGTCTTGAGGACAGCGACAACGCTTGCACCGGTGAGGGCGTAGAGGTCGGCGGTACCCTTGAACAGCCCAGCGCGCCGCTCGGAGAAGTTGATGTCGCGGTCAGCGGCGGAACTAGAACAAAAATAATCGAGGTTCACTATTTCACCGTACATATAATAATATATATAATTTTCAAGCAACAATGTACTAAATAGTAATTTATGTGGCAAACATTGTCAAAATGCATCATCCAGGTCGAGGTTGGTGAACAGGATGCATGACTTTTTGAGCCGGGCGTGCCTGCGTAGTATATATGGACTAATCTCTGCTAAATTTTTTTTGACCTGGTGTCATGTGACACTGGGTTTTCTCATTGAGCTCCGCCCCTGATTACATAACACCGGATCCTCCCATTGGTTCCTCCCCTGGTCAGGCTCTCTGTCATCTCCGATGTACCTCACACCCACCACTCGCCCTCCTTGGCATACTCAAATGGAGAATTAATGGAAAAAGATTAGTACTACCTAGCATTAGCCACATAGAGACCTCTAGCGAGGCATCCACAAAGGATGATGAGCGAGGCCCCCTTATATAGAAGAAAAGGGGTTGTATATATATGGAATCATCACTGCTACGATTCCAAGGCATGATCAGTTTCTTATCAAAATTCTGCCAAATGTCGCATGGTTCCTTCTTTTGCATAGGCACGGTGGGGTCCATGCCAGTTATGAAAAACGCAATGTGTAATAGCATTTTAAAGTTTTATCGGGTACGACTCACCAACAGAAATAATCAGAATCACCGGCAGCTCCCTGACACACCTGTTCCTCCGGCACGCTATTCAGGCTGACCAACCAAATAGCCCCCTATTCCGTACATAATTTGTATGGTTGCGCCTTGATAGGATCTCCATGACTCACTGGATGGTGCTAATATTATTTCTCGATATGAGCATGCCTTGCTCACCATAGATCTAGCTATCGGTAGGAAGCAGTCTCTTTCATTTTTTTAAAATTTTTTGGACGAAATTCATCCAAATCGGAGCCGGTTTGAACTTCCAAATCAGAGCCAGTTTGAACTTCTACCGGCACCCACTGATACAACCGATTTTACCGAAAATCGGCTGATTTTCGGAACCCTGCGTCACACCCACCTCGCCCTCCTTGGCATACTCAAATTTAGAACTAATGGAAATAAATTACTACTACCTAGCGTTAGCTACATTGAGACCTCTAGCGAGGCATCCGGGATTCTAAGGCATGAGCAGTTTCTTATCAAGTTTCTGCCAAATGCCATGTGGTTCCTTCTTCTGCATGGGTAGGGTAAGGTCCATGCCAGTAATGAAAAATGTAAGCGGTATTTTGGCGCTCCTGATAGTTTCTATGTAATAAAAACAGACGTCCAAGCTCATCCCTTTTGCCATATAGGCAGAGTGACGATCAGCACAAATCAACAAATATTATTTGGGTTAGTTCTGAGGGACAGACATCACCAACACGGCAATAGCAAAAGAATTTTTTTTATTAATTAACCTTTTTTTTTATTTTATTTTAAAGTTAACCTCCGACGCACTTTATTTCCAATTCTGACTTCTTTGGTTACGCCATCACCCGTGGCGTGACAAAACAATCTTGTCGCGCCAAATTTCGTTTAAAGTCAAACTTTTGTCACGCCATTGGAAGTGGCGTAGACAATAAGATTGGTCACGTCACAACCAGGTGGCGTGACAAAAATCTTATTTTGAGGACTTATTCAGTGCGTGGCGGTGTTATTTTGTCGCGTCACCGCCATGGCGTGATCGAAGAATTGAAAATTAAATAAAGTGCGTTGTGGTTAACTTTAAAATAAAATTCAAAAAAAGATTAATTAATAAAAAAAGTTCAATAGCAAAATGTCACCACGCGTGTGGCTGAGGTATTGAGCCCACAGCGCAATCACCAGCAAGTCGCGTCGCGTGGCCTACCTATCCTTCTCCACAAAACTAATTGCTCTTCTTCGCCCAACCTTTCCAGCTTTCCCCTCCTCTCTAATCAGCTACCTCACCAAAAGAAAACAAAAAAACAAAAGAGCTACCTCATCACCACCAGCTTCTTGTGATAATCGCCACCTGCTTCTTGCGATCATCGCCAGGTGATTAGGACTTCTACTGTTTTTTGTTTGTAAATTCATCTCTTTGTCTGCTCACCTTTTCCCTTTTGTTTTGAGGTATTTCCTTTTACTTGTTTCCTGTGGATTGGAATATGCAGCATCTTTTTTCGAATACTTTTGTGCTTAGAATAAAGAATTCGGCGGTCTGGTTAAAACAGAGGGTGGAGCTCTTCAAAAGTTTCAGATACTTTGAAGATGAGATGATATGATATGGCCCCTGCCTTTCTTGGTCTGTTGATCAGTCTAATGGTGACTTGATGGTTTACAGTGATCTCATAATCTTTTTTCTTGTTGCTTTTTAAAACAAAACATATCTGAAGATTCTTCAGGGATTATGTGAAGACTATGTACCTTAGCTAAATCTTGATTTTATTGGATGAATATAGCAGCTTAGACTGAGTAATACAAATACTTGCTTAATCTGCTTGCTCCATGACCAAGGCACATCTTCTTACTTATTTCCCCCCATTATTAGTTCTGTAGAAACTAAATAGAGCAAGTAACTACTAATACGTTGAACGAAATGGCTCTGAATATGTTTTGAGGAAGAAACTGTTGTGTTACTGAAAAAAAAACTCGAAGGAACCGTCATTTGAGGTTCTCACGTTTCATGTTAGATGAAGGTGCCACCTAACCTGTATTTCTACTGAAACGAATTCAGGGTACACAAATTAAAGATGCCAGAGCACTCTGAGAATGCGACGGAGAACATTATGAACAGCATCGTGGATACCATTGCCAAGAACCTCCCTAAGCAGAAGTCGGTCAGATTCGACGAGGGCTCAATCTCTGACCAGGCTAAGAAGCTGTTCGGTGGTCAGAAGTCTGTGCACCACATTCTGGGTGGTGGAAAATGTATGCGATTCCCTGATATATGCTTGTACTTACCAACTACATATATAGTATCTTTGATGATACATTGATATGTGATGGCTGATGCATGATGATTCTTCCTTGTGATCGCAGCCGCCGATGTATTTCTGTGGAGGAACAAAAAGATATCTTCGAGTGTCCTTGCCCTTGAAACAGCTGTCTGGGTTTTGTTTGAGTGGCTTGGCTACCACTTCCTGACGATTGTATGCTTTGCGCTCGTTCTTGGAATGGTTGTCCAGTTTGCTTGGTCAAGCTTTGCAGGGATGCTTAATGGGTATGCAACCTCCAGCCATCTCTACATTTTGTGTTGATACTTCACTCGATAGGCATAATCATAGAAAGCTTATATAATGTCTGAACTTTCAGGTCTCCTTCTAATGTACCTCGCGTCGAGTTCCCGGATGATCTGTTTGCGCAGATCGGTGCTTCAGTTGGCACCCAAGTGAATAATTTCCTGGGCATCCTTCAGGATGTGTCTTGCGGAAGTGACTTGAAGCGATTTCTCCTGGTATGTATGCAGCTAAGCTGATGACTGTTCGTTCTATCTGTTTGTTCCCCATGAGCAGAGCACTTGCAAATATCAGATCAAGGTTTCTTTCAGGTGATCGCCGGGTTCTTCGCGGCCGCTTTCATTGGGAGCTGGTGCAATATCCTGACTGTCATTTACATCGGTACTTGAACTTCACTTCATCTTATCGATCTGGCACTTTTGCCACTGCATGCGAGGACTGAGGAACAATTACACTTGAAGCTCTCTGTTGTCTCACCACTCCTTTGATTCTCTTGTTCAGGATTTGTCTGTGCACACACTCTTCCGGTGTTGTATGAGAAGTACCAAGATCAGATTGACGAATTCCTCTACAACATCCTTGGCCTGCTTCAGAATCAGTATCAGAAGCTCGACAAGGGCGTCTTGAGCAAGACACCTAAAGGGATCATGAAGTTTAGGAAGCGCGAGTAGTTCAATTATCTGCTGCTGCTCCTGCGCACTCGTTTGATGACCCATTTGTAACTTGGATATGCCTTTTATTTGTGCTGAACTGAACAAAGGTAATTTTCCAACTGAGGTATATGTTTTATGCATCGAGCTCCTGGCGAAGAAACACCACTTTATAGTCATTAGGCATTTGTAAGAACAGATATGTATCTCCAGCATCTCGACCAATGATGCGAACAACCATGACAACTTGTTCAGTAGTAAGACCAGGTAGCTTCTGGAGAACTTCAAACAACTTTACTCTATTGGCAGATGTTTGTTCATGAACTTATGCATCATTGCCTTCTGGATGCTATTCATGGTGTTTGCACTCTCCTTTTTCGCTTCCAAGAACTTTGCAATTGAATTAGATACGTTAACAAGCCCCGACTCAAGAGTATCAGCATCCGGGGACATCCTCTTACGACCTTGCTTAGAACCAGCTATTTTCTCCGTTGTATAAAGGGTTACCTGTATATATGCCACACATGTATTTGTATATATATTGGCTCATTGGCCTCATGATGAATACAAGTACTATTCATAACATGGTATCAGAGCCAAGGTAGGGTTAGAGTTTTTCTTACGTGACTGCCGCCGACCTCATCTACCACCGGTTGTCGTTGCCGCCCCTCTGTCGTGGTCCTCTGCTCGGCGCCCCTCTGCTCCGCTTCTCTACACGCCGTGTCTTCCTCGCACGTGTTCGAAGCCGAGCCATCTTCATTGCGCTGCCCGCCGCCGTCTTCTTGCACGCAGCCGATTGGCACCGCTCCGCCGCCACACAACCTCCACCCGGGTCCTCCGCAACCCAGGCGCGTAAGCCCGAGCTGCCGCTGAGACGACATCGTCGCCTCATCTTCACCACCTGCCGCCGTCTTCTTGCACGCAGCTGATTGGCGCCGCTTCGCCGCCGCACAACCTCCACCGCCATCGCCAATCGGCTACGCGTTTGCGTTTTCTAGTAGGCCGAGTAGGCCTCGGGCTCCTTTTACGTGAGCCGGCCCGCTAAAAAAAACAATGTCTTCAGGCACTGTTTCTGTTCCTTACTGTCCGGTAATCTTCGATGGTCTCAATTATTGGGACTAGTTTTAGCACATGCATCTTCACATGCGTGGTCAGCGCCATTGGGAGTTTCTTACCGATGAGTTGTCTTGCCTGCCTCGCCCTACTCCACTTGCTAAGCATGTGCTCCCGAAGACTACTTCCAAAGACACTCGTAAGGAGGCATTTGATGCTTTTGAGGATGCTATGGAGACTTTTCAGACTCAGTATGCTGCCTACAAGATATGGATTGATGAGAATGCTCGTACCTCTGCTATTCTGGTTGCTAGTATGGATGTGTAAGTCACTGGGGATGTGGTTGGTTTGGCTTCAGCACAGTTGATATGGACACATCTGTGCAACCGCTACGAGCCGTATGGTGATTCCTTGTATCTTTCTGTTGTGCATCAGGAGCAGTCGCTGCAGTAGGGAGATGCCACTGTGGACGAGTTCTATGCCCAATTGTATGCGGCATGGCATCAGATTGACTCTTTGGGTCCAGATATTTGCCATACATGTCAGTGTTGTCAGCATCAGCAGTCTCACCTAGAGCTTCATCGTATCTACGACTTCTTGATCCGTCTCCGGGCTGAGTATGAGCAGACTCGTGCTTAGTTGCTGGCATGTTACCCTCGTGTGACTTTGTTGGAAGCTCTTGCAGCTGTTCGTGCTGAGGAGATTCGCCTTCGTGTTGCGGGTCTGCTATTGTCACCGTCGTTTCTTTCGATTCTGGCAGCTCCTCCAGTTTCTACACCCGATATGTCTCTAGCTCCTCCTTCACTAGTGGTGCCTTCACCTGTGACAACTGCTATTGGTAGGGGACAACACTGCACCTATTACAACAAGGATGGACAGGTGGCGCAGTTCTGCTACAAGAAGAAGAAGGATTTACGTCGTGGTGGTCATCCTCCAAAGGGCACTAGAGGTTCCTCCTCTCAGAGGAGCTCTGGTGCTTCTGATTCTCAGGAGTTTCTCATACTGCTACGTCATATGGCTGCTTTTGCATCGTCTGGTTCTGCTGGTTCTACTGCACAATCTTCTAGTGAGATACCATCTTCTACTCCTTCCTCAGGTATATCACCTTGGATTCTTGACTCTGGTGCTTCCTTTCATTTGACATCTGATTTCAACAGTCTCGTATCCATTGGTCCTTTAGCTGACTCTATCACTGTTCAGACAGCAGATGGTACCTCTCTCTCTCTGTCGCAGGACGAGACACTCTTTCGAATTCCTCTTTTTATGTTCCTGCTGTTTCTTATGTTCCCAAACTAACCATGCAACTCATATCTGCTAGTTAGCTCACCGATCATGGTTGTTGTGTTATTCTTGATTCTGATTCTTGTCCTATTCACGATCGATGCACAGAGACTCTGGTTGGTACTGGCCCTCGCCGCTATGACTCACGGCGTCTCTGAGAGCTTGACTGACTTCATCTTCCTTCTGCTGCCCCTGCCAGTCTTGTCGTCTTTCTCGACACACATGGATATATTTTATGTCATCTTGTAGTGAGGTTCTATCCATCTATAAGACTTTTGCCACCATGATCCGTACTTAGTTTGACTCTCCTATTCATGTTTTTCGTGCTGATTCTGCTGGGGAATACTTGTCAGGAGTCCTTCGTGGTTTTCTTGCTGAGCAGGGCACCATCTCTTAGTTTTCTTGCCCTAGTGCTCATGCCTAGAACGGTGTGGCTGAACAAAAGCATCATCATCTTCTTAAGACAACCCGTGTTCTTACGCTTATACATTGTCCCATAGCATACGAAGCCGAGGCCCATTTCTCTTGCGACTTTTCGATTAATATTCACCTTCTTCGGTCTTGTGGGGGATCGATTAAGTATCTATGTGGTAAGACTCCTGATTATTCTAGTCTTTGCCTTTTTGGTGTGTGTACTATATTCTTCTTGCACCTCGTGAGTGCACCAAGCTGACTGCTCAGTCCGTGGAGTGCGTTTTTCTGGGCTATAGCGCTGAGCATAAGGGATATTGTTGTTGGGATCCTGTTGGTTGACGGATGCGGGTTTCTTAGGACGTCACTTTTGATGAGTCTCGTCCTTTCTACCCTCGTCCTTCTCCTTCCACCACTCCAGCATATCTTGTCGAGCCACTTTCTTTCCTAACTTTTCCTACCACCTCCATACTCACCACATCTCCATCATAACCTTTGGTCTCTTCGGTGCCTCCTTCACCGTCTCTTTCGCCACCGCCACCTTCTCTAGAGGCTCCTCCTGGCCTTAGTCCTTCTTATCCTCTCTACTACACTCGTTGTCCGTGAGTTGAGGATTCTTTTGATGGTTCATCTTCTTCGGCCTCTCCTCAATATGCTCTTGGTGATCGCTAGTCTATTCGGCCCTCTGCACGCTTTTGTTTAGCGGCTCTTGTCGAACCAACTTCTTATCGTGATGCTGTTGTTCATCAGGAGCGGCAGCATGTGATGGCAGAGAGGATTGCTGCCCTTGAGCGTACTGGCATGTGGGATCTTGTCCCTCTTCCCGCGCGCGTTACTCCTATCACGTGGAAGTGGGTCTACAAGGCTAAGACCCGCTCTGATGGTTCTCTTGAGCGCTACAAGGCTCGTCTCGTGGTATGTGGTTTTCAGTAGGAGCATGGTCGTGATTATGATGAGACATTTGCTCCTGTGGCTCACATAACCACAGTTCACACTCTTCTTGCTGTGGCGTTTGTTCGGACATGGTCCATCTCTCAGCTTGATGTCAAGAATGTCTTTCTTAATGGTGAGCTACGTGAAGAGGTTTATATGTAGCCACCACTGGGGGTATTCTGTTCCTAACGGTATGGTTTGTCGCCTTCGCCGATCTCTTTACGACCTCAAGCAAGCTCCTCGTGCCTGGTTTGATCGTTTCTCTTCCAGTGCTCATGATCCCGCTCTCTTTATTCACACTTCGCCTCGTGCTGCAATAATAGCTTGAAGTAGAAGGGTGGTCTTTGGTCTTCAAGATTGCTCCCTGGAGGCAGGTGGATGGTCCTACGCAGATGTCTTGAAATGCCTTGGTCGGAGGAGAAAGAAGAGTGGTCTCCAAGGTTGTTCCTACGGATCAAGGAATAGACTTAATTGAGGAAAATACCACTTTGGGGCATGGGTGTGAGCAATTGCGCATGGCGTGGCAGTGGCCTTACCGATCGGTGCCTGTGGCAAGGCGGTGGTGGGGGGGCGCTCGACAGAGACGAGCGCTTGAGCTCGATTGGAGCTCGAGCTCTCTTGAAGGAAGAAGAGAATGAGGCTAACACTAGAATGGCAAAGGAAAAGCAATAGGGGCTTGGAGCAAATATATGTATTGGCACTTTGGACACAGCCCGTCATGGAGTGGTTGGGGCTGTTGACAGAGTGGCCGCACAGTGCAATTGAGTGACATCATAGGTGATGGCTATTAATGGTTGATGGACATCACTATGTTGTCTCTTTGCCTCCTTGCGCAGCCAAGCAGTGGGAGGCACGGGCCGCCACGCTTGACCACCTTTGGTCGGAGGAGCAGAGAGGGTGCAGGGAGGCGGGCGTGTCGGATCGAGACCTTTGGGTGATCAATATTTTAACCAAAAGAGATATGTGAAGAAGGAAGGAAACTACATAGACTTGAGAAAAGACAAGATGACAGGATGGTAGATAAAACCATGAGAGCAGAAGAAATGCAATATGTCCTCAAGCAAATCTCAAAGATGTAGACAAACGAACGACAATAGACATTATACAAAAAGTTTTAAAAATCCCTCATTTTTACAATTATGAATTTTTGGGCTGTTACACTACCATAATCTATACAGGGTATATATGGAATGACTATTAACTGCCATAAGCTATATAGCGCATGAATGGAATGTGCATCGCTAACATCCCCCCGCAGTCGAATTGGTGCGGCTTCTGAATGCAGAGACTGGATTTCGAATCTTGGAATAGTTTAATGGGAAGCCCCTTCATCATGATGTCAGCAAACTGTAGGGACAACATCACGTGTAAAACTCAAACATGTCTAAGGGACACCTTCTCACAGACAAAGTGATGTCAATCTCGATGTGCTTCGTACGGCGATGCTAAACCGAATTGGATGACATGTAAACAGCACTTACGTTGTCACAATAAATGACAGTGGCCGACGTGAGAGGTTGATGAAGCTCGCACAGGAGCTGGCGAATCCAATAGGTCTCGGCAACGGCATGGGCAACAGCACGGTACTCAGCTTCGGCACTACACGAGAAACTGTAGTTTGTCGCTTGGTAGACCAAGAAATAAGATTGTCACCAAGATAGACATAGTATCCCGAGGTAGAACGTCGAGAGTCCGGACAACCAGCCTAGTCTGCGTCTGAGTAGGCTATCAAAGAGTCAACTGGGGAGATGTGGAGCTGAAGACCGTGGTCAAGTGTCCCCTTGACGTAGCGCAAGATGTGCTTGACAAGGGCAAGGTGAGGCTCGCGAGGGTCATGCATATGGAGACAGACCTGTTGAACTGCATATGCCAGATCCGGTCGAGTGAGAGTGAGTACTGAAGAGCGCCAGCGAGGCTTCGGTACTCCGTGGGATCAATGACAGGAGAGCCGTCAATGGCAGACAACTTGGCCTGTGTGTCCACAGGAGTAGCGGTAGTGTGGCATTCTGACATAACAACGCACTAAAGAAGATCAGCGGCATATTGTCGCTGGGACAAAAATAAGCTAAGAGACGAGTGAGTGACAGCGATCCCAAGAAAATGATGTCAGGCATCGAGATCGGTCATAGCAAACTCGTTGTGTAGGCAACGGATGAGGCGACGAAGAAGAATGGTAGACGATGCTGTGAGGATGATATCGTCTATGTACAGAAGGAGATAAGCGATGTCAGTACCATCCTTGAACACGAAGAGGGAAGTGTCCGAGGAGGAGGCAACAAAGCCAATCGTGCAAATGTAGGTAGCAAAGCGCTGGTACCAGGCACGGGGAGCCTGTTTCAGGCCATAAATAGACTTGAGAAGGCGACAGACATGCTGTGGATGGTTAGGATCAATGAATCCAGACGGCTGCTGATAGTAGACAGTTTCATCAAGCATGCCATGAAGGATGGCATTCTTGACGTCTAACTGATGAATTGGCCAACCACGTGAAACAAAGAGACTAAGAACAATGCGGATGGTGGCTGGTTTGACAACAGGACTAAAGGTCTCGCCGTAGTTGATACCTGGTTGTTGAGAATAACCACGTACGATCCAACGAGCCTTGTACCGAGCAAGGGAGCCATCAGAGTGAAACTTATGTTTAAAAATCCATTTGCAAGTGACCACATTTGCTCCTAGAGGACACGGAACAAGAGACCAAGTGCGGTTGATGAGGAGGGTGTCATGCTCAGATTGCATAGCCTGTTGCCAATTAGGATCCTAAAGTGTCGACCGATAGGTCTTTGGGATAGGGGAGAGCGAGGATGCAACGGTGGACAAGTTCAAACGGGCAATGGAAAAAACGAGTCCGGACTTGGCCCGTGTGGTCATGGGGTGAGGACCAGGTGCGGGCTGTGGTGGTGGACCGAGGGAGGTTGCCGTGGCAGGAGAAGGAAACGGATCGACAGGGGATGGTGCTATCACGGCAGGGGAAAGAACGAAGGTGCTGTCTGCCGTGGCAGGTGAGGCAGCACCGATCGCTCCATGGGAGGCTGTCGTGGCGGGTGAGGCGGTAGCGATCGTGTCCGAGAGAGGTGGCACGGCAGCAAGTTCAGCAGGTGACAGGGCTATCGTGGCAGGTCTTGAGCGAGCAACTGTGGCACAAGGGAAGCCACTAGTCCGATGGATCTCTGGTGGCAACAGCTGCATGGAGATGAAGTCAAGTAGGAAATCATAGGAAGTAGTGGGAGGTGAGGTGTGGGTGACGAAGAAAGGAAAGATGTCCTCAGCAAAGACCACATGACGAGATAGAAGGAGGCAGCGTGTGGCAATCTCATAGCAGCGATATCCCTTGTGAGAGGAGGGGTACCCGAGAAAAACACATGCGGCAGAACGTGGACTAAGTTTGTGGTGAGCAAGGGCAGAAAGGTTAGGGTAGCACAAACATCCGAACACACGAAGGTGATGAAGGGAGGGAGGTTTGTTGTGGAGGTGCTCGTACGAGGTGAAGGATTGGATTGGTTTGGAAGGATGATGGTTGACAAGGTAGGTGGCCGTCGCAAGAGCTTTAGCCCAAAAGGATGAGGGCATGTGTGCCTGGAACAGAAGGGCACGCATGGTGTCATTGAGCGTGAGTATGGCACATTCGGCTTTCTCGTTTTGAGGGGAAGTGTATGGACAAGAGAGGTGGAGATGAATGCTGTGAGAACAAAAGAGGTTTGCAGAGGTTGAGTTCACGAATTCTGTTCTGTTATCGGCTTGGATAGACACAAGGGGAAGGTGAAATTGCGTATGGACATATTTGATAAAGGAAACTAGGGTTTCATGGACACACGATTTTTGGTGGAGTGGAAAGCACCAGTTAAAGTGCGAAAAATCATCAACGATAACTAGATAGTATTTGAAACCCGAAGTACTTAGTACAGGAGATGTCCATAAGTCGCAATGAATTAACTGAAACAGGGAACTAGTGTTTGAAGTAGAGTTGGGAAAAGGTGGTCGAACGCGTTTGCCAAATTGACAGGCATGACACGTCGAACGATCTGCTTTATTACAAGAAATCAAGGATGATTGTTGTAAAGAAGCCACGACGTCCCGGCCGGGGTGATGTCAGGACTCGGGATTAACACCCCAAATTCTTGGTGCATTTCTGAACTAGTCCCATGATCAGTGACTAGCTCACACAATAAACAAATATGGTAACATCCATAAACACAAAGCTTTATTAATAAATACTAGAGTTTAATTATTGGAAAAGCTTACAAGCCAACAAATAAGAACACAGCGGAAGACGAAGAGCAAGTAGTAGAGCCCAGCTAATCTGCCACATGCAATCGACTAGGGTAGCGACCTAGTCATCGAGATCTCCAACAGTTGCAAAGTCCTTCTCCTCTGAACAACATTTTATTAAGCAAGAGTGAGCACAAGTAACCGTGCCCCGCAAGTTAC
The DNA here is from genome assembly GCA_036346405.1 of Phyllostachys edulis. NCBI lineage: Eukaryota > Viridiplantae > Streptophyta > Magnoliopsida > Poales > Poaceae > Phyllostachys > Phyllostachys edulis. The sequence continues at coordinate 9,446,167 of CM070558.1, forward strand.
ACCCAATAACGGAATTATAATGCATGCATGTATATATCAAAGGAAGGCTTATATGGTTGTTTTGCATAAAGTGACATTTTCCATTTAAAAATTCATACTAAGTTGTAAAGTAGTTTACTCTATAACTAAAATTCATTTTCTAAGTCTCAAGTTTTTTAGTCTGATAACATTCACACAAGAGTGGTGAAGGATACCCTCCTATCACATGGCTACCTGCCCAACTCCCATTTGGATAAACCATCCAAAATCATTTGATAAAGCATTTTTGAAATCAAAAACCAAAGTCTAACTTTGAGTGGTTTTGCTAACATGTCCATGACCGTGGACACGGCTATTCGAATAGTTTTACACTTTGCAGAGGTTGTACAGTTTTACCCACATGACATGACTTCTCTAGTTTGTTTGGCATCCGTCGATACCACTGCTCACTACCTTAGGTAAGCAGTCTAGAGCACGCGTCAAGGCCTTTAAAAAGCGCCAACCCACCGTAGTCCCACGTCGCTAAGGTTTCCCTTCCTTTGGATAGAAATCCGCTGGATTTAAGCCTCCTCTTGTGCTATGTGGGAATACATAAAAAGTAGGTCGTAAAAGACAACCATGCAACCGGGTGGCACGACCACGGTGAAATATTGCAAATTAGTTAACCAGGTCCTGCCCATTCAGAACATGTGGTAGTACGGTGGGGCTTAACAAGATGCGGCTCGAAGACCAGTCCTTAATTGACTTGGACAACTTCCAATAAAATCGCAGGCCTCGATCATAGAAATGAATCGATCCCGTGCATGAACATGCACCTAACCAACATCTATTTCGCCTAAGTCCAAACCAATTTTTATTTTGTTTAACAAGTCAAATCATTTTATAAATTTCTATGGTAAAGACAATACCATAGAATCATTTTCAAATCAAAGTTGAACTTTTGGCTAAAGTTCCACAAATCAAGATTTTTAGTCTAAGCTTTCACTATGCATAGATTTCCAACATATTCTAGTCGTACTAGTGTATCAACCAGATTTTTCCACTCAGGTGACAAGGGAATGACAACTTCAATTTCAACATTGGTTGTACAATGGTAATGGAATTAACTAGTAATTTAAAACAGAAATTTAAATCACTAGAATATAAATAAGCATGCAATAATAGTTTAAAATAGAATTTAGGTAATTTTAAATACTGAGCTTAAATATGATCAAAGGATGTAACTTACCTTGCTCAATTAGTTGTTGTTCAGAAACGACGTCGGAATCTGGTTCTCCGAAGTCGTCGAAATCTAAACATGAAGATAAGCCAAATTCAAATAAAATCCAAATAAAATTCAAATGGACTCCAAATTGAGTACTTCTAGTATAGATAGCTAGATCTTGCTTTAAGATGAATTTAGAAATTTGAGTCACTCGAATCGGAGCTCGAACGAAGGAGAACGGGCTCTCGGAAGTTTTGAAATCACATGGTCGGAAGGAGGTTCGACTACAGGTAGTTGGAAGGAGGTTCAACTACCTAGTCGGAAGGAGGTTCAACTGCACGACGTGGTCGAAAGGGGGTTCGACTACACAACGTGGTCGGAAGGAGGTTCGACTGCACGACGTAGTCGAAAGGCGGTTCGACTATAAGATGTGGTCAAAGGAAGTTCGACTACAGGACGTGGTCGAAAGGAAGTTCGACTACAGGACGTGGTCGAAAGGAAGTTCGACTACAGGACGTGGTCGAAAGAGGTTCGATTACAGGATGTGGTCCGGTGACGTGAACCCGAGGTAGCGGTGGCGCTTCAATGCGGAGGAGGTAGCCTAAGAGAAAAGAGAGATAATGGAAGGTCGGGGAGCACCAGTGAGATTCTGAGATGCTCAGAGAGGGTGTAATTTGGAAATATCTCACCGGAGGCGATGTGGTGGTGGAAATGCCCCTTTCGGCCAGAGATGAAAATGAAGCTCAAATCCAAAAGCTCCTGAGGACCAACACCAAATCCGGTTAGGGGATAATTTCCTTGTGTCCTGGAACACGAAACGACACGACTAGAGAGGAAGGAGCTTCACGGTAGCGGTCGGAACAACGATGAAGCGCGGCGGCCAGAAACTCGAAACTCGGGGCTTCGGGCAAACCACAGCAATAAGAGCGAGAGAGTTGGGTGGGGAAAAGATATGAAGGGGGGCTGCTCGGGCTCTTTATAGCCCGAAGGAGAGGAGGGGAGAGTCGTTGAGAGGCTCGGAGGCGCACGCTACTGGTGCGTCGGGGACACGACAGTGATGGGACGAGGCGAAAGGAGAGGGCGCCGAAGTCAAGGGGAGCAGGTGCGGTAAAGACGAGCAATTAATGCGCACGTCACTGAGGGAAAAAGGGGCAGGATTCACGCCAGGGCGACGACTTTCGTCGCGGTGGTGACACACACGAGTGCTAGTGGCATGGGCGAGCAACATGAGGGAGGTGAAGGTGAGTAAGGGAGGCTAACAGGCAGGTCTAGTCAGAGGGTCTGGTCGACACCGAGTGGCACTAGTCCAAACCGAGTGGCATTGGTTCAAACCGAGACGGTGGTCGACACCGAGAGGGTGGTCGCGCAGGGAACAGACGCATGATGGAAATAGAATTCTAATTACAGAGAATACACTAATCCAAAAAGGTTTTTTATAAAATAGTAAATCAAGTCCAAAAATTCAAGAAAAATACTTAAACTACTCTTTTTGACTTTAAATCCAATAAAAAACCTAGAAAACTTATTAAATTTTAATTTTGACTTTTAATAATCTTGGAAATTCAAGAAAAGCAAGAAGACACTTTTAAAACTCAGAAAATCCAGGAAAATTGTATTAATTTTATTTTTTGTAACAGAACTTTGTGATGTTACAAACTACCCCCCCCCCTAAAAGGAATCTCGTCCCCGAGATTCGGAGAGACTAGAAAGAAAGGTCAGGAAACTCGGCTCTTGGTTTCCAAGTTGCTTTCTTCTCTACTCGATTGCTTCATTGCTCTTCGTAGAGTCACAAGGTCTTGTTCCCAGTAGTACTTTCAACCTCTTAGAATTTTCTGATTGGGTAACCCTGGTTGGTGAGATCCTCCTTTAATTCGGCTTTCTTTAGGTACAACTGTTCTTTCGGTATCCTGGGACATTCCTCCTACTGCGGCATGAAAGAAAAAAAAATGTTGTGCACCTCTGACAGCTGCGGTGGTAGTTCCATTTTGGTAAACTGATGCCAAACTGTTGGGTCTGAACTATGTACTGGAGTGCCAACTAAAAGCTATGAATGCTGTCTTCCAATTATTGTTGGATCTAATATCTTATTATTATTGAAATCCACCAATTCACATATAAAGTCACCTAATTAAAAAATACAATCATTTAATTAATCTCACATTCTATCGATAAGACAACATAATTCACAATCTCTTTTGGACATAAGCTTGAATAATCCAATAGATTGACCACTTTGATTGCATTATTTCTTCACTTCATAAATCCACAAAAATCTAGTAGCAATAATCACATCTTCTAATCCGATAAACTCCCAGATCATGCTAAACTTCACTATATCCCTTTTGGAACAAAATTTCTCCAACGTTACAATCACGCAATTGCTTTCCCCAAAATTCTTAACTAAATCGACAACATCATTCATTTTATTTCTCAAGCATATTTATCAATCACAATCCTCCATAATTTCTTTATATAATCCAATGCCTTCATTATAGAGCTTTCCAAATGACTAGTTGTAATACACAAATTCAAATTTAATACATCAAATTATTTTATCACCATCTATCCAACAATTATTTTGACCAACTCCAATATCAATATCCGTCAATCATATATTCCAATATCCAACAATCATACAACTCTAAAATCCGATCGAGACATATCTCTATAATCCCACCAAGATTTCTTTTAAATCCACTTCTCTATTCAATCATATCTAATTAAATCCAATATGATCAACATACCCAATTAATTCCATACTTCTTGATTCAACCTAATCCATCGAAATCAACTTCATGAATTGGTGATCCTATAATCCAATCTTCGACAATCATATTTCTATAATTCAATCAATACCTATTTCTATAATTCAATCAAGACCTATTTCTATAATTCATCCAGGATATATTTCTATGATCCAATCTCCAATAATCCAATATCAACAATAATTTATCTCTATAATCCAACCAAGACTTAACCAACTCTACCAAAATTAACATCATGAATCGATAGGGAAAAACCAATTATTTTGCATTTTACTCTCTATCTTTTCTGCACACATTTCTCAATTCTAATTTTCCAACTAACATTAAAATCAACTCAAGATTCGATGAAAATCCAATTTCTCCTAATAATTAAATCAGCGCTTCAATTTCCTATATCCTTCATGATCAATTAAAATTTTCTATTACAATCATTTTCTTTCTCCATAATCTATATAATCCACCAATCTCATTTTCTTTAAACCATTCATAATTAAGGCATATCCATCATCATACTCTAGTATTCACAAGAACTTCTTATAACATGTTTAAATTTTAAAAATTTTAATTCCCAAAATCAGTCTTATCAATGATTCCCCAAAACTATCTAGCTTGCCATCCAAACACACTGGTTAATCCCAACAAGAGTAGCTTCCAAGCGACTTACCTGCTTGAACAATCTTCGACAATTCTTCACGGGTTTTGTAGATGAGAGGGAGAAAGCACGATAGGTGATAGGGAAAAACACAATAGGCGAGAGAGAAAGATATGAGGAGAGAAGTTTACCCCCCTTAAGAAAACGTTGCACACAAGATCAAAAAGATCTATGTACAACGTACCAAAATAAAATACACTATACAGGTCAAGAAACCACACAACGTTCTACTCGATCGATACTCTTAATTTGGTGATACGACTCAATACACAGAATGAGTCTTAATAAATTTAGACTATATGGACGGTTTTTGACAAAACGATCTTCGGCCCATGGTCCTCAATTAATCCAGTCCGCTGTCCTTGGATGGTGGAGACGGCAATGCTTTCTTGATAACTTTATGTCTTGTGGTCTTGAACGTAATGGTAAGAAATGTGTTGACCATTTATAGAAACTTACAGAGGAAAGAGGATCTTTTTAGCATTCTAAAATGGTGAAGGAAGAACAAGGTAAGAAAGAATACTATGAATAAGGTAAGAATAGAAAGATGACCAAAGATGAGGCGAGAACAATATATATATATATATATATATATATATATATATATATATATATATATATATTGTTATAAAATAAGTTTTGAGGTTTTCCAACTAACGGTTATTCTAACTAAGTCACGACCTACAGTCGATATGGCTCAAATACCACTTTGTCAGGACTCAGGATTAACACCCCAAATTCTCTGTGTATTTCTGAACTAGTCCCATGATCAGTGGCTAGCTCACACAGTAAACAAATATGGTAACATCCATAAACGCAAAGCTTTATTAATAAATACCATAGTTTAATTACCAGAAAAGCTTACATGCCAACAAATAAGAACATAGCGGAAGACGAAGAGCAAGTAGTAGAGCCCAGCTACTCTACCACAGGCAATCGACTGGGGTAGCGGTCTAGTCGTCGAGATCTCCAGCAGTTGCAAAGTCCTTCTCCCCTGAAGAACATTTTATTAAGCAAGATTGAGCACAAATAACCATACCTCGCAAGTTACACCCAACAACAGAATTATAATGCATGCAGGGAAATATCAAAGGAAGGCTTATATTGTTGTTTTGCATAAAGTGACATTTTCCATTTAAATATTCATACCAAGTTCTAAAGCAGTTTACACTATAACTAAAATTCATTTTCTAAATCTCAAGTTTTATAGTAAGATAACATTCACACAAGAGTAATAAAGGATACCCTCCTATCACATGGATACCTGCCCAATTCCCATTTGGATAAACCATCCAAAACCATTTGATAAAGCATTTTTGAAATCAAAAACCAAAGTCTAAGATTGAGTGACTTTGCTAGCATGTCCATGACCATGGATACCGCTATTCGAATAGTTTTACACTCTGCAGAGGTTGTACAGCTTTACCCACATGACACAACTTCTCTAGTCTGTTTGGCATCTGTCGATACCACTGCTCACTATCTTAGGTAAGCAGTCTAGAGCATGCGTCAAGGCCTTTACAAAGTTCCATCTCACCATAGTCCCGCCCCACTAAGGTTTTGCTTCCTTTAGATAGAAACCCGCTGGATTTAAGCCCCCTCTTACGCCATGTAGGATCATAAAAGACACCCACGCAACCAGGTGGAACAACCTCTGTGAAATGCTGCAACTTAGTTAGCCAGGTATTGCCCATTCAGAGCATGTGGTAGTACGGTGGGGCTTAGCAAGATGCGGCTCGAAGACCAGTCCTTAATTGACTTGGGCAACTTACAATAAAACCCTAAGCCTCGATCATAGAAATGAATCGATCCCGTGCATGAACATGCACCCAACCAACATCCATTTCGCCCAAGTCCAAACCGATTTTCATTTTCTTTAACAAGCCAAATCATTTTATAAATTTCTATGGTAAAGACAATACCATAGAATCATTTTCAAATCATAGTTGAACTTTTGGCTAAAGTTCCCCAAATCAAGATTTTTTTGGTCCAAACTTTGACTAAGCATAGCTTTCCAACATGTTCTAGTCGTACTAGTGTATAGACCAGATTTTTTCACTAAGGTGACAAGGGAATGACAACTTCAATTTCAACATTGGCTGTACAACGGTAATGGAATAACTAGTAATTTAAAACAGGAATTTAAATCACTTGAATATAAATAAACATGCAATAATAATTTAAAACATAATTTAGATAATTTTAAATATTGGGCTCAAATATGATCAAATGATGTAACTTGCCTTACTCAATTTGTTGTTGTTTAGAAACGACGTTGAAATCTAGTTCTCCGAAGTCGTCGAAATCTACACGTGAAAATAAGCTAAATTCAAATAAAATCCAAATAAAATTCAAATAGACTCCAAATTGAGTACTTCTAGTATAGATAGGTAGATCTTGCTTTAAGATGAATTTAGAAATTTGAGTCACTCGAATCAGAGCTCGAACGAAGGAGAACGGGCTCTCGAAAGTTTTAAAATCACATGGTCGGAAGGAGATTCAACTACAGGTGGTCAGAAGGAGGTTCAAACTACCTGGTCAGAAGGAGGTTTGACTACACGACATGGTCAGAAAGAGGTTCGGTTGCACGACGTGGTCGAAAGGAAGTTCGACTACAGGATATGATCGAAAGAAGTTTGACTACAGGATGTGGTCGAAAGGAAATTCGGCTACAGGATGTGGTCGAAAGAAGTTCGACTACAGGACATGATCGAAAGGAAGTTCGACTACAGGATGAAGCATTAGGGCAGCAAAGTAAAGCGGAGTGGAAGTTACGGTGATAACGGCAACCATGTTCCGGCAACGCTTTTGACCAAAAAGCGAGTGCACTAGCTACTGGAGGTGACTAGGGCCATACCGGAGTGGAGAGCGGTCAAGAAGCTCGTCGGTGATGGTCCGGCGATGTGAACCCGAGGCGGCAGCGGCGCTTCAACACGGAGGAGGTATCCTAAGAGAAATGAGAGATAATGGAAGGTCGAGGAGCACCAATGAGAGTATGAGATGCTCAGAGAGGGAGTAATTTTGAAATAAGGCGATGTGGTGGTGGATATGCCTCTTTCGGCCGGAGATGAAGACAAAGCTCAAATTCGAAAGCTCCTGGGGACCAAAACCAAATCCGGTTATGGGATAAGTTCCTTGTGTCCCAGAACACGAAACGACACGGGTAGAGAGGAAGGAGCTTCACGGTGGCGGTCGGAACGACGATGAGGCGCGGTGGCCAGAAACTCGGAGCTCGGGGCTTTGAGCAAACCAAAGCAACAAGAGCGAGAGAGGGAGAGTTGGGTGGGAAAAAGAGATAAAGGGGGGTTGCTCGGGCTCTTTATAGCCCGGAGGAGAGGAGGGGAGAGCCGTTGAGAGGCTCGGAGGTACACGTTGCTGGCGCGTTGGGGACATGACGATGATGGGACGAGGCGAAAGGAGAGGGCACTGAAGTCAAGGGGAGTAGGTGCGGGGAAAGATGAGCAATTAATGTGCACATCGCCGAGGGAAAAAGGGGCGGGATTCGCGTCGGGGCGACGACTTTTGTCGCTGCGATGACGCACGTGAGTGCTGGCGGCATGGGCGAGCAACATGAGGGAGGTGAAGGTGAGCTTGGGAGGCTGACAGGCGGGTCTGGTCGGAGGGTCTGGTCGACACTGAGTGGCACTGGTAGAAATCGAGAGGGTGGTCGACACCGAGAGGGTGGTCGAAACCGAGAGGGTGGTCGCACAAGGAACGGGCGAGGGATGGGAACATAATTCCGATTATAGAGAATACACTAATTCAAAAAGGCTTTTTAGAAAATAATAAATAAATTCCAAAAGTTCAAGAAAAACACTTAAACTACTCCTTTTGACTTTAAATCCAATAAAAACCTAGAAAACTTATTAAATTTTAATTTTGACTTTTAATAATTTTAGAAATTCAAGAAAAGGAAGGAAACACTTTTAAAACTCAGAAAATCCAGTAAAATAATAATTGTATTAATTTTATTTTTGGTAACAAAACTTTGGGATGTTACAGGTGACCCAATCGCCGATGCCATAGTGAAGCCGAGGCAGTGGACACAGTGAATGCCTGGTGGGAGGAGGGTGGTGGAGTGGCAGTGGAGAAGAGCGTGTAGAGTTCCCCGTCCCTATTGCAGCGAAGAATCACGTTCTTGGTTCGAAGGTAGAAAAACCAGACGAGTCAAATTCGATGGAGCATGAATTTTTGCGAATAAACTGTCGAACTGACAGGCGATTGTGAACAATGGATGGAACAATGAGAACATTGTGAAGATCAAAAGAGGTTCCTGAGGGGGTGGAGGGTGAGGTGTGACCTGAGCGGAGAATAGGCATGGAGGCACTGTTCCCAACTGTGACACTAGAAGAGGGAGGTAGAAAGGAGAGGGAGTGGAGAGTACCATCATCGGAGGCCATGTGCGAAGTTGCACCAGAATCCATCACCCAGCCGCCATTAGCATTGTGGAGAGATGTGTTGTTGATGTCCGAGACTAGGCTGGAACTGTCCTAGTTGGGAGTGGCGTTGGACTGGTATGATTATGTCGCCATAGTGTGGTAGGCCTGCGCCGGTGTCGAGGACGGGTGAGACCCAAGAAGCTCGGCTGTGGAGGGAGTGTGCCATGGTGGACCTTGAACGCCTCCCCACTGTTGGCCTTGGCCAGACCACAGGGAAAAGCACACCCAAGGTCCGGTTGGTGCCGGTGGAGCACAGGGGTTGAAAGGCATGTCAGTGTACTATCTGGTGTTGTTGTTGCCACCCTTCTTGCCCTTGTTCTTGCGGAAGTCCATGCCACCATGGTTCTAGTCACCACGGTCAGTCCGATAGGATGAATTAGTGCACGAGGATTGCTGTGCAGTGGTGCCAGAGTAGAGGGTCGTGGCGACGGTAACCTTAGCGGTGTTGTCGAAGCAGAGTTCCTCTAGGGGCAGCATAGAATAGGCACAGACGAAGGAGGGAAACGTCGTCTTCAACGAGATGATGGAGGCGGCGTTGGAGAAGCGCGGGCTAAGGCCACGAAGGGTGTTATTCACCATGGTGCGGTCGGACACCAACTGATCGACATCGCAGAGAGTGTCAACCAAAGTCTTGATCTTCTGGCAGTATGCTTTGATGGAGAGGTCTCCTTGGACCAAGTTGTGGAACTCAGCATCAAGGAAGATTGCCCGACTCTCCATGTTGTCGTGGAAGATTTTTTGGTGCCGATCCATAAAGCACGTGCTGATTGTTCGGGCTCCATTATGATGTCAAGGATGTCATCGAAGATTGATCCATAGAGCCAGGTGAGGACGGTGAAGTCCTGTTGGACCCAGGATGTGTCGGTGCAACGGGGAGAGGTGTCGTCGATGTGTTGGAGAAGAGCGAATTTGCCGAGCAAGGCGGTGAAGAATGTTCGCCATTTAGTGTAGTTGGAGGTCTTCAAATCAAGCACAATTGGAATGTGTGTTTTGATGCTGGTGACATTGATGGCATTGGACACCGGCGCTATGGTGGTCATGGGTTGGGAGGTGGTAGGGTCGGTGGCTAAGGCAGTGGAGGAGGCGGAAGCAGAGCTGGGTGACGGCGAGGTGCTCATGGCGGGCAACGAGGAGCAGGACCGGGATCTAGAAGAAGTCTGATACCATGTGAAAGGGAAATAGAAGAATTGGCCGTGAGCCAAGGGCTGTAGCGGCTTTGCCTTATATTACCAAGTGTTGGATTGGCAATAGTAATTACAGGAGATTACAGAAGATGTACACGATCGAATCAAATCGTAACTACCATAATCTATACAGGATATACATGGAACGACTATTAACTGCCATAAGCTATACAGCACATGAATGGAAAGTGCATCGCTAACACTCTTAGGCAAGTCTAGTTGTGGCGTTATTTTTCTCCGCCACAAGTTAGGTGAGACGAGCTAGTAATTTATTTGAACAAACTTAGAAAATTTTATATGGCTTATTGGGGCACAAACCAAAAACACATAAAGTACTTCTTAGGATGTGAAGGCCTTACTCCTACCGACTAGCTGTTAACAGGGTTCAAAATATCGTCCGATAATCATCGATTTTTGTTTCTATCGGCCCCCGATAGGAATTCAAATTAGGTTCAAAAAATTCGGTTTACTTGAATTTTGTCCAACAAAAATCGAAATTGTTTGAATTTGATTTTTAAAATTTAAAATCCAAAAAATTCAAGAAAATTGAAAAAATTTGGCCAAACCGGCCTTACCCTTGCCCAGTAAGAAAAACACTGGATGTTACTACCAACTAGGCACCTGTGCGCGCATTGGCGCGCTCGTTACATACAGGAGCGAATAAAAGTAGCGGAATTGAGATATCAATGAAGGGTGAAATTGGGATACTAATAGAGGACTGGAAAACGTGTAGATTTTGAAGAGAAATGTATGACTAGTTTGGACATGGTGATGCAATATAACAAAGAGGAATGTGTTAGTATATTGTAAGAACCTTGCTAGATAAATAGTTTGGTCTAACAGTGTAGTATTTTTTTTATAATATCTAACTGGGCTATTGCCTCGGGAAATTAAAAGTATGATATATTATTGTTGGACCGAAACGGCGACTAGAGGGGGGGTGAATAGGAGCTCAAAATCTTTTTCGAATTCGATTGGATCCAATAAAAATTTCACTCCAATAGCTATGAGAGCTATGAAGATCAATATACAAGTATAGCGGAAGCCTTGTATTTAATCCTAATCAAACCCCCAAAGCACAGGAGCAAAGAACAAAAAGTTTTGCAGAAATCTCAGGAATCGGTACTACCACCATTGTAAGTGCGGTACTACCTCATCGCGGTACTACCGCAGGCAAAAGAAAGGTACTACCTTTTATCCTGACGATGAACAGAACAGCCTGAAAATGAAATCGAAAATCATCGTAACTTTTAAACCGTAAGGCCAAACTCCACCAAATTTGGAACACACCTTCCTAAGGATATTAGGAACCTATTCCAATCAAGGATCGCAGAGATCCAAGCCAAAGTTCCTATCTTTTTTAGATTGAACGAAGGAGGGTTCAAAACCGAGCAAAAACGTAAAACTTGATCCAAGACTTGCTCGTGGGTGGATGATGATCAAGATGACCTTAGATGGGTTCCCACATATCCCAGCAAGCAAGATGAAGAAGAAAAACCAAGCAAAAACTTGCGGATCAAAGAAACACTCAAAATCATCAAATAGAGAGAAAGAAAGCAAACGAACTCATCTTTGAGAGAACTTTCTTTGGATTGATTTGATATGGTATTGGTTTACAGCCACTCCATCAATGGAGGACAAAGACTCAATACATGAGCACGAAAATCAAATCCAACTCTCTAGAACCCTAACCTCCAACTATCAACTCCCTAAGCACAAAAGCAAAACTAGGGTTTACAAGTAATGAAAGGGTTGAGAGGTGCTGGCCAGCACCCTCTCCTATTTATAGTGGAGGCTTAGACCTTCTAGAAGAGTAACCCTAACGGGTCACACACGCATGCATTTTAAAGCGCCGTCTTCAATTCTCTTGACCTAATCCACTTCTTGGCGCTTGCGACTTGCGCCGCCGGTTGGCATTAGGTCACCAAGGCAGTATTTGGTAAAATTACCAAAATACCCCTTCTCGATCTTTTTGCAAAGACCGAGTCCCATCTTCGTGAAACACATCCATGCTTCGCTACGTGTAGGTTGATCCAGCGGCTCTCTTCATGTCGGCAAGTCTCTCCCATTCGGCTCCCACCGAAACCATCATGGCACTTGCACCGACCCCCGCGTCGCTTGATTGAACCCGTCGCACCGAACTGCCCGTTCGGTCACCTTTGTCCCTCTTGTGCAATGCTTGACTCCATTGACCTCACCCGGCATCCCCGATCGTTCTGAACCTCAGCTCTCCAAGCTTAGTCCTGATCATCTTCGCCGTTGACTGTCATTGACCTCCAAGCAACCTGCACATCAATAGACAAAGAAATCGAATCCGGGAACAAGTTCTTCACAACTTGACCCACGTTAGTCAAAACATGCATCATGCAACACATATGCCATGAAATCCATGAACTTGACCCAACCCAAAAGCAATTCTCCAATTGAAATGACAATCAGCACAAAATCGGTACTACCGCCGTGTTAGGGCCGGTACTACCGCCATACGGTCGTACCGCTCCAACAACGATGGTACTACCGTTACCAAAGGAAATCCAAAACTTCCCAAAATACACTTGTTCTGGAAAAACCATATCGCTCACCCGCGGTCGTTCCGTCATGCGGTACTACCGGCAACCATAGCGCGGTACTACCTCTCCTCGAGAAATCCAAAACACAAATCACACTCGTTCTGGAAAAACCATACCGCACACATGCGGTCATTCCGCCATGCGGTACTACCGGCAACCATAGCGCGGTACTACCGCTCCTCGAGAAATCCTAAAACACCCAAACAACTTCTCTGGATTTTACGTACCGCTTTGCTTGCGGTAATACCGCCCAGCGGTACTACCGCCCAACACAAGCCGGTACTACCGCATCGCGGTAGTACCGCACATTACACGCCGGTACTACCGTTTAACCTGACACTTGCTGAAAACAGGATTTCAACAAAACCGAAAACTACCGATTCGACAAACCGAGAACGACATTGCCAATTGTAACATCATCCTAAGATCTCAGGCATATCCCCATGATATCCACAATTATGTTGAAACCTAGATATATGTATATAAAGGTTGATTTTTTTTCTGTGTAAGGAAAATATAGGGTATGTAAGACCGTAGTGGTAAAGATACATATCGGGCTGATTCATTTGAATGAAACGCTGAGCATGATGCAAGACATAATATAAAACAAGCCGAGGAAAAAAGAGGATACTTATAAAGAATTAACTCTCAAAGTACATATTCTTTTATGTCTAACATCATAAGTGATTGTGATTAGGTAAAAGAGAACGCATGCATCTGAGGTGTAAGGTAGAACATATTGTATAGATGTCTTTACACGGTATTATACAGCTATATGCATAATATATACTTGGATTGTACTAATAGAAAGTAGGTGATGAGCCTCAGAGGTCCTGATTTGGCCCGATCTTTCGATGAGAAGATAAATTCGGTAGTAGTCGCTCAACTCTCACAATCCTGGCTACGAACTCACAAGGCCTGAAACCACGCAATCACTGAACTGCTCGACAAGTCGTTATCAACCGTGCACGAATACCCAGATGACCTGATCACGAAGATCAATTCCTGCATACACCGAAGAAGCATGCAAGAACGAGATAAATAGCAATTTGAAATTGCAAATAGGATTGAAATATTTGATTTAAGTTGGGATTCCGAATAAGGATCTTGACTGGGTGGTTGTTGGGACCCAACAATGAAATTCTGGACCCTCTATGTATAATGCACTAGTCCAAGATCACGTTAGTGCACATAGTTTCAACATAGATAAATATCGATCCACACAAGGCAATTAATAGCATAAATGAGTAATTTGATTAACAAATAAGGGTTTTTAACCTTATGGTCGAGTTTACACTTATTAAACCACGCAGGGCTAACAAAGAAATATATAGCAGCGGAAACAGAAACGACAGCGGCATCCCATCAATTCACCATAGGCAATCGACTGGGATCAAGACCATATGATCAAACACCTTCAACGAACTCCTCCTCGAAAGCTGGCGATGACTCCTCCTCTTCTGTTGATTTGATTCAGCAAGCATGAGTACACAACCGTACTCGCAAGTCACACCATAGAATGCAATGTATAGATGCAGGCTTATTCCAAAGGAATGGCTTCTATGGTTCTTTTGCAGAAATGCAACTTTTGCAGTTTGAATATGAATAATAGATTAAACGTATAAGGTAAAACAAATAACAATAATAATTTAACAGTTTGATTTCACAAAGACAAATAGCCTAAACAATTTATTCACATAGCCATATGACATAGATCACATAGCTCCCTTCCCAAGGTTTTTATGAAAATCTACCCCTCATGTGAAATTCTCGAGCATGTTCATGACCACGGACGCGGCTATTCGAATAGATTGATTTAACACTCTGCAGAGTTTGTACACTTTACCCACAAGATACAACTAGTGTTTCAAGCACTAATCATAACAAAACATTTCAAAAACTTCATCTCAAGTATTGATACTCCCAGTGTGCTTACAAACTGTCATACCAAGCCATACACAGCGATAGGTACGACACACACCGTTGGACAAGGACACAGCGAACCGCCCCGTGATGTAACTACTTGGTAGCACACCTCCACCCAATCAACACAGTCTAACCTACAACCTGAGTAGCAATGTTAAGATTCCATAACTTACTAAGTTAGGCCCGTCCCATACCAGGTATGTGGTCGTACAGTAAGACTCAGTTCAATGGCACACAAAGTAAGACTTCAAATTTACTACAAATCCCTATGCACACAGATTTTTAAGCCCATGCACACAGATCCACCATAACAATACACAGTCCAACCATAACAATACACAGTCCACTTGCCTCCGTCTAAATCCTTTCCTACCCTGTTGGTTAAGTGCAACAAATGCCATCAATGAATAATAGCACATAGTACACACAGTTTTATCACATAGTTCCATAATCACTTAGTCAAGTTTATATTTGTAACTCACATGAGATGATGACTCGTGGTATGTCTAAGCAGACTAATCGTATCTAACCAACCCACGTTGGTGCTACGATAATACTGTTGGGGTACGGGTAGGCTACGATAACAACAAATCAAAATTTTCTACCACGTAAACCAGGAAGCCAAGCAAGTAGATGATCACAGATCGTTACTACCAGACGCGCAGAGCAGCGGAAGAAGGGTTGGAGCAGCCTGGTCCAACATAGAGCACGTCGATGTAGTGGTCGTAGTCGATCGTCTAGTCATCGAGCACGTCGGTGCGGTGGTCGTGGTCGATTGTCTCATCCAGCGACCTCTGCGGTTCCTTATGAAGATCGTGGATCGTCCTAAAGCGCAACAGCAACAGCAGTAGCGCCTCTACGGTATCCACACATCTAGAGAAGGAACAACCATGTGCCGGTGTGCTAGCACCAAGTTGCACGACAGAGCTCTCAGGAAGATGGTGGCAAGGGTTTCGGTGGAACAACTCAACTCACGACTTTCATGTGTCTCGTCTGTTACGTTCACGCCTTCCCAATAGCTTCATGCATCTCCTTATATAGTGCTCGTGACAGATCATATCCGAACATGTTTGACGAATCGTATCCGCACTGGTTTGTTCCAACCCGTTAAGTGTGTGACCCTGTAGGTTCATACGTAATCGGTTGTTACTTGGAAACCTTTTCCGACCACGAGTCGTTAGCGGTTCCTAGTAGGACATAACGATTCCCGAATACACACAAATTATATCGAACGAACATTAATGCCATTTGATCTACGACCAAGTCCTCATCACTTACAACCAGGTCCTATCTCTATACGACCAAGTTTCGACCACTATGTGATTACATTCAACCAGTCTACGACCAGCTCGTATCTCCATACGACCAGTCCGTAACTGATCGAACTAAGTGACCTACTCGTGTATTCTCCCTTTGCCTCACAATGTCTGGTTGAACTCTAGGTGAGATGTTGTGTCATCCATGGACTGTTCAATACTTTCTTGATTGAGTGTCGAATAACTTTACGTGGTCGAACACTTCGACCACTAGTGGCATGACCATACACTTTCTTTATCCGACAACAACGAGGGGCCCAGAGACATCTCTCCTGTTATGTTAGGAGGGGCAAATATCATATCCGACTAGTCACATTCCTCCGCATGTTTCATAGCATACCCAAAAGCTACCTTTATAACTATCCAGTTACGAGTAGCGATTGACAACCACTAAGAGTGCTATTACACAAGTAGAAAACCACGCTGATATCAGGTTTAAGGATTATACATCATCATTGGTTGAGACTGCAGGACCAGAAAGGTGCCTAGTGTGGGGGGGTGAATAGACGCTTTCTCAAATTTCACCTTAATTAGATTCAACACAAACTTTTCTCCAATAGCTACGAAAGCTAAGAAGATGAGTATATACGTATAGTGAAAGCCTTGTGCTAAATCTAATCAACCCCCAAAGCAAAAGACCCAAAAGGTGAAGATCAAACCCTTGGGGCCGGTCAGACCGACGGCTATTATGGGTCGATCCGTGCGCCCGACCGCGCTTAAGGCAATCGACCGGCGGCTTAAGAGCGGTCTAACCAGCGGCTTAAGAGCGGTCTGACCGGACCTAATGATGAACATAAAAAACAGCTCGGGTTCCAAAACAAAAATCGATCAAACTTTTGATCTACAAGGCCAAACTTAACCAAACTTGGAACATACCTTCCCAAGGGTATCTGGAACCTATTCCAAACGACGATTGAGTAGATCCAGTCAAAGTTTTGACCTTTTTCAATTTTACCGAAAGAGGGTTCAAAACTGAGCAAAAACGAAAAACTTGATCCAAAACTTGCTCGTGGGAGATTGATGATCAAGATGATCCTAGATGTATTCCCACATGTCACAGCAAGGTAGATGGGGGCAAGAAACCACTAGAAACCCATCGGATCAAAGAAACACCCAAAATCACCAAATGAGAAGGAAGAACAAAAGAAAACTCATCTCTGAATAATCATTCATAGATTGATTCGCGATTGTTGCTGGTTGCAGCCACTCCCTCAAGGAGGACAAGAGCTCGATCCATGAGCACACACTCAACTCATCTCCCTAGAACCCGAAGCCTCTCCTTTCTCTTTTTAAAACCTAATACCAAACTAGGGTTTACAAAATGAAGTGCTTAGGGGCTGTTTGACAGCACCCCCTCCTATTTATAGTGAGGCCTAGCTTCTAGAAGAGTTAACCCTAATGGGCTCCCGTTAAGGTCCAACACAAACGGGACACACGCATGCATCTTAAAGCGTCGTCTTCATCTTCTCTTGACCTAAACCGCTTCTCCATGCACCGTCTTGCGCCGCGGTTTAGCCCAAGGTCACAAAGGCGGTATTTGGTGAAATTACCAAAATAACCCTTCTTGATCTTTCTCCGAAGTCCAAGTCCAATCTTGGTGAAGCACTCGCCTGCTTCGCCATTTGTAGGTTGATCAACGGCTCTCATCGTGTCGCAAGTCTCTCCCGTCCGGCTCCCGTCGAAACCACCATGGCACTTGCACCGACCCCCACGCCGCTTGATCCAACCCGTCGCACCGAACTGCCCGTTCGGTCACCTTTATCCATTCTGCGCTATGCTTGAGTCCATTGACCTCACCCGGAATCCTTGATCGTTCTGGACCTCAGCTCTCCATGCTTAGTCCCGATCATCCTCGCCGTTGACCGTCGTTGACCTCCAAGCGTCCTGCACAACAATAGACAAAGAAATCGAATCCGGGAACAAGTTCTTCACAACTTGACCCATGTTAGTGAAAACATGCATCATACAACACATATGCACTGAAGCCTATGAACTCAATCTATCCCAAAGCCAAATTTCCAAAATGGCCGATGATCACCACAAAAATCGATCAGACCGCCACTTTGGTCGGTCTGACCGCCCTCTGGCCGGTCTGATGCCTCCTGAAGGCCGGTCCGACCGCCAGTGCAAATATCAGAAAAAACACCCGGGGCATGGCCGGTCTAACCGCCCCCATGGCCAGTTAGACCGCTAGAAACCTGACAGAACTGATATTTTGCCGAAAACGCTTGATTCGACAAACCGCAAAAGCCATTGCCAATTGTATCATCATCCTAAGATCATACACATATCCCCATGATATCCATAATCTCCTCCTTGATGAACACATTGGCAATTTCTCAAAAATGCAAAGTTTGAGGTTTGAAAAGAAAAATACTCAACGTTTTCGCACAAAGGCATAACTTGGTCCAAATGCAAGAGAAAGCAAGGGAAATGACCAAGCTGGCTCCAGAATAGCATAGGCAAGTGAGATAAGGGAAAATAAAGCAAGAAAACTTCAATTTCCACAAATATGCAAAATCTCACTTAAGGTCCATATGAAAGAACAATTGTTCAATTTGACCTTTGATCATTGTGAGAAAGCAAGAATTGCAATTCAAATTCAGCAAAGGCAATAAGATCGCAAAAATGCATATGAGATGCTCCCCCTCACTATGATCAACAATTTTGGTGAAAATTCATTTCTCCCTATTTGTCCATTTTTACCATTTCTCCCCCTTTGACAATGGATTCATCAAGGTGCATAGAGAAAGATAGAGCATGAATGACATGGAATGGCTACAATTTATTCAATTTTTAACACAGGGAGCCATGAAAAGTATCCATGAGGACTGTA
This sequence comes from Phyllostachys edulis, assembly GCA_036346405.1. Lineage (NCBI taxonomy): Eukaryota > Viridiplantae > Streptophyta > Magnoliopsida > Poales > Poaceae > Phyllostachys > Phyllostachys edulis. Next base: position 9,465,038 of record CM070558.1, read on the forward strand.
CAAGTATTACACCAAGCCATATTATGTGAAGAAGCTACTTTCTATCATGGCAAAACATGTACAGCAAAGCTAAGGCCAAAATAGCAATAATCTGAAATTAAATAAATTGTAAGCATGACAAGTTGCTCAAGATCATAGTTTAGCTATAGGTATCCAAAAATGAGTCAAGTCATGTCTATAAGCAAAATGGAGCCCAGAAACTAGAAAATGAGTCAATTTTGAGCACTATGAGTTCAATTAAGAATCAATTTGTTCAAGCATTTGGAATTTAGCACGTTGAGCATTTTGCTGAAAATTTTTGGTTTTATCTTAGTAAAGCAAGTCCTGGACTAGGAGCCATCCACAACTGCCTCCTAAGCTTCAACCAATTGACAATTTGTTTTCTTAGCACTGTGCTAGATCTCAAGCCTTGCCGCGACCATCCCAAGCAATAAACTTAAGAGAGTGGTCTAGGTCATCCAAAACTCTCCCTGAGTTCATGCCTAGTGCAATGGCAAGCCATCTCATGAGAAAGAATTGGTGAGATCAGTTTTTTCGCACAGAAAAACTCATTTTTTATTTGCTTGACTTAAGAACTATCATAGCTCAATTTAAAACTCAAAATAAGTTCAAGACTTAATTTAGCCTATATGACATGGCGTGAATCATGAGAAGATCACTATGACAAAACTAGTCACAAAATCCAACAAGTCATGCTTGGATTCAATTTTCTCACAGATAATAAAGCTAGCATGGCAAAAGCTAAGCTATACATGAAAAGCCATAAAAGAAATCTAGCAAACTAACACAAGACACGGCGGAGTATAAAGTATGAAACCATGTCATACAAGGATAATAATCAAAGCTCCACAAGATTATATTACAACACAAGTTGCTGAATTTTAAAATGCATTATGGTACAATGAATGCAAAAAGAGCCAACTCCCCTTCAAAACAGGCCAAGAGGACTAATAACCCCCAACTCTACCCGCAAAGAAGCAAAACGAGAAGAATCAAGAGCCTTAGTAAAAATATCCACAACCTGCTGCTCAGACTCTACAAAATGAAGCACAACATCACCCTTCTCTACATGGTCTCTAAGGAAATGATATCGAATATCAATATGCTTGGTCCGTGAGTGTTGCACTGGGTTTTTCGCAATGTTAATGGCAGAAGTGTTGTCACAGAAAAGAGGAACACTACCCAGAGATAACCCATAATCCCGCAGAGTAGACAAGATCCAGAGAACCTGAGAACAACTACTGGCTGCAGCTACATACTCGGCCTCGGTAGTGGACTGTGCAACAGAGGACTATTTCCTAGATGACCAAGAGATAAGAGATGTGCCTAGAAAATGACAAGTGCTAGAAGTACTCTTCCTATCCACTCTACACCCCGCAAAATCAGCATCAGAAAAAGCCCGAATGGAAAGAGTAGAATCAGAAGAATACCAAAGTCCAAAATCAACAGTGTCCTGGAGGTACCTGAAAATGCGACGCACTGCTTGACGATGAGAGGAACGAGGGAAAGCCGGAAATCGAGCGCGCAGACACACATCGAATTGTATGTCCAGCCTCGACGTCGTGAGATAGAGAAGAGAGCCAATCATGCTGCGGTACTCCTTCTGGTCCACGGGCTCTCCATCCTCATCAGGGTCTAGCACAGTGGATGTGGCAATGGGAGTAGACATTGGCCTACTGCTTCCCATATCGAAGCGTTGAAGAAGGTCCTTTGTATACTTGCTTTGATGAATGAAGGTGCCTTCATTCAGTTGCTTGACTTGAAGACCAAGGAAGAAGGTCAGTTCGCCCATCATGCTCATCTCGAATTCCCTGCTCATAGAATCTGAAAATCTGGACATCAAAGCATGAGAAGAACCAACGAATATAATGTCATCCACATAAATATGAACTAATAAAAAGTCACTGCCATGCCTGAGAGTGAACAAGGTTTTATCAACTATTCCCATTTTGAAATCGTTTTTAAGCAAGAAACTCTTAAGCCTATCATACCAAGCTCTAGGGGCTTGCTTCAAACCATACAAGGCTTTGGAGAGCTTAAACACATGGTTTGGGAATTTGGAATTTTTAAAACCAGGAGGTTGTTTGACAAAGACCTCTTCTTCTATGAAGCCATTAAGGAAAGCACTCTTGACATCCATTTGATAAAGCTTAAAGCCCTTATATGCCGCGAATGCTAGAAAAATACGAATGGCTTCTAATCTAGCTACAGGAGCAAAGGTATCTTCAAAGTCTAAGCCTTCTACCTGGGAATAACCTTGAGCTATAAGCCTAGCCTTATTGCAAACTACCAACCCATCCCCACTTTGCTTATTTTTGAAAACCCATTTTGTTCAAATTACATTATGATTAGGTGGAGGTTCAACTAAGGTCCAGACTTTGTTTCTTTCAAAATTTTCAAGCTCTTCATGCATGGCATTGACCCAAGAGGAATCAGATAAAGCATGGGTGACATCTCGGGGTTCAAAAGACGCGACAAAAGCAGAATGAGCATGAGAATCTGGAGAAATGAACCTGGAGCGAGTGCCTCGCTCATGAAGATCCCCAATCATCTGCTCAGATGGATGTTGTCACTGAATGTGAAGAGGAGGTCCTGGTGCAGAAGTGGCCTCTACCTCATGAGCTGTAGAGGTAGGAGCAGAGCCACTCACATCGTCAGTGAAGGTAGGAGGAGGCTGCTCAGCTAAAACTGGAGAAGTAGAAGCGGGCTCTCCGACCATCTCAGAAGTGATTGGAGGATGAATTGGGTCCTCATCCTCAGAGTCATCATCGACGAAGATACTCTCAGAAACCTGTGTACCTGCATCATCGGGTCTAGTACCAGGACTAGCCTCATCAAAAGTGACTTCGCAAGTCTCAACAATTTTGTTAGTATCCAAATTAAACACCCGATAGCCACGAGAATGAGCAGGATATCCAAGAAAAATGCCATCAGAACATCTAGATTTAAATTTATCCAAGTTGCCATGTTTAAGAATGAAGCACTTGCAACCAAAAATCTTGAAATGAGAGACTTTAGGCCTATGACCAAATCTAAGCTCAAAAGAAGTCTTTCATATGACAGATCTCAAGAAAACCCTATTTGACACATAACAAGCAGTAGAAATCGTCTCAGCCCAAAACCTCCTAGGTGTGCTATGCTCATCTAGCATGGTCCTGGCCATCTCTACAAGGGTCCTGTTCTTCCTCTCTACAACACCATTCTGCTGGGGAACTCTAGGTGAAGAGAACTGGTGCTCAATTCCCCTATCAGTGCAGAAAGTGGCAAAGGAAGACTTCTTGAATTCTGTCTCATTGTCAATCCTAATGGCTCTCAAAGCTCCAGGAAGATCAACAGCTAGTCTAAGGACCAATTCTCTAAAATAGCCAAAAGCCTCGTCCTTAGAAACTAGAAAATAAACCCATGAATACCTGGAGAAATCATCCACAATCACAAGCACATACCATTTCCCACCTGCAGACTGGACTTTAGAAGGACCAACAGTGTCTAAATGCAAGAGCTGACCAGGTCCATCAGTCATCACTAAAATAAGAGGTGGATGAGAAGCAGAAATCATCTTACCATGTCTACAGGGAGTGCACACTAGGTCTCTAACAGGCTTAAGTCTAGGCAAACCTCTAATCAAGTCCTTGCTACTGATCCTGGTCAAATGATCAAAGCCTATATGTCCAAGCCTACGATGCCACAAAACTAAATCAAGAGAGAAGCCACAAGACATCTAGGATCGGAAGCGTAAGAGACATCAAATCAAGACAAAAGATCCTCTCAAACCCGGAGATCCCAAAAACATGCTCACCGAGGAGTCTAGAACTCTACACTCACCACTCTTAAACCTCACCTCCAGACCCTCATCAAGAAGCTGAGAAACAGATAGCAAATTATACCTCAGCTTACTTACCAAAGCGACGTCCTTAAGCATGAACTTGTCGTTGACGCCAAGACTGTGCCCTTAGGTCATCACGGTCCCAGTAGAAGCATCCCCAAATGTGATCAATTCATTGCCGGATGCACGTGTGAGGGAGGAGAACCATCTAGAATCTCCAGTCATGTGTCGAGAACACCCGGAGTCAACAAACCAGATATCCTCCTTCCTCGCACGACGGACCTCATCAGGATCGCTGAAAGGGTCATCGTCGTTGGAGGAGTCGACGTCGTGCAAGTCCTTGGCCATGAAGCATATGCTAGTGAAATCCTGGGCCTTCTTCTTGCCGTGAGAATCATTGTCATCGTCCTCCGTCCCCGAGTCCACATCGCTCATATCAACACTCTCAAGAGCGGCAAGGACTCGGTGATTTAACTGCGATAGTTGGGCTTCTTGGCTTTGCATCCCTAGCTTGAGGACGCCTTCGAGAGTCCTTCTCCTCCTTGCCCTTCAGCTTGGGGCACTTGGACCGAATGTGGTTTGGCTCACCACACTCAAAGGAAGTGACAGGGCCACCTCTCCTTCTGCTCCTCACCTTGTTGTAGACTCTCGAAAATTTTGTGGATAGGAGGGCTAAATCATCCTCAAGTAGCTTCTCTAGCTGCTCATCGCTCAAAGAGTGTAAAGCGGACAATAAAAACCCAGATGAGCCAAAATCCAAAGAATTAGAAGTGACGAGGATCTAATAAACCTCATTTTATTATTTATCTATAATTCTTATTATGGGTGAATATGACGTCAGTCTGATTCTTGAGTATACCCTTATAATCATAAGGAGAAGCCAACCAACCGGTCGTAAGCTCTTCTCGACCATCCTCATAGTCGTAAGTCTTTCTCGATCGTTTCATGATCATAAGTGCTGCTCTTTATCACCATCTAGTCGTAAGTTCTTCTACGACCAGCCCCAAGTAGTAAGTTATTCCACGACTACTTCATGGTCGTAAGCCCTTTTACGACTAAGTCAGCTACGACCACCCTATGATCAATAAAGCCTGCGGACAAGTAGGCCCAATGATTAGGGAATCTAAGCAAACAATATATGCTGTTATTCTCCGGAATAACTGCACGTTACACACCATTATCTCTGACTAGAAACTGTCAGGCGATGTGGAGGAGTTAATACCCCAGCGATTACTACCAACAATGCTCCTATTACTTGGAATGATGAGGCGCCTTTTGGCCAGGAGAAACGGCTACCTCTACGAACACTATAAAGGGCTATGGCCAGAGATAATGAGGGGTAGGGGGATTAGAGACATACAATCGGACATACATACTGAGTAGCAGGGAAAATCGTAGCATTTTCTACTGATTGTAACCAGTATACTCAATACATACACACAGAAGTATGGTTGTTATTCTCTCCGGAGAAGGCCCGAACCTGTATAAAAATCCCCGTGTCAATCTCTCTGTGTGATTTCAGTTTTGGAGACCCCTGAATCAAACAATCTTTACGTAAGATCGGTTCTAAAACACCGACAAGAAGAACTACCCTTAGATGGATCAGCCACTAAAGCCATCAACTCTGTCTTGGGGAGACGCAAGATGTAGTCAATCTCATGCGTCTTCAACCTCGAGTAGAGTTTATCCATGGTAAGCTCACTCATGACAGTGTTGTCATTGATGGAAGTGATTTTCATTCCCCAAACTCTCACGTCAAGAGCACCCAAGAACTGACGTGCATTCTTAGACTCAGTAAACACAAGATCCACAGCACGCAAGTCATGAAGGATTTTGGAAAATCTTCCCCACAACTCATCCAAAGATTCACCATGCCTTTGTTCGATCTTTGAGTATTCTTTCTTAAGCTGGTTCTGTCTCATTTCCTTGATCGCAGTAGATCCCTCGTGGTAATCATAGAGGCTCTTCCAGATCTCGTGAGCAGACCTCAAATGAGCGACACGCTCAAACTCAGATCGACTAAGTCCTTGAATCAAGAAGTTTCAAGCCTTACTATTTGCCTCCACATCTAGAGTGATCACATCGTCATTGGCTGGCACAATATAAGGATTTGTGACTTTAAGCCAAATTGCGTGCCCTTGAGCCTCGATGTAGGCATGCATGCGAGCCTTTCAGTAAGCAAAATCGACTCCATCAAACACAGGTGGTTTGGTGGAATACTTGTCAGACGCCATGGCTCTTCAGACCGGTTAAGATCTATAAGAAGAGCTAACCGGGCTCTGATACCACTAGTAGGACCGGAAAGACGCCTAGAGGGGGGTGAATAGACAATTTCTCAAATTTCACCTTAATTAGATTCAACACAAACTTTTCTCCAATAGCTATGAAAGCTAAGAAGATCAATATATACGCATAGTGAAAGCCTTGTGCTGAATCTAATCAACCCCCAAAGCAAAAGACCCAAAAGGTGAAGATTAAACCCTTGGGGCCGGTCAGACCGACGGCTATTGCGCGGTCAAACCGGCGGGTGGTCTGACCGGCGGCTTAAGAGCGGTCTGACTGGACCTGACGATGAACAGGAAAAACAGCTCGGGTTCCAAAACGATAATCGATCAAACTTTTGATCTACACAGCCAAACTTAACCAAACTTGGAAGATACCTTCCCAAGGGTATCTGGAACATATTCCAAGCGACGATTGAGTAGATCCACGTAAAGTTTTGACCTTTTTCCATTTTACCGAAAGAGGGTTCAAAACTGAGTAAAAACAAAAAAGCTTGATCCAAAACTTGCTCGTGGGAGATTGATGATCAAGATGATCCTGGATGTATTCTCACATGTCACAACAAGGTAGATAGGGGCAAGAAACAACTAGAAACCCATCGGATCAAAGAAACACTCAAAATCACCAAATGGGAAGGAAGAACACAAGAAGACTCATCTTTGAATATTCATCCATAGATTGATTCGCAATTATTGCTGGTAACAGCCACTCCCTCAAGGAGGACAAGAGCTCAATCCATGAGCACACACTCAACTCATCTCCCTAGAACCCGAAGCCTCTCCTTTCTCTTTTTAAGCCCTAATACCAAACTAAGGTTTACAAAATGAAGTGCTTGGGGGCTGTTTGACAGCACCCCCTCCTATTTATAGTGAGGCCTAGCTTCTAGAAGAGTTAACCTTAATGGGCTCCCGTTAAGGCCCAGCACAAACGAGACACACGCACGCATCTTAAAGCGTCTTCATCTTCTCTTGACCTAAACCGCTTCTCCACGCACCGTCTTGCGCCGCGGTTTAGCCCAAGGTCGCAATGGCGGTATTTGGTGAAATTACCAAAATACCCCTTCTTGATCTTTCTCCGAAGTCCAAGTCCAATCTTGGTGAAGCACTCGCTTGCTTCGCCATGTGTAGGTTGATCAACGGCTCTCATCGTGTTGCAAGTCTCTCCCATCCGGCTCCCGCCGAAATCACCATGGCACTTACACCGACCCCCGCGCCGCTTGATCCAACCCGTCGCACCGAACTGCCCGTTCGGTCACCTTTTTCCATTCTGCGCCATGCTTGAGTCCATTGACCTCACCCGGAATCCTTGATCGTTCTGGACCTCAGCTCTCCAAGCTTAGTCCCGATCATCCTCGCCGTTGACCGTCATTGACCTCCAAGCGTCCTGCACAATAATAGATAAAGAAATCGAATCTGGGAACAAGTTCTTCACAACTTGACCCACGTTAGTGAAAACATGCATCATGCAACACATATGCACTGAAGCCTATGAACTCAATCTATCCCAAAGCCAAATTTCCAAAATGGCCAATGATCAGCACAAAAATCGGTCAGACCGCCACTTTGGCATATCTGACCGCCCTCTGGACGGTCTGACTGCCTCCTGAAGGTCGGTCTGACCGCTAGTGCAAATATCAGAAAAACCACCTTGGCATGGCCGGTCTGACCGCCCCCATGGCCGGTCAGACCGCTAGAAACCTGACAGAACTAATATTTTGCTGAAAACGCTTGATTCGACAAACCGCAAAAGCCATTGCCAATTGTATCATCATCCTAAGATCATGCACATATCCCCATGATATCAACAGAGACCAACTAACGACACATAGAATCATAACAATCTCAATAGTGTCTCAAGGTAGGTCAATCCAACCCCATGTTCTCTAACATGTGTTCACATTATTGATTCGATATCCCTATATCCATGACCGGTGAAACATGGTCATCAATCAATACATGTGCTGGTCAATAGAGTCACTGGTGTTCCAACCATTGACGTTCGACTAGGGATTCATTTAGAACGACATCATATAAGCTAAGAGTTTCACCAACAAGAAACATACTTGTTAATCTTCATAACCAATGATTCATTCAAGGAACAGGATAACATATTATCCAATATTATGAACATAATGAAATATAATCATCTCCATGATTGCCTCTAGGGCATATTTCCAACAAATACCAAGTAAATAAACCAATCTAGGGTGACAAAAGATTATGACATATCAAATAGACAAGGTGGATATAACAAATTGGATTAATAACTAAACCCAAAAGCATTGAAATAAATACTTAAAGTAGATGCAATAATTTCAATCAATATAACTTTTGAAAACTGGGATTCAATATGATCAAAGGTATGGCTTGCCTTGAAATAGGTCTAGGTACTGATCTTGCTCTTGAGGTGTTCGTTCGTCTTCAAATCTTCCCGAAGTATCAACGTGTACTCACAAACGAAGATAGATAGATCTTGAATTTACATAAATTTAGAAATTTGAATGGACTCAAACGGAGTTTGGATGCAAAAGATATGAGCTTTGGAAGTTTGAATCTAAAAGAAACCCTAATTCTGGAATTATCCGAATTATCTTTCAAAAGAAAATCTGAGATTACGACGTCATTAAAGGATTTTGGCTGAAAAGAATAACAAGGAAATTGATCTTGCTTGTGGGGCCCACTGTCATAGGGAGATGCACCGTGGACCAGGTTCAACGAGATTGGATCTGGGTTTGGGTGTAGACACACCACATGGCATTGCCACTTGGACGTTGATTGAGATGCCACGCGAGCAAAGACGATGACATGGCGTTGATGTGGAGGTGATTTGGCACAAAGCAATGAGCAGAGGAGAGCGGCCATGGCCGGTGGCAAGGGAGCTTGGTGGCGAGGACAAATCACGTCGAGAGAGGCTCGGGGAGATACCAAAACGAGATCCCAGAAGCACGGCGATGCTCCTGGTGGTGGTGGTGGTTCGGCCCCAACGGCTATGAGATGGCGGCGGCGAACACTTTGGCGGCGGCGAGCTTCCGGATGACGACGAAAACGGCAAGGGAGTGGCGCCCGACGACAACGGATGGGAGCACCGAGTTGGCAAAGACACGGGGATCACCGAGAGCTTCTCCGGGTGGTCGGCGATCGACGGACGGTGAGGAATTCTGGCAAAGAAGCTTGCGATGGTGCGAAGCTTCTAGGGTGAAATTCGGCGAAGAGAAGAATGAATCGGTGGCGGCTCCTTAGGGTTTTGAGGGAGGAGCTCCATGCAAAGAAATCGACACGAGGCGCTCCTTTAAGTAGGCACGGGAGGTGGGGATTTGAGTCGGGTGCGGCGGCACTGCATGTGTTGTAAACAAACACGGAGTAAGAGTTCGGCTCGGTGACGAGCTGAAGACGAAGGCAGGTAGCAAGCGGGTCCACCGGCAGAGACAACAAAGAAAAGGAAAAGGGGATTGGCTCGGATGGGCCTTGGGTGCATGCAAAGGAAGGAATGCGGGCCAAGCTGGTCCGACTCGGACGCATTGGAACATGCAAAGAAGCGGGTCGCGCACAGAGAGAGGAGATTGGGCTGAAGGAATTCGGCCCAATCGAATTAATCCAAGATTTTAATACTTTTTCTTTTTATAAAATAGCATAAATTCCAAATGGCAAAAGAAAATAGCAAATGAACTTGGAAAAATTCTAGAAAAATCTAAAAAATATATCCAAGCACATAGAATTCAAATAAAATAGTTTTGACCATTGTTGATGTTGACTTTAATCATATTGAATTGTTGTGATGCACAAAGTCCAATATTAAGCTTTTGAATTAAACTCAAATAAAACCAAATGGTGAGTTTTCTCCCTACTAACTATTTAAAAGATTTTTAAAGCTCAGAAAATTGGGATGTTACAAACCTCCCCCCCCTAAAGGAATCTCGACCCCGAGATTCAGGCTAGCTAGAGAAAAGGCTAGGGAACTTGGCTTTCAGCTCTTCTTCACGCTCCCATGTTGCTTCTCCTTCCGAGTAGTTGCTCCACTAGACTTTGCAAAAATGAATGGTCTTGTTTCTGGTCTGATGCTCTGCGACATCCAAAATCTTGACTACTTGCTCTTTGTAAGTAAGGTCTTCCTTCAACTCGGTTGACTCCAACGGGGCTTGCTCTTCTGCCACACGAAGACACTTCTTCAACTGAGAGACATGAAAGACATCATGTACTCTTGCTAACGACTGCGGTAGCTCCAACTGATAAGCTACTTCTCCACGGCGATCCAAAATCCTGAACGGACCAACATACCGAGGGGCAAGCTTCCCTTTGGCATGAAACCTCTTTACACCTCTGAGTGGCGTAACTCGAAGATAAACAAAATCTTCTGGCTCAAAGCTAAGATCGCGACGACGATTATCAGCATAACTCTTCTGCCTCGACTGAGATATCTTTAATCTCTCTCTGATCATAGACAGTTGCTCTTCTGCTTCTTGAATAATGTCTAGACCAAAAACCAAACGTTCAGCTGTTTCTGACCAATTCAATGGGGTTCTACAAGCACGGCCATACAAAGCTTCAAATGGTGACATCTATAGACTGTCTTAATAACTATTGTTGTACGAGAATTCTGCATGCGGCAAACTCTTATCCCAACTGGTAACATTAGCTAGAGCACGGGCTCTCAACATCCTTCCAATATCTGATTAACTCTTTCGGTCTGTCCATCTGTCTGAGGATGATAAGCAGTACTGAAATTCAGATGAGTCCCTAAGGCATCATGCAAACTCTGCCAAAAACGAGAGGTGAACTGAGATCCTCGATCTGACACTATCTTCTTAGGCACACCGTGCAAACTGACAATCCTTGACATATACAGCTCTGCAAGGCGATCTCCTTAGTAAGTGGTTTTGACTAGCAAGAAATGGGCAACTTTAGTCAAACGATCCACTATTACCCAAATTGAATCATAACCCGATTGAGTCCTGGTTAAACCAGTAATGAAATCCATTCTGATCTCTTCCCACGACCATTCTGGAATCTTCAGAGGTTGCAACAGACCTGCTGGTCTCTGATGCTCTGCTTCTACCTTCTGACACACGTCGCACAGGGTGGCGTCTTCCCTTGGGCCCAAGCATTACAAGGTCCAAATTGGCCCAGATCCGTTGGAAAGAGGACGAGATAAACTTTTGATCAAGTACTCGTGGACCTTAAACGGACCCCGTATGTGAAAGTTATGCATGATTTAAGCTGGTGCTATCAGACTGACTCCGGAGGCAGAATTGGATTCCAAAACAGGTCCAGCTCGAACTCTTGCTTGTCTTGGACCAAAAGTGACTTGGAGACCTTCCTTGTACCATGATGTGGTGTAGGGGTCATATCCGAAGGGTCGATGTCCTCATCATCCTCCCCTTCTTGCATTTGAGTCATCCTCGACTCAAGCTCTTCGTCCAGCTCCAAGAAAAGCTTGAAAACTTGTAGCACCGCATGCTTATCTTTCTGCAAAATGTTAGCAACAGCAGGTGGCAAAGAAATAAAGAACACTTTGCAAATTAAAGGTGAGTGTGCATGCATGAAATCAGCAAAGATACATTTTCTCATAGCATTCCGTGTGCAACTCAATTTGCAAGTATAAGTGAAGTATATAATAGAGTTATTCATAGCCCTATCATGACGAAACGTGGTCCTCAAAGTTTGGAAGTTAATGGGTAGTACAAAAATTAATTTCAAAGTGCACAAGTCATTCATAGAATCATATTTCAATCGAGCAAGAGCAAATTCATCTAGCAATTGTGAAAAGATTTGTTAATTTGCCCATACTGCAACAGCATTATGCAGATTGGCAATACTAGATGGTGCAATAAAAGATGAACACAGAGACATTGAATGATCAGTAAATGTTATGTTCCTCCCATAATGAACAAGATTCATCACACAAGACTTGTTGTTCAAAACAGCAAGCTTCAATTCATCCATGTTATCACAAGTTATGCATATTTGATATACAAGAAATTGATTGTCTACACCATAATCTTCAATCAAATTAAACTTATATCTAGGGGTGTAGGCACTAAACAAGGATTTCGAACATGCAATTATAGAAACTTTCTCCATAGCATGTGACAATTTCAAAGGTGGATCCAATATAATGTAACATAAAGAGTCAGCATGAGAAATTCTAGTCAAAACTTCTTTATATCTAATCAATTCTACATGATCATTGTATGTGATTAATTCATCATATGAATCACTCAAAACACCAGGCAATTCAATTATTTCATCACATGGTGCACTCAAGTCAGCAGGTAAATCAATCAAATTATCACATGATTCATGCAAATTCTTAATAATATCATATTCTATAGCTAGAAAATTAATTTCCACTTTCTCAGCACTAGGTTCCTCCACCTCATGTGATGCAATGGTTTCTACTACAGTCTGATTTTCCCTTTGTTCAATGGTGCTTGGTATGAAATCATGGTAATTGTTGTCAGGTTGAGTGTTCAAATCAGTACCTTTGGTATTACCTTGTAGGCTCGACTCAAATGATGTTGGTACTGGAGGCGATGAGTAGTCACAAGCTTTCCCTTCTTTTTCTTGCTCCAGTTCAATTGCCAATGAGTGAGCCAAGGATGCGAGACAGCAAGACAGAGTGATGCTCACAGCAGCAAGGGCGGCAATCATGGTAGGTGCAGCAACAGAAGAAGCAACCGAAGATGATCTTGATGCGGAGGTGTGAACCATGCGCTTGTTTGTTTCATGTACACGGGAAGGTGTATTGGAAGTCGATGAAAGTGCACAACTAGTCTTGGATTATCGTCCCTGTACATCCTTTTCAACTTGGCAAGAAAGACAAAACAAGCGAGTCACAATTGGAGGTTTATAAAAAAGTTTATCCTGAATTTCACGGTTTAAACCTCCCAAAAATCTAGCCATCTTAGCATCTTCAGTTTCATCTAAACCACAACGCAACAAACCAGTTTGCAATTCTTGATAATAATCCTCTATAAAACTATTACCTTATCTTAAGAGTTGCAATTTATTAAGCAATTCACGAGAATAATAGAAAGGTACAAATCTATGTCTCATTACTCTCTTCAAAGCATTCCATATTCTAAGTATGTTCTGATTAGTACGACAGTATTCACTCCACCAAATAGATGCAAAATCAGTAAACTCAAGGGTAATAGCCCTAACTTTCGGATGATCAGGAAATTCATGGCATGCAAATAATTGTTGTACAGCTAATTCCCATGTGATATAAGCATCAGGATCATAATTCCCAGCAAAAGAAGGCACAGTGAGTTTAGTTTTATCAGACATAATATCACGATCATATACCTCTCATGGTGGACGATCTCATCTCAAGCTTGCATCTTTCTCATGGACTTTGTTGCGCTCCCGTTCATTGGCTTGAAGAAGACGTGAATCTATCTCATAATCATCCTGTGAACCTGCCATAGTTAGTAGAAAATAAGGAAACAAATCACATGTATATGTTCCTATCAACTACTAGGATCTAGAAGCTCAAATCAAGTCACTCTCTCACAACGCCTTACCAAGTTCTTACCAATGCAGCAAGGAAGTAGTACAACCGGTGGCTGGTTCGTGATACTCTCACTTGTGATTAGCCCAACGATTGCAAGGAACGGAATCTGCCGAGTTAGTAGGAAGTGGAGCTCGGAAGGCTTCAATATGGTGGCAAGGATCAGCAATAATCAAATCAGTTAATGCAAGTTGAAAATTTGTTCAAAGTACTAGTCAATGTTGCTGATCCTAGCCTAATCAAAGCTAGCTAATCAAAGCCCTACTAAGAGATGTGTATGTACGCACACGTAAAGATAAATATGACTTGATGTAACCAATGGAAAACCTCACAACAAGTGCTAGGAGAGACGCTAACCAACTACTCAAACTTCTTTGTAGGGGAACAAGATTGTTCACGCGATCTAGAGCACAAAAACGGAATAACGTGCAGCGTAGACAATCCTTTAGTTTAAGCAGAAACAACAGTTTGTCTCAAGAGATAAAAAGGCAAAGTTTTATATGGCTTATATATACTCGTTTGAAAGGTTTCGATGAGATATACAACTTTGCAGTTGAGGCAAACCCCAAATTCCGAAGGGAAGATTGAAATAATAAGCAAAAATAGAAACCGAAAACTTGCGACACGAATTCGGAGCCGAAGATGGCCAACTTTGTAGCCCCTGGAGGGATACTAGTGGCTTAAGTGGAAGGGATGAGTCTCGTCATTATCTTTCCAATGAGCACAAGAACGTCCAAAACGGACACGGTATGTAAAAGTTATGCTCGTTTTATTGAAGGTATCTCGGACACGGAATCCTACTCGGACTCGAAACCGATTTGGGTTCAAATTGAAACTGCTATATCTTTCGATTCCGTTAGACAAACTTGCTGATTTTTTTTTGTGGAAGCTTGTGGCTATATGTAGAAGGGCTCCACCAATTTTCACTGGTTTTGAAAAAAAGTTTGATGCGCTTTTCTTTTCTTTCCTTTTGTTCTTTTCTTTTTTTTCTCTCTCTCTACCGCAGCTTTTGTTCTTGCGGTTGCCTCTTTCTCCTTCTACTATCTGGCCAGCCCTAGGGTTCACCGTAAGTCGCAAATAACATCAACTCTCCCAAAAGGTCACAGCAATCCTCTCGTTTTTTTAGATTAATAACAGCACGAAATTTCTGTTTTTGGTGCGGATTAGAGGAGTTCTAACCCACGAATTTTCTGTTTTAGATGCAAAAACTAAGAATCCTAAAAAGAATAATCAAGCGACGCGAAGGAAAATCACGAGAAGCAATCTAGACAATGACCAACTAGACAAAAACTAGAACTAAAGATCAGCAACTAGACACGACAATGCAACCAAAGATTCAACAAGCAAACTGAAAAGAAAAATTGCAAAGGCTCAAAGGGGTTCAGACAGGGATTAAAATGGCGCAACAAAATATTTTTTTTGGGATATTTTTTGGACTCTAGGTATGAAAAATGAATCTACTACTAGAAACTGGAAACTCTCACCGATCAATTGTAGCTCTGATACCACTTGATGAACCTCAGAGGTCCTGATTTGGCCCGATCTTTCGATGAGAAGATAAATTCGGTAGTAGTTGCTCAACTCTCACGATCCTAGCTACGAACTTGCAAGGCCCAAAACCACTCAATCGCTAAATAGCTCGACAAGTCGTTATCAACCGTGCACGAATACCCGGATGACCTGATCACGAAGATCAATTCCTACATACACCGAAGAAGCACACAAGAACGAGATAAATAGCAATATGAAATTACAAATAGGATTGAAATATTTGATTTATGTTGGGATTCCCAATAAGGATCTTCACTGGGTGGTCTAGTCGACACATGCAGAAGATACAAGTTGCAACGAAGGCAAACTAAACATAAACGAATTCCAAGAAAACTAGAGGGATGCGGCCTCCTTAAATAGGGGAGGGGAAGCCGTAAATAGCTAAGAAAATAGGGGTTGGTACTATTCATGGCACTGTTCACACATGAATAGTGTCTTGTGAATAGTATGGGCCACCTAGGGTGGCATCTTGTGACGACCCACCCTGTGATATACCGCGAAGGTCCGGGAGGACCAATTTTTTTTTTTTTTTTTTGCAGTGGTACTACCTCAAAGAAACGGTAGCACCGCTCGGTGCATTCCCGAGGAGGTCAACCAGGACCTCCCAGGAGGTCCTCAAGACCTCCTGGAGGTCTTGGCCCATAACCCACCGGTAGCACCTCTTGGTATATCACAGAGAGGTCCGACAGGATCTCCCAGCAAAGTCGCTGGGACCTCCTGAGGTCTCGCTTCAGGTTCAACTAGTCCTAGGACAATGTAGCTAGTTCAAGACGGTACACAAGATAACATCACAACCACAAGGCCAAACAGAGATGAAGAAGACAAATAAGCTTAATATTAAACAGGACCTAATGGTCAAGCTCGTACACAAGAGGTCTGCCACTAAGGGCTTACAAAAACCGACAAGGACTTACAGCCAGCAACAAAAGAGCTCCAAAGCAAAAGCACCAAAAGCACGTAAAGGCCATCCGGCAAGCCCACAGGCTGTCGAGTGGAGGACGTCCTAGGCAGCAGAGTCGTCGAAGAACTCCTCCTCAAAGAGGTCTCAGACCGCTCAAGACTTGATCATCTTCAAAATCTGCTTTGACACGGGGTTTTAAGCCATGAGTACTTTGAATGTACTCAAGAAGACACAGGAGCAATTATGCAAGTAATAATCATGCAAAGGCTTACCAATTGAGAGTCAGATGGTTAGATTGCGCAGCCAAGTTTTGACAATAATTACATAAGTAGGTTGAAAAGAAAAAGTTGAAACAATAGCATATAATACATTTGATTTTGCAAAGAGGGAGTGAGCACCAACTCACATCCACAACCAAAAGGAGGAGGTCCGTCGCACCCATGACCGTGTCCTCACCCAAAACCACCCTAGAGCACCCACTCCAGAGGTCCGAACCACCCCGACCACTACTCCGAGCCAACCCCGACCCTCCGAGCCGGCCAAGGTCTCTTCGAGGCAAAGCCAGGGCATCTCACAAGTGTCCAAAGGGCACAAACTTTTGGAAACACTACCCCTTGCACCATTTTCACTGTGCATGTCCATAACCAAGGACTTGGCTATTCGAATAGATTTTACACTCTGCAAAGGTGTACAACTTTACCCACAATCCACGACCTCTCTAGCGGGACGGGTTCTGGAAAGACCCTTGCTCACTTCCGATGGTGAGCAGTCTAGAGAGCGCAGCAAGGCCTTTACAAAGCTTTGAACTGACTCGGAGCTGCCCGCTAAGGTTTCACAATCCCCTTTGGTCTAGAAGTCCGCAGGTTATGGGTGCCCTCTTGCGCCAACGAATCAAGACGCTCAACCACAACAAATTTCAAGCCATCTCATTGCTAATTATTCAGCCTGCACCATTCCCATAAAATGATCTTGTGGTTGCACTGATTGGCCTAGATCAACAGAACACAAAGTTAAGTCCTTAATTGTGCTAAGGCAAGACTTCCACAAACCCAAAGTGCAAAGCACCCGCTACTCACTCCCTGCCTTCTTGCCTCAAAGAAAACACTTAAATCATTACCCTTGCCAAAAGACCACCCAGCCTTGGCACACCATTTAATAAAGTGGTCTCACACCACGATCAACACAACTTAGGCATCCCGCCATAGTCGCTATGAAAGGGCACCGACCACGATTCTATAGATCATTAGTCAAGATTATTAAGAATGAAACATGACACGGCAGAACCACGATTTCTAGAGCAAAGCTATATAAACCTACGGCCCCATGTTGGCAAGTAACAAGGAATACCAACTAAATACCCAATCTAAGGCTTACAAGGTAAACATGTCAACATGACTAGATCAAGAGATAAAGAAGGCATAACAGCAAGTAGGAGAGTAACTACAGCCCAAACAATTCTTATAAAAATAGCCATGCATTGATAAAGTAAAACCAAAATATAT
Organism: Phyllostachys edulis; assembly: GCA_036346405.1. NCBI lineage: Eukaryota > Viridiplantae > Streptophyta > Magnoliopsida > Poales > Poaceae > Phyllostachys > Phyllostachys edulis. The sequence continues at coordinate 9,482,607 of CM070558.1, forward strand.
TTTCAAAGTTAGGTTCAATATGATCAAAAAGATGTCTGTGGCTTGCCTTGGTCAAGTAGTGGAGAACCTTCGGCTGGGAGAGCTAGATCCAAGAACTCCTCGAACTCGTGATCTACACATTCGCAAAAACCAAATAAGCAAAACCACACAAGGCCAAAGAACTTCAAAAGACTCAAAAGGAACTCAAACCAACTTGGCAAGAACAGGAAAACCAAGAGGCTCAACACAGCCTCACCAAGCTTCGAGAACTTGCGCCAGAGAAGACCAGCAAAGGAGACAAGGAAGACTGAAATGAGCAAAGGTGGCAAATGAAAGCTTGCCCAGTGCTATATATAGCCAGAGTTGGTGGAGTGCACCAAGAAAGGGCTCAATGACGACAGGCAATTGGGGTAGCTAGGACAGGCTTGCCCTAAAAGAATTAAAATAAGGTACTCGGATGTGATTGCATTTAATGTGATCCGACACCTATTAAATGCGCATGCACTCTACTGACAAGAGCAATAATAACAAGGTTGAGTGAGGCCGGCATGTGGGGCTACCAAAAGGGTGCACCACTAGTCAAAGAGGTGGCCCCATCAAGGGGGGCTGCTCTGCTAGAGACCGCCGGGAGTTCTGGGACAGAGGTCCAAACACTCAAGGGGAGGTCTCGACAAAGCAGTCCAAACGCCAAGGGGAGGTCCCGGACAAGAGGAAAACTCGACTAGGAGGGTGGTCTTTACAAAAGACCAACAAGGATCGAGGAGGTGGTCCTTGCAAAACAACAGAAGAGGTCCTGGGCGGTCAAGATTTCAAAGAGGAGGACCTTAACGGTCCGGATCAAAGGGTGCAGGGAGGTCCTGACGGTTAGATCTCCAAAAGGGAGGTCTAACGATCAAGATCTCAAAGAGGAGGTCCTTAACAGTCCGGATCAAAGGGTGCAGGGAGGTCCTGACGGTTAGATCTCCAAAAGGGAGGTCTAACGATCAAGATCTCAAAGAGGAGGTCTGAGCGGTTAAGATCTCCAAAGAGGAGGTCATAATGGCCAGATCTCAACAAGGGGGGGTCTGAGCGGTTAAGATCTCCAGGGAGGAGGTCCTAACGGTCAGATCTCAACAAGAGGGAGGTCTGAGCGGTTAAGATCTCCAGAGAGGAGGTCCTAACGGTCAGATCTCAACAAGGGGGAGGTCTGAGCGGTTAAGATCTCCAGAGAGGAGGTCCTAACGGCCAGATCTCAACAAGGGGGGTATGAGCGGTTAAGATCTCCAGAGAGGAGGTCCTAATGGCCAGATCTCAACAAGGGGGGGTCTGAGCGGTTAAGATCTCCAGAGAGGAGGTCCTAACGGCCAGATCTCAACAAGGGGAGGTCTGTTGGAACACGGGGGAGATCCAGATAGGCAAGGGGAGGTCCTAAAGGACGCAGAGGAGGTCCGTAGGACAAAGGGGGGCCTGAAAGGACTCAGGGAGGTCCGATAGGGCTTGAAGGGAGTTCGAGGAAGGTTCCAAAAGGGCACTGGGAGGTCCAGGGGAAATCTGGGATGCCCAAGTGACCTCAGGGGGTTCAAAAGAAAGGTGAGAGGTCCACGGGGGAGGTCAAAAACAGAGAGGGAGAACGAGAGAAGAGATCCAGACACAAAAGAGGTCTGGAAAGGAGAAAAAAAACACAAGGGCACACAGAGCAAAGAAGAGGAGAACGGAAAACTCCAACAAACAAATGTAAGGCACCAACAGATTTAGTTCACGCTTGGTTTAATCAATTAAAGCTCTTTTGAAAACTCAAGTTAAGCTTTGAACTCTCATCAAAACCAAATGGTTATTTTTATTTTGGAAACTGGGCAAGAACCTAGGAGAAACGGGACGTTACAAACCTTCACCCCTTAAAGGAATCTCGACCCCGAGATTCAAGCTCAGCTAGGGAATAGGTGGGGAAACTCCTTCTTGAGGTCCTCTTCATGCTCCCAGGTTGCTTCGGCTTCAGAGTGGTGGCTCCATTGCACTTTGCACAGCTTGGTGGTCTGGTTCCTTGTAACTCTTTCTGACACGTCCAAGATCTTGATGGGTTGTTCTTTGTAAGTGAGGTCTTCTTGGAGGTCCACAGCTTCTAAAGGCATTTGATCCTCTGGCACTCGTAAGCATTTCTTCAATTGTGACACATAGAATACATCATGAACTCCAGCAAGCTGAGGAGGGAGGTCTAACTTGTAGGCTACTTCACCCCTTCAGGCAAGAATTGGAAAGGGTCCAATAAATCTTGGAGCAAGCTTTCCACTGACTCTAAACCGCTGCGTACCCTTGAGAGGTGACACTTTGAGGTAGACTTGATCTCCGGGAGTAAAGGCTAAGTCCCGACGCCTATTGTCTGCATAGCTCTTTTGCCTTGCTTGAGCAGTCTTCAACTTCTCCCTTATTGACCTTACTTGATCTTTTGCTTCTTTCAGCAGGTCCAGGCCAAGAACTTGGCCTTCACCAGTTTCTGTCCAGTACAAGGATGTTCTACACTTCCTTCCATAAATAGCTTCAAAATGGTACATTTGAAGGCTTGCTTGGTAGTCATTATTGTAGGAAAATTCAAAGATAAGGTAACATTTTATCCCAAATACTTTTGCTTCTCCAGTATGCAAGCTCTCAACATGTCCTCCAGACTTGATTCACTCTTTCAGCTTTGTCCATCGGTTTGTGGATGGTATGTCAGTGCTAAAACCGAGGTCTCTGTGCCTAGAGCTTCATGTAGCTTTCGCCAAAATTTAGAGGTGAACTGAGATCCTCTGTTTGAAACTATCTTCTTTGGGACACCATGAAGACACACAACCTTTGCCATGTAAATTTCTGCCAACTTGGCTCCAGAATAGGGAGTCTTCACAGGAATAAAGTGAGCCATTTTAGTTAACCTATCCACGATGACCCAAATAGAATCAAAACCAGCTTGGGTACGGGGTAGACCAGTTATAAAGTCCATCCCGACCTCTTCCCATTTCCATTCGGGTATGGGTAAAGGCACTAGAAGTCCTCCAGATCTTTGGTGCACTGCCTTAACTTTTTAGCAAGTGTCACATTTGGCCACAAAATCTGCTATCTCTTTCTTCATTCTTGGCCACCAATACAACTCCTTGATGTCTTGATACATTTTTGTAGCTCCTGGATGAATAGAATATGTGGATATCATGGGGATATGACCATGATCTTAGGATGATGAAACAATTGGCAATGTGGCTTTTGGTTTGAAGTTTCATGTGTTTTCGACAAAGTTTAAGATCTGTCAGGTCAGCGGCGGTCTGACCGGCTTTTGTGCGGAATGTTGATATAAGTGGTGAGTTGATTATGGGTTAGGTCATATCCATATTTGTTAATTCATATGTGTTGCATATTGCATGTTTTGGCTAACGGGGTCAAGTTGTGAAGAACTTGTTCCCGGATTCGTGTTTGCTTGTCTATTGTCGCGTGTGGCTTGCGTGTCAATGACGGTCAATCTGTGAGGAGGATCGACTAAGCTTGGAGAGCCGAGATCCGTAATCGATCATGGATGCCGTGAGGTCGGAGGACTCAAGCATGGCGCAGAATGGATAAGGATGACCGAACAGGCGGTTGGTCGGCGATCGTTGGATCAAGCGGCGAGTCGCTGTAAGTGCTCGGTGGTGCGGTGGGATCCGGACGGAGAGACTTGACGACATGGAGCCGCTGATCAACCTACGTGGCGAAGCGTGATTGCTTCATGATCTGTGGACTCGGTCTTTTGGAAATGATCGAGAAGGGTATTTTGGTATTTCACCAACACCGCCTTGGTGACCTTTTTGACTAAGCCGCGGCGCTGGTCGGCGTGATGGTGAAGCGGTTTAGATCACGACGATGAAGACGGCGCTGAGATGCGTCGTGTGTGTTCCGTTGATGTTGGGCCTTAACGAAGCCCATTAAGGTTTTAGGGTTTGGGATACCCTATAAAAGGAATAGTGTTGGGTTATCTAGGGTTGGCTGCCCAAAAATTAGAAGCCCCAGAGTCTTTGGGGGTTGCGCCGTTTTTGTGTGCCTTAGAGAAATAGGGTCTGGTGGCGGCGCCCCCAAGAAAAATGGGTCAATAGAAAATTAGTGCTCCCCGGAGGAACAGGCTGCCCTGTAGAAACAGGAGTTGGCCGGCTGTCCTTGCGTGCGTGAGAAAACATCAGAGTGTAGCGCCTGGCTTTGTCTAGTGAAAACTAGTGTGGTGGCGCTGCTGTGTGTTGATGCATTTGTAGTCCCCTGAATCGGCTGACTTTTCCTCCGCGTGAGAATCTCTGAGTTTGTCTTCCATCTGAGTTTCGGTTTTGGATTCCAGTGAGAGCCCTGTAGAAAACCAGATCAGGGCGTCTGCACTGATTTTGATCACCGATTTTTGTGTAAGAAGTTTGGCCACTGTTTGAAATGATGCAAATTGATTGCTCTGCTATTTTTTTTCACTGTGTTGTGATTGCTGTCCTCTCAGTCTTTTTTATTCGGTTTGATTGAGGCGGCTGTAGCTCCCGAGAGAACAAGGTCAGATCGGTTTGCGCTTTTTGTCTGGCTTGTAAGAGAAATGCCGAGGGCGGCGGGCGTATCCGAGTCGGCAATACCGTAGTCCTCAGAAAATCCTGCTGATGCTACCGAGGAGCTTGTAGAAAGGCGATTTGTTGAGTCGTGGCTACTGCTATTTTCGGTTTGGGTCTTGATTGCTGCTATTTTTAAGGTTTTGCGCTTTTTCGCTTTGAATCAGGTGGTTGATGCACAAATATGAGCGCCTGTGTTCAAAAGGTGAGTGCGACAATGCTTGAGAATCATTGATTCAGCCGTTCCTCGTTACTTTGTGCTTGTTTATTTGCTTTGTTTGATTAGCTTCGTGGTTCCTCGTTGAAGTGTTTTTATTCCCGAGAAAATCCGGCTCGTGGTTTTGATCTCCATTTTGGTCGCCTTGGCCGCAGCGACTCGCAAAACCAGCTTTTTTATCTTATGCTTTTTGGTGACATGATCTGTCTGCATCGTGAAATCTGCATAGAGTAGCGCTTTGTCCCGAAACACCAGATCTTTGGCGGCTCGCCGCTTCGTGTCGCCTTTCCGCCACTGAGATTAGGAGCCCGCAAAAATTGTAGCCGGTCAGAGAATATTGAGTCCTCGGGCGACAGCTTGTTATGGTAGCGGTTTTGCTTCTTGCACATGAGTAAAGGGCTTTGCTTTTTCAAAGGAGTTGTTTTCGCCTCGATAGCTTTGTGATTGCTTGGTGGCTCGGGATCGTGAGGTTTGATGCAAGACTCGTCCCCGTCTATGAGTGGATTCTTCTTGGCATGATCTTGACGGCCATGTGTGGGCTACAAATTGTGTGCGTGTGCGTGCGATCTTGAGTAGTTTGTAGTCTTTATTTAGGGTTTGATCGGATTCAACACAGTCATCCGTCAGGCTCAGATACGATCTTCATAGCTTTTATAGCTATTGGAGTGAAAGTAGTGTTGAGTTCGATCGAGGTGAAAAATACAGAAAGCGTCTATTCACCCCCCTCTAGTCGCCTTTCCGGTCCTATAGAATATAATGCCTCATGGGCTTCTTTAAGTATCATTTCCTTGAGCTCTGTGTTATTGGGCACACAGAGCCTCTTATCAAACCAAACCGCACCCTGTTCATCTTCCGAAAACCTTGCAGCCTTCCCTTTTCTCATGTTGGCCTTGATTTCTTGAATGTCGGCATCTTCAACTTGAGCTGCCTTGATCTGATTTTGCAAGGTAGGTTGCACTTTAAGGGCTGCTACAAATCCTTCCTCAACTAACTCAAGCCTAAGCTTCAGGAATTCTTCATGCAAAGTGGGTTGGCTCTCTTTGATCATCAATGTATTGCCATAAACTTTTCTACTTAAAGCATCTGCCACCACGTTGGCCTTGCCTGGGTGGTATTGAATTCCCACATTGTAGTCTTTAATTAGCTATAGCCACCTTCTCTGCCTCAAATTCAAGTCTGCTTGAGTAAAAATGTACTTTAGGCTTTTGTGGTCAGTGTAGATTTCACACCTATTACCAATAAGGTAGTGGCGCCAAATCTTCAAAGCATGCACCACCGCAGCTAATTCAAGGTCATGAGTAGGGTAGTTTGCTTCATGAGGCTTGAATTGTCTTGAGGCATAGGCTACCACTCTTCTTTCTTGCATTAGAACACAGCCAATTCCTTGCTTGGAGGCATCACAATAGACCTCAAAATCCTTTCTCGACATCCGTAGAATTAAGATCAAGGCGAGAGGTCAACCTCTTCTTGAGCTCTTGGAAGCTTTGTTCACAAACAGAGGTCCAAAGAAACTTATTTTTCTTTCTTTAATAGCTGAGTTAGAGGTCTGGCACTTCGGGAAAAGCCTTCAATAAACCTTCTATAGTAGCCCCGCCATACCCGTAAAAACTTCAACTTGAGGCATCGATCTAGGAGGTTCCCAATTGAGCACATCTTGAACTCATCGATTGACAGAGACTCCCTTTTCGCACAAAACATGTCCTAAAAAGACCACTTCTTTTAGCCAAAACTCACATTTGCTAAACTTAGCAAAGAGCCGATGTGACGCCCCACCCCATGATGTACAAAGAAAGGTCCCAAGGACCTTCCTTTTTGAGTTGCGGTACTACCGCATGGAGGAGCGGTAGTACCGCCGGTCTTTGCGAGGAGGTCTGCCTGACCTCCCAGAGGTCTCAAGACCTCCCGGAGGTCTGACCACTGTGACCTCCCAGAGGTCATCAAGACCTCCCGGAGGTCTTGGCCAATAACCCGCCAGAGCACCTCAACAGATATCACAGGAGGTCCGACAGATCTCCTGTGCCAAGTCCCGTGAGGACTTCACGGAGGTCCCGCTCACAAGACCGAGCTAGTCCCGTGATCAAATTGGCTAGCTCGCATGTAACCCATACTGTGTAATCAAATCCATACAACAAGCTTAAAGAGAAGACAACCCAAAATAACACATATATTAACAAGTGGCTTTATGGCCAAGGTTTGTACAGGTGCCACTAAAGGCTAACAACAAACGAGAACAACAACACAAATGGAGGCGAAGACAAAACACAAGGTCCATTCGCCACCCCACAAAGCTACCAAGTGGAGGACGCCACCTACTACGCAAGGTCTTCAAGGGTGCTCCTCCCGAGAGCACCGACCACTGAACTCCAACCTCTGCGATCAAACAAATAGGCACAAGCCAATGAGTACCTCGAATGTACTCAAGAAGCCATGGGTAAGGTATGCAAGTAATAATCATGCATGGCTTGACAAAGTGAGTCAGAGGGTTAGTTTATGAAAGCCAAAGTGACAAGAATAACATAATAGATTGCAAAGCTTAAGTTAGAAAGCGTAATACATAAGTACATTTGATTTTTAAAGGGACAAGGAGCACCCACTCACACCCAAGGCACCAACCCAAACCTCTCTGAGCACCCACCCAGAGCACCACAAGACCAGCCCTCGACCACTTTGTGAGCCCCACCATGACCCCTCCGAGCCGGCCAAGGTCTCTTCGAGGCACAAGGCATGACCTCTCACCAAAACGCCCAGAGAAACACAATTTCACAAAAGAATTCTACCCTCATTCAAATCTCCGCATGTCCATAACCGAGGACGCGCCATTCGAACGGATTTACACTCGCAGAGGTGCACAACTTTACCCACAAGAGGTAGTCGCTGATATTTCACACGCTACCTTAGACATGCGAATCAAGTGGAGACTACCACCGGCTTTTACAAGGTCCCGCTCGACTCGACCACCAACATTAAGGTTTCGCCACTTGCAGTCGCCTAGCACCCTATGGCCCCCTCTTAAGCCATGGTGCTCCATCAACACCTCCTCTACCTTGGAACCGAATCGTAACAAGACCAGTTATTACTCGGCCCACCCCATAATGAACATGTGGTTGCACGGTTTGGCCCAGATCAATGGCTCCTAAGGTTCACCTTAAATGGTCGCCAAAGCAGGCATTCCACAACCCAAATGTGACCCCAAAGAATAACTTGGGGCACCCAGTGACTCCATGGCTACCACCCTTGATCACCTAGGTGACTCCATGGCTTCAACCCTTGAGCACCCACTACTCGCCTCGCCAACTCGCCCGAGCAAAACAAATTTTAGGTTCAACTCGCCAAAGACCACCTAGTCCCGCACAACATATTTTAAAGTGGTCTCAAGACCACAAACAACACAACTATGGCTTCAACCCTAGTTACTTATCGCTGGCACCAACCAAAGTTCCATAATTCATTAGTCAAGATTAAGCAATAATGATGATTCATGAGGAGACCCACGCCTACTAGAGCAAGGCTAAGCAAGAACGATACCCATGTTGGCAATAGCAATACAACACCAACTAACAATACCATCCTAAGGTTGTCAAAGGTAACATGTCAACATGTGGATTACCAAATAGACGAGGAGGCATAAAACCAAGAGGGTATTTAACTAGAGCCCAAACCATTTTATACAAATAGCAATGCAAGTTTAACAAATCAAAATACTTTTGCAAATGGGATCAAGATGGTCAAAGGTCCCATGACTTGCCTTCAATGGCGGGTCACGAAGCTTCAACCGGGTCAGCTGGATCTTCAAGCTCCTTAGTACCCACGGAATCTACACGCTGCAAAGAAAACAACTAAATAAAGCACCAAAAAGGAACCCGAAAAGAACTAGCAAGAACAGAAGGAAAAAAACCACGTAAGGGGAGGTCCAACAAGAAGGAAGGAGGAGGTCCGAGAGGGAGGAAATCCCACCGGAGGGAGGTCCAAGAGGAAGGGCTCGGACTCAAGGAGGTCCGAATCAGAGGAGCCCGGAGAGCCTGCACTCCGAGAGAAAGAGGGAGGGGGAAGAAATGACTAACATGGAGCAATGGAGGCCCCCGGTGCCCTATTTAAAGAGAAAGGGAGAATAGGGCACCTCAAAAGGGACGCCCAGATTCAAGGCATCAAGACAAAGGCATACCGCCACAAGGTACGAAAAAGGATAAAGAAAGCTAGGATGTGACAAAAGTAGAAAAGAGTACAAAGGTAGTCGGTAGCATTTAATGTGACTCAACCCACATCAATGCACTTAAGATCGCCTAAGGGCCATCAAAGGTGCATGCACTCACCAAAGACATGGTCCACGGTCCAAAGAGGAGGTCCTAGAACAGGGAGGTTTAGACCTCAAAGGTCTAAACACAAAGGGGAGGTCTCGAACCCAAAGGAGGTCCAACACAACAGGAGGTCTCGAACCAAAGGAGGTCCAAACACAACAGGAGGTCTCGAACCTAAGGGAGGTCCAAACACAACAGGAGGTCTCGAACCAAAGGAGGTCCAAACACAACAGGAGGTCTCGAACCCAAAGGAGGTCCAAACACAACAGGAGGTCTCAACCTAAGGGAGGTCCAAACACAAGAGGGAGGTCTCGAACCTAAGGGAGGTCCAAACACGACAGGAGGTCTCGAACCCAAAGGAGGTCCAAACACAACAGGAGGTCCGAACCTAAGGGAGGTCCAAACACAACAGGAGGTCTCGAACCAAAGGAGGTACAAACACAACAGGAGGTCTCGAACCTAAGGGAGGTCCAAATACAACAGGAGGTCTCGAACCCAAAGGAGGTCCAAACACAACAGGAGGTCTCGAACCAAAGGAGCTCCAAACACAACAGGAGGTCTCGAACCCAAAGGAGGTCCAAACACAACAGGAGGTCTGAACCTAAGGGAGGTCCAAACACAACAGGAGGTCTCGAACCTAAGGGAGGTCCAAACACGACAGGAGGTCTCGAACCTAAAGGAGGTCCAAACACAACAGGAGGTCTCAACCAAAGGAGGTCCAAACACAACAGGAGGTCTCGAACCTAAGGGAGGTCCAAACACAACAGGAGGTCTCGAACCTAAGGGAGGTCCAAACACAACAGGATGTCTCAACCAAAGGAGGTCCAAACACAACAGGAGGTCTCAACCTAAGGGAGGTCCAAACACAACAGGAGGTCTCGAACCCAAAGGAGGTCCAAACACAACAGGAGGTCTCAACCAAAGGAGGTCCAAACACAACAGGAGGTCTCGAACCTAAGGGAGGTCCAAACACAAAGAGGGAGGTCTCGAACCTAAAGGAGGTCCAAACACAACAGGAGGTCTAAGCGGCTAAGATCTCCAGAGGAGGTCTTAACGGCCAGATCTCAACAAGGGGAGGTCTCGAGCGGCTAAGATCTCCAGAGAGGAGGTCTTAACGGCCAGATCTCAACAAGGGGAGGTCTGAGCGGCTAAGATCTCCAGAGAGAGGTCTTAACGGCCAGATCTCAACAAGGGGAGTTCTGAGCGGCTAGGATCTCCAGAGAGAGGTCTTAACGGCCAGATCTCAACAAGGGGAGGTCTCGAGCGGCTAAGATCTCCAGAGAGGAGGTCTTAACGGCCAGATCTCAACAAGGGGAGGTCTGAGCGGCTAAGATCTCCAGAGAGGAGGTCTTAACGGCCAGATCTCAACAAGGGGAGGTCTGAGCGCTAAGATCTCCAGAGAGGAGGTCTTAACGGCCAGATCTCAACGAGGGGAGGTCTCGAGCGGCTAAGATCTCCAGAGAGGAGGTCTTAACGGCCAGATCTCAACGAGGGGAGGTCTGAGCGGCTAAGATCTCTAGAGAGGGGTCTTAACGGCCAGATCTCAACAAGGGGAGGTCTCGAGCGCTAGGATCTCCAGAGAGGAGGTCTTAACGGCCAGATCTCAACAAGGGGGAGGTCTGAGCGCTAAGATCTCCAGAGAGGAGGTCTTAACCACTGATCTCAACAAGGGGAGGTCTGCTTGAACCTGGGGAGATCCAAACACAACAGGAGTTCCTAAAGGACGCAGGGAGGTCCAAGGAGTTCCACAAGGATACAAAGAGGTCCATGCGGGCATGGGGAAGTCCAGAGGGACTTAGGGATGCCCCAATGAACACAGGGGTTGCCAATGAATGTTGAGAGGTCCACGGGAGGCCATGATAGGGAAAGGAGTCTAGATAAAAGGAGGTCTAGACAGAGAAAGGTTTAGGCCGAGAGGGAGGTCCAGACACAAAGAGATTCAAACCAACAAAAAGGAGGTCCGGACTACAGTGATAGGCACAAGGAAAAGGTCCAAAGATCGAGGGGTTGAAACACAAACCTAAGCCGGTCTAAACCCAAAGGAGCCCCTGGGCCGACAAGGAGAGAAAGAAAGAGAAGGGCACCTGCACACAAAAGAGGTCTGGAAGGAGAAGCCAAACCCAAAGGCACACAAAGCACAAGAGGGAGGAAAGGAACACACCAACAAACTCCCAAAGGAACCGAATGATTTAGTTCAAGTTTAGATTAGTCAATTAAAGCTTCTTTTGAAAACTTAGGTTAAGCTTTAAACTCTCACCAAAACCAAATGGTTATTTTTAATTTTAAAACTCAGAAAAATGGGACGTTATACCGATGAGCTCTCACTTTCTCCAAAACCGAAAAGAGATGTCTTGCATGCTCCTCTTCACTTTGAATACACAAGAATGTCGCCAATGAAAACAACGACAAACTTGTCCGTAAACTCCATGAACACTCTATTCATCAAATTCATGAAATAGGCAGGGCATTGGTCACCCAAAAGACATGACAAAGAACTCAAACAACCCATATCTAGTCGAAAAAGTCTGTTTTAGGATGTCTTCCTTTGAATCTTGAGTTGGTGGTATCCCGACCTCAAATCTATCTTTGAAAACACAAAGCAGCTCCTTCAGCTTGATCAAACAAATCATCAATTCTTGGCAAAGGATACTTGTTTTTGATGGTAACATCATTTAGAGCTCAGAATCCACACACATTCTTTGTGTACCATCCTTCTTGGGCACAAAATCACCGGGCTCCCCAAGGCGAGGAGCTAGGTCTAATGAAACCCTTGCTCGCAAGTCTTCTAACTGCTTTCTTCAACTCCACTTGATCATCAACATGTAACCTGTAGGGACTTTTGGAGATGGGGGAGGTTCCTGGAACAAGGTTGATAACAAACTCAAGGTCTCTGTCTGGAGGCATTCCTGGGAGCTCATCTGGGAACACATCAGCAAACTCCTTAACAACAGGGACATCTTCCAAAGTATGAACTTGAGCACTACAAGTTAGGGCTCCATTGAGCTTCTCTGAGGAGGCTTTAAAATTCACCGTGACACCCTTAGGGCTGGTCAAAGAGACACTCTTGCCACTACAATCCAACACTGCATGGTGGTCAGCTAACCAATCCATACCCAAGATCACATCTAGGGACCTGGTGTCCAAAAGGATGAGGTTGGCTAGGAATTCTACTCCTTCTATGACCAATTTAACTTGTGGACAATCCTGGTTCGTGCTTAATTCCGAACTGGGGGATTGGGCCAACAAGGTAGACTTAAGAGCAACAACTTGAAACCAGTGCTTTTTAGCAAAACTCCGAGAAATAAACGAATGTGAAGCTCCAGAGTCAAACAAAACTGCAGCTGGCACTGAATTTACTAGGAACATACCTAGCACCACATCTGAGGAGGTCTAAGCTTCTTCTATTGCAACATGATTCACACGACCTCTTCCATAAGGTTGAGAGGTCCTAGCTTGAGGAGGTCCTGCTGCTTGAGAGGTCTTGGCTGGGGGAGGTCCTGAAGTAGAGGTCCTTGTTTGCTTGCTCGCCTTTGATGGGCATTGATTGGCGAAATGCCCCAATTGGTGACACTTAAAGCAGGTGATCCCAGCTGCTGTTGAGGACGCCGGGGATTGCTTGGTGCTGCCAGTGGTGCGGCGCTGGACTGGGCTAGCTGGACGGGAGGTCTTGGGAGAGGTCCTGGAGGGTCCAGGAGGTCCTTGGCGCTTGTGTTGATACTGCACAAAAGTCTTAGCACGTTGGGGAGGTCTTTGTTGAGCACTGGAGGGTGGCACCTTTCTCTTGAAGGACTCAGAAAGCTCTCTTCGGGACTCTTCAATGAGCATTGCCTTGTTCACCATATGCTCAAAATCGGTAATCGCTACAATGACTTGAACCTTGAGATCGATGGAGACCCCGCTTAAAGCGCTTCGACGCATCATCTCAGAGCCACATCCTCACGGGCATATCGTGACAACTGGGTGAACTTAGTGAGATACTCACTCACTGACATGTTGCCTTGCTTGAGGTCTCTAAACTCATTCTTCTTCATCTCCACCTTCCCATCAGGAACATGGGAATGGCGAAAAGCGGCTGAGAATTCTGCCCAAGTGATCCTCTGGGGGTCAACATGTGAGGCACAAAATGTGTCCCACCATTCAGCGATAGCCCCTTCCAATTGATGTGAAGCAAACAAAACCTTCTCCCAATCTTCACAGCGAGCAATATCCAACTTTCTCTCTGTTGATCTCAGCCAGTCATCTGCATCTAACGGCTCAGGGGAGCTTGAAAAGGTAGCTGGGCGCGTCTTCATGAACTCCGATAACCTTGATTGGTGATGAGCAGGGGGTGGCGGTGGTGGCACCGCGGCAGCTTGACTGTTCTGGCTCATCATTGCCAGTAGAGCATTGGTGGTCTGGCTTTGTTGAGCCATTATTTGGTTCATATTCTGCATCATAGAACTCATCATTTAAGCTTGTGCTGTCATGAACTGCCCAAAACCTGGGTCTGATGCGGCCACTGGAGGAGGTGGGGGTGGAGGCAACTGTTCTGGGGGCTCACTCTAACTTGTTGACTGCCGAGTCTGAACCATCTGTACAAAACTCTAAAGGTTTAAAAGGTAAGAAAGAAAGCTTAATAGGTAAGAGGGATAAAGCATCAAGATGAGTTAGAACAGGGAGAAAGATAGATCATCTATTAGGGGTGACTTGGTTAAGCCCAAAAGAAATCCAAAAGGCCAGGAGGCCAAAAGAGGCAACAAAACCTTACCAAAGGTCTACTGACCACACTAAACGATTACAAACTAAAAGGACCACTAACAATTGACCTTATTTAAAATCGGCCCTATAGAAGTTATAAAGGCAAGGGGGTCAAGTTAGACTTAAAAACAAAGTTCCAGCAGAGGCAAGGTAATAGAACTAAGAAAGAGTCAAGATTGAAGTAGAACAAGATGAGAAAAGATTTAGACGAGTTAAGGGAAGCATAGAACCAGAACAAGGAAAGAATCACTAAACAAGTTTTTAAGTTGATTTGGTTTAGAAAATAACTTTTGAAGCAAAACTAAAACGACCTTTTTACCTATGGCCACATCCTACAGCCGGCCAAGGCTCTGATACCACCTGTGACGACCCACCCTGTGATATACCGCGAAGGTCTGGGAGGACCAATTTTTTTTTTGCAGCGGTACTACCTCAAAGAAACGGTAGCACCGCTCGGTGCATTCCCGAGGAGGTCAACCAGACCTCCCAGAGGTCCTCAAGACCTCCTGAGGTCTTGGCCCATAACCCACGCAGTAGCACCTCTTGGTATATCACAGAGGTTCGACAGATCTCCCAGCAAGTCCCGTGGGACCTCCTCGAGGTCTCGCCTCGTGTTCAACTAGTCCTAGGACAACAGGTTAGTTCAAGACGGTACACAAGATAACATCACAACCACAAGGCCAAACAGAGATGAAGAAGACAAATAAGCTTAATATTAAACAGACCTTATGGTCAAGCTCAGACACAAGAGGTCTCGCCACTAAGGGCTTACAAAACCGACAAGGACTTACAGCCAGCAACAAAAGAGCTCCAAAGCAAAAGCACCAAAAGCACGTAAAGGCCATCCGACAAGCCCACAGGCTGTCGAGTGGAGGACGTCCTAGGCAGCAGGGTCATCGAAGAACTCCTCCTCAAAGAGGTCTCAGACCGCCTCAAGACTTGATCATCTTCAAAATCATGGACACAGTATGCTAAGCCATGAGTACTTTGAATGTACTCAGCAAGACACAGGGAGCAATTATGCAAGTAATAATCATGCAAAGGCTTACCAATTGAGAGCTGTATGGTTAGATTGCGCAAAGCCAAGTTTTGACAATAATTACATAAGTAGGTTGAAAAGCAGCAAGTTGAAACAATAGCATATAATACATTTGATTTTGCAAAGAGGGAGTGAGCACCAACTCACATCCACAACCAAAAGGAGGAGGTCTGGTCGCACCCATGACCAGGTCCTCACCCAAAACCACCCTAGAGCACCCACTCCAGAGGTCCGAACCACTCGACCACTACTCCGAGCCAACCCCGACCCTCCGAGCCGCCAAGGTCTCTTTGAGGCAAAGCCAGGCATCTCATCAAGTGTCCAAAGGGCACAAACTTTTGGAAACACTACCCCTTGCACCATTTTCACCAAGCATGTCCATAACCAAGGACTTGGCTATTCGAATAGATTTTACACTCTGCAAAGGTGTACAACTTTACCCACAATCCACGACCTCTCTAGCGGGACGGGTTCCGGAAAGTTCTTTGCTCACTTCCGATGGTGAGCAGTCTAGAGAGCGCGGCAAGGCCTTTACAAAGCTTTGAACTAACTCGGAGCTGCCCGCTAAGGTTTCGCAATCCCCTTTGGTCTAGAAGTCCGCAGGTTATGGGGTGCCCTCTGCGCCAACGAATCAACACGCCAACCGCAACAATTTCAAGCCATCTCATTGCTAATTATTCAGCCTGCACTATTCCCATAAAATGATCATGTGGTTGCAATGATTGGCCCAGATCAATGTAACACAAAGTGAAGTCCTTAATTTTGCTAAGGCAAGACTTCCACAAATCCAAAGTGCAAAGCACCTCTACTCACTCGCCTTCTTGCCTCAAAGAAAACACTTCGTCATTACCCTTGCCAAAAACCACCCAGCCTTGGCACACCAGCTTTTAACAAAGTGGTCTCACACCACAACAACACAACTTAGGCATCCTGTCACACCGCTAATAAAGGGCACCAACCACGATTCCATAGATCATTAGTCAAGATTATTAAGAATGAAACATGACACTACAGTAACCACGATTTCTAGAGCAAAGCTATATAAACCTACGGCCCCATGTTGGCAAGTAACAAGGAATACCAACTAAATACCCAATCTAAGGCTTACAAGGTAAACATGTCAACATGACCAGATCGAGAGATAAAGAAGGCATAACAGCAAGTAGGAGAGTAACTACAGCCCAAACAATTCTTATAAAAATAGCCATGCATTGATAAAGTAAAACCAAAATATATTTTCAAAGTTAGGTTCAATATGATCAAAAAGAGGTCTATGGCTTGCCTTGGTCAAGTAGTGGAGAACCTTCGGCTGGGAGAGCTGGATCCAAGAACTCCTCGAACTCGTGATCTACACGTTCGCAAAAACCAAATAAGCAAAACCACACAAGGCCAAAGAACTTCAAAAGACTCAAAAGGAACTCAAACCAACTTGGCAAGAACAGGAAAACCAAGAGGCTCAACACAACCTCACCAAGCTTTTGGGAGAACTTGCGCCAAGAGAAGACCAGGCAAAGGAGACAAGGAAGCCGGAAATGAGCAAAGGTGGCAAATG
Organism: Phyllostachys edulis; assembly: GCA_036346405.1. Classification (NCBI taxonomy): domain Eukaryota; kingdom Viridiplantae; phylum Streptophyta; class Magnoliopsida; order Poales; family Poaceae; genus Phyllostachys; species Phyllostachys edulis. Next base: position 9,498,976 of record CM070558.1, read on the forward strand.
AAAGCTTGCCCAGGCTATATATAGCCAGAGTTGGTGGAGTGCACCAAGAAAGGGCTCAATGACATGTTGGCAATTGGGGTAGCTAGGACAGGGCTTGCCCTAAAAGAATTAAAATAAGGTACCTCAGATGTGACTGCATTTAATGTGATCCGACACCTATTAAATGCGCACAGAGTTCTGTGGCAAGAGCAATAATAACAAGGTTGAGTGAGGCTGGCATGTGGGGCCAGTCAAAAGGGTGCACCACTGGTCAAAGAGGTGGCCCCACCGCAAGGGTTGTCTCTACTAGAGACCGCTGGGAGTTCCTGGACAGGAGGTCCAAACACTCAAGGGGGAGGTCCTGGACAGGAGGTCCAAAACGCTCAAGGGGGAGGTCCTAGACAAGAGGAAAACTCTGGACTAGGAGGGTGGTCTTTACAAAAAGACCAACAAGGATCGAGGAGGTGGTCCTTGCAAAACTGTCAGGAAGAGGTCCTGGGCGGTCAAGATTTCAAAGAGGAGGACCTTAACGGTCCGGATCAAAGGGTGCAGGGAGGTCCTGACGGTTAGATCTCCAAAAGGGAGGTCTAACGATCAAGATCTCAAAGAGGAGGTCCTTAACGGTCCGGATCAAAGGGTGCAGGGAGGTCCTGACGGTTAGATCTCCAAAAGGGAGGTCTAACGATCAAGATCTCAAAGAGGAGGTCTGAGTGGTTAAGATCTCAAGAAAGGAGGTCCTAACGGCCAGATCTCAACAAGGGAGGTCTCGAGCGGTTAAGATCTCCAGAGAGAGGTCCTAATGGCCGATCTCAACAAGGGGAGGTCTCGAGCGGTTAAGATCTCCAGAGGAGGTCCTAACGGCCAGATCTCAACAAGGGGAGGTCTGAGCGGTTAAGATCTCCAGAGAGGAGGTCCTAACGGCCGATCTCAACAAGGGAGGTCTGAGCGGTTAAGATCTCCAGAGAGGAGGTCCTAACGGCCAGATCTCAACAAGGGGGGGATATGAGCGGTTAAGATCTCCAGAGAGGAGGTCCTAACGGCCAGATCTCAACAAGGGGGGGTCTGAGCGGTTAAGATCTCCAGAGAGGAGGTCCTAATGGCCAGATCTCAACAAGGGGGAGGTCTGTTGGAACACGGGGGAGATCCAGATAGGCAAGGGGAGGTCCTAAAGGACGCAGAGGAGGTCCGTAGGACAAAGGGGTCCCTGAAAGGACTCAGGGAGGTCCGATAGGGCTTGAAGGGAGTTCGAGGAAGGTTCCAAAAGGGCACTGGGAGGTCCAGGGGAACTCTGGGACGCCCAAGTGACCTCAGGGGGTTCAAAAGGAAGGTGAGAGGTCCACAGGGGAGGTCAAAAACAGAGAGGGAGAACGAGAGAAGAGATCCAGACACAAAAGAGGTCTGGAAAGGAGAAACCAAACACAAGGGCACACAGAGCAAAGAAGAGGAGAACGGAAAACTCCAACAAACAAATGTAAGGCACCTAATGAGATTTAGTTCACGTTTGGTTTAATCAATTAAAGCTCTTTTGAAAACTCAAGTTAAGCTTTGAGCTGTCATCAAAACCAAATGGTTATTTTTATTTTGGAAACTGGGCAAGAACCTTGGAGAAACGGGACGTTACACATCTTCCCTTGGGCCCAAGCATTACAAGGCCCAATTTGGCCCAAACAGGTGATGCAGCACCTTCTTTTGATGATTATGGTGCGCACAGAAGGAATTTGGGGGTGAGGCCAGATTCATTGGAAAGAGGACGAGATAAGCTTTCCATCAAGTACTCATTGTAACATCCCAATTTTCAGAGCTTTTAAAATCTTTTGAATAGTTAGTAGGGAGAAATTCACCATTTGGATTTATTTGAATTTAATTTAAAAAGCTTAATATTGACTTTGTGTAACAAAACAATTTAATATGACTAAAGTCAACATGAACAATAGTGAAAACTATTTTATTTGGATCCTATGAGCTTGGATATATTTTCCGAATTTTCTAGAATTTTTCCAAGTTCATTTGCTAATTTCCATTGCTTATTTGATTTCGTATTTTTCTTAAAAAGAAAAAGGTATTTAAATCTCCGAATAGTGATCGGGCCAATCTCTCTCGCCCAACTCCTTTCCTCAGCCCACCCACTCGCCCACTCATTCTCGCCGTTGATCAGATCGACGCCAGATCTCACTTGCATGCGAGCACTCTCTCTCTCTCTCGACGCTGGCGTGGGCCCGGCTGCAACGCTGCTGCCCCGACTTGGTTCTCTCGTCATTGCCGCTGCCCCGCCATTGCCGCTTATGAAGCTCCGTCCGACAATATCGCAACCGCCCCGATTTTGTGCGCGGATGATCGCTTCTAGAAGCCCTATCCTCCCTGACTCGCTCAAACAAAATTCAAATTCAAATTCGCCTCTATCTCCTTTATCTCCGCGAGCCCTTCTCGGGTGGTTTCAACCTCCGCCAAAGACGCCGCCCGAGGCCGCTTAGACCCTATAAGTAGCACCTCGAGGATCGCCGCACTTCTTTCCAAAAACCCCAAACCAATTGCCCTCTCGAGCCCTTTGCGCCAAGAATCGGAGTTTTGGTCACGGTCACCGAACACTAAAACTCCGATCCTCTCGCCGTCGGTGACGATTGCCTCCGGAGTGCACCGCCTTCCTCGCCTTGAGCTACTCGAGAACCCTTGCTGCCACCGAGCTACACCGAGCGCCCACCCGACAAAACCCGGCTTCGCCGCTGAACTCGCCACGGCCACCACAGCCACCCCGACCACCCGAGCCGCACTGAGGTTCGCAATAACGCCTCTACCCTTTGGTACCACCCACCGCCACCAGACGCCGCTGTCACGACCATTGGGTCCATCTTGTTGCCCCGCCGCCGCCCACGCCACCTCCACCTCGCCGCCATCGCCTCCGGGCACACGCGCGTGTGACCACGCTGGCGCCAGCGTCGCCACGCAGTATCCAAGGCCAAATTTCAAATTTCCAGACCAGAGGCTCGGTGGACTTGGTCCACCGTGAGTTGTGCCAATCGACATGTGGGCCCCACATGTCGATTTTCTTTTTATTATTCCTTTCGTAAATTCCTGGGCTGACGTCATGTTGATGTCATGTCGACGCAATATTCTGATTTTTACATTAAGAAATAATTCGAATTCCGAAAATCCAATTTTAGGGTTTTCTTTAGATTTAAACTTTGAAACCCCATATCTTTTGCATCCTAACTCCAAATTCATCCATTCAAATTTCTAAATTCGTCTAAAATCCAGATCTATCTATTGGAGATTTTAATTATTTTATTGGAGTTATTTGCTTCTGTTATTTATTTAGTTTGTTTGTTTGTCTCGCTTCATGAAGAGACTTCGACGCCTTTGGAAGAGTTGAAGAAGAAGGACCTTTCCAAGATCAAGATCAATTCCTAGACCTTTTTCAAGGCAAGCTATGCCCTTGACCATTTTGCTTCCCAGCTTTATTAAAGTATTTTAATTCAAATTATCGCATCTTAATTCAAGTATTTATTTGAAAGCTTTTGGGTGTAGATGTAAATTCCTAATTGTTATGCCTTCCTTGTAAATTGCTATGTCTAAATTCTTTGTCACCCTAGTTATATTAGTTGGTATAGTGTAGCACCAACGTGGGTTGGTTAGTGCGATTAGATTGCTTAGCCATGCCACTTAATCACTTGTCATGTAGATTGTCAGTATTAATTTGACTAAATGAATATGGAACTACGTGATAAAAGCTGTGTGCACTATGTGTTGTATGGCATGTGTTGTACTTAAAACCAACGGGTGGTAAAAGGATTTGGACCGAGGCAAGTGGTGGATACTGTGTGATATGGTGGGTCAGGTGCTATTTTGGTGGAGCTGTGTGTATGGGTTTGATAAGTTTGTGTGCATAGGGATTGTGGTAGTCTTGCCTTGGTCAATTAAGGACCTCACCATGTGCGCCATTGAATCGAGCCTCACTGCATTTACCACATGCCCGGTATGGGACTCGCCTAGCATAGTAAGATGAATGTCCTAAATGCTTTGTTATGATTAGTGCTAGCTACACTAATTATATCTTGTGGGTAAAGTGTACAACCTCTGCAGAGTGTAAAACTATTCAATAGCGCGTCATGATCATGGACAATGCTCGGGATATCACACTAGGGGTAGATTTTATTAAAAGCTGTGTGGGAAGGAGCTGTGGTTTGAATCATCCACTATGTGAATAAAATTGTCTAGGTCAGGTGTGTCTTTGTGAAATCAAATGTTAAAATTATTGTTATCTATTTGTTTTACCTGCTTTCAATCTATTATCGGTATTCAATTGCAAACTTGCATTTACGCAAAAGAACCACGTAATGCCTTTCCTTGTAAAATGCCAAAGATGTGTATATATTGCATTTACGTGGTGTGGCTTATGAGTACGGTGTGTACTCACGCTTATTTTGACGAATCAAGCGTAAGAGGAGGAGTCTTCACCAGCTCTCGAGGACGAGTTTATCGAAGGTGCCTGATCGCGAGGTCTTGATCCCACGGTTGTTCGTGATGAATCGATGGACGCCACCGCCGCTTCGCTTCATTGCCGCTTATTTTCCTCTCATAGCCTGCGTGGCTTGAATAATTGTAAACTCGACCTTAAGGTCAAAACCATTATTTATTAATCAAAATTATTCGTTTATGCTATTATTCGCTTGTATGGATCGATTTCCACCTTTGTTATCACTGTGTGCACTAGCGTGATCCTGGGCTAGTGCGTTGAACACAGAGGGTCCTGAATTGTAATTTCGGGTCCCGACACTCATGGACCTCAAACGGACTCCGTATGTATAAGTTATGCATTATTTAAGTTGGTATTGTCAGGCTGACTCCAGAGGCCAAATTGGATTCCAAAACAGGTTCAACTCGAACTCTTGCTTGTCTTGGACCAAAAGTGACTTGGGGACCTTCCTTGTACCATGATTTGGCGTAGGGGTCGTATCCGAAGGTTCGATGTCGTCATCGGTAGGCAACATCGACAACAGTTCGATATTGAGTGAACGATACAAACCAATAAAATTTTAGCTAACAAAAAGTTGCGTCATAGCAGTAGATTTCGCAGGACTTGCTGCAGAAAGAGTAAGGTTCAGCTGTGTTAGTTCTTTTTTTTTTGCTCAGGAAGTGGAAAGGTACGATTAACGCACAGTGTATGTAGGATAATGTTGACATATGTGCTCTAGTGTATAGTGAAGACAGATTATTCAATCTAGAGTGGAGTCAATGTAGTAGAAAGATATTGTATATAGGAAATAAAACACAAAGAATTTGTTTCATAAAAGGGCATGATAAATGTACCTTTATCTAATTGTCTATAGTTGGTTTTTTCTTCTCAGAAGATGCTAAAACGTTGATGTCACCAGATGGAGCTACATCTGATCTGCACAATACAACATTTGTATAATAAGCGTGTTGTATAATAAGTGTGAAATAGGAGTGGTAAAGTTTAATCTAGAGTTGACATATGGTTTTGATCAAGAATGCAAGTAAACAACGATATACTATTTTTTGTGTGTTGAGTATGAGTCAGAAATAGATCTGTTGAGTGTGTATCTGTTGAATAAAGCATGATCGTAGTTACCTGGTATAAATAAGAATTCTATAAAGACAAACAATAAAGAGCACAGATGGGACCGTAGGGCTGTAATCACGTCGATGTAGCTAGTTCTTTTGCACATTTGATTGCACATTATTAGGAATAAATGGGCGAGGAGCAGCGGGAGGCCAAGGCTGGGCTGAGGAACTGGTGATGAAAAGCAAGAATCAAACGGCGTCATGGATATCCATCATTTGATTGGCAGTGCATGAAGCACATGGTAATATGGCAGATTATCAAATAAACTAAAGCAATCAAATTTAAATGTGGTTTTCAATTTAAAAAATCCCTTTCAATACAAGCAATGATCCTCACATCCTTTTCTCCCATTCATCTAGTATGAAAAATCTCTAGTACAAACACGACTATAGTGAGTATCCAAGTTTTGAATGATTTATATTGTTCCTAACCTGCACATGAATGCCACTGTGTCCTTTGTCCTTAAGAGACAAGAGCGATGTATCACAACAATAACAACAAAAACAAAGACGCCTTTCAAATTTTCTTTCCATCGCTACACGCTACGATATTGATAGCAACCGACACAAAAATTGGATTCTTTAGGCCCCATGCATAAGCCGTAAGGCCGTAACAGCTACAGATACCTACTAAACTATTCGCAATGACAACACTAAATTCATTATACCAATTGAAAAATCAACACAACCAGATAGCCAAAAAGATCCCCTCTCAGATGAAACCAAATGATGCGCGAAGTCATACCGACATCAGCAGTGCATTCTCGAGGGCCCTGGGATCCTTGAATGTGACGTAGGCCATCCTCCCCATCGCCACCCCGTCAATGCAACCACCAACTAGAGCCCAAAATCACAATGTCGTTAAACGGGACAAGGAAAACACACACGAAAGCATTTGCGGCAACAATAGTAACGAACGAATAGGCAAGCAGGCAAACATTTTTCACTCCAATAGCTATGAGGGCTATGAAGATCAATGTACAAGTATAGCGGAAGACTTGTATTATATCCAATCGAAACCCCGAAACAAAACAACCAAAAACACCAAAAACTCAATTTACAAGGAGTTGGGCGATCAGACCTCTCCAAGGGGCGGTTTGACCTCTCCAAGGGGCGGTCTGACCTCCAACCCGATGAACAGTAAAATCAGCACAACCTCAAAATCACAAATCGGCTCAACTTTTGGTTCGGTGATCTAAATCCCCTCAAATTTCAACCATAGCTCATGAAGAAGGTTAGGAGCCTATTACAATGGACAATCGGGAAGATCAAGGCCAAGGTTCCATAAATTTCAAGGATGAGGGAAGGAGGGCACAAGAACCGTGCAAAACCTAAGATTGATCCCAAAACTTGCTCATGGGTAGAAGATGATCAAGATGACCCTAGATACATTCCCACATGTCACAGCAAGCAAGATCATGGTCAGAAACCAAAGGATCAACGAAAACCCCAAAATCACAAAAGAGATAGCAAGAACAAGAATAGATGCATCTTAAAGAAATCTTGCTTGGACTGATTCGAGATTGATGTTGGTTTACAGCCACTCCAGCATGGAGGACAAAATCTTAACACTTGAGTACACAATCAATCCAACTCTCAAAGAACCCTAGCTACTCCACTTTCCTCTCCTAACCCTAAAACACAAATTAGGGTTTCTAGACTACAAGGGTTGGGAGGTGCACAACCAGCACCCTTCCCTTTATATAGTGGAGGCTAGGCAATGAGAGGAAACCCTAATGGGCACCCGTTAAGCCCACACACAAATGGGTCTAACTACGCACGCTTATCAAAGCGTCGTCTTCATCTACAATTGACCTAAACCACCTCTCCTTTCGTCGTCTTGCGTCACGGTTTAGCCAAAGGCCATCAAGGTGGTATTTTGGTGAAGTTACCAAAATACCCCTTCTCAATCCTTCTCCGAAGACCAAGTCCAATCTTTATGAAGCAATCCCATGCTTCGCCATGTGTAGGTTGATCAACGGCTCTCTCCAAGTCAGCAAGTCTCTCCTATCTGGCTCCTACTGAAACCACCATGGCACCTGCACCGATCCTACGCCGCTTGATACAACCCGTCACACCAAACTTCCCATTCGGTCATCCTTGTCCATTTTGCGCCATGCTTAAGTCCACTGACTTCACCCGTCATTCTCGATCGTTCTGAACCTCAGCTCTCCAAGCCTAGTCCCGATCATCCTCGCCGTTGACCGTCGTTGACCTCCAAGCGTCCTGCACAATAATAGACCAAGAAATCAATTCTAGGAACAAGTTCTTCGTAACTGGACCCACGTTAGTCAAAACATACATCATGCAACACATATGCACTGAAACTCATAAACTTAACCTAACCTACAATCATCGCCGCCAAGGTGGCCAGCAAAACAGGGCAAAACTAGTCTGACCGCCCCCTAGCCGGTCCAACTGTCACCTAGCCTGTCTAACCGCCCAGCAAGGGGACTTAGCCAAATTTCCTCACTGGAAATCCGACACCTCTCTGAAAATTTCAAACGAATAGAACTTTTGACTCAAAGCTCCAAAAATTATGAGACCAAGTGTAGGAGAATCCCCTCTCTTACCTATACCCTCTATTTTTGGCCTGGTCCAAAATTCAACAACACCTTTCTGGCTGGTCAGACCGCCGCCTCCTGGACGGTCTGACCGCCAGTCTCTTGGCTAAAACCTTGGCCAGTCTGACCGCTAGAGGTGGCCGGTCAAACTGCCACATAGGCCGGTTTGACCACCATCCTGGCCGGTCTGACCGCCTATTGCCTGACAGCAATTGAACTTTGCCGAAAACGCGTGTTTCGACAAACTCTCAATACAATTGCCAATTGTAACATCATCCTAAGATCATGAGCATATCCCTATGATATCCACAAAAGCAGGCAAAGAAACCGCGAATTTGGGCGGCACGAGAATCTACTAAAGCAGAGAGAGGTGGTGATTAGGCTGGGTGATAGGGTAGGGTCTGGTGCTCACGCGATTTGTAATGGCGCCTTCCTCCACCGATTGCTTCTTCCTGGCAAAGCGCTCCCACGTGTTGTTTTCTAAAAAAATAAACAACACACGGAACCAGCTCATGACCTATTGCACGATGGAGACGGAGTGGTGCAGGTGCACGTGCTTGCACTCAATGTCGAGATGGGTGGACCTGTCGCGCATGAAATCGTGGCACACCTCGACGTTGAGGGCGTTGTGCCACCACCGCTGTTGCCGAGCGGCTGGTCTGGCAGCCGGCCGAGGAAGCGGACGAGGAGCGCGTGGGGAGGGGGAGGGGATAGGTGGCGCTTGCGCGGTGGGAGCGGAGGCGACGACGAGAGGGCAAGGTTGGGGTTGAGGTCGGCAGCGTTGAGGTTGTGGATTTCGGCGGAAGCCATGGGAGGGAGTGGAGCAGTGGCGGAGAAAGAAAAAGAGGAGTGGGAGCGTGACGAGGAGCACGCGAGGGAGGGGGAGGGGGAATAGACGACGCTTGCACGGCGGGAGCGGAGGCGATGACGAGAGGGCGGGGTTGGGGTTGGAGTCGGCAGCGTCGAGGCTGTGGATTTCGGCGAAAGCCATGGGAGGGAGTGGAGCGACGGAGAAAAAAGCTGGGAGTGAGGCGACGAAGAGAGGGCAGGGTTGGGGATTTCGGCGGAAGCAATGGAAGGAGCGGAGCAGCGGTGGAGAAAGAAAAAAAAGGGAAGCGAGCAGCGTGCGCACACAAACCGAGGAGCAGAGACCATGCAAAGGATCAGGCAGACGCGAAGGAACCGTAGGCATGCAACACGAAAAAGAAAATCTGACGGCCGGCAACAACAACGACGTGAAATCGGACGGTCAAAAACAAAGGTGGCGTGGACACCTCTCCGGCCGAGAAAACTGCGGTCAAGAAAGGCCTCCAGTCCAACCTCTTATGCCAGGCCCAGGGCGGCGAAAGCTATAGGGGCTGCAACCGTGAGTTTACGTGGCATTCGTGGGCTGGACCGAATGGCCAATGCACATTCCACCGTGGCGCGCGCGCGTCGAGGCGCATGCCGGAGCTGGGAGGGAACGTGCATGGCCGGGCGTTTCCACGTGGAGACCGTGCCCGGCGGCCGCCCGCCATGAGACCGGTGAGCCCGAGTCGCCACGTCGGACGCCCGCGCCGAAAGGGTTCCGGGAGCCCTGATCTCCTGCTCCATATCACCATGCTCTCTTCAGGCTCTGCCTGTTTATAGCTTAGTTAGCCAGCAGCTTCAGCACTTCCTAGCTAGCTAAGCTTGATTAACATGATTGGTCTACCTGTACATGCTAGCCGTCGTATATAGCCTGAATTAATGCAATGTGCGTAATACCAGCTACGTACGTGTGAGTATATGCTTTTGACAAGTACGACGCATGTATGTCACTACTATAAAAAGTCTAATACTGAACGTCTCATCACAGACAGTTGACCAAAACCATCTGTATTAAATACAATCACAGACGGTTTTGATTTTGCGACCGTTTGTGTTACTGGCTGCGCTAAAAACAGTCTGTAATGACCATAATATCACATGTTCATGTTGAAAACCGTCTATAAAGTATCGCAGACGGGTCATGTTTAAAACCGTCTGTGAAGTATCACAGATGGTTTTTAACAAAAACCGTCTGTGATATTATGATTATCACAGATAGTTTTTGTTTGAAACCATCTGTGATTCGCAGCGCGGGATGGCGAAAAATTTTAGACGTGTGCGCGAGAGGCGAAATGTTTTGACATTGTCCTTGTATATTATAGCCACCCCCGCCTTGTCTTCCATCAGTATCAGTCTTTCCCTCTCCCCTCCCCACAGTGAGCACCGGCGACCGCCCTTGATTCCCCAGCGCGGTTCGGCGAGGAGACACAGCTGACGACCACGATGAGGAGGGATGCGTAGGACCCATGCTAGTAAGTGATCAATCGCTTGCCACCTCCCCCTGCCTTATTGCTTTCGGTGGTTCTTAGTGGTGACCGTGGTTTTCTTGTGAATGAATAGATCAAGCTAAGATTGCGAATTTTGAGATGAAGCTTATGAACATCGACAGCGAGCACCTCAGCATCCCTAACTCCGAGTACCAGGCCATCGTCCGCCTCTTCGTCTCGGACTCATTTTCCTCCCCAGCCACAAATCCGAACCCGAATAGATTTTGGTTTCGCGTACTGTCCGGTAAAATAGCCATAACTTTTGCATACGAAGTCAAATTCACTTGTGAGACTTCGAAAAAAAATTTAAAAAAATCCAAAAAAAAAAAGGTCGTTTATGGCCTCAAAACGGCCTCCGTTTCAAAGACTGCTACTGCTCGCTCACGCCGCCAGTTGAGTTTTCTTTCATTTCAGATTGTGTAATCAACCACATGCAGATACTCATGTCCAACTGTCCAATAATTGATTGATTTGGCTCTGAATTCAAATTTTTTTTACAATAGAAAAAACTATCACAAACGGTTTTGAACAAGAACCGTCTGCGACAGTTTATCATCACAGACGATTCTAAATAATAACCGTCTACGATAATCAATTATCACAGATCTTGTTCAGAACCGTCTGTGATCTATCACATACGGTTCAAAAACCATCTGTGATGACTCGTGTCATCACTGACCCATAAAGTCAAATGGTTCAAAAAAACCGTCTGTGATAACGATTTTGATCCATCTATAATGACCTTTTCTGTAGTAGTGTGTGCACTGTATCTATATACAATGGCGGCGGATCTAAAACGAAATTGACCGGATGTCATCATTCGTATCATGACATATGTTTGAAGTCACTGAACTTAAACTGCAGGGTACACATGCATCTATGCGTATATAAATCTTAATAAGATAAAATGATATTGGACCCGTTATCATTGGATCCGCCCATGTATATATAATGTATGATGAGTTCATGACAGTCATGGAGATAGCGCGTGTAGTCCTTCAGATGTTACGTACGTATGTAGAAGCTAGCTACTTGGCCAATATAACGTGTACCTGCATTCGTATACAGTAATGTGCATATGTACACACTATGCCACTGTAACTCGCACAGACAATCCAACGCCGTGTAGCCACGTCAGATTTCCACGTGCGCCCAGGCGTGCATGTCGTCAGAAAACTGAAAGGGAGCTGGCCGGCTGGGGTATCTGTGCTCAGCCAGCTTTACCTGCAGACAGATACCGGCCTGATTGCATGCTGGCTGCAAAAGGTATATCAAGCCCATCCATCGTCTTCCTCCGAGATATCGGATCTTTTTTCCCCCAGCCAGAGACTATTCCTGCTAATTATACGTACCTTGCTCTGTGAAGCCTCTCGACCTCTCGCCCAGCTAATCTAGCCACCGTAGAAATAAAGCTACCACACACCGCCGGCCATTATCTATCTGCAAGACTGACAGATCGCTAGCCTAGGTAGGAAAACACTGGCTATAAATAGCCCTACCTGCTCCCAAAACCTTCATCGACGACCTAGCTTCATACGGCTCCTAGCTAGCTCACTCGCATATTACGTAGTAAGCTAGCTAGCTACTCTTCTTATAGCTATATATGGCTGTGGCCAAGTCTGAGTGTGATCGCCTTGCGTGGGCATTGCTCCTGGAGAGCAACCTCGGCGGCCGTGGCAGCAACGGCGACGACGACGATGACGACGTCGATGTGGCCCCAGCAGCGTGATTAATCGATCTAGAGTGTGTGGCGAACTACGTACGTACTATGCAGTAGTTGTGGTAGCTGGTATATATGACTGGCGAGTTGAGTGTAGTACTATTAAGGAGGTTTTGAATCAATAAGCGTGTGCTAAGGTACTGATAATGCATCATGTAATAGTATATAGCTAGATGCTAATAAAGAGGCATAGTATATGGAGTGCAGCTAGCTGGTAGTACGCTAATTAACTCTGGTACTGTGAGCTTGACCCAATATCAGTATAATATCGTGGGGACCCAGATTTGCAATCCAAAACCCTATATGTATATCAATACTAGTATTTGAATCAGTAGCTAGTGCATATAGTTACATCATTGAATATCAAACGTATCTTGCAAACGCAAAACTATATATAATATTAAACAACACATAAGTAGACCGTACGGTCGCTTGACTTATGCACATGCCGATCAGGCCTAATACCTTAAATATCTGCAGTGGAAGCGGAATTAATAACACAACAGGTAGGACCCTTAGGATATATGCCCACATACAATCTGTTAGGGCTCGCGATCTAGTTCTTAGCCTCTTCGACTTATGGTCCTATCGGACCCAATTAAGTGTCTGCATAGTCTTCTTCTTCTCCTCTTACTGGAGGATAGTAATTGAGCAACAGTGAGCACGAAGGTACTCAGCAAGCCACCACACAGAATACAACTACTCCCTCCAGTTCACAAAAAATAAGTCATTTTAGACATCGACACAGTCTCCAAAATAAAATTTTGACCACTAATTACTATTGGACTATATTTGTAAAACTCAATAAAATTACAATAATATGAAAGTACTTTTCGAGATGAATCTACACATATGATTTTTATGTATTTAATCTAGATATTCAAAAAGACATAGATAATCAAAGTTTCTAAAGTTTGACTACACGTATTCCAAAATGACTTATTTTGATGAACGAGAGAGAGTATAATAGATGCAAGGCTAAACATGGAAGCCTTGAGATTCTTTTGTTTGCAAAAGCCACATTTGAATTAGATTAAACAAAATGTCTGAGACCTAGCATTTCGACTAAACCGGTTTTAATGAATTTGAGTAATGTAGGTGCAGTATGATCACAGTGATGACTTGCCTTGCTCAATGTTTTGATAATCTAGGTCTTGTTCTTGCTCTTGCTCGAATTTGTTGCTCCTTCAGGGCTTCGAATTCTAATTACGCAAACACAATCGAATTCAAGAAGGCTTGAAAACAACCAAATTAAACAAAATAAACTCAAAGGCAATCAAATATATCTAAGGGGAATTCAAACCAACTCAAATAAATCCCAAAATCCATGCATTTGGTATAAGGGTATAGATTTGGATTTTAGATGAATTTAAGATCAGGAATTGTTTGATTTGAAGTTAGGACGAGTGAGATCCGGCTCTCTAAATGTTCATCGGAGGAGAATGTACAAGGAAGGAGTGAGTAATTTAGGGAACCTCTTAGGTCAGTTGGATGGGAGAGATTATGTTAACAAGTAGAATTTTTTGATCTTTATTTATTTTATGAATTGCTCTTCTATTGGAAGCAGATAACAGTGGCTGTAGGTGGGATCAACTTGACTTCGATTTATTTTTTATTTACTATTGTTTCATTTAATGATTTTCTTTATTAGTTTCTATTTATCAAGGAAGTTCCATCAGAGATAGGTGGGAGCTACTAATAGTTACAAGGGTCCTCCTGATATACTGTGTAGCTCTTAACTTCTTCTTCTTCTTCTTCTTCTTATTTATTTATTTTTTATTATTATTATTTCAAAATTATATTGACATCGACAGCGCTGGCACCGGTGAGCTCTTAACATATAACCCTTACTAGTTTTAAATTGGCATCTTAAACTATTTAATCTATATACTAATGGGCCTTCAGACTATCACCTCGTGAGAAACTAACTACCCATGGTAAATATATAATCATCTAATTAAGGGGTCCTACATGTAATTGGATTATTAGCAAAACAATTACATTTAACTTAATTACAAATGTAGTACTTAACTAAATATTACTAATTAAGGTGTAGGTCCTATGTGTTAATGAAACGTTAACAATTACAAGTTAACTTTTAACTAAATTAATTATGTGTTGGGTTCAGTTGTCATGAGGACAATTGCATTTAAATAATTTCAATAAATTCCAAAATTCAAGTTATTTGTGTTGTTAGGTAGGGTTTGAATTTATATGAATTTAGAAATAAGAATCGTTGAATTTGGATTTAAAACGAGAGAGAACGAGCTCTCTGAAATTTTAAATTCAAGAAAATTCTAAACATAAAAGAGAGAGGGTATCTCAAACTGACAGCAGGGCCCACCGAATTATCATTTTTTTTTCCAATTAGAAATCCTTACGATGACTGACAGGTGGGGCCCAGGGTATTTTAATTTATTATTTCTTATTTATTTTCTAATTGGAAATTGCTATAGTTGTTGACAGATGGGGCCACTAGGGCTGTTATTTTCTATTTTCTATTTTCCTAAAGGGAATTCATGAGTCACTGACAAGTAGGACCATGGCCTATGTGGACTCGGTCCATGGGAACAGTGCATGGGCCGAGGGCCCACATGTCAGCGGTATAGGTCTACAGACTAGGTCTACGCATTACGTTTTAAAGAGTGGGGCCCTCATGTCATAGGCATAGAACCTAATTTAGGTTTTTGTTATATTTTTCTAATCAACTCGGGCCCACATTAAATAATCTAGACCCGCCATTATAAGTTAATGGAGTATTTTGATAATTAATGATAATCGTCATGTGGACAAACATTTTCCATGAGTTGGTGAAACAGGTAGAGTCACATGAAGATGAAGACTTTAAGTGGCATCGTGAGTTGATTGTCATCATGACAAGATCTCAAAGTAAAGAAAATCATCATATGTTGATGATATTAAAGACAAGGTTCTGAAGTGGAGAAGATCATCATGTATTGATGATATTCAAGTCAAAAACTTGAAGTAAAGGAAATCATCATGTGTTGATGATTATCAAGTCAAGATTTGGGATGAAGGATGCCATCATGTGTTGATAAGCATCAAGATAAGATTCCGAAGTAAAGAAAATCATCATGTGTTGACAATATTCAAGACAAGATCCCGAAGTGAAGAAGATCATCATGTGTTGATGATATTCAAGTCAAGAACTTGGAGTAAATGAAATCATCAGGTGTTGATGATTATCAAGTCAAGAACCCAGACTTAGAGTGGAGATGTTCATCATCAAGTGGTCACTCCAAGATAGATACTCAAGGCAAAGGTATGACTAGCATAGGCTAAGGATGTGCTCCTAGTATTTTACCAGTCTCGGTGTTTGGTTGGAAAACCGGATTTCTAGTATAGGTTGTTGTACTATTAAGAGGAGTCTTGTCTAGTAGCTTGAGTCTCATCATGTGTTGATAGCTCAATCCCGTTTTCTCTAGCTCTTCTAGGCGTGATGATATTGCTTGCGAATGTGTTTTGCAAATAGTTGAAGCTCGTGCATTAACTTTTTGTAGCATGACACTATAATTTGCAAATGGTTGAAAGCATCTAGACTGCTAAAAATGATTTTGGTAATTAATGACAACAATGTGTTACGGGACTAACATGTGTGCTAAGATGTTTTAAAGGTTTAGTCTCGGATTCTGGATGATGACATGGTAATGGCTTGCAAAGACAACAAAAGATCGACATCACTCAAGACAAAGGTATTATGTAGCCCAATGACTCTTTTATAGTTTTTATTAGTCTCAGTGATTGGTGGAAAAACTAGATTTATAGGCTAGATGCCGTACTACAAAGAGGGATCATGGCTAGTAGCTTGAAAACTTATTTTGTGCACCATCTTGATCAACTAAGACATGCATGTATCTTGAACTGCATCTGAAAAATAGTTGTCAGTAAAACCGGTATGACCGCAAGTATAATTGTGGTACTACCTTCTTGCGGTATAACCACACATGAAGTGTGGTACTACCAAAGTGCGGTAGGTCCGATCTCTTGTTGGCAGTACGTTATTTCTAGAGAGCATGTTTTTGAAAGTTTTTCCTCCTCTAGAAAACGGTAGTTCCGATTGAACCGATCGGTACTACCGCCGTGCGGCGGTAGTACCGACCCATGTGAGTGCGGTAGTACCACACCAGACTGTAACGGCTAGTTCAGAAGCATTAAATGAACAACATATTACCGTTGAACCCTAGGTGCGATAATACTGGCCGATACATGGCGGTAGTACCGCACCTACTGAATTTTTGGGGATCTTGCCCTAAACGGTCAAATTTGCGGTTGGGGGCTATAAATACCCTCTCACCAGCACCAAGCTCTTTTGTCCTGACCTCATTGAATACCTTAGAGCCATTGGTGCACTCTCTACTACTCATTTGCTCATATTTCACATTTTGAGGTAGTTGAGACCATTGAAGTGCATTTGCATCATTTGTTGCTCTCTTTGGCACTTGATAACCTTCAAGCAAGGGCCCGTGGCTTATTAATCTTGGTGTTTGCCGACACCTAGATGGTGTGGAGGAGTTATGGTCTGGTGATCTTCTCAAGAAGCTTGTGAGAAGGCCCGACGTGTTGTGAGTGATTTGGTGCTCGCCACTCCGGAGTGGATAAAGAGCAACCCTGAGTGAATCGAGGTGTTGGTTCAAGTTGTGAGCCGGTCCAATTCATTTGGGCTTACCTCAAAGGTGTTAACTTAACTCGTCGAGCCGGTTCAATTCATTTAGGCTTACCTCAATATGGATTAGGAGAGACCGACAAGTCTCCAAATACCATGGTAAAACATCCTTGTGTCATTGTGGTTTGCTCTCTTGTTATTTACTTTGTGCAATTTACATTCCTAGAATTAAATTGATTGCATGTCAAACTAGAATCGCAAACCTTGGCTTAGACCTAGGGTGTTGGTGTACTTTAGGGAAACTAGAATATTTGGGTTCTAATTGTGCAAAACCGAATTGATTTTCGCTCAGTCTGAAGTATATTTTCACTCAGTCTGATCTAAACATGAGACAAGGAAGATGGTTGGAATTAATAAAAGGCTATAATCTTAAAATCCACTACCATCCCGGTAAGGCCAATGTCGGTATAGATGCTTTAAGTCGCAAGAGTTACTGCAATACTTTGGGAGTAAAAGAGAATTGCCCAGAACTTCATGAGGAATTTCAGAAGTTAAGGTTGGAAGTTGTAGCCGAAAGATTTGTAGCCAGCCTAGAAGTACAGTCTACCTTGGAGAAGCAGATTCGTGAAGCCCAACCAAATGATCCTGAGATTAAGGACATCAAGCTCAAAAGGAAGAAGATAAATTCAAGGACTTCACCAAAGACGATCAAGATATACTATGGATTAATGGACGTATCTGCATGTCAGATGTTGATGGTTTGAGACAGCTAATCTTAAAAGAGGCCCATGACTCAAAGTATTCTATTCACCTTGGAAGCACTAAGATGTATCAGGATGTTAAGAATAAGTTTTGGTGGCCAAATCTGAAGCGAGAAGTCGCAGAGTTCATTGCTTTTTGTGACGTATGTTAGAAAGTAAAGGCAGAGCATCAGAGACCAGCAGGTTTGTTACAACCCCTAAGGATTCCAGAATGGAAATGGGAAGAGATCGGAATGGATTTCATTATCGGTTTACCCAAGACTCAATTGGGTTACGATTCAATTTGGGTGATAGTTGACTGTTTGACTAAAGTTACCCATTTCTTGCCAATCAAAACCACTTACTCAAGAGATTGGCTTGCAGAGTTATATATGTCAAGAAATGTCAGTTTGCATGGTGTGCCTAAGAAGATAGTATCAGATCGAGGATCTCATTTCACCTCTCGTTTTTGGCAAAGTCTGCATGAAGCCTTGGGAACTCATCTGAATTTCAGTACTGCATATCATCCTCAGACAGATGGGCAGACTGAAAAAGTTAATAAAATATTGGAAGGTATGTTGAGAGCCTATACTCTAGCTAATGCTACCAGTTGGGACAAACAATTGATGTATGCAGAATTCTCGTACAACAACAGCTGCTAAGCTAGTCTACAAATGTCACCATTTGAAGCTTTGTATGGTCGTGCTTGTAGAACTCCTCTAAATTGGTCAGAAACACCTGAGTGTAAGGTATTCGAACCAAACATTATTCAGGAAGCAGAAGAACAAGTGTGTATGATCAGAGAAAGATTAAAGATAGCTCAGTCGAGGCAGAAGAGTTATGCTGATAATTGCCGCCGTGACGTCAGCTTTGAACCAAAAGATTTCGTGTATCTTCGAGTCACTCCGTTGAGAGGTGTCAAAAGGTTTCATGCCAAAGGGAAGATTGCCCTTAGATATGTTGGCACGTTCAAGATTGTAAGTCGTTGAGGAGAAGTTGCTTATCAGCTTGAACTGCCGCATTCATTAGCAGGAGTGCATGATGTGTTCCATGTCTCTCAGTTGAAGAAGTGTCTCCGTGTACCGACAGAACAAACTCCTTTGGATTCAATCGAGTTGAAAGAAGATCTCACTTGTAAAGAGCAACTAGTCAAGATTTTGGATGTCGTAGAGCGTCGTACCAGAAGCAAGACCGTTCATTTTTGTAAAGTTCAGTGGAGCAACCACTCAGAAGGAGAAGCAACATGGGAGCGTGAAGAAGAGCTGAAAGATGAGTTTCCTAGTCTTTTCACTAGCTAGCCTAACTCTCGGGGTCGAGCTTCCTTAATATGATTAATGTCAATATCAATTATTATCAAAACTATTTTATTTGGGTTTTATGTGCTTGGATATAATTTTTAGAATTTTTCGAGTTCCGTTGCTATTTTTCTAATTTCCATTTGCATCTTCTGCTATTTATAAAATACAAAACCTATTAATAATCTCATAAATTCGATCGGGCCGAATCTCTTTCGGCCCAGTCCCTCTTTCCGCATGTGGCCCACCTCCCGGCCCAATTTCGCGTGCGTGCTCAGCCCAGTCTCGTATCGCCTCCTCTCGCTGCCCGCTGGGTCCGACCTGTCAGCCTTGCGTCCGCGCCGAACCCTAGCGCCTGGGCCCACTTTTCATCGTCTTTGTCGTCGCTCAGCCACATTCGCCCCCGGACTATAGCTCTATCGCCTTTCTATTTTGGAGTCCGTGTCGGGCACGCCTCCTAGGGCTATTTAAAGGCCCGAGGACCCTCGGGAGGGGCACTCCGAGTCGTGCCGCCCCCGAAAACCCTAGTCGCCGCTGTCATTTCATCACGTAGCGTCGTCGCCATCGTCTTCGTCTTCAATGCCGACCGAAGGACCTCGTCGTCACCGCCGCCATTCTAGTCATTCTCGTCGCTTTTGGACACCACCTTCGAGATCGTTGCACCACCCGCATCTCAGAGCCGCTATCGCCTTCGCCGGAGGACCCCTCTAGCACCGTCGCCGTCGAACCTGAGCCCTCGCCATTGGTTGTCAACGTGTCTGACCACGTCAGCCGCCACCTCATCTCCGTGCGTGCGTGTCGCCTATGTGGCGCACACGTGTTCGCCGCGTCAGCGATTGCGTGTGCACCCGTGTGCCACCTCGTAACCCTAACCCTAGATCAATTCCGAATAGATCTATTCCATGGTGCACTGAGCTATTGCCATGTGGGACCCCCATGTCAGATGCACTGTTCCATAGACTCGTGCACCTGTAGACCAGTAGCCAGCCTCGTGGACCCGGTCCATGGACCGAGGGCCCACATGTTAGTGTCAGAACCTTTTCCAAAATTTATTTTTAATTCAGAAAATTCCAGGGCTGGCATCAGCTTGTGTCATAATCCGATTTTTCAATAGAAAGATAGTTCAGATATTTCCAAATTTCCAAATTTGAGTATTTCTTTAGGTTTTGATCTTCCAAAGACCATATCTTGTTCATCCGAACTCTAATTGAGCCCATTCAAATTTCTAAATTCATATAAATTTGAGCTCTATTTATCTGAGATTTGTATTTAATTTTTGGAGTTTATTTTATCTTTGTTATTCATTTATTTACTTCGTTTGCGAGTAGACGTTGATTCTTCGGGGAATTTTAAAGAAGAATGAGTTCATCAAGATCAAGACCAGTACCCAGATCTATTTCAAGGAAAGTTGTACCTTTGATCATGTTGAACCCAGTTTTTCAAATTACTATTATTTAAATTAATGCATTTACTTTAAGTATTTATTTAAATGCTTTTGGGTTTAGTTATTAATCCAAATTGTTTATATCCACCTTGTCTATTGTTATGTCATAATCTTTTGTCACCCTATATTGGTTCATTATTTAGTTGGTATTATCATAGCACCAACGTGGGTTGGTTAGATACGAGTAGATTACTTAGCCATGCCACGAGTCATCATTTCATGTAAGTTATAAATATGAATCTGACTAAGTGATTATAGAACTTTGTGATAAAACTATGTGCGCTGTGTGCTATTACTCGTTGATGGCATGTGTTGCACTTAACCAACAGGGTGGGAAAAAATTTAGATTGAGACAAGTGGTGGATACTATATGATATGGTGGAGCTTTGTGAATGGGAATGATAATCTTCGTGGCATAGTTAAAAATTGGAAGTCTTGCCCTAGTCAATTAAGGACTTAACTTTGTGTACCATTGAACTAAGCCACAACTGTACGACCACATACCTGGTGTGGGACGGGCCTAACTTAGTAAGTTATGGAGTCTCGACATTGACTACTCAGGTGGTAGGTTAGGTGCTCAGTGATGGGTGGAGGTGTGGACTACCAAGTAGATCACTTCGTGGGACGGTTCGCAACTTCCTTGTCCAACGGTATGCGATTTCTCAGTGGGCGTTAATTTCGTCATTAAAACACAACGAGAATGTCAATGCTTGAGATGAAGTTTCTGAAAGATTTTGTTATGATTGGTGCTTACAATACTGATTATATCGTGTGGGTAAAGTGTATAACCTCTGCATAGTGTTAAACAATTCTATTCGACTAGCCGCGTTCGTGATCATGGACATACTCGGGGATTTCACACGAGAGTTAGATTTTCATAAAAAACAATTGGGAAGAGAGTTGTGTGATCTAAGTCATATGGTTGTGTAAATAATTTGATTAGACTTTGTGTCATTTGTGAAAACAATTGATAAATTAATATTGACTATTTGTTTTGAATTATGTTTTCATCTATTTTTTGTATTCACTTGCAAATATTGCATTTACAAAAAAAAAAAAACCACATAAGTCTTTTCCTTTGGAATGAGCCATCATGTGTACATTACATTCTGTGGTATGACTTGTGAGCACGGTTGTGTACTTATACTTGCTATAATCAATCAATAGAAGTAGAGGCGTCTTTACCCGCTTTTGAGGAGGAGTTCTACGAAGGTGCTGATCGCTGGGTCTTGATCACAGTCGGTTGCCTATGGTGAATCGATGGATTTCCGCTGAAGTTTATCTTGTTTCGCTACTGCTTATTTTGTTGTTGCCAACTCTACGAGGCTTAATAAATATAAACTCGGTTATAAGTTCAAAACGGCTATTTATTATTCAAATTACTCGTTTATTATATTATTTTGTCTTGTGTAGATCAATATTTACACTTCTTGACACTGTATACACTAGCGTGATTATGAACTAATGCTTATACACATATTTTTTGATCCCAACATCCTGGTCAAGCAAAACTCGCGCCTCCCTGTCACTTGCGCGCCAACAACACCCACCACCAGCGCCGCCGCCGCCGAGGCTAGAACCATACTAAAGCCTGGCAAGCGAGTCTGTGCATCCAGTGCCTGCCATGATGGCCCTGCAGGTCGCCGGCGGCGCGGGCTGCTGCCTCCCCTCCTCGGCCGGCGGTGGGCGGCGGCGTTCCGGCCGCCCGCGCGGTGGCACCCGAGGCGCGGCGGCTGTGGAGGAGGAGGGCAAGGTGAGGCTGGGCTGGTCCGGCGCGGCGGTCACCAAGCTCGGCATCGGGGCCTGGTCCTGGGGCGAGACCACCTACTGGAACGAGTTCCAGTGGGACGGTACGTGCGCGCGTCCAATGCACCTGCCATTTCTCTTGTTTTCTTGCAAAAGTACAGCGACCATTTATGTTCCTCCACCTGCAATTCATCGATTAGATTTAGATAAATTTATTTTAAGGCATCAGGGTACATATTAATTGAGATTGCAAGTTAGGAGTTTAGTCCCCAGCAAGGAACAGGCAGTATAGTGCTATTTTCAATTGATTTTTGTCATAAGGTAAATGTAAATGATACCAGTCTAAAGATGCCATTGTAAATCTGGCATTAGTATCACTGGTAAGTTACGGGGTCTAGCCTTAGGTGAATCTTGGAGCACAGAACAAACCAACGTTTTGGCAAGGCCATGGATTCGCGGTTTCTGTTTGTGCCATGCTTGCTGCAGTGGTGAAACTCGCCACAGATTGTGAAGTTTAACCATGTATTGGTATGAATTGATATTTGGTCATTTGGGTAGTGAACAAACCGACCACTTAAGGCTACAGGACCAGAAAGTGTGACCAACAACATTCAGTTTTTTTGCATTCCTTGTTTCCTGCAAGTTGCTAGCTGTTGGCTGGACTGCTATGATGCACCGATACGTGATAGCGGTACGGATACGGCGATACCCATTTCTCCAAAAATCCCGATACGACAATACGGATGTGTGTGTGTATTAAAAATAGTAAAAATATAAAATATGTCAGTCAAGGGTTTACCTTTACTTCAGCTGTCCAGCAATGTATATAAATATCCCAGGGAGCATATACAAATGGAAATTATAGACTTTTACTCCATTTGTCCAGCATATATATAAATTTATCAATGTATCATTGTACCCTGCAAATAGAAATGCAACATCATTAGTTATGGGCCTTATGACAGCATGTATGTCAAGATGAAATGAATAATAGAAGACTTAGCTTCTGCATGACAAAGATAATCTTGATGATGAGTTGATGTCTTGATGACCTTTGCCGATGGTTGCCTCTTAGGCACTTATTTGTAACTTGTAAGCGAATGATAAATTGTAGTAACTAATGATAGAACATAGATAGATTAGATAGTCAAAGGCTCGGAGCACTGCCCTACTGGCTACTGCTCTATCAGTTTTAGTAACAAATCGTACCAGTGAGTGGTGAATTGGTGATGATAGTCAATTCCCAGTTCATCTGTAATCAACTAATCATAAGATCCCCTAATGGAGCTCTGTCAATTCCCAGTTCATTTGTAGTCAATTCCCAGTAGCAAGTCGCACTGTCCTTAGGATTTGAAAAAAAAAAAAACCCCAAAGCAATCTCCCTCTCCTGAACCCCCTAATGGAGCTCTAGCTGCTGCTTTTCACAAGCAAAATCCCCTAATGGAGCTCTAGCTAATGCCTGGAACAAGATCTGAGAGAACACTAGAACAGAGAAGGGAACAGGAAACGCACCTGGCTGCTTGGGGTATTGGGGAAGATGGAGGCGTTGGCCGCTGGTCACCGGGAGGCGCACGGAGGAGCTCTGGACTGTTGGCGCACAGCAAGCTCTGGACTGGAGGCACACAGGACTGACGGGAGGGAGGCGCAGGGCAGGGAGCAGGGTTAGGGTATCTCTTGGTGATGGGCGTGTCGGTTGGGCTGGAACACTAGTTTTTTTTTGGGCTGGGCTTCTTTTGGGGCCATATCGGCGTATCTTCCCATATCAGGCCATATCGGGTATTTATTTTATTTTTTTAAGGTAAACATTTTCGATACTTCTCGATACATATCGAGGTTGTACCCATACCCGATACATATCGGGATACTGGTACTCAACTTGGCAACCGTATCAGCGCATCAGAGCTTGGCTAAAATCATGGTCATACTTTCCATGCATATGAGGTGCCGGCATCATTGCTTGTAAGGTTGTCAGAATCTCGATTCTAGTTATATGATCCTATATTTCTACGAGCCAGATTGACTAGACCGATCCGATCATTTGGTAGAGTCTTAATTTGGTAGAATCTTAATGTTATTACGATTATAACAAAAAATTTGTAGAATCGTGATCAAAATTTTCATATGGTCCTACCCGATTCTAATGATTTATTATACATAATTTTTTGCATATGCCCCTTTCATTGTAAATTTTTACTTATTATTTCTTCATGTCCATTATAATTTGCACAAATAACAAATGATCTTTCTTTTGTACTACATTTTGGTAAACAAAAATTCTAAAAGTATAGTTTTAAAGACGTAGAAGTGTTAAAATACAATGTAGATTTTTAAAAAATGTTTCTTTGGTAGAATCAGATAGGATCTTAGATTCTATGTCAATCCTACGATTCGCGATCCTACTGAACAACCTCTGATCCAATTTAGGATCACGATTTTAGCAACCTTGATTGCCTGTAAGAAACTGCGTGTCACATGTATGCTTTGGGAAATTTTAGCTCAAGATATTTGACCAAGAACGTACGCTAACCGGCAAATGGTTAAATATCTAAAACATAAGGTTAAATGTCCAATAGTCAGTGAAGCTGACATTGTTTTCAATGATCTTCAGTTGTAAGCCAATGTCCTACTCCCTGCCAACTCAATAAAATTACTGCTACTTCTCATTGAAAATATGATAGTGACTGACCCTTTATATGATCAAGCACTCTCTGAATGAGCCAGATAGGAAACTTAAGGCCGCTAAAGGAGAATGTTAGCTCCGATGTTATTTGCCATCAACTCTTTTTGGTTCACTAAACTGTTCTTTTTCATCTCCTTTAGAGGCCAGGGATATGGGGCAACGAAGGTATCGAATAAATCTACCCATAGAATTGTTAAAAGATCTTGTTTATACTCAAGTGCAGCAACTTCATTGTTCTTAGCTCTTACGTGATCCAGGTTACCTTGACGGCCTTGCTGATGCTTATGAGCAATGTCTTGTAAAATTTGTTGGAGTCTCAAACTACAGCGGTTTGTAATCTGACTTCTCTTTTCATCTGGCCTAATATGTTATGCTAGTTGCTTATTTTCAGCAAAACTCAGTTAAAATCACATCCATTACCAGAAAAGCGTCTATGAGATGCAGTTACGAGCGTCTCAAGAAGCAGGGAGTACTTGCTTCAAACCAAGTAAATTACAGTCGGATATACAGAAACCCTGAGGAAAATGGGGTGAAGGCAGCTTGTGATGAGCTTGGTATTACTTTGATTGCATATTCCCCAATAGCCCAAGGTAGAATTCTGTTTGTTTTCCCTATGATGTATGTACCGTTTTATCTAAGTTGATAAACTGGAGAGCTAACTAGGTAGCACTGACAGATTACATATTTGATGCTCATCACTCTTCCTAAGTAATACCTATCTGATATGCTATGTTCATATATTTCCCTTTATTCAGGTGCTTTGACAGGAAAATACACTCCAGATAATCCCCCAACTGGGCATCGCGGACGCATATACACTCCTGAGTTCCTGACCAAGGTTATGTACTTATATATACTTCGAACCATTAAGCTTGTTGCATTTTGGTCCTAGCTTGAACTCCCTCACTCGTACATCTCTGTTCCAACTCAGCTCACTGGAGCTCATTCCATGCCATACAGCTCCAACCACTTATTAACAGGATTAAGGAGATTGGAGGAAGCTATGGGAAGACCCCAACTCAGGTGTTCTGTCTATGCCCAATTATACAATGTTTCTCCTTACTAAGTCTACTTTAGGGGTGCAATCGGAGCAGATTGGAGTAGATTGAGTCAGAGTTGGACACAAATAGTACCGGATATCCATTTCTGCCTTCTGTATTTGCTTCAAAAGACTTCGGTCGGACGGAAATTATCTGCTCCATTTTCACCCCTAGTATATGTGTTGACAAAGAAATGCACATGTTCAGACATGTCTTAGAAGGAGCTAACTAGCATAATGAAACCAGTTCCTCCAATACTGATGACAAAAAACAAAAAAACAGCAATATCAAGTGGTTCCTGTGAAGTTGTAAAACAAGATGAACAACATGGAGATTAGCAAGATGCTATTCACCTAGTACCAAAACTGAAACAATCCACTCACACTCTCTGAAGTTGAAGAACTTTGTGTGCACTTTACTCAAGTATCTTCCTGATATGACACGCAAGTATTTCCCCTTAATTTTTCTCTGTCCTTTCTTCAGGTGGTTCTGAACTGGCTGATCTGCCAAGGCAATGTGGTGCCTATCCCCGGAGCAAAGAACGCCGAGCAGGCCAAGGAATTCGCCTGCGCGCTCGAGTGGAGCCTGACGGATCAGGAAGTCGAAGAAATGCGCTTCATGGCGCGCGAGATCAAGCCGGTCATCGGATTCCGGGTCGACAAATTGTAATCAATAACGAGAATTTCTGGTCACCTCATGACACCCATGCATACAGTGATCTAGACATAGACACATATAGGCAAAGCTAGCGTGTAATTTTCCCATGAAAAGAAACAGTGGAATTGCGAAAGATGTACTAGAAAATCGAAATTAACAAAAAGTTTCGGTCTGCAAGTGCACAGGGTAATCGAAGAAATCATAAGAACTAGGGATCTCACCAAGAACCAGAGGGTTTTTTTTTTGCGTGTGTGTTGTGAGTGACTCCTGATGCTGAGATGCGTCTGATACGTGGATGTGCAAGACTGCAGTTTCCAGGTGGCATGACACACCACGGCTATGAATGCAAGAAAAGCATTCGCTCGTCAGTTTTTTTTTTTTTTGGTAAGAAGGTAGAGAAATCCCTACCTTATAGCTATTATATTATAATAGTTGTCAAACAAGTGTTACAAAAGGAAAAATAAAATAAGAAAGCAGTAAGAAAAAAAATGGACAGAAAGGAATACAGTAGAGAAAGAAATAAATAAGAAGAAGAAGAGGAAGAAGAGGAAGAGGAAAAATACAAGCGAATTGAGTTACAATAATAGCTGGCTCCAATGTCGAAGACCCACTTGATACTTAGGCTTTAACCGGTGAGACCAAAGATTGATTAAGCTCTGAATCTGTTGATGTAGAACTGATGCATGGTTATGAGAATATTGGAGTAATCGTTTATTTCTCGAAATCCACAATGTGTGAGCGCAGGCTGGAAAACAAATTGGCCAAATTTTTTGGAAGTCTTCATCTCCTATCATTGTCTTTTCCAAAAATTGGAGCATGTTTTGTGATGAGTTTGCTTCTCCTGCGAGTCCTAATTTTCTCCAAAGATTGTCTGCAGACTTGCAACGCAAAATGATGTGATCGATCGTTTCTATTGCAGGGCAGATATCACAATGTGGGTTATGTGTCCATTGTTTTGTTGTCATGTTATCTCTGGTGTTTAATCGTCCTCTGAAAGCTAGCTATAAAAAGATTCTGTAGTTGTGTGGGATTGAACGGTTCCAAGTGTAGTCCTTTGCCGGCCAAATTATACCATGAAAAGATAAAGTCTTATAAAATGTTGATGTAGTTGGTGTAGCCATGGTTGAAATGGATATCCTCTCGTCCGAAATATCCAACTGTAGTAGTTGGGAGGATAGGAGATTTTGTAGAACTTGGTATTCTAAAGCAGCTTGTTGCGAGAGAACTGGTTGTAGTGATATCACCCAATTGTTATCTCTCTGCGCAAGCATCTTGTCTGATTTGGATGAATCACGAAGGTGAACAGGGTTGGTAGACTAAGTTGTAAATGACCCATGGTTGGCCAGTTATCTTTCCAGAACATAGTGTTTGCTCCATTTCCAATGATCACTTTTGTCATTTGTATCGTCCCTTGTATTAGTGTCGATATTGTTCTCCAAATTGATGTGTCTGTCTGGCGAGGTTGTGTCGGTATGTCACTGCAAATATATCTCTTTCTAAACCATTGGAAGCAAGGATCGGTATGATTAGATAGAAGTTTTGCAGTAAATTTCATGAGTAATGCTTGGTTGTGTAGTCTAAGGTTTCTGAGAATTAGCCCTCCCCCCCCCTATTCTTTTGGTAGAATGACGATGCTCAGGCAACAAGGCGGTGACCACCATGCGGTTCCTGTTGCAGCGCCAAAGGAAAGCTCACCGAATTTTGTCAATGGCGCCAATCTTTGCTGTGCGCCATTTGTAGCAGCTCATGTAGTACGTTGGTATAGTTGATAGCATAGCGTTTATCATTGTCACTCTCCCCCAAGACAGCATATCTGGGATCCATCCAGCTAGCCTCATATCTACTTTATCAATGATAGGTTGAAGCAAGTTGTGGGGCTAAATAATTACATGGTAGAGAGCTAATGGGGCATTGTAAGATGGTAGCTACCGAATTTGTATCTTCATTTGACATATGTATTGGTATGAGCGTGCTCTTATGATAATTGATCCTCAATCCTGAGAAACAAGCGAATGTGTCTAGTAAATCCTTTAAAACCATCACTTGTTGAGCTGTACCTTTTAGTAAAATGAGAGTGTCATCCGTGTACTGTAGGACTGGTGGAGGCCCTTGTATGTCCAAAGGATGTGAGATTATGCCATTGTTCCCAGCCTGCTTTATTAATCTTTGTAGAACATCAACTACTAGAATAAATAGATACGGAGAGAGGGGGTCTCCTTGACGTACACCCCGTTTATATTGAATCTGTTCACCTGCTATACCATTGATTAGTATGTGAGCTTTGCTAGTTGACAGTATGCTGTGTATCCATTCAATCCATCTGCTATCAAAGCCTCTATGCTGCAGGATGTATAGAAGGCACTCACAATTGATCGTGTCAAATGCTTTGTGGAAGTCCAATTTTAAAATTATCAAATGTTTTTTTCCTCTTCATTGCACTTTGAACCAAGTCAGATGCTAGAATGAAATTTTCTGCTATTGACCTTTTGGTAATAAATCCTGATTGCATCTGATCAATGAGGTCCGAGACTTTCGGTTTCAGCCTTAAAGCCAAAACCTTGCTAATCAATTTTGGTATACTATGTAAGAGTGAAATTGGCCTGAAGTCTTTAATGTCCGTTGGCGTCTCCAATTTTGGTATCAACGTGATATAAGATATGTTTACTCCTGAGAGATCTAGAAGTGTTGTCTAAAAATCCTTGAATAACTGTATTAGGTCAGGTTTTAGAGTCTTTATGAATTTTTTGTAAAATTCATTGTTAAAACCATCCAGTCCAGGACTTCTATTGTTCGGGTAGTGCATTACTGCATTTGATATTTCTTCCCAATCAAAGTCCATTGATAGGCAGTGTAGGTTCTGTTCCTCCGGATATAGCTGTGCAAGATCAATGCTGGGTTACCAGTGTGTTGACGTGCCATATAAATCTCTATAGTGTTTGGTGGCCGGCAATGTGCAGTTTGGATGCAGTGTCATAATGTTCAATCCCATTGTCGATAAGAACTTTTATACTATTTTTCCGTTGATTGATCGTCGAAGTGACGTGGAAGAAGTGTGTGTTCTCATCACCAAGCTTACACCATTTGATTTTTGCCCTCTGTCTCCATTTTAAAGCTAAAAGTTTCATCATCCTTTGTATGGTGTCATATATATTTTTCCTAAAGATATATTCTATACCAGTTAATGGTCTCCATTCCTCTATGCTGTCCATGTACTCCACGACATATTTGCTGTTGCTAAGTAAATTGGGTAGACTATGCTTCGGTCTGTGCTAGGCTCTTATCTTTGCACGTAGTCTTCTCAGCTTTAGGTTTATAACCAATACACTGGTTAGATTCCTGGTGCCTCTTGGCCAATTGTGCGTTACCAAATTGTGAAAATCAGGCATTGAAAGCCAGTAGTTTTCAAGTCTAAAAATTTTAGAGGGGGAGTGTTGGTGGTCATTTCTGCAGTGATTGGGCTATGATCTAATGTAATGGTCAACTCTGCTTTCACTACAATCCCCTGAAACATCTGGCTCCAATCTGTGTCAACAAGAATCCTATCCAATTTAATTAATGTTGGATTCCTTCTCTTATTCGACCAAGTATATTTCCTATTCGAAATGTCTACGTCTATGAGACCTTGGTCTCGAATCTAGCTGTTGAAGATAGTCATACCGTTCAAATTTAGCTGGTCATTGTTCTTTTCATGAGCATACCTATAGATATTGAAATCCCCTAACACCATCCAAGGTCCTGTTACATACAATCGGACAGTTTGTAACGAGGAAAAGAAAGGTTGTCGCACTTGATCCTCAAAAGGTGCATAGATGTTTGTGATGCTAAACTTTAGGTTGTCTTTTCTTTTGTTGACTGGGACCTAATGGAGATAGAAGAGCTGTCCGAATGCAGAAGAGAGGCATCAAACTTAGAACTGCACCAAGCTGTGAGAATTCCACCCGAGGTCCTAGTTGATGGGTGGTAGTGATAATTCCTCAAGTTTGCTGGGAGAAATCTAATAGCTTTGAAGTTGTCAATATTTATGAGTTTAGTCTCTTGTAAGCACATAATGTCCGGTTTCAGATTTGATATAGTCTGGTATACTAGTGTTGTCTTTAAGTCGTCACCCAAACCACGTACATTCCAAGATAAAACCTTCATATTGTGGGGTGAAAACTACGCAGAGAGATCAGCCGTAACCCCTCCCACCCAATGTTCAGGCAACAACTAACTCCAATTGGCAGTTGAGGTTGTCCAGAAGAAAAACGAAAAGCTAAGATAGAAAACAGTACAGGCAGTAAAAGCCAAGAATAGAAGTAAGGATTCTGGAGCCAGAGCAACTCCACCCAAATACTGAAATAGGCAAAAGAAAGGTACAGACTCCAGACAATAAGGGCTATGGAACGAACAGGAGCTACGGAAAGCCAGAACGACCCATACAACGACATGAAGCAAAGAGCAAAGAGGTTGGAGACGCAGGCCAAAGACAAAATCACAACAACAAAAGACAAAACAAGGGGTGGTTGATCCGGGCCAAGGAGCGGCAAAGTGAGATCAGACATTGGTGGAAGCGTCTGCAACTGAGGGTGTCATCTGATCCTGAAGCACTACCTCTTTGAAAATATCAGCAACCTTGATCCCACAAATCCCCGCAAGTTCTTTTATCTTGGACCTAGAGGTTGGCTTTGGCTTCACTTTGATTGGAAGCGGAGCAATCATCTCAATCTTCCTTGTTTTTGGACGGCCACGACGACGATTTCCTAACGAAGAGGTAGAACCATTCGAGTAAGTTGGTGTGGTAGCGGCAATCCGACGACTAGCCCTTTCCACCGAAGTGATGTGT
This sequence comes from Phyllostachys edulis, assembly GCA_036346405.1. Lineage (NCBI taxonomy): Eukaryota > Viridiplantae > Streptophyta > Magnoliopsida > Poales > Poaceae > Phyllostachys > Phyllostachys edulis. The sequence goes on from CM070558.1 coordinate 9,530,203, forward strand.
TTTCCATCATACGCCTTCTGGATTCTCAGACTTCTTCTAACATAAACCTGCAAATTGTCGCCTTTGTTGCGGTCGAGGACATATACTGGAGTTGCATTGAGGTTAGGTAGCCCGACCTTGCCATCTTCACTCGGTGGTAGAAGCTGGAGCAATTTTGGGGCAAAGGTATTGGTCAAAGCTATGTGGGGTTCTTTTGTTTGCAGTGGAGATTGTGGTGTCGGCTGTAGCGTAAGCTTAGGTTGTGACATCAAACAAGCGCATTGGGGTGTTTCCAGAGGCACAAGTGCCACCGGGCTCTACTCAGGTAGAAATGGAGGATAGTCTGTGATACCAGGTTGGACAGACGGAGGCATGGTGCAAACTGGAGGCGATGGAAGGAAGAGTGGTTGCTGATATAGAAGAGAGGCTTGAATAGAGTCGGGTGGAAGTAATGCTGGACTCTGCGAGAGTGGGGTGAGCGAAAGGGGTGTAACTTCTGCAGCTAGTGGTTTAAAAGGGACAACTGGCTTAATCCTGCATCGGCAATCCACAGCTGGGAGAAGGGCCAAGATGGGTCCTTCATCGCTATCTGGCAGCATGCTGAAAAGCAGTGACCGGCAGCATTCCCTTAATATTATCCCAGAGTTTGTATTATAGCAAGGGAAAGTTTGTTCATCTAGACCATCAACTTGAGAGACCAGAATCGAAGTCTCTAAGATTCGGTAGGGGCTGAGCTCGAAGCGAATGTGGAAAGCACCTCGTACAAAAGTCACTGAAGCAAGTGGAGTGTGTCCAGGAAAGCTGACGATCTCTACTTTCTTGGTTTGCGCTAGGAAAGCCAGGAGGTCAAAGATGTTTGGGTTAGCATTCTGCTAGAGAGTACGTCTAGCACGATCACCCTTGACGAGTCAAGTCAAAACTGACAAGTTAACAAGAACGGAGGGGTATTGCGTATTTTAAAAATTATGGTTTATCAAATCTCGATGAGTCAAGTCAAAACAGATGAGTTAACACGAACGGAGGGGTACTGCGTATGGTATCAGCGGTGAGGGATGCGAGAGGTTTTGATTTATCTAGCACGATTTTGAATCGAAATAATAAAAATAACTTTTTCTATGACGAAATAGCAAAAATGGTATGCAGGCTAGGAGACCTGCCGTGTGGTGGGGGTGAGGGCTACCGTCCAATGAAAGACCGTCATATGGCTTACCATGCAATTGCAACACAGTAAGACACTTGTGGTGTATTCTGAGCATAACATGATGCTATTTTTGTTATTCAGGAGACTGTTTTTACTCTCACTAAAAAAAGAAGGCTAAACGAGCCAAAACTGCGGGGGCGATGCAGTGAAACGTGTGATGCCTCCTGCAAAGAGCACAGCTTGCCATGTCCATCGTGTCGATGTGCCGTGCATGACAGCACGAGTACCAGCTTAGGTCATCATCGATCAGAAGAGAAGAAAAGATCACGTACACGGTACACCATGTGCATGGGAACTCGCGGTTCGGACCTTTGACGAGCGAGCTTCAAACTAGCTGTCGTGCTCCCTGCAGTGTACTGGATATTTGGACTTTGGCCTGTCAAGCTCAACAATTAACTCAGTGGACTTTGGCCTGTCAAGCTCAACAATTAACTCAGTGTCTATGTCCATGCACAACTTTTTTTGGGCTGTTTATTTAACTGATTTTTTTCCAGTCGATTTTTCAAGGCGTTGGAGTTGATCAAACGATGATTTTTTTTTATTAATTAACCTTTTTTTAATTTTGTTTTAAAGTTAACCTCCACGTACTTTATTTCCAATTCTGACCCCTTTAGTCATGCCACCACCTATAACGTGACAAAACAACACTGTCACGCCAACCCATTTCTAGTCAAACTCTTGTCACGCCACTAGAAGTGGCGTGACAGTGTTATTTGGTCACGCCACAACCAGTGGCGTGACAAAAAGTGCTATTTTGGAGACTTATCCTGACGCGTGGTAGTATTGTTTTGTCACGCCATCACCCATGGCGTGACCAAAGGGGTCAGAATTGGAAGTAAAATGCGTCGAGGGTTAACTTTAAAATTAAATTAAAAAAGGTTAATTAATAAAAAAAGTTCTCAAACGATTTCCGCAGGCCAAAAAATCGCGAACATTTTTTTATTTAATCTATTTTTTAAAATATTTTTAAAATAACATCTCTGTAATTTTATTTTTAATTCTGACCTCTTTGGCCACGCCACACGCCACGAACCTCGGCGTGGCAAACAAGTACTGTCACGCCCCCTCTCTTGACGTGACAGGATTTAGCCAAAAAAACGGACACGTGTTGGCTCGGAGAGCTATCGTGGCAGTTTTGGTCACGCCGTGGTACGTGACGTGACAGTGTTTTTATAACGCCGCGTGTTGTGACGTGACCAAAGTTATCAGAATTGAAAATAAAGTTAGGAAGATGTTACCTTTAAAATATTTTTTTTTTAAAAAAATAGATTAAATAATAAAAAAAAGTTTCAAAAACCGCGGCCATGTGCACAGGTCTGGTAATTAACAAGATTCGACGTTGACAAATTCTACTTATTTCTCACAAAATTTTAATCAAATGAAGTGTAATGAAATCCCTTTTTTGTTTCTTCTCTCTCTGATTCCATATATTGTTTCCGTAAAAAAAAAAAAGGAAGAGCGCACCAAAACAAAAAAGAATCAAGAAAAAACTCCGCAACTTACGCCCTAGAATCTGTGTCATCAAACTTTCTAAAATTTGACCACTAATATATTTAAAAATATTTAGATTGGCTACATGAAACTATATCATTATATTTGTCGTTAAAAGTACTTTCATAATTTCATAATTTTATTAATATATAATAAGATAAAGTTAAAAAGTTTGTAGACCGTGAAAATAAAAATATCACTTAAAAAAGAATAGAGCGAGTATAAGTCGATTTAGACTTGAGTACAGATTTAAGAAAGGGGATGAAATGATCTTGCTATCCTTCAATCATTGCCACATTATCTTCCTGTTGTTTGCAATTAACTCACTTCGCTATATCTCTCTCATGGGAAATAGAGGCATAGGAAAAGAGCTCATTCACTCGTGAAATTAAGAAGGGTATAACATGAAAAAAAGAAGCAAATGTGCCTAGTAAATCTAAAATGAATTTACCATCTTGTTAAAGTAGAGACAAAAGAAGTCACCACGTCCCCTTTCAAGGACTAGAAATCCCCACGTTAATCGGTGGAAAAAAAAAGATAAAGATATATACCGTCGATCGTGGTGGATCTATATTATAACAGTCTAGATTAAAAGAAAGAGTTTATGTCAACCATAATAAAACTAAAATTCAGAATAAAAATAAAATAAAATTAGCAACTTGATTTTCATACTAATTTCTAAGTAAAATCCCAAAATAATTATAATTTGACATAAAAAATAAAATAACCAATTTCATTTACATACTAATTTCTAAGTAAAAAAAAATCTATGTCAAGTACAATAAAACTGAAATTCGAATAAAAATAAAACAAAATTAGCAATTTGATTTCCATACTAATTTCTAAGTAAAAATCCTCAAATAATTATAATTCATAAGAAATAGAAATTAGATTTGTATACTAAATCCAATAAAAAAACTGAAATTCGAATAAAAATAAAATAAGCTATTTGATTTCGATACTTAATTCCAATAATTATAATTCGAATAAAAATTAAACAATAATTGGAAATTATATTTGTATTAGAAATTAAACCAATAAATAACTGAAATTCAGATTAAAAACAAATTAAAATTAGCAATTTGATTTCAATACGAATTCTAAAATAAAACCCTTAAATAACTATAATTTGGAATAAAAATTGAACACTACTACAGAAAAGGTCTTCACAGACGGTTCAAAAACGTCATCACAGACAGTTTCGTGAGCCGTCTGAGTTTATGGGTCAGTGATGACATGGGTCATCACAGACGGTTTTTGAACCGTTTGTGAAAAAGCTATCACAGACGGTTCTGAACAAGAACCGTCTGTGATAGTCTATTTTCACAGACGGTTCTGAACAAGAATCGTTTGTGATAAGTAATTATCAGAGACGGTTCTTATTCAGAACCGTCTGTGATAGTTTTTTCTATTGCAAAAAAAAATCTGATTTGAGCCAAACCAATCAATTGCTAGACAGTAGTTTCCATATGCAACCTCTAGCAAGATAACTAAAATCCAATTAAAATTCTGATGGCAAACACATTATAGGAAAGAGAAACCAAAAGGTTTCACAACGTCCCCTCCGAATGGGAAAAATAATAAAGTTACAAAGTTAAACTAGCTAGAAACTATCTATGTCTACAAGCTCCTGAAGAACTCATCGTCTTCTTGGATTGGTCTTGTGAGCTCCTCTCTGTACCTCACCAGCATATCACAAGATGTTCTTGCATGTCGTCGAGTTCGACTCAAGCTCGTCGGCAAGGAGAGACGACTGAAAACCTCCAACGGCGCTCCGACCTTAGGTAACACAAAATTAAAATAACTTTATTTACAACAAATAGCCAACAAATTGTGTATGTTATGGGGATGTACACGTACCTTCTGACAGTCTACCTCCTGCGGTAGATAAGGAGCTCCTCCGCATCCCGCCTCCTTGTCGTCATCGACTGTGTCTCCTCGCTGAACCACGACGGGGAATCGAGGGTGGTCGCCGGAGCTCGGTGTGGGGAGGGAAGAGGGAGAGACTGATGCAAAACAAGGCTGGGGTGGCTATAATATATAAGGACAGTGCTAAAATATTTTGCCTCCTGCGCACGCGTTCAAAATTTTTTGAACTCCCATGTTGCTAATCACAGACGAAATTTTCCTTACTTTCTGATTTTACCATGCCTTGAATTTTCCTTACACTCTGATTTTACCATGGTTTGGAATGCCTAACACTCTAATTTAATACAAACCGTCTGTGATAAGATATATATCACAGACGGTTTTTAATACGAACCATCTGTGATACTTCACAGACGGTTTTCAACACGAACCGTCTGTGATGAGCACGGGAATTCACAGATGATTCGTGTTGAAACCCGTCTGTGAAGTATCACAGACGGTTCTGAACAAGAATCGTCTTTCAACACGAACCGTTTGTGATATTACTTCTTCACAGACGGTTTTTAGTGCAGCCAGTAACACAAACGGTCGCTAAACCAAAACCGTTTGTGATTGTATTTAATACAGATGCTTTTGGTCAACCGTCTGTGATGAGGCGTCCAGTATTAGCCTTTTGTAGTAGTGGAAGCAAAATTAGCAATTGGATTCAGATACAAATTCCAAGAAAAAGGACATAAATTCGGAATAAAAAACAAAAGGGAATTCCCAATTTTATTTCTATACAAATTCCAAAATAAAATTCCTGAAATTACTAAATTCAAACTAAATTAAATAAATTTAGTAATTTGATTTGTATACGAACTCTAATAAAAATAACTAAAATATTAAATAAAAAAATTATAACAAATATGACACAAATGATATCGGAGGAGACACAAAACAAGCCACCACGTTTGCTATCGAGGTCACGTGTTTCTATTGTCGCTTCCTATAGAGTAAAAATAAAAAATAATTGAATTTTTCTATTAAAAATACAAGTTATAACGAGGATAACACGAATGGTGTCGGAATAGACTACAAAAGAGTGCAATGGCATCGATGTGTCCTGCATGAAGACATTGACCCACGAGAAAGTGAAGAGTCGAGGTTGTAGGATCAAGGATAACCGACTAGAGAGGGGTGAATAGGAGGTTTTTAAACTTTTTGACTATTTAACAAATTAAGCCAATTATGAACTAAGTCTAAACTAGATATAATTCTAGCTAACCAATTCAACACAAGATAAATGCTAGAATTGTAAATGCGAAAAGTAAAGATTGGAAATAACCACAATAGAGACAACGATATTTTCCCGTGGTATCGAAGACTTGCCGGTCTTCACTAGTCCACGTTGAGGAAGCTTGAACGAATCAAGCCGGCTTCACAAATTAAGCCTTCCCTCGATCACTATTGGTTGTTCTTTCTCCGCTCTGGAGATGGCGAACACCAAGCCACTCACAATCTTGGCACAGCGCCTCTTCACAATCTTCTTGAAGAGATCACCGTGCTCCCACCGCTAAGCCATCTAGGTGTTTGGCAAAACACCAAGAGTAATAAACTGATGACCTTCGCTTGACGACACTCAAGTGCAAATGGATCAACTAGAATGAATGAATGCACTTGAATGGGCTCAACTACCTCACAATGAATGCACAAGTGTATTTGAGGTGTTAGGAGAATGCTCAAGGCTCTAAGGGTGTTAAATGAAGTCTAGCACACTGCCCTTGAGCAGGTGGAGGGATATTTATAACCCCCCACAACAAATGCGACCGTTGGGAGAGAAATCCCAACTTTTCAGTGAAATACGGTACTACCGCCAACCAAGGTGCGGTACTACCGTATCCCACCAACCGCTCTGTAACGGCTATAACAGGAGCATTAACTACCTCTGACATAGCCGTTTCAAACGCGGCGCGATACTACCGCCAACTATCATGCGGTCATACCGCTAAGGCCGGTCGTACCGCTCACACAAGCGGTACTACCATTCGCAGGGTTTTCAATCTTAGCTGAAAAGGTGGTTCTCTGGATTTTACGTACCGCAATCTAGAAAACGGAACAACCGAGGAGCGGTAGTTCCGCCACGAAATCTCTGGTACTACCGCTTCATATGGGTGACTTGATCCAGCTTACCCAAACAAACTAGCCACGTGGATGGCTCAGATGCAATGGGCTATTCGGACCACTGTTTAAACCGCATGATTAGGGTGCGTTCGGACGGTCTGAACGTCCACCAGTAGTACCGCCAAAGGAAATGTGGTCATACCGCTAAGCGGTAGTTCCGCCAGGTATTCTTTGGTACTACCGATTCTAGGGTGAGGCACCAAACCAAAAACGGTGTCTCTTTGGTTTTTATGTACCGCCAACAAACAAACAGAACGATTGGGTTGCGGTCGTACCGCTTCACGAGCCGGTCGTACCGTTGAGCAACCAGGTCAACATTGTCCGATCGGACTGAAAACATGGACGGCTCAAATTCATTGGGCCGTTTGGACCACACGTCTAAACCGCACGATTAGGGTGCGTTCGGATGGTCCGAATGTCCCCCGGTAGTACCGCCAAAGGAAATACGGTCATACCACAATGCGGTAGTTCCGCCATGTATACTCCGGTACTACCATTTGTCCTGTCAATTTCACAGTTGGCTTTTCAATTCAAATTCAAATGCATGCATGATCCTAAATTGATTCAATTAGCACAAGAACAAGCTATCAAGCTACTAGTCACGATCCCTCTTAATAGTATGGCATTTAACCTATAATCCGATCTTCCAACCATTTCTTCTAAGACCGGTAAAACATAAAAAGGATCATACACTACTTGTACCTTGTCTTTGAGCCATATAGATCTTCATGTTGTCCTTTAGCATGCATCTTCAAGTCATCAAACTTACCAATGGGACTTAACCTTGTAAATACTCAATAAACACGTTAATCCCATATTCACATATTATCATTAATTACCAAAACAAATTTTTTAGGGGCCTAGATACTTTCAATCTCTCCCTTTTTGGTAATTGATGACAACACAACTAATATGTGAGAAAGATTGATTTGAATATACTACTTGCTGTGAAACGAGTGTATATTCTTTTGATGACTTAACAACAAAATAATTCTTGCAATGTGCTCGATGAGTTTTGAGAATTATTTTCTTGTTAAAGCCAATTTAAAGAAAGCTCCCCCTAAACATGTGCACATAAAAGATAGAGAATATTTGCAAGCACATGTATAGATTTTTAGAAATTTTGGCGGAGTTTCTTTTGCTTGTTGGAACTTGAGGAATAATTTCAACAAGATAATATGACCATAATAGAGATTGCAATGCAAGAGAATAACATCAACATAATATTAATCATCAAGTTCAATAAGATAACAATAAAATAACATAGGTTTAAACTATTACAAGCACATAAGTTCAACAATAATAATAACACATCACACATAGAGTACATAGCAAGATAAATCTTGCTCCCCCTAAATCTTTCTCCCATGCTACTCTTCTAGCTTCTCCCCCTTTGGCATCAAAGTACCAAAAACATATCAAGCTGCTGGGTCCTGAGGAGGAAGAGTCACTGGATCCTGAAGAGGAATAGGAACTGGATCCTGAGGTAGTGAAGCTGGGGCTAAAGGAGCCGTAGCAGGGGCCAAAGGAGGAACAACTGGGTCAATAGAAGCCCTTGGAGGTGGAGGAGGATGACGAGTGTAGCGCTGAGGAGTAGTCAAAAGCTGCTCCATAGACTCAACTATCTGACAGGGCAGCTATCCTGTTGTGAGTCTCATTCTGGAACTCTAGCTGTGTTGTCCTCATCTCCTGCTGAGTGACCTTAAGCTGTAGCAGATTGTTGAGGATCAACAGCTGATTGTTGAGAATCTGTGCAAGTGTCACCTGACCCTAAGCATCAACTGCAGTTGCCTCCTCTGGAGCATCCTCTCTTTGCCAACCTCGCCAAATTGGAGGACCTTCTCGTGGCTTGTATGACTTATGAGTTGATCCCAAACATCCCTGATACTCAATCTTGCTAAGTATCAAAGCCATAATGTAGGGAGCATAGTAAATCCTTTTGACCCTATCATTCTTTGAAGTAGCTATACCTTAATAATGACTTCCACCACATCAAATTTTCTTCCACACATGATGTTGTCAATAATGTTCCAAGCATGTCCCCTAACTGCATCAAAGTTTCCACTCTTTGGAAAAAATATATGATTAATAATTCTATTAATCAGACTAGGAATGGGCTTGAAACCATGTATCTTCCCTGGGGTATACCTGACAGATGGATCATAAAAGTCAGTCCAAGTAGGAGCAAGTAATGCAGGACTGTCATAGAGCTTCTCCCATGTGCCAGATGGTGTTCTCAAGACACGCTTAAAATCTACCTTAGTGCACTCGACGTATCTGGTCACTGTCACCCACTTCATTGTTGAAAGATCTGGAGAAACATGCACAGTGGCATAGAACCATCTTATGATCTCCTCATCATAGTCATTCCTTAGAGTTACGAGATCATGAAGACCGACTTGCTAAAACATCCGGTACGCACCATTATACTTGTCCAAAGAGTTGATGTGTTGCCATTTTATCCACTTATAATCTGTAAAATTTCTGTGATGTCCATACAGCTGCTCATAGACTTGCTCTTGAAATTTTATGTGGAATCTTGGATTAATGAAGTTTGAAGGGAAGATATACTGATTTATGTGTCACTTGATGGCAAACTCATCAGCTAAAATAAGCCTCAAATCAGTTGGAGGCCCTTTTGGCTCTCCCATCTCCTCATCTGACTGTGCTTGCACTTCTATCTCCGTCTCAGTGTCAAATTCAAATCCTAACTCAGCTTGGGATGAATTTTCCTCAGATTCTTCAGATTCAGGGTCAAATGCATGCATGATCCTAAATTGATCCAATTAGCACAAGAACAAACTATCAAGCTACTAGTCATGATGCCTCTTAATAGTACGACATTTAACCTATAATCCGGTCTTCCAACCATTTCTCCTAAGACCGGTAAAACATAAAAATGATCATAGACTACTTGTACCTTGTCTTTGAGCCATGTAGATCTTCATGTTGTCCTTTAGCATGCATCTTTAAGTCATCAAACTTACTAATGGGACTTAACCTTGTAAATACTCAATAAACAATTTTTTTAGGGGCCTAGATGCTTTCAGAGGTGATGACAACGGAGATAGGGACAATGTCATGCTGCTCGTCGAAGCCATTGAAGAGAAATCCAATGTTGAAGGAGTCATGGGCCACGATGACAAGTGGTGAGCAATGACGTTGTTGAAGAAGTTAGTGGCAAAAGAAGCTTGATGATGAGGAAGCCCTAGCAGAGAGGAGATGAAGCTTTGCATTGAAGACGAGCTATGGATAATATGTGGCCATCAGATAGCTAGGAGCGTGCTTTCACTGGTAAGGGGCACGTTGTCGCTAGCAATAGCAAAAATATTCTCCATATTAGACAATGACTAAAACAGATATGCCGACATTAGTGAAGACGTGAGGTCGTCACGGTTAGTGAGGAAGCCACAACGTTGAGTTGGCCAACGTCGAAGAGGAGGAGATGCCAACATGAGAGAAGAGGACTTCGAGCATATATAACATCATGCATGCATATGTACATGCATGTATTCGTATGAACAGAAGTGCGAGCATACATAGACACAGAGGAACAAAAAACTTGGAGTAGAGATGATGCAGCCATAGGGAATATGCTCGGGGGTCACTAGAGAGAGCGTGACACGTGTCCCAGCTGGGATAGGCGACGGTTGTATGTGTATGCGTGTTGATGTCGCAATGGTTAACATTAAGCAATAATTAAGGAGAAGTAGAAGATAACTATGTGATAAAGTATTGCATTAAAAGAGGTAGTAGCTGAGAGGGATCGATCAAGATCCAGGCTTACTGTTGGAGGTTGAAGCAAAAAAAAAAACCATGATGGTGAGAAGTAATAGAAGCCACAAGGTTTGATGAGGTCAACCGGCATGTGAAGGAAGATGAGTAAGGTACTCTAATATATTTTACCATGTAGACTAATAAGATAATTTGCCGCACACATAATTAACGTATTACTTGAGATTAAATAAAGGTACATGCATGCATACAATTTGGAAAAAATAACTAATAGAGTAAGAATAGGGGCATGCAACCACATGATCTATGCATAATGGAGAATTGTTAGTTTCTAGGAACACCAACAACTCATTATGCTCATTGATTTTTTTCCATCAAAGTACATACTTCAATTACGTTCCTCAGGTTGCAATTTCTTTCAAGTTTCTATTGTTATTTTCAATGTTTAGGATATCTTAAAAGTGTAAATAGCCTACAATATACGTAAATATATTCTTAAACATTTATACAAACTTCGAAACAAATATAGCCGTGCAAATACACGGACCACCCTGCTAGTTTTATTTAAAACAAAGTTGGGAAGGCTAAAACGACCTAAATTTGGAATCTGAGAGGTTGGGTTGTTATTTTTTTTCCACTAAAATTCATAGGTAACGAAACTTAACTTTCGGGAAGAAATTGTGAAAGCCATCTTTCTTTTGGAAGATTGCTTATCTTTATTTATTTATTTGCGAAGAGGATGTTTGGTTATCTTACATAGGCAGCTAGCAGGAACAACAAATGTAAGTAAGCTCTCATCTCACCATCTACAAAAAAGCAAAGGTGCTACATATCGACAAGATCTTGATCCACGGTCTCAAAGTTTTGTCCATTTACGAAGAGAAACACGATCACTTTTTAAGGATGAGAAAGAAGACGTGTGCAATATGCAACAGGACGTGTACTGGTGCAGACCGCACCCGGCTTATATTGAAAGGATCTAGTAAGAGAAATTTTTTTCAATAATATTAATTTAAAAGATAATTACAAAATTAAATCGTCGGTTTTTTTTAACAAAACTAGGTGCTCCTATCGCTACTCTAATTCACGACAGAGACCTATACACTGGCGACAGAGGGCCAATTCAACTGGCGACAGGGATCCTAAATTTTTTAATATTAAATTTTGGAAAACCGCTATTTCAAATGGCGATAGGGATCCCGCAAGTTCCTGTCGCCATTCCAAATGGCGGCACAATCTCTCCCATAAAAGACCCTTGAAACCCTAAAATTCAGGAAAAACTCGCTTTTATTCAGAAAAAAAAGAGAAAGAGGGGAGGGAAGAGAGAGGAGCAGAGGGGAGGAGAGAAGCTAGTGAAGTACTGCCTGTCCGGTCGCTCACCTTTCAGGTAATATTTTTAACCGAATGGATTACATAGTTTTAGATGTACGGTTACGTAGCATAGTATGTTGTACATAATCCTTTTCGGTGGGTAGTTTAGTTTTAAATATGTGGTTAATCGCCGAAATCTTATTTACGGTGCAGTACATCAAATATGTGGGACTCCACCAACTTCAAAATTTACTACGGCTGGGGGACTTTTTTTAGGGTCCCGAGAGGATTGATTTGCATTATTTCCAATCGACGAACGTGCCCCTAACAAGACCAGGGCAGCGTACATGGGGTGATGTGATGCGGTGGTTGTTTCATTCATTCATTTTGGACCATGATGTGTATGATCTGAGATTGAGTTGTCTTGCCCCCCGAGCAACACAGGGCACATATTGGGAGTTAGGGCAGCTCAAGAGAACAAGGTCATGGCAGTCATATGCACGCAGGATGAGGAAGGAACAGTGGGATTTGGTCATTCTAGCCTAGGCATATGCCAAGCCCACTCCTACATCGGCGGCTAAACAAGAAGGGGGTGGTGATGCCGAAGAAGAAGTCAGGGACTCTAGCCACAGCGTGACGCACACAACGGCCGAAGGTCCCGGAGTTGCTGATGCTATCGATGAAGACCCTGCGGAAGGAGCTCCTTCAGTCAGGCAAGCTATTGGGCTTGCTGACTAGGGTGATGAGCTGGAAGCCCTAGTGCAAAGGATGGATCTCGAAGACCAGGACTACATGGCATTATCAGAAGATGAAGGATTCGACGATGAGGAAGCTGTGGACCAGCAGGTGGTTCCATCTGAGTGGAACACATACCAGTTCGACAATCTCGTCGTTAACGAAGGCTACTGTGTGCCGTGGGAGTACAACCAGAGCGAGGTCAGGCAAGGAGCTATGCACAAATTCAAGGGGGCCATGCAGGAGACAATCAAATTTTGGGCATTGTCGGTGCGACGTACATTCACAGTCGCCAAGTCTAACCCAAGATGCTATGACATGAAGTGCGACATAGACAGATGCCCTTGACGAGTGCACTCATTTTAGCCTAAGTGGGACACCTACTGGAAATGCTCTATAGTGGTCCATCACACATGTGTTGTCACTGAGTTAGTGCAGTCCCACAAGAACCTGTTATCAAGCTTCATCGCGAACCTCATGTACGGTGAGATCGTGGATAATCTAGATTTTGACCCACGATCTATCATTCGGGCGATTAAGGCAAGGTTCCAGTATACAGTTAGCTATGCCAAGGCGTGGAGGGCAAAACAGAAGGCACTGGAATCAGGTTTCGGTACGTTCGATGACTCATACCACAACCTCTCCTGGCTACTTCGAGTCATACAAGACAGGAATCTCGGCACTCATGTTGATATTCAAGATTCCACGCATCCGAAGTGGGCCAATAAGAGGGTACTGAAGCGAGCATTATTCACCTTTGGTCCATGCATCAATGCATTCCGACACTACCATCCAATCTTGTGCGTGGATGGCACATCCCTGACTAGAAAGTACAAGGGCCATATACTAACTGCAATAGCGACGAACGGGAACAATCAAGTTCTGCCCATGGCATTCACTTTCGTTGAAAGCGACAACACAGATAGCTGGTTGTGGTTCTTCAGGAATTTGAGGATTTCTGTTGTACATGACCGTCCTAATGCATACGTCATACATGATCAGCATGTGAGCATACGTCATTACTATTTAATTATGCATGCAATAATAATTTGAAACGGAATTTAAATAACTTGAAATATTGGGATTCAAATATGATCAAAGATGTAACTTACCTTGCTCAAATGCTTGAGGATCTACTTTTTCAAAGTTTTCGGGTTCTGCAGAGTCGTCGAAATCTACACGCGAAAATGAAGCAAATTCAAATAAAATTCAAATAAACTCAAAGGAACTCCAAATCAAATAATTTAGTGTAGATAGCTAGATCTTGATTTTAGATGAATTTAGAAATTTGAATCATTGGAATCGGGGCTCATATGAAGGAGAACGAGTCCTCGAAAGGGGACTTAACGACAGGTGGTTGGAAGGAGGTTCAACGACCTGGTCGAAATAAGGCTTCAACTGGTCGTAAGAAGGATACAACTACTCAACGTGGTCGTAAAAAGGATATGACTACTCAACGTGGTCATAAGAACACGAGGGAGAGCAGGGCACGGGGAACTCACCAGGACCGAGAGAGAGATTGGAGGAAGAGGCTGGTGGAGGACGGTGAACGGCGAACGACGCTCTAACGAACTCTACGGCAGCGAGGAGGTTGAAGACGGCGTGGACTCTAGCGAACTCTCCGGTGGCAAGGAGGAGAGAAGGGAAAAGTTGAGGGAAAAACAAGAGGAGGCAAAGGGCTTCCTGGTGCTCCATTTATAGAGGAAGGAAGGGAACCGGACGTCAAGATGGAGCAGCGGGATTTGCGGAGGCGTGGCATAGGCGCACGGCCGGCAGGTGAAAGAGGGGATGGGGGTAGGTAAGGGAGGAGACAAGAGAAGGAATGGGCGCGTCGGAAGCGACATCATTTAATGCGCGAAGACTTTTGCAATAGCATTTAATGAGCACCGCGCTGCGAAAAAAGAGGGGGAGAGAGAGACGGACGCACCGAGGCGAGGGTGGTCAAAAACGAGAGGGTGGTTATGACCAAGAGGCTGGTCGAAGCTAAGAGGTGGTCGTGACCAAGAGGCTGGTCGAAGCCAAGAGGTGGTCGTGACCAACAGGCTGGTGCGGCGGGGTTTGCAGGGAAAGGGACGACCGACGAAAATCGAAACAAATCAGTGAAAGGGAATTTTGAAATACCAGGGAACTCCAATAAAATCCAGATAAACCAAGTCGCATTAATTTAAGTTTGCTTAATTCATATTAAATCGCTTTTAGTTTCCAAAATCTCCAAGTTAACCTTTAGCAATACAACAAAACCAAATGGTTATTTTTATTTTGAAAAAAGTTCAACTAGCCCTGAAATCAGGATGTTACAAACCTACTCCCCTTAAGGGAATCTCGACCCCGAGATTCAGACTTGGTCAGGAAAAAGGTGGGGATATTCTGCTTTCAGATCTTCTTCGCGTTCCCAGGTGGTTTCTTCTTCTGAGTGGTTACTCCATTGAACTTTGCACGAACGGATGATCTTACTTCTGGTAACGTATTCTACGACATCAAGTGTCTTGATTGGTTGCTCTACATAGGTGAAATCCTCCTGAAGATCGATGCTCTCAAGTAGGGTTTGCTCTGTTGGAACTCGAAGACACTTCTTCAGTTGCGATACATGGAAGACGTTATGAATTACGGATAGAGATGCTGGCAGCTCTAATTGATAGGCGACTCTGCCTCTTCTTCCCAAAATCATGTATGGTCCAACAAATCTTGGTGTGAGTTTTCCTCTGGTCTGAAATCTTATCACTCCTCTGAGTGGAGTAACTCTGAGATAGACAAAATCTCTTGTCTGAAAGGACAAGTCTCTGCGACGATTGTCAGCATAACTCTTTTGTTGGGATTGAGCCACTCTTAATCATTTTCTTATCAGTCTTACTTTACTTTCAGCATCCTTAATCAACTTAGGCCCAAAGATCTGATGTTCTCCGACTTGATCCCAAAGGAAAGGGGTTCTACACTATCTGTCGTACAATGCTTCAAATAGAGACATTTGTAGGCTGGCTTGATAGCTATTGTTGTACGAGAATTCTGCATAAGGAATATTCTGATCCCAGCTCTTCCCGTAGTCTATAGCACAAGCTCGGAGCATGTCTTCCAAAATATGATTTACTCGTTCCGTTTGTCCATCTGTTTGGGGATGATAAGTTGTACTGAAGTTGAGTCTAGTTCCCAGGGCTTCATGTAAGATCTTCCAAAATCTAGATGTGACCTGTGAACCTGTGTCAGATACTATACCCTTGGGTACTCCATGTATATAGATGATTATGGCTATGTACAACTCTACTAGTTTACTACTTTGGTAAGTGGTCTTAGCAGGAATGAAGTGTGCCACTTTAGTCAGACGGTCAATCGCAACCCAGATGGAATCATATCCCGATTGAGTCCTAGGTAATCCGGTGATAAAGTCCATGCCGACTTGTTCCCACTTCCACTCGAGAATTGGTAAAGGCTGCAACAATCTAGCTGGCCTTTGATGTTCTGCTTTGACTCTTTGGCATATATCACACTGTGCGACAAATTCAGCAATTTCTCGCTTCATACTGACCCACCAATACTTTTTTTTCAGATCATGGTACATCTTGGTACTTCCCGGATGAATAGAGTAAGATGATTCATGGGCTTCCTTCAGAATCAGCTGCTTTGTTTCCTAGTGATTAGGTACACAGATGCGGTCACCGAACCAAACAGTACCTTGCTCATCTTCAGAAAATCCCGGGGCTTTGCCTCTTCTCATGTTCTTCTTGATTTCTTTGGTGTCTTCATCTTCTTCCTGATATTATCTAATTAGATTATGAACGGTTGGTTCAACTTCCAAGGTGTTTACACAGCCCTGGTTAACAATCTCCAAATTTAGATATATATCTTAATTCTTCATACAAACTAGGCTGACTCTCCTGAACCAACATAGTGTTGCAGTACTCTTTTCGACTTAGGACACCTGCCACTACATTAGCTTTGCCTGGATGGAAATGGATTCCAATGTCATAATCCTTTATTAGTTCTAACCATCTCCTTTACCTGAGGTTGAGTTCTAACTGAGTGAAGATGTATTTTAGGCTCTTGTGATCCGTGAAAATCTCATAGCGATTACCGATGAGAGAATGCCGCCGAATTTTCAAGGCATGCATAATTGCGGCTAATTTCAAATCATGCGTAGGGTAATTTCCTTCATGAGGCTTTAATTGGCGAGATACATAAGCCACAACGGGAGGCATTACAGAAAACTTCAAAGTCCTTATGGATGTCTGGTAAGACTAACACAGGTGCTGATACTAGTATTTTCTTCAATTCCTGAAAACTTTGCTCACAAGCAATTGTCCATTCAAACTTCTTCTCTTTCTTCAAAAGCTGAGTCATTGGTCTGGTGGTCTTAGAGAAACCTTCGATGAATCTTCGATAATACCCAGCTAAACCAAGGAAACTCCTTACTTCAGTAACAGATTTGGGTTGCATCCAATCCATTACGGCTTCAACCTTTGCGAGATCTACTACAACTCCTCCTGCTGACACTATATGTCCAAGAAAGGCTACTTGGCTTATCCAAAATTCACTTTTACTGAATTTAGTATAGAGCTGCTGCGCTCTGAGTCTTTTCAAAACTGTCTTGAGATGTTTCTCGTGTTCTTCTTCATCCTTTAAGTAGATGAGAATGTCGTCGATGAATACAACCACGAACTTATCCAAGAATTCCATGAATACTTTATTCATCATATTCATAAAGTAGGCTGGTGCATTCGTCAAACCAAATGACATCACTGTAAACTCGTATAGTCCATATCTTATGGTGAAAGCGGTCTTAGGGATATCTTCTGGTCTGATCTTTAATTGATGATAACCAGATTTTAAATCAATCATGGAGAAAACACTTGCTCCTTTCAACTGATCAAAGAGATCGTCAATCCGGGGTAACGAATACTTGTTCTTTATTGTGACTTCATTGAGTGATCTATAATTCACACACATTCTCATACTATTATCTTTCTTTTTGACAAACAATACCGGTGCTCCCCAAGGTGATGAACCTGGTTGAATAAAACCCTTGTCTTGTAATTTCTCGATTTGTTTCTTCAATTCTGCTAACTCATTTGCTGGTAGTCTGTAAGGTCTCTTTGAAATTGGGGCAGTCCCTGGGACTAAGTCAATTAAGAACATGATGTCCATATCGGGTGGCATACCGGGTAATTCCTCAGAAAATACATATGGATATTCTTTTACCACTGGGATGTCTTCTAACCTTACTTCCTTCAGACTGGTTAGGATATGACTTTCTCTAACGGAGGTCTCGGGTCTAAACTCTACTTGGATTCCTTGGTCATTGGTAAGGGTGATAGACCTATTGGAATAGTTTATCTGGCCTTGATTCTTGGTTAGCCAATCCATCCCGAGAATCACATCCAATCCATAGGATTGCAAGACTATTATGTCTGCAAGGAAAGCTACTCCTGATATTTCCAAGGTAAGGTTTGGGCATAAGGAACTAGTCCTCATTTCTAAGCCCGGAGAAAGGATTAACATAGGGTTAACTAAGGGATAGATAGATAACCCATATTTTCCCACAAACTTATTTGAAGCAAAAGAATGCGAAGCTCCTGAGTCAAATAAAACTGACACTGGTACGGAATTGACAAGGAGCGTACTAAGGACCACATTTGGTGTAGTCTGAGCTTCTTCAGCTGTAACATGATTCACACGTCCTCTTATGTACTGGACTGATGGCTTCACAACCGGAGTGCTGCCAGGTGCTAGGATTCCCTGATTTGGTCTAGTTGGGGTTGTTGGCTGCAGCTTCTTTGGGAACTTATTGGCATAGTGTCCTACTTCATCGCAATAGAAACAGGTGACCCCCTGCAAGTGAGGTAGTGGGTGCCTTCTTCTGAAACTAGCTTTCGAGAGAGGTGTTACGGAAACCGAGGTTGATCGGGCGCTAAGCTGGCGCTGGTGCCTTGGATGGAAAAGACTGGGATCTCCCATACTAAGGTGTCTAGGGCTGAGCGGTGCGGGGCTTGGAAAAACCTCCAGGGTTGAATTTATGATTTGCCTTCCTCCTTTTGCGGTTTTCCATTTCTAGGTGCTTGCCTTCCTAGCGGATAGCCTTGTTCACCAACTGTTGGAAGTCAGTGTAATCTTGAGCAATGAGGTAGACAGAGAGGTCATCACTGAGCCCTTCCAAGAAACGTTCTTGCTTGGCTTCATCAGTTGCAACATCTTTGGGTGCATAGCGAGCTAATTGATTGAACTTGTGTAGATACTCATTGACGGAGCGGCTGCCTTGGCGTAAGGAGCGGAACTCTTTCTTCTTCAAGGTTATCGTGCCTGATGGAATATGCGCACGACGGAAAGCCTACATGAACTCATCACAAGTAATAGTTTGAGCATCTTCGTGAAACTGGGTGAAATTGCTCCACCATTCAGATGTTGGTCCATTCAGTCGGTGAGAGGTGAACAAGACCCTCTCACGATCCGTACACTGGACCATATCTAGTTTCTTGCCGACTACCCTGAGCCAATTGTTGGCTTCCATTAGCTCGGTGTTGCTAGAGAAAGTTGGAGGACGCGTCCTCATGAACTCTGATATATTGGCCCTCGAGGGAGGTGGAGCTGTTGCTGCTGCTTGCAAGTTTTGTGTGTTGTTGATCGATTGCACGAGTAGACTTATCAGTTGAGCTTAGTTGGTCATCATTTGGTTCTAGTCGGGTCCTTCAGCTGGAGGGGGTGGTGGTGGTGGAAGCGGGGTTCCTTGATCACCCTCATTTCCTCTATCCTGACTGCTAGTGCTGCCACTACCGTTGTGAGGAGTCACTATCTGCTAGATCTTCAAAGACTTAGGAAAGAGAGGAGAAACTAAGGGGGATAGAGCGAAACAACCAACCAAAACAAAACACGGTTTTTGGCGATTCTTACATGATGAGGCTCCCATGACAACTCCGTGTCTTGAGGTCTTGAACACGCTGGTCATTAATCGTGAGATCGTCTATAGAAAATTTCAAGGGAAAGAGGATCCATTTAGCGCTGAAAAATGGTGAAGAGAGAATTAGGTAAGAAAGAATTGCTAAAAGAAGGTAAGGATAGGTAGACGACCAAGATGAGGAGAGAAAAAAATTATTTTTCTTGTTATATAAAATAAGTTTTGAAACTTTTAACTAACGACCATTCTAACTAGGTTGCGACCTACAGTTGATATGACTCTGATACCACTTCTTGTTGAACCCATAAGCGAAGGATCCTGGATTCTCTGTACATCATACACTAGTCCAGGAACAGCTAGTGTACACAGTCAACAAAAGTAGATAACATAACCATAAAACATCATACATTGAAATACTTAAAGTCTTTTACAAAAGGGGCATAAAGCCAACGAGCAAAATATAGCGGAAGAAAAGCAGTAAGGTAGACCACACGATTCGCCACAAGCAATCGTCTGGAGGGCATAACCTAGTCATCCGAGTTTTCATTCTCCTCGCAGTACTCTTCTCCTAATCAAAAATTTATTAAGCAAGGTGAGTACAAATGAATGTACTCCACAAGTTACACCCAATTAACAGATTATAATGCATGCAAGGATTCAACAAAGGGAGGCTTATCTGGCTCATGTTGCACAAAGCGATATTTTTCATTTAAATACTCATACTAAGTTCTAAAGCAGTTTACTCTATAACTAAAATTCATTTTCTAAATCTCAATTTTTATAGTCAGATAACATTCATCAACAAGTGGTGAAGGATACCCTCCTATCACATGGCTATCCGCCCAATTTCCCATTTGGATAGAAATCCAAAACCACATAACAATGTCTTTTGAAAACAAAACCAAAATCTAACTTGGAGTGGCTTTGCTAGCATGTCCATGACTGTGGATACGGCTATTTGGATAATTTTACACTCTGCAGAGGTGTACAACTTTACTCATATGACACGACTTCTCTAGTTTGTTTGGTATCCGTCGATACCACCGCTCACTACCTTAGGTAAGCGGTCTAGAGCACGTGACAAGGCATTTACAATGCGTCATCCCACCGTAGTCCCGCCTCACTAAAGTTTCGCCCCCTTTGGATAGAAACCCGTTGGGTTCAGGCCCCCTCTTGCGCTAGGTGGGAATACATAAAAGTAGGTCATAAAAGACACCCACGCAACCGAATGGCACGACCACGGTGGAACATTGCAAATTAGTTAGCCAGGTCCTGTCCATTCAGGATATGTGGTAGTACGGAAGGGCTTAGCAAAATGCGCTCAAAGACCGGTACTTAATTGACTTAGGCGACTTTCCATAAAACCCATGGGCATCGATCATAGAAATGATTCGATCCCGTGCATGAACATGCACCATTCAAACATCCAATTCGCCCAAGTCCAAACCCATTTTCCTTTTGTTTAACAAGTCAAAACATTTCATAAATTTCTATGGTATGGACATACCATAGTAACCTTTTAATCATAGTTGAACTTTTGACTAAATTCCCCAAATTAAATATTTTTGAGCTAAGCTGGGACTAAGCATAGAGCTTTGCAACATGTTCTAGTTCATCCTAATGTACCAACTAGTTTTTAACTATGGTATCAAGGGGTGGTTAAATCAATATTTAAGATTGGATGTACAAGGGAATTAGGAATAACTATAAAGTTAAAATAGGGATTTAAATTACTTGAATTTAATTACGCATGCAATAATAATTTGAAACGGAATTTAAATAACTTGAAATACTGGGATTCAAATATGATTAAAGATGTAACTTGCCTTGCTCAAATGCTTGAGGATCTACTTCTTCGAAGTTTTCGAGTTCTGCGGTCGGAGTTGTCAAAATCTACACGCGAAAATGAAGCAAATTCAAATAAAATTCAAATGAACTCAAAATCAAATAATTTTAGTGTAGATAGCTAGATCTTGATTTTAGATGAATTTAGAAATTTGAATCATTGGAATCGGGGCTCGTATGAAGGAGAACGAGTCCTTGGAAGGGGACTTAACGATAGATGGTCGAAAGGAGGTTCAACGACCTGGTCGAAATAAGGCTTCGACTGGTCATAAGAAGGATACGACTACTCAACGTGGTCATAAGAACACGAGGGAGAACAGTGCACAAGGAACTCAATAGGATCGAGAGAGAGACTGGAGGAGGAGGCTAGTGGAGGATGGTGAACGGCGAATGACGCTTTGGCAAACTCTACGGCAGCAAGGAGGTTGAAGACGGCATGGACTCCAGCGAACTCTCCGGTGGTGAGGAGGAGAGAAGGGAACAGTTGAGGAGGAAAACAAGAGGAGGCAAAGGGCTTCCTGGTGCTCCATTTATAGAGGAAGGAAGGGAAACGGGCGTCAAGATGGAGTAGCGGGATTTGCAGCGACGTGGCATAGGCGCATGACCTGCTGGTGAAAGAGGGGATGGGGCAAGTAAGGGAGGAGACAAAGAGAGGGAATGGGCACATCGGAGGCGACATCATTTAATGTGCGGAGACTTTTGCAATAGCATTTAATGTGCACGGCGCTGCAGAAAAAGAGGGGGGGGGGGAGAGAGAGAGAGACGGACACACCGAGGCGAGGGTGGTCGAAAACAAGAGGGTGGTCATGACCAAGAGGCTGGTCGAAGCCAAGAGGTGGTCGTGACCAAGAGATTGGTGTGACGGGGTTTGCAAGCAAAGGGACAACCGACGGAAATCGGAACGAATCAACGAAAGGGAATTTTGAAATACCAGAGAACTCCAATAAAATCCAGATAAACCAAATTCACATTAATTGAAGTTTGCTTAATTCATATTAAATCGCTTTTAGTTTCCAAAATCTCCAAGTTAAGTTTTAGCAATGCAACAAAACCAAATGGTTATTTTTATTTTGAAAAAAATTCAAATAGCCCTGAAAAACAGGATGTTACACCTGCCGAGTGCAATAACTCAGCTACAACAAGGAGAAAACAAACCACTTTCATGGGCGAATATGCAAATCAGGTGTGCATGAGGCACTTGAGTGCAAACTTCTAGAAGCAATTCCGCAATAAGGACTTGATGAACATGTTCAAGCGGTTGTGCAACCAGAACCAGTAGTGAAAGTTTGAAGCACTCTAGAAGATTTTGGATGAGCGGACCCAGACGCACAGAAGGGAGGCAATGAAAAAGACCATCCCGAGCGCTGACTAGGCCCCCGAAGCATTGCCACAGCTACCCACAGATGGTCCTAGTGTGGCAAGGAAGATAGGGGCGCAGGTGAAATGCTTCTCGGACTGGATTGAGCACGAGTCTAAGGATAAGTGGTCGTTACTACATGACAAGGGTGTGCACGATATGGTGTCATGACAACTAATCTAACCGAGGTGTACAATTGAGTTATGCGTGACGCTAGGTGCCTCCTTTTGGTTGGTATTGTGAAGGCAATTCTCCGCAGTACTACATATTACTTTGTTGACAGAAGCAATAATGCGTCGCTCGCCATGGCAAATGACAGAGTACTCTACTCCGCCATGATCACTATGTACATGGAGGAGAAGAGTAAGAAGGGTGAGATGCACCGGGTATTTAAGATGGGCACAAGGGAGCTTCGCTTTGAGATAATGTGCAGGGATAAAGAACTCCACGTGACGAACCGCGAGAGGATCACGCATGAGTGCACGCTACGCCGCGCTAGTTGCGTATGGATTTGCAACAAGCCCCTTCTTCTGCATAGGCCCTACTCCCATGTCCTGGCCGCATGTTCGACGGTGGTGCAGTATCCAGGCTAATACTTCTCTGACTATTTCAACAAGGAGGAGGTGATGCAAACCCGGAGTGCGGAAATATATGGTTACGACGTGGTTGGCCATTTCACTGGCCATCCGGCCTGGGAGCAACTTTTCTGGGCTGCAGACATTGATGGGCTTAAGGGAAAGGTTGGCCAACGATAGGTACGGCGTATCAGGAATGATATGGACGAAGCAGAAGCTAGACGCCTTACGAAAAAGTGCTCCATTTGCAGGGAGTCTGGGCATCATTGTATTGTTGGCATCATTGTATTGATTCTCATATATATACATTACAAACATGTGAATAGTTCCTGTCTATACAAGATATTTGATTCTATCCATACAAGATCACAAAAGGTATTGTCGATTTAAAAACAGTAATCGACGATATTTGATTCTATCTATACAAGATCACAAAAGGTATTGTCGATTTATAAACAGTAACCGACCAGCAATATCCAAACTATCCAAAATATCCATAACTGAAGATGGATTCGGTGCAACCGAAGATATGGAACATATTCACGTTAACACATATCATCTAATTGCATCACCACCACGTGATTTCATTTTCGTCCTAAGAAATCGAGGAGAAAATCAAACCGGGAACGACGGAACAGAATGACCGGGGAGCTAGCAGCTTAGAGCATGTATAATGGTATGACGTCAGCTGTCTGTAATCCTTACCACGTAGGACACAAAATGATGTGGAGGAGAGAGGAGGTGCATAGAGAATTGGGCCGTCTCTCATGTAGTAGTCAACTATAATACGAGAAACAAGATATATTGTACATAGATGAGCTGTCTATAGAGATATGTAAAGAGACAATCCATTATAGAAACTGTCTTTAGTATTGTCTATAGATGACATAAATGGATACTATAGACAATAGTTGCATGTATCATTATACATACCCTTAGGTTTCAAATTCGTTTACAGATCAAATATCTACACTTGCACAAAGGTAGAGAGGAACAGCTAGTAATATGCCTTTAGACACTTTGGAACCATTAGATCAAGACACAAGCGGTCCATATTAATTGGATGAGATGATTTCGATCGAGATATTCAGTTTCTCTTCGGTTTTGATCTCGAGCGTCGCGGACAATCCCTTCGGGTGAAACAAGCTTCTCGTTGGATTACTCCATTCGTCCCATTAAAAGTTTGATTACTTACTTGGTTTCACGATAACTATTTCTCGGTGAGTGGTGTGATTATGGATGTACGAATCTAGCCACCCTATTTCAAATCTAGATATGCACCCCTAGCTACACCTACACACGAGTATATTTACCTAGCAACTTGGTGATGTAGTCGAAGAAATACTCCGTTTGACGAGGTAGTGCGGCAGAAAGGAGATGGAGTGGCGATCACTGTTCAGCGTACGTTGCCATGAGCTCGAAGACCCAGTGGAGGCATATGCGTGCAGTGGAGGCGATGACGCATGTGTTGCCAACTATGGAAAGCTGTGAAGTCATTCACCCCGGACGGCCTCGGCCGCCGTGCGCGCAGACCCGACGCAACCTTTCGTACGGCCTGCACAGCGCAGCGCAGCGCTGGTTACAGGCTCTCGTTCAGCTTTACCCAGAGGCTGCACGAGTTCTGCTGACTTGACAAGACCTTGGTGGCGTCCTGTACTGGTAATACATCCCAGGCTGCCGATTCCCAGGTCTGACATTGATACATCCCAGGCCAAAGATATCCGACAACGATGTCAACCGATCCCCCCCTCCATACAAATGCATGCCACATAACTCTCTCTCTCTCATTTGCAGAGAAAATCCAACCGAAGTAGGGAGTAGCCCACAGGTTCTTGTTCTCTCTGAAACTGAAAGAAAGAACCCAGTTTGTGGCATTGGTTTGAGCTGCTGATCAAGAGCAGAGCAGAGCTCTACAAGGAGAGGTCAGCTCGGTTCTCTGTTCACTAGTCGATGCCATGATCGCTTGTTCTCTGTTCTTCTTTCTGATTCCCGTATGAATGCTAGTAGACGGAGTATCTTCGATTACGGCGACTGACCAAGAACCGCGTGGCCGCCATGGACGAGAGTGCAAGATCGGCGCCGAACCAGAAGACACTTCTCCAGTAATTTGGAAATTCATCACAGCTTCCTCTGATCGATTGATTTCTTGTGTGTTGTTGTGTTTTGTTCTGGTTCTTGATCCTTGTAAGCGAGCTTGTTCCGTTTGCATGGCGCAGCCCGGACAGCGAGCTCGTGGAGCTGCTGTGGCAGAACGGAGGCGTCGTGGCGCAGGCGCAGGCTCAGACGCACCAGCGATCCTTCGGCCGCGGCCAGAGCGGCGGCAACCAGGGCACGAGCGGCGTCACCGGGGAGGAGACGGCCGTCTGGTTCCCCGACGGCGACGCGCTGGACAGGGACCTCTACTCGCAGCTCTGGCACAGCATCGCCAATGTCGACAGACATGGGGGCAGGGACACGGGCTCGTCCGCGCGGCCGCCGGCGAGGAGCGGCGCCGGCGAGGTCGGGTCGAGCTTCTGCGGGAGCAACATGGTGACGGCGCCAGCGCTGCGCGTGGACGACGACATAGACGACGCGGCGCCGCCGCCGCCGCCGGACGAGCCGGGCGCGCGCGCAGGCGCTTCCTCGTCGGGCGGGTCGGGTAGCCATGCGCTGTTCAAAAGGGGGAGAGACGAGTTGGATAGCCGCAGCGAGGTTGTGTTCTTTGTTTCCTTCAATGGGTTAAACCTGCATAAATTCGGTTGAATTATCGAGGGAAAAGAATTTGCAGGACGCCGACGAGACCCGGCCGTCGAGGCGGCCGGGCCCGAAGCGCAGGACTCGCGCCGCCGAGGTCCATAACCTGTCGGAGCGTGTAAGGCCTTAAGAATCAACCATAGCCGGAGGTGCTATTTGCAGCTAAATTAATCTTGTTGATTTGTTTATGATGTTTCTTGCCGCAGAGAAGAAGGGATCGGATCAACGAAAAGATGCGAGCATTGCAAGAACTTGTGCCTCATTGCAACAAGGTAAACAAACATTTAACAGCATGTTCTTGTCCAATTTGAATTTTGATGCACTAGTAGTGATTCTAGCTATTTTTCAGACTGACAAAGCATCGATACTAGACGAAGCAATCGAGTACTTGAAATCCCTGCAGCTGCAAGTTCAGGTTTGCGATCACATTTCCCCACTTCCCCACATGTATATATATGTAACATTATAGTCCTTCTGGATCAATCAATCTTGGTTCTGGTTCAGATCATGTGGATGACGACCGGGATGGCGCCAATGATGTTCCCTGGTGCTCACCAGCTCATGTCACCGATGGCCATGGGCTTGAATTCGGCGTGCATGCCTGCTGCGCAAGGCCTAACTCAGCTGAAAAGAGTACCACCGTACATGAACAATTCTCTCCCAAATCAAATGCCGCTGATCCCATCTCCAGCTATCAATGCGTCCAATGTGGCAAACCAAATGCAAAACAATGTCATCTGCGAGCCAACAAATCCCTTCCTTCATCCTAATGACACACTGACAGCAGCAACTCAGGTTATTGTCAGACATTTCAGCTCTACTTATTTATTTCAGACTTTTAGTCCGGTTAGCTTACGGTATCAATTTTTTTTTGCAGGTGCCTGGTTTGGTTCCCTATGGATCTCAAATGGCACAACAAAATGAGATTCATGAGTTACTAGCTAACACTGTCGTTCCAGCTTCAAGGGCCCAGCCACCGTCTTCCTCTGATGGAATCGGAACATAAGACCACCAGGTTCCTCCAGTAAGATGCTTTACTGGTCAGTACAATGTTTTGTTATTTGCAAACTGAAATGCAAATAGGCATGTAGATGGATCTTTCTATTAATGCACAAGCACACCACTTTGTTGAATTATCAATCAGGTGTACATGGTATTGTTCTTTTTCGCGCTTAAACTTAACTAATTAGTGCATGGAACCTAGTGAATTGTCGTCATTTGATCTAATACCATCATCGGATGGATCAGTTTTGGACATTTAGTTCCCCTTTGGCATCTTCGCGTCCTATCCTATCAATAGATGAACTCTGGCTGCGGTTGTACATCCATTTCATTCTTTCGCTGTTACATTCAATACTGTTTTGTCAGATTAGCAAAACAGGTGGACTAGTTCACAAACAATTGGGTTGAGCATCGCTCTCTTGATGTGGACAGGATAAGGAATGCAACAAGGACTTGCATGAGAGCAGCAACTAGTGAAAATACTACTAGTAGCATGATGAGCAAGTTGCTGTTTCCTTTTTTCTTCTTCTGAATACCAGTTGCTGCATCCTTGATGCTGTCCTGTATATCTCAATAACCAATGTCCGCTTACCATGTTCTCTGAAAGTATTCGTACTGGTCTGATTTATAGGCTAATGATTAATGAATATCAAATAAGGTTTGACCATAGGACCTCTGGGATCTGATACCAGTTTGGGCTCCATACTTTATTTAGATTGACTGTCTACACCGTAACGTAAGATGTCAGGGAAAAACGAACAGATTGAATATCTCTTCAGCATATAAAATTCGCAGGCATTCCCTAGAAGATATACAATACTAGTGGAAAACTATGCCTTGCTCTTTTCTTTTTCTTATCATCTTTGACATGTCTGTTGAATTGTTGTGCAGCGATCAACCAGCAAGCAACTAGGGGGGATGAACAGGTGAAGTCAGAACAGCTGGTCCTAGGAGAATAGATCTGATACCAAGATGCAGTGTGCCGCAAGACCAGGTGCAGATCATGCAAGAGTGAGCTTTGTGGCACCAGTGAGCAACCAACACGTATACGCCGAGATCGTGCCGTCTCTGTTTCTGGAAGGACTTGGTCTATGGGAGATGAACTTGGCTCGGCAAGGACATCGGAAGATGCTTCTGCTGATGCTACTGATATGGAGAGGACATGCCTGGCAACATCCTGGTGCTCTTGTGGCTCGCATTGGCCGTGTGCATCCTGCTTGGAGCCAGCATCTCGGCAGCTGCACAAGGATCCAACAGTGGCAGTTTCACTCATCTTTTTGCTGATGTTAGACCGCTGTGCTTCATGATGCCTAATGGGACTCGCATCTGGTAGAGTTCTTACGGGACTTGTCCACTCACAGGAAATCAAAGATCAATTTTGCTCGAACTATTTCAGCCATTGAATTTTCGATTGGACGGACTGAATAAACGCCTTAAGGGTTCAAGGGTAGGCAGAATCATGTGCTGTAAGTCAGGACACATGGCACATCAAGATTTCACAAGCTCTGAAGCAGATAAAACTCTTAAGGGTGAACAGAGTCATGTGACATTCAGACATGAGGCACATCAAGATCATTGGAAATGCGCAAATACCGCCAGGGATTCTGCACCTGAACCAACGGCTATACCGTTAATCTTCGGGACTGTACTTCCCGTAATGCTATACCGTTGCGTTGTACTAAGTTAATTACGACAGTGACGGCCATCATTAATTCATCGCCGTGTAATTAGTCCCTTAATGTATCTGCATCTCTGTGTTTATCGTGAGTCAATTTCAGTCGCCGTCAGAGGAGATTGGAATTTTGCTTCACATTTATAGGTCGAGATTTTGTTCTCATGCTCAAGTTGGGTGCATGCTGTTACATGGTTCGAAGCAAGGGAAAGGAGCTGCTTTTCTCCTCCTTCTTGAGAGAAGATTTTTTTGTTTGCTTTATTCATATCACCATGATTGGTATAGATGTTTGGCAGTTTAGAGGATTCTCTGTACTTTGCAAAAGTGAATATATTCCTTCTCTTCTCTTTTTTTTGCGTGTCGAAAACGGAGTGGAAATAGCCCAAAAAAATTCATAATAGATCAATCAGTTTGGACGGTGCAAATTTGTGGGATTGGAAGGGGAAAAAAGAGAGAACAAAAACACACTTTGGACAATACAAATTTGTGGGATTGGAATGAAAAAACAAGAGTAAAAAAACACACAGTTTGGACAGTACAAATTTGTGGGATTGGAATGAAAAAACAAAAGAGAAAAAATAATTTGGCTTCGCCCGGACTCGAACCGGAGACCTTCAGTGTGTTAGACTGACGTGATAACCAACTACACCACGAAACCGATGCTTTATTACGTAAATTATTAGTGCTGATCAACTGAAAAAAGGGGAATTATTCTCTACCAACTCCAAAAGAATTTTTAGTCTTATTTGGTTTCGCTGTGCTTGTACATATAAACAACTAAAAGAGAGGGACGGAGGGAGGACAAAAACATCGCCAAATCGACATACATCTCTCTTCCTCTAGTTCGAAAGAAAGAAAAACAAAAAACAAACGAAGCAAGAAGGTAGTACTAATGGGTTGGGCTCACAAAGGGAGCCTTTTTTATTTTTAATTTTTTTAAAAAAAATTATTTTAAAGATAGACTTTTCGTAACTTTATTTTCAAATTTGACCCCTTTAGTTACGTCATGACCCATGGTGTGACCAAACTATGCTGTCATGCCACCAACCGCTGTGTGACTAAACTATGCTATCACGCCACTAATCCCTTTGGACGCGTCCGTTTTTTGGCTAAATCTTGTCACGCCAAGAAGAGTGACGTGACAACACAGTTTGGTTACGCCGCGGTCGGTGGCGTGATAGCACATTTTGGTCACACCACGGTCAGTGGTGTGACAACACATTTTGGTCATACCATGGGTCATGGTGTAACCAAATGGGTCAGAATTGAAAATAAAGTTAAGAAGAGTCTATCTTTAAAATAACTTTAAAAAATGATTAAATAATAAAAAGAATTCTCACAAAGGTGACCAAAATTTGTGTTAAAGATAAGCTGTTTACGCAAATTGCGTTCTCCTGTTTTTTTTACTTGTCGACAAATGGTTTTTTTTGGGTGATAGTACAGTCTCATGCGTCCTCTATTCGTGCAAAATTCTAAAAAGAATTGAAAATATTAACACAAAATCAATCTATCATCTCTATCTCTACTACTTAAATATTGGAGTTGGTGGTGGTGTGTCCTCCTTCGTACGATCTAAGCCATTGGATCTGTTTTTCTTTGTGCGATGTGAACCGTTGCATCTGATGAAGGAGACGTGCTTTCTCGGTCCCATGTGCACGGTTTGCCACCCATCCATGCCTCCAAAGTCGAAATCGCCACCTGACCCTCCCCATCCGCCCCGCGCCCTTCTTCCTCCCCCGCCACCACGCCCCCTCTCCCTCTGCGTCGCGCCACCGCTCCCTCTCTCTCCCCCCTGGCGCCCCTCCCTTTCCCTCCTCCGCCGCTCCTCTCCGTCGCGCGAAGCGGACTCGTCCATTCCATCCATCCATCCCACGGGCAGGGCAGCCATGGTGTTCGATGCCTTCACCAACAAGAACGCCATCTTCCACCGCCTCAAGGCTAGGCCTGAGAACAAGGTGCTCGTTACCTCCCCATTGTCCTCGTCCTCATCGCCCTCGCCCCCCCGCCGCAACGCCCTCGCTCCTCCCTCGCATCTGCAGCTCACCCCAACCCGCCGCCGCGCCGCCCTCGCTCACCGCCGTGCCGCCTGCCCCTAGGTCCTCTAGCCGTCTCCCCGTGCATCCCTCACATCCTTCACGCCTCCCCGACTAGCCGTTGCCATGGCGCGCAAGAAGATCCAGGAGTACGACTCCAAGCACCTCCTCAAGGAGCACCTCAAGCGCCTCGCCGGCATCGATCTCCAAATCCTCTCCGCCCAGGTCAGTTCTTCTTCTCAAACTTTTTTTTTGTGGATCTTTACATTTTTGGCGGCCGCACTTGATCTGGGTGCGTGTGGTTCGGCCTGGAAGAGCGTAAAGGTCCAGTTTTTATGAGCGGCTTGCTAGTGATGCGTTGGCAGTTGTAAATTTTAGTACCAAATAGTTTCTTGTTTTTGTTGTTAGTATGAGAATGGGGATCTGGCTAGAGACCGTGCTAAGATTCAATTTATCGAGTGCTAGGTTTACGAATGGAAATGTTACTGGTTCGGTATTTTACGAGTAAATTGTAATGGTTATACAGTTCGATACTGGCAGTTGTCTTAGGTACGAATCTTGAAAAACTATTTCTTGCTTAGTTAGATCTGAAGTTTTGTTGCACTGATCAAGGGCGATGACAGTGACACTAAGCTTATTGTTTCATGGGGATTGGAGTAATTAAGTAACCCTAAGGTAGAATCTTGCCCTGATGCAGTGTGAGTTCATCAAAAATAAATAACAATACTTGGGCTAGGAACAAAAAAAATCATTTCTTTTGTTACTCAGGGTGATTTCAATCCTAATAATAGTTCTGATTTGACATAGAGCCTTGTTGTTTGATGTTTGACAATATTAGTTTGACTGATTTTGTAACTTGCATATTGAAAGGTTACACAATCAACGGACTTCACGGAGCTTGTGAACCAAAAATAGTAATGCGGGTAGAAAGTTAGGTAAGTTTAATGTTTCGCACGCTGTATTTCATTCAATATTAATCTGCTTCCACCAATTTATGCAGCTCTCATCTTTAAAATTGTTTAATTCGAACCATGTACTTTGAGCAGTGCTAATTAGTTAATGTTCTATCAATATCATATTTTAGTTTGTTGATCCTCTAATCTTTCCAAAGACAATTGCTCTTGTTAGACTGTCATGTGGTTTTCATTCTGTTCATAAATAATTATAGCAAATTTAGTGTGATTTTAACTATTCTGTTGCCATCCAGAGAGCTGCTGATCAGAGCTCATCGAGAGCAATGGAATTGGAGCACAAGGTGGCTGTGCTTGAGGTAAATTCCTTTCCACAGTGTGCGTCATATCTGAACTGTTTAGTTTGTGCTATTCACTATCGATACCGTGGTTATCTTAGGTTGAGTGTGCATCGTTGCACCAAGAACTACAGGAGATGGAAGCTCGTAAGGAGATGGAAGCTCGTAATTGCCGTGCTCAGAAAAAGCCTTCTAAAGAAGCTAATCAAGTTCTTCAGGTGAAAATCAAAGCACCTTTTTTCCCCTGGGTTTAATATTCAGCTGTATTTTAGCTTAGACCATGTATTTGATGCGAAATGCCCTTGTTGCACAAGGTATATAGTACTGGCTCTACAAATGCCTAGTTTTTTTTTTTTTTTTTTTTGCTTTGGAAATAATCGAACTAGCATATGAAGCAATATCATGAAATGTAATATTATGGTGTTTGTTTTCTCGTACTGTTGTGCTTTTGGAAAGCAGATGTAGGTATGGCAGGAGGAAGTTGAGCGTGCACGCCAAAGCCAAAGAGGGGGCAAAAACTAAGATGTCATCATTGGATGTACCATATATTTATGAGAATCAAAGAATCAGCTTTTTTTTTTGTCAATTCTTGACTTCTTCTTGTTCTATTGGATATGCGTGGTTTACATTTGTTAACTTTTAACTAGGAGTTTAGGTAATAGAAATGCTAATATGCTGATCAGATGTAGTACGGTGTTAAAAAAATATTTCAGTGGAGTTGCTTTCGTTAGAGTAATCATAATGCCTTGTCTTGAGCCATTATTCATTGTGCATGTTTATTTTTATGATGTAGGCTAAGTTGTAGAAGATGAGAGTTGAAATGGCTAGAATGAGAAGAGATGCAGAGCATTATTCTAGACAGGTGAGCTCGTCTTGTAGTCATTGATGTTACTTTCTTAATCCTAGATGATTAAATATCTAATTAAGCCAATAGAAATGTTACTATAACCCAGCTTGGACCAGTTTTCTGATGATTCACTTCCTGTTCCTGCATTCTGTATTTTTGTATCGTCCGAAGAGAGTACATTTCATTCGGATTTGTTATGCCTAAAAGAGGACTAAACCAGAAACATTTTTTAGTCTATTTGATCATAATGTACCTTTCTGTTTTTTTTACACAGTATGGTGTACATTTTTTTTGGGCTTAAAATGATCGCAGTAGAACAAAGTGATATAGTATGCCAAGATTATGTACGATTTAACATTTCTGGGATTTCTTTAAGTACGATTCAACTGGAGCAAGAATTTGTGAATATGCTCTGCCACATATTTAACTTTAGCCTGTCTGCAATCGACAACGTCATGCTTGCACATTTTCAGGTTATAGACTCGAGTAATATATTCTATGTGAGTTAGGAGGTAGTAATTGATTTGAGGTCCTCCCATGCACAATGTGAGAAGTGAAGTTACATGTTAGGTATTGTTCTCACATCCCCATTGGTTGATTGGTGGTTCTATGAAAACAAATAATTTGATTGTATATTGCCCTCACAGTGGGATTTTGTATAATTTTGGTGATATTCCATTTTATGATTTTGGGCGATTTATCTTGATCATATTTCTAGAGATAATCAAACCTCTAACTCACTGCTGACATGCTTGATTGTGTGACTGCTATACTTTTTTCTAATATTGTGTCACTGCTAACATACTTTAAAGTTTAAAGTGGGCTTTTTTAGCATTTCATTTTTGAAACTGCAGATAGGTATAACACCACCCTCGTTTGCCACAGATGGTGCTTCCTTGCATGCCATCCTCGGCTATGGTTGACTATTGAGAGGCCAATCAGAGATGCAATAGAGCCTGGAGTTTTTCCAAGTGCCTGGAGTTTATCCAAATCTTGAGGTCATTGCTTCTACCGCTAGGTTCGCTTTCTCCGATTTTCCATCGTGGAATAGAGGATGCTATGGATGACCTTTCCTTGCTTTGTTGAAGGCTTGGTGACACTATTCTAATTGATGTTGGTGGTACCCATGTTGCATGTGATGTAACATCCAAATAAAGAAGCCTCTTTGCATTGTAAGCTTTGCCATCCATTCTCCTTATTGTTGTCAATAGAAATTTGCTCCGGTGAAATGCTTTTGAAGTGTGAAAGGTAACACCTTATACTTTTTATCTTCTAATATTTAAGTATTAGTATTTCTTCACTATTTTCTAGGTTTTGGAGGAACTTGAACTCACAATGGATCAGTTCATTGATTTATGTATCCTTAGTGGATATGAGTATGTGACTACCGCAAGAATATTAAAGGTTGAATCACATCCTATTTTTTTACACATGTTTGATATTAGATTGTGCCCACAAGATTATACAGTACGTTATACTTTGCTCAAGAAATGGTACACCGAAATTTTAAAGGTGGTACGGTTCTCTTTATTATTTGCTCATGTCATGGGTTCTTTAGACATAACATACGCCATTCCAAATTTAGCTTCAAGATAACTGTAAGTGTAATTTCCCATGCTTTAGATTCAAATTATCTTTTCTCGTAATTGCCTTCAATAGTTTTAGTTTATGCTTCATTAGCTAAACCTTGAATTAATGTTACATTGTTACAAATCCTTGAATTTTAAAGTATGTTGTGGAGTGCTTTTGCTTATAGTTCAGTGGAAATTGGGTGTTGTGTCTCATTGCTTCCAACCTTGACTAATCTTCACCATACATCTATAAAATTCATCCAAAATCTAGAGCTCTTTAGGAATTTAAAATTTCGTAATACTTTTGTTTTACTTCGAATAGGTATTGGAGGACAAAGGCCTTAAAACCCATTCGTCAGCATGGTTGCATATAAGAAGTTGTGCAAAATCTTAAATATATGTACACAAATTATTGAATAGGTGTTCCTGCTTTGGATACCTCTTTGCCCCTCTAACGATGATATGTTCCAGTTTGTCGAAATTCTCCCCTAATGGTCTCATCATCCTTTTCTTTTTCTTCGTTTTTTTACTTGGCGGAGGCAATCAGTTGAAAAACATACAAGCAGCATCAATGAGGCGTATGCTGCCCCAAGCAATATAAACTGTGTAAATAACAAATTTACTTTGTAAACACAATATTTTTTAATTATGTCATGATTTATATTGACCGAAAGAATCAATACATCTCCATGTTCTTTTGTGACTAATTGTCTGTTTTCGCCATCGAATATATTTGACGTACTAAATTTATTATGCATGGTTGTTTAGTCAAACCTGCAGTAAGGAAACCTTCTTGGTTCTGCTGCAAAACATGAAAGTTTTAATTTATGAGTGGCAATAGGGAGATTAGTGAGTTGTAACAACATATTTTATGCAAAAATTGATTTTCCGTTGCAACGCACGGGCACATGACTAGTATGTCACAAAAACTCAAATCTACGTTCTATTCCTTTCCTATTTTCTTTGTCTAAACATCGTTGGTCCTCAATATGAATACCTTTTATTCTGAATTATAGGTTGTTATCTCAACTAAAGGCCCAAGATTAGACAAGCTATGTCTGGGAAAGAGAAGCGGATTCTAGTTCTTACACTATCAGGAAGAGAACAACCCTAGATAAATGCATTCCAAGGGGAACTTGTCTCATCCTCGTCTTAAAGATTTGTTTGCTTATTTTTATACAACTAGCCTATTAGCCTACACAATTGCGCGGTGTAGTAAATGTTGCTTGTCTCTTTTCTTTTCTTTTTTTTCAAAATAATATATCTCTAAGCAAACTATCAAATCTAAGACTTTAAAATTTGGGTCCACCAAATTAAGGGCTATATTAAAAATAGGTCCCACCAAATTAAGAGCTAGATGATATTTAAGAGTGATTTCAAATTAATAAATATCTAAGCCAACTATCAAATCTAAGCCGTTAAAATTAGGACTCGCCAAATTAAGGGCTAGATGTTTTGTTTTGTTTTTGTTCTAATTTTTAGCACATTTATCTTTTTTTCTTAACAACTGTAAATCACATGTCAGCTTTTACTATAGATTTGAAAATACAGTTGTTTTTTTATATAACTCAAATGCCAATGGTTTGTGATACAAAATATAGCAAATTTATTCATGGAAGAACATGGAGAATAAGTATTTAGTGGATGTAAATTAATTTACATCATGACTCCACACTTTCCATCATGTAAATTAGAAAAGATGGATGTCGTTAGCAATAAGGACTTGGGTAAGGTTAGTGTGTGGGGGCTTATGTAAAATTTTATGTAATTAAATTTATCTCTTAGCCCAATGTAGTCATAATCAAAACGTTTCTACAAAGCTTCTTAGCGCATGTACAATGATACAGACAGCTGCTGTCTATAGCAAGTTTTTATGTCATCTGTAGACAACACTAAAGACAACTCATATAATGGGTTGTGGTGATACAGTCGGTTACAAAATTGTGTGGTGATACAGTCGGCTACAAAATTGTAGACAACACACAATTTTTTAATGCTTTTCTTGGTTCTGGTGTTACAGTCGGCTACGGGATTGTAAATAGCACATTTCTCTCTTTTTATTCTCTTTCATCCACATCAGCTTAAATCCTATGTGGCAGAGGCTATAGACAGCTGATGTAAGCCCATTGTACATGACCTTATTGTTGTTGGTTTGGACTCGTGTTTACTACCCACTCCATCAAAAAATATAGGCGTATTTTGTCTTGCATATAGACCAAGGAGACATTACAAAGAACTAAACTACCCCTAATTATTATCTTTAAATACTATATTGAATGCATGTATTGTGTGTAGGGAATATAAAGTAAAGTTGTATATTTATTAGGGGTATAGAGGGAGCACTTGCATTGGAATATGAAATACATCGATTTTTTTTTTCAAAAAATAAGGGCTAGATGTTTTCCTTTTTTTGTGATAATCTCTATCGTATTTCTCTTTTTTGTTAGCAGTTGTAAAACGTCTGTCGTCGACTTAATAGGTCTAAATTTTCTATTTATGCCCCATTTTAACTGGCATGACTGCTATCATTTCAGCATGATGAAAGAGAGTTTTGCTAACCCACAAGTGATTTGTATTGGGTGAAGACAAATGAAGGAGACCTGTAAGAATTTTGTGTCCAACTAGATGTGTTGATATATTTGTCCCGAGGAATCATGATTACGCACATTCATTTTGGGATTTTTTTTTGAAATAATATTATTTTTTAAAAAAAATACAAAAAATAAACAGTAAAAAACAAAACAAAACTATGCTACTGTCGCCATTTGAAATGGCGAAATGCCCATATCGCCATTTGAAACGGTGACAGTAGCATAGAGAATGGCGACAGAGGCCTGAACAGTACTGAGAGGTCTCTGTCGCTAGTTGAAATGGCAACAGAGATATTACAAATCATTCAGCACAACGTCATCATCTAGTTTTTTGGCAAATCAAAGTGATATTACAATGCATTGAACAAATCAAAGAGTGGGGCAGTCGTATGAGGTCCCCGCGGCGACGTTAGGACTACTGATGTCTCATTCGTCCTGTGGATTTCTCGTAGGACATTTTTTTGAAGGTGTGCTGAGACTCCCTGCAAGTGGAGCACTTTGTTGTATGACGCCCGACTTCTGCTTCATCCATGTCGTTTCTGATACATCGTACCTGTCACCGGCCAACCTTTCTCTTCAGCCTATTAATGTTCGCGACCCAGATAAGTTGCTCTCCGGTCGGATGGCCAATGAAATGGCCAACCATGTTGTAACCATAGAGCTCTGCACTCCAGGTTTGCAGCACCTCCTCCTTGTTGAAATAATCAAAGAGATACTGGCCGGGATGCTGCGTCACCGTCGAACATGCGGCCATGACATGTGAGTAATGTAACACCCTAGCCCAACAATGAGCCTAGAATGCCACTAAACTACCTTTTCAACTAATATTCATTGACACACTATAGAATTTCAGCAACCAAAGCATTAATAAAAACCATCCATGGGTCACAATATAACATGAATAAAGACTTGACAGGCATGAATAAATAAGCGAGGAAAACATAGCAAGATAATAAGTCTAAAACAGCACCAAATAGTCTAGTCGAAAACATTCATCTAAGATTATTCAGCCTCTAACATGTTCTAAAAGTAGTCCATCAATAGTGAATCAAATGGTTCTCTTGGCAAATAATTATGTGTCTAAAGTATGAAACTATCCCATGTGCACTAGTCCCTCTCAATTGTAGCGCCATCAATGATCCCCCTAAAAACAACAAAGAAGCAAGGGTGAGTCCATGACTCAGCAAATACATCAATAAACAACGAACAACGATAAAACAACAGTATTCAATAACTTCATTATCATCACATGTCCTTCTATTAATATTCTCATGCCATTCTCTTCTCTTTGTTTTCACACACATTCATCTGATATCTCAATGTAACTATACTCTACATGTCCACATGCACTTCTTTCACAGATACTGGATAGCATGAGTGAACGCCATGACAACGCTCACTCTCAAGCCCGCCTCCTCCTTAAGGATCGGGGACCTCCTCCACTCCCGTGGAGTTGCGATCAATTATGATCACCTTCTCATATGCAAAGATGCTTATGAATGCAAAATGCATAATTTCATCATATTCATCATATCAAGTTTCCTCATGTTCATCAACAAGATATAGTCATATCATTCCATTGCTTGCAATTAAATAAAAATAAAAGCACAACAATAATGGTAATGAACGGTAATTAAATACAGTGATCAATCATTGATCGCTGTCTACCATGCACTTGCCTTTACTAGTTGCGACGCACGGCCTGGCTAGAAGATGGCAACAAGCACGACGTCTCTCCTACCATGTATTGAAATTTGAGTGTTTATTGTAGGAGAGACGTCGTGCTTGCAAGTCATTTTGTTATTTGACGGGTGTAACTTGCGAGCACGGTTGTTGTGCTCACTCTTGCTTGATTAATCATTGAGCAGGAGAGGACTTTGAGGAAGATAAAGCTCAAGATGACTAGGCCGATCTCCAGTCAATTACTTGTGGCGTATTGGATGGACTTGACTTTTGTTTCCGCTGTGTATATTGCTCTTGTTGGTTTGTAAGCAAAACCTTTGTAATCAACTCCCTTGCTGTTAATAAAGTCTTTTGTGGATGTATGTTATCACTTGTATTTGCTGTGAGAACTAGCCATTGATCCTTGGGGACTAGTTCGGATTACATGAGGTTTAGGACTTCTCCAAGTCTCATGACCTCCTCGGGTTGGTCTCTTGACCTCCCTCAGGTCTGGTCGTGGCTCTTGGGGAGGTCCTGAGTCTCAAGACCTCCTTGGGTTAGTTCCCTGGACCTCTAGGAGGTCCGGTTGGACCTCCTAGGAGGCCTACCCGAGGGATCCTTTGGACCTCCTGGGAGGTCTTGGTAGACTCCCAGGGAGGTCTTGGAGGACCTCTCGGGTTAGCCCCTGGCTAGATCGCCACAAGTGGTATCAGAGCATCTTGACTGTAGGTCGTAGCCTAGTGGAATGGTCATTAGAAGAAAGTTCAAAATGTGTTTTACAAAATAAGAGAAATAATTTGTTCCTTCCTTACCTGAGTCATCTTTCTGTCCTTACCTCTTCTCTGTATCTCTTCCTACCTCACTTTCTCTTATCTTTTGCTTTCCTCACTATTTTATAAAGTAATTGGATCCCCTTTACCTTGTCATATTCTTAGGAGGTCCAGTGGCAGTTAACCTTTGTGTTTCAAGCCTTCCCCCTGTTAGGACCTCCCAGCTCATGGTCAATAGTGGCAGTTTTTGCAAAGAACTCTCCTCGGGTCTCTTTGCAAAGACCACCCCTTATGGCCACGACCCTTTGTTTGCTGCTCTTAAGGTAGTGAGCTTCGAGTAGAGCGATTTTGATCTTTTAAGTTGCTGTTTTTGCTGGTTTGGTTGTTTTGACCTCCCCCCCCTTTTAGTTTTCTTCCTCTTTCCTAACCTTTGGAGTCTCAGCAGATGGTGACAACTAGAGGCAAGGCAAGACTAGTGGTCAAGGCCGAGCCTCCTGGGGTGATCCAGAGACCCCAAAGGTCAAGAACCACCTCCTCCTCCAAATTTCAAGGACCAGATTGGAATCAAATGATGGCAAATCAAGCTCGCTTAATTAACTTGTTAGCTCACCATCACCAACACTCGAACCTTCAAGCAAAGCAAAGCAGAAATTTCAACCTCTCAGATATGTTCCACCTCCTCTAAGGGCAAATATTTCGAGTTCATAAGAATGAGGCCACCCACATTCTCCAAGATTATCGAGCCCATGGAAGCCGATGACCTGCTCAGGGCAAGGGGAAGAAAGTTGGACATGATCCAAGTAATCGACCGTGAGAGGGTTTTGTTTGCCTCTCACCAACTCCATGGACCAGCCTCTGAGTGGTGGGACAACTTCACTCAGTCCCATGATGATGCTCAGACTATAACTTGGGAAGAATTTGTGCAAGCTTTTCGTCGTGCACACATTCCACATGGTATGATGTTGCTTAAGAAGAAGGAGTTCAGATCTTTGCGCCAAGGGAACCGCACAGGAAGTGAATAT
The DNA here is from genome assembly GCA_036346405.1 of Phyllostachys edulis. NCBI lineage: Eukaryota > Viridiplantae > Streptophyta > Magnoliopsida > Poales > Poaceae > Phyllostachys > Phyllostachys edulis. The sequence continues at coordinate 9,570,496 of CM070558.1, forward strand.
CTCCACAAGTTCAATCAATTAGCAAGGTATGCACCCGAAGATGTGGCCACTGATGAGTCTAAGCAAGAGCGCTTCTTGGAAGGGCTCAATGATGATCTTTCGGTTCAGCTCCTTGCTCACGACTACCCAGATTTTCAGTAGCTTGTGAGCAAGGTCATTCGTCAAGAAGGCAAGCATATTGAGATGGAGAACCATAAGAAGAGTAACGCAGCTCAGCAATTCAGGTCTGAGGGTTTTTCCAGGCCCAAGACCTCTTAGTTTCAGCAAAAGAGACCAGCGACCTCCTCCCCTTCGAAGTCTCCCATGCAAACAAGACGTTTTAACACTTCTAGTTCTCGTGGGACTTCCCCAGGAGGCCATGTCCAGAGGAAGCCATCCATATCCTCAGCAGTAGGAGTCACATGTTTTTATTGCCATGAAGTTGGGCACTATGCTAGCAAATGCCCGAAGAAGCTTCAAGCTGCAGCCCCAACTCCCAACCGATCTGGACAAGGGCCCTCGGCGGCAAAGAACACCAATTCAAGCCTTCAAAGGTAATATATTAAAGGACGTGTAAATCATGTCATGGCCGAAGAAGCTCAAACCGCATCGGATGTAGTTCTTGGTACGTTTCTTGTTAATTCAGTACCGGCAACCGTTCTTTTTGATTCCGGAGCTTCTCATTCATTTGTCTCTTCTAAGTTTGTGGGTAGTAATGGGTTATCTATATCTCCTTTAGTAAACCCTATGCTAATCCACTCTCCGAGCTCTAAAATGAGGACTAGTTCCTTGTGTCCAAATCTTTCCTTGGAAATCTTGGGAGTACCTTTCTCTGCAGACTTGATAGTCTTGCACTCCCAAGAGTTAGATGTGATTCTTGGAATGGACTGGTTAGCTAAGAATCAAGGTCGAATAGATTGTGCCAACAAGTCTATTGTCCTCACCAATGAGCAAGGGATACAAGTTGAATTCAGCCCTGAGATCTCTTTTAGAGGAGATCCTAGCTTGACTTGTTTGAGAGAAGTGAAGCTTGAAGACCTCCCTGTGGTGAGGGAGTACCCAGATGTGTTTCCTAGTGAACTACCGGGAATGCCTCTGGATAGGGACCTAGAGTTTGTCATTAACCTAGTCCCTGGGACAGCACCTATCTCTAAAAGACCTTATAGATTGCCAGTCAACGACCTTGTTGAGCTGAAGCAACAGATTGAAGAAATACAAAGCAAATGATTTGTTAGGCTGAGTTCCTCTCCTTGGGGAGCTCCAGTGATCTTTGTGGCAAAGAAAGATGGCACCCAATGCATGTATGTAGATTATAGAGCTCTCAACGATGTCATTATCAAGAATAAGTACCCTTTGCCCAGAATCGATGACTTGTTTGACCAACTAAAATGAGCAACAGTTTTCTCCAAGATTGATTTGAGGTCAGGATACCACTAATTAAAAATTCGTCAAGAGGACATCCCAAAGACAACTTTCTCAACTCGGTATGGACTTTATGAGTTCACAGTTATGTCTTTTGGATTGACCAATGCCCCTACATACTTTATGAACTTGATGAATAAAGTGTTTATGGAGTACTTAGATAAGTTTGTCATTGTCTTCATTGATGACATCCTAGTGTATTCTAAGACTGAAGAAGAGCATGAAGACCACTTTCGGTTGGTCTTAGACAAGCTCAGAGACCACCAACTTTATGCTAAGTTTGAGAAATGTGATTTTTGGTTGAAGGAAGTCACCTTTTTGGGTCATGTTATGTCAGCAGCATGTGTAGCAGTCAACCCTAGCAAGGTTCAAGATGTTCTAAACTGGAAACCACCCAAATCAGTGTCTCAAATTAGAAGCTTTCTTGGCATGGCAGGGTATTATCGTCGATTCATTAAAGGCTTTTCCAAGATAGCAAAGCCTCTCACTCAGTTGCTCAAGAAGGAAAACAAATATGTTTGGACCTCAGCATGTGAGCAAAGTTTTAAAGAATTGAAGAACATATTGACCTCTGCCCCAGTGCTGATTTTGCTAGATATCCAAAAAGATTTTGAAGTCTTTTGTGATGCCTCTAGGCAGGGTCTTAGTTGTGTCTTGATGCAAGAAGGAAGAGTAGTAGCTTATGCTTCTCGGCAATTGAAGCCCCATGAAGCTAACTACCCCACTCATGATTTGGAATTGGCTGCCGTAGTGCATGCTCTGAAAATTTGGCACTATTACCTCATTGGTAACCGTTGTGAGGTCTTTACAAACCATAAGAGTTTAAAATACATCTTTACCCAATCAGACCTTAACCTTAGACAAAGAAGATGGTTGGAGCTTATAAAAGACTATGATCTTGGAATTCACTACCACCCAGGCAAGACAAATGTGGTAGCTGATGCCTTGAGCTGCAAGAGTTATTGCAGCACCTTATTGGTCCAAGAAAATCAGCCCAAAGAACTGGCGCTCACCTACTTGATCCCAAAGGAGATCAAGTCTGGACGAGGCTCTTGGGGAGGTCCTGAGTCTCAAGACCTCCTCGGGTTAGTTCCTCGACCTCCAGAGGTTCGGCCGACCTCTTGGGAGGCTCGAGGACTACCCGAGAGATCTTGACCTCCGGGAGGTCCCGTGGACTCCTCAGGAGGTCTTGAGGACCTCTCTGTTAGCCTCGGCTGGTCGCCACAGGTGAACCTCTCGCGGTTCATCTTGTAGCGTCCTTTATCCCTACACAGTATCTCGAAGCGTAGCTCACTTGTGCCTATCTTAAATGTGTGGTGCATGTCACCCTTCTTTCTCTTCTCCTCTATGTACTTGGTGATCATGGTAGAGTACAACACTCTATCATTTACCATGGCGAGTGAAAAGTTGTTGCTTCTGTTAACAAAGTAATTTGTGGTACCGCGGAGAATTGCCTCCACAATACCAACCAAAGAGAGGCACCTGGTGCCGCGCATCACCCAATTGTACACCTCGGCTAGATTGAAGGTCATAACACCATATCGAGCACCACCCCTGTCATATAGCAGCGACCACTTCTCCTTAGACTCGTGCTCAATCTAGTTCGAGAAGCATTTCATCTGCACCCCGTCTTCCTCGCTACACTAGGACCATCTATGGGTAGCTGTGCTAATGCTTCGAGGCCTATTCAGCGCTTGTAGCGGCCTTTTTTGCTGCCTCCCTTCTCTGTGTCTGGGTTCGCTCATCCAAAATCTTCCAGAGTGCGTCAAACTTTCGTTGCTGGTTTTGGTTGCACAACCATTTGAACAGGTTCATCAAGTCCTTTGTTGCGGAACTGCTTGTAGAACTTTGCACCCAAGTGCCTCATGCATCACCTGCTCTGTAGATCCACCCATGAAAGTGGTTCGTTCTCTCTTTGTTGTAGCCGAGTTATTGCACTCAGCAGGCCCGCATGCTGATTTTGTATGACATATACGTTAGGACGGCCCTGTACAACAGAAATCCTCAAGTTCCTCAGGAACCACAACCAGATGTCCATGTTCTTGCTTTCAACGATTGCGAATGCCACGAGAAGAACTTGATTATTGTCGTTCGTCACTATAGCAGTCAGTATTTGGCCCATGTACTTTCCAGTCAAGAATATGTCATCCACACACAAGATTAGACGGTAGCGTCGGAATGCAGTGATGCATGGACCAAAGGTGAAGAATGCTTTCTTTATTACCCTCTTATTACCCCACTTCGGATACGTGAAATCTTGAATGTTGACATGAGTACCGGGATTCCTGTCTTGTATGACTCGGAGTTGGCCGGGGAGGTTGTGGTAGGAGTCCTCAAACGTACCGAACCTTGATTACAGCGCCTTCTGTTTTGCCCTGCACATCTTGGCATAGCTGATTGTTTACTGGAACCTTATCTCAATCGCCCGAATGATGGACCGTGGCTCAAAATCTAGATTATCCACGATATCACCGTACATGATGTTCACAATGAAGCTCGATGATGTGTTCTGTGGATCGACCGACTCAACTGATTTACACATATGTTAGTGACCACTATAGAGCATTTCCAGTAGGTGTCCCACTTAGGCTGAAATGCATACACTTGCCAAGGGCATCCCTTTATGTCGCACTTTATGCCGTAGCATCTTATGTTAGACTTGACGACTGTGTATGTACGCTGCACCAACAAGGTCTAGAATTTGACTGCCTCCTGCACAGCCTCCTTGCATTTGTACATAGCTCCTTGCTTGACCTTGCTCTGCTCGTACTCCCACTGCACATGGGAGCCTTCGTTAACGACGAGGTTGTCGAACTGGTATGTGTTTGACTTGGATGGAACCGCCTGCTGTTCCACAGCATCATCGCCGTCGGATCCTTCATCTTTTGACAATGTCATGTAGTCTTAGTCTTTCAAATCCATCCTTTGGACCAGGGCTTCGAGCTCATCACCCTCGTCAGCAAGCACACTAGTTTGCCTGACTAAAGGAGCTCCTTCCATAGGGTCTCCATCGACAAAGATCAAGAACTCCTGCCTTCGCCATTGTGTTCGCCGTGTTGTGGGCCGAGTCTCCGACTTCTTCTTCATGACGCGACCCCATTCTTGTTCACCGCCGACAGAGTGGGCTTGGCATATGCCCGCCCGTATGACCAAATCCCACTGCTCTCCTCGCCTGCGTACATATGACTGCCACGACCTTATTTCCTTGAGCTACACTAACTCACAATATGTGTCCTGTGGTGCTCAGTTGGCAAAACAACTCAATCTCAGATCATACACAGCATGGTCCAAATCGAATGTGTGGAACAACCACTGTATCAAAGCGCCCCATGTATGCTGCTCTGGCCTTGTTAGGGTCACGGTCGCCGATTGGAAATAACATAAATCAATTCCCTCGGGACCCTTAAGAATAGTTCACTGGCCGTAGTAAATTTTAAAATTTGTGGCATCCGACATATTTGACATACTGCAACGTAAACAAGATTTTCACGATTAACCACATATCTAAAACTAAACTACCCACCGAAAAGGATTATGTACAACATTCTACACTATGTAACCGTATATCTAAAACTATGTAATCCATTCGGTTAAAAAAATTACCTAAAGGGTGGACGACTGAACTGGCAGTGCTTCGCTAGCTTCTCTCTTCCCCTCTACTCCTCTCCCTTCCCTCCCCTCTTTCTCTTTTTTCTGAATAAACGTGAGTTATGCTAGAATTTTTGGGTCTTTTATATGGCAGATTGTGCCACCATTTCGAATGGCGACAGGGACTTGCGGGATCCTTGTCTTCATTTCAAATAGCGGTTCTCCAAAATTTTAATATTAAAAAGTTTAGGGGCTTGCAAGATCCTTGTTGCCATTTGAAATAACGACAGGGACATCTCTGCACTCTCCAAGTCTCTACCACCATTCTCTAGGCTACTGTCGTCATTTGAAATGGCGACAGGGGCCTTTCGCCATTTCGAATGGCGATGGTAGCCTAGTTTTGTAAAAAAAAAAATTGACTATTTATTTTTGCAAATTTCTTTTAAAATAATATTATTTCAAAAAATAATTCTTCATTTTGGTGTTGTTGGCTACAGGTTCACTACCATAGAGAGGTACCTTCGGAGGAGAGCAATGAATTTTTTGTGAACATGTTCAATGGCCACAAGATACTTCCTCGCAATCCTACTGCACAGGTATATATGTCTCCTTGCATTTGATAGGTTTTTTTTTTGTCGCGCTCCACGCTGTTTTGGCCACCCAGGCGAGCTGGCGTGGTGGTAGGGCTCCACCGAACGCCTAGGCAAACACTGACCACATGCCCGCATAACACAATTTGTTAGGCAAATTTTCCCAAGTATGCATATCTATTCATTTCGTCACCCAAAAAAAGGAAAGAAATAAAGAAAAAGAAAAGTAAATTGGACATTATCCCAGACATTTTAGACATGTGCAATTTATTTACTAAATAAATCTCATCTTCTTTAGTTATTACCAAGATTGTCAGAATTGTGATCCTGAATTGGATCTGAGGTTGTTCAGCAGTACCATGAATCGTAGGATAGACGTATAATTTAATATCATATCTGATTCTACCAAAGATTTTTTTAATCTACATTGTATTTTAACACTTTTACATTTTTAAAACTATACTTTTATAACTTTTGTTTACTAAAAGGTTGTGCAAAGGAAAGATCATTTATTATTTATGCAAATATAATGGATATGAAGAAATAAAAAGTAAAATTTACAATAAACGGAACATATGCAAATAATTATTTATAATAGACCACAAGAATCGGGTAGGATTGTATTAAAATTTTGATCACGATTATTCAATTTTTTGTTAGAATCGTAATAACATTAAGATTGCACCAAATTTAGACTCTACCATATGATTAGATCTGTCTAGTCAATCTGGGTCGTAGAGACGTAGTATCATACCACTAGAATCGAGATTTTGACAACCTTGGTAATTACTAACTTTCAGGGTCGAACTAGTTTGAATAATGAGTGTACACTCGGACACAAGGAAAACTCTATCACCGAAATTTCGACGGTAACCCCTGGTTACCAGCGTTCTCAGTGGGGCCTAATAAAATTTCATATTAGGCAAAAAATTGGATTTATCTAATTTTCATCTAAATTCAAATTTCAATTCAGAATTTATATAAATTCCATCTTTACATATGAAAATTTTAAATTTAAATTCAAAAATTTCATCCAAAATTTTGTCAAAATATCCGATAACCAGTGGTTACCGGTTCTATTGGTGGGGTCGGATAAAATTTCCCCACCGAAATAATTTTCCTACTCAGACATAGTCGTGTCATCTTTTGTTTGATGCTAAACTAGTAGGGTGCCCGTGCGTTGCAATGGAACCTCGAAAGAGAGTGATACATATCAGAAGACAAGATCCTAAACCGCATAATAGTCATGTCATCTTTTGTATGATACTAAACTAGTAGGGTGCCAGTGCGTTGCAATGGAACCTCGAAAGAGAGTGATACATATCAGCAAACGGGATCCTAAATCACATAATAAATATTAATTTTCTCTCACACTCATATAAATAGAAATATTAACTCCATCTATTACATCACTTGCTACTATTACTACCCGGAAATTAAAATTTTGAGCTCATAGATTGTTTGCATTTGGAAATTAAAGTTGATGTAGACTTCCCTCCCCAACGCGCTACCCATTTCCAGCCACTGCCCGGCAAGGAAGAGGGCTACACGTCGACCACCACCTCCTTCCACCCTAAACCCAAGCCGCGACTTCATTCTTACGGCCATTGCCCTATGCAGCCCTTGCCAAGCACATCGTAGCTAGGAGGTAGGAGGCCGGGGGAGGAGGCGGTAGTAGTGTTGCGGTGGTAAGCGAGGAGGCGGCGATGTTTTCTCGGCCAACGCGGAGCAGGAGGCATCGATCACGTAGGGGAGGATTGGGACGAAGAGGATGTGGTGCGGTGAACTCCATACGGCAGCGCAACAAGGGAAGGGTGTCTTTGTCCCTGCCTCTTCCTCGTACGTCGTAGCTGCCCCCTCCCTGAAGGGATACGAGTAGGCTATACCAACTGGCAATTCAAAAGTTTTACCACGTAAACTAGGATGCCATGTAAGCAAGAGATCATAGATCGTTACCACCAGACGCGCAGTGTAGTGGAAGAAGAGTTAGAGTAGCCTGATCCAACGTAGAGCGCGTCAATGTAGTGGTTGTAGTCGATCATCCAACGTAGTCGATCATCTCCTCCAACAACCAATCGCTTTCCTTGATAAGTAGTGGATCGTCCTCAAGCGCAACAGCAACCGTAGTAGCGCCTCTACGGCATCCACATGTCTAGAGATGGAACAACGAACGTTGGTTTGCAAGCGCCAAGTCACATGACGGGGCTTTCTTGAGAAGATGGCGACCAGGGTTTCGGCGGAGCAACTCATGTTATCTCTCGTCTGTCTCACCCATAGCCTCAAGCATCTTCTTATATAGTGCCCATGATGGATCCTATCCAAACACATTTATTCCCAACATGTTAAATGTGTGACCCATTAGGTTCATGCGTAATCAGTTGTGACTCGGAAACTCCTTTCTGATCACAAATCGTTAGCGGCTCCTAGCAGAATATAACGATTCTCGAATACAGATGAATTATATCGGACGAGCCTTAGTGCAATATAATCTACGACCAGGTCCTTGTCACTAACGATTAGCTCGTATCTCTATACGACCAGCTCATATTTGGTCTCGACCAGTTCGTAACTCCTTACGACTAGGTTTCAACCACTTACTGATCATGTTCGACCAGCATACGACCAACTCATATATCTATACGACTAGTCCGTATCTAATCGAACTGAAAGACCTGCTCATGTATTCTCCCTTTGCCTCATGATATCTGGTTGAACTCCAGGTGAGATATTATGTCATCCATGGACTGTTCAATACTTTCTCGATCAAGTGTCGGATAACTTCACGTGGTCGAACTCTTCGATCACCAGTGGCATGGCCATGCACTTTCTTTATCCGACCGCATCGAGGGGCCCAGAGATACCTCTCCTGTTATGTTAGGAGGGGTAAATCCTATATCCGACCAGTCACATTCCTCCGCATGTTTCATAGCATACTTGAAAGCTATATTTATAACTACCCAGTTACAGAGTAGCGTTTGACAACCCCTAAGTGTACTATTACATATGTAGAAAACCATGCTGATCTCAGGTCTAAGGATTATACATCATCATTTCTTGAGACCAACTGACGACATATAAAATCGTAACAATATCAACAGTGTCTCAAGGTGGGTCAATCCAACCCTATATTCTCCAACATGTGTTCACATTATTGATTTGATATCCCTATATCTATGACCGGTTAAACATGGTCATCAATCAATACATGTGCTGGTCAATAAGTCACTAGTGTTCTGACCAGTGATATCCAACTAGGGATACTTTTAGAATTACATCATATAAGTTAAAAGAGCTTTACCAACAAGTCACATACTTGTTAATCTTTGTAACCGATGATTCATTCAAGGAATAGAATAACATTTATTCAATAACTCATAAACATAGACGTGACACAATCATCTCCATGATTGCTTCTAGGGTATATCACCAACAGTCTCACACTTGCACTAGAGTCAATCATATAGGTATCTTATACCCATTGCTCTTGTGTGCGCCTCATGCTTAGGTTGTTGGAGAGGCTTTATCAACGGATCAGAAATATTCAAATCTGTGTGCACTTTGCATATCTTCACATTTCCTCTCTCTATGATCTCACGAATGATGTGATATCGCCGAAGTATGTGCTTGGATTTTTGATGCAATTTAGACTCCTTAGCTTGTGCAATGGCTCCACTATTATCACAATAGAGATCCATTGGATTGGAAGCACTAGAAACCACACCCAATTCATAAATGAACTTCCTTATCCATACGACCCCTTTTGTAGCTTCCGAAGCCGCAATATACTCTGCCTTTATTGTAGAATCAGCAACCGTTCCTTGCTTGAAACTTTTCCAGCTTACTACTCCTCCATTAAGACAAAACACAAACCTAGATTGCGATCTGAAATCATCCTTGTTGGTTTGGAAGCTAGCATCGGTGTAACCATTTACGACCAGCTCTTCCTCACCTCCATAAACAAGGAATGCATACTTAGTCCTTCTCAAGTACTCAAGGATATCCTTGACTGCTATATATCTAGTGACCTTCACCTGGATCCGATTGATATCTACTCGTAACACATAGAGCATACAACACATCTAGTCGTGTACATAGCATGGCATACATGGTATGTAATGTTTCAAAGTTCTCATACTAATTTAAAATTAATAAAATTATTATTTTATTGGATTCTCTTAAATTTGAAAGAGTTTAATTACTTTATTTGAATTTCTGAAGTTTTAAAAGCCAAAAATAAAATTTATTAAAGTTTTTGAAGTTTTATTTGAGTTTAAGTTGAAAAAATAAAAATTAAATTAATTTCTAATATTCTCTGAGTTTTAAAAGCTTTTCCCAAATTATTTTAAAGCCAAAATAATTTATTTGCAAAATATATTACCAATTATAAGTTGGAATTAATTTTATTAAGTCCAAAATAACTCTACAAATTTCGTGAATTTTACTAGAATTTTTCGATTTTATTTGCTATTTTCTAAAGCCAAAATGAATTAATCAAGTATTTAAAATCTTAAAACCAATTTAAATCCAAAACATCCTTTGGGCAATTCCTCCTACCCATTCTTGTTCACCGTCTTGCCCAAAGACTGTGGCTCCACCTCCAAGACGCACCGACCCACTTCGCCCAAGCCGACCAAGACCGCTCTCTCCCCCCCTACCCCCCCCCGCCAGCGCCACCATCACCGCGTGGGCCCGCCTCGAGTCATCTTCTCCCCACGCCTTTTCTTCCTCGTCGAACACACCAAGACGCATGCGCATATTTTCGCCATGCCCGAGCTTTCAACCGCCCCTAACCGTCCCTCGCTTTCCACTTTGCCACAAGACGACCCGCACTCCTCTACGCCCCCCACTCGCATGTCCTTCCCGTGCTGTGGGCTGTTCGCCACAGGCCCCAACCGCCATGCCGCCATGACGCCTGCACAGACGATCTCCTCTCTCCCTCGGCCCTATAAAAGGGAGCACTAGGTGTGCCCTTTCCTCCTCAGTTCATCCCCCTCTCTCACCTCTCCTCTCCTCTCCCCTGTTTGCCGGATTTGGAGATTTCGCCGCTGGCCGCCGAGAAGACGCCGCCGCCCCTAGCGCCGCCTCCAGCGACGCCTCGGCCTCGCCGCCGCCACCTTCAGCATCGCCATCCCCGGGGCTACCCCATGCGCACCTCACCTTCATCCAGGGACCACCGGAGCCCGTCGCCGCCGTTGTACCGATTCACGCCGCCGCTCATCACCTCGCCGCCGGCCACCGCATCGCGTCTAATCGCCGCATTGGTGAGCACCGTGTTCCCCACCTCCTCCTCGTCGCATTGAGCCCCTCGGCAGAACTCGCCGCGGCGCGTAGCGCCGGCAAGCTCGACACCGAGCACCGCCATAGCCTATGCCGACGTGGCCATGCCACGTCATCACCACGTAGATGCCACCCATGCGCCACCTCAGCGCCAAAAGCCCGCGTGGCGCTCACCTCAGCGCCACTGACTCGTGCCCACCCACAAATGAAAACCGCCACGATGTCATTAATCGGCTTTTCCTTTACAAAAATAATTCTGAAATTTCTAATTATTCATCATTTCATGTGATTTGTAAACTTCCCGGGGTTCGTTATCCTTCATACAAACTCCGATTTCGTCGATTCAAATTTATAAATTCATATAAAATCAAGATCTAGCTAACTAAACCAAAATTATTTAATTTAGAGTTCATTTGAATTGTTATTTGAATTTTGTTTGAATTTGGCTTAATTTCGCGTATAGATTTCGACGACTTTGGAGAGTCAGTTTTCGATGCCGTTTGAGAACAACTAATTGAGCAAGGCAAGTTACATTCTTGATCATATTTGGACCCATTATTTAAAATTATTTAATTCTGTTTTAAATTATTATTGCATGCTTATTTATATTCAGTAATTTAAATTCCTGTTTTAAATTTATAGATATGCCTAAATCCTTTGTATGGCCAATGTTGATATTTGAATCAAATATATTGTCACCCTAGATAAAACCTAGTTGATATAATAGTATGAACTAGGATCATTTGAAGATATGATGCTTAGCGATGCTTGGACCAAAAAAATGTTTGATTTGGGGAATTTCAGCCAAAAATCAATTAGTGTTTAAATTGTATCCATAACATTGGTGTGTCATGGAAGTTTATAAATGACTTTGCAAAATAAAATAAAATGATGGTTTGTACTTAGGCGAAATGGTTGTCTGGATGGTTCATGTTTATGCACGGGCTCAATCTGGATAGGGTCGAGGCCCATGGGTTTTGTGGAAAGTCACCCAAGTCAGTTAAGGACCGGTCTCTGAGCGTTCCTTTGCTATGCCTATAATGGGCTATGCCTCACCGTGCAACCACATGTCCTCAGAATGGGGCGTAGGATCTGGCTAATTAATTTGCAGAGTTCCATCGCGGTTGATCCTGTATGTACGTGGGTGGTCTTTCATGGCCTGTCTTTCATGACTACTTTATTCCCACCAGGCATAAGAGGGGGCACCCATTAACCCGACGGATTTATATCCAAAGGGGGGATTTGCAAAACCTTAATGAGGGTGGACTGTGGTGGAATGATGCATTGTAAAGGCCTTGTCATGAACTCTAGACTTCTTACCTTCGGCAGTGAGAGGTGGCATTGACGGATGCCGAACAAACTAGAGGAATCATGTCATGTGGGTAAAGTGTACAACCTCTGCAGAGTGTAAAACTATTCGAATAGCCATGTCCACGGTCATGGACATGCTAGCAAAGCCACTCAAAGTTAGACTTGGATTTTGATTTCAAAAGACTTCATTAAATGGATTATGCAAATGGGAATTGGGCGGGAAGCCATGTGATAGGAGGGTATCCTTCACCATTCATGTGTGAACGTTATCTGACTATAAAATTGATTTAGAAAATGAATTTTAGTTATGTAATAACTGCTTTGGAACTTAGTACAAGTATTTAAAGAAAATGTCGCTTTATGCAAATCAACCATATTAAGCCTTCCTTTGAGATATCCATGTATGCATGTCATTCTCGTTATTTGATTCGGTGTAACTTAAGAGCACTAGAGTTGTGCTCATACTTGCTTATTGCAAACAAATTTCAGAGGAGAAGGACTTCACCATCGGTGTGGATCTCGACGACTAGGCCGCTACCCCAGTCGATTGCCTGTGGCAGATTAACTGAACTCTACTACATCTTCTTCGTCTTCCGCTGTGTTCTTTACTGTTTGGCTTGTAAGCCTTTCTTGTAATAAACTCTGTTGTTAATTATTAATAAAGTTGCGATTTATGGATGTTACCATATCTGTTTAACTGTGTGAACTAGCTACTGATCATGAGACTAGTTCAGAAATGCACAGAGGATTTGGGAGAGTTAATCCCAGGTCTGACATGGTAGATCCAATAGCCGAAGCATATGAGATTCTACTCATTTTGTCTCACTCATCAGTGGTCGTAGGACACTGACTCTTGCTAAGATTAATACCATGCGTTATGGGCAAGAAACATTTCTTGGAATCTTGCATGTTGAACCGTTTCAACACTTTGTCTATGTACATATCCTAGCTTAATCTAATTAGCCTTTTAGATCAATCTCTATAGATCCTTATACCAAGAATATATGCTACATCTCCTAAATTTTTCATTGAGAAACTATTTTTTAATGAAGTTTTAACAGATTTAAGCATAAGAATGTCATTTTCGACCAGTAGTATGCCATCCACATAACATTTCAGAAACACAAGCTTGATCCCACAAACTTTCTTGTAAACACAAGGTTCTTCTTCGTTCTTGATGAAGTCAAACCCTTTGACCACTTCACCAAAACGAATGTTCCAACTTCGAGATTCTTGCTTTAATCCATAGATGGATTTCTTAAGCTTGCATACCTTTCTAGCTTCTTGTGGATCGACAAAACCCTCAAGCTGTGTCATGTACATATCCACACCTAAGTTTCAATTTAGGAAAGCCGTTTTGACATCCATTTGTCATATCTCATAATCGAAATATGCAGCAATAGCTAGAATGATCTGGATAGACTTAAGTATCGCGACAGGCAAGAAGGTTTTATCATAATCAACGTATTGAATTTGTCTAAAACCCTTCGCAACCTATCGTGCCTTATGAATATGAACATTTCCATCCGTATCTATCTTTTTCTTAAAAATACATTTGCACTCAATGGTTTTAACACCATCAGGTGCATCAACCAAGTTCCAAACTTGATTATCATGCATGGACTTTATTTCAGATCTTATGGCTTGAAGCCATGACTCAGAGTCTGGATCCACCATCGCTTTCGCATAAGTTTTAGGCTCATCATTATTCAATAATAAAACATCACGTCCATACCTTATAGGCAATTGACGTGGCCTTTTTGATCTACGTGGGGTTGATGCCTTATCTACAGGTTCAACAACATTTTGTTCATCGTGTAGAGGTTCAGCAGGAGTTGAAACCTTTTTAGATGGTTCCCGAATTTCTTCGAGTTGCACCCTGCTCCCACTGACTTCTTTGGAAAGAAATTTTTTCTCCAAGAGGACACCATTACGGACAACAAACACTTTGTTATTAACCCGATTATAAAAATAATATCCTTTAGTTTCCTTAGGATACCCCACAAAGAAACACTTATCAGACTTGGGTGTGAGTTTATCAGACGTCAAACATTTGACATATGCCTCACAACCCCATATCCTGAGAAAAGACAATCCAAGACATTTCTCAGTCCATATCTCATATGGTGTCTTCTCTACAGTTTTTGATGGAACCCTATTTAAAGTGAAAGCCGCTATTTCTAGAGCGTATCCCCAGAATTGTAATGGAAGATCAGATTGGCTTATCATTGACCGAACCATGTTCAACAATGTTCGGTTCCGTCGTTTAGACAACTCATTCCATCGAGGCATTCTCGACAGAGTAAGCTGTGGAACAATTCCACTTCTCTCTAGATGATCACCAAACTCATGGCTTAAATATTCACCTCTGCGATCAAATCGTGGACAATTGATTGTCTTGCCAAGTTGATTATGCATTTCATTTTGAAACTCTTTGAACTTTTCAAAGGATTCTGACTTATGCCTTATTAAATAGACATAGCAATATCTACTGAAGTCATCAGTAAAAGTTATGAAGTATTAAAAACCACCTTTGGTCGGACTGCTCATTGGTCCACATACATCTGAATATATTACGACCAGTAGATCACTCGCCCTCTCACCTCTGGTCGTGAAGGGTGCCTTTGTCATCTTGCCAAGTAAACAATATTCACATGTTTCAAATTATTTGAAATCAAATGAGTTTAGAAGACCATATTTATGGAGCTTCAATATGCGCTTCTTATTTATATGACCTAGACGACAATGCCAAATAAAAGTGGGATTCATATCATTAGGTCGAAGTCTCTTAGCATTAGTGTTATAGATAGGCTCATCCTCAAGATTCAAACATACAATCCATCCACCAATGGAGCATGGTCATAAAGCATATCTTCAAAATAAATTGAACAACAATTATTCATTATTCTGAACTCATAACCTTCTGGTCCTAAACAAGAAGCGGAAATAATATTTTTGCTTAAGGCTAGAACATAATAACAATTATTTAGTTCCATAACTAATTCCAAGGGTAAAGCTAATGGCAAAGTGTCAATAGCTAATGGAACAACTCTTGCTCCATTGCCCACACGAAGATCAACATCTCCTCTTGCCAAGCTTCTACTCCTTATTAGTCCCTGCATCAAATTACAAATATGAGCAACTGATCTGGTATCAAATACCCAAGAACTGGTCGGAGAAGTGTCAAGATTAATTTCTCTAACATTTATACCTAAACTGGAAGTCTTACCTCCCTTGTTCTTTTTTTATTTCTGCTAAGTACTTCTTACAATTTCTCTTCCAATACACAGTCTCATGACAATGGTAACATTCTGTGTTAGGCTCAGGACCCAGGTTGAGCTTCTTAAGCTTAGCCTTGAGACTCTTTATCTCATCTTAAGTCTTTCCTTTGCCCTTTCCCTTTCCTAACTTACCCTTCTTTTTGAAGCTGATATTCTTTTGAACCATCATCACATGATTGGAACTTTTCTTGATGCTCTCCTCAGCACTTTTAAGCATGCCATGCAACTTGGTCATTGACTTCTCTATGCCATTCATATGAAAATTCAATATGACAGGCTCAAACCTCTTAGGGAGCGATTGGAGAATCACATCAGTAGCCAACTCTTGGTTAAGGGGAAAACCAAGCTTTTTCAAGCTCTCAATGTGACCAATCATCTTGATCATATGAGGACTGACCGGGTTGCCCTCCGACAGCCTACAAGAAAACAATGCTTTGGAGGTATTGAACCTCTCTGCCCTTGCTTGATCCTGAAATATACCTTTCAGAGCCACAATCATATTGAAAGCGTCTGTGGTCTCATATTGTTTCTGAAGCTTAGAGTTCATGGTTGCAAGCATAAGGCAGTGCATATTGATTGCGTCATTGCAAAGCTTCTCATAAGCATTCTTTTCAGTACGAGTAGCATTTGCATTTGGTTCCTCGGGATAGGGACCCTCCAGAACATATTCCTTCTTTTCTTGTTTGAGAACAATTCTCATATTACGAAACCAGTCAATAAAGTTGGTTCCATTCAGCTTTTCTTTCTCAAGAATTGATCGCAAATTAAAGGCAAGTGCAGAAGAAGTAGTAGGTGCCATGATCTACAACAGAATATGCAAAAATTTAGCACTATGTTTATGTAAGATCTTCTATTAGACATTCATGTTGGTGGTTATGTTCGACCAGTTTATGGCTAGCTCATATCTCCATACGACTAGTCTGAACATAGCCGTATCTGCAAACGACTAGTTCAGACCTGGTCCAAATTAATCATCAACAGTCAATAAAAGATGCTCCTACTATATGTTCTAAAACATGTTTCCCTCAAACATCATATAGTGAGTTCAAGATCCAAAAATTATGAAGTCCTAGTGAGCTTTGGCATCACTGCTAGAAACCTAGGGATTTTAGGTAGGCAACCTCTTGCCAATCATATCACATATGACTCTTGTTTGTTGGGCAGCATCTCTATGCCCCGGCGACCAACATTATGCCCCAAGGCCTAAAACTGTTTTGATAGCTTTGTTAAGTTAAACCAACACTATACATGTAGGTGTCCGACACCCACCCTATCTTATTAAGATAGTTAATGGCACTCTACTTTGGTAGACTTACTAACTAACGATCAAAATCGTGACAGGCGCAACAATTGGAAAGGCATAAAATTAACTTAATTTTTCTTGAGGGATACTATTCTACCACGTTAAAGCATGATCAATAGCATGACAAAAATAAACATTCACAGATAATCATATTAAACTGTGAAATAGTATGGTCCTTAACATGATCTTCTCCATCACCATGCTTCTTGTCCTCCGACCATCATGCTTGAAATGTCCAACCGCATTCTTCTACTAAGCAATTACTCCGAAAAGCTAGTAATGAATTACATAGGATAATATCAAGCATCACATGTCTGTACGCAGACCATTATACAATAATATGTAGCTCGATGGCTATCTCACAACATGACACGCAGGCCATGAAAATCCATTCATGCATCACATACACAATGGGTCATACTATTCACGCCAATCCCTGCAAAAATGAGTTATGCGTACAATCCAATTTCTATCGAGTGACATGAACACATACTATTATATAACGCGACTACAACCACAGCGGTCCGACTAGCCAGTTAGTGGGCGGGGTTCGAAGGGGCAGCGCCCCTCGCTGGTCGAGGGCAGCGTGCTCAAATTTTTTCTGAGACATGAATCTTATTCACGTAACTGAGCCTCGGAAATCATTGGATTAATCATATTAACCTATTCCGAACCAATCTAATCATTGCCTTGATACGACCACATACTGCGGCATACTCCGAACAAGCGCAATAAACCACCTGGTTCTTTTAGCTTATACCTCCTCTAGACCCATCTACTACCACCGAAAACTGATCGATCTTATCGACCAGTGCCTAGATCGTTCCATCCATATGGAGCGATCTGGGTTACCAGACTAAACCAGTAATAGATCCAATCTATTACAGTCACATATCAAGTATATGCGATCGATCAAGATCAAAAACTATACAGAATGGCTCTGATACCACTGAAGGGATACAGGTAGACTACACCAGCTGACAATTCAAAAATTCTACCACGTAAACCAGGATTCCATGCAAGCAAGATATCATAGATCGTGATGAGGATATAACAATCTTTATTTTATTATATATCTATAATTCATATTATGGATAATAATGACGTCATATAACTCTTGAGTCTACCCCTTAATATTCATAAGGGAGAAGTTGGAAGTCGTAAGTTCTCCTACGACCACCCTGTAGTCGTGGGTCTTCCTACGACTACCCCATAGCCGTAAGCCCTTCTACGACTATCCCGTGATTGTAAGCTCTACAACGATCGATCTGTGGTTGTAGGCTCTCCTACGACCACTACCTGGTCATAAGCTCTTCTACGACCAGTCCTCAGTCGACAAGACTCACAGACATGTGGGCCTAGTCAATCAGGGAATCTCATGTACCGTATCCAAGGATATGAGCAATCAATTACACTGTTATTCCTTGGAATAACAGCACGACTTAACTCCCTGTTATGGTGATAATTGCCTGGCAACGTGGGAACGTTACAACTCTCGTAATAACTTCGTAACGACCCACGATCAGTGCGTTAATGTGACCTTTATATCAAGATCCAACAACAAGACCGGGGACGAGATAAAAGGCAAGGATCATCAGGAAGAGGGGAGAGGCAAAAGAAGATGAGAGGTGAAAGAAGATTAGAAGGACAATACTCTAGTCTCTAATTCCATCTTGTAATCCAGTATACTCAATACATACACACAGGAGTAGGGTTGTTATTCTCCCAGGAGAAGGCCCGAACCTGTATAAAAATCCCCGTGTCTCCATATCTATGTGATTTTGAGCCTAGAGGAACCCGCGAATCAAACAATCTTTACGTAAGTTCGGTTCTAAAACACCGACAGATCGTTACCACCAGACGCACAGTGCAGCAGAAGAAGAGTTGGAGTAGCCTGATCCAACGTAGAGTGCGTCGATGTAGTGGTCATAGTTGATCGTCCAACGTAGTCGATCGTCTCCTCTAGCAACCAATCGCTTTCCTTGAGAAGTAGTGGATCGTTCTCAAGCACAACAGCAACCGCAGTAGCGCCTCTACGGTATCCACACGTTCAAGGATGGAACACCGAACGCTGGTGTGCTAGCACCAAGTCATACGGCGGGGCTCTCTCAAGAAGATGGCGACTAGGGTTTTGGCGGAGCAACTCACATTATCTCTTGTCTGTCTCACCCATAGCCTCAAGCATTTCCTTATATAGTGCTCATCACGAATCCTATTCGAACACATTTGTTCCTAACCTGTTAAGTGTGTGACCCGTTAGGTTCATGCGTAATCAGTTGTAACTCAGAAACTCCTTTTCGATCACGAGTCGTTAGCGGCTCCTAGCAGGACATAATGATTCCCGAATACACACGAATTATATCGGACGAACCTTAGTGCAATATGATCTACGACCAGGCCCTTATCACTAATGACCAGATCGTATCTCTATGCGACCAGCTCATATTTGGTCTCAACCAGTTCGTAACTCCTTACGACCTTGTTTCGACCACTTAGTGATCATGTTCGACTAGCCTATGACCAGCTCGTATCTCCATACGACTAGTCCGTATCTGATTGAACTGAAAGACCTGCTCATGTATTCTCCCTTTGCCTCATGATATCTGGTTGAACTCCAGGTGAGATATTATGTCATCCATATACTGCTCAATACTTTCTCGATCAAGTGTCGGATAACTTCATGTAGTCGAACTCTTCGATCACTAGTGGCATGGCCATGCACTTTTATTATCCAATCAAATCGAGGGGCCCAGAGATATCTCTCCTGTTATGTTAGGAGGGGCAAATCCCATATCCGACCAGTCACATTCCTCCGCATGTTTCATAGCATACCCGAAAGATACCTTTATAACTACCCAATTACGGAGTAGCGTTTGACAACCCCTAAGTGCACTATTACACATGTAGGAAACCATGCTGATCTCAGGTCTAGGGATTATACATCATCATTGCTTGAGACCAACTGACGACACATAAAATCATAACAATCTCAACAGTGTCTCAAGGTGGGTCAATTCGACCCCATGTTCTCCAACATGTGTTCACATTATTGATTCGATATCCCTATATCTATGACTAGTGAAACATGGTCATCAATCAATACATGTGTTGGTCGATAAGTCACTAGTGTTCCGACCAGAGACATCCGACTAGGGATACTTTTAGAATGACATCATATAAGTTAAAAGAGCTTCACCAACAAGTCACATACTTGTTAATCTTTATAACCGATGATTCATTCAAGGAACAAAATAACATTTATTCAATAACTCATAAACATAGACGTGATACAATCATCTCCATGATTGCCTCTAGGACATATCACCAACACTCCCTTCCCCAGCGCCACCTTCTCTCCTCCCGTTGCTTTCTCCCGCCCCCGACGTCGCCTTACCGTGTCGTCGTGTCCCCTCCCTACTAGCTCCTCCTATCGCCGGCATGGACACGCTCACAAGTCGCGGGGGGAGGAAGGGGTGGGATGATTTCCTACCGTGCGTAGGTAAACCCCTTCTTTTATTAGTAGGGAAAAGAAGAAGAAGAAGAAGAAATCTAGTGCTCCTACCACCATGTCCTTTCCATTAATCGATGCCACAACACAACATGCTTGAGATCAAAATGTTGACGAAACCTCCTTTAATCCAATCAAAATGGGAGAAAGCAACATGATCTAACAAGTCTCCAAGCGTTCAGATCCCAGGAAGCCCATGCACAAAAGCTCCACTGCTGTCTGCTAAAATGGACAACATCTTACCTCAACCCCTCTCCTGCTCAAGGTCATGCTGCCAAAACAAGAAATGGCCAGCACGAGCAGGAAGCGAATCACGGCCACAATGTAGGTACACTACTACCAACACCTGCATTTTTCCTACCACTACCATCTAGTGCTCTTGTGGTACTACATGCTACAGTCGTCATGTTGTGCACTTCACAATGACCAAGTCACCGGGTTCAGCTGGTAGCTCACCGCCTTGAGTGGCTGTTGTACCATGCAGTGCTGCAGCCACTGGTGGAGCACCTCGCCCAACGGGGCATCGGTGGTCGCGAGCTGATCACACCTATCCTACTCGACCTCCATGGACATGCCTTCACTGTTCTCAGTGTGGACATCCATCATCTCTGTCACCATTACCGAGGCCGTGGAGGCTGTCTGGGGTTGGGAGGATGCCCATGGGACCATGGCTAGGTTGGAGATACCGTCCCTGGCAAGCTCGTCGAACAATGCTCGGTGGCTGCTTGCCTCTTGTAGCATGGTGTCTTCATGGTTGTTGTAAGAATAATTCATCAATCACACTAATGGGGCCCGCCTTGCAGAAGACTCGCATACAGATCATAGAAATACAGTTATACTCATGAAAGACTATAATACCCCTCACTTGTACTCATAGTGTAGCTATCCCCCAAGGGGTATTTTGGTCATTTGTACAGGCCCAAGAGCCTATAAATACCCCATGTATCCCTCCTTTCAAAAGGATGGCTCTCTTGAGCAATAAAGAAGTATATTCAAACTGGTGAGCCTTCGGGGGCTCCCTCTCCGGAGGTAACCCCCCGTTGGCTCACCGACAGGAGTAGGGCGGTCCTCTCGGACCCCCGAACCTGTATAAATCCTCGTGTCATGTTTTTTTACTCTCGTGGACGATGGCCCGTCAGACGGCCGATGTCCACCCCCTCACTCGTGTTTGGTTTTTACACCTACAACAATGGTCAAATCAACTTCCTGGTCAGTTTTAGTGTTCCCAACAGTTGGGAACATTACAATTGAATCAAACTGAAAGCTCATAGGTTGCATGGCATGAAGAATTAAATTGGAATAATTTGATGTGTGCATGCACTTTCAGCATCAATCAAAATTAACCTAGATCAATTGTACAATTTAAGAAGATGAGCAATGGTAATAGGGCATATATCGCGATCTTCTCTTCGGTGAGGAACCAGAGGACTTCATCATGCAGGACCAACTCCACATGTGTATTGCTAAGTAACTAGCACGGGTGATTGGAGACGTGGCCGGAGTTGGAGGGGGTTGAAGCTGGCGTTGGCGTGAGAGGTGCTGCCGGTAACGGTGAGGTCCTAGTGCCATTTTCGCAGGTTCATCAGGTTGTTAGTGCTGCGATTGGATCTAGGTTTTGGCAATTGCAAGATGGTGATTCATCCGATGAGGAGGATATCATCTTGGCGGAAGCGGTAGTTGAATCAAAAGCGGCGAATTAGCCGACCGTCTGTTTCAAAGACATTTTGAAATCATCAGATGGTAACTAAGTTCAATCTACTATCTCATCTACCTTTCGTAGATCCTTGCAAATCTATAGCGATGCTATTGCGGCGGGGTACTCTCCAGCGGAACTCCATGCGGTGGGACTTTCGCCGGGACGGAACAAGCAGAGTGTTAGTCGACCATGGCAAGGGCCGATACCACCTCCTCGTTTGTCACCTTTGATGACGATGGGCGTTGCATTGGATCAAGCTCGTCGGATTCAGAAGGTTGGGTCGGTGTGCAGCATTAAAAGCACGTCAATTTCGCCACTGGAGGAATCCTTTCAAACTTCGTTCATCTCGACATTTCTGCCGGTTGTGTCTCACGTTCCTGATCTGGCTAACTCTGGGTTTATTGGGCTGGGCCCAACCGAATGTTTGCCTCGTAGAAAATCGGTTCAGACCCAATTGAGAGGTCTCCCTGGCTACGTCGTGTTCTTGGACGTAGCTGGAGTGTGTCTCGATAGAACCTAAAGGTTTCGTCAGCCGGGTCGAGTGTGCGAAAAAAGGTGATTCACCTACGTTCGTGGAGGTCCTTTGCAACCATAGCGACATGGCGTTTGGGAGGAACCGTGCAGGCAAGCAGCTAAAAGGTCTCGATGTGCAAGTGCCATCGGTCGGCATCAGCGGTGGACAGTTATCCACCAACGAAGGTACGGGCGGCTCGGCTGATGGGCATGGCGGCGCGGTCGGCTTTGGTGGGGGGCATTTACTAGGCAACGATCGTGCCAGTAGTTTTTCAATCAGCGGTGGCACCGAGGCCGTCACGGGCAGTGGTGCACGCCTTGGCGGTGGGCAAATCCGGCAATGCGAGGCGCTGGCCATTATCTTGTCAGTGGTGGTGTTGGTGGGCAGGTTGGCTTCAGTGGTGTTTTGTTCCCGGGAAGTGGAGGCACTAGGCAGTTTTCAATTAGTGGTGGTGCCGGTGGGCAGGTGGCTGGGCCGGGTGGTGCTTTCGGAAGGCAGGGAAGCTTCCCGGTTATTGGTGTTGGCGGCATTAACCCTAGTCAGCATCAGGCTCGGACGCCTAGCAATGACCGAGGGAGGGTCGGAGGAGGCAATAGAGGTTAGGGTCGTGGCAGGTTCAAAAGGGGCATTCATCATGTCAACACTAGTTCTACAGGTACTGTTTCCAATGTTATTTGCTTTCGGTGTAAAGGGAAGGGGCATGGAATAGCCCATTACAAAGCAATCTTAATGTGTGACATTTTTGATGGCGATGACCATTTGGTAAATAAGTGCCCGTTGTCATTGATGCCGAGACCTATCGCTAACTTGTGTGGGTTCGGTGCTGATGGGTTGGGGTTTTACAACATCCCAACATATGGGTCGAAGAAGTTGAAGAAAGAGAATAATTAGACGGGGCTTGTTAAGATCATTGGTGAGCAATTGTCAGAAGACCTTCTTATTGCAGAACTGAGAAGGCTAATTCCAATGAATTGGCAACCACAGGTGGAGATTCAGGGGGACAATGCATTTTTAGTTTATTTTCCAACAAGGCTTGATATGCTGCGTATGGTGGCTATTGGTGATGTGCACGTGAAGGAGAATAACGTGGTGATGCAATTTGTGGAATGGAATTTGAAACCAACACCTAAATACTAGCTTCACAAGGTATGGGTTCAGGTGCTAGGAGTGCCTTATGAAGTTCGAGACTTTCTAAGCCTTTGTGCTATAGGGTCTATCATCGGCACTGCAATGAGAGTGGACATGGAAAAGGTACATAAGAATGATTTGGTTTGTATGCTGGTAGGAGTGCTAGACATAGAGGTCGTACCTTCTAGTGTTGAGATTGTGGTTGGTGAGTATGTCTATGACATTTTTTTCAAAGTTGAAGAAGCTGTGGTGGATGTTGTTGACGAAGACATTGATCGGAGAGAGAATCATGAGGGGGAGGACAAATTGGATAGAGTCAAAGATGTTGAGATGGAAGACAGACATGCTAAAAGATTAAAAAATAATGCAGATTCTAAATTGAATGCTCCTAGTTGTCCCATGAGTCAGTCTACCTCAATTACTAAGTGGACTACCTTGGGGCTCTTGGCATCGGATACCATCTGGGTTACTCCGAGGGCAGTCAGAAAGGAGGTTGAGACCGTTGCTCGAGGGGATGGTACAACCATCTTGAACGTCCAGGATCAGAGTTTGGCCGTTGCTAAAGTCGGTTTACACCCAAACAAGTAGAATGATATAGAAGGTGTTTCGGGTGATTGCTCTGTCACGGATGTTCTCTTTGCTATCCAGGATAAGACGGATGGCACTGTAGTGCTAAGGGAGTTTGCTTCCAAGACAGGCAATCCCTCAGTCGAGTCAGTCATTTCCGATGTCACGGCAAGAGAACCAGCAATTTGTCTTGCTTCCGAGACAATCCCTTTTGTTGATGCAGCAAGCTCACCATCTGTTTGTGCTACTACCACTCCAGGCAATCTCTCTATGCTGGCTAATTTCTTTGGAGTGGATGGTTTTGGGGAAGTCCAGGTGGTGACGGGTGCACCTGAAGACAAGCCCTTAGGACTGGTAATTGCCTCTCCTATCATAGTTACCAAGGCAGATGCTACTGTTACTAAGGTGGACAAAGTCCCTAGACTGTTTCATTACATGGCTAACAGAGGGAAGGGGGATGGCTCTGCGGGTGTCACGACTGCCTCAGATTCAAAACCAAAGGGGGTTACCTAGCTGGCATTAATTCGCGAAGTCGATCCGGTGGAGATTAGACAGAGTGAGCAAATTAAGAAGTAGAAGTCCGGTGATGAAGACTTGGTACAAAAGGCTACGCGGCGTGCGCAAGTTCGTAATCTCAAATTTGATCCAAGTAAGTCTGGTAATAAATTTTCATTTATGACTTTTTCCGATGAGCAAGTAGTTGAAAAGATTGCTAGCATTGTCATTTCTTTAGTAGTTGATAGTGCAAAGATTGGTAGTTCAATTAACAATCTTAAGTCTCTTGAATTAGGAAGATTAAGAAATAAAGGAATTGTAGATGTAGAGGAGTTGGAGGATGAGATTCTAGATTACAGAGATATCGCAGCACTTAACCATTTCTGTAGTGATTTAGATGGAGATTTGCAGGATGACCAATCTGATTTTACTTTGGTGACAAATAAAAAGAGGTTGAAAAAGAAGAATTTTCAGAATAGGCCAAGCAAATTAAATTTAAAATTAAGGGTCTTTTTTGGAATAGCAGAAGTCTGGGAGACTTAGCTAAACATCGTTATATTTGTGATTTGGTTAAGAAACAACATTTAGATTTTGTGGCCATTCTTGAAACCGGTAAAAAGGATTTTTCAGTGGCTAGTCTTAACCATCTTTGTGGTGGGCGGGATTTTATATGGCATTTTTCTCTGCCACAATGTCGGTTGGGGGGCGGGGGTATTCTTTTAGGGGTGGATTCTCGGGTTTTCGATATTGGATCTATTGACGCTGGTGATTTTTATGTAAAGTTTCATTTAAAAAATAGAGAGGATGATTTCCAATGTGTTCTTGTGGCTATTTACAGTGCAGCTCAATCTCAATTCAAGGAAAAGTTCCTTAATGAACTTGTTCATGTCTGTATGAAAGAATCACTTCCTATTTTTATTAGGGTGATTTTAATATCATCATGCATTCGGATGAAAAAAATAATGATAATTTTTAGTATAGACGGCCTTTCTTGTTTAATGCTGTGATTAATAACTTGGATTTAAGAGAAATAGCATTATCTGGTAGACAATATACTTGGGCCAATTCGTTAGATAATACAACCTTTTAAAAGCTGAATAGGGTCTTAATGAATACAGATTGGGAGCATAAATTTCATTTGGTCACAGTTAATGCTCTTGAAAGGTCTTTGTCTGATCACATGTCGTTGCTTTTAAATACGAGAGTGACTTCTTTTAGAGGAAGTGGGCCTTTATTTAAATTTGAATTAGGTTGGTTGTGTAGGGAGGGGTTTAGGGAGTTGGCGGCTGATGTGTGGAAAAAAAATACTAGAGGTCTTTTTGCCTTACAAAATCGGCAATGTAAGATTAGATCTCTCAAACGATTTCTTCGTGGTTGGGCTAAAAATATCAATGGGACGTATAAAAAGGAAAATATAGAGCTTAACTTATTAATTGATGAGCTAGATAAAAAAGCTGAGTTTGTGAGGTTGTCTGATCACGATCTTAATCTTAAAAAAAGGTGCTAATGAGATATTGGCACATCTTCTGAGAGAAGAAGAAATAAAGTGGTACCAGATGTTCAAAGCGAAATTTCTTTTGGAGGGGGATAAAAATACACGCTATTATCATTTGATTGCGAATGGGAAGCATAGACGTCAAAGAATTTTTTAGCTCGAACAAGAGGAAGGAATAATTCAGGGTGATGTACAATTCAAAACGTATATCACCAATTATTATAAAGGTTTATTTGGACCATCCGAAGATAATCATTTATCTATAATTGATACTGTCATGAATGATATACCTTAAGTTTCAGAGGCGGAAAATAATTTCCTTACAGAATCTTTCACTAAAAAAGAGGTGAAGAAAGCAATTTTTCTAATGGACCATAACAAAACACCTGGACCAGATAGCTTCCCAGCCAAGTTCTATCA
Source organism: Phyllostachys edulis (assembly GCA_036346405.1). NCBI lineage: Eukaryota > Viridiplantae > Streptophyta > Magnoliopsida > Poales > Poaceae > Phyllostachys > Phyllostachys edulis. Next base: position 9,597,070 of record CM070558.1, read on the forward strand.
GGTGTTTTGAGATGTCATTAAATATGACTTGATGGCCATGTTCCATGACTTTCATAGCTGCTCACTACCCCTCTTTAGCTTGAATTTTTGGATCATTACATTGCTTCCCAAAAAAACACGATGCTAAACAAATACAACAGTACATGCCTTTTTGTCTTTTAAATATTAGTTTTAAAATTTTATAAAGTTGTTACTAATAGAATTATGTGTGTAGCTCAAAAGATTGTTAGACTATCCCACTCGGCGTACATGCAAGGGAGATTTATTCTTGATGGAGTTGTTATCCTTCATGAAACCAACCACAAATTACATAAAAAGAATTTGGATAGAATAGTTTTCAAGGTAGATTTTGAGAAAGCTTATGACAAAGTAAAATGGCCATTTTTACTTCAAACTTTGAGGATAAAAGGCTTTTATGCTAAATGATGCTCCTAGGTGGAAAGTTTAGTTAAGGGGGGAGTGTTGGAATAAAAGTCAATGATGATCTTGGTTCCTTTTTTTAAATTCAGAAGGGTCTTAGGCAAGGTGATCCTATGTCCCCTATTCTTTTTAACCTTGTAGTGGACATGCTTGGCATCTTTATCTCAAGAGCTAAAGAAGAAGGCCTTTTATCATGAGTAGTTCCTCACTTGATTGATGATGGGTTGTCAATTTTACAGTATGTTGATGACACGATCCTCTTTTTGAATAATGATTTGGAACAAGCGAAAAATCTCAAACTTATTCTATGTGTCTTTGAACAATTATCAGGTTTAAAGATTAATTTTCATAAGAGCGAGATTTTTTGTTTTGGTTCTGCCAAAGTTGTTGAACCACAGTTTACACAATTATTTGGTTGTGAAGTGGGTGCTTTTCTTTTTAGATACTTATGTATCCCAATTCACTTTAAACAGTTAAGGAATCGTGATTGGAAAGGGGTTGAGGATAGAATTGAGAAAAAACTTAGCAGTTGGAAAGGAAAAAAATATGTCTAAGGGGGACGGTTAGTATTTATTAACTCGGTACCTAGCAATCTGCCAATATTTATGTTTTTTTTAAGTTCCTAAAGAGGTTCTTAAAAGACTTGACTATTATCGATCTAGATTCTACTGGCAGAGCGACAATCATAAACGAAAGTATAGGCTTACTAAATGGAGTTTAGTTTGTTCACCCAAAGAGCATGGTGGTCTAGGCGTTCAGAACTTACACACAAAAAATAAAAGCTTGCTCGGGAAATCGTTATTTAAGTTGCTTAATGAAGAAGGTGTTTGGCAATTGTTGCTAACAAGGAAATATTTGGGTGACAAGAGTCTTTCGCAGGTGGTTAATAAGCCTGGGACCTCCTATTTTTGGTCTGGTCTTATGAAAACTTAAAGAACAATTTATTCGCTTTGGGTCATTCCAGATTCAAAATGGAATGCAAACTAGATTTTGGGAAGATATTTGGTTAGGAGATTCTTCACTGAAAAGACAATATCCACTTCTTTATAATGTGACAAGGAGAAATGATGATATAGTGGCAAATATTATGAGATTGACTCCTTTAAATATTTGTTTTTGAATACCTATTATTGGGCCTAAGTTACATGCTTGGAATGAGTTAGTTTTGAGAATTTCTAATTTACATTTAAGTTCTCGAAAGGATGTCTTTAGGTGGAATTTAAATAAATCTAGACTGCTTACAGTAAAATATTTATATGGGGCACTAATTAGCAATTTTCAAGTCCCCATTATGAATTTCTTTTGGCTAATTAAAATTCCCTTAAAAATAAATTTTTTCCTATGGTTTGTCAAAAGAGGGGTAATATTAACTAAAGATAACATGTTTAAAAGAAATTGGAGGGAAGCAAACAGTGTTGTTTCTGTATTAAAGAGGAAACAATTTAACATCTTTTTATTGACTGGCCCTTTGCACATCTTACATGGTGGGTTATTCAATGTGCGTTTAATTTATCTCCTCCTGTGAGCATAGCAAACATGTTTGGGAATTGGTTAGCCGGTATTCTAACAAATTGAAAGTCATAACTCTTGGTGGAAGCTAGTGCCTTATGTTGGTCTATTTAGTTTTGTCGGAATGATGTTATTTTTAACAAAAAGATTGTCACTAATCCCTTGCAGATTATTTTATTGTGCGGGTTTTGGCTAAGTGCTTGGGCAAATTTACAGAAATCGGTCTAGAAGGAGTACATGTTGGATGGAAGCCTAAGATTGGAGTTTGTGGTAAAGCAAATCCTTAATTCTCATAGGTGGCGGCTTAGTCACATGATTTACAATGATTGAGTTTAATTTTTATTCATCTGGTGGTTGTAAGGTTTCAAGCCACTTTTAACAGCGTTGGTTATTTTGATACTCTTGTCGCTTTAATAAAATGGGTTGTGTGCATCCTTGATACAGAGGCTAAGAGAAAATTTTCTGTTTTATTATCTAAAAAGAAGATGAGTAAATCTCTTGCAGAATTAGCCAGTAGGAAGAGGGCATGAATTCTACTAGAGGCCGTTTTGTGGTATGAACTCTAATAATTGTAAGCTACGTATAAATAACAGTCATTGAAAGGACATGTCGGGGTGGTGGCGCAGTTGGCTAGCGCGTAGGTCTCATAGCTAAGAACGTGAGTTATCCTGAGGTCGAGAGTTCGAGCCTCTCTCACCCCAATATTTTTTCGGTTAATCTTTCCTCTTTTTTAAAGCCTCGTATATCTTCCGGCTATCAATTAAAATCAAGAGATCCCTCTAGAATTCCCATATAAGATCTCATCCCCTTTTTTTGCGTTCAATCTTTATATTTCGTTAGCTTCAGTTTTTTTGCCGATTAGCAGGTAAAATAAAGATATTCCTCTGCAATTCGCACGTAAAATCGTTTGCTCCAAACACGTGAAGGTTGGGAGAACACTGTAGTACTGTACCATTAAGAAAAACACAAGTCAGGTACCGAATATCGATTGCATTGCACTACGTGGTATTTGGAACGGCTTCGGTTTTTCGCTTGAAAAAGCTGGAAGCCGTTGCAAACGTCTTTCTTTTCTCCACCGCTTTTCCCCGAAGCCGGAAGCTGTTATAACGTCCGAAAGAGCTTACCCAGAAACCACCCGTGGGGAGCTTCCCGTGGCTTCCCACAACTCCCATTTCAACTTTGCCCCTAAAGTTCAGAGAAAATTACCCGTGTTTGCCACAGAACAAAAACGCCCCTCCTACCTCCTCCAACGTCCGAACCCTAGCCTTAGCGTCGTCCCAGCCTCAGCCCGTCCGCGTCCTCCTCCCTCCTCCTCTCTCCCACCGCACCCCTTCTCCTCCTCTCTCCCGCACCCCGCCCCGCCCCCATCCTCCTCCTCCTCGCGCGCGACACCCCCCATTCTCCTTTTCCCCCGAGCGGCGCCGCCTCGCTCTCCTCCTCCTCCCCCAAGCCACCGTCATCCCCTTCTCCTCCTCCAAGCCGCCGCCGCTCATGTCGTCCTCACCCGACCGCCTGCCCCTGACTAGATCTGGGCACCGCCTCCCTCCTCGATCGGCTCCGCGCGGCCGCCTCCAAAGCCACCCCATCGATCTACACATCCCGACACAAGCTATTCCTCCCACGAGCCGTCGCCGCCCTCATCCCCCCCGCTTTCCCTTGGCGGCCGTGCTCTCCTCCTCGCGGCGAGCCCTACAAACCCTGCACCGCCGCCTTCTCCTCCACCCCTCCCTATCCCCCAGCGTTGCCCTCCGCCCACTCCCTTCCCCGCCACTTCCCGTCCCCTTCCACCTCTTTCTCCTCATTCTGTTCCTTCACCACCACACGTCTTGAGGCGGGGCTACGGTACATGCTGGTGCTGCCATGGTTGCCGCAGCAGCAGCAGGCATTGCGGCTCGTGGGTTGGGTCCGGTTGATCGCGTGTGGCGGCTCGAAGCTGGCGCCGCTGGGGTAGGGGTGAAGGGGCTAGGGAGACCAGTGGAGATGACAAGGAGCACCGCGGCGCGGTACAAAGAGGCTGTGGGACTGCAGGTCGATGCCTTCTGGAGGTGCAACTACATGGTGCTCGTCGGCACCTTCGCCGTCGTCGTCTGCATCGCGCTGTGGAGGGTCATGTTTGGCATCGCCAGCACGTTCGTTAGGCTCTCCGAGGGCATGGCCAAGTACAGCTTCCTGGCCCTTGCCACCGCCATCGTCGCATTCGCCATGAGTGCTCCTCTTATCGGCTTAGGTGAATTTCACGATTTGCCAGTGCATGTGAGTACGATATTTGGGATGCCAATCCTTTTGCCCTTAAGACTGTGTGATGTATATGTCATGCTTCCTAACTTCTCACACTTCACCTTGATTGGCAGATAAAGCGATACATTCAGTCGATCATGCTGCATGTACAAAGCGGTACAAAGGGCTGCAACCTTTGATGACTCAGGCTAGAACAAAGGGTTCTAAAAGGGTTAAGCGCCACACAGAATTGGCTGCATTGCTGGAGGTATATAATATACTAGAACTTTTCTATTTTGAGATCTCTAATATTTGTACCTTTTTTCCTACTACTCATGTACTCTAGTATTTCTTGTACCTATGAATATTGCAAGTAAATAAAATTATTTTCTTCGAAGCAAGAATTGCAATGTGATGCACCTTGAGTTACATTCTCCAATGTTAATTCTTTAATAATTTTCAATTATAATCGTTGCAAAAATATTAAGAAAGTAACATGTTTGCTGTGGATACAAATGCATAAATGATAGTTATGTAAAGATAAAAATTTGGTACTATTAATTTTCAAGTGAAATTACGTACGAAAAAAAGTAGAAAATCGGCAATATTTTGGTATTTTTTTAGCGAACAAACAAGTAGGCCGCCACCGAGCCGCAACCTTAGCTAATGTTCCCAATCCTTTTATTGTAATAATTGTTTATTGTGATTAATTATGTAATAATTTTTATTGTAATAATTTCTATTGTTTTTATTTATATAATGATTGTTTATTGTAACAATTGTTGTTAATTGTGGTTTATTGAGTTAGTTAGGTCTACTGCGTTAATTGCAGTATATTGAGTTAATTGTCGTCAATTGCGATCACTTGCGTTAATTGCGGTAGTCGTTGTTAATTGTAATCAATTGCGGAAATTGTAGTCAATTGTGTTAATTACGGTAGTCGTCGTTGGTTGCAGTCAATTGTGTTAATTGCAGTCAATTACATTAACTATAGTCAATTGCGTTAGTTGTCGTTAATTGTTTTTAAATATTGTTAATCGCCGTCAATTGCGTTAATTGTCGTTAAATAACATCAAACAAGCTATTACTTGTTTCAAGGGCATTTCGGATATTCCCCATCTCAGAAGCTGCAGTCAGCCTACCTAAATGTCAAACAGCCAAACATAAAACCTGTTTAGCTCAGCCATTCAGCCCAGGCGAAAGCCGTTTTTAAACAAAGCTACAGTGGTGCCAAACAGGACATACAAATACATAATGCAGCGGTGGATCAATGATTTGTAGCTTCTGTCTCATGGTAAGACATCCCATCAACTCGTAGTCTTGTGTCAGTATGCTCACTTAACCCACATGTATTCAGCGTCCGCCATAAATAAAAATCGAGAAAGAGCTATGTACATAATCCACAAGCTTGCCCAGATAATCTTGGGCCTTGCAAATGTACATTTTGGTATGCAATGCGTACAAATATACCTTTTGGTACTAGCTACTTTTTTTCTCGAAACACGCCAAAGCTTTGTATGTAGATGCAGATGGGGTAAAAAAATTCAGTACAACGACGCACTCGGCCACGGCCCACAAAGGACCTACCGCAAAATTGGAAAAAAAACAAAGGAAAAAACAGAGAAAGCTAGATTGCTATTACACAAATAACTAATGACCTTCATAGCAACCATGACTGCATCACAGGCCCAGGCTTCCTAGGTGCCTTGCCCCAGCTAAGAGCCTAAGGATGCGTTTGGTTGGTGGGATATGGTTGAATGGTATAGATAAGATCCGTTCTAGATGGGATCATTCTGAATTGGATCGTTCAAGCAGTCTGTTTGGTTGGTGGGATGGGATGGTACGAGATTGTATTTGGTTGGTTGTACAAGATGGTACTCAAAATTTTCTAATCCCCTAACTCTAATCATACTTTCACCTAATCTTCCCTATTTCTATCTCCCTTTTCACCGAATCCTCGGTTCTTCTTCCCCTTCTCACTTCTTCACCCCAATTCCCATCTCCGGCTCTCGGCCTGGCTCCAGCTCTACCGCCTTCGGCCGCCTCAGCTCCGCCGGCCCGCTCCCCGCTCCGGTTCCCTGCGCCACCACCTTCTTCTCCCTGCTGCGCCGCCGGCCGCTCCGCTCCTCCCTGTCATAAGGCCGCCACCTTCTTCTCTCGGCCTTGGATGGCCAAGACCACCTTGTCGGCCACTGGCTGGCCAGCCGATCTCCCGACCGCCAGCCTTTAGTCGGGCCCCAAACTCCCATGGCGCCGCCGTCGGCTCCCTTGTGCGCCCGGCCATGGCGCCGCCTCCTTCCTTCCTTGGCTTGGCTCCCCATGGTGTCGTTCCTCCGGCCGCCTCGGTGCTCGAGCCATGGCATCGCCTCCCGTGTGCTGCGCCACGCCCGCCCATGGTGTCGCCGCCATCGACGCCGCCTGGAGGCTCGGCCTTCCTACGCACCCGTGCCCCGCCCCACCGCACCTCTCCATGGTGCCACCGCCTTTGACCCGGCTCGGCTTGGTGCGCCACCGCCCCTGGCACAGCTTCGCCTGTCCCCGGTCTCCCGCTTCCCGTGCGCACCTGGAACTAGATTGAACGGCGTGGTTCGGCTTTTTTGCCGAACGGGATGATACAACATAAACATAGAATATTCCCATTTCTTGAACTATCTTATCCCGAATATTTTAGTACCATCCAGCCAACCAAACAACTGAACAAGCTCATTTCCCGTACCGGATGGTTCAAGACCACATGGTCCAATGAACCAAACACACCCTAAGACCCACAGTCTAGCCTTGTTCCTGATGGTCAGCATGCATACTAGCTACTATGGATACTGCAAACATGCACCGATGCTCTTGACCAACAGCGTACCCATATCCAATATGTTGTACGGCTTTGATACGGTGCCGATGCGTTTCGAAAGTATCGGAAATATTTATGTTTTTTTAAAAAAGAAAATAAAAACCTGATACTTTTCGATACCTCGATACAACCCATAATTCAAGCTGAGCCCACTTGATATGTCTGGTTGCCTAATTTTGTACCACATTCAGTGCTTTGAGGTACATAATTTTTTTTGCCTGAATATATATTTAGTGTTAAGAGAACTAATGATGTAAATGTTATTTAGGCTTATACATATGTTTGGTATCCCCCCTTGTTAAGCTTTTGTAATGCATATCTTACACTTCAATTGGAGAAACAATTTGGTAATGCACATGGGTAAAAAAAACATTCTTGTTGTTTTGAATGTTCCATGATCCATAGTATATTATGTGAGCATTCGCTAAATTATTCTCCATTTTAAGAAACTAAATTGTAGCATGATTTGAGATGGCTTTTGTGCTCGTGGTTCGTTTCCTTATATATATATATATATATATATATATATATATATATATATATATATATATATATATATATATATATATATATATCGGTTTTTTGTATGGTACTCACAGGAGTTTGTACTCCCGCTTCTCATATACCACTTGAATCGTATGATGATACCTCTTTATCTATTTGAGCATACTCCAATAATGATTATAAGATACTCAAAAGCGAGTTCCATGAAAAATTTCATTAAAATCCACTTTTAGAACAAAATTTGTGTATATACTTCTTTTATATATGGAAAAAGGTATATAACAAAAAAAAAACAAAAGATTCTATTGAAATTTTGTAACAGCCCAAAATTTCAAATTTTATTTAAGTTGAAAATTTATTTGAATTTGTGAATTTTCTCGCAATTTAAAAACTATTCTTTAAATGGTGGAAAGCTAAATAGAATTCTAATTCAAAATCTATTATCAACTTTAAGTAAGAGTTATTTTATTTAAGTCCGTAAGAATTCTAGAATCATCCGTAAATTTTTCTAGAATTTTTAGGATTTATTTGCCATTTTCTAGAGCCTAAATGAATTAAACTAAATATTTAAAATAGAAAAACAAAAGAAAATCAAGCAAAGCAGTGTGGGTCAAACCCAAGCCGCCCACCTCCTCTCACACCAGCGCCTCCCTCTCTTCCACCGTTGAACAGCATCCGGCGTCCAGATCGCGCCACGCCCGCCTCATCCTAGCCGTTGATTCTAATCCTACCGCCGCGCTTTTTTCTCCTCACCTTCGTTCTCAAGGGGCAAGCCGCTTGCCGCCATTGCCACATACTACGAAAGCTTCACATTCGGCGCCCTAACCACCTCGATCCTTGCGCGTGCGTGCGCACGAACCGCCCGCACGAACCGCCCCACCCTCTCGCCTCTCTCCTTTCTTCTCGCTCACAGGCGCCACCTCGCCCAACGGTCGCAGACGATCCCCACGACCCCACGCCTCGAGCTCCCCAGCCCTATAAAAACACCCGGTGCGCCCCTCAAGCAACTCAACCCCACCATCCATTGCTCCTCCTCCGTAGCGCCGAATTTTGAGGTTCTCAACGGCGTCAACTCCGTTCTTCTCCGATTCCGCCGCGTCGCCCACGCTTCGACCCCGCCGACCGCGTCTTCGGCACCGCCGCGTCGTTGCGAAGCCGTAGCACCCGTCCACGTCGCCGGAGGACCTCGGGATCAACTACTTCGACGACGACCGAAGCTCCTCGCCGCCGAACCTCGCCGTCGACGACATTCCGGCCACGCCCGCTCGCACCTAAGGTAGCCACTAGGATCGCGAACTCCCCCTCTCTCTGTTGATGCCACCGCGCCGCCGCGCAAGATAGAACGCCGGCGAGGCCGCCACCGAGCACCACCGCCGTTCAGGCCGACGTGGCGTGCCACGCACGCCACCTCGGCGCCACGCCAAGATCGATCCCTGCGTGGCGCCACGTGGCGACCACGCCGATCTTGCGACGCCACCCCACCCGTGAGCCAAGCCCGTGGACCAAGTCCATATGGACCGTGTCTCGACACGAGGTCCCACCTGTCAAGATTTATTTAATTTCCGATTTAACTCATCGCTGATGTCATCTCGACGCAATAATTAGAATTTCCTTTAGGAGAATAATTCGAGAAAATGGTTTAAATAATGATTTAGGTTCGAATTTGTAAAATTCATAACTTTTGCATTCTAATTCCAAATTAGGTGATTCCAATTTCTAAAATTTTATAAAATTAACACCTAGCTAAATAAAATATAAAAATTTGAATTGGAGTAGGTTTAAACTGTCTGTTTGAATTTGAAATAATTCAAACCACCAATTTGGGAATTAAACTTGTAAAATTCATACCTTTTGAACCATAACTCCAAATTAGATGATTCAAATTGCTAAAATCTTAGAAAATTATTATCTAACTAAATAAAATATATTTATTCAAATTGGAGCTTAGTTTAGTTCTGTTTTAGAGTTTAGGAATTCATTTAAATTCCAAATTTAGATTAAAATGTGTAAAATTCATATCATCTCAATTCCAATTCCAAATTTGGTGAATTGAAATTTCTAAAATTTTATAAAAAGATTATTTGGCTTAATAAATTAGAATTGATCTATTTGGAATTTGTTTAAACTGTCATTTTAAATTAAACTATTTAATTTGCCAATTTAGGATTTAAACTTGTAAAGGTTATATCTTTCATTTCCTATTTTTAAATTGAATGTTTCAAACTTATATGGTCTTATAAGATTATTATCTAGCTAAATAAAATATAATTATTTTATTTGGAGTTAGTTTGAACTAGTGTCTTGTCCTTATTTTAATTGCAATTGATTGTCGATTTTCACGCTTAGATTACTTATTTATTAGGAATTTGATTCTTCCAAGAATTAGAATTTCAAGACTTCAGCGAAGGCAAGTTATACTTTGATCATCTTGCACCTACTATTTTAAAGTTATTTAAATTCAGTTTTCAAATTACTAAGTGCATGCATACTTTTATTCAAGTATTTTAAATTCCTGTTTAAATGATTAGATATTCCAACTGTCCTTGTATGGCCAATATTGAATATTGAAATGTCATCCCTTGTCCCCATAGATAAAATGTTTGGAAATGCTTAGCAAATACTTAGACCATGATTTGATTTTGGGGAGGTTTTAGCCAAATCTTTACAAACTTGTTTTAACTTGAACCTATGGTATTGTCTTACCATAGATTTGTTGAAAAGGTGGTTTTACTAAATAAAATAAAGATGGTTTGGACTTGGGTGTAACGGATGAAAGGTGGGTGCAGGTTTATGCACGGGTTTAATCTGGTTAGGATTAAAGCCCAGGGTTTAATTTGAAAGACGCCCAAGTCGATTAAGGACCGCCTTTGAGCGTGCCTTTGCTATGCCAAAACGCACCACCACATGTCCTCGTATGGGAAGGACTGGCTTAATAATTTGGGACACCTCATAGATATTCGTGCCATATTGTATGAGTGGGTGTTGGTTAGACAAGAGTCCCACATGGCGCAAGAGGGGCTCCTGAGGATGGCTAGTCCAATGGAAGCGAAACCTTAGCGGGCATGAGTACTTTGAGGTAGATCATTGTAACGGCCTTGTGATATTTGCTCACACACGCCTTAGGAAGCGTGGATTGGCCGACACAAAGGGTATAATATCTCGTGTGGGTAAAGTCGCATAAACTCGCAGAGTAGAAAACTATTGAATAGCGCGTCATGATCATGGACATGCTAGCAAAGCCACTTTGTTAGACTTGTTTTTGTTTTAAAATGGTTTCAACAGATGTTTTCGGGATGGTTAGTCCTGTGGGAAAATCAAGGCGGTTAGCCATTGTGATTGGAGGATATCCATCACCTTTCTTGGAGGTTATCCATATTATTCAATTGTCATTTAAATTTTGATTTTAAATACTGTATGAAAATGGCCTTGCAATCTATTATGATTATTTAAATTGAAATCGCCGCTTACATAAAATAACCCCGCCAATGTCCTTTGTCTACTTTATGCATGCATTACAAATTCCATATTGAGGTGTAACTTGCGAGCACGGTAGTTGTGCTCATGCTTGCTTTATGCAACAAAATTTCAGGAGAAGACTACTATCAGGACGGTGAGGACACCGATGCCTAGGCTACGCCCCCAGACGATTGCCTGTGGCGGATCGTTCTGGCTTACTACTATCTTTCCGTTTCCGCTGTGTTATTTACTTATTTATTTGGCTTCATGCCCCATTTGTATCGAACTCTGATTTACTATTAATGAAATGCGAGATTTGGTTATGTTATCATTTTTGTAATCGTACACCGAAATCTGGACTGTGTATGAACACAGAGGATTCGGATCTTTCGCTCCGGTCCGACAATTTTTTTCAATCAAGTCGTATTAGAGTATCTTATAATTGGTATTTAAGTATACTTTGAAAATAATAGAGAAATATAACATATGCGTTTAAGTGGTATATTGAAGTAGGAGTACATACTCCTAGGAGTACTAAACGGGCGTCCTATATATATATATATATATATATATATATATATATATATATATATATATATATATATATATATATATATATATATATATATATATATGTGTGTGTGTGTGTGTGTGTGTGTGTGTCGGTTTTTTCTTGGAAATGAGGTATCACTGTATTGGTATCGCGTATCGGTGCATCATAGCTATTACGCATTAGTTTCACCATTTATAAAGACTTGAGCAGCAACCACCCTACTAATCCTTCCACGAATAGATACAGATCACAAAAGATAGCGAGTCACCGGCCCAACCGGCTAACGCATTTCCAAACTACAGAAATACAGAGTTCAGTTTACTACTTTGAAGCATCAGTTCTTTTTCACCGGTTTAAGTTGCTATGCTAGCACACAGTCATAGCTCGGCCTAATTCAACAACCACCAAAATAATTTCAGACCATAGTTTGCAACACGCTCAAAATACCTTCCTTCACCGATAATCCGCAACAACTGTGACGCGTTTCAGTAAGCACGTAAGTCATATAATTCTAAACTTCACGGTAGATGGAACTTTAGGGACCAAGTGTGTCGAAGCCACCCCCTCTAGCGTAATAGCACCTCACAGCATCTTCAGACTTCTTCCTCTTCCATCTGTCGAAGCCTCGGTAGCGTTGGATGCGTGTCAATTAGCAGTGCCTTCAGCAGAGATGATCTCCTTAGCAGAAAGTACAGGACTTTCGTCAATTATGATTCCCCACTGAACCCTCCGATACTGATAGTGTTGAGCCTTTTAAGAGTAAAATTCTTGGGCCATCTAATCTTCAGCTTACTCTGTGGTTGCAAGTTGCTATAAACCTGCATGAATAAACTGACCAACTTGAGATATATAGCATGAGGCTAGCGAGTAATGCCTACATGGCTGCACCAAGGCTAGAACAAGAATCAAGAACTGTGTAACTATTGTTGACATGCTGTGATGGGAACTTGGTGCAGTGTAGCAACACATAGCAATCACAAGCGCACGACTTACATACCTCAAGCCGAAGTTTTTCAACTGAAGGGGAGGTTTTAAGGAGAGAAGCCACCGACCAAGTGCTCTTTTTCCTAGATGTCAAGAGACAGCACAATTTCCGTCAAACCAGCGAATCCTACACTGTGTTTCTGTGCACGAGAAACCTGGAGAGCGCTCAGAATAAGGAGATGAATTAAGCATGTACACAACTTCTACAGATGATCATACAAACCAAAAGGGCAAAAGACTTTACATACCTGTAATTGCGAAAGAAATTGCAAGATCAGCGTTTTCAGCTTTGGAAGTGCACCAATGCAGTCTAAACTCTAAAGGGCATTCATTCTTCTTCACAAAAAGAGCATTGAGTTGATGAAGGAGGATTTTTTTTAAATAATATTTTTAATTACAAAATTAATTAGTCAATTTTTTTTTTTACAAAAATAGCATCATGTCGCCATTTCAAATGACGACAGGAGCCTATCGCCAGATGAAATGGCGACAGGTGTGAGGTAGAGAAAAATTTATGAGTTTCAATGTGACCAAATATATTTGGAATGTGTTTTAGGCGGCACAATATAAAAAATAGTCTTGTTCGGCAACGTAATATTATAAATAGCCTCCTTCGGCAACGTAATATCGAAAATAGCCCCGTTCGGCAACACAATATAAAAAATGTGCGGCGTACTTTGCAAATAGGGTGTAGTTATTTCACGTACAAAAAGGCTAGAACTATGGTGGTGTAGGGTGTTACAATGCTAACTCCCTCACATGGTTACCTGTACACACAACAATAACAAATAGTATCAAAACAAAATACTAGCATAGTGTAAGTCATGCATAAGTTAATATTTACATAACAAGACTGATACATCTACTTGTGGGCCCTCTTGGGGTGTACCCCACGTGTGGCCCCTAGCCTCCCCCGGGGCTGCTGCAGACGCTAGTGCGAGTATGTCAAAGGCTCCGACGCCCAAGGTACCCTACCGATGCGAGTAGCCTGAGGGGGTGTCACGAAAGGGGGTGTCGTGAGAGGGTGTGTCCTGAGGGGTGCTGTATCGGCTGGTCCACTCTTAGCGCACCGTGCAACTGTGAAGCCCCAACGGAGACCTAGCTTCTCTCGCCGTGTGAAGGCCCACTACGCGCTCGCCATAGCACCAACTCCCGGGCCAGGTCGTAGTCTCCGGAGTCTGCTCCCTCCTGCGACCCCAGCTCCTCATCCGGTAGGGGTCTACGACGTGTGGAACAACACGTTATACATGTAAACAAGAAGAAAATGCTGAAATAGTATGTTATGGGTGTAAACAACATAGACATAATTGATTGCTGCATCGCAGTGAATGGCTCAGCGTAGTCCTACCCCTGGTATAGACGGTACTTAGGACTCGCCAAAAGAAAATGACGTTAGTAACTAGTTGAGTTCGAAATTAACAATTAGACGTAAGTGTTTCAAATGTACCTACGAACTAAGCTGGTGCTAGGGTACTTCCGGCACGGTGCCACGAGGACCCACCTGCCACGTCTGGGTGAGGAGCCATGGGGCATGGTGCATTGTGGCTCATCCCCTGTCCACGAAAAGCTTGGTCCGCCACATAACTCGGCGGCCTACGGCTAGGCCTGGTAATGGGTCGTGCTGTGTAGGGCTCAAAGGGCTAGGCTCTTTGATGGGCCGGTATTGGGCTTATTGAAATTGGCTACGCGCGGTTAAATATGGGTAGGGTTAGGCTGGGTTTGCTGAGAAATGGGTTGGATTCGGGTTAGTTAGGGGTTGATAAAAAGGGCAGGAAAGGATTTCGGCCCGAGGGCCAGCCCATAGAAAACGACGAGGGCTCTACCCCGCCGGCAGGATCTCCAGCGGGAAGATCTCGCTCAGCACTAGCCACCCCTGTGGCCCCCACGACCACGTGAAGCCGGCGACGTAGATGCAAATGAAGAGCACCGCCGCCGCCGCATACCCCTTGGGGATCTCGCCGATCCTGCTTGTCCCGAACTTGATGGAGATCAGCATCCCGACCACGATCTGGCACACGATCATCTGCGTGCCGCCCTGGAGGAAGAGCTTGCGGTGGCCGAGCTTGTGGCGGCCGAGCCAAGCCATAGAAAACGACGAGGGCTCTGCCCCGCCGGCCAAATCTCCAGTGGCAAGATCTCACTCAGCACCAGCCACCCCAGCGGCCCCCACGACCAAGCGAAACCGGCGACGTAGATGCAGATGAAGAGCACCGCCGCCGCCGCGTACCCCTTGGGGATCTCGCCGTTCCCGCTCGTCCCGAACTTGATGGAGATCAGCGTCCCGACCACGATCTGGCACACGATCATCTGCGCGCCACCCTGGAGGAAGAGCTTGCGGCGGCCGAGCTTGTCGACGGTGAAGATGGAGATGAGGGTGGCGAAGACGTTGACGAGGCCGATGATGACGGTGGACATGAGGGCGGCGTCGCTCTTGAAGCCAATGGTCCCGAAGAGCACGGGCGCGTAGAACATGATGACGTTGATGCCGGTGAGCTACTGGAAGAAGGGGATAAAGAAGGGGATATCACCATCGTCCCGCATGCCCGAACTCCCTGGCGGACAAGCTAAATGGGTTGGCGCAAGGGTTCATAACGGGCCAAGATAGTATTAGGGTTTTTTGCTTAATGGATTGGGCTGGATAGGGTTTTATTATCTTTTGGTTGGCTGGATGAGGATTAGGGCTGATGCCAAATATATGGGGCCAGGGTGGGGTTCGGGTTGGGTCTTGGTCCATTACCAGGCCTACCTACGACACGACGTAAGATGGATGGCTTGCCTCGTCCTCTCCATGAATCGGTCCATGAGCTCTTTGATCTCCCGCGTCGTCATGCCAAAGCACTCCCCGAGCGTCCGAGTACGCACAAAGGTCACCATCTCGTGCATCTCCCATAAGAGATCATTCTGTACACAGAATTAGCAAGTTAGAAACCAAAAAAATGCATAGAAAATAAGAAGTATGGGCCGTTCAATACGCACTGCACAATGGAATTCACATTATATTAAAACTAACCAAGTGTTGCTTTTTGCACAATGTCCATAACTAGGGGCACAATTATTCGAATAGATTATACACTGTGCAGAGGTTGTACTTATGGCATGTGGCAAAGACAATCATAACAAGACTTTTTCAATACTCACCCGACACTCAAATTTTGGTGGGAACCACACTCAACACCGGGACAAGGATCACATTCTGAGCACTCCTGAATGCTCTGTTATGGGACATATTTTCAATGAGGAACCCTCCGTTGTTAAGGAGCCGCTCGCCCTTCTCAATATATAAAATTGCCACAATGCGCGGGGTTTATGCCAGAAACTTAGTAAGGTAATTGGCTAGGTCTATCCCATACTAGAATTGTGGTTGCATGATTCATTAGTTTAGGAACACAACACATGATTCGGTCCTTAATCAACTCAGGTGAGACTGTCCACAAACCCAACTCTCGTGCATACCTCTGCACCGATCTCATACGTATCAATCACTTACCCAAGTCTCTATTATTTTAAATAACATTTTCCTATTACCAGTGGTAACCCACGTTACCACACTATGATTCACAATATATCCCAATTTTTTGTAATTACAATGTTTGTTTCATATTAAATTCAACAATTAAGCAGTGTCTAAGCACAACTAATAGTCATTATTGATTAACCAATGGATGTTTTACTAATGTAATAATTAACATAGGATGACAAGGTGTGAGGGGTTATCAACAATCAAGGACAGGAGTAATAATTATCAACTTTTGACATAGCTAGGTATCAACTTTTAACATAGCATTTCATGAATAATAATAAATATGCAAGTAGTACTTTGAAACAAAATAACTTGAATTTGAAAAGTAGGTTCAAGACGATCAATTGTAAGGACTTGCAATGCTCAAATGTGGATATTACTAGGTCTTGGTCTTATCCTGAAGCAGTGACGAAGTCTTCCGCGACATAGGAATCTATTTAAGCACAAAACGACGACTTCGAATAAATACAAATAACTCAAATAAATTCAAATAAAATTAAAATGAATTGTGTTTGACAAGTGGGTTCGGTTGGATTTTCATTTCATTTTATTTTATTAAGAAATCATCTGTGACTGACAGGTAGGGTCGACTATGTTTTTAATTTATTTTCCATTTATTTTTATTCGGAAAAACCCGAGAGACTAACATGTGGGACTGCGGTTCACATGGACTTGGTCCACCCGATGGTTCACGGGGCCAAGGGGCCCACACGTCAGCGGCTTGGTCTACGGACTAAGTCCACGCATGGAGAAATTAAAGGTGGGGCCCGCATGTCAAACTCATACCTTAACTTACGATTTAATTAGTTTTCCTAATTACCGATAGCCCACATGTCATACAAACATTAACTACTTAACTAACATTAACTAATTAATAGCTAACCTAATTACCTGGCCACATGTCAAGCTCCACATCATCTTCTTCCTCCGCACGGGGGATGAAACAAGGGCTCCATGGCCGGCTCAGGGGTGAGCTCTGTGGCGACAAAGGGGACTACGACGACCACCTACGACTAGCAAAATAGGTTACGGGGTCTACGACGACTCTAACAGCTGCGGCGGCACGGCGGGAGATGGACCGAGGTGGTGACGTGATTGCGAGGTCGTCGACAACGCTACTGTGCACACTAGCACCTATCGAGAGAGACTAAAAACTAGAAATTAGGTCTCGGATAAGCATCTACGGGTTCAAGCGAAACTAAGGGTGCTCTCGGTGCTCCAGGGATGGCGGCACAACTAGATTTTCCATAGCTAGCTCATATTTTCCCTCGTTTGCCAACCAAAATGTCATGGAATCAAATCCCAGAAAATCTACGATGAACCCACGTTATGTATCAACGAGAATCCCTTTATATGGGTAATTAATGCTGGAAGAGGATTATATATAGGTCGTCGTGTCTCTATAGGCCCATCGTTTTTCAGTGAGACCCGAAATGTCGTTGTTGTTTTAGGCAAACGATTATAGATATAGCACGGCATTTTCGTCTCCTTAATAGGTATTTTTGTTGTTGGTTTCGCCCTGAAGAATCTCCAAGTGGCAGCAAACAAACGCATGGTCTTGTATTTTTCCAAGCAAGACTAAGGCTCCTCTAATGGACAATATCTTAGTACAGTTTCTTTAGTGCATGCGAAGTATTAGGATACTATCTTCTTAATGCATGGTTTCTTATGGTGTAGTATCTTATGCTGTTTCATTTAATTACATACATGATCTTTACTAGTATTTGAGCATTGTGGTCTATTTGTGGCATGTACTAAAGCAATACATGTTTGTTGACACATACAAACGTAAATACACGGGATCGATCAGAATAAATTTTATGCGTTGGATTTCGAGACCGAACTGGTATCTAGATTAGATACTAGAGTACCTTCTCTCTTCATTAACTATGATATCATATCATCATTTTGCTTACATGACAGACTTAAGATACCAGCCAGGGTGAAGCAATGAAAGCAGCCAAGAGTGAGCAATCACCTGTCCTCTCTCTCTCAAAAAGAAGAAAGAAAACCGAAAGTTTAGACGAACCTGTAACGGTTTCGTTGGTACACCACGGGCTCTGCAAGCAGACGGCCCATGCCCAGACGCCAGCTTTTACGGGCCCAAAGGGCGCGTGCCGAGGCCGCCCGGTTGCCTCGTGCAGTGCACCGGCGTTCGCCAGCAGCCGGCAGCCCGCCACCGCCAGTTGCCCAGGGCGCCGGGCCGCCACCCGCCACCGCTAGAAGCCTCCGGCTCCGAGGCACCCATGCACCGAGAGATGACAGCTAGGTTCGAGCGGCGCTGCACCAAGCCAGGTAAGGATTGCCTCTCTTCAACATGTGATTGACTGATTGGTGAAGTTATCTACGAGACTATGTGGACTGTGGTCTAGCTACTCAACTGGTCATGTTACTCATGTTTCCTTCCTGACATCCTGTGTTTGTCTGCTGTGTTTCGTATTTTTGTCTGCTAATCATAATTCATAAGGACACTTGTTTCATGTGTGATATATATATCACACATCATGGATCATGCATGCGGCCGGGCTGAACCCGAAAACGATCGATAAGCCACTTGGCGGCGCATTTCGTACGAACTGAAACGGATCAGCTCATCAGAATGAAACAAATCTGCAGAAGAGAGCGAGAGAGAGAGAGAGAGAGAGAGAGAGAGAGAGAGAGAGAAAGAGAGCGAGAGAGAGAGAGTAGGTCATGCTTGGCCCCTCGCACGCCAGCCGCAGCGGCCAACGATGAGCTCCGGTTGGCAGCCATGCGAGTGGCATACAGGGAGCCAGGCATATCCCCTAGCTTTTCACCTCTTTCGTTCTCCTGCCGCCGCGCTATGCCACTTCCATTATGCAAACTATGAAATGAACGCCCATTCTCCCATTAATGCACGTATATCAGCGCATTCCCTATACCACACACAATGATATACTTCTCCGGCCAATACTCTTTCTTTCTTCCTCACACGCACATCTGAACAAATGCATGGGAGGGAAGGAGGCCGGGTGGCTAGCTAGGAAGATGGAGGAGAGAAGATGAATGGTGGTGTGCTATACAAAATGGTCTTTGCTGAGAGGAGGGAGGAGGGCCTATACATATGACATATCCACCACTAGATAGTCCACTGCCTAGTGCATGCCTAGCTAGCCAAATATATAGCTCCAAACCCCAAGTGCTCAAAGTGCCCTAATCCCACATCCAACACAAACTTGCATTGCATATTCATGGACACACTCCTCACACCATTCACCAAACCCTAGACCTTCTCCATGGGTATACGATAGTATATGCAGACACATGCACACACACACACACACACACATCATTACAAGATGGAATAAAGGGAGGGAGCACTAGGCACCAAAGCAAACCCTAGACAAGAGCCCTAGCTGGCACTATGCCAGGAGGGCTTCTTTTCTTGCTGCTCTTACATATAGGGGTAGAATCTTGTGTTTGCACAAATATATATTGTACACAGTGGACTGCACAAGTGCACGACATATCACCAAATTGAAATGTAAATATATAGTAGGGTCTTCCATTTAGTACACCTCTTTTAGAAAAGTTTACAAATCTTAAAGCAAAGTGGTTAATATTAGGTGTACTAGCAAATACGTATCAGCGCAAAAAAAAAATCAAATTGAAGATTAGATATAGATATAGATTTCAATATTAAGTGGGGGCAAATCTTTGATTTGATTTTTTTTAGGTTAATACATATTTGACCCCACCTAATATTAAGTATTTTGCTTCAAAATTCATAAACTTTTCTTTAAAATGTGTACCAAAGCATACCCCTATATATATAGTATACACCATTGAGAACTTTTTGAACTTTTTGTGTGGATGTTTGTATGAAACTCTCTCTCTCTCTCTCTTGGAAAGAGCTGGCTTTCTGGACTGGGCATTGTCTCCCAGTATTTGGCAACAAGTAGGATTCCCCTGTGCATGGATGGACCAAACCAGCTGTGTGGGTCAAACTAGTCACTGCTTCAACTCTTGCATGTGCTTGTATGCTCTCTTTTACAATCAATTATTACTGCAAGGTCAGAGGGCATGCATGCATGCAACAACCCTTCTTACTTTTTCGTCGTTTAAAATGTTCGGTACAGCGCTAGTTGATAAGAATCTTGTCGTTTACATTTTGGATTTGGAACAAAATTCAATTTCATGCATTACCGGCTCTTGACTCAAATTCTAAGCAGTGTAACCATTGCAGTATTGGTTGGAGTTTATTGTAGCTAAGTATAAAATGGATACAGTTTTAAATAATTTTTAATCAACCACTCATCATTTAGGATTAATCCACATAAATACCACTATAAAGTTTCAAGTTCAGGTCGAAGAATACCGACAGATGGATGTCTCACACTAGAAATCTGGATCTAGACTAACATGTCAGTCTCTCATTAATTAGATGATATCATTTATACCGTCATTTTTACTATTTTATGCTTAGTCTAATGTATTTGCAAAAGGTTCAATCTTTTGGGAAGATCACGAGATGTTGCATGCATTATGCAACTAGCACTTGCATTGTTTTGTCAATAGTTATTCGATGTGCATGAGCTATCTAGTACGTATTCATGAGATCACAGTAGTACCACATTACGAAATAATGTGACCAAAATATGTTAATTATTTTTTATCAAACAGGCCATATGAAGTTTGAACATAGCTTTCTCTTATGGGTAGCAATTTAACCTCGGCCTACAACATTATTGCCCGCGCCCGGCCAGAACATACTGATCGATCGAGCCTGGCAAGTCTCCCAACAAAAAATGATCCTGGTACCCAATTAACTATTTTTCTAAGACGACTCTAATTGCCTTTTAGAAATCATTAGAGAAACTTTTCGAATTAACCGGACTTCGACATCTACATTTCTTGGCTCCATCTCACAGATATCTTATCTTTTGATATGCTAGTTCACCTTAGACCTTGTTTGGTTAGACCAAAATCTCAGCTCATCTACATAGATAAGCCGGGATTTTAGTTCGAATTCTCAATCATCTACAAACATTCCGTCTAGGAATAGGCTTTCCAAACAAACCCTTATAGTAGCAACTAGCAAGTATGAAAAATGGAGGACCAGCAATGCGTTGCATTGATATGCATGCAGAGCATACAGGAGTATCACACGCGTTTCACAATGCTCACGTACATCGAATGATCAAATTATATGTAGCGACCGTGTATATTACAATATTCAACTTGAAAGTTTTTGGGATTAACTAATTCCAGTGTGATCTTGAACTCATTAGAGCTATCTTTTCCTCCCATTCTTGTACATCTGCAGACTCGTACGCACCTCCATCCTCACTCGCACGCGCCGTCGCTGCCATGGCGCCCCTCTTTGGCTCACCGGAGCTCCATCGCCTCCTGGACCATTGCTAGCGCCAGTGACAAGATGAGCATACTGCCTCTCATATTGGAGGCAACCAGTGGTGGATCTAGAACTCTAATCCTGTGGGGGTCAATTAATGGTTATTTTTATAAAATGGTGTGCAAATTTCAATAGTATTTAGTCTTTTTCGCAAACTAAAACATGCGGAGTCAACCCCACAGCTACAAGCAGCCAAAAAAACCTAAATCCAACGAGGACACGGGAGACGGGTGGAGGAGGTGGAGTCACATTCATTCGGTCTCCGAGCAAATCCAATGGTTATAAATAAGGCCCAAATTTTTTAAAAAATTTTTGTTGAGTGTTGTATAGTAATTCCGTTAACATACGTGTATGTTTTAAGCATAAATAATCAAAATTAATCTAAGGTATTTTCTTTTGAGAGCATTCCCAGTGCAAATACTTCAAAGTCATTTCTTAAGCCATTCATGTCATTTAAGTAGCAGCACAGGATACAACCACAACAACCAGTTGCCCACACATTAATTTCTACAGTTATTTCTTGCTCCCCCGTATCTCTCTCCTCACCGGCAGTTCACCCATCTCCTCCCTCGGAGCATGCACAGTACAAGTGCTTAGATAGATGTTTAACAAATAAAAACTGATTTTTTAGCTATGTAGAACAGATAAAGTGCTTATTTTGTAGCATTGATACTTAAGTAGGCACCGGTGCTTAATGAGTATTTATATATATAACTATATCTAATTTATAGATACACAACATCTAAACACCTATAAAAAAGATGCTTGTATTGGAGAAAATGAATTTTATATGAGCGCTTAATGACATAGCTATATTCTCTCTTTAAACACTCGTGTATAAACATCTGCGCGCCCTCTCACGGCCACCGAGAGTCCTCCGCACTATCTTCCTCTATCGCTGCCGTCCACCGATGCCTCCAAGCCGGCGCTTCCCAAATCCTGTTGAATCCGACCTGGATCTGGCCGACGACAGCAGGCGGGGCGGTGGGCGGTGGCCATGGCGAGATGTGCTAGTGCAACGGTGGCCTAGCTAGCTAGCTGCGCCTGCGCCTGGACCGCGGGGTCATGTCACGCATGCACCTAATTAAACCGGACACGGTCCGTGCGTGCAGGTGGGTGCATACCTGCACCTGCACCTGCACGCACGTACGTACGTAGGTGTGTACGTACACGATACTACGTGCGCGTGCGGTTGTACACGGAGGAGCGGGAGATTCTGATTCGCCGTGGTCGCTATCCAACAAACGCTGCTTGTGCTGCTGCGCGCGAGCGCGAGTACTGCATCACCGCTGCAGGTGCAGGTGCAGGTTCTGCTTCCGCCTGGTGGTCAGCTCGCTCGTGTCCATGTTCCCGCCCGGCTGCCAACGTACACCAAACACTAGCTGGACCTATTAGAGCGCCTCCGGTGTGCTTTTTTTTATCGGTACAAGACCTTTTCTCTCCTCTCGGTACAGGCACCCGACACTAAAGCACAGTCCGGAGCCGGTGCCAAGCAAGCAGTAGATACCAAGTGAGGTACCGACACCAATAGGACTAGAAAAATAGCTTTAGGCTCGTGAGACAGTTCGAGCTCGTTCCGAGCCGAGCCGGTTCGTGCATTTTTGAGCCGAGCCGAGCTCCTTGTCCGTCTCGCAAAGAAAACGAGCCAGGCTCGAGCCCGCTCATGAGCCACTCGTGCGGCTCGTTGGCCCGTGCCGCTGGCCACAAGGCCCACAAAAGCCTAGTCCACTCATGTGAGTCACACTGGCCTTCTCTTCTCTTTTCTCCTCACGCCTCAGTCCTCAGTCCTCACGCCTCACACCTCACGCATCCTCTCCCGATCCAGATCCCAAACTCCACTCTCCCTCTCCCTGTCGACTCCTACCCCGTCTGCTGCCCTCCAGCTCGCCACCGTCGCCCCATCCACCGCACTGCCGCCCCCGTCCTCCTCCTGGCCCCCATCCTTGCGCGACCGCCGCCTCCCTCCAACCCCCTCCGGCCCTCCCACTTCCACCCCTTCTACCCCGCTCCCCCCTCTCTACTGCCGCCACCCTCCTCCTCTCCCCCTCCATGCACCGCCACTCTGCCTCCTTCCCCTCTCCCGCCCACCGCCTCCTCTCATCATCTCTCTACGTCCCAGCCTATGCCATCGAGTCCTCCCCTGGTCCCACCAAGCAGGAGCCACCTCCGGCCATCGGAGAGGCCCAGGAGCCTCCCCTTGTGGTGTCGGCGTTTGAGGTGGAGGAGGTCGGGTACTCGGGTAGGGGAGCCAGCTCGCAGTGAAGCTCCGCATGCTCGTGGAGCCGCCGTGGAAGCGCATTCGAAAGGGCAGGGTCCTCAACATGAAGCTTCGGGGCGAGGATTTATGTTGGATTTTGATTCTTGGTGTTCCAAATAATATTTTTTAGATCAGTGGTTGTTTGGGGGAATTGTCTATGTGATTGGAAGTAGTTCATGAGAAATTTTGTGTGAAATGTTGTGTTCTGGTAGAATTAGTTCATGAGAAAAATCCATGGTTGTCTGTGTGAAATCTGAGCAACAAATAGCATCTTTATTTGGGCCACTGACAAGGCTGCCTGTTCATGGCTCACGAGCCTGACCGAGCCGGCTCGAGCCTTCTTTCAAGCCGAGCCAAGCCACCCTCCTGGCTCGTGCTCGGAACGAGCCAAGCCGACTATTCAAACGAGCCTGGCTCGGGCCAGCTCGGCTCAGCTCGTTTACAGCCCTAGGCACCAAGCGGGAAAAAAATTAGGTGCTCTTACCCATCAAATGTGCTCAGTGAAGGAACGCGAGTAGGCTACACTAGCGCAATTTAAAAAATCTACCGTGCAACCAAGGAACCTACTAGTAATAGATTACAGGATTACCACTAGACGCACAGACTTGCATCGGAAGAAGAGTCGGTGTAGCGCGTTGGTGCGGTTGTAGTCGTACTAGCCTCGCGCCTCCTCCATGTGCTCCTCATGACCGTCACAATTTGCGGATCGTCCTAGTGTTGAAGCCTCGCAGCAACACCTCTAAGGTATCCAAACTACGGGGCAGGGACACCACGCGTCGGAGTGCTAGCGTCGGTTGCACGGTTTTGGGTGAGGGAGGTGTGGTGGCTAGGGTATCGAGAATTCTAAAATCATATTAACCCTATGCCACCGCCCCTCTATATATAGGCATCCATGATGGGTCTCAAACTTTGAGGCCCATTAGGAACTCGTGACCCATAAGAATTTAGATCACCATCTAAAACGTGTCCCAGCCCTTTAAGCGTGCGACCCTATAGGTTCACGTACACTTGGACATGGCCCGAGTACTCCTACTCATCCACTAATCGGTAGTGGCCCCTAGTAGGACATGCCGACTCTGGAGTATACGTAAAGATCACATCAGACTAACCTTAACAAATCTCACTTGTATTTCCCTTTGCCTCATGATATTGGTCAAACTCAAGGTGAGTACGTGCCATCCTTGTTGGTTAGCTCGACCACTCTTTCTTGATCACGTGACTCAAATTCCTCAACTATGGTTAACTCTTTAACCGCGAGTGGCATGGCCATACATTTCTGGAATCCGATCACTCGAAAGGCCTAGAGATATCTCTCCCGTTGCATGGAGGGGCAAATCATATCTTGATCGACCATGCCTCGACGCATATATCATGACAAACCCGAAAGCTACCTTTATAACTACCCGGTAATGGAGTAGCGTTTGGCAACCTCTAAGTAAGTCACTACACATCTCGAGTACGTGCGACGATCTCAAGTCTAAGAATATAGCATATGCATTGTAAATGAGACCAACTGATGACATAAGAATACAACATTCTCGTAGTGTCTCATGGTGGGTTAATCCAACCCCATGTTCGCTAACATGTGTTCATATTATTGGTTTGATATCTCTATATCTATGATCCGTGAAATATGGTCATCAACCAATACATATGCTAGTCTATTCATATGTGTCCTCATATGTTTCCGACTAGGGATCGCTTTAGAATAATCATTGCAAAGATAAATATAGAGTTTCACAATCAAGTCACATACTTGATAATAAATATTAACAATATTATTCTTGGAACAAGATAACATATTATCCAATAAGTTATGAATATAACAAAATATAATCATCTCTATGATTGCCTCTAGGGCATATTTCCAACAGTCTCCCACTTGCACTAGAATCAATCATTTAAGTATCTAATACCATTAGCTCTTGTGTGCGCCTCATGTTTTGGCTGTGTAAGAGGCTTTGCCAATAGATCAGCAACATTTAAATACATGTGTACTTTGTATATCTGTACATCTCCTCTATCCACAATATCGCGAATAAGATGATAGCGCCTGAGTATATGCTTGGACTTCTGATGGGATCTAGGCTCTTTAGCCGACACAATGGCTCTATTATTATCACAATAGAGATCATTGGGCTCGAGGCACTCAGGACCATACCCAATTCAGCAATAAAATTTCTTATCCAAACACCTTCCTTCGCAGCTTCAGAAGCCGCAATGTACTCGGCCTCCATCGTAGAATCAGCAACCATCTCTTACTTGGAACTTTTCCAATTCACTGCTCCTCCATTCAAAATGAATACAAACCCAAATTACGAACAATAATCATCTTTGTCGGTTTGGAAGCTTGCATCGGTGTAACCATTTACAACGAGCTCTTCATCACCGCCATAAACTAGGAACGCATCCTTAGTCCTTCTCAAGTACTTAAAAATATTTTTCACAGCTATCCAGTGACCTTCATCGGGATCAGCTTGGTATTTGCTTATAACAATTAGAGCATATGATACATCTGATCGAGTACATATTATGACATACATTATAGATCCAATAGCTGAAGCATATGGAATACCATTCATATGGTCTCGTTCATCAGCTGTCGAAGGACACTGACTCTTGCTAAGACTTATGCCATGTGACATAGGCAAGAACCCCTTCTTGGCATCCTACATGTTGAACTGTTTCAACACCTTATCAATATAAGTACTTTGGCTTAATCCAATTAGCCTTATCAATGTATCTCTATAGATCTTTATCCTTAAGATATATGTTGCCTCTCCTAGGTCCTTCATAGAAAAACTATGTTTCAATAAGGCCTTAACGGATTCCAGCATAGGAATGTCATTCCCAATCAATAATATGGCATCCACATATAATATTAGGATTACAAGTGCGCTCCCATTAACCTTCATGTAAACACAAGGTTCTTCTTTGTTCTTGACGAAACCAAACCTTTTGACCTCCTCATCAAAACGTATATTCCAACTCCGAGATACTTGCTTCAACCCATAAATAATTTCTAAAGTTTGCACAGTTTACTAGCATTCTTTGGATTGACAAAACCCTCAGGTTGTGTCATGTACACATCCTCACTTAGGTTTCCATTAAGGAAAGCCATTTTGATATTTATTACCATATCTCATAATCAAAATATGCAGTAATAACTAGAATGATCCGTACAGATTTAAGCATCGCTACCGGCAAGAAAGTCTCATCGTAGTCAACCCCTTGAACTTGTCGAAACCCTTTTGCGACAAGTCGAGCTTTATGAATGTGAACATTTTCATCCATGTCAATCTTTTTCTTATAGACCCATTTGCACTTAATGGTTTTAACACCATCAGGCGAATCGACTAGGTTCCAAACCTGATTGTTCCAAACCTGATTGTCTCCCATGGAGTCTATCTTGAATTTCATGGCTCCAAGCTATTTCTTAGAATCTAGGCCCATCATCGCTTCCTTATAAGTCACAGGCTCATCGCTATCCAACAACAATATATCACGTGAAAACCGATGTAAGATCAAGGAGGCCGACTAGAGGGGGGTGAATAGGCGGTTTTAAAAACTTCTTTGGCTAAAACCGATTTCTAATGCGGAATTGTAAATCAAATCGGTTTTTCGCAATTAAAACCTAAATCATCTAGTTTCGACTAAGTGCACCAACAACAATAATACTAAAGGCAATGAAAGCAATCATACAAGGACAAGTAAGCAATTTAATACAAGAAATGTAAATTGCACAATGTAAAGCACAAGAAGGCAAACCACGATGACACGATGATGTTTTACCGTGGTGATCAGAGACTTGTCGGTCTCCCTAATCCATGTTGAGGTAAGTCCAACCACTTGGACCAACTCACAACTTAAACCAACACCTCCGAGGTAAGTCCAACCACTTGGACCGGCTCACAACTTGAACCAACACATCGATCCACTCGGGGTTACTCTTCCTCCACTCTGGAGATGGCGAGCACCAAACCACTCACAACCGCCCGGGTCTTCTCATAGCCTTCTTGTAGAAGATCATCGGCGCAACTCCTCCAAGCCGTCTAGGTGTTGGCAAACACCAAGAGTAACAAGTCGGAGATACTCACTTGAACGAATCAAGTATCTAGACTCAATGAATACACAATCCACTACCTAAGGCAACACATGCACTTAGGGTTTGCTCTATAAGCTCACTAAGTGCAACACATGCACATAAGAGATGAGAGGGCTTGCTCTTAGCTCAAGGGAATGGGTAATGGCACTAGCAACCTCTCCCACAACAGGCCAAGGTGGATATTTATAGCCCACACACAAAACTAGCTGTTTGGGAAAGATTCTGTCGAAATCAGCCAGGCCTGGTTAGACCACAGGCCAACGACCAGTTAGACCGGCCATGCTCCAACGGTTGTAAAACTAGCCGTTGGACACACCTGGACCGACCGCCAAACAAAGGGCGGTCAGACCGCGCCAACCCGGTCTGACCGGTCAACACATGGCGGTCAGACCACTCCACAGAAGAACCACTTTTCTAGAAAAAGACATATTCTGGAAAAAGCTGACCGGGACCAAGACCCGGAGGTCCAGTCAGACCAGAAACTGTCAGCAGATTTTAGTTTTGAATATTGGAGAAAAGAAGGAATTGTTGTATTTTGCTCCAAATTTTCACGCAATCATCCAAATAAACATATTTGGAGTATTTCCAACTTATATAGCCTTTAGAAATCCAACTTTCAAATAGTTTTTATGAATTAAGCTTTTGTTTTTGCAAACGAAACTTTATTTTCCTGAAATTTCTTCAAAAGAGCCAAATTGAGCAAAAGATGAAATTTAAGGCATCCAATTTCATGTATAAGTCACAAATACCATTATGGACCTATTGATATGAATAAATTTGACTCAAATGGTAAAACTCACTTAAGTGCTAGAAAGTGACCACTTAGGTCAAAATAGGATTTTGAGCGAGTTTCAAAATCAAATAAGTTTTGATAGGTTGGCATTTTGAAAATTTTTTGAATACCAAAAAGGTTTAGAATAGCCAAATCTAGGATTATCCTTTTGGGACAATTTTCAAATTCCTTTTAGAATAGATTTTACACAAAAATCTAGTTTATGTCAAAAACAAGATACTATGATCTAGAATTTTGGCTAGACACTCATTTTTACTTGAAATAGGTTTTTCTTGAGCCAAAACCTTTGGAAAATCTTTGAAAAGCATTTGTATACATTTTGCAACTCATTTTTGAAAGGATTACTAAGAGTTATGAAATTTTTGACTTTTGGCTTAAATGCTCAATTTTGAAAAACATTACTAGCACTTAATTTACTTGGGCACACTTAGAGATATGATATACATGATCATGATTTAGCACTCCCCCTTAATGTGCCACTAGCTATCTTGCTCAAGAATTCAATAATGAAGATTAACAACAAGAGCATGAACACACAAGGTATAAAGGGCTAGATACTTCAATGTAAATACTTGTTACCAAGATAACATTGGTTTATGATATGAAGCGATCATCCTCAAGCTTGGCTCCATATTTGCACATGGTCAAATCCACTTCTTCATGGTTGAGCCAAACTTCCAATGCCTCTCCAAGTACCTATTAAGCATTTAAGCGCATTTTGGTACCCAAACTCGGTTGGGTCCTTGAATGTTAGTCACAATAGATTTAGGCACCCAAATGGCCTTAGTAATAATCTTTGGTGAACTAAAAATTCTAGCAAACACATTCCTATTCTCATCCTTCCTAAGCAAATAATGACCATTATATATAATAGGCTTAGGAGAGATACTTTTGGGACAATCCTTACTAAAATGTCCCTTTTCCCGGCAATTGTAGCAAGTTGGATGTTTTCTTCCATCCTTTGTTCTCTTGTCTTGCTCCTTGCCGGCTTGCCTCTTCTTTGAATGTCTTGACTTGAAATCCATTTGATTTGGGCACACCGAGGCTTTGTGGCCCTTCTCATGGCAATCAAAGCACTTGACATACTTCTTCGTGTGTCTTGCATTGTGCCTTGTGTTGCTATTCTCCTTCTTCTTAGAGATGAAGCCTATGCTACTCTTGTCTTGCAAGCATCTTTGCTTGATCAATATATCATCGAGAGTGGCCTTCCCTTTGTAGCATTTATCTAAGTCATTGCTCAACTTGGTGACTTGGTCCTTGAGCTCATTGTTTTCCTCTACAAGGTTAGTCTCAACAAGCATAGAGGAAGTAGAAATATTTTTACTAGAGCTACAAGGCATATCTAGCAAATCATCACAAGAGGTGGATATGCTAACCTTAGATGAAATGCAAGAATTAGGAGCTACACATGGCATATCATCTATTAAATTACATGCAATGCCTATATCTACTTTGGACTTGATGAGATTATCGAGAAGGAGATTTTCATAAGCATCCTTTAGCTCCTCATAATTATTTTGAACTAAGACATACTCTTTCTTCAAAACTTTGAATTTTGATTTCTCCTTCCCTAGATACTCATTAAGCTCCTCAAGCATATCCATCAAATCATCATAGGAGGGCTCATCATCATCATTTACCTCATTATTACATTTTTCCATGAAGCATGTAGACATGTCAAATAGTGATAGTGCTTCATTTGCATTTCAGAGGTTTGATGGATCCTCCTTTATGGATAGCCAAACAAAATGTCTTCCTTTGTCATCCTTCTTCTTTCTTGATGACGATTTGGACTCTTCTTCATCTTCCCTACCATAAGGACACTTTGAAGCAAAGTGCCCCCTTTTTTAACAATTGTAGCACCTTGGAGTCTTGTAGTGCTTTGCATTTGAAGATGAGCTTGAATTCTTGTGTGAGTCACGTCTCTTCATGAGTTCTTCCATTTTATTCATGAGAGTGACCATATCTTCTTTGGTGTCATTATCTTCCTCATTTTGATCCTAATCTTCACTTCAATCATATTTGGCTTTGAAAGCATGAATTCTTTTGCTTGAATTTGAGGCCATCTCTTTGAGCTCATCCTTGTCTTTCTTGTACATCTCATTTGTGATGAGATTACCCAAAAGAGCGATAGGAGTCATCCTTGGCAATTCGGATGAATTGAGGAATAATGTCACCAAGGTTTCATATTTCTTCGGTAGAGCCCAAAGCATCTTGCGCATAATATCAAGATCGGTTAAATCACAAGATAGACCTTTGAGCTCGTTTACTATGTTGTTCATTCTAGAATACATCTCATTGATGTTTTCATGAGGCAACATGGTAAATGACTCATATTTGAGCTTTAACCTATGCAATTTAGCTTCTTTGACCGTGGAGGTTCCTTCATGAATTTCCATGAGGGTTGTCCAAACATCATGAGCATTTTCAAGATTGCTCACTCTATTGAACTCCTCCACACTCAAAGCGCTATATAGAGCATTTAAAGCTTGAGCATCGAGTTGCAAGTTTTGCTCCTCCCTTTGAGTGGGGTTTTGTGGATCAATTGGAGTAGCAAAACCTGCATCAACAATTCTCCATAGGTTTGGGCCCATGGCCTTAATATAGATAGTCATTCTAATTTTTCAATAAGCATAATTTGACCTATCAAAGTATGGTGCTCTACCAACGGAAAAACCCTCACTAGCCATCCTTTACACTCTAGGCGGTGAAGCCTAATAAAATGAGAGACCAAGCTCTGATACCACTTGTAAGATCGAATAGGCCGGCTAGAGGGGGGTGAATAGTCGGTTTTAAAAACTTCTTTGGCTAAAACCGATTTCTAATGCGGAATTGTAAATCAAAATGATTTTTCACAATTAAAACCTAAATCATTTAGTTTCGACTAAGTGCACCAACAACAATAATACTAAAGGCAATGAAAGCAATCATACAAGGACAAGTAAGCAATTTAATACAAGGAATGTAAATGTAAAGCACAAGAAGGCAAACCACGATGACACGATAATGTTTTACCGTGGTGATCGGAGACTTGCCGGTCTCCCCTAATCCACGTTGAGGTAAGTCCAACCACTTGGACCAGCTCACAACTTGAACTAACACCTCCGAGGTAAGTCCAACCACTTGGACCGGCTCACAACTTGAACCAACACCTCGATCCACTCGGGGTTGCTCTTCCCCCAATCCGGAGATGGTGAGCACCAAACCACTCACAAACCGTCCGAGTCTTCTTACAGCCTTCTTGTAGAAGGTCACTGGCGCAACTCCTCCAAGCCATCTAGGTGTCGGCAAACACCAAGAGTAACAAGTCGGAGATGCTCACTTGAACGAATCAAGTGTGTAAGCTCAATGGATACACAATCCACTACCTAAGGCAACACATGCACTTAGGGTTTGCTTTCTAAGCTCACTAAGTGCAACACATGCACATAAGAGATGAGAGGGCTTACTCTTGGCTCAAGGGAATAGGTAATGGCACCAGTAACCTCTCCCACAACATGCCAAGGTGGGTATTTATAGCCCACACACAAAAACTAGCCGTTTGGGAAAGATTATGTCGAATCACCAAATTTTGGTCATCAAGCAGCCAACTACCGGTCGACCGCCATGCTCCAACAGTTATAAAACTAGCCATTGCAGACACCCGCACTACTACAGAAAAGGCTTTCACAGACGGTTCAAAACGCCATCACGCATTTTTCGTGAGCCGTCGAGTTTATGGGTCGATGATGACATGAGGTCATCACAGACGGTTTTGAACCGTCGTGATGTATACTTTCACGCATTTGTTTGTGGTTCAAACCGTCGTGATGTATACTTTCACCGACGGTTTCAGCCACAAACCGTCTGTGATAAGTACATATCACAGACG
This sequence comes from Phyllostachys edulis, assembly GCA_036346405.1. Taxonomy (NCBI): domain Eukaryota; kingdom Viridiplantae; phylum Streptophyta; class Magnoliopsida; order Poales; family Poaceae; genus Phyllostachys; species Phyllostachys edulis. Next base: position 9,629,478 of record CM070558.1, read on the forward strand.
GTTTCAGCCACAATTACATGCTCAAGAATTGTTGGCTAATTGATAGATGATGCCACTTCCCATCGAGATAGTTGCACATCAACGCCACTTTCTCGAACATAGCGACGCCCAATCTAGGTAATTGGATGTCCTAACGCCTCCTTGCATCCATACTTTTTAAACTTACCGGCTCAATGAGGTTGCCCGTGGATACTTGTTTCATTCTTCTCATGTCATGCGGACGCGACCCCTAAAGTGGCCGAGGACTACGAATAATATAATATATATATATATATATATATATATATATATATATATATATATATATATATATATATGCCGGTTTTAATGGCACAAGCGTACCACCGCTTGGAGACTTTATAGAGAAGAGATTATGAATGGAATGGTAGGACGACTGCACGCAAGAGGTAGGAGAACTTGACCGCATGAACAAGGGACTATTAATATGAACTAATTATCAATTCAATTTCAGCATAAGACTATTGGCACCATTACATCACGAGCAAGGGACTATTAATATGAACTAATTATCAATTCAATTTCAGCATAAGACTATTAACATCATTACATCACACAAAGAAGAGGACTATTAATATGAACTAATTATCAATTCAATTTCAGATAAGACTATTGACACCATTACATCACGAGCAAGGGACTATTAATATGAACTAATTATCAATTCAATTTCAGATAAGACTATTGACATCATTACATCACACAAAGAAGAGGACTATTAGTATGAACTAATTATCAATTCAATTTCAAAGATAAGACTATTGACATCATTACATCACAGAGCAAGGGACTATTAATATGAACTAATTATCAATTCAATTTCAGATAAGACTATTAACATCATTGAGCGGTTCATCGGCAAGAGAACAAGACCAAGGGTGTCCAAACCCACCACACCAAGAGTAGCCCTCGGATCCATCGCAGAGCACTAGCTAGCCATTTTCATCACAGAGCAAGGGGGTAGAGACAGAGAGGGACCTTAGTACAACAAGAACCACGGTGGCGACCCCACCACCAAAGACAACCCTCATCCATTTCCTTTACCTTGCATAAATCACACAAACATCGAGACACAACTTAAGGCTCATGCATAAAAATCAAACTCAACAAAAGACATTAAGCTAACAGATCTAGAGGAGAATAGAGGAGGATGGGGAAAGCAAAGCCGGCCAGAGCCCTAGCGGGCGCAACGGGTCGGGCGACGACGGCGACGAGGTCGGCGTCGAGAAAGGAGGAGGGAACGGTTAGGGCGGGCGCAAACCTAAGCGGAGCCGGGAGTGACGAGTTTAGGCGTCATCAGAGTTGTAGAGACATCGGTGACCTTGCAAAAGACACTCTTATCGTCTTTAGTGTCTTTTGCAAAGGTCACCAGATGCTGCTAACCGCTTGCGACGGAAGAATGGTGGCGTCGGCGGACGGGAGGGAACAGACGAGAGTAAGGTCATTGGGAGTGATTTAGTTAGAGCGCAAACCCTAGCGGCCGGGGGCTAGCTCCTACTTATAAAGAGATTTATCACGCATTTGTTCTATTATGGAACCGTCGGTGATAATTATCACGACATTTCCATAATGGAACCGTCGTGAAATGGTTTTTTCTCAAGTTTATTTATCTTGTATATACACTTACATGACATGAAGAAATTACATGTTTATATTAAAAAAGCGTAAACCTATAATTAAACAAGGTTTTTCTAGTGGCGGAGGTAGGTCGCTATCTCCATCTCGCAATACTTCATAAGCGGCGGTGTCAGATCGGACGGTTCTCGATCATCGTGAACGAAGCTCAAATGCGCCCACCGCTGACGCCATTGCTCGAAAGTGTCTCCCAAGACCTCGGATCGTTGAACTAAGAAGAATTGAGCCCATAGGCTCTCTTCCCTTGCTTGAGGGTCTCACCGTCGACTCGATGCCGCTGCTACCTCGATTACACATCCATGTGACGGCAAGCCTCCCGAGACGCAACAACGTCGTTTTGGAGGACTACGCCGATGACGCGTAAACTCGCCAAAAGTGGAGATCACCCGAAGACACGGCGAGGAGGATGTCAAGACGGCGGAAGGTGGCCGCCACTTGCTCCGCAAATTCTCCGCCGGCAGAGGAGTGAAGACACTGTTGATCAAACAAAGTTCTTCCGCAGAATCAGTTCAACTTACACCGAGAGAGGTGCTCGTGCAAGGCGGCTGTGAAGGCCATCAATGCCGGGCGACAAGGAAGAGGCATCCATTTCGCTTTTTTATAAGTATGTGGGGATGATCATCTTGATGGCGATGATCCTTTTATAAAACAAGGAATAAATTCGAGCGTGAACGAAGAGACGACGGGAGCCGGCGGATCGATGCGATGAAGAGACGCGTCGGGGAGCCGGGCGGATGGCGATTTAACGACGACGGCGATGAAGAAACTCACCGTGGAGTCAGAAGCGATATTATCACGCAGCGGTTATTGTTAAGAACCGCTCGCGACACTATTAATATCACAGACGGTTCTTGTTCGTAACCGCTCAGGCGTATCATCGCACAAACGGTTGTGTTTTAAAACCGTCTGTGATACTAATTAATATCACAGACGGTTCTTATTCAGAACCGTTTGTGATACTTCACAGACGGTTTTCAACATGAACTGTTTGTGATATTACCTCTTCACAGATGGTTTTTAGCGCAGCCAGTAGCACAGACGGTCTCTAAACCAAAACCATCTGTGATTGAATGTAATACCGACGGTTTTGGTCAACCGTCTGTGATGAGGCGTCCAGTATTAGCCTTTTTGTAGTAGTGCCGGATTGACCGCCAAACAAAGGGCAGTCAGACCGCGCCAACCTGGTCTGACCGGTCAACACATGGTGGTCAAACCGCTCCACAGAGGAACCACTTTTCCAAAACAACACATCTTCTGGAAAAAGCTGACCGAGTCCAAGACCCGGAGGCCCGATCAGACCAGACCAACAACTGCGGTCAGACCGCACTTGCTAAAACCAGAAAAACACATCTTCTGGAAAAAGCTAACCGCGCGACCCTGACCGGGGTTCCGGTCTGACTGACCAACACATGGTGGTCAGTCCGGAGTTACTTCTGCGGTCAGTACGGACCAGGAGATAAAAGCTGATTTTTGCAACTTGCTTCAACTCAATTTGCAAGACACATTTGCCAATTGATGCAAGATTCAAACAAGGGTTAAAGGCAAGATTCTCAACAAGTTGCAAAATACATTTGCCAACTTTTAGAATCAACACCACAAGGAATAAGGTGCATGGACTTAAACCGTTCACAAAACGCATTCGCAGACTACAGTCACATGCTACAAAGATTATGCATGAGCCTCAACTATTTGCAAAACACATTCACAAATATTGGCACCATGCTAACAAGAGCTAGAGCAAGCACAACGAGCTATCAACACATGACACTCAAGCTACTAGTCAAAGACCCCTCTTAATAGTACGACAACCTATACTAGCAATCCGGTCTTCCAACCAAACACCAAGACCGGTAAAAGACTAGGAACACATCCTTAGTCCTAGCTAGTCATACATTTGCCTTGAGCATCCTCTTGAAGCTTGATGACGTACATCTTTACTTCAAGACTGGGTCATTGATTGAATGCTCATCAACACATGTTGACTTGAATTGATGACCAACTCATGATCATATCTTCTTTGAGATCTTGATACGCATCAACACATGATGCACCCTTTACTCCAAGCTCTTGACTTTAATATCATCAACACATGATGATCTTCTTTACTTCGGGATCTTGACTTGAACATCGTCAACACATGATGATTTCCTTCATCCCGAGTCTTGACTTAATGACGATCAACTCGTGATGTCATACAAAGTCTTCATCATCATGAAACATAACCTATTCATCCAACTCATGAAAAATGTTAGTTCCAAAAGATGATTATCATTACTTACCAAAATATACCATTAACTCATAATGGCGGGTCTAGATTCTTCAACCGAAAGGTGTACTTTGCGCCCCTGTCGACCTTCGAGATTTGGTGCTTCCCCACTGTGGTATCTCCGATTGCGGGTTCCCCAACCATATTTTCCCTTATTGGGGTGTCTGTAGCCAGGTCCTCCCCAAGTGGAGTTTCTCGAACCTCTTCGAGTTGCACGGTTCTTCGACTTGCCCTTCTCGAGAGAAATTCTTTATCTAGAAAGACACTGTTTCGAGCGACAAATAATTTGCCCACTTCTCGATTGTAGAAGTAATATCCTTTGGTTTCCCTAGGATATCCTATAAAGAAGCATTTATCTGATTTGGGTGTGAGTTTATCAAAAATCAAATGGTTAACATAGACATCACATCTGATATGGTGTCTTATCCACTGATTTAGATGGTGCCCTGTTTAAAGTGAAACCGACAGCTTCTAGAGCGTAACCCCAAAAAGATAATGACAGATCCGATTGGCTTATCATCGACCGAACCATGTCCAACAAGGTCCGATTACGCCGCTCGAACACCCCATTCCACTGTGGAGTGCCTGGTGGTGTATACTGTCGAATAATTCCACATTGCTTGAAATGATCAAATTCATGGCTCAAATATTTACCTCCACGATCAAATCGTAAAAAATTGATTATCTTGCCAAGTTGATTTTGTACCTCACTTTGGAACTCCTTGAACTTTTCATAGGATTCTGACTTATGCATCATTAAGTAGATATATCCATATCTACTAAAGTCATCGGTGAAAGTAATGAAGTACTGAAAACCACATCTAGCTGTCATGCTCATTGGCCCACACACATTTGTATGTTTGAGTGCTAGCAAGTCAGACGCTCTCTTAGTTCGTCCAGTGAAAGGCGTTTTGGTCATCTTTCTAAGTAGACAAGATTCACACGTTTCAAATGATTTCAAATCAAATGAGTTTACAAGTCCATCATCATGGAGCTTCTTCATATATTTTTCACTTATGTGACACAAACGACAATGCCAAATAAAAGTAGAATTCATATCATTGGGCCGAAGCCTCTTCGCATTAATATTATAAACAGGTGCATCATCAAGATTTAAAATAAACAACTCATTCATAACAGGAGCATAGCCATAAAACATTTTATTCAAAAATATAGAACAATCATTGTCCTCAATAATGAACTTATAACCCTCTGCCAACAAACATGAGGCAGAGATAATGTTTCTACTCATGGCTGGAACACAATAACAATCATTTAATTCCATAATAAATCCTGAAGGGAAATGTAATGGCAAGTTCTCGACGGCTAATGCAGCAACCCTTACTTTATTCCCGACACAAAGATCCATCTCGCCTCTTGCAACGCTCCTACTCCTTGTTAGACTCTGCATCAAATCGTAAATATGAATAGCCGATCCAGTATCAAATACCCAAGAGATAACAGAAGAATCGGCAAGAAAAACATCTATAACATTAATACCTGAAGTGGAAGGCTCAATCCCACCATTCTTTTCAGATTAGCCTGGTATTTCTTGCAGTTCCTCTTCCAATGGCCTCGCTCTTTGCAGTAAAAGCATTCATTCTCTGAAGTCTTAGCCTTCTTCTTGAAGCTTGTACTCTTTTACACCATCATTACATAACTGTTGCTTTTCTTAATGTTATCCTCTGCAGTCTTAAGCATCATATGCAGCTCAGTGAGATTCTTGTCTAAGCCATTCATATGGAAGTTCAGAATGAATTGCCCATAGCTTGTAGGAAGCGACGTAAGAATCAAGTCAGTAGCCAACTCTTGGCTAAGGGAAAAACCAAGTTTTTCCAAGCTCTGTGTGTAACCAACTATCTTGATTACATGAGAGCTCACCGGACTACCCTCAGCTAGCTTACACCCAAACAAATTCTTCAAGATCTCATATCTCTCGGTTCTTGCTTGTGTCTCAAACATGCCTTTGAGTGCCACGATCATATCATAGGCCTCTATGTTCTCAAACTGCTCCTAAAAGTATGAGTTCATGGTAGCACGCATGAGACAGCTAACATCAAGGGACTCATCACATGCTTTTTTATAGGCGTTTTTAAGAGCAGCAGTAGCATTTTCAGTAGGCACTTCTGGAATTGGTTCCTCTAGAACATGTTCATTTTTATCTTGCCTAAGAACAATTCTCAGGTTGCGGGACCAATCCGTAAAATTTGTTCCATTCAGTTTTTCTTTATCAAGTATCGAATGTAAAGCAAAACTGGAGGTAGGTACAACAATTGGTGCCATGATCTACAATATAAAATATGCAAAAACTAAGACATATGTTAAAGAAAAGTAAATTTTATTAAACAATTTAATAAAAATAATCCTACTAAATTCCATATCCCTCTTATGACATTTAGTGATTCAAGACCCACAATCAGTTAATCTACTAGTGAGCTTTGGCATCACTGCTAGAAGATTAGTGAAATTGGTAATCAACCATTTGCTAATCATATCTCTATATGACTCATATTGTTGAGTGGCATCTCTATGCCCCGGTGCCCAACCCTATGCCCCAATGTCTATAACCATTATAAAGACATTGTCAAGTTTAACCAATGCTATGCATGTAAGTGTCCGACACAAACCCATCTAGTCAAGGAAAGTTAATGGCACTCTGCTTTAGCAAGACCTACCATTAAAATACATGACTTTGGATGGTACAGCTAATTGGGAGGGCATCAATTTAGCTTAATATTATGTGAGAGAATTTTACTTCTACCATGTTAAAAGCATTCAGAGCAACTAAATAACATGCATAGAAATAAACAGGAATATAAAGGAATTCACAGACAATCACATTGCATCGTGATATAGTATGACCCTTACATATGGTGATCTCCATCATCGTGCTTCCTGTTCGCCATGTCTCCAAGTGGTCAATTCCTCCAAGTACTCCAACTAAGCCATTACTCCTAATAGCACTAGTAATAAATTACGAGTGAAGAAGTATCACAAGTCGACACGCGGACCATTTTACAAATATAGACAGCTTTGGGCTGCAATAAGCATGACACGCAGGTCATGAACATTACACATATAGATGCATCTCATACATCATGGGTCATACTATTCACAAAATCCTGCAAAAACAAGTTAGGCATAGAATCGCATTCTATCTAACGGATGGCGTGAACTAGCAATACCAAATACCAAGTTAAGATCCTAGTCCACAGGGGGGCAACCCGCACCAGAAGGGCAAAGCCCTCTCCATATACCATTTTTTTTCAGATTACGTAGATCCAATCTACTGTTCCGTCCATGTAATTTGCATTGGTTTAATCACATTAACCCTTTCCGATCGCAACTCCGATTTGATCAATCAAATTGATCCTCGCGTGCTCCATGGATTTACGATCATTGTCTGCCTCGATGATGAAAACCAACTGGTAGAAGAAAATCGTGATTCAGCCATGAAAACACAATCACAAAATAACGATCATGAATCCATCTTGAGACCACCACGCATGGACGATCATATCGACCATCGTCAAAAACAATCTATCATATAAAACGACCAACAAAGACAATAATATATCATATCTATGACTCCCACATATCACAATATGTATCTAATCCAAATCTAAAACCAGACAACCTAGCTCTGATACCACTGAATGAAGACGGGTAGGCTACACTAGCGTAATTTCAAAAATCTATCGTGCAACCAAGGAACCTCCGCTAGTAATAGATCACGGGATTACCACTAGACGTGCAGACTCGCAGCGGAAGAAGAGTCGATGTAGCGCATTGGTGCGATTGTAGTCGTACTAGCCTCGCGCCTCCTCCAAGTGCTCCTCGTGGCCGTCACAATTTGCAGATCGTCCTAGCGTTGAAGCCTCGCAGCAACGCCTCCAAGGTATCCATACGTACGGGGCAGGGACACCACGCGCCAAGGTGCTAGTGTCGGCTGCGCGGTTTTGGGCGAGGGAGGTGTGGTGGCTAGGGTTTCAAGAATTCTAAAATCACATTAACCCTATGCCACCGCCCCTCTATATATAGGCATCCATGATGGGTTTCGAACTTTGAGGCCCATTAGGAACTCATGGCCCATAAGAATTTGGATCACCATCCAAAACGTGTCCCAGCCCTTTAAGCATGTGACCCTATAGGTTCACGTACACTTAGACATGGCCCGAGTACTCCTACTCATCCACTAATCAGTAGTGGCTCCTAGCAGGACATGCCGACTCTGGAGTATACGTAAAGATCACATCAAACTAACCTTAACAAATCTCATTTGTATTTCCCTTTGCCTCACGATATCGGTCAAACTCAAGGCGAGTACATGCCATCCTTGTTGGTTAGCTCGACCACTCTTTCTGGATCACGTGACTCTAATTCCCCAACTATGGTTAACTCTTTAACCGCGAGTAGCATGACCTTGCATTTCTGAAATCCGATCACTCGAGAGGTCTAGAGATATCTCTCTCATTGCATGGAGGGGCAAATCCTATCTTGATCGACTATGCCTCGACGCATATATCATGACAAACCTGAAAGCTACCTTTATAACTACCCGGTTACGCAGTAGCATTTGACAACCCCTAAGTAAGTCACTACACATCTCAAGTACGTGCGACAATCTCAAGTCTAAGGATATAGCATATGCATTGTAAATGAGACTAACTGATGACATATAAAAATACAACATTCTCGCAGTGTCTCATGGTGGGTCAATCCAACCCCATATTCGCTAACATGTGTCCATATTATTGGTTTGATATCTCTATATCTATGAAACATGAAACATGGTCATCAACCAATACACATGCTAGTCTATTCATATGTGTCCTCATATGTTTCCGACTAGAGATCGCTTTAGAATAATCATCGCAAAGATAAATATAGAGTTTCACAATCAAGTCACATACTTGATAATAAATATTAACGATATTATTCTGGGAACAAGATAACATATTATCCGATAAATTATGAACATAACAAAATATAATCATCTCTATGATTGTCTCTAGGGCATATTTCCAACACTTGGTCGCTCCGTCGTGCCAAGAGCGGGAGGTGTCGCCGCCGCTTGACCAAGGTTGGGGAAGAAGCACCCGCCCAAGGTCGAGGAAGGCATTTCAATGGCTGGGCGCATGGTCGCAGGATGGTGCCGGCAAGCAAGACACACGGCTAGGCTACGGCGCGTGCCCTCCACAAAGAACGAATCGGCCGAACCGAGGTGTGGGATGGGTAGAAGAAGGTCGGGAACACGATATGACGCGGTCCAATTGATGAAAAGCTCACTAGAGAAAGAGATCGAGCGACGGAGGAGTTTTCGGCCTAGGGGAAGAAAATGACGAAATCCGGCAATGAATTGCAACCAAAAGTGAAATTTATTGAGGGGAAATGGTCATGGAGCTCGGGAACATGGCATGATGCAGTTAGGACATCAAGATTCTCACCAGAGCGATGAGAGCACGAAATGAGTTGGCGGCTGACGCTCGGGAAGATCGCAAATTCGACGGCAATGGAGCTCTAGTGGCTATGGGGTTTAGAGGAGATGCGAAGGGGGTGAAGGTAGTGCTATGACTTCCATTTATAGGCTCGGACGAAGTTTGAATCAATGCGGCGGCAAGCACGATTGACGGACGCGTTACAGACATGCATTTGGAAACTCACGAAATGGCAACGCATTGATGAGGGATAGTGGTAACGGAGGGATTGATCGTGCAATGATGGTGGCGCAGTGAGGACACGGGTGGCGCGGAACGAGCAGGCGAGCATGAACGGCGCGGGTGAGCAAGACGTGGCTCGGTGTGGCTCGGGCACGGCATGGCGCAGCCAGTGCGAGCAGGCACACACATCATGAGTGGTGCGACCGAGCACAGACGGGGCGTCCGCACGCCTAGCACATGGCACGGCTCGGTAACGCAAAGCCAGTAGAGACAGAGCAAGAAAAGAAGGAAAGAAGAAAGAAGAAAAAGAAAGGAAATGGAAATGGGTCGGGTGAGAAAAGAAGTGGATTTCGGCCCAAGAAGTTTGAATTTGGCAACGAGTTTTGAATTGAGACGATGGAAATATGATTTGAATTTCTGATTTGGAATTTAAATGAATGCAAAAATTTCAAAAGAAGACGAACACTTTGAATTAATTAATTTGAAATAAAATGAGAGAAAAATGAAATGTGACCGGGATTGAAGTTTGTTTACCAGCTCCGGGCCAAGATCTAGCAATTTTTTTTTAAATCTCTCCTTGAAACTTTGGTTGATGTTGGGGCCTTGCATTCCAAATGATAATCAGATGATTGGATCTTCTTTCAGTACATGGTATGTAGCACTGTAAAGGTGAAGTATTATGCATATGTAGAGATCAATGTACAATTCCATATGCGGTGCATGAACCGAAATGAGGGGTTACCCCTTTTTTTAAAAAAAAAAAAACAAATCTTTTCCTTCGTAGAAAGAGTACAGAGCCAAAACACACAGGTAGCCACATACATCACAAATAATATTAGGGGTGTCAAAGGGATTCGAATTATCCTTTTTATTCAACATCCGTATTCGGATGGTAGCGAATGTAGTAAGCAAAAATGCATTCAAATTGCAAAACGAATCCGAATTTATTTTATCGAATACGAATACAGATATAGTATGCGAAATAGATGTCGAATCAAATACGAATCCGGATAATATCCGTATTCAATGCAATAGCAACTAGCTATTACGTATCTTTTGCATTTGATCTTCAAATTGAGCATATTATATATACATTTTGACCACCTTGATGAGGTCGTTGTAATGGTGGACTCTATTTTGTCATTTGATTTTTTTTCCCCTTTTGGCACATCCCTAGTAAAGCTTTTTTGCATGCTCTTTTTAGCCAAACTTGACATATTTATAACCGATTTATTTACAATATCTCTAGAATTGGTTAAGGCTAATATTAAAATGGAACCAATGATCAATAATTACATGATAGACCATAGGAAAATGAGCATAAGTATTGCTATAAAACTATTGCCAACTCGTTAAACTTCATTATGCTGTAGGATATTCGGATCTGATCGAATTGAGTAGGTATTCGATTCGTATTCGTTTGAAAAATACGAATGCAAATATGGAAAGACCACTATTCAATTTGTATTCGATCCATTGACACCCCTAACAAATATACATATTTATGGAAAAACCCTAATACAAACGAACTACATAGACCAAGCACAAGAAAATGCGATTGGTGCATGATCTCATTCATGGAAAAGAAACACATGAAGTCAAAAGGCTCAAAACTGTACAAAAGTAAGTTCTCTGATCAGTTGGAATCCTTGAAACTGCCTGATTTGCCGAAATATGAGGTGCCAAAACCATTAGAACGTTTGCTATAACGCGAAGAGCCTGAATCATCAAAGCTCCTGGAGCGCCGAAAGTCGGGGTTACCACTTCTGCTGAAACGGCCTTCTCCAAAGTCGTCAAATCCATCAGACCGGTTGAAACTTGACCTGCCAGAGCCATTGGAAGGTCGAGAAGATCGTCTAAAATCTCCAAACCCACCGGGATGTCTTGAACCAGCGTCGTGGGATCCACCAGCACGATCAGGGGAACTACCGAAGACATCAAAATCACCAAAGCCACGTGAAGGGCGTTCTCCAAAGCCACGATAGGCTTCGTGGCCAAAAGAGGACCCACCGATTCTTCTTCCAACTGATTTAGAGCGAGTATCTCTCATAGCATTAAACATGTCTGCAGCCTCGTCTGCAACTGCAATCTTAGGAAGCTACACATAGTAAACACAAATCATCAAATGAGTTTTCGTATTTCACCTCAGCTACAAAATGGCTTTATTAGTGTTAAAATGCACCATCCTAAAGTGATTTACCTCTGTGAACCTGCATCCAATATCTTGCTCAATGACCCTTACAGCTCTAGTTTGCTCATATGTGTACATTAAAATTGCACTGCCTTTCTTCCCTGCTCGTGCAGTTCGCCCAGATCTGTGAACAAATAACTCCGAGGTGTTCGGTATTTCATAATGCACCACCTGAATAGATAGGAAGCATAACATTTTTCAGTTAAGCTACTATGCACATCAAACAGCTAAGCAATCATATTTTCAGGGCATTGAAAAGGTTCTTGTGCAGATTATATCCATAGAAAACACGCCAAGCTACTTACTAGATCAACATTGGGTATGTCTAATCCACGGGCTGCGACATCAGTTGCTACAAGGATGTTAAAGCGACCATCTCGAAATCCTGACAGTGTCCTTTCTCTCTGATTTTGTGAAATGTCTCCATGCAGCGGCTGACATGCATAACTCCTGCCCATGGCATATGCCAACCTGTCTGCTTCTAGTTTAGTTTGAGTAAACACAATGCATTTCCCACCATTAGCATGCTCCTGAGGAAAAGGAAAAAAGTGATTATGTAGAGTTGTTGACAATGCAAACCGTAAAACACATCATGCAGTCAGGAGGAAGCTCACTTTAATCAATGGACCAAGAATTGATGGCTTCCTATAGTTCTCAGATGCAATTGAATAAAGAGAGATTTCTTCAGGTAACTTATGGTCTGAGTCACCGACCTGAGAAGAAAAGTAAATGTCAGAGAATTCTCCTAAGAATCTCAATCGGATGCTCAACTGACACCTCCAAAAAAATAGAGAAAGTTCAAGTTCTACTTCGATATTCACGTCAAAAAGTGTTTCTAATCCTGGTAAGACAGTCCACTTAGCACTTCACATATACATGATACAGATGAATTTTGCTTTCTGATGTACTCCTATCCAGGATTAAGATCTCTCCAATTCACCACACCACTCTCCTCCGATCTACCTTTATCTACACCCCATTCATCTACACGTATTTAGTTTCATGCTTCACAGTTCATATAAATGCATTTGCATATATCCATAATAAGGCCCTTAGGAAACTATACTAAGAGGTTAGAGAAAACATATAATAATGAGCTATGACATGGACTTTTCTGTTAATGATTCATTGCTCAAATATACACTTGTATAGAAACTAGAAAAGGGATGCCTGATAAAAAGCAATATAATTCACAGGCCAAGTAAGATCAAAAGTCAGAAGGAAAATAAGACAAAACGTCACTCACAAGGTCAATTATGACGGGATCTTTTAAGTACTTGTTTGAAATTTTTCTGATCCAACTAGGCATTGTTGCAGAGAACAGCATACTTTGACGGTTTTGTGGCAGCTTCTCCATGATCACCTCAACATCTTCATCAAAACCCACAGCTAGCATCTGATCGGCTTCATCTAGGACCATAAATTGGATCTCCGAAAGGTTTAAAACACCTCTTCTCAAAAGATCAATAACTCGACCTGGAGTTCCAACCACAATGTCTACGCCATAATTAAGAATTCTCATTTGCTGACTGATGGGAACACCTCCATAGACACAGAGAGTGTCCAAGGGAGCAGATTCTCGGAATTCCTTCTCAACCTGTCGAGCGAGTTCTCTAGTAGGAGCCAAAATGATGGCTAGAGGATTCCTACCGCACCTGCATGCACCACACTATAAAAATATTACAATAAATTCTATCTGTCCAGCAGATAAATGAGAAGAATTCCAAATGAGAAAGAGAAACCAACCCATTCTTCTCATTGTAGCTAAGAATCCTATCCATGATAGGAATGCCAAAAGCCAAGGTTTTCCCAGTTCCAGTTCGAGCACGGCCAATCATGTCTTTTCCTTGCATTGCTGGCTCAAGAACAGCCCTCTGGACACAGAGATAAGGTAAAGTCATCACTATAACAAAAAAAAACCTAGGCTAGCAAGTAGAATCAAGCAAATCATATCGCAAATCCGACAGAATTACAGGAAAAAACATCTTCTCAATTGAGATGACACAAACAAATAGGTTCAGACACAAACAAATAGGTACAGACGTATAGCTCTTCTTATTCTAATCTTGCACATTACTTAGTGAAGGCATGAGTTATCTTTTGCAAATTTACTGAACTTGTAAAAACATTCATTCCTTGTAAGGACAACCCATATGTTCCTTTTTTCAAATAATAAGGATTCTTAAGATCAACTCTCTTGTCCAGATCAGTTAGCACCAGCATTTGGCTGTTTGTACTGGTATCGTACAGTAACTGGTCGGCTACTGTAGGATTTTGGGGAATAATTGTGTGTCCCTTTTAGGATCCTCACATCCTTTATTTATAGTGCCAAATATTACAGTCCAATTCCAACACGACTTGGACTTTTACATAAACTCTGGATCTTTCCTAATCTCTAATATCTCCAACACTCCCCCTCAAGATGGGCATGAGATAGCAATCATGACCATCTTGTTACATAATGCAATATCATTACTAAAATCTAGTAAAAACTACCATCCATCGACTCCATAACCAATACCACAAAAATAGTTGCTAACCATCAATACTACTAGGGACGTCACCAAATCCATCTCCACCATCTACCAGCTGCCCGACCTCAGCCTCATCTTCCTCTACCCTCATTGTAATGATCTTAGATCATCACGGGGTAAACACCGCCGGGAAGAATGCCGAACGGCGTCGGCTTAGTGGGATGAGCGATTAGACTATATAGATTGGGATGATAGAACTTTGGGAGAGAGACTAGATTATCATCTTTCTTGCTTAATTCCAAATGACCATGTGGCTGCCCATCTTATAGGATGAGTCGGCCACTAACAAAGCTGCTAACACACAGATCTTATCCTAACCAACATAATCTAGTGCTACTGATTTAAAGGAAACAAACAACTAAATATTTCGTAATAATTGCGGTGATTCTTGTTTATGCATGAACAATAACACGTGGAACGATCTTGCCGACCCATGACAACTACTCCCTCTTTCGCGACGGCTCATCCTCGAGTGTGGTGGCGGCCATGGTCAAGCCCTAGAAGACCCCATGTTGACGAGAGGTTGCGATGGCTACATGAGTCCTTGAGATCGTTGCCTCCACGCTGTGGTTGCAAAGAAAGTCATCGATCATTGCAGCAGCATGGCAAAGAACTCTGTAGCGCCACGCGGTGGCCACAACGGACTTAGGCAGGGCCGCGGCGGGCTCCAACGCCACTACGATCATCTTCTCTACGTCGGCCGGAGGTAGTGCTGCCACCGCCTCCTGATGCGACGTTGTAGCTGTTGGAAATAGCGTAGCCACCGCCTCTTGGTGCGCCACTGCAGTTGCTGGAGGTAGCTCCGCCACCGTCGTAGAAGACGTCACCACCTCTGCAGAAGGCATCACCGCCGCCGTGGAAGGCTTCACTGTCGTCGCCATGATCATCTTCTCCAAAGTGGCATGCATGTCGAGGAAGATGGCCGCCATCTTCTTGCTGTTGTCGTTAGTACTCATGGCCATCTTGTTGGCGTTAGCCTTTATCATAGCCAACGACTCGGCGACAGGTCTGATTGTCTGATCTGTCGCCATAACCATGGTAGCAGAAGTCGTGGGAAAGGATTGACTGCTCTGATACTAATTGTAATGATCTTAGATCATCACGGGGTAAACACCGCTGGGAAGAAGGTCGGGCGGTGTCAGCTTAGTGGGATGAGCGATTAGACTATATAGATTGGGATGATAGAACTTTGGAAGAGAGACTAGATTATCATCTTTCTTGCTTAATTCCAAATGACCATGTGGCTGCCCATCTTATAGGATGAGTCGGCCACTAACAAAGCTGCTAACAAACAGATCTTATCCTAACCAACATAATCTAGTGCTACTGATTTAAAGGAAACAAACAACTAAATATTTTCTAATAATTGTGGGCGGTTACTGTTTACGCATGAACAGTAACACATGGACAGTGCGTCGGCCCATGACACTCATACCCCCAGCCACCCTCAGCCTCCACCACTCTGCCCACACGCCCCCAGTCTCGGCATCCACCACCTCTACCTCTGTCACAGACCATTATACCTGACTCCTGTCCCAATCCTCCCGAACATCTCCAGCAACACTATCTTCGACACCCATACCAACATCACCGCACGACACTAATACCATCACTGCCAACCGACGTAGCCTCCACTAGAGCTACCACCAGCTCCTACTTCGTCCTCACCATTGTCGAGCTCATCACCATCATCCAAGTCCACTATTAGCACAACCACCAAAGCACCAGCTGCAATAGTCTTCTCCCCGTCTTCCATACTAGATCCTCAGACCACATTAGATCCTCCACATCGACACCACACCAGATCAAGACCTACGCACCACACCAGATCCAATCGCCAGACCAGATCGGATCCACCCCGGATTGGACCACACCCACACCAGATCCAATCTCTACACCTTTCCTTCTTCCACCCCGATTCGTTGGCCACAACAAATCCCGAATCACCGCACCGGATCCACAGCAATTCATAGCAAACGTACCAAATCCCAAATCACCACACCTTCTTCCTCTCACCTCCCTTCCCCTCCTAGGACCAAGCCTACCGCATGCCTCCTTCACCCCTTCCTCTTCACCACCACCACGCCACAGACTCCATTAACGCCACCGCCTCGGCGCGTTCACCTTGGCGCCTCGCCTCAACCTCGCCTCCCACCCCGTCCATGCGCGCCTTCTCGCCTCCTCGCCGAGCGCCTCGCCTTCCTCCTCAGCCGCCTCCCCCCAGCTCCTCCTTGTTTGGACCCCTTCCCTACCACTAAGCCCGAGCGCGAGCACCTCCTCTTCCTTTCACTCCCCGAGCACATCTCCTCCCCGCCTTCTCCATGCACGGACCAAGCGCCTCCCGAGCCCAAGACGGTCCAGATCGCTCGGAGCACCTTCTCTTCCCTTCAAGCCGCCTCTCCTCAGACCGCCGCACCCGTGACACACCGCCCTCGGCCCTGGGTGGGCTCTAATACCATATAGGATTTTGGGGAATAATTGTGTGTCCCTTTTAGGATCCTCACGTCCTTTACTTATAGTGCCAAATATTACAGTCCAACTCCAACACGACTTGGACTCTTACCTAAACTCCGGACTCTTTCCTAATCTCTAATATCTCCAACAACTACTAGATGTAACACCAGGCCACATTGCTGGCTGGTCCAGAAATTGAGGATAGGGAAAAACAGCGAGCTTGCTCTACATGGTAGTAGTTATATCAATTTTGGTATAGAGCATTATTTCCTTTATCACAATATTACAAAAGTACATTGATGTCTGTGTGTGTGGGGGGGGGGCATAAAATTGCAGGGTTTCCACAAGAACTACACAACAGCCAAACTCCATGGATCAGGAAGCCCCAACACTGCTGCAACTACTGCCAGATCATGGACAAGCTTTGCCGGAGATCCCATACTTAAATGAGCCAACATTTCAGCCGAGTCTTAGTCAGAGAAATGACATGAAGGTTAATGTCCGAAGGAGCCCGAGGTTACAAAAGGTATATGATGGGGAGCATGTCAATCCAGTGGAACGAGCGAGCCGTCGAGTTGCGGCGGCAACACCAAGCTCTTCTGCTAGCTCTACCTCAACAGGAGGAAATAATCGCCGCAACAGACCAAGGATTAGGAGAGTTGAGGAAGTAATCCATATGCCACTCAAAGCAAAGCCAAAGCTGTCTTCGAGAACAATGGTCAGAGAACTGGCTAACCTATGTGGCATGCAGGCCAAAGAGACATTCATGGAAGTGGCACAAGCTAATAAGGCTGCACCAGGAAGCAGTGTCTGTAAGAATGCTTAGTTCTGCTCATGACAAGGCTCGGCTCTACTGTCTGCTGGAGCCACTGTCTCATGCTTCCTCCTTTGTACCTACTTTTGTGCTTCACTTCGTGTGCAAGCACAACTTCTCTATTTTGCATCTTGTAATCGTGTCTGTTCCTCTAGGTCGTTGTCGGTTTTCTGTTTTAGTTTGTACTATTCCTTGTCTTTGTCGGTCATCTGTTTTAAGAGAAGTTGTAGTCTTTAGTTTTGTCCTTTCAGCTTGGTTCTTGAAGTTGTGGGTTTTCAATCCTTGGATGCACGTTGTTTTCTCCTGTGTGCTTGCTGGCTCTAATTTTATAAACCTGATGAGCTATTGGCATTTTGGAGGTTGGAGAGAATCGCATGCTGGAGCATGCAGGTTCTGGGAACAAAACAGTGACAAAAATGAAAGTTATCACCTGGAATGTTGGAGGGCTTGGAGAGGTTCAGAAAACGGCAATAGTCTTTTGGACTTTGCTGGACTTTCAACCAGATATAGTTTGCATTCAAGAAACCAAACCAACTAACATCGACAGGCTCAAAGCAATAACCTTCTTATCTCCCAGATTAAGGAACTATCATTATCACCCATCTATTCTTGCATCAAGAGGCACACTCACGGCTTGGTGTAATACAAATCTTGATGCATCCATGATACAGGCTGATGAGTGGTCGTTAACACTAGCCTTCTCTTCAAAACCCGACAACATTCAGTTTTACATCACAAATGTGTATACCCCATGCGAAGACAGCTCCCGTCGGATGGTCTTTGATAGACTATCTGATTTAAGACGTCAATTGTCGGGACCTTGGATGATACTTGGAGACTTAAACATATATAGATATGCATATGAGAAGAATAATGACAACATAAATTGGGCTAGCATGTCTATTTTTAATGCATGGATACAATATCAAGGCTTGCTAGAAGTGGAAACTCCAAGCAAAAGATACACCTGGACAAATAAGAGGAGAAATCCAACAATGGCCAAACTAGACAGGATTCTAATTGATACCATGGTTATTAAGGCGGTAAGGCGAGGCAAGGCGACCCACCCCCTCACACCTTTTAAGCAGTAAGGCACGAGGCGAGGCGACGCCTTACACACCTCCTAAGGTGATGCCTTGTAGGATTTGAAAATATAGGATTTGAGGAATCATCTAATATATATTAAGTGATAGTTGTTTTATTAAGTGATATCTACTATTGATCAAATTATGGAGTTCATACTTTAGTGTCCAAAGCAAAATGCCTATCACGCCCATGCCCGCCTCGCCTCGCCTTGCACGCCCATTGCATGCCTGCCGCCCGCCATCGCTTATCTTTTCCCGGCCGAGGCGCCCGGCGCCATATCAATCCTCTTTTCTCCTCTAATCGAGGCGCCAAGACGTCGCCTCCGCCTCCACCTCCTCTTTTCCCAAGCCCGCCTCCCCTTTCTATTCTTCTTCTTCGGCGGGGAAAGCGTGGCAGCCTCCTCCACGCCACGCCATCGCTGCCGGCCGCCATGAGTTGGGAAGGTGGGGACGGCGAGGAGGAGGAAGGAGGCGGCAATGGAGGAGGAGGAGGACATTTGTCTTGCGACAGTGAGGCGGATCCACCTCCCGAGCTCAGGCGCCCCAGAGCATATCGTCGCTCCAAGTTCCTCCTCCTCTCTTCTCTCCGTGGTGGCGCTTAGGCCTAAGGCGGGGGCAACGCCTTGCCCCCTGGCGGCGCCTTACCGCTTAGGCGACGCCTAAGCGACGCCTTAATAACCTTGATTGATACAAAATGGAGCCAAACTTTCTTGGACATATCCGCAAAATTAGAAGTAGCGACAATGTTAGACCACTCTCCAATTACGTTTCAAATCAAAACCAATTTACAATCTTCAAGGCTTTTCAGGCTGGAAAATTACTGGCTACACATGCTAGATTTTGAGAATTTAGTATTGCAGAGCTGGACACGAGGGACTAGAAACTTGGCTAGTGTCTCCATAACCAATCTAAAACTAAGACGACTACAGGCAAAAGTCAGAGCATGGTCAAGAAAAAGTAACAGCCTGCCAACTCAACTTGACAATACTAGGACCCATAGTTATCAATTCCATTCCGGAGGCCATTCCGGTTTACCTCTTGGTATGAAATCTGCCAGATCTGGGTCCATTCCGTCTGCTTCGGATTTTAATATAATAATATTTATTTATTTATAAATATATATGTAATTATATGCACACATAATTTCACTTGAAATCTCACTTCAAATACAAAACCATAGAATAAAAATGACACATAGTTCAATTACTTCATAAATATAAAGGTCGTACGTAGTTAAATAATACAACATGAGTTCATAATTTCATACATTTTACCAAAGTCTAGCATACTAGTCTAGCATAATTTACTTACCGAAGGAGTAGTATTGGACTCGGCCTTCCGAACTGATTCAAACAAGTGGTCACTTCAATTTTGATTTTTTTTACCTGCATCTGCTATGACCTAATGGCGAAATGGGCTAAATGGACCTAATGGGCGAAATGGCGATATTGACCCAGATTGAGGCCTGCAGACAGATTGAGGCTACGGTGTCTTGATTTGGAGTCTTTGGTATGGCATGTTCCGAGCATTCTAGCAGGTACCGGAATGGAATTGATAAGTATGCTAGGACCACTTTAGAGTACTTTGATAATGTGGAGGAATGGAAACCGCTCACAACCTTAGAATTTATCTTCAGAAAGAATGTCAAAAAACATCTTCAAGAACTAATTTGGTTCTGGGCCCTAAAGTGGAAGCGTCGGGTGAAGGTTAAATGGTGCATGTTGGGGGATGAGAACACACAATTCTTCCATGTGGCTTCATCTATTAATCACCGAAGAAACAACATAAAAGTCCTTGTGGAGAATGGAATTGAACATTACGACAATACCTCAAAATTACAAATTGCGATAGATTATTTTCGGGATCTTCTCAGTACAGAAGGTCCATGGTCTCCAATAATTGACCTTACACATCTTTACCAGCAAGATGAAAGTCTACAGGCTCTCTCTGACTGCTTTACTTCGGAAGAGATAGCAAAGGCAATTTTACGCTCGCCGAACAACAAAAGTCCAGGACCGAACGGATTCACTAATGAGTTTTACAAGAAATCCTTGAACATTATTAAGCCAGATCTCTTACATGCTTTTTGGACTAGCATGCCAATAAGCTGGACTTGTCAGGAATAAATAACTCTTATGTCACCTTGATACCAAAAACTGAGACACCTATGCAGATCAAGGATTTCATACCCATTTCTCTGCTGCAAAGTATACCCAAGCTCATTAGCAAAGTATTGGCAAACAGGCTGCAGCCGAAAATCAAAAACCTCATTAGTCCTATGCAATCTGGATTCATCACTGAAAGATCAATCACAGAAAATTTCTTATTTGCCTCAGAACTTGTTCAATGTGCTTTGAAGAGGAAGAAGCCAATGCCAGTGCTCAAATTAGACTTCCATAAAACTTGACACAATAAACTGGAAATGTCTTATTCTGACACTTCAACATCGTGGTTTCGACAGCAACTGGGTACAATGGATACGTACTACTCCCTTTTCCGACAAAATGCAAATTCTTGTCAATGAAGCAGTGGGGGACCAAATTAATTACAAGTGAGGGGTGAGACAAGGAGACCCGCTTTCGCCATATCTTTTCATCCTAGTGGCAGATGTCCTCCAAAGAATATTGCAACACGCACACACGGATGGGCAGATTCTACACCCCTTGGATATACAAGAGTCACCATCCACCTTACAATGCGGATGACACTTTAATTCTACTCAAGGGGGCAGCACAACAGGCGGTGATTCTCAAAGACCTTCTCGATTTGTTCGCATTTTTTTCAGGATTGAAGATCAATTACCATAAGAGCACATTAGTACCCATTTACATGTCACACCAAGAGGCCACCCTAGCTTCCAACACCTTGCAATGTACGCTCATCTCACTGCCATGCAACTACTTAGGACTACTTTATCCACTAGCAAGATACCTCACAGTATGTTGCAACCAATTATCGACAAAATAGACAGAAGACTGGCAGGATGGATACCTAGATTGCTATCTTGGGGAGGGAGAGTATTAATGATAAACTCAGTACTATCAGGCTATCAGCAATACCTATATATTACATGAGTTGCATGTAATGGCCAGAGCGCAGCATAGAAGCTCTAGACAAAATTAGGAGAGCCTTTCTTTGGAAGGGAGATAAGGAGATTCAAGGTGGACAATGTTTGGTTGCTTGGACCACAGTGGTACTATCCAAAGAGCAAGGAGGTTTAGGAATCCAGGATTTACGGATCCATAACAAAGCCTTGATCATGAAATTGACAGGAAAATTACTATCGAACTCGACCGAACCTTGCTTCAATTGGTTAAGACGTCGATATATCTGAGGTCACTTACCTATGCAATCCCGCCAAGGTGACACAGCAGTTTGGAAAACACTGGCAACTGTTATCGAGACAACTTCACAAATGACAAAGGTCATAATCGGGGATGGCAGGACTACCTTGTTCTAGAAAGACCATTGGACCTCAACAGGAAGATTATATCTATGCTTTCCCATCCTATTCACGTATGCAACTAATCTGAATTGCACAGTTAGTTCACAGTTTGCGGATAACACCTGTGGTTTCACTTCACCCACTCCTTTCTCAGCAAGTACTCTTGGAATACCAGGCTCTGTTACAGGCTTTGTCTGAACAACTCCTCACAAAGGGAACTTTAGACCGTAGAGTCATCGCTTCGACAATGACCGAAATAAGTACAACAGAAATATATAGAATTATGTCGTGCCATGGCCTAAAATGGAAGCGTCGATTATATCAGCGCAGATCAATCCCACACGAATCTGAAATTTTCTTATAGCTAGCGTTCAAATGGAAAACTCAACACTAAAGATAATATGATAACTAAGCATTGGATAACGAATCCTCACTGTGACCTTTGCCCGGCATTGGAGACAATTGATCATATCATACTACGATGTAAAGCTGCAGATTATCTCTGGAAAAAGCTAGGATTATCAGTACCAGCTACTTCCTCCAAGGACATATTTGAATTTGTGGAAAGGGTATCAATACAATCATTGAACTACCATGAAGTTTGGTTCATATGCTTTGCAGCCTGCGCCCATACTTTATGGCTCATGCGAAATAAACGGATATTCCAAAGCAATGAAACCGGAGTAACCGAGATGCAACGTTAGATCAAGGATTACATTTCACTTTGGGCTCACAGGACCAAACCTGAGCGTCATTCTTCGCTTCGACAGTGGAGTCACTTCCTATTGTAAATTTTATTACTTCTAGTCTTAGTCTGTACAGCTTTGTACATTTCCATGTTCCTTTTGTTTTCTTTTCCTCTCTTTTCTCCTTTTGCTTCCAGTGTACTTTGTATTGCCTGACAACCATTTTTAATATAATGGTCATAAGGTAGAGATTTCTCTATCTTTTGTGTCAAATTTTTTTTGCAGGGATTAGATATGAGTTCAGTCAGTCAACAAGTAAATATATAGAACTGTTCCATGCCTGCTGCATTAGGTACACACCAAATGGTTCTGGCCAGATTCCAGTGGCACTTAAGGACTTCAGCGATTTGCGATTTCCTTTTCTTTTTTAATATGGTGAAGCTACATGTCTAAATGAAAGAACTTAACCCGGTCAGAATCAATAGGCCTCGTTCATAGGTCTTACTAAATTGGCACAACAAGACTCCGTTCACTGAACTTTAACTCGATAGCTCCGAGCAACGTTCTATTGGCTTCTCACCTGGCCATAAGCATTTCGTCGAACAAAATTCTACCCGTTCCAATCAAAACCAGCTCAAA
This sequence comes from Phyllostachys edulis, assembly GCA_036346405.1. Taxonomy (NCBI): domain Eukaryota; kingdom Viridiplantae; phylum Streptophyta; class Magnoliopsida; order Poales; family Poaceae; genus Phyllostachys; species Phyllostachys edulis. Next base: position 9,652,905 of record CM070558.1, read on the forward strand.
TCAAACAAACCCTATGGGTCTGCAGCTTCGAATTAGCACGCAGCAAGCACTACCTGGATTGGGAAGAGCCTGGCGATGCCCCGCGCGGCGAGCCTCTCCACGATCCGGCCCGAGATCCCCAGCCTCGCGATCTCCAGTCCGTCCTCCCCCACGGCCACGCCGGCCCACGACGCCGGGGTGGCCCTGAACCCCAGGGGGCTCGGCGAGGAGTGGAACGCTCGCCTCGGTGGCTCCGGCGACGCGGGGGCCCGGCATGGGTCGGGAGGGCTCGCCGGCTGCGAGAGGAGCGCGGCGAGGAGTGCCCTCCGCGGCCCCGCCGGCGACAGGGAGGAGGCGGAGAGCGCGCGGCGGAGCAGCGAGATCATGGCGATGGTTGAGACTAGCACGTGGTGGTGGAGTGGTCCAGCTAAAACCTCGGGGCTCGGGACGGAGGAAGCCGACGGGATTTTTCTTCTCTGGGGTCATGGAGTGGGCTGGGCTGGGCTGGACATTGAGCCCACGACGCACTGGTCCGGTATGCGGTTAGTCAACGTTCATTAAAAAAAATCATCTTTTTCTTCTCCTTCTCGGTGAGTAACATCACATGTACTACTAATCAAGGATTGTAGGCATTCATTAAGGGCAAGATTTAGGAGTTGTTAGCATTAATGGCATTTTCTAACAGAAACAAGTCGCTTTGGAATACGTATAGTCAAACTTTATAAACTTTGACTATCAATATTTTTTAAAATATTTAGACTAGATATATCAAAATCATATATGTAGATTTATCTTCAAAAGTACTTTTATAATATTATGATTTTATTGGATTTTACAAATATATTAAAATAGTAATTAGTGATCAAAGTTGTATTTTTAGGGGACCTTATCGATGTTTAAAACAACTTGTTTTTTTGAACCGTGGAGTACCACATATTTTTCTACTTACATTATTGGTACAATCAACCAAACATCACCTTATTCTCTCACCTTTGCCAGTGTGATCAAGCAACTCTTAAGGCAGATAGGCGCAGTTAATTAACCAAACGGCAAGCGGCCAAACTGTCCTGCATATGTGTTGGCAAGTTTTACTGCCACGACATGGATGTTTCATGTACTGCACTACTTGTTTGTAGTTGCCTGAACATATTCCTACTGATTGAAATGACCGACTCATCATCGATCCCCTAGACAAATGAAGCCCAGGGGAATCTAACGGGACAAACTAGCAAATCACAAGCTAGTTGCAGCAGACGATGAGCACTGGTTAGACTAGAGTGCTGCTGCTGCTGCTGCTGCTGCTGCTGCAGTGGCACATCCATGCACCCATTGGTGCAAAATAAAAGTTTCTAATGTGATTTGCTACATACAGATCGTTACAGATACTGTCTGGTACTACAACAGTAATAGTATAAGTACACTGTTGCACCTGTGAGTTGCGCGTCAGTCATTCACCTGCATGTGCACGCATGGAATCCAAAGCTAGCAGATAGCAAACCAGTGTGTATCCTGTGTGGGCACCCACGCATCACTTCTCATTGCCCAAAGTTTTTTAGTCAGTCAGCTTACATGAAATTGGTAAGGATGGCTAAGTATGCAGGGGACTGGAACCATGAGTCTCGAGGAAGCCGGCGGTGGGGGTGGTCCCGACGCCGGAGAGATCCTTGTCCCGTTCTCTAAGGTCTATCGCGCTGTTAGTAATGCAATTGGATCAAGATTTTGGCGGTTGCAAGAGGATGATTCTTCAGATGAGGAGAATATTATCTTGGCAGAAGTGGAAGTAGAAGCAAAGGCTATCAAGAGATCCTCAGACTTCTCCCATCAAGGTAATAGATCGTCTAACTCGACTAGTTGTCTCAGATCTTTGCAGGTTGGAGTTCAGGGGAAAGCAGGCCATGGGTCGTCCTCACAAAGTGCTTGTGATTTTGAAGACGCCGTTGCTGCGGGGTATTCACCATCGGAGCTGCTTGAGGTGGGGATTCTACCTGGCGAAAGTAAGAAGCGTGTGGGTGGTGGGCGACCCTGGAAGGGACCTTTGCCGCCGCCACGCCGGTCGCCATCTTTGACGATTGGCGACGCCATTGAAAAAGCTCGCTGAGTTCTTCCGTTCAGGACAAGATGCAACCGTGAAAGATCTAGCCGAGTTCCTCCGTTCAGGCCGTGCCACAGCGGTGAAGATGAAGCTTCGCCGGTTGTAGAAGCTGAACTTTTCTCACAAGGATCGGTTGATTCGCTGAATCTGAAGACCGAGCAAATTTCGCACGAGTCAACTGCGCTACCAATTTTGGGGCCTGAAAAAGTGGGATTTCAATTTTTGAATGCTGCTGTAACTGTGCCGATATTTTCGGATATCAAACAGTCGGCTGGTGCTGAGGCTATTGGGCCGGGTCCATCAGGGGATGATGTGGAGTTGGCAACCTCAAAACCTTCACGCAAAGTAGGGCTTCTGTGGATGCGCAGAGTCTTTGGCCGAACCTGGGAAAAGTCTAGCCTGAGATCATCTGGCGGCTAGTCGCATTGTCCTGGTGAGCGGCAGCGGCAATCCTGTGCAGAAGAACTTGAACTTTCCTCCATCATGTTCGGACGAGGGCATTCTCGTGGTAGCGGTAGTCGGTTTCCGGTTGTTAGCCAGGGTGTTGGGGAGGGCGGCGCAGGCAGGGTCGGTGGAGAGTCGCTGGGCATCGGTGGACGAGGTCAAGCTCGGATCGTGGATGGCGGTTTCTGTTGTCGGTCGAGTTGGAGCGGATGGCGCAGTAATCGATCGGGGAGTAGCAGTGGAAGAATCGAGCTCGTGGCTTTGATGATCGGTTTCCAGTCGTCAGCCAGGTTGTGGCGAGTGATGCAGGCAAGTTTGGTGGAGAGCGGTCGCTGGATCAGGTTGGGAAGGGCAGCGTAGGCAGAATTGGTGGAGAGCAGTCTCTGAGTACCGGTGACAATGGTCAAATCCCGGCTAGTGGTTTTGAGGGCGGTCAGTTGGCTAGAGGCAGGACGTCGGGTCATGGCTCTGTCACTGACGGTGGCGGGCAAGTTCAGAATCATGGAGTGGTTGGAGTTGGAGTTGGAGACGGGCATTTGCAAGGCAACGATGCTATTGATGTTGCTGGCGGGCAAGTCCAGGGAGCAGGTGGATCCAGTCAGTTCTCTGTCAACGGAGGTGTTAGTGGTCAGGATGCGGGACCTGGCGGTGCTGCTAGTGGGCACGGAAGTTTCCCGGTCGTTGTTTTCGGCGGCAAATCCTCTGCACTTAATCAACATCAGATTCAAGCGCCTTTCAATGGCCGTGGGAAGACCGGTGGCAGTAACAGAAACTGGGGGCGTGGCCGGATAGGCAATATACCGGTTAACAAAGGGTTTGCAGGTGATGCTTCTCATATAGTTTGTTTTCGATGCAAAGGGCAAGGACATGGAATTGCTAATTGCAAAGCTATTTTATTGTGTGATATCTGTGAGGGCAATGACCATTTGGCAAATAAGTGCCCGTTGACGTTGATACCAAGACCTATTGCCAATTTATGTGGTTTCGGGGCGGATGGATTGGGGTTTTATCACATCCCTATATCTGGCACGAAGAAGTTGAAAAAAGAAAACAACAAGACCGGGCTTGTTCGGATAACTGGAGAACCATTGTCCAAAGAAATGCTGATTACGGAACTGAGAAGGATAATTCCTGTGAATTGGCAACCACAGGTGGAGATTCAGGGGGGAAAAGGAATTTTTGGTTCATTTCACAACTAGGCTCGAAATGCTTCGTATGGTGGCTATTGGAGATGTCCACGTGAAAGACCATAAGGTGGTGTTACATTTTGTGGAATGGAACTCGAGACCTACACCTAAATATCAATTACAGAAAGTATGGGTTCAGGTCTTAGGAGTGCCTGCAGAAATTCATGATTTTCTGAGTCTTTGTGCGGTAGGCTCGATCATTGGCATGGTTTTGAGGGTGGACATGGACAAAGTGCGTAAGAATGATGTGGTTCGTATGCTGGTGGGTGTTCTGGATGTAGATGCCATACCTGCTAGTGTAGAGATTGTAGTTGGTGAATTTGTTTATGACATCTTTTTTAAAATTGAAGATGCTAAGGTGGGTGGGGTTGACGAAGACGTCCAGCCTGGTGATGATCAGGACGAGGATGACAATTCAGATAAGGGCAAAGATATTGAGATGGCAGATAAAGAGTCTAAGAGACCGAAGAATAATTCGGATGATATTACACAGGTACCTGAGAGCAGTAAGGGTCAGTCTTCATCTTCCTTTAAGGGCAAAGCTTTGGGTCTGTTGGCTTCAGATGCTATCTGGGTTACGCCTATGGCAGATACCAAGGAGGCCAAGATTGGGGCTAGAAAGATTGGGGTGTCCAGCTTGAATGTCCAGGGAAAGAGTGAGGTCACAGACAAAGAAAATGTTTGTTCAGAGCAAGTGGAAGCCACAAAGGTTGCGTCAGGTGGCAGTCATCTGTTTTTGCAGGTAGAGCCGACTGGTTTGGAGGTGTTAGATGCTGTCGGAGCAGGGAAATCTGCCGGTGGTGCTATGCCTGTAAGTGCGCCTGTTGAAATTTCTGCTCAAGATGTTGGTTTTGTGGCTGGAATTAGATTCCACGTTGAACCAGTAGGGCTTGAGGAAAGTCAGGTGGAGCAGCTTGTAGATGAAGCCCTACCTTGCAATGTGAGAAGACCTCACGTTACTGAGAAGCCATCACGGTTGGGTGGCAGTGGGGTCGGTCCGGATGTTGAGCCTTCCCAGGAGCTTGGCTTGGCGGTGATTGGTTCTGCTACAGATCAATTAGATGGTTACTCAAACGTGGAAGACCCAAGTTATGTGTCTCCCCAGAAGCGAGTCTTACTGGCGTCAGGGATTTTGAACGGTGCCTCGCTTGAAAGCAGTCCGGCCTTAGTTACCCAAGGCAGGGTTGACGAAGTAGGGTTTGAGAAGGGGCTTGGCAAAGTCCTTGCACAATCCACCAGCCAACGGAAATGCTTCTCTGCACAGGAATTCGGGTGCGGCAAAAACAACAAAGTGGACTTTAGTTGTCCCACTTCTGTTGGGTTTTCTCAACCGGCTTTGTTTCACAAGAAAAATTCGGTGGAGCCACGAAAAAGTGAGCGAATTAAAAAGCAACAGTCAGGTGATGACGATTTGATCCAAAAGGCTATACGGCGGGCGAAAGTGCGAAACCTCGAAATTGATTCAAGCAATCCAAGTAAGTCCGGCAATAATATTTCATTTGTGTCTTTTTCTGATGAGCAAATTGTTGAAAAAGTTACTAGCATTGGCATTTCATTAGGAGCTGATAGTTTTGAGATTGGTAGTTCAATTAACAATCTTAAGAATATTGAACTAAGAAGATTAAAAAATAAAGAAATTGTAGAAGTAGAAGACATTGAAGAGGAAAATCTAGATTGCAATGATTTTTCTGCCCTCAGTCAATTCTGCAATGATTTAGATGGTACTTTAGAGGATGACCAATCTAATTTTACATTAGTGACATATAAAAAGAGATCGAAAAAGAAGAATCTCAACAATAGGCCAATTAAATTAAAGTTAAAATGAAAAGTCTTTTTTGGAATAGCAGAGGTCTGAGAGACTTGGCTAAACATCGTTATATTAGTGATTTGGTTAAGAAACAACATTTAGATTTTGTGGCCATTTTAGAAACTGGTAAAAAGGACTTTTCTGTGGCTTGTCTTAACCATCTCTGTGGTGGGCGGAATTTTTTGTGGCATTTTTCTCCCCCACAAGGTCGGTCGGGGGGTATCCTTTTAGGAGTGGATACTCGGGTGTTCGATATTGGCTCCATTGATGCTGGTGATTTTTTTGTTAAGTTTCATCTAAAAAACAGAGAAGATGATTTCCAATGGGTCCTTGTGGCTGTTTATGGTGCAGCTCAAACTCAATTCAAAGAAAAGTTCCTTACTGAACTTGTTCATGCCTGTCGGAAAGAATCGTTTCCTATTTTAATTGGGGGTGATTTTAATATCATCAGGCATTCAGATGAAAAAAATAATGATAATTTTGAGTATAGGTGGCCTTTCTTATTTAATGCTGTGATTAATAACTTGGATTTAAAAGAAATAGCTTTATCAGGAAGACAATATACTTAGGCCAATTCTTTAGCTAATCCAACCTTTGAAAAACTGGATAGAGTCTTGATGAATATAGACTGGGAGTCTAAGTTTCTTTTGATCACTGTTAATGCCCTTGAACGATCTTTATCTGATCATACACCCTTACTTTTAAATACGAGAGCAGCTTCTTTTAGAGGAAGTCAGCCGTTATTTAAATTTGAATTAGGTTGGTTGTGTAGGGAGGGGTTCAGGGAGTTGGTGACAGATGTGTGGAAAAAAGATACTAGTGGTCATTCAGCCTTACAAATTTGGCAGTGTAAGGTTAAAACTCTCAGAAGTTTTCTTCGTGGTTGGGCTAAAAATATCAGTGAAACGTATAAAAAAGAAAAAATAGAGCTTAATTTATTAATTGATGAGCTTGATAAAAAAAAAGCTAAGAATGTAAGGTTGTCTGATCATGATCTTAATCTTAAAAGGGTTGCTAATGAGAGATTGGCTCATCTTCTAAGAGAATAAGAGATTAAGTGGTATCAGAGGTCCAAAGCGAAATTCCTTTTGGAGGGGGATAGAAATACACGTTATTATCATTTGATTGTGAATGGGAAGCATAGACGTCAAAGAATTTTTCAGCTCGAACAAGAGGAAGGAATAATTCGGGGTGATGTACAATTAAAAACGTATATCACCAATTATTATAAAGATTTATTTGGACCGTTCGAAAATAATCATTTATCTATGGTTGATACTATTGTGAATGATTTACCTCAAGTTTCTGAGGTGGAAAATAAGTTCCTTACAGAACCTCTCACTGAAAAAGAGGTGAAGGAAGCAATTTTCCAAATGGAACAAAACAAAGCACTTGGGCCAGATGGCTTCCCTGCCGAATTTTATCAGGTGTTTTGGGAGGTCATTAAATTTGACTTGTTAGCTTTGTTTCAGGATTTTCATAAATGCTCTCTACCTCTCTTTAGCTTGAATTTTGGGATCATTACTTTCCTTCCTAAAAAAGCGGATGCTAAACAAATTCAGCAGTACAGACCTATTTGTCTTTTAAATGTTAGTTTTAAAATTTTTACTAAAGTTGTTACTAATAGACTCATGGGAGTTGCTCATAAGGTTGTTAGACCGTCTCAGTCGGCGTTTATGCAGGGAAGATTTATTCTTGATGGAGTTGTTATCCTTCATGAAACAATTTATGAATTACACAAAAAGAATTTGGATGGGATTGTTTTCAAGATAGATTTTGAGAAAGCTTATGACAAAGTCAAATGGCCTTTTTTAATGCAAACTTTAAGGATGAAAGGTTTTTCTGCTAAGTGGTGCTCTTGGGTGGAAAGTATAGTTAAGGGTGGGAGTATTGGAATAAAAGTAAATGATGATCTTAGCTCCTTTTTCCAAACTCAGAAGGGTCTTAGGCAAGGTGATCCTATGTCCCCTATTCTTTTCAACATTGTAGGGGACATGCTTGCCATTTTTATTTCTCGTGCTAAAGAAGCAGGCCTCTTATCAGGAATAGTTCCTCACTTAATTGAGGATGGGTTGTCTATTTTACAGTATGCTAATGACACTATTCTCTTTTTGAATAATGATTTGGAACAAGCCAAGAATCTGAAACTCATTCTTTGTGTCTTTGAACAGTTATCTGGTTTAAAGATTAATTTTCATAAGAGTGAGATCTTTTGTTTTGGTTCTGCAAAAGCTGTCGAACCTCAGTATACACAATTATTTGGTTGTGAAGTGGGTACCTTTCCTTTCAGGTACTTAGGCATCCCGATTCACTTTAAAAAGTTGAGGAATAGTGATTAGAAAGGGGTAGAAGATAGAATTGAGAAAAAACTTAGTAGTTGGAAAGGAAAAAATATGTCTGTGGGGGGACGGTTAGTACTTATTAACTCGGTACTCAGCAGTCTGCCAATGTTTATGTTTTCTTTTTTCGAAGTTCCTAAACAAGTTCTCAAACGACTTGATTTTTATCGATCTAGATTTTTCCGGCGTATGATAATCATAAGCGTAAGTACTGCACTTGTTAAATGGAGTTTAGTTTGTTCGCCCAAAGAGTATGGCGATCTTGGTGTTCGTAACCTAGGCAAAAAATAAAAACTTACTTGGGAAATGGTTATTTAAATTGCTTAATGAAGAAGGGGTTTGGCAATCTTTGCTAACAAGGAAATATTTGGGTGACAAGAGTCTTTCGCAGGTGGTTAATAAACCTGGGACTTCCCATTTTTTGTCGGGTCTAATGAAAATTAAAGATCAATTTCTTCACTTTGGGTCATTCCAGGTTCAAAATGGGATGCAAACTAGGTTTTGGGAAGATATTTGGGTAGGAGATTCTCCGTTGAAAAGACAATACCCTACACTTTATAATGTGGTAAGGCGAAAGAATGATACTATGGCAACTATTATGAGATCGACCCCTTTAAATATTTCCTTTCGAAGTCCTATTATTGGATCCAAGTTACTTGCTTGGAATGAATTAATTTTGAAAATTGCTAATTTACAGTTTAGCTCTCAAAAGGACATCTTTAAGTGGAAGTTAAATAGATCAGGATCGTTTTCGGTCAAGTCTTTCTATGGGGCACTTATTAACAATTTTTAAGTCCCTATTAGGAATTTATTTTGGCAAATTAAAATTCCCTTAAAAGTACAAATTTTCCTTTGGTATCTCAAAAGAGGAGTTGTTTTAACTAAAGATAACTTGCTTAAATGAAATTGGAGGGGAAATAAACAGTGTTGTTTCTGTATTAAAGATGAAACAATTCAGCATCTTTTTATTGACTGCCCAGTTGCACGTCTTGCATGGTGGGTTGTTCAATGCAAGTTTAATTTAACTCCCCCTGTGAGCATAGTAAACTTGTTTGGGAATTGGTTAGTCGGTATTCCAACAAATCTAAAGTCACAACTCCTGGTGGGAGCAAGTTCTTTATGTTGGTCTATTTGGTGTTGTCGGAACGATGTTGTTTTTAACAAAAAGATGATCACTAATCCATTGCAGGTTATCTTCTTGTGTGGATTCTGGTTGCGTGCTTGGGCAAATTTACAAAAATCGGCCCAGAAGGAGTATATGGTGGAAGGAAGCCTAAGATTGGAGTTTGTAGCAAAGCAACTCCTCAACTCTCATGGGTGGCGGCTTAGTCACCGGATTGGCAATTGATCATTTAATTTTCATTTGTCTGTTTTTGGTTGTAAGGCTTCTAGCCAATTTTAGCAACTTTGGTTATGTTGGTACGTTTGTCCTTTTAATAAATGGGCTGTGTGCATCGTCGATGCAGAGGCCGGGAGAGATTTTCTCTTCCATTATCTAAAAAAAAACCTAGCTAACAAGAAGGGTTGGAAATGGTAGTGGGGCAGGCCGAGGTTTGGGTGATCGAGGAGCTCAGGTGTGCGGCGCTCGGCCCTCTCCTCTTGGCTCCCGTCTCCTGAAGGCCGGTGGAAGCGGGACCACCGCGCTACGCATCCAAGCCGGGTTGCGTGCGAGCGACCGAGCTGCGGGAGCAGAAGCGGTTTAGGTCACGAGGAGGACAAGATCACCAAAAGGCGGATTCGGGATTGTCAGAACATCATATGCTTTGAGAAGCATGTGTGAATGAGACTCGCTTGTGTGCGGGCTTAACGGATATCTGTTAAGGCTTGTTTGGAAGTAAAGGGTAAAAAAACTATGGAACAAAATCCCTGTAGAGGATTTTGAGGGCATATAGAATCCCCCTCAACCCTAGATAGAAATTTTTCCACTCGGGAATAAAATCCCTGTTACCGTTTGGGAACAACAGGGATAAAAATCACAGCTATGCAAAAAAATTCAAAAAAAAAATCATAAAATTCAGAAACAATTGCTATAGTGTACTTGAGCTATCAGCAAAAAACACAAGTCTCGGCTACTTGACACATATGTGAAATACATCATAACAACTATATCTAGATCGCAGTACTTCTACTACTGTCGGACCTTTCCCAACTTCTTTATTGCCTTCTTGGCCTTGCTCATGCACAACCATGACATTTCCAGGATCAATGTTTTTTGAACTAGCTGGAAGCATGCCTTCATCCTCATCTCCAGACTCGTAGACGGCCCCAAGCAATGATAAAGCACCGCCTGATGAGGCAGCATGCTCACTCTCACTATTAACAACAGTTTTGTAGCCTTTATTGGTGTCACCAGCATCTGCACCATCTTTCAACAGCTGAGGATGATCAACAAGAGACCGGAAGTAGTTGTGGAGATGATGGTTAGGCATTAAGAATCCAAATGTTGGATTACTTCCCTGCTTCACCCTTAACACAATCTCTGACTGTCCCCCATGCTCACTGACAAATAAAGCAGTTCTTGCAATTATCTGATGCTCCTTCTCAGAAGGAGGCTGCAAGTTAAAAAATTGTGGGAAAAAATTGTCTCAGTAATGGTCTGACAGCACAAAAGCACAAGAATATGATCTCAGCACAAATGAATTAACATAGAGCTGGTATAACATAAAAACAGCAATCCCGTTTCAGGACTTTTTGGGGGGGTTATATGTAGCATCTACATCATTCTAATCCCACCTGCCTATTCCTTACGTCAAGATACATTGTAAGGAAACAATGTGCATCACTAGTAGGAACTTCATCTCTGCTCCAACCATCTGAAAGAACATATGCACCTTGGACAATTATTGCTGGATCAACTGGAGAAGATTAATAAAAATGTATAAAGAAATAAATTTTGACAGATTAAAAAAAGTTGAAAGCGAACAATCAGACTTCGTATATTTACCAGCTTATTCAACAAGCTTTCTGGCACAGGAAAAGATGGGAGAAAATATGAGCTCGAATTATTTGGATCGTCTGAACCAGCAGAGCTGCCATATGAGAATGGGACAACATTATAATTAGCCTGTCTTGTATCTGTCCCGTTTCCTGCATAAAAAAAAGATGCCAGCTTAAGTATTGTTATACAATAGGAAACACAAAAAATAATATTGAGTGGAGAAGAAAACATGCAGATGCAAAGATACATCTTAGGAGAAATAGACGAAAATTCCTTACTTGAACTGATTAAAGATGCTCATCAACTAAAATCAAACATCCTTCCTGCAAACTTACAAAAACACAATGGAAAAAGTATATGGTCTCCAAGTTCTACACGGTGCGATAGAAGCGTTTGATTCCTCAAAACCGATAGTAATTAGGAATTTGGCTGAATGTACCAACAATTATCAGCTTTTTCCTTTCGAGCAAAACTACTTTCAAGTCACAGAGCATCCTATCCAAGAATAAAAAGCCAACAGATTTTATTGAGTAATGAGAAATAACTAACAATATCTTGTCCATGTTAATTTGTTGGAGAGTTCGTATTAGATCCTAATAATGAGTTGTATTAGATTAAGACTCTACTTTGAGACTATAAATAAAGGGTGTGAGATCCTACGGAAAAAACACACAATTATTTCCTAAAAGATCAACATGGTATCAGAGCCAAACCCTAATACCTGAGATCCGTCACCGCCACCCATCCACAGCCGCTGCCACCGTTCACCCACACCGCCGCCGCCGCTGCTTGCGGGCAGCGTCACGCATCATACCACGGCCGCAGGGCCGCCATCGCCTCCGCCACGCGGGCCGTGGCTTGCTGTGGCCGCCTGACGCCGCTTCGGGGCCTTGAGCCGCCGACGCCGCTTCGGTTGCTGACTGGGGTTGCCGCCGCCACGCCACGCCATGGAGGTTGCCGCCCAAGACCACGCCTCGGGCGGGCGTGAGCCTCGCCGTCGCCTCCTCTGGGGTGGCGTGAGGAGGAAGAAGGAGGAGAGAAGCCGTCATGGCGTGAGCCTTGCGCCTCCTCTAGGGGTGGCCGAGGTCGCCGCCATGCCTTCTTTCATGCCATGGCTCTCATGAGTTTGTCATGGGAGGAAGAAGCATCGTCAAGAAGGATAAAAGGAGCGTCGGCAGAGGAGATAAAAAAGGGAGATTCAAGGATTTGCCATTGTACTTTCATGGGAAATTTAGGATTTGCCACTCATGTGAGCATGACATGTGGGTCCTGGACCCACATGTCATCCTCACATGGAGTGGCAAATCCTAGATATCACTCCTTAGTAGTGGCAAATTCTAAATTTTTCCATAAAAAAAGGGGGGTGGTGGGAAGGTTCTGTTTTTTAATTATGTTACAGATCTATATGATTTTGGTAATCGTAAAGGTAGTCATCGAGGTTCGGTGGAACGTTGATGCATGAAGAATTGCCGTGATCGTGGAAGATACGCGCGGCATATCTTAGCAGTGATTGGCATTACTCTGGTTGTTAGAGAAGATGACCCCTGAGGAAATTGAGGCTGCGAAGAAGGCAGAGGAAGAAGCCGCAATGAGGGCGGTAGAAGAAAAAAGGAATACAGTTGTTGAGACTACTTCGCCGCTAGTGACTCAATGTGACATGAGGAGCATGTTACAGGACCTCTTTGCGACAGGTATGATAGGTCCAAGGGTTGGTGCAGGGTCATCTGACTTAAAGCTGGAGCTGATGCCGGATGATGTAAAATTAGAAGGAAGTAAGAATTACCTAAGTTGGTCTAGAAGAGCTCAGCTAATTTTGAGGACGAAGGGGGTGGAGCATTACCTGCGGGAGACTTGTGTTGAGCCTACAGACAAGGCGAGTATGGATTGGAGGATGTGGAACACCACCAACTCTGTGGTGGTAGCTTGGTTGCTAACTTCGATGTCTCCATCCATCGCCCGGATGGTGAAGATGATGCAAAGTGCACCGGCGATATGGAAAACGCTAAGCAACATGTACTCCGGGCAGAAATGTGATGGTGATGGTGGAAGTCACAGGGGCAAGGTGGAGGCCTCAAACAGAGGAGAAGACCGTCCCAGAGTATGCTAGTGAACTGCAAACAATTGTGGGCGATTTAGATCACTACGATCCACCGCAGCTAACATGTCTTTGGTGATATTGAGACTGGCAAGGTATGGCTGCAACGCAAACGGGTTACACACTTTCTAAAGGGACTAAACTCAAAGTTTGAGAGTAGAAGAGCTGCCATGTTTCACTTGGCAAACTTGCCTACCATGGAAGAGGCTATTTCGGCTATGGTGCAGGAGGAGATTCGACTACGAGTAATGGGGACAACAACCCTGTCCAGATCAAGATCGCCATACCAGATGATAGGAAGTGCTACAACTGTGGGGTGAGAGGACATCTGAGCCGTGCTTATCCTTCTCCACAGTATGGAGGTCGAGGTGGAAGTCGTGGTGGTCGTGGAGGCCGAGGTGGAGATTATCGAGGCCGAGGTGGAGATCGTGGTGGTCATGGGAGTGGAGGTCGAGGAAGAGGCCGAGTTGGTCCCAAGGATAATGTGGTCGCCCTGACAGAGGAGATCAAGTCTGTCACTCTGATAGGCGAGCAAGCTATGCAGTGGGAGAAGTGGCAGCAGGGAAAGGCATTGGAGACTTCTCATGATTCCACCTCCTTTGGTAACTTTGCAAACTATGCCCACGCGGACGAAGGTATGCAGGCACATGCACTTGCATCCACATATAAGCACTCTCAGATTGATTGGATCATAGATTCAGGGGCATCCAAGCATGTCACAGGTTCACTTAGTGCTTTTGCATCTTAAACCCCATACACTCATTCTGAAACTGTCCAAACAGCTGATGGAACCTCCCAGCTTATTCAGGGTGTAAGATCTGTAGAATGCACACCATCCATTTCTTTATCCTCTATGTTGCATGTTCCCTCCTTTCCAGTCAACCTTCTTTCAGTCAGTTCTATCATTGACCAATTCAAATGCACTGTCATATTTGATGAGGATTCGTGTTTGTTCCAAGAGAAGAGAATTGGGAAGAGGATTGGGACTGGAATAAGGCGTAATGCGCTGTGGTACATTGATCAGGTTGATGCGGCATTAGCTGTGGCTATAGGAGGAATCGAGGGAGAAATTTTATTACATCATCGTCGCCTAGGACATCTATCATTTGAGAGTTTAAGTCGGTTATACCGATTTGTTTAAAAGGGTAGACAGAGTAAACTTGTGTGTGATGCTTATGAGTTTGGAAAGCATACACGGTCTACATATAGTAGCATTGGTCTTGAGTTATGAACCTTTTATATTAATACATTCGGATGTTTGGGGTCCGTGCTCGATTACTTAGTGAGTGGTTTTAAGTGGTTTGTCACATTTATTGACCGCTATACTCGTATGACTTGGATTTATATGATGAAACACAAGAGCGAGGTCCTTTGATGTTTTCAGGACTTCCATAGGATGGTTGCTACTCAGTTTGACGCAAAGGTTCGGATTCTTTGATCTGATAATGGAACTGAGTATGTTAATAAGGAGGTTGCAGCGTATCTATCAGAAGAGGGGATACTTCATCAGACTACTTGTCCAGGAACTCCACCTCAGAATGGAGTGGCTGAAAGAAAGAATTGACATTTGTTGGAGGTAGCACGTTCACTCATGTTTCAGATAAATGTGCCAAAGGGATTGTGGAGCGAGGCGGTAATGACGGCAGTGTATCTCATCAATCGCATGCCGTCTCGGATACTTGGGATGAGATCTCCAGCTGAACTTCTTTTGGGTCAGCGGGAGTTCAAGGTGCCTCCCAAGGTGTTTGGTTGTGTGTGTTTTGTACGAGATCACCGACCAACGGTTGGCAAGTCGGATCCACGAGCATTGAAATGTATCTTTATAGGCTATTCATCAAGTCGGAAGGGCTATAGATCTCGGAACCCGTTGAGCGAAAGTTGTTCGTGAGTATGGATGTAACATTTCGGGATTTTGAGCCTTACTACACGAGTGGAGATACTCTTGATCAATTTTTGGAGTTCTCTCCTATCACTGAGGGTGACAGTCGAGAGGGGAAGAACAAGAAGAGTGATAGTCAACGAGAAGAAATCATTGTAGGAACAATTCCGTGCCCAAACCTAACAGAATGTGCAACGAGAGATGTGATAGCCCCAAAAGAATTGAAGGTTTATCAGCGAAGATACTTTGGGAAACAGGGGGAGAAGCAGAGAGACAAGCGATCAATACCGAGCCATCAATGGAGAACGATCCACACCACAAACTGAACAAATGCCTTGCCAAGTGATCCAGTCCCAAATCCCTTCTCGGGTCTCTCTCCATCAAGTTCCTTGCCTCCCCTTGGGGCGAGTGGTAATGTTCACTCTAATCTAGAGTTACCACTTGCACAACGAAGGAAACTAGAACTAATCGCGAAAAGCCCCGATCCGGTATGGCTTTGAGCATGACATTGCAAATTTCATCTCGTATTCCCATATCTCACCGCATACAAAGCATTCATTGCATCTCTTGAGACAAAGGCATGTTCCAAAGGATTGGCGAAGTACTAAGCGGGATCCTAAATGGAAGGATGCCATGAGGGAGGAACTTAGTGCACTTCGGAAGAACAAGACATGGGATCTTGTTCCACTTCCAAAGAGAAAAAGGGCGAGGGATGCAAATGGGTATTTACAATTAAGCAAACTCCTGAGGGCAAGATAGAGAGATACAAGGCATGGTTGGTTGCAAAAGGTTATAGTCAAACATATGGGATAGACTATGATGAGACCTTTGCACCAGTGGCGAAGATGAGCACGGTAAGAACGTTGATCTCTTGTGCAACTAACTTTGGATGGCCCCTACATCAGTTGGATGTGAAGAATGCTTTTCTACATGGTGATTTACAAGAGGAGGTATACATGGAGATTCCTCCAGGCTTTGAGAATAGGCAGACTGAGAGGAAGGTGTGTAAACTTAAGAAGTCTTTATACGGTTTGAAGCAGTCTCCAAGGGCGTGGTTTGATAGATTCAGGCGTGCAGTCTGTAATATGGGCTATTCTCAGTGCAATGGAGATCATCTTGTGTTTACAGGCATAGAGGATCACATATCACCATATTGGCGCCTATGTGGATGATATTGTGATTCTTGGAGACGATCCGAGGAAATCAAGACCTTGAAGAAAAAAGCGGGAGAAGCATTTGAGGTGAAAGATCTTGGACCTCTTCGATACTTTCTTGGGATTGAGATTGCCCGTTCTTCGAATGGTATAGTTTTCTCCCAGAGAAAGTATGTCCTTGATCTGCTGGCAGAAACAGGTATGCTTGGGTGTCGCCCTATTACTTCACCTATTGATAGGAATCACAAGTTGTGTACTGAGTCAGGAGATCCAGTTGACAAGGAAGCTTATCAAAGGCTTGTTGGATGTCTCATCTATTTGTGCCATACAAGACCTGATATTTCATATGCAGTGAGTGTGGTTAGTCGATATATGCATGATCCCAGAACAGGACACATGGATTTTGTTTATCGAATCCTACGGTATTTGAAGAGTAGCCCTGGGAAAGGCCTTTGGTTCAGGAAGAATCAACATCTGAATGTAGAAGGGTATTGCGATGTCGATTGGGCGAGCAGTGTGGATGACAGGAGGTCTACCTCTGGATATTGCATCTTTGTGGGAGGTAACCTTGTCTCATGGAGAAGCAAGAAGCAGGAGGTTGTGGCTCGGTCTACTGCAGAGGCAGAGTACAGAGCAATGGCGTTGAGTGTGAGTGAGATGATATGGATGAAGGGGTTATTGTCCGAGCTTCGAATATGGAGGAATAATCTCTTGGTGTTACATTGTGACAATAAATCTGCAATCAACATTGCTAACAACCCAGTTCAGCATGATCGTACTAAGCACGTTGAGATTGATAGGTTTTTCATCAAGGAATAGCTCAATGGCAGAATATTGAAGTTGGAGTATATCAAGTCTGGTGAACAGTTGGTTGACTGTTTTACTAAAGGGTTAGGTCCTAGTGAGGGTGCTACAATATGTAACAAGATGGGCATGATTGATATCTTCGGCCCATCTTGAGGGGGAGTGTTGGAGAGTTCGTATTAGATCCTAATAATGAGTTGTATTAGATTAGGACTCTACTTTGAGACTATAAATAAAGGGTGTGAGATCCTACGGGAAAAACACACAATTATTTCCTAAAAGATCAACATAATTATATCAAAAAATCATATGCCTAATGAGTGCTAAGAAATGCCCAAACTGTCTACCTTGCATTCAGAGTAACTGAACATTGGCCAGAGCACATAGCACACCTCTGTTTAATATACTTAATTAGAAAGATGCATCACTCTGTGTAATAGCATGATTTAGAAAGATGCATTACTCTGTAATGGCATAAACTACAAAGATACATCACAAATCTAAATTCATCATAGTGATCACAGCAAGCTCTACCCCCGAATAGCTCTTCCTACTATTCAGTTCGCACTTCAATCGTAAAATCCACTCTCCATCAGTGTAAGAATACAACGATTGAACAAAGAATCCCTATAATATTTAGTACAGAGTAAATCTAGAGCGCGAGTTACACAAACAGAGCAAAAATCCCACCAAAAGCTGCCGAGCCACGAGCTGATTTAAACGATCCAAGCAACATACCAAACCCGGCTAGAGGATATGATACTCACCAGCAACAAATCAATGATTCAACGACAGCATCCTAGAACAAATCAATGATTGAGATCAACACAACTCAGATCTATAGAAAAGAAATGGGCACATTTTACTTCATACCTCCTCAAATCTGGATGAAGAGGTGGGCTTCACAGCGTTGCCGATGGAGGAGTTCAGCATGGCGATTCGTCGGCGAAGAGGAGGAGATCGATTCTAGCGAGGGAGGCGTCTCGGAGGTCAACTTGCACAGGATCCAGCCGGAGGCGAGCCTAGGTGACCGGTGGCGGCGCCAAACCATGGCCGGTTTTGTCGAGGTAGGGAGCAACGAGATGACCTTCGGTGGCCATCCTTGCTAAGGGAGGAGGAGAGGATGTCAGCCATGGCGCAAAGGAGGAAATGTGGTGCGGCGGCAGGCCAGAGGTGATCCCAGGGGTAGGAAGTCGTGAGGGCGGAGGCGTCACGAGAGGAGGGAGGCGTGGGGTGTCGCGCGATGTGTCCCGACGTCGACGGGAGAAAAATTCTCGGCGTGGGCACACGAGGATTATTTCCCCATGGAATTGGCGTAGAACAGGACATGGGTTTCACTTCCCTGTGTCATCCAAATGGTCTGATCTCGTGGACATGGCAAATCTTTCACGGGGCTTTCCATCCCTAGGAATTGGCTGGGATCCCGGCCGGGATTGAAGCTTCCAAACAAGCCCTTGGGGTTTTTCACTAGTCTTAGCCTCCATTATATAAGGGGTGGTGCAAGATTTGTACACAAACCAAGCCTGAAACTCTAATTTGAGATTTAGGGGAAAGTAGAGAGAGGAGAGGAGGCTAGGGTTTGAGATATGTATTAAGAGAAAATTTGTGGGATTGGGTGCTCATGAGTGAGCTTGTGTCCTCCCTATTGAAGTGGTTGTAAACCCTCAATTCCTCAATATCAATTCAATCAAATTCGTGAAAAGATGAATTGTCTCTTGTTTTTACTCTCTTTCCTGATATTTTGGGTTCTTGTGTTCTAGGGGTTTTCCCCTTGATCTTTTGTTGTGATCTAACTTGCTAGAACTTGTGAAAGTTGATCTAAGGTTATCCTAACTATCTGTAGATATCATGGGGATATGCTCATGATCTTAGGATGATGATACAATTGGCAATGGTGTTGAAGGTTTATCGAAACACTCGTTTTCGATGAAATTCATGTTCTGTCAGGCAGTAGGCAGTCAGACTGGACCTTGTGGCGGTCTGACCTGCCACTTCTGGCGGTCAGACTAGCCAAGGCTTTGGCTAAAAGGCTGGCAGTCAAACCGGCCAAGGCTTTGGCCCAAAGGTTGGCAGTCAAACCGACTAGAAGGTGACGGTCTGACTGGCAAGAGAGGGGATTCTCCTATACTTGGTCTCATAATTTTTGGAGCTTCGAGTCAAAAGTTCTATTCGTTTGAAATTTCCAGAGAGGTTTCAGATTTCCAGTGAGGAAATTTGGCAAGTCCCCTTGTTGAGCGGTCAAACCGGCCAGGTGGCGGTCTGACCAGTTTTGCCCTATTTCACTAGCCAGTTTGGCGACGATGTTTGTAAGTTAGGTCAAGTTCATGGGTTTCAGTGCATATGTGTTGCATAACGCATGTTTTGACTAACGTGGGTCAAGTTGCAAAGAACTTGTTTCCGGAAACGATTTCTTGGTCTATTGTTGTGTAGGAGGTTTGGAGGTCAACGGTGAGGATGACCGAGATTAGGCTTGGAGAGCTGAGGTTCAGAACGATCGAGCATGCCAGGTGAAATCAGTGGACTCAAGCATGGCGCAAAATAGACTAGGATGACCGAACGGGAAGTTCGGTGCGACACGGGGGACGGTGCAAGTGCCATCGTGGTTTCGGTGGGAACCGGATGGGAGAGACTTGCCGACATGAAGAGAGCCATTGATCAACATACACGTGACGAAGCATAGGATTGTTTTATGAAGATTGAACTTGGTCTTTAGACAAGGATCGAGAAGGGGTATTTTGGTAACTTAACCAAAATACCGCCTTAATTGCTTTTGGCTAAACCGCGGCGCAAAACGGTGCGAAGAAAGACGATTTAGGTTAAGAGAAGATGAAGATGGCGCTTTGAGAAGCGTACGTGAGTAAAGCCCCGTTTGTGTGTGGGCTTAACGGGTGCCCATTAGGGTTTTTCCTCTCATAGCCTAGCCACTACTATAAAAGGGGAGGGTACTGGTTGTGCACCTCCGAACCCTTGTATCTAGAAACCCTAATTTGTGTTTTATAGTTAGGAGAGGAAAGTGGTGGAGCTAGGGTTCTTGGAGAGTTGGATTGATTGTGTGCTCAAGTGTTGAGTTTTTGTCCTCCATACTGGAGTGGTTGTAAACCAACAACAATCTTGAATCAATCCAAGCAAGATTTCCTCAAGATGCATCTATTCTTGTTCTTGTTCTCTTTTTTGTGATTTTGGGGTTTTCGTTGATCCTTTAGTTTCTGGCTGTGAACTTGCTTGCTGTGACATGTAGGAATGTATCTAGGATCATCTTAATCATCTTCTACCCACGAGCAAGTTTTGGGATCAATCTTAGGTTTTGCACGGTTATTGTGCCCTCCTTCCCCCATCCTTGAAATTTGTGGAACTTTGGCATTGATCTTCCCGATCATCAATTGAAATAGGTTTCTAACCTTCTTGATGAGCTATGGTTGAAATTTGAAGGGATTTGGATCACCGAATCAAAAGTTGAGCAGATTTGTGATTTTGCGTTCGTGCTAATTTTACTGTTCATCAGGCTAGAGGTCAGACCGCCCCTTGGAGAGGTTAGACCGCTAGGCTGAGAGGTCTGACTGCCTAACTCATTGTGAATTGAGTTTTTTTTTGTGATTTTGGTTTTTTGCTTCGAGGTTTTAATTAGATCAATACAAGTATTCCGCTATGCTTATATATTGATCTTCATAGCTCTCATAGCTATTGGAGTGAAAAACGTGTTGAATCCGATCAAGGTGAAAAAGAGATCGTACTCCTATTCAACCCCTCCCCCCTCTTTAGTCGTCATTACGGTCCAACACTATCTTTAATCCACGAGCAAGTCTTTGGATCAAGTTTTGAGTTTCACCCGGCTTTGAGCCCTCTTACGCTCAAACAATAAACTCTTGTAATAGGTTTCTAACCTTCTTGTGAAGTTGTCTGAAATCTCGAGTAATTTGGATTTGTAGATCAAAAGTTAAGTTATTTTGTGGATTCAAAACCGTGTTGATTTTTCTAACAATTTGAGGAGAGGTCAAACTGGCCGTTACTTAGCAGTCAGACCAGTCGATGGGGTTTTGTGGTTGAGCGACTTGTTTGTAATTCAATTCTTCCGTTGTGAGTTGGAGACCTTGAACTTTGTAGCTTCAGTTAGTTGTTAGAGTGTAAAATGAGTAGAATCGCAGAATGAGAAAAAAAAAGTGGGCTCCTATTCGCTTGGCCTGTAACACGGTCCAACTCTGTTACACTTGTGAGTTGCGCGACTTGCGACCCATATACTATATTCAGTCATTCACCTGCCTGTGCACGCATGGAATCCAAAGCTAGCATATAGCAAACCAGTGTGTCATGTGTGAGCACACCGCATCACTTCATTGCCCAAAGTTTTTCAGTCAGTCAGCTGTGGGCTGTTCATAATCATGCGGTACAATCGGTAAATAGGGTATATACTCAGATGAAATTGGTAAGGATGGCTAAGTAGCTACCTAAGAAGAAGGATTGGAAATGGTGGTGGGGCAGGCCGAGGTTTGGGTGGTCGAGGAGCTCAGGCGTGCGGCGCTCGGCCCTCTCCTCCCGGCTCCCGTCCTCCGTGAAGGCTGGTGGAAGCGGGGCCGCTGCGCTACGTGCAAGCCGGGGTGCGTGCGAGCGGCCGAGCCCCTAGCAATTAACTGAGTGTGTGTGTGTGTGGGTGTGATTGCTTCTCACACGAATTGATTGCGTGCAAACGACTCATCGCGTGTGCTAATCCAGTGTCAAGATCCATCCAACCTTGCAAGGCATTCTAGAGAGGAAACAAGGCACGTACGTGCGAAGCATTGATATTTCACAGTGACAATAATTAATTCAGACGAGCAGCTAGCAAAGGCGAGAACAAGAAATACACTGGTGATCGACGACAAGCATGATCTATCGGATGCTGTTGAGCATCTGGCTGACAAGATTATTCGGGTACGACGTCGCCGGAGTGCAGCTTACAGCCGCGGTCCTCGGCGGCGCTGTTGCTCCATGAGTCGCTGTCTGCGTTGTGATGGCAGTGGCCGACGACGACCTGCGAGCCGGCGACGCCTTCTGTGTTGTCATTTCCTGCTGTTTGGTCGCCGAAGAGTTTTTCAGGCCGCCGGGGTGACCGCCGCCTGCTGCTTCCTCCGGCCGTGCTCCTTGACCAGCTCGCGCGCGAACCGCTCCAGCTTCTCGGCGTTGGTCTCGCCGGCCAGCTTCCTCCCCTGGAAGAGCACCGACTCCACGTTCTTCTGCAGCAGCATCTCCTCCACCTCCCACACCGCCCTCTGCTTCGCCTCGCCGCCGCATGCCATCCTCGGCGCGCCTCGCTCCGCCCGCCGCCGAGCCCCTGTACCCTGCAGTCAAAACTCCATCACTCGAAAACTCGGTATACAGTTATGCTTGCCTTATGTGCCGAATTAATCATAGTTCTCTGACAGGCAATGTAATGTACGTAGGAGTAAATCGTAGCAGCAGTTAATTACTACGTACTTGAGAGTTGAGACTGTAGTGGTTTACCTGGATGCGGATGTAATTGCTTGTCCTGTGATGTCCGAACGCCATCGCAACAGCTTGATCTACCTAATGCCAGGTCAGATCGCGCAGAATGTTATGTCGAGTACAAGAAACCAAATGCGCCAAACGATCATACAATTCGTGCATATGCGTGCATGCATGCGTACAAATGTACAATAGAACGAACTACAGTTGTAGATCGATCGAGCACACAATTATGTAACGTCCATTGTTCGTTTGTAGTGTTGGAAAAAAGACGCGGGAATAGTGGTTGGCACGTACCACGTCGGACACACCCTCGGAGGAGGTCGTTGATACCGGCCGCGGCGGAGAACTCACGCCGGTTGTTGAGCACGTGGGTGATCACCGAGGCCGTGTGGTTGCCCTACGCGACACCGCTGCCCACCGCCGTGATCCGGGTGCCACCGTCCAGGGACCGCACCTCAACGGCGATGCCCGCCGCGCCCGCGCACGTCGCGGCGCACACGTCACGCAGCCGGAAGTCGTACATCGGCGCCTCCACGGCGTCCGCGGGCGAGAAGAGGAACGGCGCCCGTGTCGCGAGGTCGTAGCACGGGACGAGCACCGGGCGCACCGTGTCCCGGAGCGTGAGCTCGTCGAACACCTGGTCACGCACCATGGCTTAGCTTGGTTGCTTCCTTCTCACTAAAGGCTGAAGGCTACGTGTTGAGTTCAAGAAATTAACGCGCACGCACGCACCTTGTGGAAAGCCGCGATGGGGCGGCGGAGCAGGCCGCCAGCGCGGGCGGATCACCCTTTGCGGACGCCGCGGAGCAGGAAACCGAGCGCGTCCTCCGCCGAGTACATCGGCCGCCCGGGCGGGCCTCTCGAGAACAGCATAGCGGCGAGGACGCCGCCAGAGCCGGATCCAGCGGCCACGTCGAAGAAGTCCGCGAGCCGCGCGGCCTGATTGCCCGCGCGCCGCCGCAGCGCAGCCTCGAGCCGCACCAGGGCGGCGGCGGCGAGGATACCGTCGGCGCGCGCGCGCCGCCGTCGATGGAGAGGACACAAACCTTGCCCGCAGCAGTCGGGCCCGCCGCGCGGGAGGGGAAGTGCTTGGGGTCGTCGTAGCCAGTGGCGGGCCCAGGATATAATTTTAGGTATGGCGAAGATGTGGAGTTAAAAATATGGACTAAAGTGTATTACCTAAATCAAAAGAACTCATATGTGAACTATATTGCAATCATACCAAAACTATATATGACATTATAGATATCTCTAATCTCTTTAATATCTTCCTGTGATTATGTGCTATCCAATTCAATTTTAACAACTAATTCATTATTCAATATTCATATCAATATGACATATCAACTAATATTCTAATTTATAGTTTCATACCACATATCATTCACAAATCACAAATCACCGTTTACCAGTCACCACTTAAGCCACTTACTATTTATATTTTTTTTTGACATTGCCCCTCCCTCAAATCTTCTAGCCGACTGGCCCTCTGCAACTACCAGGCAGCACTAGCAGTAGCAGCAGCGGAGCAGCCAGGACCAGGAGGTGAGGTCCGAGGCCGAGGGGAGGCGGAAGCCGGAAGCAGCGGAGGCTGCGGCCACGGGCCGCCCCAGCGGCCGGCGCGGCCGCCTGGAGGCTGGTCGCTGGACAGCTGGAGCACCGGCGCGGCCGCGGCGTCACCCCTCAGGGCTCAAGCCCTCACCCGGCGGCCAACGCGGGCGCGCGGCGCCTGGATGCTGGAGCAGTGGAGCCCTCGCCTGGACGCTGGAGCAGCCGAGCAGACGAGCAGTGGAGCCCTCGCCAGCGCCCCAGCCCGTGCTTGCGCCGTTGCGCGCTCGCCGGTGGCCGCCTCGCCGGCTCGCCCCGTTTGCGCGGTTGCGCCCCTGCAGGCCGCCTCCGCGCGGCCGCGCCTCGCCCCGCTTGCGCCCCCGCTGGCCTCCTCGGCGCCTCCATGCCTGGATGCTGGATCTGGATCTGGATTTGGGGATTTCCGATTTGGGGATTTTGGGTGAAACTGTGAAAGACTGAGGGCGTGAGCCGTGAGGGGCACTCCGGCACTGGAAATCCGGGCGTGGGCACTCACTTGGGCTGGCGCAGTGCGGGCGTGCGGGCGGTGCGGCAGTGGTGCTGGTGGGCCGCGAGCCCGCGAGGAGATCGCGAATGGCCTGGCTGGCCCAGGCGCCCAGGCGGCCTCTTCTCTTCTGATATGAATTTCATCTCGTCTTCAACGTCTTCAACAACGCCGGTGGCTACTGCCGGTGCTTTGCTTGACCACCTAGGAGAGAAAATACCGAGGGGTAGGGAGGGTCGGCGACCGGAGGGAGGTCTGGCAGACCTTGCCATATTGGCAGGTCCGCCCCTGGTCGTAGCCGAAGAGGAACTTGCTCTCGAGGATGGAGAAGATCTCGTAGGTGAGCCTGTCCGCCGCGTCCTTGCTCCGGTCTGCCTCCGCGCGATCCGCCTCCATCTCCGTTGCTTCGCGGTGGCGCGTTTCTTGGACTGCGACCTGCGTGAGCCGAGGCGGCCTTATATATAGGTGGATCGAAGAAGGCGGGAGCGAGGCGTAGGTTAGTGCAGGCGCGTCTGCCGCCGCTAGCGTATAGCATACGGCTGTTATACGTGCGTGTACTGTGCGTATCGTGGTCGCGTCTACGTACGTATACTAGCTGTGGCTTCAATTCGATCCTAGTGTTGGTGACTGCGGTTTCCATCGCTTTATTTTATTTTATTTTATTTTATAGTACCGCCGTGTATGTAACCGTGCTGGTGCATTTGATGATGCGTACGTTAAGTTACGGGATGTCGCACTGCTGACGTAGCATAGTTTTAGTGTGTAAGATATTTGTAAGCCAATACAGTATTGTTAATAAGGTCTCTCTCAGAAGCCAGGTGAACTAATCCAGATGTCATCGCTGTTAATTCCGACTGCCCTCTGTTTTAGCCTTTTAATTAGGAGAGCACAACATCCAGTCGGTGACACACAAGTGCGTGTGGCTACATGATATATCTCCACCGTCCAAACCGCTCCGAGATTCGTACTAGTTCCCTTCTCTCCCTCCCTCCTCTCTCTCTCTCTCCCCCTCTTTCTTGGCTCTCTCTCTCTCTCTCTGCTCCGGCCGCCCCTGAAGCCGCGAGGTTTCCGGCAAAAGCGAAGCCGAGGTTTCTGGCGCGGTGGCTCGGCTCAGGGGATGGGGGAGACGTCGGCTTGGGAGCACAGAGAGATGGAGCACGGATCTAGAAATAACATGAACCGTCGAGATAATGCGTGGAGATAGTGCATGTAAGTTTTTGTGATGTGACCAATTAAGTGGGTGACTGCCGTCATGAATCATGCTGCTCCTAAAGCAGCGGGGTTTGTCTCATGCACCTACAAAGTACTACTGCAAAGGTCACAAGAATATTTTTTTTTTCCGTATTGGCACGTTTCCGCAATGTATTAGCGAAAAAGACAAGCTTGCCCCCGTATTTATAAAAATAATGTCTCCACTGCACGATCACCATATGGAACTTACCAATGAACGACATGTGTTCGCTCCCGCACGGCCACCGTACGATGGAGGAGCTCCCGCACGGCCACCGTGCGGTGGAGACCACGCAGCAACCCGCCCTACCCTCCCGCACGGCCACCGTGCGGTGGAGACCACGCGGCAACCCATCCTCCCCTCCCGCACGACCGCATGCCACACGGTAGCTCACCCGCCCCTTCTGCACGGCCACCGTGCGATGGCCCTCCACGCAAGAGCCCCCCACCCAAAAGAACTGGTTCGGTTCTCCGGAGAAACAAAAAAAACCGTGTGAGGCCTTCCAGATGTCCTTCGGACAAGCCTCAGAATCTAGCCCCCCATCCATCTGTCCTTCGGACAACCTCCGAATCTAGGCCCCTCCCCTTCATCTGTCCTTTGGACAAGCCTCCCAAGCCAGGCACCGAGCGCCTGTGACATCCAATTCCATCAGTCGTCGTCCATCAGTCACCGTCGCTTTAATCGCCGTCCCATCGTTGTCTGTCGCATTCATGCAAACTTCAATTGTCTCGTGCGGGGGAAGGATTCCATCCCGTAGCGGCTATAAAGAGAGAGCAAGCGTGATTTCGTTTCGCCGTCGCTCGCTCACTTGCTCTCTCTGGCTCTCTGTGGATTTCATTTTCGAAGACGTTTTAGCATTATTAATCGTCATCATTAGAAGCCATATTAGCAGGTAATTTTTTCCTCGTTTGTAAATTCTTTATTAACTGCGTTGTTAGTAAATAAGTCATAGTAAATATTTAACCGGCAATCCAAAAAAGAAATCCATGCATGCGACATCAAGACATGAATATAGTGATCTTTCTTATGTCCATTAAAATATTTGGATAGCAGCAATCAATGCAACTGCCGCATGCATGCAACTGTGCTGTGCTGCTAGCTGTTAAGAAAATATCATGCAATGCATGCACTGCTAGCCAAGCAAGCAAGTAGTTGGCAAAGGGAAAGAACAGAGAATAACTTGTAAAATTATCGAGGCACCGTTAATTAGTTACGAAATAATTAGTCGTAATTAATGAGTTTTTATGAATTAATTAGTTTTAAACAATTATTTGAAATTAAGTTATAGTATTGTTATCTACAAAATTATGATGGTGCGGTAAATTATTGAAGCATGATAATTATTTGATCAACCTATGACTACATGAAGTTCATAATTATTGCAAATAGAAAAATAAAAAAAATAAAGTTTTGGTTCAATGAATATGTTACATGTATTCATTAAATATATCATCCATTGTATGTGTATGACCATGTAGGATTTTTGGAACAATATGTGCATGCTTTTTTAGTTGTCAGTATGTAACATAGGTTCATTTGTGGTAATCAGTTAGCCCTAATTAATTCAAGCATGTTTAAATAGTCGTATTTAATTTTGTACTACTAAATCTTCTCACTAATATTTCGTCTATTCTGTCTATTGTAAGCCATGTCTCTACCGACGCTTCTGGAACCTTTCTACGATAAGAACCACCGGTGCAAGCTGTGAATCGCCGGTGACGTGGATGGCCCTTCGCCCCTGCTACTTCTGTCAGGGAGGGATTACTAGAAGCTGGACGCTCGCTACGTCTGTAAGTTCAAGCTCCATTAGTTTAGTTTTGGTGATTAATGACAAATATATGTGTTACTAATATATTTGTTGACTATGATATTATTTAGTCTTATTTGGATGAAAATGTGAAAATTATGGAGGTACGCATTCGACAATAGAGGAATCATGGATAGTGGCTTGAAGTTTGTTTTGTGCCATTTTTGTTAACGAAAATTAGCTCCATGACATCGCGTTAGAGCGTAATTAGAGGAATGACACTTCGTTCGTCACGCACTGGAAAATAACATCGCGAACACCAAAAAATTAGACAAATGACATCGCCGCCAGTTACTTCCGTTTCCAGAATTTTTTAAATATAGAAACAGAGCTAAAAAATTATCAATTTTTTTATGGAGCCTTCCAACACAATTTAATTGCTTGTGTATTTTTTAAAAAACTTTATACATTCTAATTTTGTCTCTAAACTTCATTTGAATGTACTGTTGTAGGAATTTTATAATATAAAAAATGAGATCTAAACATTATGAAATTATTTTTTTAGACTCCTTACACAGTGTACTTGATTGTGTAATTTTGCTAGAATTTTATAAAATTAAGTAATGTAATTTCATAATGTCCATTGTGTGAGAAGACCAATATTTCATAATGTAAGGATATTATGAAATTGCATTAATTAATTTTGTAAAAAGTTAGAAAAATTACACAATTAAGTCCACTATGTAAGGAGCTTGAAAACAAAATTTCATAATGTTTGGACCTCATTTTCTATATTTAAAAATTCTTACAAACATTATACTTAAATAAATTTTAGAGACAAAATCAGAACGTATAAAGTTGTGAAAAAATACACAAGCAATTAAACTGTGCCGGGAGGCTCTACAAAAAAATTGATAATTTTTTGAGCTCAGTTTTTATATTTAAAAAAATTCTGGAAACGGAAGTAACTGACGGCGATGTCATTCGTCTAATTTTTCAGTGTTCGTAGTGTTATTTTTCAGTGCGTGATGAACGAAGTGTCATTCCTCCGATTACACTCTAACACGATGTCACTGAGCTAATTTCCCCTTTGACTAAAGGCAAAATTTGATATATGCCACTGAGAAAGTTGCCACTTCGAGATATGCCACTCAGTATCACGAAATTAGAAATACACCACTGCAGATCCTTGTTCATTTGAAATTTGCCATTTTCTTTTCTTTTCTTTTATCCTATTTTCCATCAGTTCCCCATGTGAACTTCCCCTTTTGCCCCACCTGCCCTGCCCTCATCTATCCAACGCATCTCCAATTCGCCATTTAGTCATGCCAAAGAAAGGTCGCCTAGAGTCGGATCTGCCTTCCCGTGCCCATTGCCGGTGCCGCCTTCCCGAAACCCTCGCCGCTTGCCTTCCCAAACCACCGTCGGCGCCGCCTTCCCGAAACACCGTCGGTGCCGCCTTCCCGAGCACCCATCGATGCCGCCTTGGCCGAAACACACACTTGATGTCGCCGCCCGCTGTTGGCAAGACGCGTCCCAACCGCACCTCGTGCGACTCCGATCATTCAAGCTGCCTTCCCCGATCGGGCGAAGCATGGATCCGGAGCGAAGCGATATATTCAAGTTACGTGTATTTCTTGACAATATTGTGAACTCTCATTTGTACATTGGTGAAGCGTGTGATTAGACAATATTATGAATTATGATGTCCATTATAATGCTCCAATTGAAAAGCATGCAGTAATATGAATGTTGAATATGTTGAAGTATGCAGTGATCAGACAATATTGTGATGTCCATTGTGATGCTCCAGTTGAAAAGCATGCTCCAGACTGAAATGTGATATCTGAATGTTGAATATGTTGAAGCATGCAATGATCAGACAATATTGTGATGTCCATTGTGATGCTCTAGTTGAAAAGGAAGCTCCAAGCTGAAATGTGATATCTGAATGTTGATAATATACTGAATTAGACAATATCTGAATGTTGACAATATTGTGATGCTCCAGTTGAAAAGCATGCTGAATTGTATATGAGAGTGATATGTGAATGTCCAATATTGTGATGCTCCAGTAGGGAAAAGCATGCTTAATTCCATTCAACTCCTAGTACTCTTTAAGTTTGTATGTGGAGTATGCAACAATGACAACTCACGGCCGAAATGCTCACAACAGAAAGGACATCATAAACATGCAAAATATAGACCACTACAACATCAACAATGACAATATTGTGATGCTCCAGTAGGGAAAAGCTTGTCATTTCAAAAGCACTTGTAGAAACCCCCTGCAGACCATTAATTCATAAACATGCTCACAGCAGAAAGGACATCATAAACATGTAAAATCCAGACCATTAATTCATAATCTTCCAAACATGCAAAATGCCGCACAACAGTATCAGTGAGAGCAATCACAGCCATAAATTCATAATCTTCTAACCAATCATGTCATCAAGATATGCCCATTTACAGAAATAAAGAAGTGTAAAGCCAAAATAACAGTTCATCCATTGCATGTAATAGTAATCTTCCAACCATACATAAGAGTATTAGTGAGATCAAGTCTGAACTATACACAAGTCTAACATCAAGTCTTAACCATAAAGTAAAATAAAGGAAGATGCAACAAGTCTGTCATTACAAAAGCATCACATTACATAGGAACGGCCTACTTCTTCTTCTTAGGGGTTAGCTTCTTTGTGGCTAGCTTCTTAACTGGCAATCTCATCTTTTGTGGGGTAGAAGTAGATGGTTTACCTCCAAGACCATGAGCAGATGTGAGATCCAATTGCTGCCTCATCATAGTCAGTTGTGGAGCAATTTCAAGACCATCCCCTGTGGAAGGAGTAGGTGATGTAGCAACCTCAAATTGCTCTGCCCTATCCTTCTTACTCTTCTTCCTTGGAGGGTTTCTTTTCCTATGACACATACATGAAATTGGTTAGTGCATTATAATAAAATGTAAGCATGCATTTTAACACATATTTACCTTTTCTTAGGGGCTTTTAGAGGCCATGCTCCCCTGCTTTGATGTCCTAGTTCTCCACAGGTCTTGCACTTCTGTTTACTTTGTTACCTTTTTTTCTTTGGCACCTCATTGGCAGCCTTAAACCTTTGTGTCTTTGGTCTTCCCGCTAACCTTTTGAGCTAAGGTGGGTGCAAGAAACCAAGATCAACCTTTCGCCATTGGGACTTGTCTGTCATCAGTTGCATAATCCCAGCATATGCAGCTTTAAATTTAGCCAAGGAGAAGAAATCATCAACATAGTCCTCCATATTAGCTTGCCAATTGCTACAGATGAATCGCAAGGCACGCTGGCATGGTTTCCCAGATACTTGCCATTCTCTACATATGCATTCCCTATTGAGAAGATGGACCATATGCCTTGTATTGTCAAGCATGTTGACTACCTTAGCACTTGTATTTACTCCCCGGGTTGCCTTCAGGTGTCCAAGACCTCTAGTGCCCGCATTGAGTTCGTGAATAACAGCTGGGAGTATTCTACCCTGTAATTGTCTCCAATCCTCCTCCTCTTGTCACAACACTGCATAATCAAGTACCGGATGGTGTCCATGAGTTCTACCACCAGAAGATCCTTAACATTCATGATCCAAGAGTTATGCGTTTCTGCAATATTGTTGTGCAAGTAGTCACACTTCGCAATTGTATTGAACAAGGCCCTACTCCAGATGTGAGGGTGGTATTGGTTGAGGTACTCAATGGCTACTGGACAATTTTCTTGAATTACTTGAATGTGCTCCTGCAAAACCTCATATTTGTAAGATCGTGCCGCTGTTCACATGTTACTGGAGACCACAGGACCATGAAACTTCTTCTGCGTGTTCCCCCCAAAGATGCCTGAAACACTCTATGCTCAACATCCGGGAAAACCCTTTTTACACCTGCACATACCCCATTCCCAACATCTGTATGCAAAGTCAGCCCATGTGGTTTGCTGATTGCCTTACGTAGCTGCTGCATAAACCAAGTCCAATTCTCTGCAGTCTCCGAGTCGATAATACATATGCAACCGGGTACATCCAGTTGTGGCCATCTATGGCCGTAGTAGATGCCAACTGCCCATTGTACCTACCAGTGAGAAAGGTAGAGTCGATACCCAAGTACGGTCTACAGCCATTAAGAAATCCATCAATGCAAGACTTTAGTGCAACGAACATCTTGTGGAAGTGTGTCTTCCCACTGTACATCTTGGTGTCTATCTCAACGATGCTACCTAGCATTATTCTTTCAAGCTCTGCCTTGAAACTGTACAAAGATTGAAAACTCTCCTCCCATGGCCCATATAGCTGCTCTAGTGCTAACTGTCTCACAGCCCACACTTTTCCATAGCCAATTGTGATATTGTATTTCTGTTCGAGTGCCTTTTCTAACTCACTTGTACCCATAGTTGGATTTTCCCTAATCAAAGGAAGAGCCCTATCTGCCACCGAGCCCTGCGATGCCATAGAGCTCTTTATTCTGCTTGTTGAAGCACATTTGTGGGAATCAACCAACACTGTAACCTGCAGACAGATTGCAACAACTTAGTATTTAACACAATGCAATGAAAATTACTTAGTACAACTTAAACTACGCTTTGATCAATCCCAGTGTGCGTAGTTATTCTCTAAGGACAGTCCTCCTTGCATTCTCCTCTGTACTTTTTTATGTCAGTCTTACATTTGCCTATCTAAAACTCCCCCTTAATAGCAAATTGCCTCAAAGCTAATCTGAATTCCTTCATATTAGGAAAGGTGTTGTCTAATTCAATCCTAGGATTTTTCTTATCATGCACATGCACTTTCTCCACACGTGCATAGTCATTCACTAGTAAGTCGTCCTCTGCATCAATACCACCATTGTTCGGACCGCTAGCATCATCATTCGGCTCCACATGTGCATAGTCATTCTCCTCAACCCTTAGCCCAAGCATGTCAAACATCTAGCCATCCGTGATGTACACACCATTTCCATCCACAATAGCAGGGCCGGGTGGATCAACTTGGGGAATAGCAAAACCTGCCCCTTGACTAGCCCATATGAGAGTGTGTGTGGAGTTATCGCAAGGACTGCCTGGTTTTTGCCATTGTGATGTTTCTGCCTGTTCACTAATAGGATCAACATGAAAGGATAGGTGCGGAGGACTCACAGACTGACAGTGTGAAGCACTAGAAATTTCAATGCAAATAGTTGAAAAGTTTTGTTTGCCTATCCGCTATAGTGATGAACAAATAAACCAACTTGCTATCCATGTTTGCATCAAACAACCCCATAAGTTCTGCATCGCTGCATATCCTTACTTGTGTTCCTTTATTACTATCAAAGTACCATATCAAAGCATCCTGCACCGACCCTCAATCTGACTTCTGTTTCAAGTCAGCGTTCAGATCTAACATTGAGTACAAATCTCTATCATCTACCACCAAATCGAGAGCTGCAGCCGCATATGATTTGGTGCTGCCAACATCAAACCGTGCTACGTACGCAGCGAAGTTAGTAACTACTCTATATGTGGTACCGCACTCAACCCTACACCAACAGCAACAAATAAATGAAATACGAAGAACATGTTAGCTACAACGAAGAGTCTTCGGCCACCACACAATCCACGATATGACATAAAGAATATGTTTACTTACCCGCTGCTACAATGCGATTCTTCCATGCGTCGGCCGCTGAGGGGTTTGGAGCTCGGGGGGGGGGGGACTAGGGGCTTGGAGCTCGGGTGGACCGACTAGTGGAGGCGGCACTGGTTGGAAGATGCGGCGGTCGTAGAGGGGCTTGGATCTCGGGGCTGGCCGACTAGGGGGAGGCGGCATCGGTTGGAGAAGATCTTGGCGTTAGGGTCGGGCGCCAATTGGGGAAGCATCTGGCTTCTTTGGGAAGATCTGACGGCTTCTTGGGAGGAGCGAGGAGCGAGTGGCGGTGGGATCTTGCGGCAGGCGAGATCGGCGAGGAGGCGAGCCCTAGTTCATCCCGTGTTCATCGCGTGATTCAGAAGGGAGCCACCGAGCTGGATAGAAGGGGCAAAAGGGATGCGTTGGATAGATGAGGGCAGGGCAGGAGGGGCAAAAGGGGAAGTTCACATGGGGAACTGATGAAAAATGGAATAAAAGAAAAGAAAATAGGATAAAAGAAAAGAAAATGGTAAATTTCAAATGAACAAGAATCTGGAGTGGCGTATTTCTAATTTCGTGGTACTAAGTGACATATCTCGAAGTAGCAACTTTCTCAATAGCATATATCAAATTTTGCCTTGACTAAATGGCACGCTTTCAATTGAAGCATAGAGAAGCCAAGTCGGAGCAGAGCCTGGGGCAGCCACTCCAACAGAAAAGGAAGTCAAGCCCTGTTGCACATTCACGTCCACTTGCTCAAACGAAGTTACAGATTCACGCCCGATATATCAGAGCGGCACCAGACTCTTGTGAGTCTCACGCAAACAAAATTTTCTAAAAATAAAGAACTACCAAGACTGCAAAGCGAGAACACCAGAAATCTAATTGTGTATGTTATGATTCCAACAAATTTGTTTGATCAAAATGTTACCAAGAAGCAAAAGTACCATGCAAAACTACACATCCCTGTTTCGGAAGTTTTGGAAAAAAAACTCGTAATCAACCAAATTCGCTGGGAACTTTACGGCTAGAAGGAGGAGGCCGTTCATCGGCGGGGAGGTTGGAAAGCAGCGGCTCATGGCGTTGAAGTGTAAGTGAATTATCCGTCTTTCCTCATCAGCTTAAGCTTTTGGATGAACTGTTTGGTGTATGCAACTCAATATAGTATCAGAGTCGAGAGGTCTTATATTTAAGGCTTGGCCGACGCAATTAAAAAAATTACAACACACTTCTATTTCACATCTTAGGCCTGAAAGAGCCTACACGTGAGGGGGAGTATTGAAGTATAAGTAAATTGTCCGTCTTTTATTATCAGCTTAAACTTTTGAGTAAACTGATTGATGCATACAACTCAATACGAGCATCATAAATGTCTAGGCGAGAGAGTTGCGGTGGTGTGACAAGGGGAAGAGAACCATACAGAGTCCGGTGCTGAGCCCAACCAAGGGCTCATTCTCCATTTCGGCACCTAGCGCTGTGAGCACATGTGCAACCTTATTACAAGCCCTTGGGCAGTAGAAAAGTAATAAAGTTAAGTAACAAGAAAGCTTTGATCTCTTTGAAAAGGACTATGTTGGTGGCTCGATCAAAGCCCTAGCTTCGAAGTGCTTGAACCAGCATCAGAGAATCAGATTTCACATGGATCCTCCCCAATCCCCATACGCCACTCGGCTGATCCCTTCCAAGCAGGCCACAGCTTCTGTATGTAGGGCATCGTCGCATCGACTTGCTCCCGATCCCATTACATCTCCCAAATGGTTGCGAACAACAAATCCCCAACCACCTGAATCCCCAACCGTCAACATTTCTCTTCAGAATCTCTCCTCAAGGTACAGACGGTCATCCCCGTCGGATCGTGCCACCGACCGCGCTCGTCGCGCGCCGCAGCACGGCGCTCTGCCTCGGCCGACTTGGGCCTTGCCTAGTTGGCTTAGGCAATAGGCAAGGCAGGAGCTCCCGAAGCCCGCGTTCTGCCTCGACCGAGCTGCAGCACCCTGCCATAAAATTCGCTTAAAGTCTAGCCCAACGTGGAGCAGACCCACGTATGCGTATCATCACGTTTGGGTTTTTGTTCTTGCTTCGCTCAAAAAAGTTAACATATAAGTGCTACGATTTGGATCAACAAGTATTATATATATTAGTAGGATTTAATGTAAACTGACAATGTGGTACTTTTTTTTTTACATAATGGAAGAGAGAAAATCTTTTCCGACCTCTGCATCAAGAATGCACACAGCCTATTTATTAAAGGGACAAAAGTAACAAGATAACAAAAGCTGTTAAAAGCGGCAAGAAGCCTTATAACCATTAAAAGGCAAATAAAAATTAAATTTAATCATTGCAAATCCTACTAAAGGACAATGTATTATATTCCCCTCCTAAAGGGTTGTCGCCCTCGCCAATGTGAAATGCCTAGAAACACCCATCGATACACGACCGCAGTTGTGTCTTTCTGAGACCACACGTATCTGCGCTGCCCTTGCAAATGAGGGTTGATGCTCTAATATCATCTGTAACATCTTGGCCCAAAATTCGTTCATAGCCTAGCCCATCGTGGGACAGGCCCACACATGCGTATCATCTCGCTTGGGCTTTCGTCCTCGCTTTGTCCAAAATGGTTAATCTGGAAGTGCTACGATTTAGGTTAATAGGTATTATATATTAGTTGAACTCAATATAAACTGGCATCGTGATACTAAAGGGTGAGGCATTCGCAGAAAAGGGAATTAAAATGGCACTCATGGATGTACATGCATGTACTTAATGACGACAGTAAGATCGTAATTAGACATGAGAATAGAGTTTTGCAGGCAGATATAAGCTACACGTGGCCAAAAAACAAAACTTAAGCCCATAAATGGCTAGTCCAACCGTATGCTATGCGTATCATGAGCTCACGAGCCCACTTGGCTCGTTAAGGAGTTGGCTTAAACGGGTGACATAAAGAAGCCGATACGAGCAGTTATTTCTACTTATTTGCTTAACGAGTTGAGTTCGAGCCAACTCACGAGTTCCTCGTTAGGCTTGATTAAATCAAAACCTAAACCAACAAGCAGCAACAAAGCCAGACCAACAACAACATTTAGGTCCATTACCCCTAGCCTCGACACCAGTATTCAACCGCCCAACCCTTTACCAACTCGTCTCCTCCGCTACAAAGCCACCTCGCTACGGTCAACCAGTGTTGACCCCCTGTGGCCGCCTTTGCCTCCTCCTTGGTGAGTGTCATGAACTCACGATCTCCTCTGTTTGGTAGTGATTGGTGAACTCATGATCTCCTCACAATCTCCTCTGTTTGATAGTGATTGGTGAACTCATGATCTCCTCTGTTTGGTAGTGATTGGTGAATGATGGCATGTTATTGATTAGTGATTGGTGAATAATGGCATGATATTGATGTGTATGCGTCACTACTAGTAACTAATTGTTGCTTATGGATTCCTTAACAAGCCAGTTCAAACCCTTTGACCAAACCGATTTGAGCACCATTATTTACTTATTTGCTTAACGAGTTTCACCCAGCGCTCGTTATCTACCCCTACTTGTGGCTGACATCCCTTGTCTGAGCTCCACTAAGTACATAGGCTGTTCTGTGGAACATCCCTTGTTTCTGGCCAAGTTGATTATCCCATGGAACATGCCTTGTTTCTGGCCTCTAAATTGGCTAATCTACGTGCAAAAGGAGATTCCATAAACAACGAAACCGCAGAGGAAACACTTGAACAACTAATGAGGCGTGCCATTTTAACTTGCAGGCATCAAGGTGAGGCCATACACTTGCATTTCCTACAGCAACACTAGAGTTTTCAGATAAAACACACGCAACACACACAACAGTATTCATCTAAAGCTAGAGAATGAGGCTAGCTAGATTGATGAAAGATCCTCGTACACAGACTTGATCCCAGGTCTCTCAGAGACCGTCCGGATGCATCTCAATGCAATGCCCAACACCTCCTTCATGCCTTTCACAGCCTGTGGGCTCTCAGAATCTGAAGCCATGGCCGGATCAAAGCAGTCTGATCCTCGGCCTTCCGCCACATGCAGCCGAACCCAGTCAGTCAGTTCCACGCCGCCCTCCAAACCCGAGACGACGTCCCCAGCGCACCTACCAGTCAGGAGCTCCAGCAAAATGACACCGAAGGCGTACACATCAGACTTGAACGAGGGAGATGGCTTCTTCGACGCTGCTAGCTCCGGGGCGCGGTAGCCCAGCACGCCCAGGTCAAGGATCTGCTCGACGACGACGGCCTGGGTCATCAAGCGGTGCAAGCAGTAGTCAGCGACGCGGGCGTTGAGGTCAAGACCGTCCAGCAAGATGTTGGTGGCCTTGAGGTTTCCATGAGGCATTGCGCGGTCGAAATGGAGGTAGTTCAGGCCACGCGCGACATCAACTGCGATCTTGAGCCGCTGTGCCCAGGTAAGTGGAGGACCTCTCCTTCCTGGTCGATCTGCATGATTTCAGAGAAACATCTCAGTTGAGCAAGCCTACTAGTAAGACGTTATTTGGATTTGAAAATGGAGTATGCAACATCTCTAAATCCGATTAATGCAACTGCAGAAATGGTAAGTTAGTAAACGAGAACATTACCGTACAAAAAGCTAGCAAGACTTCCTGGCGAAACATAATCCGACAGGATCAGTTTCTCATGTGGTGTTGGACCCCAGTAGTATCCGCGCAAGCCAACCACATTAGGATGCCGGATGTTTGCAAATTTCTTGGCCTCCTTTGAAAACTCTTTCTTGGGTCTTGCGACACCTTCCCTCAACCACTTCACTGTCAGGAAGACACCGTTCTCCAGTGTTGCCCTGTACGAAGTCCCATGGCTGCTCCTCCCAAGTACTTCAGCTGGTGCCCTTGACAATTCCTCCGGTGTTAGTGTGATTGTTTCATCTAGGAAGTGCAACTCCCCTGCTAACCTGTCGGGTGATCTGACATCCAACCGTGCCAGGCCTTCCTGAGCATACGCCTCTCCAGAGTCCGGTGACCAAGAGAAGCGGCTACCCTTCGATGGTGAAAATCCCCCCACAGCTGACAACTTTTCTTCTTGGCTTAGTGCTTCAGATGTAGTGCCCTTTCGAGGAGCAACAAGATCATCTGCTGAGACAACCAAACCACCTTTGTTATCCTTTCCTTTCATACTGGCAATATCTTTAGTGGCCCTGTGAAGGTTCTTGTCGGAGACCTTTTCTGAGCTAGGAAACTGCCGTGAGATCCGCTTGTAGTGGCACACAATAGCAACAAGGATCAGGATGACAAGAACAACAATACTAGCTGCTACAAGTGCTATTTTAGCAGCTGTGCTAACTGATTTGCCACCTCCTGAACCAGATGGGGAATTGCCGGATCCAGGTGAGCTAGCAGGATACTCTAATCTTGAGTTCCCAGGATGGAAAGAAGATTCTGGAAACTTCCTCAAGTTCACTGGCACAACACCAGATAGGTCATTATAGGAGGCATTGAAGGATTGGAGGGTATCTGGAAGTGCCTCGGGCAATGGCCCAGTGAACTGGTTAGTTGATATGTCAAGAGCAGTAAGTGCTTCAAGCTTAGTGATAGCAGGCGGTAGAGGACCAGATAAATTGTTTGTAGATATGTCAAGAACTTGGAGGCCAGATAAGGAGGCTATACCATCAGGGAGGCTGCCATTAAAATGGTTTCCAGAAATATCAAGCACTTGAAGACTCAAATTTTTGGATGAGGATCCCGGAAATGATATACCACCAGTAAGCATGTTATCTTGGATGTAGAGCTCTTGCAGCATGGAGGAAGAAGTGAGTAAATCAGCCGGAATAGGACCACTGAACTGATTGGAGCTGAGGTCAAGGACAGTAAGTTTGGGGTACTGAACAACAGCTTCAGGGATGGTATGAGCTAGAGAATTATGAGAAAGATTCAGGTAGTTCAAGCGAAGGAATTGAGAGCTCACATCAGGAATTGTCCCAGTTAGATTGTTCTGGCTAAGGTCAACATATTCCAAATCATTGCTCCATTTGGCAATAAATGATAAATTTCCTTTAAATTTGTTATTTGATAGATCTAACACAGTGCAGCTTCCAGCAAGCAATGGAAGATCCCCAAAAAGATCATTTGAGGAGAGATTAAGGATCTGCAAGGTAGTTGATGTGATCATATTGATATGTCCTGCAGAGTGCAGAAAACTACAGTTAGTCCCAAAAAAAACTAACACTTAGAAACTAATGGACCGATACTGACAAACTGTCATCGACTCTGTTATGAATATTGTGTGTACGTATTCAGAGGCCCAATAGGCAATATATATAGGTGTACAAGAGGTGTATGTCATATACAGATAAAGCAATACAAAAGGCAGATAAAGAATACAAAAGATATTCCTATCTCTAACACCCCCCCCCCCTCAAATGCAAGGCGTATGCAATAGTATTGCATTTGGAATGAGTTGACACTAAAATATGAAAAATCCAAAAAGTCCGAGTCTTGATAATATCATTGTAGCATGCAGCACTTGGAAAATATGTCAATAAAAGATCTCCCATCTAAGGTCATGCGACAGCCCATAAAGCACAAGGTGCAGGAGCAAAGTCGACCGCGGTGACATGACGAAGAAGATGAAACCGACAAAAATAGAGAAAACTGTCAAATCAAGCCGAATCGAAATAGATAGAAGCATGGCGGCACATATCGTAGCCCAAGACGGCGGCGGCGCAATACACAAGAAGCGCAACAGAGGCACAGTGCAAAAGAAGCACGACGCAATGCACAAGAAACACAACGAAGGCGCAGTGCTGAAGAAACGCGGTGCAATGCACAAGAAGCACAACAGAGACGTAGTGCGGAAGAAACGTGGCGACCTTAAAAGCTTGAGGCGGCGGATCTACAGCAGCTCGAAGAAAAAAGCAGCGACTACTGTCATGCAAGAGGAGAATTCCTATGCTTCTATGGCTGACAATAAATTTGTAGACTTACATGGCTTAAACGAAACTCAAAGATAAAGTTTGACGGACTTGGATGGACGCAGCGGAAGAAAAACAACACAAAGAATAGCTAGCAGTAGTAGCAATAATAGCTAGCAGTCGGTAGCTAGCAGACATTGTAGCAGCAATAATAGCTAGCAGTCGGCCTGACCTCCTCCCTCCTCCGACAAGCCACACCATGCTGATAAGCCATAGGACCAACAACCCAGCAGCATCGCCTACGACAAAGGGGAGCAACCGCACACCAAAAGCCAAAGTTCCCAATCAAGCATCAAGAGGAGACGCGGTCTCCAAGCTGTAGAGGGAAAAGCGCAGCGGCGCTCCAAGAAAGGAGGGTGGCGGCAGCATTGCTCAAAGGAAGGAGCAGAGAAGCACCAAGCCCACCAGTGGCGTAGCGAGCCGAGGCGGCCGAGCATGTCGCGAACGAGCGACGCAGCGGTGAAGAGGATCCGAGCGACGGAGAAAGACACAGAGGATCCGGTGGCGCTCCAAGAAAGGCAACGTAGGGCGCACGGAGGCACCTCGACTTCGACGAAGCTACGCCGAG
The DNA here is from genome assembly GCA_036346405.1 of Phyllostachys edulis. NCBI lineage: Eukaryota > Viridiplantae > Streptophyta > Magnoliopsida > Poales > Poaceae > Phyllostachys > Phyllostachys edulis. The sequence continues at coordinate 9,693,258 of CM070558.1, forward strand.
GCAAGCCGAGGCGGAGGGAGCGTGGAGCAGAGGATCCAGTCAGAGGCGTCGAATTGAGGTACGCGGCCACCTTGGATCCGAGCGGGGACGACGAAGAGGAAGCCCACGCGTAGATCAAGACTAGAGACGATGCTTCCTCGGCTAGCTAGCGATAGCGGCGGCCGAGAGCGACGACAAGAGGCCACCCCTGGGATCAAAGATCGGTCCTCCCGAGGGCAGCTGCAACAGAGAACGGGCAGAGGCTAGGAGGCGGCGTAGGTCAGAAACCCCAACCCTAACCTTAGCTATGATACCATGTTATGAATATTGTGTGTATGTATTCAGAGGTCCAATGGCAATATATATAGGTGTACAAGGGGTGTATGTCATATACAGATAAGACAATACAACAGGCAGATAAGGAATACAAAAGATATTCCTATCTCTAACATATCTCTAACAGACTCATCGTAGAGAAACGTCATGCTAGCATTTGCATATGTCATTTTCCTGCTCTTTCTAATGCATTGAGTTCTAGGAAAGAAGAGTTTACTCAAACTTAAGCCATAGATCTGCAAGGTATCAGGTACCAATGCCATAGTTATGAAATGCAATTGTTCAATACAGATACAATAATAGCTTATACAGCTGGTAATCATGTGTATACAATTGGCCACCTCCTATTAATACTTGCTGATTTTAGAGAAGTCCACAACATTTAAAGCCAACATCACATGGCCTAGTTCTTTACTGTGTAGGTCATTCTGTCTATTCTTAAAGCGGGGGAGGGGGGCTATCTTTTGCCAAGCTTAGAGTGGTAAAGGGTCTAACAAGAAAGGTGAAGACACATTGCACTGCAACTCTAGGAAATTAGTCCAGCAGGAGATAAATGTAACAAAACAACAGAAGAAATACACTCGCAGGTTACTTTCATGCATTATGTACACAAAACAGAAATGTGTATTGCAGTTTAACTAAACATAACCATGTGTATGGTCTGTTGTATTATCCCCTTCCATCAATTATAAATAATGTCATCAGGATATATATGCCTAGCCTGCTTCTCTGCATGTCAAAAACTACCTACCTAATTATCAGCAATCTATTAGCATTTCTACCATGCATGAGATGCATATCATTAGTAATTTCACTGGACATAACTATCAGTATTGTCTGTAGTGTTATCTCCAGCCATCAATTCCCAATCATGCCAATGAGATATATATGCATAACAACCTGATTCTCTGCATGCCCAAAACTATATCAAGCTAGCAATCCCCAATCCACTAGCTGTGAGGAGAAAATAAATGAAGTTTTGTAGGCAATGCCATGACAGGCAGCAATATGAGCAATGATTTGCACAAAGAATCTTTAATTCTAAATGGAATAATTCAAATATAGAATTGACATAAGGCAAAAATGCCAAATGAGCTATACTGGTGCAAACTCAACCACAGATCAGTGAGAGTTCATCTTGTTTCAGGTAATCAGCAACTTAGACCATAATTCACATCAGAGAAATCAGTTAACCTGAAGAATGAAACATACCAAATGCAAGACGACAATTCAAAGTATTACACATTCTGGGGCTTGATCTTTTGTGAAGAAATGGATGAAACTTTCAATAATTTTCATAATCAGAATGAACATTGCATATCATGCAGATAAAGGAACAACAGGAGGATAGAAAACAGCAATTTGTAACTAGCGCTAATACCTGTCAGCTTATTTGCACTTAGGTCCAGCTCGCTCAACACCAGAGAATCTCCCTTCAGAAGTCCACTAGGTACAAACCCAGTGAATGCATTGTTTGCAAGTCGCAAAACCTCAAGATCATAAACATAATTGAACCCTGGAAGGTCTCCAGATAACTGATTATCGCTCAGATCAAGCACCTTCAATCTCCCAAAAGTCGAGAGCTCAACTCCATCGATCAATGACCCGGTCAACTTATTGTTGCTAAGGTTCAGATATAGAACTGTCTCTGAAATATCTGCCAGAAACTTGAGCTCTTTGGGGGTGGTGCTGGCGAGCAAGTTCCCGCTAAAGTCAACATGAGCAACAGTTGACTCAATCAAGAATTTCCAATCAACACCACCATCCAATTGGTTCCAGCTCAGATCCACAGACTGGAGGTTCACAAGGAGGCCAAGCCCAGCAGGAATGCCCTTCGTGAAGGCATTGTATGAGAGGTTCAGAGCAACCAAGCTCCGGAGGCCTTTCAAAGCTGTGGGCAATGGACCAGACAAAGAATTCCCGCTGACATCCAGCGACTGAAGCGACGTAAGCCCATCGATGGACTCAGGCAGTGGCCCTGAGAAGTTGTTCCTGGCTAGCGACAGGTTCTGCAGGCTTCGGAGATTGCCAATATCCTCAGGGATTGGACCCGAGAACCGATTATTTGAGATATCCATGAACTTCAAGCTCTTCATACTACCCACATTGCTCGGGAGGCTCCCCGAGAGATTGTTATTGGCCATCGAAAGCTTCACAAGCATCGTCAGGTTTGCGAACACAGAGAGATCGGCGACGCCTGAGATTTCATGGCCGTCGAGCACAACCCCCGCCACGCTCGCGCCATTGCACACAATGCCATTCCAGGAAGCTGGGCAGCCATTGAAATCGATAGACTCATCGTTCCACGAGTCGGTGATGAAGCCGGCAGGGTCATGCGTGATCCCCTTCTTGAAAGCAAGGAGCGCGAGGATGTCCTTAGAAGGCAGCTGGCCAAATGCAGGGCCGGCAACCAGGAGCAACACCAAGAATCCCTCAAGAATCCCCATCGCTGTCCTCCACAAGAGAGATTGGAAGCTAGTATGCCTCAAGAACACACATCACCTGAGGCATTTCTTGGAGCAAGATGGAGCGAGCGAGCGTGGAGTGTACCTATCACACGGCTACTGGAGCACAACACTGCTACTAATAGCCACAGCCCTTGTCCCTTTCAGCTGATCTGCACAGCTGCCCACATCGCTCGCCACAAAACCCCACTTTCTAACTCCTCTAAACCTGAAATGAGCACAGAAATGGCAAGTTTAGCACAGATTCCTCCTTTAAAAATCCCCTCAAGACCGAATCTTTGAGCACCCAGGTAGCTAAAAATCTACCTTTAAGCCTTCTTAACTACCAAAAAAACAGCAACTTTAAGGATCCAAACAGTTAAACCCCTCAGATTTTAACTTTCTCAAGCATGCAGGTAAATCTAAAAGTGGAAACTTTGCACACTAAAACAGCCAACCACCACAACTTCAACCATAAACACGGCTCAAAAGCAGAAACTTTGCCCATCCAAGCAGACAAGAAACTTAACCACAAATAATGCAACAACCAAAACCAACAGTGATTATATACATACATCTCCTTGCCTAGCAATGAAAAGCGTCGCTCTCGCCCATTAAGACAAGCACCGGTACCACCACGCAGGAAGCCTTGGAGAATGATTGTGCTGAGTTGGGTTGCAGGGGAGGAGGGCAACGCAATGCGATGGGGGTTAAGCGCGCGCAGTGGAGGCGGGGGAAGAAGGCCAATGCGGAACCCTAACCCTAGATGGGGATGGATTCTTGGCTGCTGCTGCTTGGGCGGAGGAAGAGAGGAGGGGAGCTGGGGAGGGGAGTGGAGTGGTGGCTGCCTGCAAGCGGCAGCAGCAGTGGGGAATGGGAGTGTCTTTTCTCTGTGTTGCGCAATGAATCGCCTGCCTTTTCGTTTCTGTCCTCGCGGTATTTTTATTGTCACTTTGCGCTGTGGTCCTCCCAACGGACTGTAATTTGGATTTGACGCTCACCCGTGAGTGAGTAGTTTTGTTCTAGTGTGATTTAGGTTAGGAGCCAAACTTTTATGGAGAAAAATACATATTAGTTTGTAGGTGTAGGTGATCAATTGTTTTGGTATACTCGTATTTTCCAAACAGTACTTCGGATTGATACCTCTACTAATGTATCACCAAATCTTGTCGGCATAGGATGCCTGGAGATCTAATTTGTTTTGAGGATACACCAACATGTACTTTGGTTGTAATCATGGCTAAATTGATTGTAAGTATAAGCTCACCTACGAAAGTACAATTAAAACCATTACAAACAACATCACGGTGTTCTACGTTTGCCCACACGCGAGAGAGCGTGCATAAGAAAAGCTGCAATGCATTTTTTCATTTTACCCGGAGAAAAGGAGGAAGAAGCCATAATACATGGGTTGGGAGGGGTGAGGACGCAAGATGGCAAAAGTTGCCCTTTCTTTGTGTTTTCCGGCCTTTTCCCGCTATTTTAACCCAACCGCACCCGCCAAAACGGGGCCGCAGCAGCTCGCCTCGGGTCCCTTGTGCTCTCCTCCTCGCGGACCCCAAATCGCAGCTAAAATGCGGCGAAAAGCTCAGGCTCCGGCACGCACCGAAAGCTCAAGACTATAGAGCTGGCGGAAACGGGCGTGTCTATCGCACACGGTTGGTCTGATCTAGCTACGGTACGATTCATACTATTCATGAACACGATCCAAATACAGTGCGGTCCGTTAGGCACGACACTGTTTTAATATACATACACTGTTGGTCTGATCTAGCTACGGTACGGCTCATACTATTCACGGACACGACCCAAATACGGTGCGGTCCGTTAGGCACTTATTAATCGCTTTTAATATACATATATAATTTTAATTTAATTTATTGATATTTATATGATTTTCTTTCCATTTTTAATACTTATATGGTTTTATCTTGTGGTTTTTAATTTTTATATATTTTATTTTATAAGTATATATAAATTTATTTTAGTTTTTAAAATATATATTTTTTCTAGGATTGTTTTGCATGTTTTTCAATTTTTCATGTCTTATGAGCTAAATGACAAATGTTTTAATGAGTCAGCTATTTGAACATTAATAAAATTCTATTACATTTTCTATATGATTATCTTTTTTTTTCAATTTTCATGTCTACTTCTAAATTCTACATGCTTTTCTAATTTTTCTAGATTTTTTTTGAAATTTTTTCATTCTGTCGGGCTAAACAGGTCACACTTAGCTCGACGGGCTAAACGGGCTCGGGCTAGCCCAGCACGGCACGAATGCCCAACGGACCGTGCCTGGGCCGCCATCTCGGCCCATGGGCCGGAATGGGCCGTGCCGGGCCGCCCGTTTGGCCAGGCCTGCTCAAGAGGCCCCAAGCCACAGGGGGAGAGAGGTATGCAGAAGAAAGCCGCGGGACAAGCAGTGTGCGCGCTGCTTGTCCGTGGTAGCTCCCATCGTTTATTGATGGCGTCTCGTGCGCCGAGCCTAAAACACAACACAGGTGCATGTTTCCTTCCCCTGTGTTGCGCCACCGCGGCTGAATCGGCCACGATCTCGTGCGGCTGGCGCTGCGCGATGCGATCACGCACGCGAGATCCCTTTGTGCTGTCGGGGGGTTTGCATTATTTGCCGTGCCTACCAACGCCAACCAGTATCGGGCTTTTTCGCTTTTCTTTTGGGCGCGACTAGCGCTCGGACTCTAGCTCCGATGTCCGATTTCACAGGATATTCTCCAGCGTTCCATCTCGCACGTGAAATAAACCTCCTCCCGACAGTGCAAAATGAAATCAGGATTTTGCCTACAAAAATGCAACATAACATGATCAACATCAAAAAAATTACAACATTTAAAACTTACTTACGAAACATCTTGATTCCGCAAGTATAACATGGTCATGCGCTAAGCGCAACAAAAATGAAGAACGTGTGCAGCATTTTTTTTTTCCAACGGTCACAATATTTTTTCAACGATCGCAACATATTAAAGAAGTTCAGAGAAGCAACAATCAACTGCAGCTCCAGCTTACATTTACATGGGACATTGCAACAAATTTTTCAATGAGGCGCAACATTGATGCGATCACCATGCAACAATTTCATATTCTCACCAACCCCTGCAAAAATTTAACAGCGCAACCCGCGCAATAAAATCCCACTCTAGCTGCAACATACTCATCACAAGGATGCAACAAAATATTGCAATGAATCAAAAAAAAATCCTACAACACTTTGAGTGAACTCGTGCAACAAAACAAGCTAATGTCTGCAATAAATCGTACCTATAAGAGGCACACGGAGAGACATGTGCGCTGAGGCGGCGCTGGCTTCGCCGAGCTGGTGCAATTGCCCAGTGGCGACGTGGCCACAGGAGGCCGAGTGCGGGCAACAATGCATGGAGATGAGCAGCTCGCGGCAGCCTGGTTGTGGAGAGGTAGCGGCTGGGCCGAGGCGACGCTGCAGCGGTAGCCCGGCTGTGGAGAGGCAACGGCTCGACCGGAGGAAAAAAGAGGAGAGCAGCTAGTCGGAGCTATGGAGAGGAAGAAGTAAGGAAGAAAGAAAGAGAGGAGAGAAGAGGGAGGGAGACCTGACGGAGAAGTTGGGGGAAGAAAGGAGGAAACAGTTAGAAACGGAGGAAGGCACAAAGCAAAGTGAGACAAGAAAAAGTGGCTTGGGGAGTGGACACCTGTACCGTGCTCAAATTGTATGACAGATGCCCTATTGCGCCTCACCACGCGGTAGGCCACAGTGGCGGCCTACCGCGCCACCATCGAGCAGCAGGTGACGTGGGCAGGGTACCTACCATTTGGTGGTGCAATTTTTATCAATTCGTTCATATAAGACTATTTTTGCTATTTGGGTTCAAAAACGCGCTAAATAAGCCAAAAAAAAAAATCAACAAACGACGTTACACGAACAAAAGTCTTTGAGAATAGTTCTCACCTTTCCTCCAACGAACCATCATTTGTACACCATCTCCGAGTTGAGGAAAAGAAGCAGCACGCATTGATTTGCATGTTTTATGCTGGGCTTGATTCTTGTTGTTTTACCTTTGTGACGACGAGCGATGATGAGTGTCACACTTTCCTCGTTTCATTTCGTTTGCGTTGGCTGCAAAATTTGTGCATGAATGTAGTATTTTTTTTTGGCTTAAACTACTACTTGTACTAGTATGATAGTAAGAGAATAAATAATATAGCATGGCACCTGGACAATAAAGGTGACCGGACACCACGCGAAAATAGCTTCTCTGACTCTGTCCTATGATCCTATCTTACACAGCCAATAAGAGAGTGAGAGGGTTGAGAAAAACAAACATCACTAGACTGAACCAAAGTATGAATCTTTTTTTATTTTGGCCCTCTGCGCTACACAATTACAAAAATAATCTCCGTACTATTTTTCTTGCAAATCTAGACCCCCTCTCTCACCTTCCGCGGTCGGAGAGTGGGGAAAGGTCACTTCCGCGCTCCCCGAGCGTGGAAAGACACCAGAGGGTGGCCCACGAGCGCGGGAAGCGAACTTTCTGCGGTGGCCGAGCGCGGAAGGTGAGAGAGAGGATCTAGATTTGCAAATAAAATAGGATGAGAGTCATTTTTACAATTGATTTAGGTAAGAGGGCTAAAATAAAAAAAGTTCCCAAAGTATGGAAAATAGACACGAATACTATAGGTGCTCATCACACTACATGGGCACATGGCACCCGGACCCAGAGGGTCCCTCCCTTCGGCTATGTGGGGCTAACCCTGGCTAAAATGGGGTCCCTACTCCCTGCTCTACTTGCAGTTGTCTCACTGCAACTCCCCAGCAAAAGTTGAAACCAGCGACCACCAACACAGCAAACAGGCGAGATTCCCATGCCCAGCCTCCTACTAATCTTGCTCGTCATACGGTCAAATGCTGGGTAAAACTAGTTGCCATGTGCAACGAGGCAGGTAGTAAAAACCCAGCAACCCTTGACCGCATTTAGATCGGGTGATTATTCGCAACTGTATCTGTATCCACCAACCTGGCTGCTCTGCTCATCAATATTGCAAGCACATGTACTATTCAGTCTTTGGACCAGGACACACCGGCTGAAGCAGTAGAATCCTATTAGTTGGAACGGTAATTCTTCTCCTCCTTTTTTTTATCACAGATTTACCCTTTTCAGTGCACTTTCACTCAGGGCTCTTAAATATGTTCTTTGGGATCATGATTTCAGTCCTTAGGTCACCCAAGTCGAACTAAGCACTACTCCAGTTTATGCTACTCTTTAAAATAAAAGCTCCAATTAAGCATGGTTTGTTTGTTTGTTATAGAAAATATGGTAAGTTGGTGACTCACAGGAATGGTCCATGTGTGGTGCCAAATAAATGGGAATGCAATATTTGTACTAAAGTTTATTTTACTAGAGCTTTGTCTTATTTTTCTACATTTTGTTTACTGAGTAAAAAACATTCACATTCTGATTGCTCTTTTCAGGAGAAGATGCTCACTCTCACTTTTATTACCCTACTTTTATTCCCTCTTTTCTTTTCATTTTTAAGCAAACAGGTAGTCATCTTTCTGTCATTAAGTAAAGTTGCCATGTGTATTTTGACCCCAGCCAGGCAGGCACTTGTGATCTGCCATATAGTTTATTCACACCTCTTGCAGCGCTAGTGCTACACAGATTTGAAATTCCTACTGTCAAAAAAGATACTACTACATTGGAGATCAGATGAGCTGAGATTTAAACAAAATTCAACCTATCAAATGGACCACCCTCCTTTCTGCTAATGGAGTAATGGATTCTTTCTACTCCAGATCTTAAGCTTGCAATTGCAAGCACCACACCAGCCAGACAGACGGTGGTTAGGCATTAATAAAGGGTCAAAGGCTCAACAGCATCCAAAGTAAGGCCCAAAAAGTTCCGGTCTTCAAGACCTGCTCTCTCTCTCTCTCTCTGTGTAAGTGCCAGCTGAAGCATGCACCATGATTGTTCACTGCCCACTGACTGGCATGCTGGAGAGCTTTTATTATTTTAATTCTTTTTTTAAATATTTTAAAGATAACATCATCTTAATTTTATTTTCAATTCCGATCCTTTTTACCACGCCATAACCCATAACGTGATCAAACTGTACTGTCACGTCACCGACCGTGGTATGATCAAACTGTGTTGTCACACCATCGACCCCTTTGGACGTGTCTGTTTTTGGGCTAAGTCCTGTCACGCCAAGAAGAGTGGCGTGACAGCACAGTTGGGTCACGCCGCAATCGGTGGCGTGATAACACATTTTAGTCATAACACAGGCATAGCGTGATCAAATGGGTCAGAATTGGAAATAAACTTAAGAAGATGTTATCTTTAAAATAACTTTTTTAAAAAATTAAATAATAAAAAGAATTCCATGCAGGAGCTGGCCCAAAGTTCCTGAGTTGATGCTTTAGAGGAAATGCCTGCCACTTTTGCAAACTTTCTTGGTGAACTTAGCCGTAACAACCTAGCTTTAAGCACTTTGTTACAGCTAGATCTGGATCCTGCAACTGTGAGTGAGTGCTACTTTTACCTGCACATGTAGTGGTAACAATGTATTGTAGGGTGTTCAAACAGTACAAACTCAGCCAATTACAAGAGTACAATCAAGTTCAGGTTATGGTAAGGCACTGTCAAAACTTATCAAAGCAACTACAGATAGTACAAACAATAAAGGATAAACAGTTGAAGCTTGAATGGATTAAGTGGGGACAGCACCTAACTTGTACAAAAGCATTCAGTTCTCTCTTTGACTCAGCTGATTCCATTGGTTCCCTAGCTCACAGAGATCAAAATAAGACAGTGAAGTAAGTTAGGAGTAGAGCTGCAAGTGTTAGTATATTTCTTGGTTAGAATTTGCAGTTAACTCTGCTTATGACTAATAGAATAAGCTATCTCAAATGCCCATTATCAAAAGGCATACTCATGTCCAATCCTCTTGTCTGCTGACAATATGGATGGTAAAAAAGAGAGAATAAGTGCACAAAAACATATAATCTGTGGCCTTATGTGTTTGGTTCAGATGACTTGTAGTCTACTAAAACAAAGAGCATGTTTAATCCTAATGGACCCACTCGAGTGGTCACAACAGATCAAAATTGCTATTAGACATGAGTGATTAGGGCACAGGAACTGCTCACTTTACATCGGTGCATGCTGCAGTTGTCTTTACAGCAAAGAGAGCATGCGAAATGCCCAAGCTTTGGTGCATGGAACAGCTAGCAGTTTGCACTGAGAATTCCTGGCTAGAAACTTAGCTCCCCTTTGGCCTAGAGTTTTGGTTAGGTACATCTTTTCTTTACTACTATAAAAACGTATTTGGTGGTGATGGTGAGTCTGCTATCTCCCACTCCTTAGTTGGTGGGATCTCGTGGATAGATATATACATGCATACATATTTACTATAAAGATCTTCTATGGACAATTACATCATATAAGTATGTGGTTTGTGAGACAACTCTTTGTAGCTTGTTAATTGGATGCAAATTTTGTATGTAATTTTTAGATGTATGGATTACTTATACATATTGGTTTTTCAAATTTAGAACTTATATATATTTATTTGAGATTCGTTGCAATGCACGGATACTCGGCTAGTATCAGTAAGATACCACCATGTTGCAATCGTGAATACTCCATCCTGATTGCTAACTGCATACCAATTAGGAATGGACTACAAAACACATGAAGCAAACACCTACCTAAAGGAAAAAGGGCAGCATACTCAGCAGGGGTCAAATTCCACCATTTGTAACCAACCAAAGTATGGTACATTTTCCATGTCCTCTCCTTTCTCTGTGTTGTGTGTAAATTATTGTTATGAATAGCATATATACAAGAAACTCCTTATATAACGGGGAAAAGACATACATCTAATACATCCAACACCACCTTTTATGTGTGTTGTTCATGAAAGAAAAAGTGTATACGCATGCTTAACCCTTCCAACACAAAATATACTCTGATCCAAGCATGGACCAAGATCAAGCAAATAATGATAAAAACCCCAATAACTCCCAATAATATCACTTTTTTCACCAACACTTGTCTATGTTGCTTGCTAGATATGCTCCTTTTAGTAGACTACACGAATTGTAATCTTTCCACATCAGAAAGGTATCATTATCATAGAGGTCCAGTCAGGGGTAGTGATCACTAAGATTTAGGACTAATTATTCTAACACTACTACATCTCAATCCATTTGGAGACAAAATAAGTAACTAGCAACGGAGTGATTAATGATTGCTCTACCCCATCCACACCAACATAAGGGCATGTAAAATGGTATAAACAACTGTTGTCTATAGCATTTTTTCATGTCATTTATAGACAGCACTAAAAACAGCTTCTACAATTATCTATCTCTTTACATGTCTCTATAGGCAGCTCCTCTATATACAATATGTCTTGTTTCTCGTGTTACAGTCGACTACTGTATGAAAGACGACTCAATTCTCTATGCACCCTCTCTCATCTACATCATCTTATATCCTACGTTGCAAGGCTTATAGACAGCTAATGTCGTACTATTGTAGATGCTCTAAACCCTACACATACATACACCCGTGCCAACTCCATTGCCTTGGTTGTTGCAGATGCTTCTGGGAGGAATCCTAACTTTCCATCATGGCAAATGAAGACCTGTGTTGGTTGAGCTCATGAAGATCAAAAGACTCATGATGCTTTCCATTTTTAATTTCCTTCTGAAAAACAAAAATTTGCTGCCTGTGTGTCTGGTATGTTTTGGTTAGTTAGCAAAAGATCACAGCTGGTCGGCTTGTACCTGCAACCGACCATGTCATTCCATAAGACAAAAGGGGAGAGTAACTGCAATCGAGAGGATGCCACACTGGTAAAATCATAGAACTGACTTGGAAACATGGATCTTTTGTTGGACCTGGTCAGTAGTTCATACCCAATTTTTACCCCAAGGAAACTTGGTCAGCCTTTTTTTACTAAGATTCTGGAGGCCCAGTTGAAGATTTTTTTTCATTAGGATTTGATATTCATACCTGGAACTGTTTGTTAGGTAGAGTGAAATTTCCTTATCTGCACACCAAAATCAGTTTCCTGCTTTGATCTGTATCACCAAAAAAAGTTTATCCAAAACATCATGGTCTACGCCATTTACCCTTTTTACCACAGAAATGTGTAAATTTTACTTACAAATATCATTGCTCTATTCTGATGATGCTGGCCCTGTTAGGGATAAGATCTTCAGAAGTCATATATGTTAGATATATATATTGTGTAGAGTGTTATTTGCTATTATTCCAACCTTATATATGTTATATATTGACCTTTGGCTCATTGGAATAGATAAGATGTTTTATTCCAAACATGGTATCAGAACCATGGAAACCCTAACCCTACCTCTTGACCAGCCGCCGCCATCGCCATCAGAGCCATGCCACCGTCTCCGCTGTTGCTCTTCTCTCCTCCAGATCCGCTACTGTCTTCTTCTCCTTCCTTCTTCTTTCTCCGCTAGGCCCGAGCGTCGCCTCCATCGTGGGCCCGAGCGCCGCCTCCATCACCGGATCCACGCCGGCAAGCGCCGCCTAACGCCTCGAGATCGCTGCCTTTCCTCACGGCGCTTGTTTACCTACTTGTCGCATCGCCACGGCCTTCAGCACCGCTTGCACAAGCCTTCCCCGGACGCAATAAATGCCACGTCGCCACTCGGAGGGAGCCCTAAAGTTCCCCCCGTGTGTGCTCGCTCCCTTCGCACGAGCCCCTCCCCCTTTTTCTATTTTTCCTGGCCGAGCGAGCTGCCACCAGAAAGAAAAAAAAAAAAAAAGGAAGAAAAGAAAGAAAAGGAAAAAAAGAAGTCGATGGCTTTACCGGAGGCTCCTTCGCCATCCCGCTCCCCCCAGTTCGGTTTGATGGGACGAACTTCCGGAGTAGGTCGCTCACCGAGGATCCACCTCAACACCAAAGATCTTTGGGGTCATCTCACCGTGAGCGCCATGTCCGCTTCTTCCCACACCGCCAAGATCGCCGCTTTCATCGGGTGCGGATAAGACGACTCAGGAGGTCGACAATGCTGCACTGGAAGAGGCCCTAGAGCTTTACTAGTCTAAGCTGCACGCTTACGAGCGCTAGCAGGAGGCCGAGGCTCGTGCTACCGCCATCCTGGTGGGTAGAATGCTCGTGATCATCTCCAGATGTGGCGGAGCTGCCGACGACACAGCTTATGTGGGAGCGCCTTCGAGCTCACTACCAGCCGACGAGTGATGCTATGTATCTCTCAGTCGTGCATCAGGCACATTCTCTTCAGCAGCTCGATGCCACCGTGGATGATTTCTACCAGAAGCCGTCTGAGGTGTGGCGCCAGCTTGACTCTCTAGGGCCGGATGTTTGTTGGATCTGTCACTGCTGTGTGCGGCTCCGTGCTCACCAGGAGACTCACCGTCTCTACGACTTCCTGACGTGTCTCCGGCCTGAGTTCGAGACTATGCGCTCTCAGCTCCTGACTCGCCACCTGCGTCCGAGCTTGGTGGAGGCCCTCACGGGTGTGCGTGCTGAGGAGACTCGTCACCACGGTGTGGCTCAGATGCAGTCTATCTTGTCTACTTTAGCACCTGCTCCTTCGCCGTTTTCTTCAGCATCGACCATGATCCCTCCCCCAGCTCCTCCGGTGGTTGCTGCTTCTACTGTGGGTCTACATTGCACCTACTGTCAGCGTGCTGGCCACAGGTATCAGGATTGTTACAAGCAGAGGAGGGACCAAAGTCGTCGAGGTGGACGTCCCCTGAAGGGCTCTAGAGGTTCCTCTCACTTAGGAGATGGCCCCCTCTCGCCAGGGCTCCTTTAGTGACGCCACACAGCAGCTCCTCTCACTGCTTCAGCGCCTCAGTGTCGGCTCGTCCTCAAACTCCTCGGGTTCTACTCGTCTGGTTCTTGCTTCTCAGCAGTCTCCCTCGCCTCCGACTCCTCCCTTGTCAGGTATCTTGTCTCCGTGGATCTTGGACTCTGGTGCTTCTTTTCACATGACACCGGATTCTACCCACCTTACTTCTGTGCGGTCCACAGATTTTTCTTCCACTGTTCAGACTACCGATGGTACCTCTCTTCCTGTTACAGGCCGAAGTACCCTTTTCACTTCTTCTTTTCATGTTCCTTCAGTCTCTCATGTTCCTCAGCTTACTATGCAGGTTATGTCGGCTGGTCAAATCACTGATCACGACTGTCGTGTTGTTCTTGAGTCTGACTTTTGTTGTGTTCAGGACTGCCGCACGGGGACTCTACTTGGTACTGGCCCTCGGTGATGTGATTCGCAGCATCTTTGGGAGCTCGACTGGCTTCATCTTCCTTCCGTTGTCTCCACCAGCCAGTCGGCCACTACCACTACCTCTGCTCTTGCTTCGTCCTCCACTACCTCTTTTGCTCAGTGGCACCATCGTCTTGGTCATCTTTGTGGCTCGCATCTATCGTCTTTAGTCAGTCGTGGTGTTCTTGAGTCTGTTTCTGGGGACACCTCTTTACATTGTATGGGTTGCAAGCTTGGCAAGCAGCTGCAGCTCCCCTATCCCACTAGTGATTCTATTTCTACTTGTCCTTTGATCTTGTTCACTCGATGTTTTTATCCCATCCTTTCGCTTTGAAGGGGGTCATCGCTATTATATGATCTTTTGTTGATGATTATTCTCGTCATACTTGGATCTACTTCATGTTCGAGCACAACCAAATTCTCTCTATTTATCAGATGTTCGCCACCATGGTTCGCACTTAGTTTGATTCGGCCATTCGTATTTCGTCTGCCGACTCACCGCGTGAGTATCTCTCGCCGCTTTACGCCGCTTTCACGAAAGGCAGGCACTCTTCCTCAAGATTTTGTCTCGGTGCTCATGCTCGTAATCGGTGTCTCGAGCATAAACATCGCCACTTGCATGAGACCACTCGCGCTCTCATGCTTGCCTCTTCTGCTCCCCTCACTGGCCGAGATTGTTTCTATTGTCGCTTTTCTCATCAACTCGCAATCTTCATCGCTTCTTCGTGGTTCTACACTGCTGAGTGTCTCTTTGGTCGAGCTCCGTGAGCACCATCTTCGCAGCTTTACCGTGGTTCTGCTTTTGTCCTTCTTCCACCTCGTGAGCGCACTAAGCTAACTGCTCACCGCTTGAGTGTGTTTTCCTTGGCTACGCCTTGAGCATAAGGGTTATCGTTGCTATGACCCCGCTTGTTCGCAGGATGAGGATTTCTGATGTCACTTTTGACGAGTCCCACTCTTACTACCCACGCTTCTCACCGCTGCCCCTGATTCTCTTCGAGTCGATCTGCTCGATTTTTCCCGACTCTCGGCTTTCCACCACTGCTTTCGCCTCATCCTCCATCTACTCGCCTCCGGCCCATCTGCTTCGCCCATCGGATTTTCCTTCCCGCTCTTTTGTTGAGGTTCCACCTTTACCCTTGCACTACTCTCGCCGTCCTCAGCCTACTACTTCCTCTCTTGAGCCTCTGTCTCTGCTGGACCCTGTTCCCAGTCCTCCCTCTCCATCCTTGCTGGGTCCAGCTCCTCCTTCTCCTCCCAGATATCGTCTTTGTGATCGTCACACCGTCGAGCCGCTTTGAGCACTACGGCCAGCAGTGCTGTTCTTTCGAGCCTACAACCCATCAGAAGGCCGCCGCCACCCCGAGTGGCAACAGCAATGTCTCAAGAGATTATCGCTGGAGCGTGACTTCAAGACTTGGGATCTTGTGCCCTTGCTCACGCTGTGTTACTCCTATCACGTAAGTGGGTGTACAAGATCAAGACCCGCCGGATGGTTCCTTGAGCGCCACAAGGCTCGCTAAGGCTCGCCTTGTAGCGCGTGG
The DNA here is from genome assembly GCA_036346405.1 of Phyllostachys edulis. Lineage (NCBI taxonomy): Eukaryota > Viridiplantae > Streptophyta > Magnoliopsida > Poales > Poaceae > Phyllostachys > Phyllostachys edulis. Next base: position 9,708,833 of record CM070558.1, read on the forward strand.
TTTTCAGTAGGAGCATGGTCGTGGCTACGATGAGACTTTCGCCCCTGTTGTTCACATGACTACTGTTTGTACTCTCCTTGCTGTGGCCTCTATTCGACAATGGCCCATCTCTCAGTTGGATGTTAAGAATGTCTTTCTCAATGGTGAGTTGCGTGAGGAGGTCTACATGCAGCCGCCCCTGGGTGTTCTGTCCGTGATGGTATTGTTTGTCGCCTTCGTCGTTCTCTCTATGGGCTCAAACAAACCCCTCGTGCTTGGTTTGATCGCTTCCTCTGTTGTCATCGCCGCTTCTCCCGCCAATGATCACGACCGCTTTTGTTCACACCTCTCCTGGCCTGGACGCCTCCTTCTATATGTGGATGACATGATCATTACTGGCGATGACTCTTAGTACATTGCCTTTGTGAAGGAGCATCTCAGTAAGCAGTTCTTGATGTCTGATTTGAGTCCTCTTCGTTACTTCCTTGGGATTGAGATTACTTCTGCGCCCGAGGGCTACTATCTCTCCTAGGAGAAGTACATTCAAGATATCCTTACTCGCGCTTGTCTCACTGATCAGCGCGTGGTGGATACTCCTATGGAGCTAGGTGTTCACCTTCGGTCTACTGATGGTGAGCCTCTTAAGGATCCCACTCGTTATCACCATATTGCCTGAGCCTCGCTCACCTTGGGATTACTCGCTCGACATTTCTCACCCACCACATCCCGAGTCGGTTTGTCTCTGCTCCCACTCACCCACTATCACCTTCTTCGTGTTCTTCGATATCTTCGTGGAACCCTCACTCGACGTCTTTTATTTCCTCGTTCCAGTTCTTTATAGCTTCAGACTAACTCTGATGCAACCTGGGCTAGCAATCATTCTGATCGCTGGTCACTTTCTGCCTATTGTGTTTTCCTTGGTCCCTCCTTGATTACCTAGAAGACTAAGAAGCGATCGCAGCTGCTCGAACGCCGAGATTGAGTTGAGAGTCACGAGACCGCTGATACCGAGATCACTTGGCTTCGGTGGCTTTTTATGGATTTCGGTGTTTCGCTTCGCGACCGACCGCTTTTATCGATAGCATCAGTGCGATCAGCATTGCTCGAGATCCCGTGAAGCATGAGCTTACCAAGCACATTGGAGTGGATGCTTCGTACATGTGATCGCAGGTGCAAGACCAAGTTATTGCTCTTCAGTTTGTGCCTTTGGAGCTTCAGTTAGTAGATTTCTTTACCAAGGCACAGACTCGAGTTCAGCATAACTTTTACCTCTCCAAACTCAATGTTGTTGATCCACCATGAGTTTGAGGGGGTGTTAGATATATATATATTGTGTAGGGTGTTATTTGCTATTGTTCTAACCTTGTACATGTTATATATTGGCTTTTGGCCCATTAGAATAGATAAGATGCTTTATTCTAAACAGTATACTCATCAGAATTGACTCGTGAAGAGACACCTGAAATTTCTCAACCAGGCAAACAATTGAACAAGGGAGGAAATTCTCAGTATTATCCATTCACCGCCAACTAGATGCTTGTTCCAGATTTCAGAAGTACGTAATCTCCAATCAGCCAAGTAAAAGACAAGGATTGGTCACGTGGCCATGGCCCCATGACACAGCATTATAGCTACTGTCCAAGTGTCCAACTGACAATTGACTTAACAAATCCTAGTCACTCCCTGTCTGCTACTGCCAACCTTCCTGTATTTAAACCAAGCATTGCTTACGATGAGTTAGCTAAGAGAAAATTTGCAGTAAATTCAAAGAGAGTTAGTGTTGTCACATACAAATGGCTGCCTCTGTCATGGCGTCTCTGGCTCTGAAACCATCTCCATCTCCGTTGCTAGGACGGTCGAAGCTCAGAGGCGCACGGCCATCAGCAAGACCGTCGTTACTCATTGTAGCCAAAGGGAAGAAGATCCAGACTTCTCAACCCTACGGTCAGTACATGCAGTAAAGTTCAGAGTTGGAAACTGTAAACATTAGGCTTGGAAGCAACTGACTTTAGCATGAAATACATGCCCCAGTTTCATGCACACAAATGCATAAGTGGGTCTCTTAAGAATCTTCCGTTTTCATATGGAAAGGGTAATAAAAAAAATTGGTAGTACACAAAACTGTGTATTCTACCGTTCTTTTTAATCAACTAGTGGCATAAATAACAAACAAGTCATGCATAAACAAATAAAAGTCACAACTCAACACAATCCATATTAGGGAAACAATTTACTCGACGAAGTATAAAAGATGAAGTACTCATCTTTGCTTAAGGTTATACTCCCTCTGTTCTACTTTATTTGACGCCCGCTAGTTTGTTTAGAGGTAAGGGAACGTCATATATATTAGAACGGAGGGAGTATATCTTATGACTTCATTCGAATCCGTAGAGTGAACACTTCAGTAGTTCAGTATACCATAACTTTATAAGCATATGTAGGCTCTAGTATGTTATAAAATTATATTGTTATGGGCTTATGGCTCTTCTGTTTTCCTGGCAACAAATTTGTGCAACGCTTAAATTTATGGTATGACAGTGTTATCCTGTTCACAAGGAGTAGCACTCTCCATGAATTTACCTTCTCACAAATTTATGACATGTCACCATCTAGGGCCTGCTGGAGGAGTGGTATTCAAGGAAGGTGTTGATGCATCTGGAAGGGCAGCCACGGTCAGTGATAAGCTCAAACAACAAGAAGCATATTGGACAAAATTATCATTGTTCATCACTTAATATTGTTCCACTTTAATCAGGGAAAGGGTCTTTACCAGTTTTCCAACAAGTATGGAGCAAATGTTGATGGGTACAGGTAAAAACTAGCCAACCCAATAAAGAACAATACCGACAATTTTTTCAAAAGGGTAAAGAAGAAAGCATGTGAATAAGGAGAAATGCAGAGATCTAGATGGACGATGAAAATGGAAACACCTAACTATTGTCAGTAAAAACAAATAACTATAAAACTCACAGATCATCCATCAATTTCAATTTTTATGACATTCAATTGGATGAGCTGTGTGTATCCTTGGATACAGAGACCGGGAGATGTTTTTCTTCCATTATCTAAAAAAAATGACATTCAATTGGTTCTTACTGTATCGCAGCCCAATATACACCCCAGAAGAATGGTCTTCAAGTGGTGATGTTTATGTTGGAGGTAAGCATAAACTGACACCTCGAAACAAGAATGTTAATATTGCAAACTACTTCTTTCAATATGTCAGAAGATGTCAATTATATCTCAAAACATATATTTACCTTCCTTTCCTGGTTTACACAGGAAAGACAGGGCTGTTTCTCTGGGCAGTCACTCTTGCTGGAATTCTGCTGGGCGGGGCTCTTCTTGTCTACAATACTAGTGCCTTGGCTTCTTGAAGCCTAGGTACAGCAAACTATGTACCAAATGATGTATATATAATCTAGATTAGAACTGTAACCAATTATGTACCTGGACTTAGGTACCAGTATGATCAATGAATAAGACCGATAAATAAGTAATGTTCTAAGTAGCTGCATGGTGCAACCACAATTTAGTAAGCAATAGAATGCTCACTGGTTCTACTGGCAAATGTTAGAAGTTCTACACACTTGGCACTTGATTGATTATACAGTTGAACAATTTGTTCTGTAAGTAAAAAGGAAAAAGAAAAAAAAAAGTCCTGGTAGCATATCCTCAAGTATTGCATCTCATTTCCTCGAAAAAAAGGTATTTCGTATCGTTCTCGAGTATTAAGACAGAAGCAAACCACTGACCGAGCCTCATCGTCGTCGTCCATCTCCTGCCTTTTCTCGTATGCCCGCGCAAGGCTCATCGTAGTCCCAGCAGTAACAATTTGCACTTGTTGTCTCTCCGTCATGTAGTCACATCGACACAAGAGAGCCAAAAATTGCTCATGATTTTTATGAATATTGTGTGTATCTATTCAAGAGGCCCAATGAGCAATATATATATGGAGTACAAAAGGGGTTGCCATATACAGATAAGGAAACCATATATAGATAAGGAAAGTCAAAAGGAGTCCTAATCTAACACCCCCCCTCAAACTCATGGTGGATCACATACACTGAGTTTGGAGAGAAAATACAAATGTTGTGCCCTAGTCTTTAGCTTTCAAGAAGTCAAGAACTCAGAACTCACGATGGTACAAATCAGAAGTAAGTACTCTCTCCTGCACCTGTGAGCGAGTATATGAAGCATCCACACCAATATGCTTGGTGAGCTCACGCTTCACTGGGTTCCGAGCAATATTGATAGCACCTGTATTGTCAGGCAAAAGAGTCGTAGGTCCCATCACAAACACTCCAAAATCTACAAATAGCGACCTCAACCAAGTAATCTCTGCTGTCACTGCTGCCATAGCTCTCAACTTAGCCTCAAGGCCGAATGGGAAATCATAGCTCGCTTAGTCTTCTGCAATCAGTGAGGAGCCAAGAAAACACAAGAAGTAGAAAGAGAACGATGATCGGAAGGATCATTAGCCTGTGTCGATCGGAGTACACCAAGTCAGAGTGAGGTAGAGCTAGGGAAAAACAAACGACGAGAGATAGTCCCACGCAAGTAGCGAAAAACACGAAGAAGGTGATCAGAGTGAAGATGGGTAGGACGAGCCATGAACCGACTCAAGATATGAACAAAGATAAGCAATATCGTGACGAGTGCTCACAAGGTACACCAAACTCCCAACAAGATGGCGATATCGAGTAGGATCCTCAAGAAGATCACCATCAGTGGCACAAAGTTGTAGGGATAGCTCTATGAGAGTCTCAGTGTTGTGAGTGTCAGTCAGACCAGACCGATCAAGAAGGTCCTAGACATACTTCTGCTGGCAGAGGTAATGGCCCTCAGGCATGGAAGAGACCTCAATCCCAAGGAAGTACGTAAGAGAACCAAGATCACCATAAAAATCACATCGAGATGCTTTTTCACATACGTGATGAATGAGGAATCATCACCAGTGATGAGCATATCATCAACATATAGAAGAAGCAGTGTCCTACCTCGAGATGAGATATGGACAAAAAGAGCAGGATCATGGGAATTAACAGTGAAACCGACAGCAGTAATCACCGAGGTAAAACACGCAAATCAAGCACGAGGAGCCTATTTGAGGCCATAAAGAGCATGACGAAGACAACAGACGTGCCCATCAGGAACAGAATACCCAGGTGGTGGCTGCAGCCTGCATGTAGACCTCCTCATGCAAAACACCATTAAGAAAGGCATTCTTAACATCCAGCTGAGAGATAGACCACCGCGAATAGAAGCAACCGCAACAAGGGTGCAAACAGTGGTCATATGGGCAACAGGGGCAAAAGTCTCATCATAGTCACGACCGTACTCCTGCTGAAAGCCACGAGCCACAAGACGAGCCTTGTAGCCCTCGATATTACCATCAGATCGGGTCTTAATCTTGCACACCCACTTGCACGTGATCGGACGAGCATACACAGGTGTCGGTACAATATTCCAAGTCTCCGTACATCAAAGAGCATCAAGCTCCTTCACACAAAGGAGTCGCCACTCGAACGAGGAGCAACTTTACGGAAGAACTATGCTCAAGAATGAGAGAGAGCATGAGCTATTGGAGCAAATCTGTGGATATCATGGGGATATGTGCACGATCTTAGGATGATGTTACAATTGGCAATGTCATTAACGGTTTGTCGAAACACGAGTTTTCATCAAAGTTTAATGCGTTAAGTATAGTTCTATCGCATCAGTTGGACACGCTGTCGAGTCAAGCAATGGCCGACCAAATTTTCAATGGCTGGCCCGACCGGTTCTTGCTAATCATCGGCCAATCGGTGGCGATGAGTATTGGGTTAGGTCAAGTTCATAGGTTTCAAGCATATGTGTTGCATGATGCATGTTTTGACTAACGGGTCAAGTTGTGAAGAACTTATTCCTAAATCGATTTCTTTGTCTATTGTTGTGCAAAGTTGCTTGGAGGTCAATGACGGTCAATCTAAGAAGGATGATCGGGACTAAGCTTGGAGAGCCGAGGTCCGAACGATTGGGGATGTCGGGTGAGGTCAATGGAGTCAAGCATGGCGCAAGAGGGACAAAGGTGACCGAATGGGTAGTTCTGTGACAAAGTTGGATCAACAAAGTGGGGTCGGCAAGTGCTATGGTGGTTTCATTGGAGCCGGATGGGAGAGACTTGCCGACATGATGAGAGCCGCTAGATCAACCTACACGTGGCGAAGCATGGGAGGTGCTTCACGAAGATGGGACTCGGTCTTTGCAAAAAGATCGAGAAGGGGTATTTTGGTAATTTTACCAAATACCACATTGGTGACCTTTTGCCAACCCGCGGCGCAAGACGGCGCATGATGAAGCGGATTAGGCCAAGAGGAGATGAAGACAACGCTTTAAAATACATGCGTATGTGACCTGTTTGTGTGTGGGCCTTGACGGGAGCCCATTAGGGTTAATGCTTCTAGAAGGCTAAGCCTCCACTATAAATAGAGGAGGGAGGTGGCTAAACCCTCTTCAACCCTTTCATTGTTTTGAAACCCTAATTTTGCTTAGGGAGAGGATTAATGGAGGTTAGGGTTCTAGAGAGTTGGATTTGACTTCGTGCTCATGTATTGAGTCTTTATCCTCCATTGATGGAGTGGCTATAAACCAATACCATATCAAATCAATTCAAGGAAAGATTGCTCAAAGATGTGTTTCTTTGCTTTCCTTCTCTCTATGTGATGATTTTGAGTCTTTCTTTGATCCGTGAGTTTTTGCTTAGTTTCTTATCGTGATCTAACTTGTTGTGACATGTGAGAACCCATCTAGGGTCATCTTGATCATCAATCACCCACGAGCAAGTCTCTAGATCATATTTCGATTTTGGCTCGGTTTTGGAGCACACTTCGTTCAAGCTGAAAAAGATAGGAACTTTGGCATGGATCTCTATGATTTTTGATTGGAATAGGTTCCTAATATTTTAGAGAAGGTGTGTCTCAAATTTCGTGGAGTTTGGCCTTACGGATCAAAAGTTAGACCGATTTGAGTTTTGGTTTTGGCCGCTTTGTCTGCTCATCGTGCTCGAGGTTAGTCCGCGACTTTGCCCGAGGTCACCCAACCCGAGGTCATCAGCATTTTTGCCTGAGGTCGATTCGGCTTGAGGTCACCCAAGACTTTTTCCCGAGGTCGGTTCGGCGGAGAGGTCATCCGCATTTTTGCCGCTTTCTAGTCCAAATTTTGGATTAGGGTTTTGGTTTTGGTCTTTTGCTTTGGGGTTTTGGTTTGATTCAATACAAGTCTTCTGCAGATTTGTTTATTGATCTTCATAGCTTTCATAGCTATTGGAGTGAGATTCATGTTGAATCCGATCAAAGTGAAAAAGTGAGCGTGCTCCTATTCACCCCCCCTCTAGTCGCCTTTTCGGTCCAACAAGTGGTATCAGAGCCCAGTTAGTTCAATCTTGATCTTAACCCGTCACTGAACTTGGCGATGGATAAGTACTTGACTAGGTCGTATATCTTCGATGGGCTCGACTATGCCTATTGGAAGAATCACATGCGAGTCTTCCTTCAGAGCGGCGACAAGCTTATATGGAAGGTTGTTCGAGCTCATTGCTTTTGCCCGAGGTTGCTTCACCGGCCAGCAATTTCTTGGCAAACAACCATAAGGCTAAGAATCTCCTATATGTCGGGCTTGGTGGATAGAAGTACGATAGATTTGCAACCTTGAGATCAAGACATGAGATTTGGCACACTCTCGAAACTTATCATGAGGATCGCCCCTGATCAAGTAAGTGCACTGCACGGTCTACAAGCGTGAGTATAACAAATTCGAGATGCGCCCCGTGAGAGCATCGATGACGTTTACTCGCTTTAACAAGGTGATCAATCGATGAGAGTCATTGACATTGAGTACTCTCAATCTGAGAATGCCACCCACCTCTTGGTTGCAATCAACACCAAGGAGTGGGAGATAAAGGCTACTGTTATTGAGGAGAACGTCGATCTCTCTAGTCTCACTTTGGAGCTGCTTTATAGCAAGCTCAACACTCATGAGATCAAGAGAGATAGTCTTCCTAAGAAGGATAACATGGCTTTGGTGGCTGATCCTCTAAAAGGGACTCCTGATAGTTTTTCTGAGTCTTCTTTTGACTTTTCTCTTGCGTGTTTATCTGTTGTTCAAGGAGAAGAGTTTGAGAGTCTTTCTGAGGCTGATTTAGCTCTTTTAGTCAAGAAAGTCACACCGGCATATAACAATGTTAGAAACAACAAGAGAGGTGGCCCTGTGATGTGCTATGATTGTGGAGATTTATATCATATCCGGGCAAACTGCCCCAAGCTGAAAGGTAAGAGCAACCACAAGGAGGAAAAGCCAGCTTGGAAGAAACCTTAAGGGAACAAGCCCAAGTACAATGCTGCCAAGCTCATGAAGGTCGCCACCTGTCCTTGCCGCTTTTGGAGAGCAATCCATGAGCGATGTGGACTCCGGGAGCGAGGAGGATAAGGAGGAGGAGTTCCCTCAAGACAAGAAAGGGAAGGCCAAGGACTTCACCGGCATGTGCTTCATGGCCGACATCATCGACATCAATGACAACGATGAGGTACCTCCCTTCTATGATGTTCTTTCTGCTAAATACGACGACATGTTTGAGCAACTCATGAGTCAGGATAAGGCCTTAGAGTTTACCATGGCTAGGAACAAGGACTTAGAGTCACAAGTAGATAATTTGACATTAGAACTTACAAATGCTAAGACTCTCAAATATGATGAATGTTCCTCTTGCCATGTTTTACATTCTGAATTTGCTAAACTGCAATCTGCTCATGATATTGCTTTGCATCAACTTGAAAATACTAGGACTGATCTAATTGATGTTAAATCTGCTCCCTGTAAAAAATGCTTAGAGTCTAGCAAGTTGGATGCTTCTGGTAATGTTAAATCTAGCTTTTGCTCTTTCTGCATAGAACGTGAACATGAAGTTATGGATATTTTAGAAGCAGTTAGAGCTAAATATGCCAAGCTTAAGGACACAATTGAGTCTACACCTTGTGCCTCATGTGCAGCCTATAAGCTTGAAGTTGCTCATCTTAAGGAGAAACATGCTAGAGCCATTAAGACCAAGACTTGTGAACCATGTGTTAACTTTGGAAAAGAAAATGCTTACCTTAAGGACACACTAGAAATTTTTTCTAAAAGTAAGAAATAGTTAAACATGATTCTGGACACGTCTAAAATTCCTTATAAGAAGCAAGGTTTAGGATACAACTCTGCCCAGGACACATCCAAGCCTAATGTCATTCAGGTCTTGGAAAATGACTTAGTTGAATTCAAAATCCAACCTGCAAAAACTGTTTTTAAATCTGCAGGATTTGTCCAACCTTCTTTTGAGGCAAAAGGTGCTTCTCCCAGTGGTACCAAATACCATTGCACCTATTGCAAGAAGAGTGGACATTTGGTAGAGTTCTGTTGGCGTAGGTTAAAAAATGCTAGGAGAAATATTGTTAGAATTTCATCTCATCAACCTAGAACTTTTATGAGACATGGTCACTTAGAAAATAAGAAACCTAGACTAGGATTTGTTTCACATGCTCATCATGTTTCTAGACAGGATGCTTCTCATGTTTGTGTAACCATTGCTCATAACAGAACTTCAAATAAAATCAAGGATAGCACTTCTGCTTTGCATACTACTCTAGCGCCGTGAGTCTGCTGTCCATGACATCTCTAGACGTGGTGAGATCCTACAGCATCCGAAGCATCTCTGTCGGGACCCAAAATATGCAATTCTGGACCCTCTGTGTATAATGCACTAGTCCAGGATCACGCTAGTGCACATAGTGTCAACATAGGTGAATATCGATCCACACAAGCGATTAATAACATAAACGAGTAATTTGATAACAAATAAGGGTTTTGACCTTAAGGTCGGGTTTACAATTATTAAGCCACGCAGGGCTAGCAAAGAAATAAAATAGCAAATGAACGAAGAAACTTCAATGAATCCCATCAATTCACCACAGTAACCGATCGATCAAGACCATACGATCAAGCACCTTCGATGAACTCCTCCTCGAAAGCAAAGCGAAGACTCTCCTCTTCATTGCATGTTTTACAACAAGCATGAGTACACATCGTACTCGCAAGTCATACCACAGAAATGCAATTATAGATGCAGTCTTATTCCAAATGGATGGCTTCTGTGGTTCTTTTGCATAAATGCAGCATTTTGCAATTTAAATACAAGTAATAGATTGAAAGCATAATTAAAACAATTAGACAATAATAATTTGGCAGTTTTATTTCACAAAGACACATAGCCTAAACAAGTTATTCACATAGCCATATGACTTAGGTCACACAGCTCCCTTCCCAAAGTTTTCATGAAAATCTACCCCTTGTGTGAAATCACCGAGCATGTCCATGACCGCGGACGTGGCTATTCGAATAGATTGTTTAACACTCTGCAGAGGTTGTACACTTTACCCCCAAGATACAACTAGTGTAGCTAGCACTAGCCGTAACAAAACAGTTCAGAAACTTCATCTCGACATTGACACTCCTGGTATGCTTAGCCGCCACAGACGCACACCGTTGGACAGGGACACGGCGAACCGCCCCGTGATGTGACTACTTGGTAGTACACACCTCCACCCAATCCGACACAGCTAACCTACAACATGAGTAATCAATGCCAAGACTCCGTAACCTACTAATTTAGGCCCGTCCCATCAGGCATGTGGTTGTACGAAAGGCTCAGTTCAATGGCGCACAAAGTTAAGTCCTTAGTTGACCGGGGCAAGACTTCCCAATGTTAACCTATCATTCCCGCCAACACAGATCCACCATAAAAGTATACCAGACCACTTGCCCCCATCCAAAACCTTTTCCCACCCTATTGGTTAAGTGCAACATATGCCATCAACGAGTAATAGCACATAGTACACATAGTTTCTATCACATAGTTCCACAGTCACTTAGTCAAGTTTATATTTGCAACTACATGAGATGATGACTCGTAGCATGGCTAAGCAAACTAATCGCATCTAACCAACCCACGTTGGTAATACAATAGCACCAACTAAATAAACCAAACTAGGGTGACAAAAGATTATGGTATACAATTAGACAAGGAGGTCATAACAAATTGGAGATTAACTAATCCCAAAGCATTGAAATAAATAATTAAAGTAAATGCAATACTTTGAATCAATATAACTTTTGAAAACTGGGTTCAATATGATCAAAGGTATAACTTGCCTTGGAAAAAGTCTTGGTATTGATCTTGGTCTTGAGATGCTCCTTGTTCTTCAAAACCTCCCGAAGTATCGACGTCTACTCGCAAACGAAACAAACAAACAAAAAAAATAAATAAGAACAGAGGCAAAACAAACTCCTAAAATTAAATAAAAATCTTAGATAGGTAGATCTTGAATTTAGATGAATTTAGAAATTTGAATGGGCTCAATCGGAGTTCGGATGCAAAAGATATGGGCTTGGGAAGATTGAAATCACATGAAATAATGAAATTCATGGATTTACTGATTTATTTCTCTGAAGGAAAAAGGATATACGACGTCAAAGATGACATCAGCAATGGAAAATCGGCCGAAAAGAATTAAAGAAATTGATTTTGTTCCGGGACCCACTCGCATAGATAGGGTGTATGTGGACTAGGTCTATGTAGATTGGATCTGGTTTGGGTGTGGTTCGCCACGTGGCATTGCCACTTGGACGTGACAAGGACGCCACATGGGATCAATGACTACGTGGCGACTTAGCTGGCGATGACATGGCACAGAACACACAAGCAGCGAAGAATGGTCATGGCCGGCGGCAAGACCTGCGGCGACGACGGCGAACCAAGGCGAGGGAAGCCCGTCCGAGGAGCAAAACGGAAAACCGAGAGCTTGGTGATGCTCGAGGCGCCGATCGGACAGTGTCCAAGACTCACCGTGCAAAGAACTCAAGCGGTGGTGGGCGACGGCACAGAGGATTCAGCGATACAGTGGCATCTGACCGAGTTGAAGGGGAGCACCACGAATCTCACGATGGTGCGAATCCAAGGGCGGCGGAATCACGGCCGGAGGTTGACGGATGGCGACGAACTCCGAGGGCGAAGAAGCTTCAACCGTGGTGGCACTCTGGCGAAATTCGTCGAAACGAGGACGAACCCGGGGCTGGAGATTTAGGGCTTCGGTGGAGAGGAACGAGGCGCATCGATTGACGCGATTGGGCTCCTTTTAAAGGCACCAGAGGAGGAGAGTCCAGGGAGAGCTCGACGCGGCCATGGCGTGTTGAACCTGGACTCCAAAGTCCTGCTCGGGAATGGGTAAGGAAGAAGCACCTGTGGCAATTAGCGGGACCACTGGGCAGAGAAATCAAATGGAAAAGGGAAAGCCGACTCGGGCTTGGTTCGGCCAACGCAAAAAGGAAATGCCAAGATGGCCGGCTCGGTGGGCTGCTCGTGCATGCAAGAAAACAAAAGGCCGACTTCTACCGAATTAAGCAAAGCCAAGAAGTCGGAAAAAGGTCATGCCAATGCACGAGAAAACAGGCGTAGTTGGTCGGCCGGGTTTTGCGAAAAACCAATGGAACCGGGATGGGAAAAGGAATAGCATTGGGCCGGATTAAAGGATTCGGCCCAACAGATTATCTAAGATTTAAATTAGCTTTTCTTTTTAATAAAATACTAGAAATTCAAATAAGCAATAGAAAATAGCAAATGAACTTGGAAAAATTCCAGAAAAATATGGAAAATATATCCAAGCCCAAAGAATCCAAATAAAATAGTTTTGACCATTGTTCATGTTGACTTTAATCATATTAAATTGTTTTGGTGTACAAAGTCCATATTAAGCTTTTGAATAAAAATAAAATAAATTCCAAATGGTGAATTTTATCCTACTAACTCTTTTTAAAAGATTTTTAAAGCTCAAAAAAATTGGGATGTTACAGTGTAACCATTGCTCATAACAGAACTTCAAATAAAATCAAGGATAGCACTTCTGCTTTGCATACTACTCTAGCGTCGTGAGTCTGCTGTCCATGACATCTCTAGACGTGGTGAGATCCTACAGCATCCGAAGCATCTTGTCAAGCTACTCCTTGACTTGATCGTCCATGGCGGAAGGTGGTGGTAGGGCTAGCTCTGATACCAAAGATGATATGGCTTATGTGGAAGAAGGTAAGAATAGGGCTCAGATCGCCCTCAACGCCGGCAAAGCTTGGTCCTTGCGGTAGATGAGGCTCTGATCAAGCTTAGAGAAACTTGATGAAATCTTTATTACCTCTCCCAAAGATCCTCGGCTTCCTTTATAGTTCAGGAGCCTCCTAACAAGACTTACTAATTATATCCTATCCATAATCCGATTACATCTTCCTAATAAGCTAAGTCTAATAATAGAATAGATACTAAAGAGATACAAGGACTCTAGTGTCAGAGCCGCCACCCCTTTGCCAAACGGATTCAAAGTTGTCTTTGCGGGTCTCCGAGTTGGACATCGCAAGACGACAATCGGGCGTTGATACGTTTGGCCCACAAATGAGTCTGTTAAGATAATTAGCGCTTGACGCCAGATTAGCCCTCGACTTCAGCGAATCGCCGCCGTTCGCCTATGAGGCAGTTCGCCAAAGAAAAGTTGACGAGACTAAGGCCGGTCCAGTGGGCAGATTATCCAAAGACACCGTGAGGCACCGCGATCGATGAGCGGTGGTCGATCGTGGTCGGCGTTGCTGATTATAGTGCCATTCACGTTCGTCTCACCAAGCGCAGGTACCATCTGTGACTGCACAAAAGCATCAGGCTGCACAACTAGACGAGCATTAGTAGGTTCATTAGTTGTATGGCCATGATTAATACCCGGAACAATTGGAAAAAGTGCAGTTTCCGACAGGATGCGAGGACCGGCCGTGGGCGAAGAGTTGACAAAGGGAAACACTCCCTCATCAAAAACAACATCGCAAGAGATGTATACACGGTCGGATGTTGGATCAAGACACTTATAGCCCTTACGATGAGTACTATAGCCAAGAAACACACATCGTCGAGAGCGAAACTGGAGTTTGCGGGCATTGTAGGCTCGAAGATGAGGTTCATTAGTTGATATTGAACAATTTGTCTATTGGGGTGGGATTATGTATAACTTTGCTTGGGAGCCGATTGATGAGGTAGCATGTAGTGCTAAAAGCTTCATCGCAAAACTTGAGAGGAACACTCAAAAAAGCAAGAAGGGCTAAACTAGTTTCGACGATGTGCTGATGCTTACGTTCAGCAGCACCGTTTTGTTGATGTGTGTGAGGGCAAGAAACACGATGAGCAATGCTAACTTGATTAAAGAATGAGTGTAATTTTGTATACTCAACCCCCCCCAATCAGTTTGCATGCAAAGAATTTTCCTATCAAGTTACCTTTCAACAAGAGTTTGAAACTGAACACATGTGCGAAGAACAACAACCTTACTTTTAAGAGGATATAACCAAATGAATTTGCTGAAATCTTCGATAAAGCTCACATAGTATTTAAATCCCCCAGCCGAGGTAATGGCAGGACCCCATACATCTGAGTAGACAAGTTCTAATGGAGACAACGAAATTTCATGCGAAGTAGTGTAAGGTAACTGATGACTATTAGCCTGTTGACATGAATCACAGACCGACACATTATTGGAACTGCTGGAACATGGAAGATTATTTAGACTAAGCACACGACGAACTATGGAAAGTGACGGATGGCCGAGACGACTATGCCATTTTTCTTGAGTGGGTGTGGCGACAGACTAGGCATGGTTGGATGACACAAATGATGAGCTCGGTATGAGGGGATAGAGGCCACCCTCACATTCCCTACGAAGAACCGTTCTCCTCATTTCTCGATCCTTAATAAGAAAATGATCAGGATGATATTCGAGAAAGACATTGTTATTAGAGGCTAAACGGTGTACGAAAACAAGGTTTTTCTTGGCATTAGGAACATGAAGGATATGTTTCAAGGATAAATCTTGAATCGGGGTATTAATCAAGGAATGACCAATATGACTAATAAACATACCTACACCATTTGCGGTGTGAACCTGATCATGACCATGATACTTGTCACGGATCGTCAGCTTGTCGAACTCGCCAGTGATGTGGTCGGTGGCACTCGTGTCGGTGTACCAATTTGTGTCAACATTGTAGGAGGTGGTGTTGGTGTATTTAGCACATGATCATCCTCTGCCTAGTAGGAGTGATTGAAGTGATGGCGACACTTCAACGCATTGTGCCCCACCTTGCCACACACCTGACATGTGGGTCTTGAGCTACCACCTCCTTCTTGTTCTGGCCTTTGGAGTAGTCTCTACCATCGCAGCCCTTCTGTTGTGGCTCGCGACCGCCGTCGCCGTGACCCTCGCCTTGGCCGCCTCCATAGTTGCCCTGACTGCCAGCAAAATGACCTCCCCCGAAGCCACCACCATGGCCATCGCCTGGTTCTGTCTGTTGAACCGATGTGGAGTGCCTGGTTCTGTTGCTCAAGGTGGGTCTCGTAGAAGAGGAAGTTGACGTAGAACTTGGATAGATTGAGAAAGTTAGACCTGATCGTGACGGAGGAAACTAGTGAGTTGTATTCAGCATCGAGGCCCACCATGATGTAGCCGATCAGGTCATCATCGCTCATCGGGTGGCTGGTAGACGCCATATGATCTGCAAGAAACTTCATGTGGTTAAAGTAGTCTATTGCGCTCAAATCGTTCTTGCGTGTTGTGGAGAGTTGCATCCGGATCTGCATGATCTAGGCCTTGGATTGCGTTGTGAACATGCAGTCGAGCGCAGCCCACACCGCTGCTGCCGAAGTCAGGCCAATGACCTGCGACAACACTTCTGGTTCGAGCAACACGAGAAGTGCGCCCAGTACTTGCTGGTCCTTGAGAAACATGTGTTGTACTTTGGGTTGGGAACAACCTTCCCAACTAGCTTGCCGTCAACCATCTCAGTCACGGTTATGGTTGATGGCGATGTGACCTCCGATCCATCCACGAAACCAAGGAGTTGATTGCCTCGGAGGGTAGGCATTTGCTGCGCTCTCTACAGCAGGTAATTTTCCCTCGCGAGCTTCACATTGATGAAGTTGGTGAGGCCAAGAGATGGCACCGCCGGGCCAGTCAAAGAAACACTATAATTCATTGGATGTTTTGTGGAAGAGCCAAAGTGAGTTTGCCCTGAAGGATCTTGGTGAGTTACACTTCTTTCTTGGGATCAAGGTGAAGAAACTGGATGATGACATTGTTCTCTCTCAGTTCAAATATGTAACAGATATTCTACATCTGGTTGTCATGATGACATGCAAAGGGGGCCACTACTCCCATGTCCAACACTGATAAGCTTTCTGTTACTGTTGGGGATCCGTTAGGTCCTGATGAGGCGACCAAATATAGAAGTATTGTTGGGGCTCTTCAGTATCTTGTCCTCACACGACCTGATATCATTTACTCTATTAACAAGGTGTGCCAATTTCTGCACTCTCCTGCCAGCGTGCACTGGACGGCTTTGAAAAGGATACTTCGGTACCTCAATTACACTACAACGACTGGTATGAAGATTCGCAGGTTAGCCGCCAACTTTGTGAGTGCCTTCTCAGATGCAGATTGGGCAAGATGTCCGGATGACCAAAAGTCTACAGGTGGATTTGCTATTTTCTTTGGATCCAACTTGATCTTGTGGAGTGCGCGCAAGCAAGCATCTGTCTCTCGATCTAACACAGAAGCAGAATATAACGCACTTGCTAATGCTACGACGGAGATTGTTTAGGTACATTCGTTACTTGGTGAACTCGGTGTATTTCAATCTCGGATGACATGCTTATGGTGCGGCAATCTTGGTGCCACATACCTGTCAGTGAATCCTATCTTCCATGCTAGGACCAAGCACATTGAAGTGGATTTCCATTTTGTCCTAGAACGAGTTGCATGCAAGGTTCTTGTTAGACCATGTGGATAGGTCTTGATTTTTGTGATGATGAATAATTGACATTTGGGTTGCATTGAAATTTGTGTGTGTGAAAGTTTCGGTCATTGACATATTCAGGTTAGGTGGTCCGAGTACTGTTCATCACGACCATTGTTCATAACGAGTGCTGTTCACCACAAGCACTATTCATCACGAGCACTGTCCATAACAAGTACTGTTCATTACGAGTGCTGTTCATCACGAGTTCTGTTCATTGTTTTTCGACTGCGTGTGCTCAAAAGGATTTTGACAACGTGGTCGTAGACGTAGTCGTAATAGGAGATTCGACTATGTGGTCGTAGACGTGGTCGTAATAGGAGATTCGACTACGTGATCGTAGACGTGGTCGTAACAGGAGGTTCGATTACGTGGTCGTAGACCTGGTGGAACTGGTCGTTGACCTCGTGGATGATTTGGTTCGTGTTTAATGATGGATGAAGGTGTGATATGCGTGTGTGAATTGATATTGGTCAAGTTAGAGAACTTGTACCAGGAAAACATTCTTTGGTCTTTGCATGTGTAGGTTGAGCGTGGAGACGGTCATGGTCAATAACAAGGAGGACCGGGACTAGGATAGGGAAATCCAAGGTTCAGGCGATCGAGGATGTCACGAGGTGGTGGGCTTACACTGGGGCACATGGAGATCAAAGGTGGATGCATGATGCGTGGAGAAGCTATGGGAGGTGTAGTCCTGTAGGCTTCGACGCGTAAAGAGTTATGGAAGGTTTCATAACTAGAAGGTTTAGAGATTTTTGAAAACCCGTGTTAGGAAGGGTTTCGGGTCCCTTGATTTTCGGAAGCAGATAAGATTTTGTGTTCGTGTTGATAAGGACACGGTTTAGGGCTCAACATATAAAAGGAGGGAGAGGATAAGAGTTAACCCGGGATTTTTGAGACGGCTTTCGAGAGAAAGCTTTTGGATTTTTTGTGCTAGGTTTTGAGGGGTGCCGTGAGAGCACTTTGTAGCCATAGTATATGATTCAGAAATAAAAGTTCAGATCTATTCCATGGAAAAGTAGTCATCGCTGGCGGCGTGTTTGTCTGGGCATCGTCTTCGGCTTGTTCTCGTTCCAAGCAGTGCGTGACGTTCCCAAGTCGTAGGACAGAAGAATTCTGATATTCGAACCCTTTCAACTAGGTGGTCGAAACTTCTTCGACTAGGTCGACTTCATCACGTGCTGTGTCATTCACCCGATTGTCGACAACAGTATCGACAGGCATAGCAGATCAGAGCAGATTCGACCACAGCGACTAGGAGACATCACGCACTAGTGCGGTGTTTTCAGTGGTTGGTTAAATCCAACTCAGGCCATCCTCGGTAATTCATAAAAAGCACTACAATCATTCACCCCCTCCCCCCTCTGATTGCGGTATTCGATCCTACAAGTGGTATCAGAGCGGGTTGCTATGGCGTCAGAGAGGTATGTGAATCGTCCCTCCATGCTAGATGGTACTGATTTTGCTTTTTGGAAGTGTCGTATGTAAGCTTATATTGAGGCTCAAGGTAATGATGTTTGGAATAAGGTTTCTAGACCTTATGAGGTTCCTGTTATTGTTACTAATCTAAATAAAACAAATGTTGATTTAAACGCTCAAGCTCGTAACTTGCTGTTTCAAGGGATTTGTTGCAAAGAATTTGATCGTGTAGCTTGTATTAATTCTGCCCATTTAATATGGAAAACTCTTTGTGATTATTATGAAAGGACCACTAAAATTAAGAAAGTGCGTAAATTTTTTTTTATCAAAAGGAATATTCTGATTTTGCTATCAAGCCTAGTGAAGCTCTTGATGATCTTTTTGCTCATTTTGAAAAAATATTGAGTAATTTGCATGGTGTTAATGTTATTCCTGTTGATAAAGATAATGCAACTAAAATTTGAGATCTTTAGGTTCTGAGTTGTTGATGGTTGTCACGACTATCAATCAAACTATTGATCTAGATACTTTAACCATGGATAATCTTTTCTCTAGATTGAAAACCTATGAGATGGAAGCTTTGCCATCTAAGATTAATAAATCTTCATCTTTAGCACTTGTGACTAACCCCGTGCAGGCTGCTTCGTTGAGGTTTTTTTTTGTGTCTGCTTTGTCTTCTTTTTTAGAGGAACAATTCGAATAGCTCCCTGAAAAGGATTTGGTGTTGATATCCTTATGGGCTTACAAGGCACTCAACAACATGAGGATGAGGAAGCAAGGTGGCATGTCTAGTTTGATCAAGTGCTATGAGTGTGGCGAGCCAGGTCACATTACAATGGAGTGTCCCAAGCTCAAGAGGAAGGTGATCAAGGAAGACAATAACTACGGTCGTCGGCCATCCAAGAACAACAACATCAAGGGTGAAAATTTCCATCAGAAATTTGCTGAAAAGGTTCTTTCGGCAATCGAGCATCTTGATTTAAGTGATGTGGAATATGAGAGTTGCGACAACCACAACCACGACAAAGATGATGCTAAAGGTAAGAAGAAGAACAACGACGACTTCACGGGCATGTGCTTCATGGCAAGAAACGACAACGACGAGACCATCACATGATGAGCTTGAAGATGGTTTGATTAAACTTGCTATTGAATTGAAAAGGACAAAAAGGAAACTGAAAGGAAATAATTGTCTTGTTGAAAGCTTAACTTCTGAAATTAATATACTTAGAGCTTCTATTCCTGATAATGAATCATGTGAGTCTTGTCAAGTTTTAAATTCTGAGTTGGAGACTGCTAGGTCAATGAATGCATCAAACTTGATTCAACTTAGGAATTTAAATACTAAATTTGATGATTTAAGGTTGGCACATGACTCTTGTGATGAAAAGCTAAAACTTGCAAATGATGAAATAGAAAAGCTCAGGTTTAGTTCTCCGACATGTTTAGAGTCAAGTATTTCAAATGCTCAAACTAAAACTTGCTCTAATTGTGGATTGCTAGAAGCTAGACTTAATTCATCTCAGAAAACAATTCAACAAATGCTTTATCATGAGATATCTTATTGCTCTAACTGTCCTAAACTTACCATAGAAATAGAAGCTTTGACTAGACAACTAAATGATTTTGTTGAAAAAGAAAGATTGGCTCAGTCTAGTGCTTCTAAGAAACTTATGAATGAATCAGTTAAATGCACAATTTGTCTCACTCTAGCTAAAGAAAATAAGTATCTCAAGGACACTTTAGAGAGATTTTCCTTTGACAAGAAAATTTTGAATATGATCTTAGACAAGTCAAAAATGAGTGTTAAACATCATGGTCTAGAATTTAATTTTGTTGAGCATGCCAAAAATAATCCTTCTAAGGTTGTTAAGCTTCTTGAACCTGAAAAATTTGAAGTAAAATATGAACCAAAACTAACTGTTTTTAAATCGGCTGGTATTGCAAAGGACTCATCTACCAAAAGGAGTGCTATAAAGGCAATAGATACAACCACTCATCAAGTCAAGTATCAATGCACTCATTGTGGTAGAAAAAGGTGATTTGGTTAAATTTTGCTTTCGAAAAGCGAAAAAGAAAAGAAAGACTGGTTAAGAAAGATATCTCGTTCTGGAGTGGAGTTTGGTCAAGCTCCTTATCATCGCTTTGCTCCCTCTAAACAATTTTCTGTAGGTTTGGGAGTTTTTGCGATAGGACTGGTCAGACCGGCGTCTTTCACATGGTCAGACCAGCCAGCGGTCAGACCGGTACTTCAACGGTGGTCTGATCGGAAGTGCACAAAATCTAAAAGTTCTTTGTATCTGCCTGTTGTTGCTCCTATTCGTCGCATATCTTAGTACTGGTTACCTAAAGCTTTACTCTCTAACCCCAGTACTAAGATACTGACGATTGTTCATGCTTTGTAGGCTTGTCGCAAGCGAAAAGAGAACATATGGTTCATTGACTCCGGTTGGTCTCGCCACATGACCGGAGACTCTCGATGGTTCTCTTCCCTCACTCATGCCACTGGTGATGAAATGATTACTTTTGGGGACAATGCTTAAGGACGAGTTCTTGCAAGAGGTACTGTGCGCGTCAACGACAAATTCATTTTAAAAGACGTTGCTCTTGTTAGCAAGTTGAGCTATAATTTTTCTTTCAGTTTCACAGCTAATAGACGGTAATCTTGAGCTGAGCTTTAAAAATTATTCTTACTGTATTTTAGATTCATCTGGTGATCTAGTGTGCAAAATT
Organism: Phyllostachys edulis; assembly: GCA_036346405.1. Taxonomy (NCBI): domain Eukaryota; kingdom Viridiplantae; phylum Streptophyta; class Magnoliopsida; order Poales; family Poaceae; genus Phyllostachys; species Phyllostachys edulis. The sequence continues at coordinate 9,729,905 of CM070558.1, forward strand.
ATTCAAGTTGGTTGTTTGTTTAAGGGTGAGTTTTCATTTTCATCATCCTCTGATCTTAGGTGTCTTGTTTCATCTAATTCTAAGGATTTATTTCACTGGCACCATAGATTAGGTCATATTGGTTTTGATCATCTTGCTCGTATCAGTAATATGAATCTTGTTAAAGGAATACCTAATTTTAAAATTGAAAAATCAATGGATTTTGTTTGTTCACCCTGTCGTCACGGTAAGATGATTTCTGCATCACATCCTCCACTCACACTTGTTATGACTGATGCACCTGGTCAATTGTTGCGCATGGACACTGTAGGTCCTGCTAGAGTTCAGTCAGCTGGAGGTAAATGGTATGTTCTTGTTCTTGTTGATGATTACTCTAGATACTCTTGGGTTTATCTCATGGCCTCTAAGGGCGAAGTTTTTGGTCACTTTAGAGAGCTTGCCCTTAGACTTGCCACTGAACTCCCAGGGGTACTTAGCGTTGGAAATATGCCCTAGAGACAATCATAGAGATGATTATATTTCATTATGTTCATAACATTGTATAATATGTTATCATGTTCCTAGAATAATATCGATAACATTTATTATCAAGTATGTGACTTGATTGTGAAACTCTATTTCTACGATGATTATTCTTAAACGTTCCCTGGTCGGAAACATATGAGAACACATATGAATAGACTAGCATATGTATTGGTTGATGACTATGTTTCATAGGTCATAGGTATGGAGATGTCAAACCAACAATATGGACACATGTTAGAGAACATGGTGTTGGATAAGACCCACCTTGAGACACTGCTGAGATTGTTATGATTTCGTGTGTCATCAGTTGGTCTCAAGCAATGATGATGTGTAAACCTGAGATCAGCATGGTTTCCTACATGTGTAATAGCACTCTTAGGGGTTGTCAAACGCTACTCGTAACTGGGTAGTTATAAAGGTAGCTTTCGGGTATGCTATGAAACGTGCAGAGAAATGTGACTGGTCGGATATGGGATTTGCCCCTCCTAACATAACAGGAGATATGTCTCTGGGCCCCTCATTGTGGTCGGATAAAGAAAGTGCATGGCCATGCCACTAGTGGTCAAAGTGTCAACCACATAAAGTTATTCGACACTTGATCGAGAAAGTATCGAACAGCCTATGGATGACAAATAATCTCACTTGGAGTTCAACCAGATGTCGTGAGGCTAAGCGATAACACACAAACAGGTCGTTCAATTCGACCAGATAGTACGGCTAATATCCTTTCTCCACATGTAGGGATAATCGCTTTCTAGGACCTCCTCTGCCTAGGACCTCCTATGCCTGGAGTGGTCCTGGAATGGTCTGGGAGTGGTCCTGGCGTGGTCCTGGAGAAACCTATCGAGGAGGTCCAATAGGACGTCTTGAAGCTGGTTGATGACTGGTCGTATGGAGATACAAACAGGTCATAGACTGGTTGGAGCTGGTCGTAGACTAGTTGAACGTAATCTCTAACTGGTCGTAAGGACTTACGAACTGGTTGTGACTAGATACAAGCTGGTCGTAAGTGATAAAGACCTGGTCGTATATCATATTGCATTAAGGTTCGTCCGATATATTCTATGTGTGTTCAGGAATCGTTATGTCCTGCTAGGTACCGCTGACGACTTATCGTCGAAAAAGATTTTTCGAGTCACAACCGATTACACATGAACCTATAGGGTCACACACTTAAAGGGCTAGGATTTGATTTGGATAGTGATCCGAATTCTTGTAGGCCACGAGTTCCTAATGGGCCTCAAGTTCGAGACCCATTATGTATGCCTATATATAGAGGGGCGGTGGCATGGGGTGAGTAGATCAAGCTTTTGAAGTATTCCCCAAACCCTAATAGCCACGCCTTCCTCAACCGCGCCGCTGACACTAGCACTCCATTGCGTGGTGTCCCTGCCCCGTATGTGTGGATACCTTGGAGGTGTTGTTACGAAGCATCAGCACTAGGACGATCCGCAACTCGTGACGATCATTGGAGTAGGAGGAGAAGACGTGCGGCAAGTACGACTACAACTGCATCAACTCTCTACATAGACTCTACTTCCGCTACGAGTCAGCACGTTTAGTGGTAATCTCGTGACCTATTACTAGCGGAGGTTCCTTGGTTGCGCGGTAGAAATTTTTGTTTTGTGCTATCATAGCCTACCCGTGACCCAACACTTAGAACAATTAGAAGTGATAATGGAACCGAATTCAAGAACACATTATTTGCTTCTTTTTGTACTGAAAAATGTTTAGATCATTAATTCTCTTCAGCTCGTGTGTCTCAACAAAATGGTTGTAGAACGTAAAAATAGAATTTTGGTTGAGATGGCTGGAACGATGTTAAATAAACATGCTACTCCTAGGAAGTTTTGGGCTGAAACTATTTCTACCGCTTGCTATATTTCTAATAGAGTATTTTTACGAGCTAAATTGCATAAGACTTCCTATGAACTTCGTTTTGGTCATTCTCCTATAATTTCTCACTTGAGGGTATTTGGATGTCGATGTTTTATTCTTAAATATAGAAATCTTGATAAATTTGAATCTAGATCCTCAGATGGTATTTTTCTTGGATATGCAGCTCATAGTCAAGGACATCGTGCTTTCAACTTAGAAACTAACAAAATTGCTGAGACCTACGAGGTCACTTTTGATGAGGCTAGTCCTGGTACTAGACTCAACAATGCAGGTATACAGGTAAATGACGCACTCGAAGACATCTTCTATGACTCTGACGACAATGAAAGGGTAACCCCGATTCACACTTTGACACACGCATCTACACCGATGGAGTCTACAACTAGTGGCTCTGCTCCTACTTCCAATGAGATAGAGGCCACTACTGCTACAGCTATATCACCAATGACTCCACAGGCTCCTCTGCATATTCAATGATGTCATCCTCCAGAACAAATGATTGGTGAGTTAGGTAAGAAAATTCTTCGCAACAGGTATAACTCCGATGCCTCATATGCTCATGCTACTTTTGTTTCCTCTTTTGAACCCCAAGATGTAAGTCACGCTTTATCTGATGAGTCTTGGATTAATGCCATGCATGAGGAATTTGAAAATTTTGAGCGTAATAAAGTCTGGACCTTAGTTTCACCTCCTCTTGGTCATAATGTTATTGGAACTAAATGGGTTTTTAAGAATAAACAAAGTGAGGATGGTGTTGTTGTTCGAAATAAGGCTAGACCTGTGGCTCAGGATTTTACCCAGGTAGAAGCTCTTGATTTTGGTGAAACTTTTGCACCTGTTGCTCGATTAGAAGCCATTAGAATCCTCTCAGCTTTTGCTGCATCTAAGGGTTTCAGGTTGTATCAAATGGATGTTAAGAGCGCTTTTCTTAATGGCTATATTGAGGAAGAAGTTTATGTAAGACAACCACCTGGTTTTAAAATTCCTAAATTTTCTGATCATGTCTACCAACTGTCTAAAGCTTTATATAGTTTAAAACAAGCATCTAGAGTATGGTATGATAGGCTTAAATCATATTTGCTTAAAAATGACTTTCAAATGTGGCAAGGTTGATAAAACTTTGTTTACTCTCAAGCATGGCACTAATCTTTTACTTGTTCAGATTTATGTGGATGATATCATCTTTGGTAGTTCCTCTCATGCTCTTTTTCCAAGTTTTCAGATACTATGAGCAGGGAATTTGAGATGAGCATGATGGGAGAACTCACATTCTTCCTAGGCTTTCAGATTAAGCAATCAAAGCTGGGTATTTTTGTTCACCAAACCAATTACACCAAGGATTTCCTTCGTCGCTTTGACTTAGGGACAAGCAAGCCAGTCTCTACACCAATGGAATCCACTACAGTGTTAGACCCCGACGAGGATGGAGAGCCTGTTGATCAAAAAGAATATAGAAGCATGATTGGTTCACTTCTGTATCTCACTGCTTCAAGGCTAGACATTCACTTTGATGTATGTCTGTGTGCTCATTTTCAAGCTTCCTCACGTGCTTCACATCGTCAGGCGGTTAAGCGAATTTTCAGGTATCTTCAGTCAACTTTAGAATTTGGTTTATGGTATTCTTCTTCATCATGCCTTACCCTTAGAGCTTATTGGATCACGGATTTTGGGGGTTGTAGAATTGATAGGAAGAGTACTTCTAGCACATGCCACTTTTAGGCACATCTCTTGTTTCATGGGCTTCTAGGAAGCAGGTTATGCATTGCACTTTCCACTCTTGAGGTTTGAATATGTAATCGCCGCTTGTTGGTCACAATTGCTTTGGATGACAACTACGCTTAAGGATTTTAGCATAGAATTGGATAGTGTACCACTTTTCTATGATAACACTAGTGCTATTTGTATTGCTAAAAATCCTGTGCAACATTCAAGAACCAAACACATTGATATTCGATATCATTTTCTTAGAGACCATGCGGAAAAGGGAGATGTTGTTTTGCATTTTATTGATACAGATTCTCAAGTTGCTAATATTCTCACAAAACCGCTTGATTTTGTACGGGTTGCTCTTTTGCGAAGTGAGTTGGGTGTGTTGCATCATATGGGATTATTCTGAGGGGGAGTTTGTTGTTTAAAATTGCAGAAGCTTTGCCTATTATACTTGTCAAATAATTCATCAAGCCCAAGCCATTGAAATCAAATGAGGTGTAGAGCTAGCTCTCGTTATCATATTTACTCATGTGTTGTGTAGCTTTGATCATGACTAGTTATAATTACTTTGCCATATTTGAACTAAAGCATGACATGGCAGAATACTTTGACTAGATTGATTATAGTTATTACTTTGTGATATTTATCGAAAAGGATTAGCTTGATTATGAGTCTTATTTTAAATCTTGACTATGAGGCTCGTATGTTTCTTATTGCAATCTTTTTATATTCACTCAATTTGGCATGTTATATAAAAAAAAGATGAGAAAGAGACAATTGAAAAGATGTATGCTTCAAGCATGCCATACATATATATATAAACAAAATATGCTTCAAATGCAAAGAAGTAAAAAGTGCTCCAATGAAAAGAAGTATGCTTCAAGCATCCCACCAGTCAAAAGAAGTATGCTACAAGCATGCCACATGCTTACGAATTGAATGTGGAGCAATAGGTTGTTACATGAAACTACTAGCTCGTCTAGATTTAAAGTTTGCTTCACTTTTAGGCTTTAACTTTTCATTGTGATATCTCATTGTGCTCTTTATATTCGGTTCGGTCATTGTTGAGATGCCTGTCATTAATTTAAATTGCTCAATCATTCTCAAGACTTGTTTTGACACTGCTATATGGTATATGACTTTATATGATCCAGATAGCTCTACTAAAAAAGATGGCTTGGTTAACTTATTAAATCAATGCGAAGTGATTTGGATAATCTACAAAGTTTCTTGATTTTTACTCTCCTTGCTCCTATTTTTAGAAGTTTTCTTTCTCTGAAGTTCTTGATGATTATATTGCCAATGGGGGAGAAAAATTAGGAGAAATTGAAAAAAACAAATGGAGAAATTTGCTTTCCTTGTGTTGAGGGGGAGTTTTATCTGCTGTGGCTTTGTGGTTTTGTGTTGAGGGTGAGTACTTCGATTGCTGCTGTGGTTTGTCAAAATTCCTTGCTTTGCACCTTTGAAACTTTCTTTTCACAAATTTTTCTTTTCTTTCAAAATTCAACTCTCTATTTTGAGTATTGTCAATGTATTCATCAAGGGGGAGATTGTTAGATCATGTGGATAGGTCGTGATTTTTGTGATGATGAATAATTGATATTTGGATTGCATTGAAATTTGCGTGTGTGAAAGTTTCGGTTGTTGACATATGCAGGTTGGGTGGTCCAAGTACTATAGCTCTGAGAACTGTTCACAACAAGTACTGTTCACTATGAGCACTGTTCATCACGAGCACTATCCATAACAAGTACTGTTCATTACGAGTGTTGTTCATCACGAGTTCTGTTCGTTGTTTTTCAACTGCGCGTGCTTGAAAGGATTTCAACAACGTGGTCGTAGACGTAGTCGTAACAGGAGATTCGACTATGTGGTCGTAGACATGGTCGTAATAGGAGATTCGACTACGTGATCGTAGACGTGGTCGTAATAGGAGGTTCGACTGTTGTAGACCTAGTGGAACTGGTCGTGGACCTCGTGGATGATCTAGTTCATGTTTACTGATGGATGAGGGTGTGATATGCGTGTGTGAATTGATATTGGTCAAGTTGGAGAACTTGTGCTAGGAAAACTTTCTTTGGTCTTTCCATGTGCAGGTTAAGCGTGGAGACGGTCATGGTCGATGACAAGGAGGACCGGGACTAGGATAGGAAAATCCAAGGTTCAGGTGATCGAGGATGTCACGAGGTGGTGGGCTTACGCTGAGGCACATGGAGATCAAAGGTGGATGCATGATGCGTGGAGAAGCTACGGGAGGTGCGGTCTTGCAGGCTTCGATGCATGAAGAGTTATGGAAGGTTTCATAACTAGAAGGTTTAGAGATTTTGGAAAACCCATGTTAGGAAGGGTTTCGGGTCCCTTGATTTTCAAAAGCAGATAAGATTTTGTGTTCGTGTTGATAAGGACACAGTTTAGGGCTCTAGCATATAAAAGAAAAGAGAGGTTAAGGGTTAACCCGGGATTCTTGAGACGGCTTTCGAGAGAAAGCTTTTGGAGTTTTTGTGCTAGGTTTTGAGGGGTGCCATGAGAGCACTTTGTAGCCACAGTACATGATTCAGAAATAAAATTTCATATCTATTCCATGGAAAAGTAGTCATCGCTGGCGACGTGTTTGTGTGGGCATCGTCTTCGACTTGTTCTCGTTCCAAGCAATGCGTGACGCTCCCAAGTCATAGGATAGAAGAATTATGATATTTGAACCCTTTCGACTAGGTGGTCGAAACTTCTTCAACCAGGTCGACTTCATCACGTGCTGTGTCATTCACCCGATTGTCGACAACAGTATCGACAGGCATAGCAGATCAGAGTAGATTCGACTATAGCGACTAGGAGACATCACGCACTAGCACGGTGTTTTCAGTGGTCGGTTAAATCCAACTCAGGCCATCCTCGTTAATTCATAAGAAAGCACTACAATCATTCACCCCCTCCCTCTGATTGCGCTATTCGATCCTACAGTTCTTGACATTCGATTCATTCCTTCATGAGATCAAGTGGTAGATGGTTTTACGAAACCACTGCTGGTGCGGCAACAGGAGGAATTCAAGCGCAATCTCAATCTTCATCAGTTGTGATTGAGGGGGGCTACTAAGATGTGTTTTCCTAAGGGATTGAAGACCATATCAACAGGTGTTCCATCTTGCAAATAGGGCATATCTTGCCTTTTTTAAAAGAAATGTATGTGCGTAGTTCAAGTTTTCGACCGATAAGTCCTGTAACCGTTTATAGTATGATCCATGTATAGTTGGTTATAACCACATCATATCTCCTAATTATAGGGATTGATACCAACATTGATTGCAAATCATCTTGTGCATAAATATGAGAAGATATGTGGATTTTTTTAATAATCTATTTTTATTCTGAATTACAGAAATAATACTATGTTTTTTTTAACAGTAATAACCCCTTATCGCTCCATGATTGGGCGACTTGGGCTAGTCACCCAAGGGTTGCGCGCCAAGTGTCCAAGTCGCTCAACCATTGGACAACTAGACCTAGTCGTCCAACGGTTGTGCGACTTGGACACTTGGCACGCAACCGTTGGGCGAGTAGCCCAAGTCGCCCAACCATAGAGCGATTTTAATGAACAATAGTATTATTATATTAATCCGACAGAAATATTTGCGGGGGAATAAATGACAATTTTTGTAGTTAATACATTGAACAAATCTTGTTTGTAGCTTTTTTAAAAAATAAAATGGTAGACAAGGTTTGTTGGTCCGTTTGTGATTTTCGTAGATTTTGAAAGGTACAAAATCTGTTAGACTCACAATGACATTTTTTTATCGTCGTATGTTGTTGTAGTGCATTAAATTTCTGAAGAATTTTGTGAGGACGTTTGAGGTAACAATGATTCGTAAGTAGGAAGGTAAGTGATATTACGATGCACAAGAGAATTCATGCACGATGGAGAACTTTGGATAATAGGGGGAATGATAACAACATGATAGTTGATCCGACAAGGGGGTTACATGGCACGTAGGCTAACGAACCAAGGATGGTAGACGCATGCCTTTCGGGAATTAGAAATACGTGGGACATATGCACGTAGAGGGTCGAACTACTGCGTGGAACATGGCCATTTTCCCTTTTGCCTAGCTCGGTGTTGTACTCCTCGCCTTTCTCCTTAGCTTTCGCCACGATGGCCCTCTTTCGCGCCCTTTTCACCTCGTGTCGCCTGGCATGCTCGCGCTCCTTCTCCTCGTGCAACCTCTCCCGCCTCTTCTTCTCCTCCATCTTAGCCTGCAGCTCTTTGAGGCGCCTTTCACAGCCCTCGCAGTCCTCCCTGGCCTAACTCTTTCATGTCAACAGCATCCACATGTCATAGGGGTGGATATTATCGTTGATCCACTGGTTGAAGTTGCATAGGCGTGGCGGAGACTGCGGTGGGAAGAGAGACGTGGTTACGGCCTAACGGGAAGAAAAAAAAGTGGTGTGCACTTGAATGCGATTTCATTACCGGCTGCTTGTGGCTTGGCGTGTCAAACCTGCAGTTGGGGTAGTCCGCTCAGTAGTTTAGGTAGCACCAATAGCGCTGCCCAATGGTCCACTCCTCGGTTGATTTGACACACTTGTGGGCGTCTTGGCACCAGCAAAGGGGTGGCTCCACCCCCGTCGGGGGCCCTTCCAGAGGGCGTTCAACGGGCATAGGAGGAGGGGCATGGCTCGACCCGGAATCGTTGGGCGTACTGTGAGGTAGCCTCCTTAGATCGATGAGCTCCAGATGGTGTGTCTAAGGCCACTGACTAAACGCCTTGTGGTGAGCGGTGGTTTCCTGGCGAGCCTACTAGTCCTTCAAAAGCTTGCGGATGTGCTCCCATTCCTTCTCCTTGTCCATGTTATCTAGGTAGTGTTGTTGGTGTGGAGTTCCTGACCGAGTAACGCTATATTTATAGCGGGAGCGGATGCAGCTGTAGCGGCTCCATTGCAATGAGGCACGGATGTGTTTGGCATCCATGTGCCATGCCATTCGAGGAGGTCACGTCCTACTTTGCAGAGAGTGGTCATGTCCTGCTACTTTGCAGATAGTAGACATGTCCTGCTTTGCAGAGAGTTATCACATCCTGCTTTGCAGAGAGAAGTCACATCCTACTTTGCAGAGAGTGGTCACGTTCTGCTTTGTAGAGCGAGGTCACGTCGTGCTTTGCAGACATAGGTCACGACGACATATTGATACTTCAAATGAAGTTAAAATTTGCAATTACGATACAATTAGTTCCACAGTGCGTACAACGAGCAAAGTACTAACTAAAGTACAAATTACAACATACTAGCATTTCTAATCTTACTATCACTACACACACACAACAAGAAGTGGTGTTCCTATGTGTCGGCAAGCGCCTTGCAACATCTCGCAATGTGGCCTTCCTCGCGGTAGCGGCCGCAACGTCTACCCGCCGCTGCAGCTTCCCCTTCGTCCATATCATTTCTAATGTGACAACTCTGTCGACGGCCCTTCCCGCCCTTCAACAAGTCAAGATCTAGAATCCAAGTCCACTGTGTTATATCCAATGTGGCAAAGTTGCTCATAACCCTGAAGCCTCTTAGCTTGCCGCACCACACCTGTAGTACTCTCTCCTTCATGAAGTACTCTGACATGAAGTTCGATGGGTCCATATTGATGGTCCTGCATACGGTGGGGACATGAGAGCATGGCTCGTGAAGGAGCTCTGGCTTGTTGCATGTGCAGCTAGATTCGTGGACATGATCTCTAAGGCACACCTCGTGCGTAACAAGTGAGCGAGCTGTCCTAAATCTGGCTATGTTCCGAAGGAGCACATCAAAACAATGTTCCGTATTGCCCATCATGGAGACCGTGTGCAACTGACCCTTCTCGATCTTGGCCTACATGTACGTTGTAATCTTCGAGCAGTACGGTGCATGTGGGTTGGCTGCATGAAGTGCCGCATTTGCATGCCTTTCCCTGAAATATCCGATTGTACCTTGCAGAACGCCTTCCACGATGGTGACGAGGGGCTGAGCACAAAGGCCCCTAAGAACCCAGTTGTACACCTCCGCAAGGTTAGTGGTCATTATACCGTACCTTGCATCGTCTGTGTCATGCAGCAAGGACCACTTCTCCAATGGCTCAGCCTCAATCTAATAGGAGGAGCACTCAATGTCTCTCGAGGTCCTCTGCGTCATACGGGGAGGGTCAAGCTCCCGTAGTGGTGGGAGGCGTTTGGGTTGGGCCGCCCCAGGAATGGCCGGACGCTTCTTCCTCTCGACGACGTGCTTCCTGGTGTGCTCCTCCAACATCTCCCACAATGCATCAAATTTGCACCACTGGTTCTGCATAGCCAGCCTCTTGAATAGCTCCATTAACGATTGCTGCAGGAACTGCTTGAAGAAGTTGACCCCCAGATAGCGAATGCACCATCTGTTCCTCATGTCTGGCTAAGGGAACAACTCCTCGGGGTCTTGCTGAACTTTTCTGATGGCCTTCATCGTTCCAGGGTGGCGATCATGGATTATGCAGACATCAAAACGTGCCCCTAACTACTCCAACCTTCAGATGTTGAAGGAACCACAACCAGCTGTCGAAATTCTCACTTTCGATGAATACGATGGCTAAGGGCAGAATCTGATTGTTGCCATCAATGCCAATTGCGGTCAGGATCTGGCCCTTGTATTTCCCAGTTAGAAACGTTCCGTCGACTGAGATCATGGGCAACATGTGCCTGAAAGCATCGACGCAGGCACCGAAGGCTAAGAAGGCCATATGCAATACCATGAAACTTAGCGGCGGTTGTCTGGATGGCTTGTCCTTCACATCAATGTATGTGTCCGGGTTCCTATTCTATAGCACCTGGAACATACGAGGAAGGTTGTTGTAAGCTACCTCGAAAGAACTGAACCTTCTTTCCAAAGCCTTCTGCTTCGCACGCCATGCCTTCGCGTATATAATCTTGTACTTGAATTTCTGCTCGATAGCCACCATGATGTGCTTGGCCTCCAGGTCTTTCTTCTTCACTATCTCTCCATACATGAGATTGGCTATGAAGGTGGACATTAGGTTGCGATGATTCGGAAAAACACTACTGAGCACACAAGAGTGCGCCTCCACCTTGGAGACAATTCAGTGAGTCTCGTACTTGGGTTTACGTGCGTGCACATGCCAAGGACATCCACCCTGCACACAGACCACAGTGTACTACTCCTGGCTGGATTTGAGGATGCAAAACGTCCGCTGTATGAATAAGGTCCACAACTTAATGGCATCCTACAGTGATGACTTGTCAGCATACATTGCATGAAGCTGAACCTCCGTACCATGGTATTCTCACGGTGATTCATGCTCGTCATGCACAACAAGACCCTCAACGTCCACCCTATTTCATTTCTGCAGGATGGAACCTTCGTCCTCATCGGAAGAGTCATTGACATCCTCTTCTAAAGCTTCCTCCATGGCACAGGCCATCAAGTCGTCGATCTCCATCTGACGCACTATGTTGTCCACTTGCTCCCCAACATCCGCCTGTGCAGTGGGCTCAACGTGCGGTGTGCGATCTTCCTCTTCTACCTCTGCAACATCGACCATCGTATCCTCTTTTGCCTCTGCAACTGTAACATCCCAAAAATTTGGTTTGTTTTGAAATTTTAAAAAGCAAGAATAACCATTTGAATTTTTCTGCCAAAGTCAAAGCTTAATTTGAATTTTCATAAAAAAAAGATTTAGTGTGAATAATCTAAACTCTGATTAAATTAAAAGTTGTTTTATTTGAATTCCTGGTGTTCCAGATATTTTTTTGGAATTTTTTGGGGATTTTTTGGATTTGTTTGCTTTTTTATTTGAGCTCAATTTCATTTATCTCTTTTCCTTAATTCAGAAATCAGCCTTAATTCCGGAATCCTCTTTGGGCTCAAATCCTTTTCTTGCGGCCCATCATCTTTCCTTTTGGCCCAACCCGAGCCGGCCCACTCTTTCTTTTCTTTCCTATTTTCTTTCCTTGCTTTTTTTCCCGGCCAGTCCTTCCTTCCTGCGGGACCATTTTCCTTCCACCTTAGCTGGCCCGTTCTCTCCTTTCCCGGTTGAGCCACAGCCCATTTCCTTGGCCGCCTCCTGTTTTCCCTTCGCGCGCGTGAAGCCAGCCAAGCCAACCCATCTCCTTCTTTGTTCATTCCCATCAACGTGCGTGAACCGGCCTAGCCAAGCATTGGCCCAAGCCACCAGCCTGCTTCGCTATTTCTTTCTTTGCCTCGACCGAAGCCCATCTCCTCGCTTGGCCTGCATTCCACCTTTCCCTCGCGTGAAGCTCAGCTAGCCTAGCTGAACATCCCCTTCCTTTTTTTCCTTTGTTTCACTCCCGGTGGGATTGTGTTGATTGCCATCGTCTTCATCCCGTCCTTGTGCACACCAAGGCCGTCAGTTCTATCTCTTAATCCCTCTCCCTCTGTGCCTATATAAGGACACTAAACCGCGTCAAAGCGATTGCATCTATTTCCTCTTCAAAGCCCTAAGATTTCGGCCTCGGATACATCTTCATTTTACCAAATTTCGTCACCAAGTTGCAGGCCACCGAAGCTCTTGTTCACCAGAGATCGTTGCCGACGGCACCTCTTCGCCTGAGCCATCACGTCCCTTGTGATCGTGAGCCTGCTTTCTACAACGTGCTTGCGTTATTTCTTCCTAGAGACCTCCAAACTGTCGTGCCCTTGGAGCTTGCTGCTGCCAAAGTAGTCGCCGTCGTCACCCCGTCGCCAGTATTGCTGCACCGCCACCTCCAGAAGAACCCTCTCCTCCTAGGCATCTCACTTCGCTACCCCATCAGAGCTAGCTCGCCTTCGTTTGTCCTCGCCTTCACCTCCATCACCGCCAGCTAGGAGCTCCAATGCCCTCTACATCTCCCTCTCAGTTTCTCTCTCCGACAGCGTGGCAGCCACCTCAACCTTCCACCTTAGTAGCCAAGTCATCCCTTTGATTGTGTGTCAATCTAGTTGGTGGCCCTGTGTCAATGCCATGTGGCGAACCAAAAACCCACCCGAGTCCAAGTCTAGTAAACCTAGTCCGCATGCATCTAGTCATTGATAGTGGGACCCACCAATTTAATTTAATTCCTTTGTTTTCCTTTTCGACCGAAAGTCCCTGCTGACATCAGCTGACGTCATAATTCATTTTTTCCTTCAGAAAATAATTCCAGTAATTCATGAAATTCTGATTTTCATTATTTCATATGATTTCAAACTTCCAAAAGCCATATCTTCAACCAAACTCTGATTGAGCCAATTCAAATTTCTAAATTCATCTAAATTCGAGCTCTATTTATCTGAGATTTTTATTTAATTTTTGGAGTTTTTTTATCTCTGTTTTATATTTATTTAGTTTATTTGCTTTGTTTGCAAATAGACGTTGATTCTTCAGGGAATTTTGAGCAAGGAGGTGTACATCAAGATCAAGTTCAATCCTAGGATCTATTCCAAGGCAAGTCATAATCCTTTGATCATATTGAACCTATGATTTCAAAAGTATATTGTTTTATACAATTACATGCTATCTTTATACGAATTGTTTTGGGATTAGCTATCACCTGTTATCATTATGCATCCATTGCTTATTTGAATGTCATGAATTATTTGTCACCCTAGCATGGATAATTTTAGTTGGGCATATTTGTATCACCAACATGGGTATCGTACAGATGCTTAGTCAAGCTTAGTTACTATGGGTTCATTATCACATGTGTCATAATGATTAATCTTGACTTAACGATATATGGAATCGTGGTGGTTAGCCACTCTTGTTAAAATTTGTGTACCATGACAGGGTATATGTAGAATCGTAATGGCAATCAGAGGGGGGGTGAATGATTGCAGCGAATTGACCTCCAAATTCAATTTCAAACCTATGCGCTAAAACACCTGCAACCTTCTCGGGAGTTCCTCGGAGAACCTTCACAGAATCTCTCCAATAACCTCTTCAAGAAGCTTTTCAGCGCACAGTTCAAACACAGCAAACCAGAGACAAAGTAGAACAAATCTGAACTTTATTTCTCAGACTAGATTTGTGTCTACAAAGCGCTCCGCAAGCACCCCTAAAAGACCTTCAGCCGAAAGTCCTCTCAAGTTCTCTCTAAACCCCCGCAACCAAAACAACATTAAAGCTACGGGTTCAAGACTCGTTTTTAAAGGACCTGTCCTCTGCCTCTTTTTATAGGCAAAGACCTCTCTATATCTCTAACAAACACTGCAATCTATCTTTCCGAAAATCAAGGGACCCGAAACCCTTACCAACACGGGTTTTTCAAAATTTCTAAGACTTTCCAAAACCGGAACCTTCTATATCTCCTTACGTTGTAAGCCTTCAGGAATTCGCCTCCCAAAGCTTCACCGTGCACCACCTTTGATCTTCACGTGCTCCAGCGTAACCCCAACCATCCCGTGACATCCACGACCTCCTAGACCTCAAATATCCCCATCCTAGTCTGGGTCCTCCTCGTCACGACCATAATTGTCTCCACGCTCAACCTGCACATGCAAAGATCAAAGAAACACAAATCCTTGGCACAAGTTCTCCAACTTGACCAACAATTAGCTCACACACACACACGCATAAACACTGTCATGCATCATGCAATAAATTGATACTCAGAACTTGATCTAAATCTTAGCCAAATCCCTAAAGCGGCAAACACACAGAGCTCAATCGGTCGTACCTCCACGTTTGGTCCCAGATTACTCTTGCCCGTGATCGTACCTCTCAAAACACACCGGTACTACCGATCCTCAAAGTCATCCAAAACTCCCCAAAACAAGCTCTTTGGAAAATCCATATCGCAACCTTGCGGTCATACCATTTTGCGGTACTACGGTACTACCGATCTGTAGTTGTACCGCTTCAAAGCTACGGTACTACCGCTTTCCAATGAAATCCAAGTATCCGAAAAACATGTCTTCTGGAATTTTCAAACTGCCATGTAAAAAACGGAAATACCGAACTGCAGTCGTATCGCTCCATGACTACAGTACTACCGTTTTTCACTTGAGTTCAAAACTCTCAAAAACACCTTCTCTGAAAATTTGCAACCGCCATCTAAAAAACGGTATTACCGAGTCGTGGTACTACCGCCATTTCCCAAGCGGTACTACCGCTCAACTGAAATGCGCAAAAGACTCAGAAACACATGACTTGCCACGTGGACGCTCTAGATTGACTTGGCCGTTCGGACCGCATGCCAAAACCGTTGGATTTGGAGAACTGTTCAAAGTCCGAACGTCCCTCTCGATAACCACCGTCTGATTTCAATCCAAAGGCTAATACGACCTGTTACTTTCGGACGGTCCGAACATTCCTCTTCAATATGAGCCGTCTGATCAAGATCTGACAGTTCGCTATCACACATCGGAACCCAAGTGACTTACGGTATCTCACAGTGTCACTTGCGGTTATCTCACTGACAAGAGTACTCATGCCACAATGCCGGTACTACCGCAAAATCCGACAAAGGCTGATTTCCACATAAATCAAAGGCACTCAAAAGCTATTACAAAGCATGTCAACACCTAAGATCACAAGCATGTCAAAAAAACAATGTATTCTTCATTAAACACCAAGACTAAGACTCTCTACTGTCAATGTGTTCATCATCAAATAACATGACCAAAAAACCCCCTGGTCTAACAATCTCCCCCTTGATGAATACATTGACAATACATCAAAATCAAGAAATGAATGTTTTGAAGGAAAGTTTCAAAGCTTCTCGGCAAGAAAAGAAGGTTTCAAAAACTTTCAAAGAATACAGTTGAAACACTCTGGAAATTTCTCCCAAAAGATCTCCCATTTTTCTCCCCCTTTGGCAATGTAATCATCAAGTACTTCAAAGGTGAAAAAACTCAAAAATAAAAGAGCATGCAGAATAAAGATCAAGAAGCTTTGGAGATTATGCAGATCAATATTAACCAAGCCATCTTGTTGAGTAGAGCTATCTAGATCATATAAAAAAATGTGTCATGTGGCAAAGTCAAGACCAGTCTGTACCACTTGAAGGATGATTAAGCAATTTTAACTTAATGACAGGCATTTCAACAATGACTAAACCGATTATAAGCACCACAAAAGAATATCATCAAAAAAAAGTGAGAGCCTACCAGTGAGACAAACTTTAAATCCAGATGAGCTATCAGTCTCAAGTATCACCCTATCGCTTCAATTTCAATTTTTATTTGCATGTGGCATGCTTGCAGCATACTTCTTTTCAAGGGTGGCATGCTTGGAGCATACTTCTTTTCATTTTAGCACTTTTGTGTGCATATTTTTCTTTTTGAATATACATAGCTATGTATGGCATGCTTAAAGCACACTTCTTTTTATTTAAGCACTGTTGTGTGCATATTTTTGGTCTTTTGAATACACAGCTATGTATGGCATGCTTGAAGCATACATCTTTTCATTTTTTTCAACCCTTTAGATTTTTTTTATTGTAACATGCTAAATTGAGTGAGCAACACAGGAATGAAATGAGAGACATACTTGCTTCAAATCCAAGATTTAAAATAAAACTCACAAACAAGCTCATCCTTTTCAATAGACATCACAAAGTGATAGCAATAATCAATCTAGTCAAAAGTTCTCAGGCATATCATGATTTAGTTCTTTATATAGCAAGTTTATCAAAATCAGTCAAGAGCAAAGCTACATAGCACATGAGTAAATATGATAGAGAGAGCTATACAACTCATTTGATTTCAATGGCTTAAACTTAATGAATTGTGAGATAAGAATAGTAATCAAAGCCTCTGAATCTTTAATCAAAACAGCTCCACCTCAAAATAAACCCATAGGATGAACCACACCCAATTCACTCCTCAACCGGACAAAATGAGAAGTATCAAGCGGCTTAGTAAAAATATCAGCAAACTGAAAATCAGATTCAACAAAGTGGAGAATAACATCACCCTTTTCAACATAGTCTCTTAGAAAGTGAAATCTGATATCAATATGTTTAGTCCTAGAATGTTGTACTGAGTTCTTAGCAATATTAATAGCACTAGTGTTATCACAATAAAGAGGAACACTTCCCAAATCTATCCCATAATCCCTGAGAGTAGAAGAAATCCAGAGAACCTGAGAACAACTAGCAGCCGTAGCAACATACTCGGCTTTAGTTGTTGATTGAGCAACAGAAGACTGTTTTCTAGAGGACCAAGAAATTAAGGATGTGCCTAAAAAGTGACATATGCCAGATGTGCTTTTTCTATCAATCCTACACCCCGCAAAATCACTATCTGAGTATGCACGCAAAGTAAGACAGGATGAAGATGAATAAAAGAGACCAAATTGTAAAGTTGAGTGAAGATACCTGAGAATTCCTTTCACAGCCTGACGATGGGATGAACGAGGTGAAGCTTGAAATTGAGCGCATAAACACACAGCGAAATGTATGTCCAGTCTTGAAGCGGTCAGATAAAGTAGAGACCCAATCATATTCCTATATTCTTTTTGATCCACTGCCTCACCTTCTTCATCTGGATCAAGAATAGTTGTAGACCCCATTGGTGTAGAGATGGGTTTGCAAGTTCCCATGTCGAAACGTCTAAGCAAATCTTTAGTATACTTGGTTTGGTGAATGAAGTTGCCTTGCTTGGTCCGTTTTACTTGCAATCCTAAGAAGTAAGTTAATTCTCCCATCATGCTCATCTCGAACTCCCTGCTCATAGTATCTGAAAACTTAGAAACCAAAGCATGAGAGGAGCCCCTAAAGATGATATCATCCACATAAATCTGAACAAGTAATAGATCATTGCCATGACGAAAGGTGAAAAAAGTTTTGTCTACCTTGCCCATTTGAAAGTTATTTTTTATCAAGAAAAGCTTGAGCCTCTCATACCATGCTCTAGGAGCTTGTTTTAAACCATACAAAGCTTTTGACAATTTGTAGACATGATTAGGAAACTTAGGATTTTTAAAACAAGGTGGTTGCTTAATGTGAGGACCCCTGGGTTATCTCCTTAAGACCGGGACTAAGCATGGTCTTAAGGACATAACTCTGGGCCTCAAGTAAATGGATTCCAACTTAACTCCGTCTAAGCGAGAGGCTTAACTGAAAACTAGAGTCCCGACGATCATGCGCGCTGCTCCTCTGCAAGCACTACATGATTGTCGGTTCTCAAACAAGTCAAGCACTACACTTAGAGAGTTAAATGGGAAGCCACGAACAGCGAGCATGAACTCATATTGGCTCCCAAGATCAGCGACCAATATGTTCATACTCTCATACAATGTTGATCACATCCATACAACAATCATACTTTAATAGTTCAAAAGACATACAACATAGTAGTTAAAGTCTACAACTATTACAAACAGCCAACCGGCCAAATTCAAATAAGAGTATCAAGTAGCAGTAGAAACAAGTAAATAAACCAAAAGACCAGCAGTGGTATGCCCATATCCCATCGGCAACCGATTGGGAGATAAATGATAGCACTACTCGTCAGTGTCGCCTAAATCGGCGCTAACGAGCTCAACGGGCTCATAACCTTCCTCACCTGAAATTGCAGCAACCGGGTTGAGTACAAAGGTACTCGCAAGTCTTACGCAAATAAAAATTAGTTATGCTAGAGGTTGTTCCAAAGGATGGATTATATTGGGTTAGTTTTGCAAAAGAGGCACAACAATTTACAACCTACACATAGTAGTTTTTCAAGTGCCATTTCGAAATCAGATTTGAAGTAGAAGTAAAGCATGTGAATAAGTAATAAATTGAATAACAAATGAATCATATAAATAGCAAAGTGGATGTCCACTTTGATACAACAACAAGCATGAACATCCCATTCATGACAATACCAAGTTATAACCACAATTTTTAGTTCCAAATCTAACAATCAGCAGCCACAAACTCAAGCGATCGTCCATAACCGCGGACACGGCTATTCGAATAGATTTATACCCTACAGGGGTGTACTACTTTACCCACACGACTCGATTAGCCCGTAAGCCTCCAAATGCCTCTGAAAATAGCATACTTCCTATGGTATGTCGGCCAGGTAAATCAAGACTCAGTATTTTTCAGCAAGTTGATATTATTAAGTTGAATCACCCATGCGCGACGTAATCCCGCTTAGGTGTAGGTTATACCGCCTACTAACCAAACGGGCACACAAGTTGTGCTGGGAATACCGACCCAATTAAATAAGGGTTAAATAGTGCTCACCCGCACATTATAGAATTGCAATCAGCACCCTACGAAACATATATGCGATGGAACACATATACGTCCTCACACCACCAGTTATAAACTCAACAACACCAACCCCTTACTTAAACAAGCAGCGCCCATACGCCACGTGTGATAGCACGAGTTTTGTTTGAACCGCAGGTACCCAAAGTTCGGTCCTTAATTGTCCAGACAAGTCCATCACTTACCCAAGCTCGTGCACAAAGGCACCATCACTAACCATCACTTGTCCAGACCAAAAGCTCATTTAAAGTAATAAAATTTAACTCATAAAATAGATACGAAGATCTAAAACAAAAGCATATAATGATAGTTGTGTTTATCCCATAATTGTCGGGTTATTCCCGACAATTAGCTACTGATTCTAGACTTGCATGGCTAAGTAAACCCGAACAATATTTCAACCATCCTAACTCAAGCATGTGGTACTAGAATAATTCAAGATTAACCTCAATGAATAGGAGATAACTAATCTACTCATCACAAAAATAGCGACATTACCAAAATAGCATGCAAGCAATTATCATTGCACTAACTTAACAAAACTGGGATCAAATATGACACAAAAGAAAGGTCAAATTATGCTTGCCTTGCTGGAAGATTAGCTGCTCACTTTCAGTAGCGTAGGAGTCAATATCGATAGCCTCGTGATCTAGAGATTTAACGATATCGATAAACACTGAGAAATACTTCAAAAATCAAAGTGCTAAAAAATGCATGATTTTTCTACAGTAGCTAAGTTATGATTTTAGATGAATTTAGGTGATATAATTATTCTATTTGGATTTAGTATGTCAGAGTTATAGCAGTTTGAAATTCAGTTTGCTGGAAAAATCCAAATTAAATACATTCGGTTACTATTCACTTAATTTAATTATTTGGGCATAATTTGTGGAACATAAGTGGGATAAAGGATTATATGGATAAATGGAGAATATTAATACAAGTCCAAAACAGTTGAGTTTGCTTCAATTTGAGTTTTCATGATTTAGTTATGAATTTTCTAAGTTACCAACATTTCCTTTTGTAAAAATAAAGGTGTTAATGGATCAATCTCCAAAATAATACTCTCTCCTATAGAGACATGTTTGAAACTAATTTTAATATAAAGTTCATTAAAAATGAAAATTATCAGAAGTGGTTTCATTCATTTTGGAGTTGAGATGAATTAGTTATGTATTTTTGAAGCTATACATATTTTAAAGTGTGCAAATAATTCTTTTCGAATTTTCTAAAGTCTTTATTACTTTTCTTACCGGGAGCTATTCTAGCCGCGGTCATTGACCAGCGGGCCCAGTGAATAGTGGGTTTTCCTTTTAACTCAGATTTAACAATTCGAACTGACATGTGGGTCCCGTCCGTCAGAGACTCGGTCCACGAGACTTGGTCCACGCGCGCACGTGCACAGCGCACGGAGCTTAAGGACATGGGCCCACTTGTCAGTCTCTTTATCACTTCCACTTATCGTTTTCGTTTTCTATGCGTGGCCCCACACGTCAGTGACAGATTAGGACAGCTAAGACAGGGTTTAACTGTTGAACAATCATTAACTGATTAATGATGGTCATTTGTCAGAAGCGGACAGCTCTGATAGCTACCGCGTGCGACAACGCCCTCGTGCGGTTGCCCGGCTCTTCATGGCGCTTCTGCCACATGTGGAGCCGACCAAGGCCCGCGATAGCTTCACAATAGTGATGCGCATCTATGAGTGTGGTGGCGTCGACACCAGAGGTGGCCCGTACCGGCAACTAGCCGGAGCTAAGCGGCGGCACAACAATGGTCAACATGCAAACAGCTATAAGAGCTCCGCAGCGTCCAGGTAAGCGGGTGCCAAGGCATCTAGGGGCTACTAGAGGGGTTACCTTAGCAGAGAAGGGTGCTCGGGGAGCTTGGAGTTGCTGGAGCACCGCCGGGGTCGGAGAAGAAAATGGCGACGGCACGGCTTTACGAGGATAAGAGTCCCTGAGCAAAACCAACCGGAGTGAGTGGTCGGAGTAGTCCAAGGATCCGATGAGGATGCCAAGCAACCAAAGAATCGACAAAAGACTCACCGAAGCAAGGTAGGAGATGAAGGGTTGGTTCTCAGGCCAAAAGGAGTAAAACTTCGATTCACCTCAATCCTGGCGTGCAACAACAAAATTTATTGAGGGGTTTTCTTTATTGAGTAACGAGGCACAATGTGATGTGAAAACGGAAGGTCAATACTCACCGAGTACCCAGCTGGCACGATGATGCCGCTCGGGTGCGCGCTCTGGAAGTGAGCTAGAGCACTGGGATGAAACCAAAGCTACAAGCAAATGTAGGAGCTAGGATTAGGAAAAAATGGAAATGACAATGAATCTAGAATAGGGAGGATGCATCCAGGAGGAGCTTACCTGAGAGGTGAGCTAGAAATGGTGTCCTCCTCCTCTCGGTTGTGAGGAGAAGTGAGCTGAAAGGAAGGGCACGGAGGGGTATTATCCCCGGGGTTTGACGGAGATGGAGGCGGCGTTAGACAGGGGAGCTCCAGGATAGCTCAACGACAGCGGTGGATTGACGGCATCCTTGGAGCCGTTTTGTGCGTGTCGGGCGGCCTTGGCGCAAGACTCGTTCTCTGCGCCTTCTGCGACCGGTAGGAGGTAGGGGATGACCCTGACAGCGCGGGCCCACGGCGTCAGCGTCTCACCCGTGCGCGCGCGAGTCCAAGATGAGAGGGTTGGGCGTGGGCCATTGGATCTGGACTGGATAGCTCGGATTAAAAAGGGATGATCGGACTGGGCTGAAAGGGTACACAATCTGGGTCGTTCGATCGAGATTAACGGCCGGGATTGCTTTGACCATCGGACTGGTCCGATCGGCCCAACTGATCAGGGCGGTCCGCTTGAGATCGGACGGTTCACGGGGCGGTGTAGTTAGGCGGTTGGGCTTAGCCAAGTGGCTTGGGTCGGACGCGAACCCAAGGAACAGTGCGGCCGGTTTGATATAAAGGTTTGACTGAGAATTAAATTGTTTTCTCTACTTTGACCATGGTGCTAAAAATAGGAATAAAATTCCTAAAAATGTGAAATAAATCACAGGGGTTCCTAGGAAGGTCTAGTGTTCATAAAAATTATTGAACCTTGCTGTTCATGATATAATGTATATAATTTAAATTCAAACTTAATGTAGGTCATTAAATTGTGTTTGAATTTTCTTAGGGTTTAAATCAGTCCCAAAAATTTGGGAAAATTGTATTAATTCTTTATAGTTGTTCTAGTATTTGAAAAAATTATTTCCAGAAGATGAGCAAGAGTTTCTGTTCTTGTTTTTCTTTTGGAGCTTATAATTTAGTTGTAGGTTTAACTTTGTTTAAGATTTTTCAAGTGAAATATATAATGCAAATGCTTGAAAACAATGATGCATGCTCATGAGATGCATAGTAATTCTCTTTATTAATTTGGAGAGTACAACCTCTGTAGAGTGTAAAACTATTCGAATAGCCGTGTCTGCGGTTATGGACGTGTCCGGGGATTTCACACGAGAGATGAGTTTTTCATAAAATATGTCAGAGTGTGAATGAGAAGTTCACTTGATGAATATAATGTTCGTTTGGTAAATGGGTAATTTACTTGGTGGTTTGTCGTGGGGAGTGAATGGGTAGTTCACTGGTTGTTTCAAAACAATTATTCATTTATTTATTATTGTTTTCAACTACGCATTTCAATCTATGTATTATATTTATCGTCAATACTGCTTTCTACAAAAGAACCATAGAGCTAACCTTTGTCAAGATTGACATGAATACTATTTGCATACATTTCCCTACGGCTTGCTGAGTGCTTTATGTACTCACGGCTTTACACCTTTGTTGATCAGTTGAAGAATATCAAGCTATTCAAGAGTTCTTTCAGAAGGACTATGAAGGTTTTGCGGATTAGGATGCGTTCTCCGCTCGATTGCCTGTGGGCATGTTGATTGGCCATTTCAAAAGTTTCGTTCCGCTGCAAGAGTTTATTTGTTTCTTTAGCTTTGCGTGGCAAGTTAAGTAAACATTGACCATAAGGTCCCGTTATTATTACTATTTGTTATTTTCAGATCTTTTTAGTTAATTCGAATAAATGGATGGTATTTCATCACTGTTTCCTATATGAGCTAACTACTAATCTAGGACTAGTTCAGAATATACAAAGCGTTCCTGAATCGTATTTTTGGATCCCGATAGCAACATTAGCCGTCGCGTTTTCTTCTGCCTCCGCAACATCGGCCACTGTGTCCTCTTCATGAACCACGCGTTGCACACCCGAGCTACTCCCACCAACCCGACGATAGCCGTCGACAAGGATAGCGCATCGCTTAACATGGAAAATGGGTAGCACACATACTCAGAATTGCAAAAGCCACCGCAGGGGCAGGCCATGTCATTGTCGCCACGGAAAGGCGTAATCTGTTGCCCTGACCTCGGTCGGAAGAATCCTCAAACACGCCAAAGCCAGTGCATCCGCGGGAGGCGGTGGCTCCGCGATAAGCGGCCGAAAGCGAAACATGACGTCATGCAGAGTGGGGACCATCTCCCCGAATGGAAGGTAGAAGGTGTGCATCTCGGGCTGCCACCAATCCACCAGGGCTGTCAGTAGCGTCCAGTCGAACGGGAACCGCTGTGACCGCTCTGGGCCGGCCTGGACCTCTCATCGTCCTCGACTGGAGTGCCATCCTCGTTGGTGGCCTCCACCATCCACGCGATAGGTAGAAGGCCGGCATCGCTCAGCCTGCAAAGCACGAAGAGGTAAGTACATAGTAAACATATGACACAAAGAAGTGGCATAGTTTGCAGACAAACCTATCTCCCCAACGTGGGTCTAGTCTCCAAGCCTGTCGGGGTGTCTGTGTACAGACCACCCCCAAGTCAGTCGCCTCGTCCCCGCGAACCGGATGCAGGACATGACAGCTCGGGCGGTGCTACGCGTCGACGTGCCAGTCCAGCAGGCCGAAATGCCAGTCCGAACCACCAAGGTCGTGAGCCATACCTCCAAATCAATTTCAAGTTAGCAATTACGACACAATTAGTGGGTTCAATTATTTATAGCGTAGCTCCAAAAATTCTAAAAATTTAGCTGCGTTCTTGCATAAGCCACTATTTACAACTATTAACAATATGTGACATACCCGACACTTAATGATTTTTTGTTGCTAACCTACCATGGTTTTGAAAGTAACCTACCATGATTTTAGTTGCAAACCTATGACTATACTATTTACAACTATTAACAACATGCATGGACTGAGCTAGCTGGGTGCCCGGTATGCACGGGCACCACCAATTTTTTTTGAAAATTATTTTATATACTTTTTTAGCTATAGTTTCAATTGAAATCGGATTTGATTGAAATTTTATAATACTTAAGAGAATTAGATGCAAATTGTACTCCATGTCATTTTTTTCAGATTACCTATCTGGCTCTATGTGAATGATACAAAAGTGTTATATTTTATTTAGCTTTTACGAACTTCTTTAATTTCTAACTAAAAATAAAGTGTCCAATTCTATATTTGTTTGCACCATTGCGACCATCACAATGAGTGTAGTGCTTCAAAACTAATAGATATTTTGCTTACATCATTAGCTTTAGTAGCTAGAGCTGCAAAGAGCAAGTTAGCTCGTAACAGAGACACATGCGATGTAGAAAGGTGATGAGGACATGACCCCTATGAATACAAACCATATTGGCTATGCTTGCTGTTCCAAGTACAAGAGCTCATATGTTTCACTTAAATTATCAGGTGAGCTCGTTTTTAGGAGTGCCTTTATATTATATGAACTATATGATACTACCTAATAATAAAAATGCATATTTGTGCAGCACCGTGTCACTTTTGGTCCAAGACAAGCAAGAGTTCAAGCTGGACCCATTTTGGAATCCAATTCGACGGGCAAAAAATGCTACCTTGTTACGTAATTATATTCTCCACAACGGGTTACATTGGAGTATTGGGCACGGAAGAGAGTCGCCCTAAGGTGGAGTATTGGTCACGGAGGAGAGCCGCCCCAACCAATATTACTGAGACTCGGTGGATGATGAGATCAACACCGTGAATAGGTCAGCACCGACGAAAAGTAATAGGTGGAGACTTAATCATGTAACTTAGAAAACGTTCTGTATTCTGAACTTGAACCTGCATCAAAGGAAATGCAGGGAACCTAGCTCAGAGAGAGTTCAGAGTAGCTATGGGTAAAGTGGTACAAGCCTGCGCAGTGCTATATCAAATCATAAATTTATGCCAGTCTTCTGGATTAGAGTCTACGGGAACCGCTAGGGGTCTGTCTTCTCTCTGAGTGAAAAGTAGTCTTTTCAGTATTAAAATCTGCCACTTAATGTTTTGATGAGTTGTTTATTTTTAGAAAAAGAGATGAACTAGAAAATATGATAATGAATAGAGATGAGTCATCCAATACATTTTTGCTATTAATGCTTGCTGAGTACACTAGTACTCAAACTCACGATTATTCTCCTTTGTTAGATCCTAGTCCGACGGGGGACTATCCCGAGTGGGACGAAGGACACGCAGGTACCAAAGAGGTCGCAGGAGACGAGGGTGTTGACTACGAGGACCAGGGCGAGATGGGCAGTTTATTCAGCGCGTGGGACGAGTAGAAAACCGATGGAACAAGGAAGGCAAGCGAGGGGACTTAGTCCCATTTATCAGTTGTAAATTACTACTTGTAATGCAAACCATAGCCTTACGTGGCTAAATACTGGAATAAAGTATAGTTTCTATCTTATTGTTCTGCTGCGTAGACTTTGGTAAGGCTTACTATTCATCAGAGCGACGTCCTACCGGGTATACAAATAGTAATCTGTATGCCTAAGTGTGATTACCCTCCGGGGTAATGACATGGGGCGCCACAATGCCGATGTGTTCATCTCTTATTGCACCATCTAGTATTGACAATCTGCATAATGCTGTTGCAGTATGGACGAACTTACAAATCTTTTCATCATTGCTAGATGAATTTGCTCTTGCTCGATTGAAAGCTGATTATATAGATGAACTTTGTTTGATTCCAAAAGTTGTAGATTTGCCCATATGTGCTACCACTACAAGTTTACAACTTCAGAGATTTGAATTGCATAAATGCTTCACTTACATTTGCAAAACTAGTTGCAATGATTGTTGTATGAGAAATTTTTGTTTTGCTCATTAACATATATGATTATTCTTGGGGTAATAATACAATGAGATTTTATGATCGCTGTTGTTTTATAACATTAATTGTGCAACAACGAAAAACCGTTAAAACGGATGACATATACATATACCATGCATACACCTTGGCTTCTTTGTTACCCTATTTTTCACTTATCAAAAGCCGAGGACGGCTTTGTTTTCAAGAAGGAGAGGATAATAAGGACATGACCTCCTATGGATACAACCATATTTGCTATGCTTGTTGTTCCAAGTACAAGAGCTCGTACACTTCACTTAAATTATCAATGAGCTCATTTTTATGAGTGCCTTTATATTATATAAACTATATGATGCTATCTAATGATGAAAATGTATATTTGTGTAGCACCACGTCACTTTTGGTCCAAGACACTTTTGGTCCAAGACAAGCAAGAGTTCGAGTTGGACCCGTTTTGGAATCCAATTCGGCCTCTGAAGACAGTACCGACTTCAAATATGCATAACTTTCACATACGAAGTCTGTTTAAGGTCCACGAGTACTTAATGGAAAGCTTATCTCGTTCTATTTCCAATGGATCCGGCCTTACCTCCAAATTTCTTCTGTACGCGCTGTAATCATCAAAAGAAGATGTTGCATCACCTATTTGGGCCTTGTAATCATACCAGATTTGGCCCATATGCTGGCCGGCCACCTAGGGAGCTGCACTGTTCATATGAACAGTAGTACTGCCTCCCCTATATCATGCTATGTGCGGCTGCCCCCTCCCTATTTAAAGAGACCACACCTCTCTAGTTTTCTTTAGATTTTGTTTAGTTAAAAATTAGCTTTATTACAACTTCATGTATTGGCTTGTGTTGATTAGACCAACCATAATACCGCTACAGAATCCCAACTTTATCAAATATTTCAATCCTATTTGCAATTTCAGATTGCTTATTATCTTGTTTTTACATGTTCTTCGATTGCATACATGAATAGACCTTCGTAGTCAGGTCGATCATGCTTCTAACAAGGTCGATAACAATCACGGAGTTGGTTCAGCGATTGCGGGCATATTGTTCAGGTGCGATTGGTAGCCGAATTGTGAGAGTCGTGTCCATCAAAATCGAGTTATCGTTCTCATCGAAAGATCGGAACACCTATTGTCGCATCAAAAGGTCGTATCAATACAGGGGCACTAAGTATAGATGTACCAAAATCGTACGTGTTTTTCGAGTGGTAGTGTACGTGAACTGTCATGCAAGCCGTGTGGTGTACGAATAAAAAAATATGGAATGACTACACATTTTTAATAATGTATTCACACATATTTAAAACTTATTTACCAATGTTAGAAATTGTTATCATCAACACTCTATAAAATTAAATTGTTTTCACAACTAAATGTGTAAAGTAGTCAGTTGATTGGGAAAAAAGTGCAACTAATTATATATAAACATTAAGTATCATGTGAATACAATATTTATAATGTTTGGTTTACCCAACATTAACATTTGTTCAACCGATAATTGCTTAATAGCCACATCTTTAACATCACTGGTGTACCCTCAATACAAATTTTCTAGCTCCGTCACTCATAATATGACACTACACATCTATGCATCTAAAGATTTTAGAAGCTAACCTACCATTATTTTATTTGCTAACAATATGGCACTACACATGTAATGATATTGGTTAATAACCTACCATGGTTTCGAAAGTTAATTTACAGAGAAGTGCAGGAGACTCACCGTCGTCAATGTGAAGACCCTCTCTTGCCGCCCCCCCCCCCCTTCTCCCTCTCCCT
Source organism: Phyllostachys edulis (assembly GCA_036346405.1). Lineage (NCBI taxonomy): Eukaryota > Viridiplantae > Streptophyta > Magnoliopsida > Poales > Poaceae > Phyllostachys > Phyllostachys edulis. Next base: position 9,758,151 of record CM070558.1, read on the forward strand.
CTCCCTCTCCCTCTTTCCCTTCCTCTTTTCTCCTCATGCCTGCTTACCTCTGCTCTCTGGAATGAAACGGTGAAATGGCGAGGCCGGCGTGCGTGCGAGGGGTATAAGCGCTCCTAGTTGCTCAACCGTTAGGCAGCTAGGGGCTATTGTCCAACGGTTGAGTAACTAGTAGTGAGCGGTCTGTTGCTTTCAACGGTTGAAAGAACTCGACATTGACGCAAGAATCATTGAACGCAATAGCAAAAGTCGTCCCAACCGTAGAAATGATAAGGAATTATTACTTTAAAAACGGAGTATTATTTTTGTAATTTGGAATAAAAAATATATATTATTAAAAAAATTCAAGATCCGTGACCTGTTAAGGTACACGAGCCACAAAATCCTGAATCATTGCTTCTTTCTGTTAGAGCCCACAGCATTCAGAACTCGTACTCGGTAAAAATTGACTTACAAAAGAACAGACGAAATTTCTCAATCAGGGGGAAAAGGAAGCTGATTCTCAGGATTATCCGGCCACCAGCTAGATGTTTCCTTCAAATTCTATCATCTTCAGCTGGTCATGTGAAGGACAGCGATTGATCACATAGTAGTGATCCATGAGCCTATGACACCACATAGCAACTGACACTTGTCAAACAAAGCTTAGTCACTTGCTGGTACTTCCAACCTGCCTTCTTGTATTTAAAGCAGGCATGGCACATAAGTTAGCCAAGAAAAAAAAGACTGACAGCGTAAGGAAGAGTGGGAGTTAGCGTCGTACGCATGGCAGCCTCTGTCATGGCGTCTATGGCTCTGAAATCATCTCCATCTCCATCTCCATTCTTGGGGCGGCCGCGGCTCCGAGGCATCCAGGCATCAACAAGACGAGTAATGGCCAAAAAAGCAAAGAAGATAAAGACTTCTCAGCCTTTCGGTCAGTACATGCTATAAAATCTAGTATTGAAAACTATACTACTATAGAAGTTAAGCTTAAGTAATTGACATAGTAACTGACTTGCCCCTTGTTTCATGCATGCAAATGCAACCATTCTTTCTAAGTGACTCTTTAAAGAATTTCTTAAGGAAAAGGAACTAGTACTAGTCTACTGGATGGCACTATCCTTGAGTATGTCTTATAGCTAGTTATGAACTTGTTCTATGTTAACATCTAGGGCCCGGGGGAGGATTGAACTTGAAGGATGGTGTTGATGCATCAGGAAGACCAGTCAAGGTTAGTGTTGAGATTGAGAAAAGAAAAAAGAAAAAGAAACATCGACAACAATACAATCGCTCATCACTTAATATTGTTCCAACTTAATCAGGGGAAGGGTGTCTACCAGTTTGCCAGCAAGTACGGAGCAAATGTTGATGGGTACAGGTAAAACATTCACCCCCAATCCACCAACCAACATCACCTATTTTTCTTAAGGATAAATTAAGAACTAAATACAAGCCTGGTACTGGTGTTAGAAAACGAGTTGATAAAAGGTAGAAATACAGGATTATAAAGATGTGACAAGAAGGAAAAAAAGGTTTACCTACTAAAATGTCAGTAAGAAACAACGACAAGAATAACACTCAGAATTCATCTATTGCTTTCAATTTTCATGACATATATTTGTTGTCTTTATTGTAGCCCAATATATAACCCAGAAGAATGGTCTCCAAGTGGTGACGTTTATGTTGGAGGTAAGCACAGACCATGGTTGTCATCGTGTACTCAGTGACCACGGGCGTACGAGAGGCGCCATGACGCCATGGTGGCCAGCCGGGTGCCTTGGGCCCATGGCAACTTCTAGGTGAGATAAGGCGAGCCACCGGGAGGAAGAAAGAACTAATGATGAGCAGTAGGCGCACATCAGGAGCGAATCGGGAGAGGAACAAAGAAAAAAAGAAGTAGAATGAAGAGAAAGACAAATCGGGAGCAAGAACAAGACAAATTGGGAGTTCAAGACTTCGGGAGAACTCAAGAAAAACAAATCGCCGACAGGTAGGAGGGGGTGGATGAGGGAGTACCTGATAGGGGTGCAAAATGCTCGTCCGTCTGAATAAATACGGATCTTGTTCGGAGCGTGAAATCGGATATCCGGGATTTTTCTTGGATTTCAGATTCGGAGCCTGATAGTTTTTGTCGGATACGGAAACATATTTGGAAATGAGGTATCCGTTGGAATCATCCAGATAATTTATTGGATAGTATTTGTAAACACTGTCCTGAATATCTGGTAAACTCTAAGCCCAATGGGCTGAAGAGAGAAATCGGCCACGGGGCTTTCCAGTATTTAATTATTTATTTTAGAAAATATAGGAAATCCAAATAAGACAATAAAAATAGCAAATGAACTCGGAAAAATTTCAAAAAATTATTAAAAAATACTTTTGAACATAAGGAACTTACATAAAATATTTTTTTAATTTAATGAATGTTTGATTTATTCATATTAAATCATTTGCATTTCGAAAATTCTATTTAAGCTTCCTTAAATTCTAGAAAATCATGAAAAATTTATAAAACCTTATTTAAATAAAAGATTTTGAAAAACTCAAAAATTAGAATGCTACAAACTTGCTACCGGTTAACGTTCTGTGTATCCCTAACTAGTTATTGTCACTGGTCTGTAGGCTTTGTATATATTGTATATGTTCTGTCCAAAATTGGGAGGGCGGCGGGCTTGGGCCCACATCGTCCTCAGGTCGAGTGTCGTATGGCGGGTGATCAGCAATGCGTCAGGTGGAGGTGGCGGTGTCGGGTTGAGGCGGCGACGGACGGCGATGGCGTCGAGGCGGAAGGCGCATCACGTGAGGCGATGGCTCGAGCAGAGAGCGACGATCAAGTGACAATGAGGTTCGCGCGTGAAGTGGGATCCGGCGGCGGGCAAGCAAGGCGAGGAAGGCGTCGAACAATGCGGACAGCGACCCGATTCGAAACAGGCGATGGCCTTTGACGACAGTGGTAGGATGGCAGCAGAAGGAGCTAGGTTATTACCCTAGCTCTGATACTGTATTATGAATATTGTGTATGTATTCATGAGGCCCAATGGGCATTATATATAGAGAGTACAAGTGGATATTACAAAGGAATATGTCATACATATATAAGGAAATACAAAAGGCATATAAGGAAATACAAAGAAATTCATATTCTAACAATGTAGTTGGCTAGTTACATTCTGGACATCTTTTGTACTGCTATCACTATGACTTGCTACTACTTCTTTAACCAGCCGTCGTGATAGTGTGATGTAGTTAAATTTGCTTGTTAAATTGCTAATATAGTTGCATTTTGGACATGTACTATGGTTTGATCTTTATATGTGCGATATATATGGTTTCTGTTTTCGCGCAATATCCGACTAAATATTTGTAACCGAGACAATTCGTATTCGGTTCGGCATGTATTCACTCTATACTCATGACCGAGACTATCCGCATTCGTATTCGTATCCGGCACTGTCTGACTCTGATTTCGAGAAAAAAAAATGGAATAGGATACGGGATGAGTGATATCCGCTCGTATCCACTCCGATTGCATCCCTAGTACCTAGCGTCGGACAGTTGGAGGGAGGGCAATCGGCGTCACACCGTGGCGGCCGGCCCGCAGCTGAGGGCGAAGAACGACTAGCCAGCTAGGGTTCCCTCCCATGCAGCTTCACTTCATGAGGCGACGCCCTTCAGTTTGTGCCCGACCCCCCTGCCCCTTCACTTATTCTGTGGGCGGACGTGGCCAAGGCGCCCACCCAGACAGTTGCCGTGGATGCCGCGGACGCCACATTGTCCTGAGCGCTCACCTAGATGGCCAAGACGAGGTGAGCCTTCGCGGCGTCCCCTCAGCACCGCCAGGACGCCAAGGCGTTGCCTTGACAACCATGGAACAGACAGCCATCCCAAAATAACATTCTTAAAGTGCTCACTGCTACTCTGAAAATATCATATGTTTCAGTTCCCAAAGCACATATAACCTTTATCCCTTGATTTATGCAGGAAAAACAGGGTTGTTGCTCTGGGTAGTCACTCTTGCTGGAATTCTGTTGGGTGGTGCTCTTCTTGTATACAATACTAGTGCCTTGGCTACCTGAAGCCGGGTGTAGCAAACCAAATTATATACCTTGCAAGGATTACATTCTAGAATAGATCTTTGCCCAGCTATGTTCCTAGACTAAATTACCAGAAGTGAATAAAACCCATAAATAAGTAATGGTCTTATGTGTTGTGCAATGCGATAATGTAATAGAAGCTCAATAAGCAGCGGAGTACTATGGGTTCAGCTTAATAAGTAGACCTGTTCACAGGTGACCCGGCCAGGCCCGCCGGCCCGGCCCGAGCCCGGTGCCGTCCGGGCCGGACTTGGGACCGCAAAACCGGCCCGGTAGAAGCCTAGCCCGGCCCGAAATTCCGGTAAAATCAATTTAAAAAGTAAAAATCTATTTATTTACTGCTTAAAATGAATTAAATATTAGTTTTTAATTCCGAAAAATGATTAAAACAGCACTGTTAATAGGAAAAACCAGTTTTTCGGGTCGGCCGGGCTCGGGCCTACAGATTTTTGGCTGGGCTTTTCAAGCCCGGCCCAAAGCCCGGCGTTTGAACAGGCCTATTAATAAGGCAGTGAATAGGGGTGCACCAAAACTGACTGAACCAAATAACTGAACCTGACACACACAAAAAAGGTGAGAATGCCTATAAAATTTAACATGGGGCACAGCTGTTAAAAGAATTGGATAATTCATTTTCTCTTAGCACATCTCCAACTATGCACGCATATGGTTCCAGAGTATTACAAAAGAATCAATCAAATTGACATCATAAAGCATTTTGTACATCAGCAGAAGTACCCCCCAAAAAAATTCCCTACTGTACCCAAAGAATTTCAGTACATTGTAGGGACATCCATATATGGTGTTACAGTACTACAGATGACAATGCATCTAGGCATGTCGTTAATTGGACACTCACCCTATTCAGTTGCTTGAAAGCCCTAATTCAAAACAGCCCTTCCTTATCATGGCACCTCAATTTTGACATCAACAGCTTCCTCATTTGCATCCCGAGAGTCTGCACGAGCAGATTCCTCAAATTCTTCGATGCACCCTATATTAATAGATGCATCAGAGAGCTTCAGCTCAGGCCCTGAAAAACCATCAGCATTTGCACTTTGCAGATGACCTTGGTGCAACTGCAAAGCACTTTCTAGGTGCCACAGGACTTCACCCATCGAAGGCCGGTTCCTCCCCTCATCTGCAAGGCATTTTTCTGCTATCTCACTGAATATCTTTATGGACTCTAGTGTGTAATTTCCATCTAATCGAGGGTCGATTATGGTCTGAATTAACTTCTGCCTTTGCCACTTGAGAGCCCACTCTGCAAGGTTTATCTGATCTCTTGGCAAGGTTGGATTTATGACTGGTCGTGCACATAGCACTTCAAACAGCACAACACCAAAAGAGTACACATCTGAACTTTGAGTTAACTGCTGTCTCCTGTAGTATTCTGGATCAAGGTAACCAAAACTCCCTTTCACAGCAGTACTAACATGAGTATGATCTAAAGGTGGACCATCTTTTGAGATGCCAAAATCTGCCATCTTTGCAACAAAGTGGTCATCCAACAAAATATTGGTAGTCTTGACGTCCCTGTGAATTATACCCCTGTCAAGTCCAGTGTGAAGGTAGTGAAGCCCCCGTGCTGCGCCAATACATATTTCAAGCCTTTGCTTCCATGTAAGAGCAGGAAGGCCACTTCCATAAAGATGGCTCCTCAAGGTCCCATCTGCCATGTGCTCATAAACTAATATCATCTCATTTTGCTCATCACAGTAGCCAATTAAGGACACAAGGTGCCGGTGTCGCAGCCTTGAGAGAATCTCGATCTCAGTTTCGAATTCCTTCACACCCTGATGAGACTCCGTATGCCCCCTCTTAATTGCCACCAGAGTGCCATCTTCCATTTCACCCTTGTAGACCTTGCCAAAACCTCCAACTCCAATCACAAAGGACTCGTCAAAGTTCATGGTGGCTGTTCTGATTTCTGCAATGGTGAACCGCCTGCTCCCAAATGCTCCAGCTGTGCGAAGGTTTGGGGAACGGGAATTTGCAGCAGTTGTTGTAGCACCATGGAGCACAAGTGGCCGCCAACCCGGCGGGTTATCCTTGTTTTTGTTAGCTGAAATCTTTTTCTTCCGTTGCAGATAGAAACAGGTAGAAACAGCACCAACAATTGAGATAAAAAATACCAGACCTGCCGCAGCACCAATTAGTACCCACATGGGGTTCTGTTTTGGTTTCCTCATGCCACCATTGATACCCCTAATTCTCACAGTTGGATGAGCAAGATTTCCATTCCGACTGACCTTAAAGATCTCCATGCCATTCAGAAGTGCATCAGTAGCCGCAGCACCTGCTGAGGACTCAGAACCCAACTGAACCCAAAGAGTGTCTGTGTGCGGTGAGGCAGCATCAAGGAAGTCCTCATGAAAAGCCTTGTTCTTCCCCCCGGCTCTCGCAAACACATCATAGTTCTCTGCAGCAGTCCTGTTGTTTATGTAAATCTTGAACTTCCGCTGCTCCGCCTTGTCATACTCCAGCTCGCAGAAATGCAACCGGATCAAGTAATCAAAGCCGGGGTCTATATTAAAGCTCCATGATACATTGGATTTCTTCTCCATGACGGAACTCTCCGTCGTCACCCTGGCGGTTTCATAGAGCCTCAAAGGCGCTGATGCAGAATCATCACTTGACACATAACTTATGTTGGAAGAGTTAGAGATGGCATGTGCAGCATTCAGAGAGAATATGAAATGTTCATCTGAATCCCACTTCCTCCACAAGCCCGGATCCTCTTTCCTTTCTATCTTGCCACATCCCACACATAACCTATACATCGTCTCAATGCCGCTGCCCCCGAGGCTGAAAGGGGCCTTCAACCCATAACCACCCACTTTGTTAACCGACTCAAAAATTGAGTTGCCAGACACAGGTACAACCTCCATGGCATTGATGAAGGCAAATGATCCTGCATCAGGAGTGAACTCAATCTCCAACTTACTGGAGGTAACATTGAGAAGGTACTCCTTCACAATGATGCTGCTAGTGGAGTTGATCTTGGAGTTCCTCCAGTAGATTTCTCCAGGGACATTAAGCTTGGAAACCAGCTTCAGGCCATTAGCTGTGACATCGAAGAGCGATTCCTTGGCACTGAGATTGGCGAACAGCTGACAGAAATGGAGCCGAAGGAAGTAGCTCCCGGCGGAAACGCCGAGCTTGTAGCTTGAGGATGAATCGAAGATACGAGCAGTCTTGTACAAATCTCCATACAATTCTTCTCCATCAACTTCTGGAGCCGAGGCAATGGTTCCGGGGAAGCTGAGTGTGAAGTTATTGGGAAGGGAATCCCCCACCCATGTCCTACCATCAACATCAGTACTGGAATCCGAGCCGCAGTTGATCGGGATCGGTTCGGGTTGTGCTCGCACATTCTCCAGGATCAAGAATACCACCAGGATCAATAGCAATTTTGGGAAAGATTTCATCTTTCTCTTGGACGATCCTTGGTGACCTCCGGAGCCGCAATTTTTGAAGCGAATACCCTACTCGGATCACCAGAATTCCTCCTTGGTCAAGAAATCGCAACCTGCGAACACCGAGCAAAACGGGCATTACCCTCCAGAAAAAGCTTCAAGAAAAAAAAAAGACGGAAGAACCAAGATTAAGCCTAAAAGAACAAGATCAAGAACATGAACGGGGCGAAGGGGAGGAAAAGCCGCAGATTTTTTTCCTGGATCAAAGACAGAGAACTCAAGTCTTTGGATGTTTGGTTCCACTCACCTGAGGAAATCTTGATTCTTGCTCGATTGGGAAACCAGTATCAAGGGCGCCGCCAGAAGAAGCAAGAACCTCCAAAACCATAAACACCAGTGGGGAGAAACTTAAGAATGAAGAATTGCAGTACAGCACAACAAACGGCAACTCCTCCTTAGCTTCAAAGACCTGAAGAAGAAATAGTACTGCTCCTACTGCTAATAATATAATTCAGCAGTGTGCTGCAGGCTTGTAGCTGATTGATTAAATGGTGGCAGCACAGCACACACAAGAAAGTGGGATCCGGCACTGTGTGAACAGTGATGCTCAACATTGTAGCCGTTAATCTGTCAGTTTGTTTTTTTACGGGACGGTGAAAATCGTTTTCTAATGTATAGTACTATAGATCATCTGCATTGAGACCTTCAATTCAGAGGATCAATATCCAATAAAGAGAGAAATATTGAGTTTTTGCTGATTTTGCCTCTTTTTGAAATACAACAGCAAAACTAACTCCTCGCAAACGAAATGACAAGAATGATATTCTTATCATGCGAAAATGCTGGAGCAGGCCACATGCCACGATTTCATATCGCGGCAAGACATGTGTCTAGCTCCAATCAGCGGCAGGAGGCTTGTCACGATCCTAGCCCGCGACAGGAACGTATGCAGGCCACCTACTGCGGATTGGGATCGCGCCAGGAAGCCTGCCGCGGTCTCAGTGCGCGATCTGGGATCGCGGCACATGATCTGTCACGCTATTTTCGTGCGATGGGGATGTTATTTGTCATTTATTTCGTTTGTGGAGAGGCTAGTTTTGCTATTTTTTTAGATCGCGGCACATGATTTGTCACGTCATTTTCGCACGATAGGGATATTATTTTTATCATTTCATTCGTGAAAAAGCTAGTTTTGCTATTGCGTTTCGAAAACATATTATTCTAGTCCAGGACTAGAGATATCTGCAGGGGCGAAATGGAATTGCGATTGTCCTCTGAATTTGCCTCCGAAAACCTGTGGGCTGTCACCGTGCGAAATCAGGAATGAGCGCGCTTGTTAGCTGGATGATGCAATGCACTGGCCGGCTGGGGTCGATACTGGGATTCTGCTTTGCAACACCAAATTGATTTGTCTGAATGGTTGGCGCTTGATGGGAGGCAGCTCGATCAGATCTTCTGGGCTCCCCGAGAAAACAATTCTTGGGAGCACATGCCGCTGTCTCTTGTCAATGCCTGATGCATCTGAAAATTTTCAGAGTATTCTGAACGGACCATAGGATCGGGCATGGTCGGTTTGGCACCGCTCGTTTTCAGTAAACGATGTGATTGGAGTAGTATTAGGCAAGCACGACGGCACTCGTCATTATGCTATTAGCGTAAGTCTCGGGTTGTTTGTCGATCGAGATCGATCCATGTTAGTAATGCTTCGGTTACACTAGACAAGTACAGAGGTGTGCTGTCCTCCGGGACGTAATAGATTCTGTTTGGACTAATGCTAGTAATTAAGGATGCTTGAGAAACCGAGTGTTGACTTGCCAAATTAGAAGACAAAGGAGTACGTTGTGCATTTAGCGCATTTAAAGATCAAGATTAGGATCCATTTGGAACGTATAATTGAAAGGTAGATCGAGCGCTAGTGCCGTACGTCCAAGCATCAATATGGTTATGGGCTAGACGCAACAAAAATACAGAATGCATGCAACATATCAAAAATTCATATGCAATATTTCAAAGAAGAGATCTTAGAATCAAAACAAAACATTTGGAAAAAGAACGCGTTAAAAAAATATTGTAACATCATCGTGAATAGGATACAACATTTTTTTTCGACAGTTGCAATATTTTTTTCAACGGGTCGCAATGTATCAAAAAATAGGTCGCAACATTTTTTTCAACGGCGCAACATGGCATAAGAAGAAAAAGAAACCAAGAAAACGGCGAAAGCACCAGCTCACCTCAAGAAAGCAGTAGGCGAAGATGCCCAAATCTTTCTCCTGTCTGCGAGATTTTTCTCCGGTCGGTGATGGGTTTGGGCTGGTAGGATGGCACCCACCGGGGAACCAGACGAAGATTCGAGATTGAAAAATCTCGAAATGGGGCACTTGCATAAAAACGTCGAGCTGGCTGCTCTCGACGACGGGGTGGGAATGAGATGCTGGGAGATAGGGGTTATTGGTGGATTGAGAGGGGAGCAGATGCGTGAACTAGTTCAATGCTCCTAGGGGGGAGAGAGGGGGGATGGAGAGCGCAGGTGGGGAAAGTGGGGATTCAATGCTCTTAGGGAGGGAGAGCGCATGTGGGGAAATGGGGAAGATGGGGAAAGTGAAATGAGGCTGTTCGATAAATCTCTCGCTTCCACATTATTAATTGTGGATAAGAAAGGATGTATTAGGCTGCTCCCAATGGGCAGTATCTTAGTACAGTTTCTTAGTGCATGAGGAGTGTTAAGATACTATCATCCCAATGCATGATTTTTTATGGTGTAGTATCTTAGGCTGTTTCATTTAATTACATGCATGAGAGGAAACAGCGATCACAATAAATTTTATGCATTGGATTTCGAGACCGAACCAATATCCAGATTATATACTAGAATACCCTCTCTCTTCATTAACTATAGTGCCACATTATCACTTTGCCTACATGTCAGACTTAAGATACCAGTTAGGATGAAGCACTGAAAGCAGCCTTATACAAGGTGGCTTGCGCAGTTGCGCCTACCTTCGCCAAGCTGCAGGCGCGTGCGCGAACGTTGAAGACACCGTGGATTCTGCCCACCGTCCTCCTATTCGCAATTTGTCCTTCTCGATTCTCTCCACACCTACTGCCATTCGAGGTTCTTCGATCCGGTGTCATGTCTCCACCCCTATTTTTTCGATTTGGCGTCATGCTCCTCTTGGTCTGATCATCCCGGAGTAGCAGCATGCAAGCAACCAAACCAAAGCGTATGCATAGGATTGGATGGAGTAACCAAGTAAATAGGGAGCAGTAGTGGTAAAAGCCGAGAAGGGTTAAGCGTCACCGGCCGACACAGGATGACAGGGAGCAGCTCGTGAACGCATGCATGTGACGATGCGACGGACGTGAAGAACCCAAAAAAAAAGCGCTTCCACCGCCACCATGCGCGCCATCGTCATATCGTCTCGCTCGTTTCTCGAATGGAAAAAAAAAGTATCTTCTTTCTGGGAGGCGAGAGGAGAGAGAGAGAGACCGCGTGGAAACGATGTGGACACGCGCGGTGACGCTGCAGGCCATGATTAACCGGGGACCCCGAAGCAGAGGAAACTTTTTCTGCGACGAGCTTTTTGAGCCGGTGCCATGGTGGCGTGCATGCATCCACGCACGCACGCACGGATGCGATGCACCCGCCCATCGAGCTCACGATTGACCGTAGCTGGGATGCGATGGGATGTAGATTTAGAATGAAATCGATTGGCGGTTATCATACGTATTACAATATGTGTATCGAGTTATTGGATTTAAACTGTAGAGTACATGTCTATACGTATGTGGGTTTTGATGAGACAGAACGACTTTTAACCTAGTGTCCCATGCACCCTGTAGCTATATGTGGATCCACCCTAGATGCAGCTCAGCTCGAGTCTTGAGTCTTGTCTTTGTCGCGAAAAAGGGCCAATTCTTTGCCTAGATCCGTTCTTCATGGGTTGGACCAAAAAGGCACAAAGAGGATTAAAATAATGGCCGTTAAGGCCTTGTAAACGTTAAAAAACGTAAAGGTCCTCTGCCGTTATGTTTATGGACATTTCAAGGTTTGTCCATTTTATCGAAATATTTTATTCGGTTTAACTACCGTTAACGTTTAACATGCCTATTTATTGGGTAAAGTTGTAAGATTGCTATATGACATGGAACATTATGACATACATGGTATGAATGCAAGCTTTGCTTTTCATTGCCACTTGAGTTGTTCATTCATTGGATTATGATTCATTAATTACAATCACATCATATCATCTTTTTTTCTTTATGTCACTACCCTGTAGCTATATGTGGATCCACCCTAGATGCATTTCAGCTCGAGTCTTGACATTTTGTCTTTGAAAAAGGGCCAATTCTGCTACCTAGATCCGTTCTTCAGTGGGATGGACCAGCAAAGGAACAAAGAGGATTAAAATAATGGCCGTTAAGGCCTTGTAAACGGCCGTTAAAACGGTAAAGGTCCTCTGCCCGTTATGTTTATGGACATTTCAAGGCTTGTCCATTTTATCGAAATTTATTTATTCGGTTTAACGGCCGTTAACGTTTAACATGCCTATTTATTGGGTAAAGTTGTAAGATTGCTATATGACATGAAACATTATGACATACATGGTATGAATGCAAGCTTTGCTTTTCATTGCCACTTGAGTTGTTCATTCATTGGATTATGATTCATTAATTACAATCACATCATGTCATCTTTTTCTCTTTATGTCACTACCACAGAGCTATATGTGGATCCACCCTAGATGCATTTCGAGCTCGAGAGTCTTGTTGATTACTTAAAAAGGGCCAATTTCACGCCTAGATCCGTTCTTGATGGGTTGGACCAAAGAAAGGCACAAAGAGAATTAAAATAATGGTCGTTAAGGCCTTGTAAACTATCGTTAAAACGGTAAAGGTCCTCTGCCCATTATGTTTATGGACATTTCAAGGTTTGTCCATTTTATCGAGCTGTTTATTCGGTTTAACGGCCGTTAACGTTTAACATGCCTATTTATTGGGTAAAGTTGTAAGATTGCTATATGACATGGAACATTATGACATACATGGTATGAATGCAAGCTTTGCTTTTCATTGCCACTTGAGTTGTTCATTCATTGGATTATGATTCATTAATTACAATCACATCATGTCATCTTTTTTTCTTTATGTCACTACCCTGTAGCTATATGTGGATCCACCCTAGATGCAGCTCAGGCTCAGAGTGCGCTGCTGTACTGCGAAAAAGGGCCAATTCTGCTGCCTAGATCCGTTCTTCAGTGGGATGGACCAGCAAAGGCACAAAGAGGATTAAAATAATGGCCGTTAAGGCCTTGTAAACTGCCGTTAAAACGGTAAAGGTCCTCTGCCTGTTATGTTTATGGACATTTCAAGGTTTGTCCATTTTATCGAGCTGTTTATTTGGTTTAACGGCCATTAACGTTTAACATGCCTATTTATTGGGTAAAGTTGTAAGATTGCTATATGACATGGAACATTATGACATACATGGTATGAATGCAAGCTTTGCTTTTCATTGCCACTTGAGTTGTTCATTCATTGGATTATGATTCATTAATTACAATCACATCATGTCATCTTTTTTTCTTTATGTCACTACCCTGTAGCTATATGTGGATCCACCCTAGATGCATTTCAGCTCGAGTCTTGCAACAGATCGCGAAAAAGGGCCAATTCTGCTGCCTAGATCCGTTCTTCAGTGAGATGGACCAGCAAAGGCAAAAAGAGGATTAAAATAATGGCCGTTAAGGCCTTGTAAACGGCCGTTAAAATGGCAAAGGTCCTCTGCCCGCTATGTTTATGGACATTTCAAGGTTTGTCCATTTTATCGAGCTATTTATTCGGTTTAACGGCCGTTAACGTTTAACATGCCTATTTATTGGGTAAAGTTGTAAGATTGCTATATGACATGGAACATTATGACATACATGGTATGAATGCAAGCTTTGCTTTTCATTGCCACTTGAGTTGTTCATTCATTGGATTATGATTCATTAATTACAATCACATCATGTCATCTTTTTTTCTTTATGTCACTACCCTGTAGCTATATGTGGATCGACCCTAGATGCAGCTCAGGCTCAGAGTGCGCTGCTGTACTGCGAAAAAGGGCCAATTCTGCTGCCTAGATCCGTTCTTCAGTGGGTTGGACCAGCAAAGGCACAAAGAGGATTAAAATAATGGCCGTTAAGGCCTTGTAAACGGCTGTTAAAACGGTAAAGGTCCTCTGCCCATTATGTTTATGGACATTTCAAGGTTTGTCCATTTTATCGAGCTGTTTATTCGGTTTAACGGCCGTTAACGTTTAACATGCCTATTTATTGGGTAAAGTTGTAAGATTGCTATATGACATGGAACATTATGACATACATGGTATGAATGCAAGCTTTGCTTTTCATTGCCACTTGAGTTGTTCATTCATTGGATTATGATTCATTAATTACAATCACATCATGTCATCTTTTTTTCTTTATGTCACTACCCTGTAGCTATATGTGTATCCACCCTAGATGCAGCTCAGGCTCAGAGTGCGCTGCTGTACTGCGAAAAAGGGCCAATTCTGCTGCCTAGATCCGTTCTTCAGTGGGTTGGACCAGCAAAGGCACAAAGAGGATTAAAATAATGGTCGTTAAGGCCTTGTAAACGGCCGTTAAAACGGTAAAGGTTCTCTGCCCGTTATGTTTATGGACATTTCCAGGTTTGTCCATTTTATCGAGCTGTTTATTCGGTTTAACGACCGTTAACGTTTAGCATGCCTATTTATTGGGTAAAGTTGTAAGATTGCTATATGACATGGAATATTATGACATACATGGTATGAATGCAAGATTTGCTTTTCATTGCCACTTGAGTTGTTCATTCATTGGATTATGATTCATTAATTACAATCACATCATGTCATCTTTTTTTCTTTATGTCACTACCCTGTAGCTATATGTGGATCCACCCTAGATGCAGCTCGGCTCGAGTGCACCTTTGTCTTTGCGAAAAAGGGCCAATTCACGCCTAGATCCGTTCTTCAGTGGGTTGGACCAGCAAAGGCACAAAGAGGATTAAAATAATGGCCGTTAAGGCCTTGTAAACGGCCGTTAAAACGGTAAAGGTCCTCTGCCCGTTATGTTTATGGACATTTCAAGGTTTGTCCATTTTATTGAGCTGTTTATTCGGTTTAACGGCCGTTAACGTTTAGCATGCCTATTTATTCGGTAAAGTTGTAAGATTGCTATATGACATGGAACATTATGACATACATGGTATGAATGCAAGCTTTGCTTTTCATTGCCACTTGAGTTGTTCATTCATTGGATTATGATTCATTAATTACAATCACATCATGTCATCTTTTTTTCTTTATGCCACTACCCTGTAGCTATATGTGGATCGACCCTAGATGCAGCTCAGGCTCAGAGTGCGCTGTTGTACTGCGAAAAAGGGCCAATTCTGCTGCCTAGATCCGTTCTTCAGTGGGTTGGACCAGCAAAGGCACAAAGAGGATTAAAATAATGGCCGTTAAGGCCTTGTAAACGGCTATTAAAACGGTAAAGGTCCTCTGCCCGTTATGTTTATGGACATTTCAAGGTTTGTCCATTTTATCGAGCTGTTTATTCGGTTTAATGGCCGTTAACGTTTAACATGCCTATTTATTGGGTAAAGTTGTAAGATTGCTATATGACATGGAACATTATGACATACATGGTATGAATGCAAGCTTTGCTTTTCATTGCCACTTGAGTTGTTCATTCATTGGATTATGATTCATTAATTACAATCACATCATGTCATCTTTTTTTCTTTATGTCACTACCCTGTAGCTATATGTGGATCCACCCTAGATGCAGCTCAGGCTCAGAGTGCGCTGCTGTACTGCGAAAAAGGGCCAATTCTGCTGCCTACACTACTACAGAAAAGGCCTTCACAGACGGTTCAAAAACGTCATCACAGACGGTTTTGTGAGCCGTCTGAGTTTATGGGTCTGTAATGACATGAGTCATCACGCATGCTTTTTGAACCGCTCGTGAAAATGCTATCACAGATGGTTACGAACAAGAACCGCTCGTGATAATTACTTATCACGCATTTGTTCTTGTTCAGAACCGTCTGTAATAGTTTTTTCCATTGCAAAAAAAATCGGATTTTGAGCCAAACCAATCAAGTGCTAGACAGTAGTTTCCATATGCAACCTCTAGCAAGACAACTAAAATCCAATTAAAATTCGATGGCAAACACATTATAGGAAAGGGAAACCAAAAGGTTTCACAACGCCCCTCCGAATGGGAAAAAGAATAAAGTTACAAAGTTAAACTAGCTAGAAACCATCTATGTCTCCAAGCTCTGAAGAACTCATCGGCTTCTTGGATTGGTCTTGTGAGCTCCTCTCATACCTCACCAAAGATATCACAAGATGTTCTTGCATGTCGTCGAGTTCGACTCAAGCTCGCTCGCAAGGAGAGACGATGAAAACCTCTAGCGGCGCTCCGACCTTAGGTAACACAAAATTAAGATAATTTTCTTTACAACAAACAACCAACAAATTATGTATGTTATGGGGATGTACACGCACCTTCCGGTAGACAGGAGCTCCTCGCATCCCTCCTCATCGTCATCGTCTTACCGTGTCTCCTCATTGAACTACGACGGGAATCGAGGTGGTCAGCTGGAGCTCGGTGTGGGGAGGAGAGAGGAGAGACCGATGGAAAACAAGGTCAGTGTCTAATATATAAGGAAAGCGCCAAAATATTTTGCCTCTCGCGCGCTTCAAAATTTTTCAAACTCCCACGTTATAATCACGAGACGGTTTCATACAAAAACCGCTCAGTGACGACATATCCTGAGCGGTTCTTAATACGAACCGTGCGTGATATGATATTATCACGAGCGGTTCGTATTAAGAACCGCTGCGTGATATATCTTATCACAGACGGTTTTTATTAAGAACCGTCTGTGACTTGGAATTTTCCTTACTCTGCAATTTTACCATGGGTTGAAATCACTAACACTCTGATTTTACCATGGCTTGGAATCACTAACACTCTGATTTTACCATGGCTTGAAATCACTAACACTCCGATTCGATTTTACCATGGCTTGAAGATTTTACCATGGTTTGAAATCACTAACACTCCGATTTTACCATGGCTTGAAATCACTAACACTCCGATTTTACCATGACTTGAAATCAGAGTGTTAGTGATTTCAAGCCATGGTAAAATACCATGACTTGAAATCAGAGCTATTTATTCGGTTTAACGGCCGTTAACGTTTAGCATGCCTATTTATTGGGTAAAGTTGTAAGATTGCTATATGACATGGAACATTATGACATACATGGTATGAATGCAAGCTTTGCTTTTCATTGCCACTTGAGTTGTTCATTCATTGGATTATGATTCATTAATTACAATTACGTCATGTCATCTTTTTTTCTTTAAGTCACTACTGTGGATAATTGTTGATAGCCGTGTGGTTCCATTCTATATGCATGAAAGAAGATGAATTAGATGCTTATTTTGTTAATACAAACACGTGTATATATTTCTCTGAATTTTAAATAGTAAAATCGTTCCCAAGGCCGTTTACAAGCCCGCTTACTGTGTAAACACTAAAAGGTGGGGTGACCTTTCGCTAACCGTTATTTAGAACATTGGCTTAAGGGCATCTTCAATAGTTAGAGATAACATTGTCTCTAACATATGCTACATCATCTTTAGAGACAACATCTCCAATATATAGTCTCTAGTACACTCTCCAACATTTATATTTTATAATTTTTCTTTGAAACGGGCCTTCATATCAACTAGAATAGATTAATGTATCATGTCTTGTTTCGCGTGCACGATAGTCTCTTCAGAAAGAGATGATCTGTGCTCTCTCTCCTCCCTCTTTCTGCTCTACGTAGAATTTTATTAACGTATCATAATTAAGAGACGGCAATAAATGCAATATTAGAGGTACGAAAGACACTCGTACTACAACTATCATTGGGAAAATATTGTTTTAGCATATTTCTTTGATTCCTAGGCGACATTTCCGGTCAAATGCTTGTAGTAAGTGATAGTACAAAGGTGATCAGGTGAATATACCGTTAATATAGGTAAAATATGTTTATAAAAAGCCAAAAAAAAAACATCATCCTACGTGTGCATGAGATCAGGGCCGTACATGACATTTTAGAGGTCCCATGCTGAAAAAATACAACGAGACCTTTTAGACAGAAAAAGTTAACATCAGCGTTGTTAATATTACCGCTAAGTTTAGCTAGCCTATTCAACATACTCATCAACATGGTTAAAAAATAGAACACCATATATATGCACAAATACAAGAAAGAATTACAACAATAAGCGAAATGTGTTAAATTTTAGAAACAACAACTAGCACAACCGTAACCGGATACATATGGCTCCCGGAGGCCCCAAAACGACACGAAAGGCCCACTGTAGCGACCAAACAGCATAGTATAAGAACCCAACGATTGTGATGCACAAAGATGAAAAGTACGAGACATCAACACATGGTTGAGAGGAATAATTGTGTGCTTGAGCCATTGAACTCACGAAGAAACCCAAAGTAATTCACACTAATGTCCATATTTTTTAGATAATGAAAGTACAACTCCTGGTCTCTGCACCAACTAGGGATGCACACAGCCATTACACCACCATTAGCTAAAAGTCTAAAACAAAAAACGGTCAAAAGCCAACAATGACAAACAAATTGTCATGCAAAGGCTAGCCCTAAAAAAAGACCACCTAGCCCCACCTACGGGACCAACCAGGAGATCGTCCACACGCGAACAACAGCTGTGTAACAAAGAGGTGATGATGGGTAAGTCTCCGTAGCGACGCCTTCAAGAAGGGATACGACTCACGTCGTCGTCGCTGGATCCAACCAACGAAAGTCAAATCAGGAATTTTCACTCCGGAGCTCAGGTACCGGTTCTCCAAAGCAATGCCGCTTAGTTTGACGTCGTTGCCAGATCCAACCAGCGAAGGCTAGATCAAGAGTTTTCACCCCGGATCGAAGGTACCAGCGTTCCAAGACCATGCCATAGCACGACCTCATCACTGGATCCAACCAATGAAGACCAGATCGCCAAGATGACGTCCGCAACATCCCCAACGGCCAACCGCCGCCAGCACCAAAGGAAGGCGACGTCCACCGCAGCCCACGCGTCGGCCGGTTAAAAGCCGTCCATCAGGAAGGAGTCGAGCGCCGCACAAGTCACCGCCACCGAGCCGTCGCGATCTCTACCAACTGCGTCAAAGCTGGATCTGCACCGTGCCACCTCCGTCGTCATACCATCGACGAAGCTGCATCGCCAAAAGAAGTCAACGGAGAAGGGCCCCGGATCGCCACGCCCGAAGATGAGCCGGCGGAGAAGGGCTCAGATCCAACCCCGACGAAAGTCCACACCGTTGGAAATCGGCGAACAGATGTCGGGTGTCGAGAGCACGGTGCAGATTAGGTGTCACCACCGAGAAGAAGAAGCCCTTGTTGGCCGGGCGTGCCGTACGTGCACGCCGTGATGGCGGCGGAGGAGGAGGAGGAGAGGGGGGCTTGTTTGGTGACGACCAGGGTTTTCCACATGAGAATTAAGAAAGGAAGAGTTAATTTTGATCGTGAGAATTAGACAACATAATGAAGTGAAGAGAGAGAAATGCTAGGGGACATGGATGGGTTTCAAGTTTTGCTCACTTAACTCTTACTAATACTAAAATTAACCAATTAATAATCAAAGATTAGTTTGAAAATGGGACCCTTGAATTAGTAGGGTCCTGTTCAGTTGATCATGATGCACACCCTTGCCATCCGGGCCTGAATGAGTCTAAACCGACGTTGAAAAAATCTGACAACAGGGTGCTTCGAGGAAATCATCAAGGGGCCAGAGCGGAAAGGAAGGAGAAATGCATCTTTTGGGGCTGTCACGGTGCATTTATGGGCCGTACTGGGCCCAATTCAAATCTTGTCGGCAGGCCTGTGGGGTCCAACCCTCTCAAGCTCCAATCACACTGGCCAAACTAATTTTGGGGGAAAAAAATTCCTCCATTGAAATTCACATTGGCCATGACGAGCAGGTTGCGGCAAGAATTTTGTCCGACGTCATCGATGCAAGCGTGTGTTGGACGATGGCGTAAGAAGAGTAAACTGGCGTTGAATCAACCGGCCGTTCTGACAACTAATGGAATGACATTTGGAGCACGAATGGTTTTATGCTAGACTGCAATACAGTTTCGACCTGAACCTGATGCAATTCCTTAATTAGTCATTTGTGTGGCACCTGCTAGCTAGAACGGCAGCAACGAACGATAAGTTAGAAATCATTAGCCATGCAAGTTTCAGAAAAGAGACTTCCTTATGTATTAGTCTTAGCTGATCAGAAGCTAGGCTTGCGCCAAGACTGGACTGGACTTGTCTAACATTCATGCCCGTTTTTACCAAGAATAGCATGCGATTGACAAGAAGCTAACTACTAATTGTAGCATCCCCCACAACTCTCTCTCACACACACACACACACGCACGCACAAAGACAAACCTTAGATGAGAAGCTAGGCTTACACCAAGACAGGATTTAACTTGTCTGACATTCATGCCCGTTTTTACCAAGAATAGCATGCAATTGACAAGAAGCAACTAATTGTAGTATCCCCACGAAGTATAGTCCAGAACTCGCATCTGGCAACGTACAAAACTCCAGTAAATATACCCAAAAGTGATTTAACGGTAAATAACACGAGACGTGACAGTAATTCATAAATCAGTTTACTGCTTTTTCGCGGCATTCGATTTTTTTTCGAGCTCGTTTGTTTGATAGTAAAACATAACATATAAGAAAGTAAAGTTGTTATCTGTTTTAACTGCCTTTCGTATGGCATGTGTTTTTTATTCGAGCACGTATGTATTTGATAGTAAAAACACAACGGTAAGACAGT
The DNA here is from genome assembly GCA_036346405.1 of Phyllostachys edulis. Taxonomy (NCBI): domain Eukaryota; kingdom Viridiplantae; phylum Streptophyta; class Magnoliopsida; order Poales; family Poaceae; genus Phyllostachys; species Phyllostachys edulis. The sequence goes on from CM070558.1 coordinate 9,778,577, forward strand.
AAAGTTATAATATATTTTATTGTCGAGAACATCCTGATAAGTCGTAGTGGGGGAGACGAAGAGACGCATGGGTAGCCCGAGCGGCATTGTACGATTTGTTTTTGGGGAAAATGAGGGTTTGGTTTGATTTAGTATCGTGTTTTCATCTATGCACACACAAACATACAAAACAAAGGAGTGCGAATGTAGTATAGTAAAATGTAAGGCCACAACGTAGTAAAACAAGACACATATGCAGTAATTCCGAATAAAATAGAAGCTTAGTAATTGCGCTCGCATTTTACAATAAAGAGCTATCACATAATTTTTTTGCAGTAAATGTTCATTGGGCAATACAGTGAAAATGTAGTGTGACAGTAAAAGCACATGCAGAAAGAGGTAAACGATCATTATAAAGTAGTAAATCTGTATTTTTGTCACATTTTCATTTTTACCGTATCCTTTTTTGTGTGTTCCTGCAGTAAACCATAAGAAAACATTACAGTAATGTTATATGTACATAATAGTAAAGAACAACAGATAAAAATTTTGTGCGGCATGTGAGTCTACCGGTAGTTTTGTTACAACCGTTCTAGTGCCCCCTGGTAGTAGCTTTACTATCAACTACAGTCCGACCCGCGGCGTACCAGTGATTCTTTGGCTTTACCATCGATTCTGGTAGTAATTGTAACATCCCAAGCCTTGGGTTTGTATTTCAAATATATAAAAATAAGGAGAATTTAAAACTTTTGAACATGCATTGGTTTTATGGAGTTTTTGCATAATTTGTTGGATTTGATATTGTTGAAAACAAAGAAAACATACAACTCAAATTGAAGTTCCAAAAAAAAACAAGAGCAAACACTTGTGATAACCCTCTGGAAATAATTTATTCAAATACTAAGATAATTATCACGAATAAATATAATTTTTCCCAAATTTTTGGAACCTAATTCAACCCCTAGAAAATTCAAACACAAGTCAAAGACCTATTCTAAGTTGAATTTAAATTATACAAATTATATCTTGAACAGTATGGTTTTAAATTTTATTTGAGTACTAGGTTGTCCCAGGGACCCCTCTGATTAATTTCAGAATTTTAGGAATTTTATTTCTATTTTTAAAGCCTCGGTCAAATCTGTTGAACTGTGGTCAAACTGATTTCAAAACTCGGGCTCGTTACTGTTTGACCGACTCCGACCCAACCGCACCAACCCGACTCAACCTGACCAGCTAGCCCGAGCCGCTTTTCTCTCTGCCGACCATGGCCCCCACCCACAGTCATCTTCTCTAGCGCTACTGGCGCATCGAGCACACACACGCCACGGAAGCTCTGAGCACCCTGCCGTTTCCGTCTTCATGCCGTTCGTGCACCGCCCTAGCTGACCTATCCTCGTGCATCTCCGCGTAACGTCGCCTCTTCCTCCATCCCCTTCCCCGCTCAAAACCCCCTCTTCCCCCTCCAATTTGCTCACTTCTCCTCTCGGTGGCTGAGGAGAGGGAAACTCAGGTGAGCATTCCTCATAGGTAAAGTCCCCGCCGACTTGTCCCCCAGCACCTATTTCCCTCGCCGTTTCCATTTTAGCTAACCCCAGCTGTTGCATTGCCGTGTAGCTCTCGGTTCTTCTTGGCATACTGGCAAGACTAGAGGCGTGCCTCAAGACCCTCCTTGCGCTAACCTCATCTTCGGTGAGTCTTAACCTAAATCTTGCGCGTCATCTCCAGTCTCATTGCACAACTAAGAAAACCCCTCTATCAATTTTCTTCTTGCATCACAGGAACGCTCGAATTTGGAGGGTTTTCCATTGTCGGCCGCCGCGGCCATTATCGACGTCGAGTCACCTCAGAGTTCCCCCGACCTCTCCAACTCTCGGGTGAGCTTCCTAGGACCTTCTAGTATCTTTAGAGCGTTTGATTTGCCCGGTTTGCCCATCGGGGCATCACCTACCATTTTGTCAGATCTCGCCTCGCCGCCACTCGGCCACGGCGACCTAGCGCACTCCATCGCCAAACCCTACCGTTAGTCGCTTAGGTTATTAGGGTCCCATCCCGGGCCTTGGACCGCGTGGCCGTGGACCGCCGCGCCGGCAAGCCGCCGTGCAAGCGGGCGGAGCGGGAGCTCTGTTGTCGGATTTTCCCGACAATCCCTGTAGCGGCGTTGTTAAGATTTAATGACGATGATTAATAGTTAATGTTGTATCTTTGTCGAAAATCAGTTGGTTGGCGGATTAGTTGAATCGCTTACACATGGGCCCGAGGCCATTAGTGCACAGTAAACCGCTAGGTGGTCCATAGACCGGTGCACTGTTCCGTAGACCGTCAGTCCACACACTATTTCATGAACCGTGTGTATGACTGATGGACCCCACATGTCAGTGCTTAATTAAAATTGGAAATAAAATGAAAAAGAACACTATTTATTAGGCCCCACTAGTTAGTGACTTTGGCTAGGTTAGCCAGGGTATAAAAAGTATTTTAGGTTTATATGAAATCCGAAATGCTTTATTTATGAACTGAAAATTGGTTAAACTTCAAAATTGCATAAGTAAGTCATTTTAGCTCCAAAATTGATGATTCAAATTTTGTTAGTTTCATTTTAAATGTACTTTAATATAAAAATGGATTGAACCATGTTACTATTACAGAAAACACTTTTGGCAAAATTACTTTAGGTTTAGTAATATTAATGCACTGAAAATTGTTTTAACTTCAAAAATGCATAAGTATTTCTCTGTAACTCCAAATTGAGTAAACTCAACTTTTTTGGAATCCTCTATTAGTGTAGTTTATTGTAGAATAGGTTGTGAGCATGATTCTATTATTGAAAATCTTATTTTACATATAACTTGTGTACTACTTTCATAACTTTGAAAAATCATAGAAAATTCATCTTAGCTCCAAATGAGGTGAATCAAATTCCATTGTTCATCTCATGTGGTGCTCTGCCTAACATAAAAATTTCAAGTGCACCACTGCTCTGAAAATTTTCACCAAAATAATTATTTTGGATGAACAGTAACCAATAGCAATTTAATTGGATTTTCCAGAAAACTGATTTTCAAATTGTCATAACTTTTGCATAGTACATCCAAATAAATTGATTCTTGTTGCTAATTTCACCTAAAATCATGCTCTACCTTCTGTGAATTTTCATGATTTTTGGATGACTTTGAATTTTTGGGTCTTTTCGGTGTTATTCGTTCTTATTGTGCTTTCAACTTCTTTCGCTAGGTTCCAACGAAATTATTGATTGCGCGAGTGACCCTCTGCAGCAAGAGAATTATCCCCAGCAAGGCAAGCAGTTTGATCATAAATGTCCCATTACTTTCAAGTCTAATACTTTGTTTACAAATTGTATGTATGCATGCTTTTGTGTCAAAGTTTATTTTCCCGATTAGAGGTAGCTATTCCTATTGCATGGTTGCCCTTAAATTGTTATCCCCTGCCACAAAACATAAGTTATTAATATCACTGATGAATTAGAGCCCGGTGATTTAATTATGCTCTTTTATTGTCTTTACTATGTCATGCTTAGAAATGCTTAGTCTTTAGAGAATTGACGGTTATCGACTTAGTTGATTACTTTGATCACACAAAATTATTATTATCATTATGCTCAGCACTTTGTGCTTTGTTACTTTGTAAAGTCAAAAACAAACTGAAACTGAAAATGAAATGTTTTAGACTTGGGCATATGGTTGATGGTGTGATTATCTGGTCTGTGGTGGTATGCCTAAGTCAACAAGGACCGAACATCTTGTGTCACACTATCCAGGCATTTTTGCATGCAACCACATGAGAGGGATATGAGACCTCTCTTGACTTAGTACTTTGGCGTTTGTTAGCTTCGAGTTGCATGGTGGGCTATTGGGTGAGCAGTGGTGGAGGTTATCCACTGCAAGGAGCATCGTCCTTTATAAGGAGGTGAGCATCTTTGATGACTTCGCATCAACGTATGGGGCTTTCTCCCATATGGGAGACTCGTAGTTAATACACAATATTGGAAATGTCTCGTAGGACTTAGCATTGCCGGCACACCTTAGGAAGTGTGCTTATTCCGGAGGCAAAAGAGGCGGTCTAACATGTGGGTAAAGTTGTACACCCCTGCAGGGTTCAATCTATTCGAATAGCCTCGTCCTAGGTTATGGACACGCTTGGTTAGGTTTTGCAAGAGTTAGACTATAACATTTAATTAAAACTTGATGTGGGTGGTATGAATAGGGAATTCATGCTATTGTTGTGGTGGCTATTGGGTTAGTCACTTCCAGGATGTCTTGTTATTATTGTTACTTGTATATCGCTGTTTTTTTCAAATAAAAAAGATTATAAAACTGCTTTAAATCTATTACATTATTGCAAATGAAAACTTGCTTTATGCTGAAAATGAGTCTAGAGCCTCCTCCACTTAAATAAGCTTGCATGTAGCTATGTATAGGCCTGCCACCCTACATGTCAGTCTTACGAGTACATTTTTGTACTCATTTGTTTTGCTTAATAAATTGTTGCAGAGGAGGAAGTTGAACCCCAAGGGTTCCACTTTTGCGAGATGTGTGGTGGTGTAACATCCCAAATGTATAAACAGGTGTGTGTTTCAAATGTAAGAAAATGTGTAGAAATTAAAACTTTTTCTCACATCTTGAAACTCTTGAACTCACCTATAATTCTTGTCCAAGAGTTGTGGAATCCAAAAGTACAAAGCTCTTGTTGACAAAAGTCCAACCCTTATTCCACTTTGTCACAAATCTTGTGCCAAACTGGGAAAAACATTTTCCCTTGGTTCTAGAGATGATGTGTGACCCCTCTGAAAAATTTCATAAGTTTTAGAACTTGTTTGATAATTTTTGGAGGTCAATCAAACCCTAGAACAGCCTTGATGAATTTCCTGAAGAAAATGTAGTACACAAAAACCTCTGGAAATTTTATGTAAGGTTGATCCTAAAGTCAGCAAGCTCCAGTTAAAATTTCATAAATTTTGGAGTTGATTTGCTATCTCAATTAAATCCGCTAAGTATCAGCTTTTAAATTCAAACTCATTTGGCTGGCACTATTCCTTGGGCTTGAGCCGCTTTCCAAAGCTGGTCAAACCCAACCGTGTGACGACCCGATCTTAGGGCACCCGAGAGATCCTCCAGGACCTCTGGAAAGTCCACCAGGACCTTCCAGGAGGTCCAGCAAGGACCTCTCGGGTAGTCCACCAAGACCTCCCAGGAGGTCCAGCAAGACCTCCTGGAAGTCCAGGAGAACATGACCCAAGAGAAAGGATCTTTGAACCGAGGAGCACCCAAGGCCTGCCACGTCCCCATGTAACAATAAGTGAAGAGGTCCGAGAGAGTACCAACATCTCCCACGACCCACCAGAGGAGGTCGTGGAGGTCTGGGACCTCCCAGAACTCCACATGTTATTACCATCATGAAGACATGGATGGACCGAGCCTGCTCCAAGGTCCTCTGTGAAACCTGAGCTAGTCCCAAGGATCATGGCTAGCCCTTCACAGCAAAATACACAGTGGTGATATCCCGAACAATCCTTTATTGAAACATAATATTAACAAGGTTGATTACAAGGTGGCCTTGGGCCAAGCATAAATACACAAGAGCAGAAAAAAGCAAAAGGATCCATCAACAAGCCACAGGCAGCTGACTGGAGTACATAACCTAATTGCTTTGATCTTCATCGCTGCCAACATCTTCTCCTGGCAAAGATTATAATGAGCAAGAGTGAGCACTACCACTGTGCTCGCAAGTTGCACCCGTGGGGTAACAATATGACATGCATATATGGAGATTCAAAGGAATGGCATAATATGGTTATTTTGCACAAAACCATTTTTCTTTCCAATACCATTATTAATTTCAAAAGCAGGTCTTTTAATAGATAGAACTCTCTTTATATTAAAACAATATTTCAGTTGGATATCAATCATCATGAATTAGTGAAGGATACCCTCCCGACAAGAGGCTCCCTGCCCCAACCCAAGGGATGATAATTCCAAAACAGATTTAGAAACCATTTCTAAAAATTCCCAAAATCAATATCTAACTTCAAGTGGCCTTTGCCAGCACGTCCATGACCGTGGACACGGCTATTCGAATAGATTTAACTCTGCAGAGGTTGTGCACTTTACCCACACGACTTGAATACTCTAGCTTGTCCGGCATTCGTCAATACCATCTCTCACTACCAAAGGTAAGAGATCTAGAGCTCAAGCCAAGGCTTTTACAATGCATTGCTCCACCACAGCCTTTCCTTGCTAAGGTTTCACCTTCCTATGGATCGCAATCCGACGGAAAGCCCCCTCTTGCACCAGTGGGAACAATGGGTCAGCAAAGACCCCTAGTCGACAAGACCTCCCACACCACCAATGGAGCAGCATGTAGTGGAGTTTTGCAATTTACTCACCAGTCCCACACCCCATTCTCGAGACATGTGGTTGCACGATTGTGGCATAGCCCATTATAGGCATGGCATTGGTCGCTAAAGACCGGTCCTCACATGACTAGGGCAACTTTCACTAACCCATGGACCTCCACCCTAGCTGTGTTAGAGTCCGTGCATAAACATTGCACCAACCAAGCAATCCGATTTGCCCCACTCCAAACCCATGTTTATTTTCTTTGCTTTCCTAGCACCATTTTCATACCTCCATGACAACCCAATGTCATGGTGAAAACATTTAAACATTATTTGGTTGTGTTGGTAAAGATTTCCCCAAATCAATAGTTTTGGTCTAAGCATAACTGAGCATATGTTTTTCAAATGTTCTTGGCTCATACTACTGCATTAGCCAAGTTTGACCTAAAGGTGACATTATGTTTAGTCCAAGAGCAACAGAGGCCATACAAAGGAAATGGGGATAACTACAAGGTTAAAACTGGTATTGAACTAGCTTGTTAAAAATAAGCATGCGGTACACATTAAGACAGAACATAAATACTTTGAATTACTGGGTGCAATATGTTCAAAAGTGCAACTTGCCTTGCTCACTACTTTGAGATTCTTCTTCTTCAGAGCTCTCAGATTCTTGGGAACCCTCACACTCTACACACATATATAAAAGGCAAATTCAGAGAAGATTCAAATAAAGATCCAATTAAAGAATCAAAAGAACTCCAAAGAAAACTCCAAAAACCCAATTACAGAAAAGAATTATATTTAGATTAGGTTCTTTTGGAGAAGGTCTAGCTTACCAAAGGAAAAAGAGGTCTTTAGAGAAGGTCCCGAAGATGTGACCTAGGCAGAGGGCAGAGAGGTTCTAGAGGCAGAGATGCTTGCACAAGGTCCAGAGAGGAGGTCCTCACACGAGCACCTCAGAGTTTCAAAAGAAGTCCACAGAAAGGAGGTCCTGTGAAGGACAAGATCAGCTCAGTACATTGGTGAAAACAAGGGTGGAGCAGATCACCAAAGGAACTTACCGGGTAAAGGAAGTAACGGGTGAAAGGGGAGGTCGTAGGAGCCAAGGTCTTCCCTGGAAAAGTCCTTGGACGAGAGCCAAAGTAACAGAGTGTGGAGAAGGAGAAGGGTGATGTGTTAGAACGTTTCAGTCTATGTGTAGTCAAAGTGGTGAAGAAAACTAGGTACATACGTGCCAGGGATAGGTATAACAATGAGTCAAAAATTGGTGAATGTCAGGGCAGGTGTCGCTACTACCCTGGATAAAAGGTACAATAAAAAGACACGTATGATGCTATGGGAAGGAACAAAGAAAAATATCCATGTACGGCTAAGTGACCCAATTCAAGGTAAACTCCACGTATGTGAATGTATTTAATGTGACAAGACACGCATTAAATGTCCAAAATAATTATGTGGCGGAGGAAATGAGGTTGACTAAGACTGGCAAGTGGGGCCAGTCAATTTTGCAACAGTCGGGTTAAAACAGAGGAGGTCTTGCCCCGCAGGAGAGGTCCTCAGGGAGGTCCGAGCAGCTTAGGAGGTCCTAAGCCCAGGGACAGGGAAGTCCAAAGGTTATGGAGGTCCAGACAGGGGGAGGTCCTGACGGTCAGGATCTCACCAAGGGAGGTCTAGCGAGGAGGTCTAAGCGGTTGGATCTCCGAGAGGGAGGTCCAATAGCCAAGAGCCGCGCGAGGAGGAGGTCCTCAGAGAGAACAGACGCGCGGGGAGGTCTGGGCCTTTGGATTCAAAGTGAGGGAGGTCCAAGCCGTCCGATTTAGATCAAATGGGAGGTCTGAACCGCCCGATTCAGAATGAAGGGGAGGTCCATGAAGGGACATAACGCATGGGAGGTCTAGACCCTTGGATTAAAAATGGGAGGAGGTCTGGACCGCTAGACCAAGTACAAAGGAGGTCCATGCGGAGTGGTTCCAGAGACATTCCAAAGGGGGTTCTACCCGAGGAAGGTCTTCTCGGTCAAGAGTAAAAAGTCAAGACGGTTCAAATGGACTTAAGAAAAATCGAAGGCACACAAGAGGGCCATTGGGATGCATAGAGGTCCGAATGAAAGGAGGTCTGGGCATCAAGAGGTGTCCAGACGATAAGAGGTTTAGACTTAAGAGAAGTCTGAACAGAAAAGAGGTTTGAACCCTAAGAGATTCAAACCAACAAAGAGCTCCAAATAACCAAGCTCAAAGGAAGGAAGGCCTGATCATACGAGTATCTCCTGGTGAGACGAGGTCTAAGCTTTAGAGGAAGTCTAAACCTACAAGACTCGAAAGAGATAGGTTACAGGAGAATTGTTGAGCTTTCCAGCAAGGAGGCACAACAACCCAAATCCTTCCAATAGAACCCAAATTTGAATTCTCACTAAAGCAAAAATAGTTTTAATTTATTTTACACATTTTAAAAAGTACTTGGAAAAATCAGAATGTTACAAACCGCACCTGCAGCTCACCAGACCTCCTTTCCCCCCTTGTGAGGTCGTAGCCGTTGGATCAGCATCCAACCGCCACGACCTCCTCTTTTTATCATGCGCATCAGACCTCCCACCCGCGCGAGGTCGTAGCCGTTAGATGAAGATCTCACGGCCACGACCTCCCTTCTCATCTCGTAGCTGTTGGATAAAGATCCAACCGCTACGACCTCCTTTCTCTTTTCCGCGTCGTGCGCAACCGCCACATCCTTCCCTAAATGTTATGTGCCCTTGAATTAAGATCTAATGGCCATGACCTCCTTCTCCGTCGTGCGCACCAGCTCAAGACCTCCCTCCATGTTGTGTGCCCTTGGATTGAAATCCAAAGGCCACAACCTCCTCGCTCCATTGTGTGCCATTGGATGTAGATCCAAAGGCCATGACCTCCACATCCCCTTAGCAAGATCGCATACGCGTTAAGTCCTCCTCGTCGAGTCCACGCCTTTGATTCAGATCCAACGGCCAGACCTCCTATCCCTTCAACAAGATGACCTCCTTTTCCTTATCGCAACTGCGCGATGAAGATCATGCTTGGTGTGACCTCCTCCTTTCCTTGCGCCTCGCGCGAGGATGATCTAATGGTCACGACCTCCCGATCCCCGATCCTATGGTGTGACCTCCTCCTTTCCACTTAAATCTTACTGCTTTGAGATCTAGGGTCACGACCTCCCAATCCTTCTTATCCAACGGTTGTGAGCAGCCTCTGTTCTTCTCCTTCCTCAACACGCGCGTCGGCGCCATGGCGATGGGTGTCTGTGTCTGTCTTGTCCCAACGGCTCAGGCTCACACGATTAATGCAAGTCAGTGCTTTCCGCCCCTAGGCCATGCTCTGACCTACCCCCCTGTCACCTCCACGTCCTGTCCAAGCCATGGACCGATCCATGGGCTAAGCTCACCATGAGCTTAACCCTAGCTCATGACCCTTTCTCCTCGGGCTATAATACCTCCCCATTGTTTTCCTTGGCTTCTTTTACACACTTCACCTCTTACTCTCGGCTTTGTGGAGCTCTAAACACTCAGACCTCCTTGGCCGCCATTGATGACCTTGGAGCTCCTCGGTGCATTGAGTACTCCAGTGGCTCCCTCCCTCGACCTCTTGCTCTAATTTGCTCCTCTAACCTTCTGGAGTTTTAAACCCTAACTTAAGCTTGGGTTGACCTCTTCAGGAGCGGGCTAAATTGGAGTTGGAGCTTTTGGCCGTGGAGCTCATCGTCTTCACCATCGCCGGTCCTCCTCTCCTCCAACCTCCTCAGCACCTCCATGACATCCAGGTAACCTCCTAGTAGTCCTCTAGATGTCGGGCACCGCATGTATGAATGTTGCGAGCTTTCGCTCATATGTTGCTTTCGCCATTTTGGTCACCGCCCCTCTCCGCTCGCTTGCCTCGGGTCATGCCGGTGTGTGGTGGCACCATCTTGTGCGCCTAGTTATTGTGGTCCCGCTTGCCCTCGGTGTCGCCATTGCGCCCTAGCTCGCCGTCGACAAGCCCGAAAGGTCCTCGGTTTTGTCGGGACGAATCGGGCCGTGCCATTGTCGGGCTTAGGACATCTTTAATGCGTAATCTTCATGGTTATCCGCGCTAATCATTGGGTCAGATCAAATGTCGGAGCGCTGCGCGCGCAGGCGCGTGATCTTGGGCCGCCCATCTCAAGATCAACGCCCACGACCTCCTCCTCGTTTCGCTGCTGCGAGGTCCAACGCAGCGCAAGGCGCTGCGTTCCGGAGGACATGGACCGTTGGATCCAAGATCGCGCCCATGTTCTTCGGACTCACAAGCGCGATCTTGATGCGCGATGTTGCAGTCTTGGACCGTTGATCCGTGATCCACGCCCACGCCCTCTATCCCTAGCGGCGCGTCTGCGTGTTGCCGGGAGGTCTTGGACCGTTGGATGCATCATCAACAGCTCTTGTCCTCCCGCGTCTTTATGGTTTTTAGAAAATCCCGAGAGCTCTTTTGGTAAACTGAAAAAAGTAATGAACTTTGAAAATGCATAACTATTTCATTTTAAATCCAAATGAGTTGATTCAAATTTCTGCAGCTCTGGTTTGAGCTAAGCTCTAATGTAAAAATGGTTGTGAGCTCAGTTCGGCTCCAGAAAATGGAGTTGTTAAATAGGATTCAAAACTAACTTTAAATGTTACATTAAAAATTCATTTAACTTGTAAAATGCATAAGTAATTCTCTATAGATCATTTTTTAGTGAATCCAACTTGGTTAGCTTCCTCTATTAGTACACTAATTGTTAGAATAGGATTTAGGCATGTCACTATTTTCAAAATTATTGTGGGTGTATTTTAGTTGTGCTCATTTTCATGTCTTTGAAAAATCATAAAGCATGCATCATGGCTCCAAATGAGGTGAACTCAATTGGGTTGTTCATCTTATGAGGTGCTTGTTTTACTGTAAAAATTTCAGTTGCACCACCTTTCTAGAAATTTTTGCTAAACAATTTAATTGTGTGAATAGTAGCAGTTTGCATTTTTAGAGGCTGAGCAGAATTGTTTTGCTCATATATTTTGCATTGAGAATTCAAATCAATTGGTTCTTGTTGCTAAGTTCTCTAAAAATCATCCTCTTGCTGCTGTAGAAATTTCAGAGCTTTGGGAGCAGGTTTGCTGTGGTGTCTTCTTGGTTTTCTTCATTCTTATCGATTCTTTTCGCCTTTTCGATTAGGTGTCGACGAGTGTGTTGATCCCGTGAGCGATACTCTGCAGAAAACTGAGCATAACTAGCAAGGCAAGCAGTTTGATCATATCCATTATGTCCCATTACTTTAAAGTCTAATATATTGTTTTACTTGTATGTATGCATTGCTATTTTGTTGTTAAATGATATCGTTTAGTGATCCTATAGATGCATATTCTGTAGGTAAATGTTCATTCTCTACTACTAATCCTAGGATTATCTTGCTGTGATGTAGAGTTCAATGGAGGGACTCTTATCACTTAGTAGTTTGCGTTGATGATGCTTAGAAATGCTTAGATAACGGTAGAAATGGGCGGTTGTCGACATTATGTCGATAACCTTGATCACACAAAAATTATTATTCCATTATGTCCATCTTGTGCTTTGTTACTTTGTAAACAAATAAAACAAAAATGAAAACAAAGTTGTTTCATGACTTGGGCACAATGGATGTTGGTGTGATTGTTGGGTGTGAATGGAATGGTGCCTAGGTCCCCAAGGACCAAGTTACTTGTGTCATTAAGCCAAGCGCTTCTGCGTGCTAACCACATGAGGGTATTGGGAACCCTCTTGGCTAAGTACTTTGGGAGGTGTTAATTGTGGGTCGCAGTGGTAAACTGTTTTATAAGGGAAGAGCACCCATGCTTGCTTAGGTCCGGGCTTGTCTCCTATCCTTCAAGTTGTCGCGACTCATAATTAGCATCATTCATTGGAAATGCCTCGTAGGACTTAGCCGTGCTTCAAGATACCAAAGGAAGTGTGCTAAATAGCTTGGCTAAAAGGCGGTCCGACGTGTGGGTACATTGGTACACCCTCAGCAGGTTAAAACTATTCAATAGCCTCGCCCTAGGTTATGGACATGCTTGGTAAGGTCGTGCAAGAACTAGACTACATCATTTAATTAAAACTTGATGGGTTGATATGAATGGATGTTCATACTATTGTTGTGGTGGCTATTGGGTTAGTCACTTCCAGGATTGTTGTTGTCACCTATCTATTGTTATTATGTTACTTGTCTCGTTGTTACTTGCAAATTAAAAATGAATTGCAAAACTGCCTTGAATCTATTTAAATATTGCAAATGAAAACTTGCTTTATGCTAAAATAAGTCCAAAACCTCATCCACTTAAATAAAGCTTGCATGTAGCTAACTATAGTTCTGTTATACTACACGTCAGTCTTGCGAGTACATTTTTGTACTCATTTGCTTTGCTTAATAACTTTGTTGCAGAGGAGGTAGAGCCCAAAGGGCTTTACTTTTGTGAGATGTGCTGCGGTTGGGAGTCTAGCTAGGCGGCTTGGTTGGTTGCCTTGTGGGCTAAAGGCAAACCTTGTGTCTCTCTTTTGTTTATCGCCATCTTATGGCTTTTGCTTCCGCTGTGTTATCTTTCTTAGTTGTATTTGGCCGGTCGGCCTCTTTTGTAATAACTCTCTCTCTATATTATGTATGTCTTTTATTCTAGTCGTGCTTTGGTTCTATGTCTTGAATGGAATTGATGCATGATTTTGTAAGGGGGTGTGTATACTGCATTCTGGGAAGTATACATATCTCGAAGACACGGGTTATTTTGTTTGTAATGCTAGGGTCAATGGATGACTAAGTATTACAAGCCTAATAAACCGGGGTCCTCACAGGTGGTTTCGACGACTAGGTTGGTGGCCCGGTTGGTTGCCTTATGGGTTAAAGGCACACTAATTGACTTTTGTTTATCGCCATCTTATGGCACCTTGCTTCCGCTATTATTTAACTCTTTAGTTGTCATTTGGCCGTTCGGCCCCTTTTGTAATAACTCTATATTGTAAGTCCTTTGAATTGCTTAATCGTATTTTGGTTCTATGTGTTGAATGGAATTGATGCTTGATTTTTGTATGGGGTATGTGTACTGCATTCTGGGAAGTACATATACGCCGAGAGTCGATATATTTGATTTGTAATGCTTGAATCATCTTAATGGTTAAGTATTACAAGTTAAATACCCCGGGTTCTCATAGTAATAGTCCTTTCAGTGCCGATTTAGGTAGTAACATACCTTTCGTGCAGCATGTGAGTCTACCGGTAGTTTTATTACAACTGCTCCAGGTTCCTCTGAGTAGCTTTCTTCGTCAACTACTGATCGACACATGCGTCAGTTGATTCTTTGGTTTTACCGCCAATTCTGGTAGTAACAGTCATTTTACTGCCGATTTTGGTGACGTGTGATCTTCGTTTTACTATCGATTTTTACCGATATTAGCTTTCATATTGGGTTTTACTATCATATTGGGCGACACCGAGATTTTTACAGCCGATCCTCACGCGCGCGCGGGGTTTAATGCCGATCTCGAGCGGGAGGTTGGGTGCTAGCATGTGTGGGGTTTTTACTGCCATTTCGACGCGCGCATGAGAGTTTTACTGTTGATCTCGATTGGAAAGCGGGGCGTTGGCTAACCGTGTGTAGCACGAGGGAAGCGTGGGCTACCAGGCTGGGCTGCGCGAGCGATAGCGCTAGTCAGTGCTCGCACGATGAATATCTATTCTGCGAGGCTGTGCGCTGAATATCTATTCTGTGAGGTCGTGCGCAGCACGGCCTAGCAGCCCACAACGAGCTATCAACACTTGACACATTGAAGCTACTAGTCAAGACCCCTCTTAATAGTACGGCAACCTATACTAGCAATCCGGTCTTCCAACCAAACACCAAGACCGGTAAAAGACTAGGAACACATCATTAGCACTAGCTAGTCATACCTTTGCCTTGCACAAACTCTTGAAGCTTAATGACGCATATCTTCTCTTCAAGACCGAGTCATTGACTTAATAATCATCAACACATGATTATTTCCTTTACTTCAAGTTCTTGACTTTGAATATGCATCAACTCATGATGTATTATTTTACTTGACCTCCATCAACATATGATGGGTCTTCTCTTGACTTGATGATCAACTCATGATCATCTCCTCTTTGAGATCTTGATACACATCAACACATGATGCATCATTTACTCCAAGCTCTTGACTTCAATACCATCAACACATGATGATATTCTTTACTTCGGGATCTTCACTTGAATACCATCAACACATGATGATTTTCTTCATCCCGAGTCTTGACTTGATGACGATCAACTCATGATGTCATCCAAAGTCTCCATTATTATGGGACATAACCTATTCATCCAACTCATGGAAAATGTTAGTTCCAAATGACGATTGTCATTAATTACTAAAATACTCTATTAACTCATAATAACGGGTCTAGATTCTTCAGCAGTTTTTATAAAATAATTTGTGGGAGGGATGAAATGCTGGGTTATAGCCTAGAGTGTTGATTTGTCCTGGTTGTAGCCAGTGAAAGGTGCAGGTTGTAGCCATGGCTTTGATTTGTCTTGGTTGTAGCCAGTGGAATGATCAGGTAGTAGCCCGAGGTATTGATTTGTCCTAGTTATAACCAGTGAAAAATGTGACTAATAGCCCGATGAAAAATAAAATGTGGTTGAAGCCACTCTATGATATTGGGTGGTTAAAGCTACTCTATGATATTTGGATGTTGGAGGCTTCGCCAGTATTCTATAACATTACTCACTTTCATTAAAACAGGTTTAGTCAAAATGCTAAGTCTCAGCCCTTCTATTTAATCTAATTCAAGTGTGGCTTACTGCAAATAAAAGAACCTCAAACCTTCTCTTGTTCAGCTATGCATCTATTATAATTGTATTATATGTGGTGGCTTCCTGAGTACCTTCGTACTCATTGTTGTTCAATTACTATCCTTCAGTAAGAGGAGAATAAGAAGACTCTTCCGACATTTAATTGGGTCCAATACGACCGTAAGCCAAAGATGCCAAGAACTAGGTTGCGAGCCCCAGTTGGTTGCCTGTGGACATATCCTGAGGGTCCCACTTGGGTGTTGTTCCGTTTCCGCTGTAGATATTTAAGGTATTTGGCCTGATCAACCCGTGTGTAAGTCAAGTGACCGTATGGTTTATTTACGTATTGTTTAATATTATGTAATAGCTTTACTTTTGCGAGATATTTATTTGATATTCAATGGTGTACTTGTGTGCGCTAGCTACTAATCCAGGGACTAATGTTGATATACACAGAGGGTTCCAGACGGTAAATCCGAGTCCCGACAGAGCCGTCGCCATCCACTCTCCAATGCCACCATTTACTGCCGCCACACGCAACACTACCAAAAGGAAGAGGAAGTCCAGGGTTTTGTCTTGCCTGACCCCTCTGTTGGTGATATGCCTTAGGGGCAATTATAGAGATGATTGTATCACGTCTATGTTTATGAGTCATCGAATAAATGTTATTTTGTTCCTTGAATGAATCATTGGTTATAAAGATTAACAAGTATGTGACTTGTTGGTAAAGCTCTTTAACTTATATGATGTCATCCTAAATGTATCCCTGGTCGGATGTCACTAGACGGAACACTAGTGACTTATCAATCAGCACATGTATTGATTGATGACCATATTTCACCGGTCATGGATATAGGGATATATATCGAATCAATAATGTAAACACATGTTAGAGAACATGGTGTTGGATTGACCCACCTTGAGACACATGCCAGGCAATTTTTTTCTTTTCTGCTCGATGAACAGTAACAAAGATCTATCCATCTTACATGACTAATCTCTATTTATAACGCTAATTAATACAGAGGCTAATTAGCAGTTAACATATCTAGACAGATACATGCACAATAATCTACCAGATTAATTCATAGCAAAATTAGAGATTGAAAGATGGAATTCTGACGATATACCGATTCGGCCGTGTAGAGCGATTCGTGTTGATAACATGGTGAAGTACGTAGTAGTCGCAGTAAACAATCAACCAATCACCACACAATAGACAATTGACAGAGCGAGAAATAATGGAGACACAACATGAGAAACCTCTTTATTAATAGATTGTTCTCTTTCTGAGTACAATGAGAGCCTATTTAAAGACTAAAACCCATCAGAAATAGTTTAGGTATTACGCCCATCAACCCTTAAATCAGGGTTTCTCAACAAAGATCCTCTTCCATGCAAAAGAAACCACGCACTCGATCATACATCACGTAGTGCCGAATTGGATGCCATTATTCTTGTTCTTATGCGCTGTTCACTTTGTATCTTCCTAATTTCCTTTTGCAACGTACTAACCACTACGTATCATGCATGCATGTATGCAACAACCGCCTCTTTGACGTGTTCGCTTTCAGCCTGCACGGCCCACTCTAGTACACAGGAGGAGTTGTATTCATATAAAAATAGGTCTCTCCTTGCAACTTGCAACATACATACTACTAGCACGGTAATAACAATGTATCATGAGCTGGCCACCTACAAAACAAAAAAGAAAGAGAAAGCCATGCAACTACAACTAGAGTTTGTTATTCTACGGTGGAGCAGTGGCAGAGCCACGATAAAGCTGCGGGTCAATACAAGTGAAAAATCATGGAAAATTATATAAAAAAACAATAAAAATTTTGTAAAAATTAACCCCACAAGTCTATATAATCATGTATTTAACTCTACAGTGTTGCAATCCTAGCTCCGCCAATGGATAGAGAACCGAACCTCGTTTGATGGTTGCTGCAACGTCTAGCTCACATGGCCCATGCATCCCCATCTAGAAACAATATCTTTTCGGCCTAAGAAGCGACTAATTCATGTGCTGTGTTGATGGTTACTAGCATCCTACCACTTTGTTTGCTTTTGTTAATTGAATACTGCTAGCTAGTAGGTGGTTGTATTCTCTCTCTGTCTTCCCCTTCAGTTTTGCTTCCGAGCCAGCCTCTCTTTCTTTCTTAAAAGGGAAATCTTATGGGTAGATTTATCTGACTTTAAACTCCTTTTCCTTCACTGATTTGGCCTCCCCTTTAATTATCTTTATGCTGGATACTGATAGGACATTTTTGTAGGTGACCTTTTGGGCTGATCACTGTATTCTTGCACTTAAATTAGATAGTCACTTTTGCTTTTGTTACACCAGACAACACATGCATGCGTGTTAAGCTTCATGTATAGCAGCCATGGATTACATACATCTAAATTAAACACTTAAACATATGTATGATGTGTATCAGATCAGTGTTCCATGCATTTTTATTTGCAGAAGAAGAAGAAGTGTTTCATGCATTTTCCAAGCTGGAATTTTCAAAGCAGCTGGAGTGATATAGCAGAAGCTCTTCAAAGGCGTCCCGGATTGTTGGACACTCTCCATCGTGAAAAGGACGCCGGGCTCGTCCGTATGTGTACAGTAGCATGCTACTCTATCTATTCAATGATGCTACGTGCCATACTATTAGCAGACAATTAATGGGGGCTTAAGCTTCACTGAAAAGCCCAAGAAGCTAGCTACAGCTACTCGAGAGGGGAAAAAAAGGCAGCCATATATAACTAGCTCTCCTTTCTGATGGCTTTGATGTCTTTAGCCTGAAGCTGAGTGCGCTCTAAGGGCTTGTTTAGATATGGGTGGATTAGAATCAATTTTTTCGGATTGAAAGAAATTTTAGCTCAAATTTTGAGTCAATCCGAAGGAATTAAGTCGAATCATAATATATCCAAACAAGTGTTTGGCCTGGCTCCGCTCGAGCAGCTAGAGGCGCCCTTTGCTCATGAAAGGAGAAGGAAAACAATGCAACACAAGAAGCTAGCTAGGACGAAGATGAATCGCTAGTATAAAGGAGCACTCTCGTGAACAGGCCATTTTAATACTACCGGTACTGTAGCATAATTAGGCGCCCAATCAAAGAACATGTAGGTCTTGTTTGGATAGCCCAAATTCCCATTCATCTTAAACAAGGCTTATATGAAAAAAAAGAAGGATATCCGATGAAGACGCTATTATTAGTAGAAGTTTATCCTCCTAAGGGCATCTCCAATAGTTAGAGATAACCTTGTCTCTAACATTGCTACACATCTTTAGAGACAACATCTTTAATAGATAGTCTCTAGCACACTCTCCAACATTTATATTTTATAATTTTCCTTTGAAACGAGTCTACATGTCAACTAGAGTAGATTAATGTATCATGTCTTGTTTCGTTAGTACGACAGTTTCTTTAGGAAGAGACGATATGTACTATCCCTTCTCTATGTAGAATTTTCTTGATTACCATAATTAAGAGCCGATGATAAATGTATTATTGGAGAAGCATAATAAAACAATCTGCTAGTCATGTACGAGTAGACAGTGCAGCGCCGAGTCGGCGCCGTTTCCCACGAATTTTGCTCCCCACTCGCCCAGCCCGGTGGCCTCGCAGGACAGATGGAACAGTCATTTAAAGGGACAATGACAGGTGGGACCGTGGCCCACGAGGCAGTGGCGTACGTTAGGTTTCTCTGCTGCTAGTGCACGATGGAGTTGCCTGTGTTTCCCGATGGATCTTGCTGTGACGATGGAGCGGTGGTCGCCGGCTCGGACGCTCCTGTCTTACCAACCGCTGCTACTGGCCTGTGATTAACCAATGGATGGATTGATTACTCATTTATTACTCACCAAGTCATACTTGCTGCTCCATCCCTCTGAGGAACCTAAATTAATTCCAGGATTATTTAATCGAATCCTCATTTGATCGCCGACTCTGAGTCGAGGATTAAGAGGAAGGCAATAGTGATACTGTTAATCAGCAGTGCTTAAGTGCTAGGAATGAAGAAGCCGATGCATTAATCCGGGGCGGAGGCAGGCTTTGGGCTAGTTGGACTATAGTCCGAGACCTAAGATCAAAAACCTATAAAAAATCTCTTCAATCGAAGAACAGCCAGCCTAGCCCAAGGTTTGGATCGTGGCCGGCTCCGCCCCTGCATTGCATCCTAATTGAGAGATTTGATTTCGGTCACTGTGAAAGTGTGTTTGCATGCGTGCGTGCGTCGAACGATCAAACGGCCGGTCTGAACGGATCGGACAGACACTATAGGCCATAGCAGTGGCAGCTTAGCACACAACCTGAAGGCTGTAATATCCCGTTAAACTTTAGAAGATCAATTAAATTAGACAAGAATGACATTAAATAGATAAACGATGATGATAACCTTGAGGGTGGCATTAAATAGATATATGATGATAACATTGATTATGATTGATAAACTGTTGTTTATGATTTTATTATGTATTTGCTGAGTCTTGGACTCACTATTGTTTTACTGTTGTTTTTAAGTGACCGTTGACGACATATCACTTGGGAAGGGCTAGCGCACTTGGAACCACAAACCCGCACTCAATTACTTAATTCATTGGATATGAGAACTTTTATTATAAAGTCATGAATTATATTTACGACTTGTTAGTTTTGAATGATCTTAGATGATAGATTGAAGTTGAATATCCATTCAAAGACTTTATTCGATTGGTTTTGTATTGTTCTTAGATTATTATATTGCTATGCTTCTTAGAGATTAATTATCTATAATTTTTATATCATTATACTTGTTTTAATGTGACATGTGGACGGGTTTTAATCTTGATATGCTTGCTGAAATTTATTATAAATTAATGTTTAAATAGGTAATTATCATAGATTGGTGATATTCTAGACTATGTTGGGCTGAGTGTTACTGTTAGGCTTTGCCTGCCTCGGTGTACTTATTATACTTAATTGCATCTCTTGCATGTCTTGCATGCACAGACAGCACAGTAATGGCGCCGTTGGTACACATGATCAGCTGAGCTTGTCCTCGTAAGGGCATGTACAATAGTACAAACATCTGTTGTCTATAGCAACTATCTATGTCACTTATAGACAGCACTAAAGACAGCTCATACAATGGTACAGACAGCTGCTGTTTTTTTAGTAGTCTTTATAGAACATACAATCTTTTAATGCTTTTCTTGTTTCTCGTGATACAGTCGACTACAGGATTGTAGACAACATCTTTCTCTCTCTTCATTCTCTTTTATCCACATCAGCAAAAATTCTACGTGACAACAACTGTAGACGGTTGACATAAACCCATTATACATGCTTTAAGGAGCGGATCACTCATGATTGTAGCTAGCGGCTAGCGCAAGCGCTGAGATCTCCTTTTAATTTGATTATCTCGAATTCTGGAATTTTTACTCGCTGCTATATACACACACACACACACACTACCATGTAGCTAAGCGTAAAATATCTACTCTACATATCACATCGAGCATGTGCCTCAGCGAGCCGTGTAGCCTAAAACCAATAGTTATGGGTCACGAACCCACGACCCCTACGCGCTACGTCACATGATCAAGGCGTGCTACAACGGGATGTGACAATAAAATGTAACGACCCCCACGCGCTACGTCACATTGGTCAATATGCGCTATGGCGGGATGTGACAATAAAGTGTAACGAGTCGTCCAATAAACTCATGATTACAATAAAACCAGCTTCAATTAACAGTATATATGTATACGGCGGATTAATTAGCACCGACAGCCAGGGGCGGATGCAACACCGGTGCACGCAAGGGCGTGCGCACCGGCTCCATCCACTGCGCCCCTGGAAACCCCACCATGCAACGTCTCCTCTGATGGTCCCTTCAATGGAGAAAGCACGGACTGAGCTAGGAGCAGCAGCAGGCAGTAGCAGCAGTACCGGCTGGGCGAAGAAGGAAAGCACTGAAGGTTGAAGGAGCATCAGGTAGGCAGCAGCAACGAAGAAGGATTTTTGGGATTTTGGGCTTGTATAATCCAAGTCATAGGCCCATTGTCGCACTCCCCAAAGGCCAAATCCCTAATTCCCCATTCTCCATTCGAAATTCCCTGATCCCCGTTCCACATTTTTACTCCCATTCAATCAAATCCCTAATTCATCGGCTCCATCCACAAAGACAACTCACCGGGGTGGGTTTAGGTACGCTGCAGCTGCATGGTCGACCATGGCGGGCGGGCATGGAGGCCGGGACCCGGAGCGCGACAATGGGGCAAAGGCGCGGGCATGGAGGCCGGACCCGGCGCGCGATCATGGGCGGGGGCGTGGCCGGAGGCCGGGACCGGAGTTGCGACCGTGGCGCGAGCTTGAGCCAGGCCATGGGAGGCCGAGAGGCGAGCTACGACGGCGAGGCGCGAGGCGCGAGCCATGGACGGCGGAGGCCGAGCTGCGCTGCCAGGCGACTCAACGGAGGCGCCGCCGATTAATGAGGATAAGAATTAAAAGGATTGACTGTCTGAGAAATGACCGAAAGAGGTTTGAGGAATGAGGATAAGACTATAAGAGGATTGACTGAGACACTGATTGTCTGATGTGCGTGGCCTGTGACTGAGGTTTGAGGTAAAATTCACAACTCACTAACTCACTCAGTTAATATCAATGTGATGTTGAAAACTTGAGATGATCGATGTTGTGAATATGTAATGTATTGTTGTCTTGTTTATTCTAGTTACATGTATTTAGTACTTATAGATTACATACAATTTATTGTAGATTTATAAAGGATGGGCAAACGAACTTTGCATAGTTATTTCTTCAACAGTCCAAATACAAGTATTACTCCTCAAAACAATGAGAGCACAACTCAACCAAAGAAGGCTTGGATTGATTTTAATCCCGATGACACCATTGCCGATCTCGATGACATCATTGATTTTAATCCCGATGACATCTCGTAGAATGGACTTGCCTCTCGTTCCTAGTCATAGCTAGTGGTTTTGCGGTATATTCCATACTTTTATTTCATTTCAATGTTTGTAATTAGTCATAATTTTCGTAGTATTATGTATGTTTGGTACAATTTTATTATATTAGCTTGAGCATCTCCTCTATTTTTGTCCTGCGTACGTCACTGCCGTCCGCAATACCCTATCTACCATGCACCGAAATGAAATGAAATGGAGAGTATCCTGCTGTTTCCCCCCTTTTTTCGAGAGGTAGCTAGTAGTATCCCTGCCGTTCTTTAACTAGGCCGATTGGATTGTTGTCTCGGCAAAGGGCACGTTTGGGACGCATAATTTTAGTTTATTTTTCACAGGAAACGCACGGTACAATTCTCGTTAATTTGAAGCCGGAAGTTGATCTTTATGGACTCGACGAATAGAAACGACGACGTCTCTTAGACCGGATCGCATGGAAGATCAAGATGTGAGCGCTGGCATGGAGGAGGAGCTAGCCGGCTAGCTGTAGACTGTAGTAGAGAGATAAGATTGGCAAAGCACGTGTACTAGTGGTAGTCGTGGCCTACTCCTACGTGCATGCAGCACGCACACGTAGCATTCTCCGCGTGAAGATCGAGCGAGGGGCCTGGCTCACTGCCAGGTGGGACATGCGCACACGCGGGAAAGTATAGTACCGGACCGGCCGGTGATGTCAGCGATTGTGCTAGCTAATTCCCGTGATCCAGGGGTTAATTAAGCCGGAGGTTACATTACCCTCACGAAATCCAACCGTTACAAACAAACAAGCAGAAGCAGCAGCAGCAGCAGCGAGCGCCCGCCCGACGACGTGTCGCTCACTCTACTTGGCAAGTAGCTGGCTAGTAGCATGTCGGGCCAGGGTATAAACGGAACAGATACAGATAATTTTCGACCGACTGACCGACGAAAAACTCGCAGAACAAATATGAGATAAAGAAATACATATTTGGCACTGTCATTATCTCAATCCAACTTAAAAAAATACTCTAGTTCTGGACGCATCCTTCGTAGCACATCATCCGAGCCCTCTCCTGCAATTTCTGGGCATACCTGGTCTGATACGCTTAAAGCGCGCGGTTTTGGAAGCGCCCGGTCCACCTTTTATTTCGCTTTTGTGCAATTACCCCCTTGAATAGATAGTTATTACCTTTGTGTCCTTACCCCTCGGATACTTCTCGCTGTGCGTTTCCCCCTCCTCTCCCCTGCTCTTCCACTCCTGGTCTCTCCACCTCTCTCTCACTCTCACGCAGCTCGCGCGCTCGTAGGCCGCATTGGTGGAGGCGGAGGCAGAGGCGGGGATAGGGCTCGGATCCGGCTGCGACCGGAGAGGTGAGAGCCCCCGTGGTTGCTGCGTGCTGTTTAAATTCTTTTGGGGAGTTTTTCCACGGATTTTTCTGGTGAGTTTTTCAACTGCATTTTTGAGTGATTCATGGTTCGAGAGACTACGGGTGCGAGTCTCTGAGGATTGCTTCGGGTTGGCTCTCGCGGTGGTGATGCCGCCGGGTTGAATTCTCGCGAAATGCCGGAGGTTTATGCGCGGGCCTTAGGGTTTTACAAGCATTTTCGCCAAAAAAAAGGTTTGATTTGAGCCCCCTTTTGAATTTTGATGCCTCGCGAGTTCGCTTGCGGTCTCGACCATCTCGGCGTAGGGGTGAAAAAAAAAAGCTTGTTAGTGGCGTTCGTGGTTCGGTTCAAAATTGGTTCAAAATTGTTCTAATTAGATTTGTTATTTAGACAAATATTGAAATGAGTCAATTTAAAATGAATAGCTCGGTCATAAAAATAATTTTAAATTATAAATAAAATGATATTAAATCAAACTATGTTAATTTCGAAAAAAACCTGATAAGTCAAATACCTAGCTCGATATCCACCCTATCTCGGTGAGTTTTTTGTTTTGAATTCCGACCAAAGCTTACGGTTACTGTTCTGGTTTTTTTCTTCTAAAAATAAAGAAACATATTTTTGTGCATATTTTTGTTAAGCTTAAATGCTTCACATATTTTCGTACGGGCCATAGCTAGCGACGTCGTGCTTGCACAATTCCATCCAGTTGGTACCTGACCTGGCGTTATTATAGTCTTCATAATTTTTAGGCGTTGACGAATCCCGCAAGTAATTTTAAATTCTACACAAGTGTGAGGTCTTTCAGGTTCAATCGGAATCGAGAAGCTGGAAATTTGTCATTTCTGGAACAAATTTTGAAGTGATTTCCTAATCCTTTCATCTATGTAACACTAAAATCAGTATTTCTCCGGCAATCCAGGTTGCTCATGTATCTTTCATCAATCATCAAGGGGTTCTTGGCTCGGCTAGAACGCATTGTGGTGAACTGCTTGAGGCTTTGATTGTACTTGTCAAGAATGGAAGCTCCGTCTGAGGCCTCAAAGCCGGTGGGTGATAAACCGGTGAAGCCACAGACTGTTGCACCCACCGGCAGGCTTGCGTTGGGGACTGCTTCATCAATCAAGAAGCTGGCGAACGGTGGTGGCTGTGCAGAGTTGAGTGTGTCCCGGTCTTCACTGACGAAGTCTACCTCGTCTGTGAATGCCGGTTCGGTGCAGAGGAGAAGCAGCACTGGGAGCACGGGGAAGCAACATGACAATGGGAGCTCAGGTTTTGCTAAGAAGGCTAGTCCTACGCTGTCAGATGGGGCTAAGAAGAGTAAACCTGTGTCTGCCCCCACTGTTAGCTCAAAACCCTCACTGGAAAAGAAAACATCTTTGATGTCTGAGAGGACCAAGGTGGATTCGATGAAGAAGCCTGCTGTTAAGGCATCACCAACTTCTACACTGAAGAAGGTCCCGTCCCTAACAGAGAGCTCCAATGGCAGCAGTGGCAGTGCCAGGAGAATGGCCTCAAATGCTTCGCTGCACTCATCACGGTCATCTTCAGTGACAAGCAGTGTCACAAAGAAATTGGGTTCTCGAACATCATCGGCAGACAAGGGTTCTTCTGTGTCGAGTCGGAGGAAGAGCTCGACTGCTGATAGCCGTGATTCCCGGTTTGTGATGCTGCCACAGGTGGATTTGAAGGCTAGTTATGAAGTGGTTAGTATAGCTCTTCTGCATTATTATGAATCATCAAGATGGTTGCATGGTGTGGTGGTTTTCTTCCATCCAACATATTTTCTACTACTGCAGAGACTGGATTCAAGAGGTCACAGGGTTCGCACTCTGAAGCAGTTGAGATTAACACCTGCACTTGAGGTAAGAGTATTCAGCCTCTCCTTTTCTCTTCTGTTTCCTAGCACTTAAAAATCGCTGTTTTCTGTGCTTTTGCAAGACACGAGGTTGTTAATTTGTATGCCAGTTGCCAAACCTAGGAAGTAGGAAGTGTGCAAAGATATATACAATCAGCATAGCTGATGATTCTGAAATGACAGGGATAAAATGGCTGCTGATCATATTTCTTGTTTCTAGTTTGTTTATCTCAGGGACAATCTTTTATCAAGTTTGGAGGGCATTGAGATTCTCAAGGGGGTAAAGGTATCCATCGTTTCCTTTTTGTTGGATGTGTTGTTAGCTTCTTTTCATTCTGAGAAACTTCCTGTTGTGCTTCCACCATGTTCAGTATCTCTGTTGATTGCTTGTTCAGTATCTCTGGTTTTGCTATCTGATGGCACTCATAATATTTTCAGGTTCTTGATTTGAGCTTTAATGATTTTAAGTTCCCCGGGTTTGAGCCTCTTGGGAATTGCAAAGTCCTCCAGGTTTGTGCTTTCCCCATCATATTGATTGAGCTCATAGAAGGCTTATATAGTTATGTGTACTAATTTTTATTTATACTGAACCATGTAGCAACTTTATCTTGCTGGAAATAAAATAACTTCACTTGCTAGCCTTCCCGGACTTCCTAACTTGGAGGTATGCTAACGTTTTCAACTTAGTCTTAGCAGTTGATCTTTTACCTATTTGACAAAGCTAATATCTTGCTGCACCAGCTCCTTTCTGTTGCTCAAAATAGGTTAAAGTCACTTTGTATGGCTAGTCAGCCTCGACTTCAAGTGAGTTTGCTGACTGTGTTTGACTTAAATATAATAAAATATTCCACTTAGACCTTAACTGGCTTTGCTTTTTGTATAGGTGTTAGGAGCCAGCAGAAACAAAATATCAACTTTGAAGGGATTTCCACATATGCCCTCTCTGGAGGTCTGTTTTTCTCAGTTGTAATTATGAACTATTTACATTGCTTATTGTGTTATTGAACTAGGCTATTTCTGTGAGTGTTGAAAATCTCTCCCCTACTGTTTTTCCTAAACAAAAAGAGTGTTGAAATCTCTTTGATGATGGCCTTCAGTCTATTAATCCTTTTGTTAAATACTAAGTAAGATGTTCATATCTATGGACTGATGAAGACTGCCACTTTCTATTGGTTCTTAAGGGGTGAAAGATGTACACTTGTACAGTACACATATTAGGTAATTCACTAATTTGAACTGATAAGTGTTAACAACCGCGTTGTTCTTGAATCTTGATGTTACAGACAACTTATATGCATGAAAGAAGCAATTCACGTCATTCATGATCAGATGTTATCAGTCCATTATGTGACACAAACACTTGGAATCTGAATTTTTCTGTATAAGAAATCTGTGAAATTAATCATGACTATTGATATACGACTATATGAGATGTTAGCACAATTTGCTCACTGGTGGCTATATTAAATTTCCTGCAGCATTTACGTGTCGAGGAGAATCCACTTCTTGAGATGCCACACTTGGAGGCTGCTTCTATTCTGCTTGTAGGCTCTACTTTGAAAAAGTTCAACGACCGGGGTATGTCCAAACATGCTTTTTACCGTCTTGCAAATTGTTGATTTGCTGAATTTCTAGTAAGGAATGTCCATCTTGATGTCTGATCTTAATCTTATTTCTGTTTCAAATCTTATTGAATCAGATTAGTCTTAATGCGACTAAAAAAAGAATGTAAAGTTGGTGGTTGAGATTGTTAAGGATATTTGTGGTATTCCACTCCTAGTCTAGGGTTTACTCTTGTGTGTTTCATGTACTATATATTGCCCATTGGGCTATTGCTACTCTTCTCTCTGAGCCGCTGTAAGTCGTAGAAGTCATTATGATGCCGTCGCTTCTCTTTGAGCCGCCGCCCCGAGCTTCTAAGGTTGTTATGCTTCTTCTACACTGCGCCTTTGTTGCGTTTTTTGTGCACCGCGCCGCCGTCGTCTCGGGCTTTGATCTGCGCCGCCATGCTTCTATCCATTCCTCTTCGGCTTGATTTGACAACTCTCTCTATACCTGTCGGTTTCATCATCTTCTTCATCGTGTTGTCGCGGTTGACTTTGCTCCCGCTTGCCTCCGCTTTCTCAGTCCTTGCACCTTGTGCTTTATGGGCTGTCGCACGACTCCAGATGGGAGATCTTTTGATACTCGGCATATTTTTCAAGAGTTGCACGCTACGACGAAATTATGAAGACTCGGATTTCGGATTTTCCATATTATAGTGTCAACCCTTTCAAATGCAATGCTATTGCATATGCCTTGCATTTGAGGGGGGGTGTTAAGGGTATTTGTAGTATTCCACTCCTAGTCTAGAGTTTACTCTTGTGTGTGTCCTTGTACTATATATTGCCCATTGCAGTGGCAGATTCAGGATTAAATCTTAGGCATGGCGATGTCGCTTTCCTCGCTGGACACCGCCTCGCCTCACTCCGCTAGAGTTTAGTCGCTCGGTCCTCGTTCAATGGCTTGACGCATTGCGTTGATCTTTTGTTCAACTAAACTCTTTTTTAGAGAAAAGTGCTCAATGAACTAATAAAATGAATCCTTTTGGAATACGTAAACATCCTAGACGCATTAAGCACTCATATTACTGCATGTACATCTTTTCATGGTTCTTATGAAATTATGATCATGATTCATGATTTAGGATGATTGCTTAGTATAAATCCTAAAAGAACAAATCAAAGGAAGGGAACACCATGGAAGTACTTACTGGCCGCCTCACTGATGTCGTCCCCCATGCACCCCCCTCTGGCCTCGCGGCGTAGGCATTTATCTTTCTGAATCTGCGACTGCCAGCACACACAAGAAAACATATATGTTACCATCCCATGAATACGAAAAATACTAATATTCTATGGTGAATCATAACTCTTGAGAGAAACTTACCTCAAAAATCTCTTCGCTGCTTTTCAGACAATTTTTCCCAATTACACAAACTGAGCCGCCAGACCCTCCACCAGTGATCTTTGCACCAAAATACCAAATAGACTAGGACCTCCATTTTGTGAGCCCGACGATGTCCTCATTGCCATTGCTTTCCACTTCTTTAAGCCGACGCGTCGTCGCTCTTCCGCTACCGCTAATTTAGATACCGTGCAAGTTACAACAGGGAAGCGAAGGATTCTCATAAAGGAATTTTAAAAGAAATTCATACGGCATGGAAAAAGATGGTGTAAATCATTAACAAAACAAATGCAATTGCTCATTATTAGGAAAAGAGTACAATTTGCTTACTAGCAACCTAAATTTTCCGAACAACCGGAATATTGTAATCGAGGCAAAGTTGCTCCAAATTTTCATAGCAAAAAGATAGTACCACAGGTTGCACATAGATGCGTAAAAGAAGCTCTCACTACCGTAGACATCTGAAGTCAAGGCCTACATCGGCAAGCAGATTTGTTCAATATCTTCTTCATTTCATCGATCGGTCCACGGCTATATTGTATGAGAATAGCAGGTCCTGAACAATCGAACATGATTTACAGAGTTAGTGGAGTACATAGTGTATGACAAGCTGATGGTAACATTCTACCATTGTAAGGATGCGAAAAACTTGCTCAGTCTAAAATAGGTGATGTAATGAGGTCGAATTATGGAAATCAGCCATTGAACCAGTATACACTCTTATTTCTAATACACATGATTCAATTCTAGTCATTGTGCATTACCATTCAAACTAGAACAACGCGGTGATTGGGGCAACAACTAGCACTGCCTGCATATCCAGATGATCTCTGACCAAAATTTATCACAATAATGAGCTATCGTGAAGCTACAACCCATTCCCTATAAGTAACCCAGATTAACACATCAAAAGCAAGGAACCCAAAATTCAGGGGGAAATACTCTTCTGTGGCATTTCATCAAACACATGAACTCCCTCCTGAAATGACGCCCAAATTTTAAACAGGAGTACCAACAAGACGTTCCACATTGAATCATCGCACTTAATTCCAAACCTTGTGGTGGTGCACGCTAGAGAGGAGGTAGGTGTAGTCCCCGGCGAGCCGCAGCCTTGCTCTGGCATCGGCCTCCGTGTCGGCAGGGCTATGGAACTCGGCGGCGATGAAGTCACGGAAGTGCTCCTTGGAGGCGCCTGCGTCGACTTGCTTCTGCACCGCTTGAGCACCCGTCGGCACAGCTCTGCCGCGGCTTGCGCTTGTGGCTTGCCTGTGCCTAGGGTTGGAAATAGGGGGAAGTGAGCCAATGTGTGGGATGTGGTAGTGAGTTCAGTTGTATTGGTGAGGTGTGGTCTTAGCTCTGGGTCGAGTGGCTGACGCCTGTGGCAGTGGGATGGCCATCTGACCGTAGCCCGTAGGCGTGCCAGGCGCTAGGGGAAGCCACGAAGAGGCCAAGGGGGGAGGGGACCGCCGACGTCCGGGAGGGAGGGGGTTCTGTCGGCGGCGGTTACCTCGGGTGGCCTCCCAGCCTTGCCCGATAGCTGGGTCCGCCCCTGGCCCATTGGGCTATTGCAATACAACTAATCATTCATACTTGCACTTACCTTCTCTATCTAACAGAGATATCTCACCTTTCTGTTTCTTTTCCCCTAAGAATGGTCCCATATAATTACCGGATTTTCTAAATGCTGAGAATTGTGGGAGCTCAATTTCAATGATTCACCTGCATGTATAGTAGGAATATGAGCATTAAGACTGCCTACTCTAAAGCTCTATAGGATCTACAAATTGCCATTTTATTGCTAGTTGTAATTTATTCAGTTGATAAATGGAATAATCATGTGGAGTGACTAATTGGTCTGCTTAAATAAGTATACACTAAATTGTTTGGTGCAACAAGAATGGCATATCTGATTACTTTGAGATCTTGCATATTTCTGAAGTGGTAGTCTGATGCAGATCTGAACCCCAGCGAGGCTGAAGTTGCAAAGCAATATCCTGCTCATACGGCTATTTGCATTCGTGATGGCTGGGAATTTTGCTCCCCTGAACTTGCTGCTGGTATGGTTTTACTGGAGAGAATTACTTGTTGACTTCTTTTATCGTTGTTGACACATTTCCTAAGGATTACATGTTAGTAGATGAATTTGCTGTTGTATTACTTCAAAAACATGTTTTTCGTTAGACATAGAACTGGCTTCATGCTGATGCAGTGATGCCAAAAGATTGTGTGGCAGATAGTGGTCAACTCGTCATTGCTTCTCAAAGCATTTAGATAGTGATGCATGGTTATTTTTGTGAATATTTTACTGGTTCTCGTGTTCTTTTTGCTTCTCAATAATAATAATAAAGCATTGCATGTCAAAGTTTGTAGTGATTGCATGAACTAAAGTGAAGTTATATGATCTATTTGTTACCTGGTTCTTGAGTATCCTTGAGAGTTATAAGTGCACATTTATGTTTCCTACTTGCCTTGACAGATTCAACATTTTCCTTCCTGCTGGAGCAATGGAAGAATAAGTTGCCTCAAGACTACATAGTGAATAAAGCTTATATTGACCATCCATTTGAAGACGATCCCTGCCATTGCGATTTTAGCTTCACAAATCTAAGTGGCGAGGGCAAACTAGTCCTCAAATACCAATGGTTTCTATGTGGCAAGACACCAACAGATTTTGTGCCTATTCCTGAAGAATTAAGTGAGGTACAATACTCCTTTTAAAGTCATTTGCATTGTACATAATTGTAATTTTAGACTTTTTGCATGGTCATCCATGCGTATTCTATTTCTAAGAAATACTTGTGGTTTGAATTACCTGTCCTAACTCCCCATTAGAGCTTTTGTCAATTTTGACCAACATCTATTGATAGAGGTTGAAAAGACAAAAATAACCTTGGTATTGGGGGGTAAGCAATAAGATGTTTAAACGTAATTGACCCCAACAGTAAGGGCACTTTCGTCCTTTTACCCCTTGTTCATCAAAATTGCCTAGAAGTAGTGATTGAATTGCCATTATATGCGGTGTGGACAAGAAATTTAAACCACAAACTCGCATCATACAAAATTGAGACCACATTAATGGCTTTACGAAGGCTCCAGCATCGGTTATCTTGTGCAATTTGCATTTTGTTTTATCGTGCACTTCTACCTTATTGCTCTTCTATTATATTTTGCAAGTTCTAAGTACTTCCTGTTATAATTCTACCATTTTTGGGATGCTACTATCCTTTTGCAAGTTCTAAGCTCCTGCTATTTGTAAAATATAAGGTGTACTGGCCAAAGCATGAGGATGTTGGAAGATGTTTGAAAGTTGAATGCACTCCAGTACTGAACGATGCTGAATTCCCGCCCATTTTTGCTGTATCTTTACCTGTTTCTCCAGGTACATTGAACAACTCATCTAAATTAACAGGATTTGGTAAGCTGAATTTGTGTAGTAGTTGTTTGACAGAGGCCAATTTTGCATGTAGTAGATGTATATAAAATACACGCTCTAAAATCATGGTGCCCTGTCAGTAAAACTTCTCAGAAGCTATATTTGCCTTCCTGCAAGATTTCTAGCTTTTTTATGATGGGGAGGTGATTCAGCACGACATTTATTTCTAATGACAGCAGATTTAGATTTCCCTTTTTCTGTTAGCTATGCATAAGCAATGGCCTTAAGCGGCCATTATTTTGGCACACCAGAGAAGATCTAAACCCTGTATTATCCAGTAATATTACGTTCTTATGGGTGGTACGCCACTGTACTGACCTGCTGCTAATCAAAACACACTAGTCAAAATTGATGTCACCCATTTACTTAAAATTAAAGTAAAGTGGGACTATATAGTCGCGCCCTTAATCAGTCTTTGTTTATCAGGGACCGGATGTCCAAAGGTCATCAATTTGACAGTCAATGGCGAACTAGTGGAAGGAAATGTACTCAAGGGTGTTCCTGAGATTGCCTGGTGTGGTGGAATGCCTGGGAAAGGTGTTGCAAGGTTTGTTCAACACTTTACCCTACTAACTTCCATCACATTTCTTTGCTAAAATGAACATTCTATCAAATGCGTTCATTTCTTTTTAAGCAAATTTTCCTACATAAGGAGTGCCATTGATTATGTTAAATCTCCTTTTGAGTCTAGTTGGTTAAGGCGGACATGGAATGGCAATGCTGTAGAAGTAGATGGAGCTGAGGGGATGGAATATCAGCTAACCGTAGATGATATCAATTCAAGTTTGGTATTTATGTACACCCCTGTTACAGAAGAAGGTGTCAAGGGAGAGCCACAATGTACAATGACAGATTTTGTAAAGGCTGGTAAATTACTTTATCCCTGCGATTATCTTAGTTCCCTTCCTCCCCTTTTGATAGTTCTCTTTATTTTTCTAACAGTTTTAATTTTCTGTTGAACTTAACATGTCCGAAGCATGTTCTTTTGGGTAAAATATTTGAGAGCTTCTGTTCAGATCTGTTTCTGAAAGGGTAGCAATGTCGTTTAGTTTTGAGCTAAAAGTAATTGGGCTATCTAAATTATTTTACACATTATATATGCTGGAATTCCTGTGGCAGAAGATACATATAATCTGGTCTATTGTTTTCGTAGAAAAATTCTCTAGAAAGGATGTCTTCAAGAGACAAGAATGCATGTATAATTGTATATATGGCCTTTCCAGTTGAAAAGTAACTGATGATGGTTCATCTGCTTATAGTCCTCTAATATCTATACATAAGATTGTTCACTTGTTTTAAAATTTAATGACTGTCCATTTAAGTAGTCTTGTCAATCTCAATTTATAAGTTCCAGCAAGATGTTCATAAGGCCTATTTGTAGTGAACTGATGCTTTTTGTTGTTGTAAAGTTCATAATTATTTGTCTATGACATTGTTCAGCCACACCTTCAGTCAGTAATGTACATGTTGTGGGAGATATTGTTGAAGATAACACAATCAAAGGGAAGGGAAAATACTTTGGTGGCAAAGAGGGACTAAGCAAATTCCAATGGTTTAGAGAGATGGAAAATGGGTATGTGCCATTAGTTTGTCATCTTTGATTATTGAATAAAAGTATAAAACACCTTTGTGGTATGTCAGTTAGACTTTTCAATTTTCATTACTAGCCAAGCATTGCAGTTATTATAACCATTGTCAATCTGAGATACAAGGATATCTGATGCATGCTACCGAAAGTACACATTTCTGTGCTGCTTGAAGTCTTGAACCATTGATCCTGCTTACGCAGTGAACTTTTCCCTATATATTTTATGCAGTTCCAGGATTTTTTTTATAGCCGGATAAAAAACAACTAAGAATTCATGATTAATGATTGCCTATTATACTATTGAACAAAATAGTAGGGTGTTAACATATTGTAAGAAAAGCCTCTTTGGTTGAGCGTTTATACTGGGTTGCTAGGAGCCAAGGATAGAAAACCCGTTACCGGGCCAAAACCCGCTCGGGGCGATTGATAACCAGAATCGATTCTACATCGCCAAACCGAAAAAAACGGTTAAAATTAAGCAACGATTTGAATTAAATCTCCCCAATCGTTAGTTGGACCTACACGGTCAGAATCGGCTAAAAAACCGGAACAAATTTAAAAAACCCAGAAACCTAGGAAATGGAAGGAATTTGGTAATATTAGTAAATAACAATGCTAACTAGTTAAGCTCGATTCAAGAAGGTATATAGTATGCATATACCTAACCAAGAAGCTTTAGAATACAACTTCAAGCTTTAATTGAGTAAATCCAAGTTAAATTCCTTTCAACCAAGCAATCCTCCAAGAGTTTAATGAAGTAGCAATCCTCCAAGAGTTTAATGAAGTAGCAATTGCAAAAAATAGAGACAACCTTGGTAGCTTCACTCTCTGCGCAAATTCTCTCCCCAAGTAGTCGTGAAGATCTAAAATAATAAAGACATGAGTTAATGGTAATGAAAATTAACTTGACTAGCATACTAAAAACAATAATGGTGACAATTCATACCAATACATTGTCGAGAAACGCGAAGGTTGTGCAATATACTCATTGTTATCAAAGAGTACTAGACCTTCATGTTGAGCAAGGTATGCTTTGTATTGATCCCAAGTGTATGTTTGATGGATATGTCGTAGCCAATGATTATAAATTTGTTGGTAATATTCTGGTTCCACCCACTGATAAACCATTCTTGAATTGTTGTTGAATGGTACAAGACCGTAATGGTGAGTAGGATAAGAAGTGGCTGACGAATGAGAATCATCACCAGAAGGTAATAGGTTGGCATCTCGACGTCCATAAGTCCTTGAGCTAGCATGGGATTCATAGGAAGAAGAGTCATGTAGCCGAGATTGATCTTTTTTGCGACTCTTACCCCTCTCGTAGATGTTACGAAATGGTCTTGAAGCATGACAACCATGGTCTTCATCTTGGGTAGCATGCGTGAAATTTTGCTCGCAGGTAAATTCCAATGGTTGGTCTTGTGCTGCATCTTGAGTTGTCCCACCATCAGCACCACCATCAGCACCACCATCATCACCACCATCAGCACCATCATCGGACGACGGAGAGCTCTTGTCGGCCAGACTCTTGGTCATCAAGACTTCATCGATAAGCGGACTTTCTGTTTCTTCATCGCTTCCCACAATGTCCTCCTCAATGTTCTTTTCTTCTTCTTATCATTCTTCTTCTTATGAGCCACTCGTTTCTTGTTTTGTGTAAGAGAGGCAAAGTCTGCGACCAATTTTGCGATCGGTTTGCTACAATATTTCTTTTTCCCAAGATGACTCTTCCCAATAGTTGTCTTTGTCCATTCTTTCAACGGTTGATCATCTAGTGTTTTTCCAGTTCCTCCTCAGGGATGGCATCAACTACAATCTTCGATGGAATGGGGGGCTCACCTTCCTCGTCTGGTACGACTCGATTCTATCATGGAGCTATCAAGCCACTCATGGATTGGGTTATTCTGTCGTACATAGTGGCATTAATTATATCGCCCAAAGGATCTACATCTCTATCCTCATTTCTAATCTCATGCTCTTGCAATCGTAGCCTTAGATTGTAGTGGACATATCTGAGCTTATGCAGTTTCTTGTACCCAAGACGATTCCTCAATTGTGTATGCACCAAAGCGAATGTGCTCCAATTACGTTCACATCCACTGGAGGAAACACATTGCGAGATAATCCGTAAGGCATATTTTTGTAGTTTCGGTGTCTCCGCTCCATAAGTCATCCACCATGTAGCTACAAGTAACATGAAAATTACATTAAACTCATAGTGACGGTTGATTTTCTATGTATATATAAGTTGATAACAACATACCGCAGATGATGACGCGATGCACTAATGTAAGCCTCTTGTGAAGCAAATAGGCCTCGTCGATTACGATAGAATTCTAGCTCGCCTAGAGCCTCCACTGCCTCCTCGGGTGTATCGGCTATTCTTTGAATTGCCGTTGTCACTGAACCGACGAGCGGGTCGCATTCTTCGCCAAACCATGTTGGTTGTGGCCATGGGTTTAACACCCATTGTCAAAACACACTTACAATGTTAGAAAAAATACAGCAAATATCATTTATGTGTTAGGATTTAGGAAACTATCTACTTGCCTGCAATCACATAGGTGCGGTTCTTGAGCATTGAAACTCTTTTATTCACTACCTCCATAACACGATCATAGGTATCCTGATCGTCTGTCAATGCATCTTCAAGTTCACGCTTGAGTTCATATGTTTTTCCAATCAGTCCTGCCACAGTTGCGGGTCTCTGTTGGTCTGCAAATCTTAGTAGTCGATAAATTGGTTCTACCAGTTTAATGACCCAATGCATAGAGGTCCACCATTGTCTACATGTGAGACATGTATACATGTATTCTCCTTCTTCGGTCATGCACAAATGGTTGGAGGTCCACACATCTGACACCATCCACTTCATAAATTTGTCTTTTCTATCAAAAAAACTTTTCAAGAAAACAAATGTCGTTCCAAACCTTGTGGCGTTTGGACGAACTATCTCTCCTCCAATATGTTCCCGCATTTCATTATGGAGGCGACCGTGGTTGTATAGGAACCGACAAATCCTCTTGGCCGACTTGACAACTGCAAAGAACCTCTGAATCGGCTAATATCCTTCAACATGAGGTTGATTTGTATGTGCGCGCACACACCTACCAGACTAAAGTTGGATACTCTTCAATTACCGTTCACATGCTCTCTTGTAGTTTGCACCGTTGTCGGTCAATCTGCATAATATGTCGATGTCCAACCGTTCACAACTTTACGTATCTCACGAGACAAAAAGTCAAGATTTTGTATCTTACTAGTTGCATCCATCGACTTATGGAAAAACATTCTTTCATTGCGAGACAACATGAAGTTAATTATACTCATGTGTGTAGGTCCCGTCCCATGAATCACACATAATAGAGACTTTATATATATCCTACATCTTGGGCTGTGCTACATCTTGCTTTATTTCTTGTTCGTTTTCATCAAGATATATCCCATCGATTTCATGGCCTCTTGGTGACGCCCACGCCTTCACCAAGTTTTTGTGTCTCTTTGATGGCGGACGAAAATAAGGACACTCGCCTTTACTCGGGAATGTCATTACTATGGAACCACTTAGACCAAAGTTTCCCAAGTTTTGACCTTGAGCCTCCACGCTTGTTGTATCAATACGGGTTTGGCGGGATGCCCGAGCCAAAATATCTGAAGTCAACTCTCATGGATG
This sequence comes from Phyllostachys edulis, assembly GCA_036346405.1. Classification (NCBI taxonomy): domain Eukaryota; kingdom Viridiplantae; phylum Streptophyta; class Magnoliopsida; order Poales; family Poaceae; genus Phyllostachys; species Phyllostachys edulis. Next base: position 9,815,538 of record CM070558.1, read on the forward strand.
TGACCTAGAAATGCCACCACTTCCCTGCCACTTCCACTTCCCTACCACTTCCACTTCCACTTCCACTTCCCTACCACTTCCATTGCCACCACCATGTTCAAACGTTCCACCCTGGCTGCGCCTTTTGTTGGAGATGGTGTATCTCCAACGACTCTCGTGAGCCCATTCCATCTCAGATTTCCTCGTCATCATCGAAGACATCTTGAGATGATGGCCCACGAGCTATAGGCTCTCTTGCGGCTTGCTCCATTCGCGATCGTTGATCTTTAATAGCTTTATTTCTTGCCTTCGCTTCTTGAAGACTTGTCAAGATGAGCCTTCTGACTTCATGGGAACCCCACTACAAGCAATAACATCTCCATGTCTCCCAAAGAAGATGTTCTTTTAGGCGGGTGACACCTCACTTTGATTCGTTACATTACAATATCTACACTTCCAACCAAAGACCTCCTAGTCTCTCTCCATGGTCCCAAACATTGATAGATTTAGGAGCCATCACCTACATTAATCCATACAGGATGAAAAATGGGTCAATTTTTGGTTTATTACTTACATGAACTTCAAGCTTTAATAAATAACCTATAATCTATTAAGACATCTTACAATGTTTAAATCTTTTAACTATTACGCACCCAAATGTTACTATGATATTTACGAACCTCATCTCTGAACCTTTTCCTCCTACTACAAATACCTTCCTATAAAATTAAACATTGAGCATGTTTCAAAGCATTTATTTACAATCATACTAATCAGAGGTACCGAGTTCTTTCTTCTTCTTTTTTGAACAAGTGGTCTGAAAATTTCAACATGTTATTGATAAAGATCTCTCATCTGTAAGATGATGTTTTATGCATGAAAAATATACTTGTTAATTGTCATCATTCATCAACATAAACATAACACATGATTATAAGGCCAGCTTAGAAGAAGAAAATAGCATTAAGTTGATAATGTGACTGAAAGATGCCCAAGCAACATACCTTTCCAAACCGAATTAATTGGGGAGCTGCTGCTTGCTTGCTGCTGCTTCTTGCTGCTGCTTGCTGCAAATGGAGGGAGGGAGGGAGGCAGCACAAGCCACAAGAGGGAGGAACACGAGAGGGACAAGATGCTCTGGACAAGCAAAAAGCAAGATGGGGGGCAGGGAATCTATTCTTCACATGCAAACAGCATCAAGAGGACTCCAAGGCAGCCTGGCAGAGCATCCAATGCTCAAAAAAACAAAAGCACGTTTGGAATTTTTCTACGGATTTTTCATCTGGTCGTGCCAAGCAGAATGTGAATCACGCAGAATCGCATTCTGCACGGATTTCAACTCTGCTAGGAGCACCCTGCACCCGTCAAGTTTGCTTCTGTAAACATGTCCTTGTCCTCCTAAAGGCAATAATATTGTGATTTGTCACATGCCTCAAAAGTTCATTCTAGGTTAAGTACTTAAGTTCTATAGAACTTGGTGCACTTGGCTGATATCAGTTAGGTCTTAACTTGTATCTTACGAGATAGCAGTTCAGTAACTCACTGATAGGCCTTCTGAGACTTTATACTGCCAAACCAATTCTTACATGGTCCTGTAGGATATCTAGGGTGTCATTATTATGTCATTACTAGAAACAGGTCTAATTACAGCTCCCATTGTGTTTGAACAGCTTCTATTGTCTTAGTAGTCCAAGCAGATAAGAGATAACTATACACCTAAAGCAGCGTCTATTGAGTATTGACTAAACATCTGTGGTTATACCAATAGAATGCGATTTTGACGCCAGATGCCCGCAGGTTCCCATTTGCGATGTGGGACCCTGGGCATCAACGAATTTCTATCATTTTAAGGAGCAATATTTGGCAACTGAACTTAACTTCAGGTCTGCTGAATACTAATTTATAAAGGGAAGAAGTCCATTTTACCCTCTTAAGTTTGGATATGTGGACACCTAACACCTTGAACTAAAAAACAGGACCTTTGACACCCCGAAGTTGCAAAACCAGACAATTTTACCCCTTAGGCTGTTTCGTGCCGTGATAGCTGCCGGGGGGGGGGGGCATTCTTCCTCCCCGCGCCGTTGCCCACCTCCCCTCGCTCCTCCTCTACTCCCTCCACACCTACATCCACCCAAATGCCGTCCCCTCCACCACCCCCGCGCCGTCCTCCGTCTGCCCAACTCCGGCTCCGGACCTTCCAAGCACGGTGCGCCCGCCTCCGCCTTCGATGAGGGCTCCAACTCTGCGTAGCTCTACCGCCTCCGCCTCTCCACGGGGCGCTCGCTCTCCACTTCACCGACTTCCACCACCTCCTCCATTCACGCTCCTACCTCCTCTCCTCGCTTGCTGCTTTTCTTTCTCGCCTTCCTCTTTGTCGCGCTCCTCGCCTCATCATGCTCCTCCTCGCGTCCGCCCACCTTGCTGCGCTCGCCCGCTCCTAGTCGCCACGCCGCTTCATCCAAATTTATTCGCCGACAAGGCTTGCCTCCTCGCCACAAGACGATATCGATGGAGTCGATGTCTTTGGTTGTCTTGGCGAGAACGCGATGGTATCGAACCGACTTCGGGCGTGCTCGTATGCATCTCCTGCGGTTGCGTCCATGATGTCGACGCCGTGGAGTTCGGGCCTGCATCGTCACCACGCTCGCTAGCGCGCTCTTCACCAACGACGCCAATTGCGTCGTGCTCACCAAATCGTGCAACGAGGATGCGGCAAACTCTCCAGGGGGGGAGGCTTGGTCTAGGGCGCAACGAGGAGGGCTAGCGGTGGTGGCGGCCATGGCGACAGTGAGGTATGGCGACGAGGTGGCCTGGGAATGGGCACGGAATGACTTAGGAGGAGGATGTGGTCAGGGTGACGCGGACAGCGAGGCTCGGAGAGGCTTGGAGCAATGGGGACATGGGCAAGGCGGCGTGGACAGGGCCCGGCAAGGGCAGCGGTGGCGGACGTTGGTGACGGCGGCCTCCAGGTGATGGGGACGGCAAAAGAGGGGCCTGACAGGATCGCAAGGGAGTGGAGGAGATGCGAAAAGGCTCGAATTGGGAAGAGGTATAACACAGACAGTGAATTTGAGCGGATTGCGGCAGTGGCTTCAAGAACAGGGCGGCGGCTCACCGGCTCCCAAGATGGTGTGCATGCTGCGGCGCGGTGCTGCTACTTCCGCTGATGGTGGGGAAGAGATGGGGCAGCAGCGAAGTCATTGGCGCAAGCAGTTGCATGCTCGCTCGACGCAAGTGTGTGTGGATGCGGCGGTGCCGGCTTGGCGCAGACGGCGATGGCTCAGGCTCCAGGGCGTGGACGAGCGGTCGAGGCGGCTTTCGAAAGGGTGTCTTCGATGTTTGAAATTTGGCGTCTGCGTATAAGTAGGCATAAATTTGGCGTCAGGCCGCCTCGCCTAACTGTCGTCGTCGACTGGCCAACCGAATAGCGAAACCACGTCATAATATCACGCATCTAAACAACCTCAGGGGGTAGGTTGTCTGGTTTTGCAAGTTCGGGGTGTCAAAGGGCCGATTTTTTAATACAGGGGGTTACTTGTCCGCATATCCATACTTGAGGAGGTAAAATGAACTTCTTCCTTTATAAAGTGAATAGGAATTATGAAAACCATCATGAACTAGAATGGTTTATCTCAGCTGCTCTGGATGAACAATAGTCCAAAACCTCAGCTGCTCTGGATGAACACTAGTCCAAAACCACAAGCAATCCATGGAAATTCATCCAGTACTGTATTTATGGACAATATTTATTTTCATGCAGTGAGTTTCTTCTAGTGCTGTCAAATAGCACAGAATACACGCTAACCAAGGAGGATGTGGGTCGGCGCCTAAAATTTGTATATATTCCCATCAACCTTGAAGGTTTGTTGAATTGTCCACTGCTTGTTTGCATTGGCATTCTGTTATACTAACATCTGTTGGTGTCTTCTTCAGGTCAGGAGGGTGAAACTGCTTGTGCCATAACAGATACAGTGAAGAAAGGTAACAATTAATGATGTTTGTGCCCATTGTGTCAGAAAAGTCTTGATGTTTTTTCCCCTTCGGGATAAAGTTTCTATTAGATGTGTGATCACTTTGCTTTACCCGCCTTGGTTGATTAGCCCCTCCAAAGGTCTTCGATTTGAAGATTGTTGGGGAAGCAAGAGAAGGAAGCAAGGTATCTGCTACTGCATCTTATCACAGTGGATCTGAAGGGTCCAAAGAGGTTCAATGGTTCAAGGCATCTTCATCTGAATTTGTGAGCGAACATGAGCTTGAAGCCCTAATTACATCTAAAGTTTCTAAGGTAAATTTTGTTATCTACTTTTCTTGCTTTTGCAGTAGTACTGTCGTAGCAACAGGACTAGATAGTAAAGAAAAGGGGACCTCGGTCCCCTCGTCACCACGAGGGGACCAGGGGATCCTCGAAAGAGGTGACTGATGGCAAGAGAGAAGTTAGTGTATATTAATTGCCTTGAAAAAAGCCCTCCTTGATTACATGGGAGAGGCGGCTATTTAGAGCCTTCCGATCAGGGTACACGAGGTTACAGTTTTACCTCTAAAAGAACTCTATGCCTGTAGGGGCCGTAGGGTTTTTTCTTTCCCCTACGCGTAGCCTTCGGTCTATTGTGGACCCTCTTGGTTCTGGTCCATCCGGTCGGTACACGCAGTCCACTGGTGCTCCTCTCCCTTCGCACCGTGGGGGTGCTCCTGGGCCGAGGGGCCCGGACACCCTTCAGTGCTCGCGAGGTGGCCTTGGGCAAGGATCTCGAGGGCCTCCTCGCTTTTGGATGCGTGGTGCTTGGCAGTCTTCTTACACCCTTCGGCCTCCTGGAGGTACACATGGTACCCTTCGGGGGAGGGGAGGTGAAGTGTGTCTTCTTGCAACACCCTGGTCTAACACGGAGCCCAAAATAGCACTAAACTACACTAACTATCAATTTTAACATCAATTATCAGTAAATTACAGTAAGCATATCAATGATAAAATCCGTCCACGAGCCACATTAACACAAGCATAATGATATGATAATCATAAGATAATTATTTCCTAGGAAGCATAACAAGATAATAAACCAAGAATTACGCAAACCAATCGCTTAAAGGCTATTAAATGGATAATCAACTCCAACCTATCATCTAAGCCTAAGCAATACTATCATGTCCTAATTATAAATCAGCATGCTAATAAAGTGTCTCATGGCCAATGTTTCAAGTAATTAAATGTATGATGTGGTTCCAAGTGCACTAGCCTTTCCTATGTGCAACGTCGTCAATAGTCACCTAAAAACAACAATAGAGTAAGAGTGAGTTCACAACTCAGTAAGCGCAATAATAAACAATGCACAATGATTAATCAACTGTAAACAATATCATCGTCAACATCAACTGTTTACCCATCTTTCATTTCATACTCAATTATCAATCTTCACTTTTCATTAAATGCAAGTTGTCTTTACACTACATGTCCACATGCAACTCCTTTCGCATATACCGGTATAGTGTGAGTGAACACTTGCGATAATGTTCACTCTCAAGCCCGTCCTCCAAAAGGATCGGTGACCTCCTCCACTTCCGTGGAGTCTTTACCAACAAGGTAGATATGTGATCACAATGATCACCTTCTCTTCATGCAATGCAATGATGCTTATGAATGCTCAATTTAACATAAGTTCATCAATATTGCCGTCATCCAACATTCTTGAATTCATCAAAACAATTAATATTATGACCACTCATATTGTTTGCAATTAAATAAGATAAAAGCAAAAACAATATAATGGTAATGAGTTATAAAGCATACAACGATCCATCATCGATTACTATCTACCATGCACTTGCCTCTTTATCCTCTTGGAGCAAGATAGCGAGGCGGCGGCAAGGCACTAGAGGCCACACTCTCTGGACAAACAATGCAAGACAAATCTCAAAATCACAACACCCACACTTTACACTTATCGTTATCGCACGTCTACGCCAAACCGACCCAATTAACCCAAAACCACCAGACGCACTACCCGCTGTCCCAGTAGTAATAACTCTCTAAATTATTCACCCGAACTCCAAATCTTGACATCCAATACTTCTAGAATCCTCATGAAAAAGTCTACAAGTTCCTAGTTATGACAAACTTCTGATATTACCATTTTTTGCCTAGTTTCCTTTCCCGAAGACCGTCCAAGAATATGTCAGGACAGTTCGCTTCATAATTTTACATCTTTAATTCTAAAACTTGAAAATATATGAATGATACCAGTTCTGGAAACTACACAAAATTTCCTAACTTATTCAAGTTATCACCAAATTTTAATTCTTCCATTTACTATAAGAAACTGACCAATTTTCACAACGTCTGCCAGCTACGTCCAAATTTTGGACAGCGGCCTTCCCGAGGCCGTAACTTTTCACTTGCTACTCCGATTCTAATAATCTAGACCTTCCTGGAAAGCTAACGAGATTATCTAACTTTTCTCTAATTGGACCGACCTCTGAATTCGAGCCTAATTACCTCGAATCGCCCCCGCAAGGTTTTGCATCAAACCTCGACGAACTAGGGCATGCTGAAAAACAATCTTACCCCAAGCAAAACGATCTACCACCTTAATAGCAACTAATCCATGACAATTCTAGGGATTAACAGGGTTTACCCTTGATGAACACGATGGAGCACGAGAACCCGCGAAAATCCTCCTCTTTTCCTCCTTTCTTTTCTTCTCCTTCTTTCCTTCCTTCTCTTGCTGCTCCTGGCTCGTTGCTGGCCTCTCTTCCCCTCTCCTTGCCACTTTGACACGTTGGCGGCGAATTGTCGCCACTACAGACTCCGGTAGGGTCATCACAGCGCCGACAGAGGAAGGAGTCGCCACCAAGAAGCACAGCGGCAATGAAAACGTTGCCCGCAAGCGGCGGGCAGAGGTGGATGGCGAGGCTAGGGTTGCTTAGGGTTTGGGAGTCGCCCATGGCCCCCTTTATGGCCAAATTTCACGGGCCAAGATGTCATGTGGTCAAGGCCCAAGGTCCAAGTTATCCTATTTTTCTGAATTCCCCTTTTTAATTCACTTAATTAACTTTCTAGTTCCAATGATCTCTCTAGTATAAATCGGGATATTACACTTTTGCCTGTGGCTCCCAAGGGCCTTCCGGTGGCCTTCGTGCATCCTTCAGGGAGCATGCTTGGTGCCCTCTAGGGGCCCTTAGTCGCGCCTCCGGCCCTTGGCCCTTGTGGGCCTCTTGGTGGCCTTTGCGTCTCCTTTGGGGCCTCCCCGAAGGCATGCTTGGAGTCCTTCGGGGGCCCCTAGTCACGCCTTCGGCCCATGGCCCTCAGGGGCCTTCTTATGGTCTTTGCCGGGTCATTGGGGCCGATGGGCCACCCCTAGGACAAGTACTGAGAACTCTAGTTATTTGTTATATTTTGTTTCATGGCAATACGGCTGAATGATATTCTCCCTTTGATTTTACATTAGATATTCCGCATTCCTCTTGGTGCTGTTGGACATTATATTGTTGCAAAGTTTACTCCCGTGGCATCTGATGGTGAAACTGGTGAACCAGCCTATGCTATATCGAATGACGTTGTGGAAAGTAAGTTAATTTCTGTCAACCTTCATTTTTTTTGCGCTAAAGAACTTTTTTGTCCATTTTTTTGAGTTTTGACAAGCATGAATAGTTCCGTTCACAAGTTCTGTTCATCAATCCACTATTTGCCCACATTCCATTCAACAATGACAAATTTGTTCTAATTGTTAGATGTCTGTTGTATGGGGTGTTCTTTGCATATTTTTCTACACGTGTAACATGTATATTTTGGTATTTGACCCATTGAAATAGGTCAAGGATTCATTCCAATATGGTATCAGACCACATGGAAACCCTAACCCTAGCCTCTCCTCTCCTTCCTTCCACGTGACCGCCGCCGCCACCGCTGTTCATCGGCTGCCGTCAGCTCCACCCCGCACTCCTCTGCTTCATCCCCGTGCTCCTCTACTTTGCCCCGTGCCCGAGCCTCCTTTGCTCCAGGTCATGCGACCCAGCCGCCGCTCCTGCTGCCTTGCCGCGAGGGGTGTAATGTTATGGAGCAAGAAGCGATCTTAGAAGAAGACGAACAAAAAATAACATGGCATCAGAGTAATGCTTGAACAGATCCTGAACTGCAAAGAATACGTGAATAGTGCCATCAAGACCGTAGTAATTTATTTTTCATACATGGTTGATACATGGTTGATGGGTTTCATAGGATAAAGAATAGCTGGTTAGGTAGGTTATTTTGAGATTCATTATTTATCAAGTTATTATTAGGGATATGATCTTATCTATTAGGGAGGTTATTTTTAATAGTTGGAAAGATTAGATTGAATTGGTAGGTTTCTTTATATATTCTTTCTTAGGCGTCAAGTCAGGTTGTCCCTATAAAAGGGATAGCATGTATCCATTATCAATCAAGCAATGAATAAACAAAGTTCTTAGTCTCTCTCCTTTCTCTTCAACTAAGTCTCAGAGCCTTGGTGGTGGCATGGCCAACCGTTTAAGGGCGAGTGCCCTACCCTCGGTCCTCGGACCTATACCCAACCAACGACCACAACAGGGGAGGGTTAGATATGTCTCTTGTATAGAGTGTTCTTTGCTTATTTTCCTACACTTGTAACATGTATATTTAGGCCTTTTGCCCATTGGATTACTTCATTTATTGAATGACCCACTAGAAGGGGAGAGATGATGGTGCGCTTTCTTCTACTATATTTTTTCCATAAATTTCGGAGCCAGTAAATTTGTCTTGGATATTGGTGGAACACTGGGGGGATTGGATTGATTAAATCCAAAATTCTTAGAACCACATTGTGCGAGATTTAGGATTAGTTAAACTCTCCGAAGATATGTCAAGTACGAAGCGATCTTTTGGGAAGTGATAACTGATAAGAAATCTTCGAATATTTCTCTTTACGTGTTGGTATTCTTTTACAAGGCCATAAAGTTCTATATTGCTCATTTGTTTATCTTTGAGCTTCTGCTTTTGCTGAAGGAGGAAGCATGCAGCTAGTGTCTTGTGGTTTACCTCTTTGCTCACAGTGCTGCTGTGTTGCCATTTCCTTTGTTAATTTAACAGCTCGATTACCTTTCTCTGTTGCAGCAATGCCACCCAGCGTGAACTTTTTGACAGTCACTGGTGAATTCTCAGAGGGTCAAATGTTGACCGCATCGTATGGGTACATTGGGGGGCATGAAGGAGATAGTTTATATAGTTGGCATCTTCATGAGGTATGTGTTATATTTTCTTATTTGTAACTTAATTCCTACTAATGCTCAGTAAATATCACTCAATGTATATGTTGTGCTTCTAGAGATACATAATAATTAGCAAATACCGGCAGCTACTTTACTAGCAGCATTGTGTGTTTTTATGCACTGTTGCTTCACTTATATAATGTTTGACAGACTGAAGATGATGAAGGCAGTCTGGTTCCAGGGGCATCTGGTTTGCTACAATACCGTGTTACAAAGGAAGCTATTGGAAAGTTTGTTTCTTTCAAATGCATACCTATCAGGAATGATGGTATTCTTGGTGAGCCAAGAGTTTTCATAGGAAAGGACAGAGTTACTCCAGGTGCTTACAGTTTCTTTTTATGCAAAAGTTCCCAAAATAGGAGGTCATTCTATGTCATGCAAGACATGAGCTATATGGTTACAAATTGACTGGGTAAATGAACTAGGAGTCTAGGATTCTGTATGAATAACTCATATGCTTTTGCAACATGATTCATGAGGTTACAAAGATGTGAAAAATAAAAAATACAAGAATTTCACTACACCACTTAATTCTCTTTTGTAGTTTAGCTGCTTTTTTTAATTGCCCGATTATCTTTCCTGGTTTGTGGTTGTGATATGTTCTAGATGCCTACTGATTGAAATCAAATTCGTCATACATAACAACTTTATTTCAATTTCACTGCACTGTTAACAGGAAGTCCAACGCTACTTTCTCTTGAACTATCTGGTGAGTTCATTGAAGGAACAACAATGGTTGCCAATAGAAGATATTGGGGAGGAGAAGAAGGGGAGACAATATTCCGTTGGGTATTGGTAGGTTGCTCTTATTGAAACACAACTATTTATTTCACATAATGATGACTAGTAAGTGGTAACAGACTGGTTATACCAACGACATCCTTCCTATGAACTTTCTTGTGTCTGCAGACAAGTTCTGATGGAGCCCAGAAAGAAATTGAAGGCGCAACAAGTTCATCATACACATTGAAATGCAATGACATTGGCTTCTACATATCTGTCTTGTGCAAGCCTGTTAGAAGTGACAGAGTTCATGGTTCTTTGGTGTCAACAGAAGTGACTGGTCCTATTATCCCTGGTACATGATCTGACAATTTGACCTCTTGGGACAATAAGTGTTTTTCTTTAGTGTGTGTGGCTCTGTGCACACGTGCATGTGCATGTGTTTGAGCATTTGTTTTAACTTGATGTAATAACACCGAGTATAGTAAATGGACCAACATCCTTTCATAATTTACTTGTTTGCAGGACCACCTACATGTCGATCACTTGAGCTAGCTGGCTCTATGGTTGAAGGTGGTCGTTTGACCTTTCATGCCGAGTATACTGGAGGGTGAGATACACTACTGCTGTTCCCGATTATGTCTAATGTTATATACTTGCTGACTTTGTCTCTCTTTCTTGTCATTCTAGTATTAAGGGAAATTGCATCCAAGAATGGTTCAGATTACATGATGATGGTAGCAAGGACAAGTTGACTGCTGATGGTTAGTGTACATTAAGTGTGTTTTTAAGGACTGCTTATATACAGCTGCAATGTTTAATTGATTTTCTCTTAGCAGAACTAACAGCTTACTGTTTGTATCTTAATAGAATGTCTAGATCTTACTTTATCTGATGTTGATTGGCGTATTGAGGTTATATTTACACCTGTACGAGAAGATGGATTACAAGGGTCACTTATGAGCGTTCTTTCAGATATAATCTTACCTGGTTAGTTTTTCCTCCGAAAATCTTTCGTCAATTCCATCGGTAGAGAAGCTTTAATCTAGTTCAGCCAGAAAATGGCTAGTAACTTTATTGTTCAGTACAAAACTCTGTCAACTAGTATTTGCTTTATGGTTTTTGTTGCTTGGACCACAATAAGATAAATTTAGCTTTGAGCATAATGTGTCCAAAATCTAATATTGTTCTACCCATCTAAAGCATCGACTATTTGTTAATCCATCACTTGACACAGGAGAGCCCAAGGGTGTCAATCTTGTTCTACCAGAGTGTTTTGAGGACAATGAAATTTCTCCCATCAAAACCTACTTTGGTGGCAAGGAAGGCACTGGAAAATATACATGGTTCCGAACTAAAGATAAGCTTGATAACTTGGAATTTGATCTGTTGGCTTCATGTTCAGAAATTGCTGGAGAAACCTTGTACGTTCTTTTACTGATTGCATCAAGTTGAATTTTGAATGATTCGTATAAAGAGCTAATCCCTTTTAAATAATGGAATGTCTAACAGAGTGTACAAACCTTCATTGGATGATGTTGGCTTCTACTTGATCTTTTACTGGGTTCCTACACGATACGATGGAAAGACTGGCGATGCATTGGTGGCTATTACCGATGACCCTGTCATGGCAGGTTGCCCCTTGATCTGTTCGTAGTTGACATTGTTGTGCATTTATTTAACTGCCTGCAAATACTTACTCTTGTCTGAAACTTGCAGCTTTTCCATCTGTTTCGGATGTTCACTTGAAGCAGACGAGTTCAGGCTTATATAGTGGAGTAGGCATCTATTATGGTGGATATGAGGGATCAAGCTTGTATAAGTGGTACAGGGAATCTAGTGATGGAACCAGGATTTGTATAGATGGCGCTAATTCAATTACATATGAAGTGGCAGATGCAGATTACAGCTGCCATCTATTGTTTGGGTAAAACACTTTAATTTAGTCTAGTTTGATCTGGTATTTACACACATTTAATAGGAATGACTAGATTACATTGTTTAATATCATTTTTGGTTATATAATATAGTCCAATTGAAACATCAGGGGGGTGTTCTAGGTTTTTTCTCAGTGCTTTCTTTTCTAAGTTGTTCTGTAAGTTTTCTTATTTTTGCTCAAATATACTGTGGTTTGTGATTCACCAAAAAAACTTATTTTAAAGGATTTGTCTGCAGAATGTTACTGACTGTTGTTGTATATTTCTTTCTCACATATATGACAAACCGAAGCAGCTTGCTTAGTAGCCTTTCTTCTTGGGCTGTACGATAAGTATATATAGATATACTTGAGATTGTTTATGGTCTGATGAATAATTTGGTTGAAAAATTAACAGAATGCTCTTTCTTGATGTCTAATATGCTATTGTAATTCTTGACAGGTATTGTCCTATTCGTTCAGATGGGGTCATTGGCGACGAAAAGCTTTCTGAACCATCTGATGTAATTTTTCCAGGTAATTTATAAATCTCTGAACCTATTGGATGTTGTTTCATGTTCACAGTTTTTATGTAACTACATGTACTTTTCCCCTTTCAGAACAACTCAAAATCGAGACGCTCTCATTCAAGGGAAATCAGGTTGAAAGAGAAACACTGACCATAGTTGAACAAATTCCAAGCAATGAGATTGAACAACACATATGGAGTAACTACAAGAAAGAAATAAAATATCAATGGCAAGAAAAGACACATCTGTTTTTTAACTTTTGTTAATATGCATGTAACACTTGCTGTGGATCTCCGGATGCAGGTTTGCTTCCAGTGGATCAGGAGTGGATCAGTCTTTTGAACTATTGGCTACCCAGTGCTCTTGTTCATACAAAGTACGCTTCGAGGATATTGGTCGACGCCTCAAATGTGAATGCTATGTCATTGATGTATTTGGGCGATCCAGTGAATCGGTATCAGCTATGACTGCTCCTATTTTGCCAGGTCTTTTGTCTGCCGCTTATGTTTTTTTAATGATCTTGAATCAAACTAGCATGCATATTATTGTTAGATATGTATATAGCCTAGGGTGTTCTTTGCATATTGACAACCCTGTACATGTTATATATTGGCCCTTTGGCCTATTAGAATAGATAAGAAGCCTCATCACAACATGGTATCAGAGCAAGGTTAGGATTAGGGTTAGGGCTTGCCGCCGCCGCCGCCGGCCACCACTGCTTGCCGCCGCCGCTGCCACCACCCTTGCCGTGCCCTCCTCTGCCCTGCTTCTCCTTTGTTGTCACTACTGCCGGTTTATTCGCCAGTGATCACGGCCCTGTCCTCTTTGTACACTCCTCTCTTCGGCGTCGGACGCTCCTCATTCTCTATGTGGATGATATGATCATCACTGGAGATGACTCTCAGTACATTGCCTTTGTGAAGGAGCGTCTCAGTGAGTAGTTCTTGATGTCTGATTTGGGTCTTCTTCGTTACTTCCTTAGGTTTGAGATCACTTCTACGCCCGAGAGCTACTATCTCTCCTAGGAGCGTTACATTCAGGATATCCTTACGCGCGCTTGTCTCACTGATCAGCGTGTGGTGGATACTTCTATGGAGCTTGGTGTTCACCTTCGGCCTACTGATGGTGAGCCTCTTGAGGATCCATTCGCTACCGCTATCTTGTCGGGGGGCCTTGTCTACCTTGGGATCACTCACCTTGACATCTCTCATCCAGTTCACATCTTGAGTCAGTTCGTCTCTGCTCCCACTCAGCTCCACTACAATCACCTTCTTTGTGTTCTGCGATATCTTTGCGGGACCATCACTCGTCGCCTTTTCTTTCCTCTCTCCAGTTCTTTACAGCTTCAGGCGTACTCTGATGCGACTTGGGTTAGCGATCATTCTGATCGCCGGTCTCTTTCTGCCTATTGTGTTTTTTTTGTTCATCCTTGTTTGCCTGGAAGACAAAGAAGCAGACTGCCGTTTCCCGTTCGAGCAAGTTGAGAGCCATGGCGTCGTTGACAGCTGAGATCACCTGGCTTTGGTGGCTACTTGAGGATCTCGGTGTTTCCGCTTCTACACCGACTCCTCTTTTATCAGATAGTACTGGTGCGATCAGTATCGCCCGAGATCCTGTGAAGCATGAACTTACCAAGCACATTGGAGTGGATGCTTCGTACATGCGATCGTAGGTGCAAGACCAGGTTATTGATCTTTAGTATGTGCCTTCGGAGCTTTAATTAGCAGATTTCTTCACCAAGGCACAGACTAGAGTTCAGAATAGCTTCTACCTCTCCAAACTCTGTGTTGTTGATCCACCATGAATTTGAGGGGGGTGTTAGATATGTATATAGCCTAGGATGTTCTTTGCATATTGGCAACCCTGTACATGTTATATATTGGCCCTTTGGCCTATTAGAATAGACAAAAAGTCTCATTCCAACAATTATAACTCATGAAAGTGGTTGAAATTTTCAGTTGAACTGAACATAATATAATTGGTAAATCACTAACTTTCTATTTCCACAAATGTGGAAGCAAATCATTTTTGTGAGATCAATATGATATAGAATTGAGCAGTGCGGCATTTCATGAACATGATCTTTTCTATAGGCTTTTACGCTTCATCCTTGATTACCTTTTTATTGTTAGGATATGAGATGTAATGTGTTTTTATTTGGTCAGCATGTCTATACTTTTGTCATCTTCATTGAAGTTCTTGTGTATGCTAAAGAAAAAGATAATTGATTTAACTTCTATTCCAATATTTAACCCAAACTTGAAGGTCAAATTGCACTTTTCTTGATGACTGTTGACATCCATTCTCATTCAAAGTGATAAAATATGCAATATCTATAAACAGTGTGATATTTGGTTTTAACAGGAAAACCTAAAATTGAAAAACTGGAAATTGAAGGAAGAGGTTTCCACACTAACCTATATGCTATTCGGGGTACCTATAGTGGTGGCAAAGAAGGCAAGAGCAAAATCCAATGGCTCAGGTCGATGGTCGGAAGTCCTGATCTTATCTCCTTACCTGGTATGATTATTTTGTGAATCTTTAAATTTAGCGGCTTGTACCAATTTTTAACAATGTTTTAATGTTTAACTCCTAATTAATGGACATGATATCTTACCCAATTGATTGTGCTTCTGTACTTGTGCTTAAAATGATCTTTTAATTGTACTCGACTTCTTGCACAGGTGAAGTTGGACGAATGTATGAAGCTAATGTTGATGATGTAGGGTATAGACTTGTTGCAATTTATACACCTGTGAGAGAGGATGGAGTTGAGGGACAATCTGTTTCTGCTTCAACAGAGCCGATTGCAGTTGGTATAGTCAAATCACCTACCTTGTTTCCTACAGAACATGATCTTGTTGGCAGTACTTCATGTCATCATGTGATGTTCATGATAATTGTCTTGGGCTCTTGTCTATTCTGGTCATGATTCTTTTACCCCCTTCACCAGTCTGTTGTATTAATGTTTGCTTTCATCTTATGCAGAGCACGAAATTTACAAGGAAGTGAAACAGAAGCTTGATGATGGTTCTGTCAAGTTTGAGGTGCTAGTCATTTCATTTCTGAAATTCCCTTGTTGGTAGTTTAGAACTATCATGAATAGCTGACCCTCTATTCGACAAACTGTTAAAAGCATCTTGGTTTCCTATTCACTGCTGTTGCTGAGAAATAAGTTTCCTAGTTGGGTATTTCCCCTGAGTGCTGAGAAATTCCACATCAGAGACATATTTCAGTCACCACTAACTACTTTTGGGCCATCTTCACAGTTATGCTATACGTTGTGTTATCTTTAATGAAATGTATTCTTTGTTTACTAATAACAATTGCATTAACTTTGCATCGAACAGGTTTTGTGTGACAAGGATGGAATACCGAAAAAGGTATTCCCCCTACTTTCAAGGTTCCCACGCATTGACAATTCACCAGCATAGTAAGCACTACAAATGACTACTTTTTTTTTTTAAAAAAAAAAACCCAACAGGCACAAGTAATGGGACATTTGGAGCGGAGAATTTTGGAAGTCAACAGAAAGAGGATCAAAGTTGTAAAGCCTGGATCCAAGACATCATTCCCAACTACTGAAGTGCGAGGAACATACGCTCCTCCCTTTCATGTAAGTTCTTACCATGGAATGAACAGATTTGCTATTTATAATATGTAGCTCTTAGTCCTTACACACATGTAGAGATAAGGCTAACAGTGAATTGAACCTTGCAGGTTGAGCTATATCGCAATGATCAGCACCGCTTCAAGATTGTTGTTGATGGTGAGAGTGAAGTTGACTTGATGGTGCAAACACGTCATATGCGAGATGTCATCATTCTCGTGATCAGGGGTCTTGCCCAAAAGTTCAACAGCACCTCCCTCAACTCACTTCTCAAGATAGAGGCATGAAAATTGTGTTACCCACCTAGTATACCTAACAGTGTAAAACCAATTAGGAAAGTTCTTCGATACCAGTGTTCTAATTGTTGGTTTAGAGTTTGTAATATTTAGTAGGATTTATAGCGTGGCAGTGTATCTGTGTATGGGTGTGGTTGTGAGTGGTACAGTTTCCCCCCTTCTTTTTTTTTTTTAAAAAAAGATCAAGAGCTGGTTGCTCTTCTGACTCTGGTTTTTCCATGACTCACGAAATGTACATAGGGCTGTCAGTGAGAGTGGTCTTGGTGACATGGTGTTGTATCAGTATACAGGTTGTATTCATTCTCAAATTACGCCATACTATTGATAATGAAGCTTTGCTATACTTTTCTTTGCTATACTTTTCTCGTAATCCTCAGCTTCATATACTTGTACACACAGCTCGAAACTGACATTCGGATGAGTGATGGCTAGATTGCTAACTCTGTAGTAGTACTTTCTAAAGTAGTATTGCCATGATGTCGGTTTACAACAGTAAGATGCATCATACAATGATCCACATTTTGCAGATTCTTCTCTGTTCTTCATATAAAATGATGTTTTGTTAGGGAGAAGGGAAAGAAAAATATTACTCCAATGCATACACGGACTGATGATTCTTGTTTTCAGTCTTGCTGGAGTGAATTCGGTCCATGACTTCATGGTAGAGCACCAGCAACTTCTCCCACAGCCACGGTAAGGTAAGGGTCACTTGTTTCTGTGGTTGAAAATGGGCAATAGAGGTTTTTTTACTGTTCCATTTCACTTCTTCTGCACAATTCCTCTTCCTGGTCTTGTTCACCGTGCTTGTCACTTCACCGAAACAAAACGTATTTGTCATTAACATTTGCAATTGCGTTTCCTCTACAGGTGGAGAAGGCAGTATCTTATCCAAAGTGGCAGCCTCTAACGAGGGGATGCCACATCAGCAGCAAGGATCTGAAACCTATCCATGACTGAGTGGCCACTTGAGGCCACAAGCTCCTGCTCCCCATGTGGCTCCCATTCCACATCTCCCTTCTCCAAGCTTTAAGAAAGGCACTCGTTAACTCTTCGCCATTGGAGAATCATAGCATTTGTAAACAGCACCAGCAAAGGACCTTACACAGCCGCCATGGCTTCCCAACTCTCTGCCGCCGCGGCCATGACCTCCGTGCCGCAGTTCCACGGCCTCCGGAGCTACTCCTCACCTAGGTCCATGGTTAGTGTTTCCACTAATTACTCTGCACGTGGAAATTACTCTTCCGGGTGACCCTGAATTTGATCTATATATGGTGCAACAAGCTCTGCGCCTAATCGCGCTTTTGTCTCATTGGTTCACCATCTCTTTTCACTAATTACTCCACAGGTGACCCTGCCGTCAGTGAGGATGGGCAAGAGGAGGTCCCAGGGCATCCGGTGCGACTACATCGGCTCAGCCACCAACCTTGTAAGAATAAATTCGATCTACACCATACGCATAGGGTAGTGTGCGTGGTTTGCTTTTACGAAGAGGAGAGCACGTAATTAAGCCTTGATGTGCGTATGCTGTTGTTTGGATGATGCAGATCATGGTGACGACGACGACGCTGATGCTGTTCGCGGGCCGGTTCGGGCTGGCGCCGTCGGCGAACCGGAAGGCGACGGCGGGGCTGAAGCTGGAGGCGCGCGACTCCGGGCTGCAGACGGGAGACCCCGCCGGGTTCACGCTCGCCGACACGCTGGCCTGCGGCTCCGTCGGCCACATCTTGGGCGTCGGCATCGTCCTCGGCCTCAAGAACACCGGCGTCCTCGACCAGATCATCGGCTAGATCCACCATCCACGCCACGCCACGCCATGCATGCGTGTAATGGGATGCTCGGTGCCTATGTGTTGTAGTAGTGTACATTGTGCGTGCATCTAGCCTGCTGTTTCAATGGAACGAACGTACAGAGCTGCTTGGCTTGCGATTCACAGAACAATGCGTACTATTTCAATTCGTTGGTTGGTTTCTAAGTTTTTTTTTTGGGGGGGTACATGCATGTTCTGCGAGGTTTAATTTCTGTGATGCTTGCGTATATTGGAGGATTCCATGGTTCATTTTGCATGTGTTTTTGCTGAGCAAATTTTTGCAAGCTTTGGAAAGCAGAAGAAAGAGAAGCCACCAGACAAAGGGAGAATACAGCAGGACATAGCAAAAGAAAAGAAAGGGAAGAAGAGCAAACTAGAGCGAGCAAACTAGAGCAGGCAGCCACTCTCCCCTAGCGCCGCCTGCTACTCCGGCGGCGGTGGCCACAGCCCACGCCCCCCGTGTTGACCGCTTAACCCCCCACCCGTGTCGTTGCTCGACCACTCTCCCATGGCTTCCTCCTCTTCGGATCTAGACTTCCGGGCCACGGTGCTCGGGAAACAAACCGAGAAAGAACGCAGATGGTTGGATTCCTCCCTCTCCAGCCCGAACTCGGCGTAGTCCCGCCATCGCTCACCTTTGCCGAGAGTCTCCTCCCCGGTCGCTACCCCCCTAGCCTCCGACGGGGCGGTGCTAGCTCGGTTGCCTTCCGCCCCCGAGCTAGGGCTCCCTAATGGGAGTGCTAGGGGCAAAGGCATTCTCCTCCTAGACGGCGGGCTTCAATCAAGCCGCGAGGTCGCAAACTGGCCAGTTCGCTCGCAGGCTGTTAAGGTCGTTCCCCCCGCCCAGTCCCCAGAGGGAGAACTCTGGCAAGAGGTGCGGCGGCGCCGCTCCTGGCGCAGAAAGGCCGCAACCCCATCATCGTCGTCAAGCTCCCGCTCCTAGGCCAGTCCCGCGGGACCTCATCGGGTTATGCTTCAATTGCTTTGCGCGCGACCATGTCATTGCGGCGTGTCGGAATCTCACCCGGTGCTTCCGTTGTAAGGACGTCGGGCATACTTCCGCTCACTACAAAAGGCCTCTTAGCCCCTCGTCCTCTGGCAGTCAAGGGCGTTTCAGCACTGGCACTCCTTATCGAGGGGGGCCACGGCCTACGAAGGCGGTTGACCATGCCTCGGCATGTCGTCCACAACCTATCCGCAACGACGGCGTGCCAGTGCCTTCATCGCCGCAGCGTCGTCGGGTCAGCCACGAAGACATCCCTCTTCTTGGTTCTAGAGCTGTGCCAGGGCTCGTCGGGATGGGCTCGCGTCGGGTCTTGTATGGGGAAGTTGATGACATTTTCCCGCCTGGGAACCCCCTACATTGTCCTAGTCGCAAGGTCTGCCTCGTTCCTCTCTCTCCCGCTATGCGCGACATGGAACACCGCCTTGAGCAAGCGGTTATCGTTTGTGTGGGAGGGACTCGCCCGACGGTCACGCCTGCCGAGGTTGCACTAGCAGTCGAATCCGAGCGGGGTTTACCGTAGTCAAGCTTTTCGGTGCACCTGTTCTTCCCGAAAAACTTCTTGATCGTCTACAGCACTTTCGCCAACAAAGAGCGCCTCCTCCGGGGTGGCGCCATCAAAACAGGCCGCTTCCTCCTCCTTCTTCAGCAATTGTTGAGGTTGGCACAGGCGGTTAACCGGCCACTGTTCTTCTGGGTTTCGTTATCCCTGGAAGGTCTCCCAATCCACGCATGAAGCCTCGCGACTACCTCGGCCATTCTCTCACCCTCCTGCTGGATTGAATCCTTCGATGAAGCATCCACGTCGCGAGTAGACTTATTTGCCTTCCAGTTGGTGGCATTGTCTCTCAACCCTAGCGACATTCCGAAGGAAAAGTTGGTCGTTTTCGCGGAGCCGGATGTGCTAAAAACCCAGTGCAACATTCTAGAACCAAGCACATAGACATTCGCTATCACTTCCCTAGAGACCATGTTGAGAAGGGTGATATTGTGCTACTTTTTGTTGAGTCCGAGGCTCAGTTAGCCGATATCCTCACCAAGCCTTTAGACCCAACAAGATTTGCCACCTTGGGGAGAGAGTTAGGGGTAATTTATCCCTATGGGTTGGTTTGAGGGGGAGTTGGATCTTTTCTGATCTTTCCTTATTCATCTGATCTTTTCTTGATCTTCTTTTGAACTTTTTGATCCTTTTTGATCTTTTAGGCTTTTTGAGCTTTTCTTGCATCTTATTGTATCATATTGCATTCATATGAAAAATCCAAAAAGATGCATTGTAATATAAGCTTTTCTGCTTATCTTTTAAATTGATGAAGCTTTGCTTATTACCCTTTAGAGCTTTAGTATTTTAATTCTTGCTCAATACCATGTCTAGTTCTTTGACTTGCTAGAATTATCATGCTTTCACATGTGTAGCTAAGTCTTTGCTGAATGAGCTTGAACTCTAAAACAACTTGAACTAAAAACTATAATTTGTGGATATTTTAGCTAGTTGCGCAATTAGTGCTCCTTTTGTGACATTGGCCTTGTCAAAATTGCTTTGTTAGCTCTTGAATCTAAAATTGATCATTACTTGAGCTTCTTGTTCTTCTAAGAATCTAAAATTGCTCCTGTGCAAAATGAAAAATGAAAAATCAATTTCAAGATTGTCTTATACTTAAATTGTGCCAAACTACTCTCACGAGACCGCATGTCAAAGACATGAACTTGGAGATAGTTTGATGATCGAACGATCTCATGAGGACCGCTTGTCAAACCGACATGAACCTCAAGATTTGTCACCCTGGTAGAAGCTTAGGAAGAGTTTGTGGATGGCTCCTAGTCCAGGATCTTCTTCACTAAGATATACTTTTAATCAACTTCTGGTCGAAGCTTAGGAATAGTTTGTGGATGGCTCCTAATCCAAGATCTTCTTCACTAAGTTAGACCATTAGTCAACTTCAATATTCATTGCAAATGAAAAGCTGTTAAAAAAATGGGCGTTTGGGAAAATTGAGCAAAATGATTCAATTCAGGACCTGTTTGTCTCTTAATGTGGTCATTGTTAGCTTTTTGATCTCACATTGACATTTTGACATGACCATTATCATTTTAAGATCCCTGTTGATGAACTTGCTAAATTTGAAGCTTTGCTTAAATTGATAAAATTCATTGTGTTACTTTGAACCTTCTAGCTTAGCTTTGATATATATGTCTTAACATGATCTTGCTAGCACCTTCAGGCTTGATATGTCTTGTGCACCATTAGAAATGCTAGCTTATTCTTTTGAGTAATCTCCAAAGCTTCTTGTTCTCAAAAATTGAAAAATACAAAAATATGAAGCCACTTCATTACATTTCATGCATGCTCCTTCTTATGCTTTTTACTCAATTCTGCATTTGTTATCTCTAGACGAGAGGAAGGCGTGATTCCTTGATGACTCCATTGTCAAAGGGGGAGAAGATATATCAAAGATGTATAAAAGGGAGAAGATATAAAAATGTTAAACGGGGGAGCCCTTTTGGAGAAATTTGGAGAATTTGAAATTTTCTGAATTCTGAGGATCATAGTGAGGGAGAGTTTCTTATTTGCATTCTTATGACCTTATTGCTATTTCTGAACTTGAATTGCAATTCTTGATCCTCACAATGATCAAAGGTCATATTGAACAATTGTTGTTTTATGTGGACCTTAAGTGAGATTTTGATCATTTTCTGGAAATTGAAGCTTTCTCGCTTCCTTTTGCCTTATCTCACTTGCCTATGCTATTCTGAAGCCAACTTGGTCATTTCCATTGCTTTCTCTTGCATTTGGACCAAGTTGTGCCTTTGTGCGAAAACGTCGAGTTTTTACTTTTCAAACCTCAAAATTTGCATTTGTGGGAAATCGCCAATGTGTTCATCAAGGGGGATATTGTGGATATCATGGGGATATGTGCACGATCTTAGGATGATGTTACAATTGGCAATGTCGTTAACGGTTTGTCGAAACACGCGTTTTCGTCAAAGTGTGGATTACTGATCATCGGCCAATCGGTGGCGATGCGTGTTGGGTTAGGTCAAGTTCATGGGTTTCATGGCATATGTGTTGCATGATGCATGTTTTGACTAACGTGGGTCAAGTTGTGAAGAACTTGCTCCCGGAATTGATTTCTTTGTCTATTGTTGTGCAGGTTGCTTGGAGGTCAATGACGGTCAACGGCGAGGATGATCGGGACTAAGCTTGGAGAGCTGAGGTCCAGAACAATCGGGGATGCCGGGTGAGGTCAATGGAGTCAAGCATTGCACATAAGGGACAAAGGTGACCGAACGGGCAGTTCGGTGCGACGGGTTGGATCAAGCGGCGCGGGGGTCGGTGCAAGTGCCATGGTGGTTTCGGTGGTAGCCAGATGGGAGAGACTTGCTGACAAGATGAGAGCCGTTGGATCAACCTACACGTGGCGAAGCATGGAGATGCTTCACGAAGATGGGACTCGGTCGTTGCAAAAAGATCGAGAAGGGGTATTTTGGTAATTTTACCAAATACCGCCTTGGTGACCTTTTGCCAACCCGTAGCACAAGACGACGCATGATGAAGCGGATTAGGTCATGAGGAGATGAAGACGGCGCTTTAAAATACGTGCGTATGTGACCCGTTTGTGTGTGGGCCTTAACGGGAGCCCATTAGGGTTAATGCTTCTAGAAGGTCTAAGCCTCCACTATAAATAGAGGAGGGAGGTGGCTACACCCCCTTCAACCCTTTCATTGTTTTGAAACCCTAGTTTGCTTAGGGAGAGGATTAGTGGAGGTTAGAGTTCTAGAGAGTAGGATTTGATTTCGTGTTCATGTATTGAGTCTTTGTCCTCCATTGATGGAGTGGCTGTAAACCAATACCATATCAAATCAATCCAAAGAAAGTTCTCTCAAACATGAGTCTATTTGCTCTCTTTCTCTCTATTTGGTGATTTGGGGTCTTTCTTTGATCCGCGAGTTTTTGCTTGATTTCTTGCCTTGATCTAACTTGTTGTGACATATGGGAACCCATCTAAGATCATCTTGATCATCATTCTCCCACGAGCAAGTCTCTAGATCATGTTTTCGTTTTGACTCGGTTTTTGAACCACCTTCGTTCAAGCTGAAAAAGATAGGAGCTTTGGCATGGATCTCTGCGATCCTTTATTGGAATAGGTTCCTAATATCTTAGATAATGTATGGTTCAAGTTTCGTGGAGTTTGGCCGTGTGAATCAAAAGTTAGACCGATTTGAGTTTTGGTTTTCGGACTGTTTGCGTTGTTCATCGTGAAGTCGGTCAGTCCGAGATTTGGCCACCGGTTAGTCCGCTCACCGGTCAATCCGCATCTTTGCTGCTGGTTAGTCCGTCCGCCGGTCAGTCCGAGTCTTTGCCGCCGGTCAGTCCGGCCAGAGCGGCCAGACCGCACATTGGCCGTCGGTCAGACCGCACCTCTGTTTAGGGTTTTGGTTTTTGGTTTTTTCTTTGGGGATTTTGGTTTGGATTCAATACAAGTCTTCCGCAGTACTTGTAGATTGATCTTCATAGCTTTATAGCTATTGGAGTGACATTCGTGTTGAATCCGATCTTTGTGAAAAAGTGAGCGTGCTCCTATTCACCCCCCCTCTAGTCGCCTTTTCGGTCCAACACATTTGACTAGAAAAAAGACTTAGTCAAGAAGGCAATTTCACTTGAGTTATAATATTACAACTACTTTTCCCGAGAAGGGGAGCGTTAATCGTCTTCATTTATGAAAACAATTCTTGAAGAGACGGTTATGCCTTAGTCTCTAGTGATTTATTAGGAACAAACTCTAATAAAATCTTATCTGTTAGACTTCCGTTTAGTTTATTTGATTCCACTACAAGTTACTGATCTATAAATAACCACCAAAAAGGCAAGAACAAAAAACATTCCCCTAGAGACTTCCATCAAAAAATTTATCCTCAAGGTTTCTCATGAGTACGAACTCATATTGCTTTGGCATTTCTCTTCCTATGATTGGAGCATACAACAGACAATATCCACGGACCCAATTGACTTTTCGATCACCTTTATTTTAAGGTGGTCGAACAGTCAGTTTGCTTTATGGATTAAAGTCTTCAAGGGATTGGTAAAGAGAAAATCCTGATGATCAAGTGAATACTTCTTGGAGCATATGTCGAAGTAGTTTTTTCCTTTAAGGTGTTATACTTTTCAACTGCTTTTTCTTGTACGTCTCTATCGTACAAAAAAACTTCCTTGACCGAGTATGAGCTGTCATGTCACCACTAGTTTAGGTGCAGCCATCTCGTCATGGAGTGAGTGAGTTTTAAATGTACCAAAGGTATATACATGGATTTTTACCCTTCCTTAGGCACGATTTACCGTAGCCATTTTTTACTTTTCTCATTCGCTGAGAGCTCTCTGTCTTCCTCAACCCTTTGATGAAAAGAATCCTTCAGCCCACCATTGAACCGGGACAATGGTGGGATGGAAATCGTCGATGCTGTCCGCGGAAGATCTCAAAGGACTAGAGCAAGACGGATATCTGCCAGAGAAGGCTCTTATCGAGTGGCGTGAGCCGGGGAGGGAGATTGAGCCATGCCCTCTAGCCGGTTTTACGGTACTTTTTGTGCCCTATCTTCGGGGAGGCCTCCATTTGCCTGAGAGTGATTTTTTTTGAAGTTCTTAATCATTGTGGAATAAAATTAGTCCATCTTGTACCGAATTCAATTATGGCACTTAGCGTCTTTACCCACATGTTCGAGGCGTTTTTAGGGATAGCCCCCTGTCTACGTCTGTTTAGATTTTATTACCAGATCATTCGCAACAAGAAAGGTGATGGTGCCTTGGGCTCTTTTTATTTTAAATTTTAAGATGCCAACAAGATGGTATTTCCCTTCTTGGCTACCAAAGATGCCAGCCAAACATGGAACAAGGAATGGTTTTATTCCAAAGTTCCGAAAGAGAGTAGGATTACTTGCAATTGTAATACACCACCGGAGTGGTCCTCAAAAAGCCAAGTTGCTGACAATGAGATCAAGCTCTCAGATGATGAGAAGAAAGTAGTCCTGGTGATCAACAACCTGGTAGAGAGAGGTCTAACTAGACAAAAGATTGTCCATGACTTCCTCAAGAACAAGATCTTTCCCCTCCAAAAGTAGGAAATATTATTCCACAATTATGATGTCCCTGAAAATGGTAATAATCTATTTATCTTTTTTACTTAAACTGAATTTCATAGTTAAAGTAAAGTAATTTTTCATTATGCTGCAACTCTTTCAAATGATGATCGGGTTCCAGAAAAGGAACCGACTGATATAGAAGCGCAACCTCCAATCTTGATTGGGGCTACCTTATCACTTAGGAAAGATCGCACAGTGGTAAGCATTCATAGAAACAGTTAGACATAAGAAGTAAATTTGACCATGTATGATTTGTATGTTTCTGGACAGACGACACCAAAAAAGCGTCCCATCTCAGATGTCGGTGAGAGCTCTTCCCCTCCTTTGGCAAAGAGTGCAAGGATTACTTCCAGGCCTCCTATCGTGCCAAAGAAAACGAAACCCACACCGGCTTCAGGTTTAGTTCCTCCAAGACCCCTTGCTTCAATTCCAACTCCTTCGAGACCTTCTACCCGTGAGGTATTGAAAACAAAAGTTAAGACTTCAGTCTCTCGATATGTCTCTAACCCCCAGCCAATATCTTCTATATCAACTATCTTGGTTGGGGTGGTCCAGGGTAAAGGATCATTAGAAGAACCTGAAGAGGTTTTCAAGGTCAAGGACTTCCATGGCCCTCGTTCCCTCTTCGTCAGAGAAAACGAGAGAACCTACTTTCACTGTGAATGAGGATTTTATGCCGCTCTTTAGCGAAAGTGGTTTTGAGATTGAGTAAGTTCTTTGATAAAAAAAAACTTTATAATTTTGGCTTAAAAAATGACCAATCCTCTCTTTCCTTTTAGGCTTTCTTTGTCATCGGACCCAAAAAGGGGATAATTAATAGCTCAAGAACAAACTTCATCGCCCATTGTATCGGTAGTAGAGGAATCCCTGGCAGAAGAGATTCTGCAAGTGGGAATACCTCCTAGGACCACTGATGAAGTGGTCCAGGATGTTCTGACGACGACTACTGGGACATCCAAGGGGATGGCACAGGACATGGAGATCCAAACTTAAAGGGCCACCCAAGAGGATCAGACGAAAAAGGTGGTCCGTGAGACCACACGGTCAGAGGAGGTGGTCCATGAGACCCTTGAAACTCAAGACGAAGATGATCGTATCTTGGTAAACTTTTTACCTTAGCAATTTTACTTTGAATATACCAGTATAGATCTGACTCATGGAATGTCTTAGGAGTCGTAAAATACCGGATCTGATCCAACCAGAGGAGTTTTTCGTTTAGTTCAATTGGATCAATCCGAGAATGAAGTTCCTCTTAAAAGTTCTCCTCCTAGAACTGAAAAGAAGGATCTCCAGGACCACATGACATCTGTCAACAGGTGCTAAAAAGTCAATATTGATATGATAGGGGAGATAAAAACTTTTGTAGAGGAGAAAGATAAGTAAGTACATGAAGTTATTATTCAATCATAAAATTCTAACTGAATAATGAACTTATGCCTTTGCTTACATTATAGTGAGTGTTTACTGGCCAAAGCCAGACAAGGAAATGCTGAGTCTGTACTTCACGTTCTCATATTAAAATTATCTGAGGCGGAGAAAATATCTGAGAGGAGTGTAGTGGTCATAGCATAGAAACCCGAAGAGATCCGCCTCTTGACTCAGAAGAATGAAAAGTTACAAGAGATCTTGGTTAGGCAATCTGAAGAAAGCCACAACCTCTTTGAACAGAACAAGGTGCTCATTAAGGAGAAGAAAGGTAAAGAACCTCTTTTTGTTTCTTACAATGCATTTGACCTTGTTATTATTTGCAATGTGTGAATTCTATTCTCTTTTTTCGTTCTTTCTTAGAACTAGAAAAGGCAAAAGAGGATCTTCAGAAGACCTCTTCTAACAAAGATCTTCAGATTCAAGATTTGAAGGAAGTGGAAACACGGAGTCGAACTGCTGTGCAAGAACTTGAAAAGAAGGTGGATTCCTTGATGAAGGCTGGCAAGGAAATTACCATGGATGTGAGAAATAGCTTTTCTCGAATCTTAGCTTCTCTACGAGAAATCGCAGAGCATCTGAAGGCTCCGGTAACTCCTCTCGCTACCAAAATAACCTTGGATGACCTTAGGAATGATATTTATACTCAAATTATATACATTCAGAAACACATACCTGCTATGAAGACTACTATATATATATATATATATATATATCAATCTTTGACAAGAGTAATGAGTCAAGCTTTGAACCGAGTGTTATTAAAGATTGATCTTCTTTACGGAGACTCCGTTGATCTCCAGAAGCTTGTTCCTGCGCCTAAGTTCAAAACAAAAGAAGCAGGTATGGCGGCTCAGGCCAAGATCACACCAGTGGTGGCAGAGATTATCAAAAATATTGAAGCTAGTGCTCCTGTCATTCCCTCAAGTGCTCCTGGCTCAAGCGTTCAACAATAATAATGTAATGACACATTTTCAGTGTATGATAACTGTAATTATTTGTCAGAAGTTGACTGACTTGCTTTTACAAATTAAATTATTTTTGCAAGTTGAATATTTTGTTATGTGTAGCCCCTGCTTGGAACACTATGTCCAGCAGTAGGAGAAGTGTTTCGGGCGAACAAAATGCTTTAAGACCAGAATATCTGTTACAAAATCAATGATCCATACTAGTGTGTATTCATGAAAATGAAGTCAAACTGTTGGGTTCTTATGCAATGAGAATTGGCTTATAGAAGAGGTCCCCAAACAGTTGTCATTTTTCAAATGTATACCGATGGCCATTTGATAAGTAAATACACTATGACCCATTAGCGAAATTGATCAACCGTAGGAACTTAAGTAAGCGACAACAAAGATGGTGATCATGTATGCGAAATGATACAAAAAAATTTATGCCGAAAAAATTAATATAATACTGACGGTAAAATGACAATTGAGTTTATATAATATGGAGAAAAGATACTTATACATAGAATTTTTGAATATGTTCAACGTTCCATGTGTTAGATAAAACACGACCATCCTCCATGGATAATCTAACTGATCATGGCTTAGTGGCAGAGACTATAATATATGGACCCTCCCATCTAGAGGACAACTTATTCAAGTTGGCTTGGTTCTGGATTCGTCTCAAGACCAGGTCATCCACATGAAGTGTTCTTGGATGAACCCTTCTATTATAGTAGCGTCTCAGCCCTTGCAGATAGGCATCCGATTTTAATAGTTCTCGATCACGTCTTTCTTCCAGCATATTGACGTCGTCTTCATGCAAATCTCCCTGATTTATTTCATCTAGGAGGTCTATACATGTAGAACCTAGCTGAACCTTGCTAGGTAGCACTGCTTCTGCACCATAGACTAGTGCGAATGGTTTTTCACTAGTTGCTCTATTGGTAGTAGTGCGTAATGCCCATAGGACAGAGAAGAGCTCTTCCATCCAATTCTTAGAGCATGCCTTAAGGAGATTAAAAACTCTCTGTTTTATACCTTGTATAATCTGACCATTGGCCCTTTCTACTACTCCATTACTCTATGGATGTGCCACAGAAGTAAAGCAAATTTTAGTGCTAATTTCATCGCAATAATTTTGAAACACGTCACTAATAAAATGGCTCCCGTTGTCTGTGATAAGACGACTGGGTACTCCAAATCTTGTAAAAATACTTCGTAAGAAGAATTTCTTTGCTGCCGCAGCCATTATACGAACGACTAGCTCAGCTTCTATCTAGTTAGTGAATGTATCAATGGCCACAAACAAGAATTTATACCCATTGGGTGCTTGCAGTAGTAGTCCAACTATGTCAATACTCCAAGTCGAAAAGGCCATGACAAGGGAA
The DNA here is from genome assembly GCA_036346405.1 of Phyllostachys edulis. Lineage (NCBI taxonomy): Eukaryota > Viridiplantae > Streptophyta > Magnoliopsida > Poales > Poaceae > Phyllostachys > Phyllostachys edulis. Next base: position 9,844,551 of record CM070558.1, read on the forward strand.
TGTTCTGTAATTGATAAGATGGTTGGTGCACTTGTCTGGCATGGAACTGACACTGCTCACAGATCTTAACAAGGTGCACTGAATCTTGTAGAGTGGTGGGCCAGTAATATCCTTGCTGAAAAGCTTTATCAACCAATGTTCTATAGGATGCATGTGTTCCACACAAGCCCCCATGGATTTCTTTTAGTAATTTTATCTCGGAGTCTTGGGATATGCAACGCATAAGAACACCATGTGCTCCCTTTCTATACAATGATCCTTGAACCAGTTTGTACATGCGTGCTCTTTGAATTAACCTATCCTTTTATTGAGGATCATCGGGCAATGTCCCTGATGCGAGATAAGTGGTCAATGGTTTTATCCACTCTGCATCTTGCTCGATGACTCCGACCTCTAAGGTGATCAAACCCATTTCTATTGAAGGTTTTGTAAGGTATTCAAGAAAAACACCCGTTGGAACAGGTGTTTGTGAGGAACCCAATTTCGATAACTGGTTTGCTAAGGAGTTTTCCTTGCACGTTATATGTTGGACTTCGAAGTCTCTGAAGTGTTTTTCCAACTTCCTCACTTCACCCAGGTATTGATCCATTATCTCATCAGAACATCTATATTCCTTTGCTACCTGGTTTACGACTAATTGCAAATCTCTCTTCGCTAAAAGCCAATGGACTCCGAGGGATTTGGCTGCTTGAAGCCCGACTAGAAGTCCTTTATACTCTGCCACGTTGTTAGTGGCAGGGCACAAAAACTGTATGACATACTGAAGTTGATCATCTTGTGGTGTTATCAATAAAAACCCAGCCCCTGAGCCTTTAAGCTCACGGGAACCATCAAAATACAGTGTCCAATAGTCGTCTGGCACTAGACTTATTTGAGATTGATCCTCAGTGTTCATCCATTCAGCCACAAAGTCAGCTAGGATTTGGCTTTTTATGGCCGTTCGGGCAGTAAAATGAAGATTGAATTCTCCAAGTTCTACTGCCCACTTGGCTATGCGACCTGTCACCTCTTAGTTATGAAGTATATTTCTAAGAGAAAAAGATGATGGTACTATGATTTTGTGAGATTGAAAATAATATCTTACTTTTCTAGAAGTCATCAAAAGAGCATAAATTAGCTTTTGGACCTCAGGATATCTCTCCTTCGGTCCATGTGAGGTCTTACATGTGCAGTGGATGGGTCGTTGAGACCCTTCTCTTTCTGCGATAAGTACTGCACTAACCACATTTGGTGTTGCTGCCAAGTAAACTAGTAAAGGTTCACCCTCTAAAGGTGAAACCAATACTGGAGGATTTGAAAGATAAGCTTTTAAGCCTTCAAAGGCTTTGTCAGCTTCTTTGGACCATTGAAACTTTTTATTACTTTTGCAGATCACCTTAAAGAAAGGTAAACCACGTTCTCCTGATAGATAAATGAAACGACTAAGAGCCACCATTTGACAAGTTAAGGCTTGGACCTCCTTCACAGTAGAAGGTGGTTGTAATTGTTCAATGGCTTAATTTTTCTCGGGATTAACTTCAATCCCACGAGAACAAACAAGGAAACCAAGCAACTTACCAGAATTAACCCCAAAAGCACACTTTTCAGGATTAAGCTTTATTCTATGTTTGTTTACATTTTCGAAGGTCTCTACGAGATCCTTCAAATGGTCATACTTAGTACTACTTTTTACAACGAGGTCGTCTACACAGGCCTCTAAATTACGCCCCAACTGACTGCTGAAGGTTTTCTGCATCAAACACTAGTACATGGCTCCAGCCTTTTTTAACCCGAACGGTATCTTGACATAGCAGTAGACACCAAAGGGTGTGATGAAGGGAGACTTTTCTTCATCTTCTTTCGCCATGCTGATCTGATGGTATCCAAAATAAGCATCATGAAAACTCATCAGTCCGCAATCCGCGGTAGAATCAACTAGCTGATCAATGCGAGTCAAAGGGAAGTCATCCTTTGGGCAAGCAACATTTAAACTGGTAAAATCGACAAACATGCGCCACTTACCATTAGATTTCTTGACTAGGACCGAATTTGCAAGCCATTCGGGGTGATCCACCTCCCGAATAAAGTCAGCTTCAAAGAGCTTATCGAGCTTTGCTCTGATGGCTTCTTAACGATCCAGGGCGATGCGTCTCAGTCTTTGTTTGACTGGTTTTTTCTCAGTCTAAATTGCTAGCTTGTGCTCAATCACCTTCCTTGGGACTCCGAGCATATCAAATGGCTTCCATGCAAAGACATCCGAGTTGGCCCAAAGGAAGATGAGGAGCTCGTCTTCCTATTTCTCACTTAATCCTGCGCCAATCCGGACTGTCTTAGATTGGTCTTCGGGGCTGAGTGGTACTATATTTACTTGCTCATTGGGCTGAGGAGTAGCCTTGACTTTCGCGGCCTTCTCTGTTTTATCCTCTAAAGTAAGATCTTTCAGAGATAACTGATCGACAAGTTCTAGCGACTTACGATCACATGAATGTGCGACGGCCTAGTCACCTTGCACCACAATTACGTCCTTTGGCCCAGGGATCTTGATCTTCTGGTAGGCGTGGTGTGTAGCTTCCATGAACATGTTAGAGATAGTCTTCCTAAAATTACATTATAGGCAGACTCAAAATCAACCACTTCGAAAGTGATCAATTCAGTTCAAAAATTAGTAGTCGTACCGAAGGTTACTGGTAACACTACTTGCCCTATTGGTGTAACAGACATACCTGGCACTATCCCATAGAAGGGACTTGTTATTAGTTTAATCTTAGAATGAGGAATTTGCATCTCATCTAAGGTATTAATAAATAACAAGTCTAAGAAACTACCGCTATCTATTAATATTCTCCCTACTTTGCAATTACTTATGGTAGGAGAAACTACTAATGGTAATTTATGAGAAGTAGACATACCTTTTGGGACGTCCTCCTTAGTGAAGGTCAGGGAGGTCTCTGACCACTTGGGGTATTCGGGACAACCAAGTGGGATCTCAATGTTGTTGGCGTCCCTCCATGCCGCTTTGTACTGCCGCTTGGAGGTGTAGGCGACCAATCCCCCGAAAATAACATTGACGTGGTGATCCGTCCTTTGAAACGGCATTTCCGTGTCCTTGTCATTGTTTTGGACCACTGTGGTCCGCCGTCTTCTAGTGGGACAGGCATTGGATCTTTCCCATCGCAGTATTCCTCCATCTGCTTCTGCCAAGTACGGCAATTGCGAAGGTCATGACCAGGGACTTTATGCAATGGGCACCAGTGCTCATTGCTCCTTGATGTATTCACAAATTGTGGGGTAGAACGGTTGTTTGAACGATTTCCTTGCTTCCTTTTGGTCCAAGGACCATTGTTTTGGTCTTAGAGTGGTCGTTGGTCAACTACTGCGACCTCCCTGGTGGACTTCTTGGACCTCCCCTTCTCCTTCTTCTTGGGTTTTCCTCTGCCGCTCGTGGAGCCTTCGAACCTCTTGGACTTCTTTTCTTTGACATCCTCGAGACCTGGCTAAGGAGGGGTGGTTCCCTTGTCCACCATTCGGTTCCACTCCACTGCCTCATTGTCATCAGAGTACCGATCGGCCATGTCAAAAAGTTCTGATATAGACCTAGGCGGGTTGATGTTGAGATCCTCTGTAAACCTTTGATATCTCACTGCCTATTTAAAAGCTCGAATCACAGAATCATCAGAAATATTTGCGATAGTATTACAGACTTCTATGAAGCACTTTACAAACTGTCATAAATTTTCGTTGAGGGTTTGACAAAGCTGATGCAAATCATCCTCCTTCCCTGGTTTTGCATAACACCTTTTGAAGTTACTTTGTAATGTATTACAAAGCATCTCCCAACTACATATGGATCCCTCGGGCTGGTTGAACAACTAGGTCCCGGCAGAACTCTTTAGAACCGTAGGCAAATAATTAGCCATTACCTTATCATTGCCTCTAGCAGCCTGAATGGCGGTAGTATAGAATTGGAGGAACTCTGATAGGTTTTGTGTTTCGTCAAAATTTTTTATACTTCCTGGCTTGAACTTCTCCGGCCAAGTAACATCTCTTAGTCCGAAAGAGAAAGCCTTGCAACCTGCATAAGGTCCAACACATTGTCATACATTGTGACGATTATTTCGACCAGCAAGAGATCTGGGATGTCTATTACGCCCCGAAAAATGATTATCGTGCTCACCTTGGCCTTGAACGTAACGGCCAAAAGCACCATAATTTTGGCTTTGCCTTCGGCGTCCAATAGAGGACCCTTCTAGGTGTGAGTCTGTTTGGGAAAGCATAGTGGCCGATCGGGTGGAAATATTCTCTGCCGCATCCTATAGTTTTTGTGCGATAGCACGCATTACTTGCACTCCTTGCTCCAGAGTTAATCCTTTCGGAGGGCGTGCGATGGCGCTTGCTAGGTGCGAATATACTCTGCAGGGGAATCCTCCTGCAAGGGGGTTGGTAAAGCATTTGGATCTCTTACCATCGTTGCCCGCGGCGGTGGCGTATACATCGCCTGTGTCAGCGCCCTTGCTGAGGAGCTAGGGGTGTCTCAGTAGTAGTGGTCACGAACTTACGAGATGTACACTTGTGTGGCGACACGTATCTCGGCTTGTTGGGCCTCTTCCTCTCGTTGGAGGCGTTCCCGCTCTTCCCGTTCTTGGAGTTGCCCTGATGCTTCAGGATTATCGCCTGGATTGGGTTGATTGCCACCGACCACGGCGACTTGACGACCACCGAAATAAACAAAAGGGGTAAACATGCCATCATCCTCTGAGGAAGAGGACGAGTTGTATTGTAGGGTGAAGAGAAGATTTTCTCCAGATGTTCTCTCCAAGCCTTCAATGTAGAGGTCGCCAATGAGATCATCATGGTATGTTGGGCTCCAGGAACCTTCCGAATCTCGTGCTCTAAGGGAGATAGGCTCGGGATAGTACTCGTCCACAGCGGCACTTGTGGACGAAGGCATGGCCGGCGTAAAGCCAGCGGATGCGGACTCGGTGGGCGATGGTGCCTTAGCAATGGCCCCGAAGGAACCATGGGCATTGTCGGATGCGAGGACGAAGTTTTCCTCCATGTTGTCATCATAGTAGGAAATGTCGAGGATATTTTCTTCTCTCCACTAAGGCAAGTTTTGATTCATAAGCAAAGCACGGGACACATTACCAGAACCGAGTTGATGAAAATGATGATAGCGATCCCCACGAACAGCCCCTAGCTGTCGACGTCTGGGACTCTCATCCCCGAATGGACAAACAAGAATATAAAGAAAAAAATAGAGATTGTTATCTATTCGCAAAAGGAATCCAAATGATGATGTATATTGCAAAGAGTATACTCTGATTACAGACAAAATGACTACGAATACACATGGATTAGGGCTTGGATCTGAATCTATCTTACAAAGGCTCATAGGCCGGGCTCTTATAGTTCTACAAGCGTCGACAGTTAATTGCAGCAGCACCTCTTCACATCAATGGTTGCGTCCCTTTAAGCCAATCATCGCGTCCCTTCATGGTGACCGCTGTGTTTCTGGATGTAACAGCCAATATCTTCTCCACGTGGGTTGTAATTAATCACATGTGGGTAACCGCTTTTGAGGACCTCCTCTGTTGGTGTAGGATCAAGGATAACCGACTAGAGGGGGGTGAATAGGAGGTTTTTTAAACTTTTTAATAATTTAACAATTTAAGCCAATTAATAACTTAGTCTAAACAAGTTATACTTCTAACTAGGCACTTTAATCACAATAAACAAGCTACAAATATAAATGCGGAAATGTAGAGACTAGAAATAACCACAATGAGACAACGATGTTTTCCCGTGGTATCGAAGACTTGCCGATCTTTACTAGTCCACGTTGAGGAAGCTTGACAACTCAAGCCGGCTCCACGAATTAAGCCTTCCCTCGATTACTATGGTTATTCTTCCTCCGCTTCGGAGACGGCGAACACCAAACCACTCACAAACTTGCACCGGGCCTCTTCACAATCTTCTTGAAGAGATCACCGTGCTCCACCGCCAAGGCCGTCTAGGAGTTCGGCAAAACTCCAAGAGTAACAAACCAAGACCTTCGCTTGACGATGCTCAAGTGCAATAGGATCAATCTAGAATGAATTGATGCACTTGAATGAACTCAACTACCAACCAATGAATACACAAGAGAATTTTGGGTGTTGAGTGAATGCACTTGGCTCCAAGGCTCTAAGGATGTTGAATGTTCACTAGCAACTTGTCCAAGGGCAGTTGGGGGAGGGTATTTATAGCCCACACCAACAATTATGACCGTTGGGGACCAAATCCCCAACTTTCAGCCATAATCGGTACAACCGGCGTTAAGAGCCCGGTTGAACCGCATTTTGCATCAGCAGCCCGTAACGGTTAGAACGGCGGTATTTATTACTCTGACATAGCCGTTGGAATTTGCCGTCCGGTACAACCGCCAAGTAACTTGCGGTACAACCACGATGCCCGGTTGAATCGCATTGAAGCGCGGTACAACCGATCGTAGGGTTTCCAAACTGCTGAAATGACAAGCTCTCTGGAAAATATGAACCGCCTTATAAGAATCGGTACAACCGCAGCGCGGTTCAGCCGCTTCCCAAAAACGGTTCAGCCGAAAATCACAGAGAGCTCTAGGTCGCATTTACACCTGTTCTGGTTTTCTTGAACCACCATATAATAATCGGTACAACCGCAGCGCGGTTCAACCGCTTCCCACATGCGGTTCAACCGAAAAACACAGAGAGCTTCTGAGCCAGATGCACTAGTTCTGTTTTTATTCAACCGCCAACTAAATATCGGTCATATAAGCCTGAGAAGGTACAACCAGATTAAAATCTAGCAGTACTACCGATTTCAGACTAAGTGCACAAAGCTTTCAAATTTCAAGAGAATTCAAATGCATACATGATCCTAAATTGATCCATATGGCACAAGAACATGCTATCAAGGTACTAGCCAAGATCCCTCTTAATAGTACGGCATTTAACCTATAATCCGGTCTTCAAACTAAATCTCCTAAGACCGGTAAAACAAACAAGGATCCTAGACTATTTGTACCTTGTCTTCAAGCCATGTAGATCTTCATGTTATCTTTTGGCATGCATCTTTACTTCATCAAATTCACCAATGGGACTTAACCTTGTAAATACTCAATAAACATGTTAATCCCATATTCACATATTATCATTAATTACCAAAACAATTTTTAGGGGGCCTAGATGCTTTCAGTTGGGGAGAAGTCCTAGGATGGTCCGAAGAGACCTCTCCAGGAGAGAAGTCCTGGAGTGGTCCAAAAAGACCTCCAGGGGAGAGGTCCTGGAATGGTCTGAAGGGAAGGTTCTTGGGCCCACCTTCTAACTGCGTGATTAATCCTGGGCCTAGCAAGCTAATTTAGGCCCAATAGAGGATCCAGATTACTTTCGAATAAAGGTATATCCAAATAATTTAACAATCTTCGTCACATGTGGTAGTGGCTAGGCTCACGGTAGACTAAGTTTTCATGAGACTAGATCTAGGTTTTGGTACAGGAGTGGCTGACTCAGAGTTGACGCAGCTGCCACGTGGTGCTGACTTGGACAACGCACAAGTGACGGGGTGACATGGACGATGGCGACGGTGGTGGCACTTGGGTCCCGAGGGTCGTCGGCGATTGTGGCCTTGGCGGGGTGAACTGAGGTGCGAAACAGGTAGCTGCGGTAGTGGGGATCATGATGGTGTGCTCACACTCGTGAGGGGATGACGGAATTGATCGGCGGCAAGGTCAAAGCGGCGACGAAGATTTGGGCTCGACGGTATTGACGCTCCGATGATGCTTCCATGATGTGAAGGTGATAGGGACGTAGATCTCCTCCTTGCAAACTCAACGGTGGCGACAACGTACCTTCAAGTGCGCTAACAGTGGAGGAAGAGCTCGGCAAAGCTTGCGGAGACGGCTTCTTCTCCGAACGATTCCGAAGGCTAGGGCTAAGGTTTTGGCTTGATGACGGCGTGACTAGGATGAGGAGGGCAAGGGCTACCTCCCCTTTTATACGCGGGCGACCGGGAGAGTCCAGAACATGCACGTTGAGGAAGGCCCACGGGGGAGAAGTCCAAGCCGTCCCCGAGTCGGAGAGGATAAACAGTGTTCGGGTGGGACCCACTCGTCAACGTCGGTGGCTCGAGAGAATCCGCGGTTCCACCCGTCAGCGTCGGTGGCTCGGGAGAATCCGCGTAGCAAATGGCGCTGGTGCAGCTGATAGGTGGGGGTTAGATGCGGGCGCAAGTAGGTAGAGAGAGAAGGTGGGCTACGGGCCGAAAATCAGAACAGGGTTGGGCTGGGTTAGGAAATTCAGCCCGTTATATTTTCTTGAGATTTAATTACGTTTTGTATTTCAGAAATACCAGTAAATCCAAATAGCAAAATTAAAATTAGCAAATGAACCCGAAAAAATCCAAAAAAATCTGGAAAATATTTCCAAGCACAAAGAACTGAAATAAAATAGTTTTGGAATTAATTGATGTTAAGATTAGTCATATTAAGTTGTGCGCTCTCGAACCGAACGCACACGCCGTAGAGGTGGGCGAGCGGGTTCAAGTGGAAGTCGGCAAAGCGTTAGATTAGTCAACGATTTGCTCTTTCTCTGAATTCAGAACTTGAGTCTCCTCCATCACTGATACTTGACAATTTCTGTATCCTGACAATTTCCCCTTTCTGACTCAATCCTTGTCCTCAAGGATTAAAACCTGGAAATGTCTTCTGAATGAACGTTGCATCTTCCCACGTAGCATCTTCTGAACTTAGATTCTCCTAGCGAATTAACCATTGAACTACAGGTTCGTTTCCTCTCAGTATGACCTTCCTCTGGAGTATTTCTACAGGAGCCGTTTTCACTTTTCCATCAGGACCAACTAGTGGTAATCCTGGCATAGGTATAGCTTTTCTTCCACAGTGTCTTTTCAGTTGACTTACATGGAAAACTGAATGTATCTGTGCGTTGTCAGGTAGCTGCAACTTGTAAGCCATTCTCCCAATCTTCTCAAGTACTCTAAACGGTTCATAGTATTTAGCTCTCAGTTTCAGAGATCCTCGCAACCCAAATGCATTCTGGCGATAAGGTTGCATTTTAAGGTATACCATATCACCCACATCAAAGCTTCTCTTGGTTCTTTTCCTATCAGCGAAATACTTGATTCTTGCCTGCGACTGCTGTAAGTTGGCTTTGATCTGCTACAACATTTGTTCTTTCTGTTCAAGGGTTACCTTTGCTTCATCCGAAACATTACAAGGGATAGTTAGTTCCCCAATTTGTGGAGGAGGATATCTGTATAAAGCTTGGAATGGGGTAAGCTTCAATGAAGTGTGATATGATTTATTATACCACCACTCGGCCATCATCAGCCAAGTCAACCACTCTCTGGGCTGCTGGAATGTCATGCTTCTTAAATACCCTTCTAAGCATTGATTCACTTGTTCGGTCTGCCCGTCCGATTGTGGATGATAAGCAGTACTGAACCGAAGTGACACATCCATAGCTTTGAAAATCTCCTGGAATAGGTTACTAGTAAAAATTCTATCACGATCAGTGACGATAGTTGTTGGCATACCATGCAATTTGAAGATATTGTCCATGAATAACTGCACAATTTGTTGGATTGAATATGGATGGGATAATGCCAAGAAGTGGGCATACTTGGTCAATCTATCCACAACTACCAAAATGACATCCTTGCCTCTTGATTTTGGTAAGCCTTCTATGAAGTCCATGGTAACATGAGCCCATGCCATTTCAGGAACTTCTAGGGGGACCAGCAGCCCTGGAATGTGAATGTTTTCGGATTTAGTGATTTGGCATACTAGGCATTCATTAATTAATTCATCTACTCCTCTTTGTAACCCTGGCCAGTAAAAGAGTTTCTTGACTCTTTGATATGTGGCTCTTTTCCCGGAATGTCCCCCGATAGAAGAAGAATGAAAATTGCTAAGTATTTGTTGTCTAATTTTTGTGCTGCTTCCCACATGAATCCTCCCCTTGTATCTAATGAGTCCTTCTGTGAAAGAATAGTCTCCTCCTTGTAATTCCCCTTGTTGTATTGCTTCTATGATTTTCTGGCTCATAGCATCTCCCACATAACTGTTTTTCACATCCTGTACCCATTTTGGCAGAACTGTAACAATAGCTGCGCATGTAAGTGTCTCTTTCTTCGGAACAACATCCCTTCTTGACAATGCATCAGCCACCACATTTTATTTCCCCTTCTTGTATTCCACCTTATAATCAAACTCTAATAACTTGATCAAAAGCTTGTGTTGTATGCCTTCGGTCAGTCTTTGACTTGTGATGTATTTCAAGCTTTGCTGATCGGTTTTGAGGATTAGTTTTCCCCCAAAAAAGTAGTGTCTCCATCTCTTAAGAGCTTCCAATATCGCCATTGCTTCCTTGTCACAGATGGACTGAGATGAGGCCTTTACTCCAAGTGTTTTGCTAAAATATGCTATGGGCTTATTTGATTGCATGATCACCCCTCCAATTCCGGTGCCACATGCATCAGTCTCCACTAGTAAAAGCTTGTGAGAAGTCAAGTAAGGCCAAGACTGGACACTCAGTCATGATCTTCTTCAATTTTTCGAATGCCAATGTGTGGTGATCTTGCCAATTCCAAGCATCCTTCTTCAACAATTCAAACAAAGGTTTACATATCTGTCCATATCCCTTGACAAACCTTCTATAGTATCCCGTTAAGCCTAAAAACCCTCGGAGTTGGGTAATGGTTCTAGGTTTCGCCCAGTGGAGTATGTCTGTCACCTTCTTTGGATCAGTAGCGACCCCGATCCACTAATGACATGTCCCAAATACTCTACTTGAGTCACAGCAAACACACATTTACTCCTTTTTGCTGATAATTTGTTAGCCCTCAGAATTCCCATAACTATTTCCAAGTGCCTCTGATGATCTTCCAAAGAACGACTATAGATTAAAATGTCATAAAAAAAGACTAGAAGGAATTTCCTCACTTGTTCACTGAAAATGGCATTCATTAATGCTTGGAAGGTTGCAGGTGCGTTTGTTAATCCAAATGGCATAACCAAGTACTCATAATGTCCTAAATGAGTTTTGAATGCAGTTTTGGGTATGTCTGCTTCATTCATTTGGATCTGGTGGTAACCCGATCTCAAGTCCAATTTGGAGAAAATGCAAGCGCCATTTAACTCATCCAATAAGTCTTCAATAACCGGCATGAGAAACTTGTTTTTAATGGTCATTGAATTCAACTATCTATAATCGACATACATACGCCATGAGCCATCTTTTTTTCTCACCATGATAGCCGGAGAAGAATAGGGGCTTATACTGTTTCTAATTTCATGGTTCTCCATCAATTGCTTGATGATTTTCTCCATAGCTTCTTTCTGATGGTAAGGTATTCGGTATGGCCGAATGTTGGGTGTGTCAGCATCAGTTTTTAGGTGTATGGAGTGATCGCATGGTCTTTTTGGTGGCAAACCTTGGGGTTCAGCAAAAACATCAGAATATTGTTCCAAGATCTCTTCTACATTTACTGGGACCGTGCCTTCCAGGTGTTTTTCATCCTCTTGTATCAATTTTGCTTGAACAACACAACCAATGCCTCCTTTCCTGATTATCTGGTCTAGTTTAGTTGCATCAATCATGCACTTGTCCTTGGGATCAGTGAAATCTCTAAAAGTAATGTTTCTTCCCCCTTTTGCAACTGTGAGTTGTCTTTACTTCAGATCCAATACAATGGGACTGTGTTCATATATCCAATCAGCCCCTAAAATCATATCATAGTTACCCAATTGTATCAATTGAAAGGAATTCTGGAATTGTACTCCTTGCACCTTATATTTGAGGTTTTCTATTAATGCATCGGTCTTTAACTCCCCTCCTCCAGCCACAAAAACTTTTCTTGCTTGTATATACTTTATCTGACCTCCTCCCCTGAGACCTAACTCATAATTCATAAATGTGTTGGTACTACCACTGTCTACCAATGCTATCATCCTGCTTCCTCCAATGATTGCTATTAAGGAGAAGGTAGTTGGTCCTGAAGTACCCTTCACTACATGTTGAAATATTTGCATCAATTCCTCTTTTGACTCTTGGTCCTTTTCCTGTTTCGGATTATCGTTAGCAGTGGTATATCCTTCTTCCTGAGTATTGTCTTCCACCTCATTCATCATCTCATCACCCTCATCCTTCAACAATAATGCATGAAGAGCCCTCTTAACTTTACACTTATGGCCTACAAACCACGGTTCTAGACAATACCAGCATGACTTTCTTTCCTTTTCCCCAGTATGGTTTCCAGTTTTGTTCAAGAAACCCTTATTAGCCACTGGAGGTGTAGTTCTCTGAACATTCCTGTTCTGACTCAGGCCTCCTATTGGGTATTTTCCTTTGTTATAATCCCCAGAATAACCCCCCTTCTTTGCTGCAACTGATTTTTCATACACCCTTGCATACCAATAGGACTCCAATAATCCTTGCGGTTTCTGTCCACTAACATCATGCTTAATGTCTCCTCTTAGCCCCCCAATAAAACAGCTCATTAAGAATGCCTCTTGCAAATATGGATGATCCCTTTTTACTAATGTCACACACTCCTCAAATCTGTCCACATATTGGGATACATTCGAGCCTCCTTGTCTGATGTTCTGGAGTTGCTCAACCGCGTCATGTGCATTTACTTCCGAAAATCGGTCAACCACCATTGAACACAGCTGACTCCAACTGATGATCTGCCATGGCACTCCAATTCCCTTGAACCACCTTGCAGCCCTGCCTTGAAAATGAGCTATAGCCAAGTTCACCCACTGCTCATGAGGTGTACCAGATAAGGCAAAGAATTGCTCTCACTGCTTCCGCCATTCGATGGAATCTTCGCCATTGAAAAATGGGATTTCCAACCTTGGTCCTTTGATCACGGCTTCAGCATACGGATTTTGAAAACCTCCACTTCCTGGTTGAACGAATTCCTTGGGACCCCAATATTTGTACTCCTGCACACTGAGGCATACAGTCCTTGTTCAAGAACTGTCCTGTAATAGGATTGTATTGATGGTTACTCATAAAGGGGTGGTTCCAGTTGATACCATAGTGGTTGTTACTATTGTTCATATTTCCAACATTTTGCTGACTACTCATGTGATTAGCTTGAACTCCTTGGTTGTGGCTTTGCAAACCACCTTGTGTTGTTGTTCGGACAGCAGCAGTGTAAATAGGCACTATAGAGGGAGCAACAACATTGGGTTCAATATAGAACTGTATTGGCATTGTTTCGGTCCTATCTGTAACATTCTCAGGATACCCACAAATTCCCATAGCAGTATGATCCATATGCACATCATTTTCAGTATTCAAAAGTGTGACATTACTTACCCTCTCGGTGTTTTTCGGTATCTCACCTTCCTCTGTGTTTGCGGAACACATCTTCTTCAGAAGTGCTTTGATCTTAGCCATCTCGGATCTCAAACCTTTCAACTCAGCGAGTTCTTCTTTGATCGCTGCCACCTCCGATCTTGCGTCAAAAGCTCCCTCTTCCCTAGTCATCTTGCTTTGGGAACAAGTCTTTACTACCATGCACTTGAATAAGCCAACCTCTTTCCTCTTTCTCCTGAAGTCCTCACCACCGTCTGGCTCCTCTAGATATAGAACGGGAGTTTTACAACAAGTTTGTATTACCCGAACGAATCAAGAAGAGCAGTCGCCTCCCGAGTGATAGATCTGATTTGTTCTAGGAATTTTACAGCAGCAACTCGACCCCCGCTGCCAACCCTCACAAACTCCGATCCACCCTCTGAAGATCGTGCTGAAGCTTTGAAACCTTTGTCAGGATTACTCAAATCGGACAAGAGTTTTTCACGAGTTTTTTGAGTGTTCTTGAGGACAGATGAAGGAACATAACCTAGAGCTACTTTACTCTATGAGAGAACTAAGAATACGCTCCAACAACCTGTATTCCATTACTTGCATCGGGTCTATTATACCCTCAAAGTTACAGGAGCATCCAAGGTTCAAAGGAGTTAAAGGTTTACAGTTTTACAGTGATAACAAGTAAATAGCTGGGAAATCGACAATTGCTGATGTATACAGTACGGCATAGTAAATACTGGTGAATTCCTAGCCACTAGATCCTCCTTGAGTTGATCCAACCGTTGCGATTCTTCCTCAGCGTTCAAGTGGAAGTCGGCGAAGCGTTACATTAGTCGACGATTTGCTCTTTCTCTTAATTCAGAACTTGAGTCTCCTCCATCACTGATACGTGACAATTTCTGTATCCTGACAGAGCGGGTGGGAGGGCGGCACCCCTGCACGGAGGGCATGGCGAGGTGGAGGAGCGCAACGCAGTGCCGAAGCGCCGAGTGGGTGGAAGGTGTTGGAGCAATTGCCTCAAGCATGGGATGGCGGCGCCGCGGCAGTGAGTTCTCGGCGCGGTTTGTGTGTGGACGGGTTTGGGTTTGGGTTTGGAGGGAAGGCGCGAAGGTTTGCTTGGTTTGGTCCCGCCAGCATTCGAGCACAGCGCGGCGCGCGCTCGCTGGAGGCCGGCACGGGGCGTCGGGCCCTCACCTACCCGCGTTTGACGCTTGCGCGCCTCACATTCTCCTTTAATACAGCCAGAAAATAGCCACTAAAAAAATATTCAATGCCAAAGTAGCATGCTAGTTTGATCCAAAGCTACTCCCAATCAAATCCAACTGATAAGCAAGCCAATCAAGTCAGAGTACAATTGTACCAGTACGTCAGGCAGGATCAAGCGTAAACCTTTTAGCAAATAACAATAACACGGGAGTACGGAGTGAACTGTTAACAGGGTTACAGAGCATCAAGCAATCTGGCTTCAGAGATTTGCTGCGCAGCAACGCGGCAGAGAGTCTACAGTGATCTCACACAAAGAACAACGGAGATAAACTCAAATCCCAATATCCACAGCAACCACCTATAAGAAAGAAAACCTTCACACGCTCAGCAGGCAATCGCACGTGTATGTACATGACACATGACATCAGTTTCCTATCCTGAAAACAGCAACTTCACAGGGGTTCAACCAGCGTGGAAGGATCGCGCGCGTGGAAATTCAACAGAACTCCTGCAGAAATCGATGGCAATGTTCAGATCATCCATACGGTTACAATGGTTGTGTATTCGACACATGTGCTTAGCACTTACATTAAATGGACGGGGCTCTGGAGGTTGTGTGCGACTGAGCATCGTCAAAGGCATCCAGATCTTCAAGCTTCTCGGGCTTTAGGCAAGGCGGTATGTATGCGGTATAGATGGCATCCATGTTGGGTGTTTCTTTCAGCTCGTGGTGAACCACCTCAAGAGGAGTCTTGGAGAACGCAGGATAAAAGAGCGTATGGCAAATGTAGGCGAAGATGAAGCTTATTGGGATGAGGGGCACGAGAATAGGCACATAGTAGAACTTTTTCAGGCCGATGACACCAAGCATGGTGGTCTGGTAAATCAGTAGAGCTGCAATAATCCTCGTGTGCATGTGTGGCCACATTCGCCCGTTGCTCTCATAACTGGGAACATAAACTCTCAGCACCTGCATTGAAAGAAAAGTAAGAATGTAAGATAAGTCCATTGTTAGCTATAATCTTGACTTATTTGGTTTCAAGGGTCAGATAACCGGACCGGGTATGAATCCCGGCCACCCTCCGGTACCGGTAACCGGCCCGGTTACCGGTCAAATTCGGTGAAATTCGTTTAAATTCATTTTAAATTCATTCGAAAATTGAAAAAACCGCCGGGATTCTTCCTCCCGGCCACCCTCCGGTATCCGGTAACCGGCCGGGATTTTGATCCCTGTTTGGTTTTTGCATGTAGCATTAGTGTTTACTTAATGCATTGAAAGCAGCCCTGCATGTTATGTGCATGTAACAACCCTGTGTTAGTGGCCGTAGTGGGTGTAGTTAGGTGCTATTAGTGGAGCACTAATTGCATTAGTAACATCTTGTGTCTATTGATCAGTATAAAATGAGAAGCGCAGCACAAATTCTTGTGTCTTGGGTTCTTCTGTAAGCTGTCCAGGAGCTCGTGTGTGTGTTTGTATCTAGGTTTTCGCGTGTGTAGACACTGGTGGTGCCAACAATTGGTATCAGAGTGAGGTTCAATGTGAGGAGAGTGTCCACCCGGTGGTGCTGGCGGCAAGGCACGACGCGGCGCCGGCCGTGCGACATGGTACCTGGCGGAGCGGGCGAACCTGGCGATAGCGCAGAACCTGTTCGAGGACCAACGGGAGCAGTTGAAGCGTAATGTGGAGTGGCTGTCCAAGATGCTCGCGCAGACGTGTCGGCGCTACCTGGAGGTGACGGCTCGGCTCGGCCCTAGGCGCTGCGACGGTGGCTTGGCCCAGGGCATGCGCGGTACAGCTCTAGGTGCTGTGGCCTTCGGCGAAAGGCGCAAAGCAGCGGCGGCCAATGAACACGCACAAAAGGCGCGAAGTGCACAAGGTGTGAAGCGCGTCGCCGCAGCTGCGGCCGTGAGGGTGACGAGCGTCACGGCCGAGAGAGGGTGCGTACGAGCGGGCACCAAGACAGTGGTCAGAGCGCGAGTGTGCACAGAGCGCAAGCGTGCACAACAATGCCGCCACTTATCGTCGCGAGGGCGCGAGCATGCGCGTGGGCGCCAATGACGAGGCGCGCGCGCAAGCGGCGATATCTGAGTGTGCGCGTCGCGAGCAAGTGGCGAGGGCAAAGACCACGCAGGTGCTAGCGTCGACGCGCAAGAACCGCGTACAACGTGGAGCATGTGGCTCCACGGTGAGGAGAGCTGGAGCGTTTGGGCGAAGGTGCACAGGTGCCCGCAATGAGCTGGCTGTAACACCATGCGCTCAGGAGCACGATGACGAAGGTCCATGCGGCCAGAGTGAGGCCAGCGTGGTGTGCCGGAATCGCACGTGACGTGCACACCGGCGGCGGCGATGTGATTGCCGCGGAGTTGGCCGATGACGGCAGTCTCCACGGGAGGTGGAGGCCGGCAACGACCAAGTGAGGCGGTGCGAAGCCGTCGGGAAATGAGTCGGCATGAGGCCAACAAACGGCGATGGCATGGAGGCAGTCGTTGCAGGAAGAATCGAGGTCGGAGTCGCTTGGTGAGTCGTGTCACCAGCGGCGAAGTTGTGGCGACCAAGATGTAGCGGTGAAGAATGGAGACGGCGTGTCTCCAAAAATACATGCTATCAAGGAGCATCGTCGTCAACTGGCAAGGCAAGATGGGCGAATGTACTGTCCATCTCCATGTCCCGATGAGAAGAATTGCCAAGTGCATGGGCTGCGGTGACGCTCATGTTCATGGTCGCGGATGGCAGGAACGATTGTAATGTTCCTCAAGTGTGATCACGTGGCGAGGGCGATTGTACTGCCCCTTAATGCGGAGTGCACCACGTGGTAGAGAAACGACTGCGAGCATGGATTTGGCGATACATAAAGGGAACTTGTGTTGCTAACCCGTGCCGAGTGGGAAAGGAGCGTCATCGACAACCGGCAAGGCAAGATGGCATTGGCGGCCATCTCCGTGTCTCCAGGAGAAGAATTGCCAGGTGCATGGGCTGCAGTGGCGCCCATGGTCATGGTCGCTAACGGCGAGGGCGAATGTATTATCCCTCGACAGTGATCGTGTGGTGAGGGCGACTGGACTGTCCCTCAAAGAATGCACCACGTGGTAGAGAAGCGACTGCGAGCATGGATTCGGCTACACATAAAGGAAACTTGTGTTGCTAACCCGTGTCGAGTGGGAAGGCAGAACCTCTTGAAGATAAGTGTTGAAGACCACTAATAGCACGATGAGTCATGCAAGAGGAGCCGCTGCGTGTGGCAATAAAGAGAAAGCCGCTGCGCATGGCAAGAGGTTGTGAGCGATCCGCAACGGTGAGTCGGCATGTCAAGATTAGGGGGGAAATTGTTAGCTATAATCTTGATTTATTTGGTTTTTGCATGTAGCATTAGTGTTTACTTAATGCATTGAAAGCCGCATGTAACAACCCTGTGTTAGTGGCCGTAGTGGGTGTAATTAGGTGCTATTAGTGGAGCACTAATTGCATTAGTAACATCTTGTGTCTATTGATCAGTATAAAATGAGAGGAAAAAAACTAGAAAAGTTGGCAGTTGCGCAGCACAAATTCTTGTGTCTTGAGTTCATCTTCTGTAAGCTGTCCAGGAGCTCGTGTGTGTGTTTGTGTCCAGGTTTCCGCGTGTGTAGACACCGGTGGTGCCAACATCCATCATCAAGTTCATCAGACTTCTATCCTCTTCAACCATCTACTAATGGATTTAGTGTCGCTTCCAAAAGCCATGCCCAGGTTCTAAAGACTCGCATAAACCAAGAGGTAATACATAATAATTTCTTTCAATCCCACTATGCTGAACTTCCGTTAAAATAAATAACATCTTGCTTACCTGGTTTTTTGCTATAAGCCATCCAAGAGCAAAGTAAGCAACACCGAATGGAATAATCAAAGGAGCAATGACGGAGTAGCACAGCACAATTGTAATGATGAGCATGTCATTTGGAACCCTGGTGTTATACCCCAGGTCTCCTGGAGCCCATGCTGCTTCAAATTCATCCTCGGTCTTGCATAGGTACTTCCTTTTCAGGTGGAAAATGATGAGAGGGACCAAGCGAGAGAGCTCGAGCCCATAACCAACAAAGAATCTACCAAGAACAACAATCAAACAGTTATATTCTATAGTTGTAGTGAAATTCAGACATGTGTAGATTGGAAAAAGATTACAATGAATAAGTGCATAATTGAGACAAGGCATTACTTCAGTGCAACGAATGTGAGGAAGAAAGTTGCACTTCCAGGCAGGCTGGTGGCAAGCATATTCACAATCTCACCAGGTTTATTGATAATGGTCTTCAAAGCGCTCAACAAAGTGGAGGCAATTGTAAAACCAAGGAAGACATTGACGACAATAAAGTAGAAATACTTTCCTGCTGCCGCCCTGACTACATGGCTCTGTGAAGGGATCCCCTCTGACTTTGAGAGAAACATAAGAAGAGCAGGCAGCAAGGCGAGGAAAACAATAAGTGCAAGCTGCGGCAAGTAAGCCTGTAAGACAGTCTTAATTTCTTTTTGGTCCACCACCACCTTCAGAAAGGGCAGCTTCTCCCTCAGTTTTTCCAGCGTTGTAAGAGCAGAGATAGCAGTAATAGGAATAAGATAGAAAACCACAGTGAGAAAGACAATGAAATAGATAACAGCCTGTCTGATTTGCCTCTCATACATTTTCCTTGGAAGGTTGGGCCATATTATCTCACGTGGTTCAGGAGCTTCTGTAACTGTCCATCTATCAAACATCTGAGCATGGAGAGTCTGAGATGCAGAAGCTGCAGCAGATCTGCTGTTGAAGAAGACAATGGCAGCTGGTTGCTGTTTCTCACGAAGGCTAGTCTTCTGTTCGGCCTCCAATTTGGGCAGCAATTCCTTGATCTGCTCATTACAAAACTCAATTGTGTCAACCTTTTTACCAATAATACCGAGAAATCCAGTCTTATGAGAAGGCTTGGTGCCCTCAGGTTTGTTTGCAGTTTTTGACTCTGCATAGACAACTTCAGCACGGGCAATTTTCTGTTTGTGACCTTCAATCTCTTGGAAAATTTTATCAGCCTGCAAAGTGCAATGTGATCAGATAACAGGGAACTGTTCTCTCTCTGTGTGTGTGCGCGCGCGCGCATGTGTTTATACACGTCTCCCAAGTATAGAGAAAAAATTAGAAAAAAGGGGCAGTACCTTCGTGTGGTCTATCACAACCATTGATCTGTAGAATGTGTCAGGATGAAGTGCTCGAAAATATGAGTCCACAGAGTCCTTTATAGTTTGATCAGAAGGCGGTATAGGAACATCTCTCACCAACACGGCAAGCTCCTCTGGTTTAACAACTGGCGTTGATCTTGCAGCCGCTCTCAGATTCGAAACATGCTTGTAGGATTTCCATAGTATGAAATAGGTCACAAAAGAGACCCAGTAGACTGATAATAGAAACGCCCACAGCCTCATACTTCCTTCCTATAGAAAATATAAACGAGTTTGGTTGTGAGTGTGACACTGTGACTATATGACGAGCAGGATCCCCAATGGCAACCTTAACTGGAGCCTGGAAATCCTATTTATAGACAGTTTAAAATAAATAAATAAATAAATAAACAACAGTTACTGCAGCTATTAACTGCTTGTAACCTTTTCAACCAAGCTTCACATTAATTTAAATTTCTAGATATCGATAATCCATAATGTTATTTGGAGAAAAGTTACAAGCATTGGTCAATTGGTGCCATTGGCCATCAAGCCATAACTACTGATTCGAGGAATACTGACACACAGCACAAATTCATTTCGATCAAAACTTCAGAAATGGTGGACCTAATAGAACAGTAAGGGGCAAGAAGAGAAGCTGCTGATACAGTGACACATAAATAACAAGGGTGTTTAATAATCTCATCAAAGAATGCATTTGCTGGTATTGATAATATATGTACGATATAAATGCTCCAAACCGCTCACCTCCTATTGTAAATTCATTACTTCTAGTCTGTACAGCTTTTTACATTTCCATTTTCCTTTTCTTTTCCTCTCTCTTCTCTTTTCGCTTCCAGTGTACTTTGTATTGCCTGACAACTATTTTTAATATAATGGTCATAAGGTAGAGATTTCTCTATCTTTTACATCAAAAAAAAAATGGGCCAGATGATGTTTTGGATGTTACAAGAACATGCTTCCAAAAATTCTTGTTTTTATGTAAGAGCCAATCTCAGAAGGCCAGAATACTAATGCTGAGTAAGAACTAAGAACACCCTACAGCCATCCGTGGCAACAAAGACAAGCCGTGAAATTCGCACCAAAGGATTGCTTACCTGAACATTGCCCAGTGCTAATCTTTCAATCTCCGAGAAGTTGCCACTAGCAGCATTTTCCAGGGCATGGTCAGTTGCAGCAACCGGTAGCAGAACTGGAAGCAACACAATCCCAGAGAGCACCAAGATCGACAATACTGGAGCACCAGAGACAAGTAAAAAATCTGATAATTGGTGACGACTCTATATGACCTATCTAGCTACCTATCTTTGACAAAAACGCATCCTAGCTTTTTTCCTTTAGTTTTTTCATCACCCTTTTGCACAATAAACTTAATCAGCAAAACATGTAACATGCTAAATTTCATAGTTAAGTAATCCTCCATGCATCATAGCTTTCTTTCGGTTGAGCCTGGAATTCAGCACAGGTGGTCGTTGTAATTGACTTTTTGAGCCTGCAATTCAGCACAGGTGGTCGTTGTAATTGACTTTTTAACTCTTCCTCTTAATACAAATACACGTATGGCTCTTCTTTGTTCTCGAAAAAATCGTTTCATTTAGCAAAAGTATGAATTTAAAGCAAATTAAGGGCATCGATTATTATTTCTATTCTCACAGTTCAGGAAAGCTGGCATATCTTTATGTTGGTACATGGAACGATCAGACATAAAAACTTTTTTACTAAACAAGTCCTCCTTTTGAAAGGGAGTAAAAAGAAAAGAGAGAAAACAGTATCTCTGAATCAAATTCACAAAAGAAGATTCACTATAGGGGCGCCTATCATCAGATAAATCACATTCCACAACAGCAACAAGCCTAGAAATAAATTACAATTTTTTTTTGCAGCAAAAAATACGACCATAGGGATCTTGCACAAAATAGTTTTTTTAAGCAAAAATTCCATCCTCGGGAACCAAACAACCGCTCTAACTCCCACACTAAAACGGCCCCACTCAACTGAACAGAAATACAGAACACTTGAACAGTGGGTGGCGTACCGGAGGAGAGGAAGATGAGGTAGACGGCGGCGTCGACCCCGGCGGCGGCGACGACGTCGGTCTCGGACGCGGCGATAGCCTGGCGGACCCACCCCACGGGGCTGCGCGTCCCGCTCCCCCGCCCCTCCCATGGGTCGAGCCCCCGCAGCAGGAGGCTCGGGTAGTACACCGGCGCATTGCCGGGGCGGCGCGACAGCCACGTGAACAGCAGCACCAGCACAACGAAGATCACGAACGACGTCACCAGCGACGTCACAAACGACGCGAGGTCCATCCCGCCGCCGCTCCTCCGGCTCCTCTTGCCCTAAACCCCTGGGGTTAAGCTTAGAGGTGGGATTAGGAAGGGGTTAAGTAGTGTTTAGTGGTGGTGGGAGTAATTAGTGAGGGGCATTAGGAGGGAGGGGAAGCTAAGCATTGGATGCTTGCCATGGCGTGGCTGGCGTGGTGGGGGAGTTAATGAGTTGTGGTCCTGTGGAGGTTGCCAAGTGAAGGAAAGGGAGAGGGGGAAGGAAGACGAAGAGAACGAGAAAAACAAGGGAGATGAGCGAAATGGCTGATTTGCCCGTAGGTGTCTCTTCTAAGCTTTGCTGCCTTGTGGCTGACTCTTTTTCTTCCTCTTAATGCGATCCCCTTTTTTTTAACTTCTGTGTTGATTGGCCATCTTGCCCTCCCAGCCGTGAAGGTTTTATTGTATTTGGGTTGGTGTTTGGCCGTACGTAGAATTATATAGATAACTATTGTCTATAGTATTTTTCTATGTTATTCATAAACAGTACTAAAAACAGTTTTTATAATGAATTATCTTTTTACATATCTTTATAAATAGCTTATTTATATACAATGTATCTTATTTCTTATGTTCCTCTACATCATATCGTGTTCTACGTATCAAGACTTACATACAATTAATATCACATCATTCTACATGCTCTAAGAAGCTGACAGTGAAGGTATTTATGCTGTATAAAAGAAGTATTGTTCAATTCAGGGCAAAGTTGACTGTGTGTTGTCATGTTTGTATTTTATGACGCGTGTATGTCTTTTTGTAGGGAACAATAAGTGTACAACCTAGAACTGAAATGTGTACGAGTAGTACAACTGAAAGCAGTACGACTTGGATTGGCCATCAATGAAGCCAGTGCCGATTGCTCTACTTTAAATTTGCAACCAAGCAGCTTCACTACTCGTCGTTTTGCACAGCATTTTGTACTTTATATTTCAAGCATAGGCAATTGGCTAGTACAACTATCTTAATATTCAGATATATAACCTAAATGTTAGGAGATAAAATCATTTAAACTTCATAACCGAACTATAACCTTCATCGGTCACGGCAATAGGAGCATTTTTACGTAACTCAATCGACCATTTTCTGCTACATGTAAATGAAGTTTGGCTAAAACGACACAAGCAACGACAGTACATTTCACTTTCTTTTCTCTCTCTATCCGACCTTTTGATTAGTCTTAGTTGGCTAGCTAGGTTCATATGGCGCCAAGAAGTGTTGTCCACCCTTCAACTTAGGTGTTCCTCCCGTCTAGAGGTGGGTCTACTGTAGCACACTAGGGTATACATGACACTAGATTCAAAAAACCAGGGTGTACAAGACACTGAATTCAAAAATTATTTTTCTTTGGATATAACTATGCATATATAATGTGAATACCTTTAGCTTAACATGAGGGGACATATTAAACCATAACGTAGCCGAACATAGCATATCTTGCCTCAAGGACTCTCGATCATTTTCATTCTGGATCTGTCGTTGCTTTCCTCCTATGATTCTCCTGTAGCTTTACCCTGTGCTCTTCCTGTAAACTAGTGTTATATCCATATTCCACCGCCTGTTTACAAAGTTAGAATTTGTCGGCATCCGTGGAAGCCAAACTTGGCAGGAAAAAAAAAAGAAGAAAGAAGGGAAGCGACAATAAATAAAATATGGTGAAACCTAGGATGCGGGCGACGGCCCACGTGCAGTTGCACCGGCCGACACCCAGAAACCCCGCAAGGGTAATTTTGTCATCAGAGACTTTTCCCGGCGAGAAGAGAAAAAACGAGCCCAAGTGGATAAGAAGCTGCCGCGTGGGTCCCTTTCGCTTTCCCAGAACGCCACGTGGCTGGGACGGATCGCCTTGCTGCCGCTTGTCCTGTCCAATCAAGTAACCAACCGATCGTCTCTCTCTTCCCCTCCGCGCACGACGACGCCGACGAAACGGTTTGTACGCGCTGCCAGGGGTGGATCGAGGGCACAGGACGACCGTGGCTTCGGCCCTGGTCTAAGACCTAAATAATTTTTTATTTAATTATTTTTAATAATATTTTAAAGTTAACCATTTACTAACTTTATTTTCAATTTTAACCTCTTTGGTCACGCCATGACGCGCGGCATGGCTAAACCATGTTGTCACGTCACTGTTCTCGACGTGGTCAAACCTACCACGCAAGCCCCCTCTCTAGTCCCGACGGCCCCCTCACTGATCCCATTGCGCCCTGCACCAGCCTCCTCCCCGCGCGCCCCTGTGCCGGCTTGCATCTTCAGACCCATGGAGGTAAGAACCGATGTCTTTCTCCCTTCACCGTGAAATTTTTGTTTTTGCAATACACGAATGTGTGATTATAGAAAAGAAAACTGCAAAAAAAAAATCCCTTTTTTTTGCCATACTGGAATGAGGAGGATGTTGACCATCCGCCGAATGCAATTTGGTGTTTGAACCCCTGAAAAAAAATCAACACATATATACACATAAGTAACATGATGTTGTACAATGTGGTATTGAACTCTCAAGCACAACAGAAAGGAATCAATCTTTGTTTTTCTATTGCAAAGGTTGATGCACTTTTGGGACCTTTTACCCTTCATATAAGAATGGTTATCACTTATCAGAATACTATTATTAAAGAACAAAGACACAAACATTATAGCAATAAATTATCAAGCTAACAAAAAATTATCGCTTACATATCAATCGATGTACATCAGTGCTTACCAACAATGACCAAGTTCTTTATTCCTAAAGTTTTGATGATACAATCAAGGTGTGTCGCAAAGAAAGCACTAAATCTTGTCTTCATCAACTTATTCCCTTTCTTTGATAACAAGCCCATCGGCCAGCTTTGCACCTTTCAAACCTTTCACCATCGAACCCTTTCCACCAGAATACAAGTGCCTGCGAAAAGGCTCAACATCTCTTCCAGAAGGGTCATGCTCTCTGACCACACCAGAAATAGGGAATACATGCTAGCAAGAGTATTCGTTTTGTAGCAGATTTTAGAATAAGACCATATTGTTCCCAAAAAAAAAATCACATGGCAGCTTTGTGCTCTTTCTGAATGAAGTAAAGAAAATCTACCACCGAATCCAGCAACTTGGAAACCCTTAGATGTCCCTTTTGGTAACTTTATAAGGAAAAAAATTGTATGTCTATTGCCCTACAAAAAAAATGGTTTATAACTCTATATACATTGTAAAGTTTGCAATTTTGTAATCCTGATTGTTGTTCAGGACTTGGTTCTAATTGTCCCTAGAGAAAAAGGAAATTGTGCCAATCTGTTAATCAATCAGGGTACACAATGAAAACTTCGAAGAACCATTCACTTACCAACCATCCTATGTTGAATTGCATAGATTTTAGAGACCCAAATAATGATCATTGTTGTTAAGTATTTTGCAATGCATGGACATATTGTTTGAACTAGCGTTTGAAGTGTAGGAATGTGCAAAGGGGTAGTAGTGAGGAAATAAACAAAGCCACGCAAAAGATATACTATTGCTACCAGGCTAGGAGCACATCCACAATCCTGTTTAAACAGTTGGTGTATTTCGGGCCTTTTAAAAAAGTTTCTAGCCATGATCAATAGATTTCCTAGGGAAATAAACGAATACTTATGATCCAAGTAGGGTCAATAATACTGACTTTCCAATGTTTTTTTTTTGCATTGTTGGATGTAGATGGATAAAGTTTTATGTGTCTGTACTAGTAGGCTGGTTAGCCAAACAGGGAGTGTTCCTAACTTTGTTTGCATGAAAGTTACTGTGCTTGTGTTTCGAGAATCACCAGACTTTCTAACTCTTCTAGGAGGATTAAATCGACCTTTGGATGGGATGAGCCCAGGGTCGTTATTGGAATGGAGGGACGGTATGATGCTAGGCTGGGTTCAAAGGTGCATACCTTGTTGATGTCAATCTCGAACGACGATGATTGGGGCACTTATAAAGAGGTTGTGCTCGCATCTCAGGTCCGGTCATTGGAGGTTGTGGTGGAGAGGACAGTCGTTGGTGAGGATATGCGAAAGAATGCAGATGTGGTGGATGACCCCATGGAGGAACTTGAATCCGTTGTGGAACTTTCGCAAGACCCCCCAATGGAGGAGCAACCGTCCTAAGAGATCATTGGCATCGGTCTTAACAGCGACACCCCCCCTATGGATTTTTCATGCGCACATATTTCTTCGTCGCACCTTGTTAGTGACCCTGTGACTAATTTCAATAGTGCTATAATGGCCAACGAGCTTAACGAGGAGGTGTTCCGAGATGGAATAGTCCATGACGTTGAGTTTGACAAAGGTTGAAGCTCGACCGAAAATGAAGCTCTTGCTCCGCTTTTCTCCTCTGAGGAAGCCTGGGTTCTTCAAAGTGTAATGGGTGAGATCCCATTAGTGCATGCATTTGAGAATGTCAGAATGGTTGGTAACGTGGTCTGTGCAAATGAGTTAAAGAGCAGGGATGCCATTGCAGACTCGGAGAATGACCTCATACGCAAGGACATATTGTTTGCAAGCATAGAGAATATGAAGGTTTGGTTGCAAGAATACTCAGTGAGGCACCATTGTCCATTTGTAGTATAACACTTCGATGTTAACAAGAGGTATACTGTGAGGTGTGAAAAGGGTGCGGATGGAAGGTCTGGGGGCGGAAAACTAGGGACAAACAATAGAAAATAACGAATGTGGAGCAGCCTCATTCTTGTGGGACTACACGAGTGTCCGAGGAGCACCTTCAGGCGACCGCTAATTTCATTGCAAGGCACATAACCAGGGTTGTGACTGTCGCCACCCTTATCGAGGCTATATTTGGGTTCATTAAGTACCGTGTGAAGTATGGGAAAGCATGGAGGGCAAAGCAGAGAATGATACAGTTATTGTGAGGTGATTGGAAGGAGGCTTACGGGTTGCTTCATCAGATCCTAACGGCTATGCAGGCGAAGAACCCGGGCATGGAGTTTTATCCTTGGCATAGGAACCGAACGAAACCTGATGAAGGAGTTATGAAACATGTTCTCGGGCGGGTGTACTAGTCTTTTGGGCAATGCATAAATGCCTTCAAGTATTGCAGGCCTATGTTATCAGTTGACGCCACATTCCTAATGAGAAAGTACTATGGTGCCTTGATGGTCGTTGTTGGTATTGATGCGGAGGACCAGCTGATACTACTAGCATTCACACTTATTGAGGGTGAGAACAATGCAAGCTAGCAATGGTTAATGGATATAGTTCGTCTACGGCTTGTTGGGCCTGGACGAAAGGTTTGCATCGTCTCGGATAGGTATCGTGGCATTCTGAATGCTGTGAAGAGCAAACTAGATGGACACCTGGATGTGATGCATAGGTGGTGCATGCGTCACTTAGCGGCCAATTTTTTTAAGCAATGTGGTAGGGAAGACCTCACAAAAAAGTTCAAGCTATTGTGCGGCTGTTTAGAGAAGAGGGACATCAAGGCCAAGCTGATGGATCTCAGGGGACTGACCAACGAACAAAGGAATAAGTAGTTGGACGAGGTCTTGTAGCACAAGACGAAATGCACACAGGCATATGACGAAGGTGGATGTATGTATGCAATGATGACCATGAACATCTTGGAGGTGTTCAACAACGTTCTGAAGGGTATCTGTGCAATGCCAGTATCGGCTATCGTGGAGTACTCATTTAGGAAGACCAACTCATACTTGTTGATCGGTGGACCCGTACAATGGATGCATACTATGCTGGGGAGCGTTGGGGTCTGGCTACTGCCAAACACCTTGCTCTGGCGGAGGAGCCATGCAATCAACAGGCGGAGGGTCACAATCCGACTTTGCATATCTACGTCATCAGTGCAGCGGGGGCACATCAATAGGGGGTGAGCGTTATGGGGGCCGAAACCATAGAGTGAACCTAACTTCGAGAGATTGTACTTGCATGGTCCCGACTTTGCTACACGTCCCATGCTCGCACATCATCACCACATGTCGCGTGCACGGTGTAAGTCTGTTGGAAATATGTCCTACAGTCAATCATAGAGATGATTATATTTTGTTATGTTCATAATATTGAATAATGTGTTATCTTGTTCCTGGAATAATATCATTAATATTTATTATCAAGTATGTGACTTGATTGTGAAACTCTGTATTTCTGCGATGATTATTCTTAAACGTTCCCTAGTTGGAAACATATGAGAATACATATGAATAGACTAGCATATGTATTGGTTGATGACTATGTTTCACGGGTCATAGATATGGAGATATCAAACCAATAATACAGACACATGTTATCGAACATGGTGTTGGTTTGACCCACCTTGAGACACTATTGAGATTGTTATGATTTCATGTGTCATTAGTTGGTCTCAAGCAATGATGATGTATAATCCTTAGACATGAGATCAGCATGGTTCCCTACATATGTAATAGTACTCTTAGGGGTTGACAAACGCTACTCCATATTTGGGTAGTTATAAAGGTAGCTTTCGGGTATACTATGAAACATGCGGAGGAATATGACTGGTCGGATATGGGATTTGTCCCTCCAATCATAATAGGAGAGATATCTTGGGCCCCTCGTTGTGGTCGGATAAAGAAAGTGCATGGCTATGCCACTAGTGGTCGAAGTGTCGACCACATGAAGTTATTCGACACTTGATCGAGAAAATATTAAACAGTCCATGGATGACAAATTATCTCACCTGGAGTTCAACCAGATGTCGTGAGGCAAAGGGAGAATACACAAGCAGGTCATTCAGTTCGACCAGATACAAATTGGTCGTATAGAGATACGAGTTGGTCGTAGACTGGACGAACATGGTCATGAACTGGTCGTATGGAGATACGAGCTGGTCGTAGACTGCTCGAACATAATCACTAACTGGTCGTAACTAAATATGGACTAATCGTGACTAGATACGAGCTGGTCGTAAGTGATAAGGACCTAGTCATAGATCATATTGCATTAAGGTTCATCCGATATATTCTATATGTGTTTGGGAATCGTTCTGTCCTGCTAGGTACCGCTAACGACTCGTGGTCGAAAAAGAGTTTATGAGTCACAATCGATTACACATGAACCTATAGGGTCACACACTTAAAGGGCCAGGATTTTGTTTGGATGGTGATCCAAATTCTTGTAGGCCACGAGTTCCTAATGGGCCTCAAGTTCGAGACCCATTATGGATGCCTATATATAGAGGGGTGGTGGCATAGGGTGGAGAGAGCATTTTGAAGATTTCCCGAAACCCTAACAGCCACGCCTTCCTTATCCGAAACCACACTGCCAGCGCTAGCACTCTAGCGCATGGTGTCCCTACCCCGTATGTATGGATACCTTGGAGGTGTTGTTGCAAAGCATCAGCAATAGGACGATCAGCAACTCGTAACGATCATAGGAGTAGGAGGGGAAGACATGCGGCGAGTACGACTACTACTGCATCAACTCACTACATCGACTCTACTTCCGCTACAAGTCAGCGCGTCTAGTGGTAATCCCATGATCTATTACTAGTTGAGGTTCCTTGGTTGCGCGGTAGAATATTTGTTTTGTGCTATCGTAGCCTACCCGTTATCCAATAGTGATATCAGAGTCATCCCATCTAGTTTTAGATTCAGATTAGATGCATATTGTGATATGTGGGAGTCATAGATGTAATCTATTTCTGTTTCTGTTGGTCGTTCTATGTGATAGATTGTTTTTAGCGATGGTCGATATGATCGTCCATGCGCGGTGGTCTCAAGATGGGTTCATAATCGTTATTCTATGATTGTGTTTTCATGGTCGTATCGTGACTTGTCTCTACCGCTCGGTTTTTGCCATCGGGGCAGACAGTGATTGTAAATCTATGAAGCACGTGAAGATCAACCTGGTTGATCGAATCGGAGTTGCAATAAAAAAGGGTTAATGTGATTAATCCAATGCGATTTACATGGACAAAACAATATATTAGATCTACGTAGTTCGGAAAAGGACCTTGGTATATGGATAGGGCTACCACCCTTCTGGTGCAGGTTGCCACCCCTGTGGACTAAGATCTTAACTTGGTTTTTGATATTGCTAGTTCACACCATCCGTTAGATGGAATACGATTCTATGCGTAACTTGTTTTTCAGGTTTTGTGAATAGTATGGCCCCATAATGTATGAGATTCATGTATGTGTGTAATGTTTATGACCTACGTGTCATGCTTAATGCAGCCCAAGGCTGTTTATATTTGTATAACGGCCTGCGTGTCGACTTGTGATGCTTCTTCACTCCTTATAATTTATTACTAGTGCTATTAGGAGTAATGGCTTAGTGGGAGTACTTGGAGGAATTGGCCACTTGGAGACATAGCAAACAGGAAGCAAGACGATGGAGATCACCATGTTGAAGGGTCATACTATATCACAATGCAATGTGATTGTCTGTGAATGCCTTTATATTCTTGTCCTTTTATTTCTATGCATGATATTTAGTTGCTTCGAATGCTTTTAAGATGGTAGAAGTAAAATTCCTTCACATAATATTAAGTTAAATTGATGCCCTCCCAATTAGATGCACCATCCAAAGTCATGTATTTTAATGGTAGGTCTTGCTAAAGCAGAGTGCCATTAATATTCCTTGACTAGATGGGTTTGTGTCGAATACTTACACGCATAGCATTGGTTTAACTTGACAAGATCATCATAACGGTTATGGACCTTAGGGCATAGGATTGGGTGCTGGAGCATAGAGATGCTACCTAACAACAAGAGTTATATAAAGATATGATTAGCAAAAGGTTGCTTACCAAATTCACTAATCTTCTAGCAGTGATACCAAAGCTCACTAGTAGATTAACTAATTATGGGTATTGAATCACTAAATATCTTAAGAGGGATATGATATTTAATGGGAGTATCTTTATTAAATTGTTTAATAGGAGTTACTTTTCTTTAACATATATCTTAGTTTTGCATATTTCATGTTGTAGATCATGGCACCAATTGTTGTACCTACCTCTAGTTTTGCTTTATGTTCGATACTTGATAAGAAAAAATTGAATGGAACAAATTTTACGGATTGGTCTCGCAACCTAAGAATTGTTCTTAAGCAAGATAAAAAGGAACATGTTCTAGAGGAACCAATTCCAGATGTGCCTGCTGAAAATGTTGTTATTACTCTTAAAAATGCCTATAAAAAGGCATGTGATGAGTCCCTTGATATTAGCTGTCTCACGCTTGCTGCCATGAACTCAGACCTTCAGAAGCAGTTTGAGAACTTAGAAGCCTACGATATGATCGTGGCACTCAAATGCATGTTTGAAACACAAGCAAGAACTGAGAGATATGAGATCTCAAAGAAATTATTTGGGAGTAAGCTAGCTAACAGTAGTCCCATGAGCCCACATGTGATCAAGATAGTTGGTTACACACAGATCTTGGAAAAACTTAGTTTTCCTCTTAGTCAAGAGTTGGCTACTGATTTGATTCTTGCTTCGCTTCCTGCAAGCTATGGGCAGTTCATTCTGAACTTCCATGTGAATGGCTTAGACAAGAATCTCACTGAGCTGTATATGATGCTCAAGACTGCAGAGGACAGCGTTAAGAAAAGCAATAGCCATGTGATGATTGTGCAAAAGAGTACAAGCTTCAAGAAGAAGGCTAAGACTTGGGTCAAAGGAAAAGGACAAGGCTAAAACTTCAAATGGGGTCCATACTAACAAGCCTAAGCCCAAGACTAAGTCCGGCCCAACTCAAGAGAATGAATGATTTTATTGCATCTGCAAGCTGTATTGCATCGTTGCCTCGTTAAAAACCTTTATGTGAGAATTCTTTAGGGAAAACTCACTAAGGGAAAAAAGAGTGCAATATCTTTACCTTCTGGGTTAATCTTCAGGATTAAGGTAAAACTTTAGGACCATAAGTGGATTATGGTTAAGGGTATTCTCTCCCTGATTCCTGCAACTCTCCAAGCCGCTTCATTCCAACATCACGAAAGCATCGTTGGAAACTGGACATAGGTAGAGATTTAGTGAATAAATCAACCAGATTTTCATAAGATCTAGTTTGTAGGATCTTCACCTCATCATTCTTCTTGAGTTCATGAGGATAGAATAATTTGGGAGCAATATGCTTCGTGAGATTACTTTTAACATAACACATTTGCATTTGTGCAACACAAGCAGCATCATCTTCATAGATAATTGTGAGGGTATTGATGGTGTTAATGTCACAATACTACTGGATGTAGTGCTATAATCTCTGAGTGGTTGGTAGAAATAGCTAACATGGTCTACTTAGATGCCGCCAAGAGATGGTTGCGCCACCACAAAGTAATATAAATCCATTCTGGGATTTTGCACTATAGAGATTTTACAGATATCTTCAGGATTTAATAATGATCATCAGGATCTATGCATGATCTTCATGATCTTTGCATTTTTGACCAACTGGATCTAAACTGTTAAGTGGTAAAACCTTCTAGGTTAATTTAATCAGAAATCATCGTATCAACACGTTCTAGGCTTGACTAAGATTTTTAAAATCTCAAGTATGATGATCAATGTTTAGTATATGCTACGCCTGAAGACAACTTCCGCTGAAGTCTTGTTGCTCCAATATCTTTCATACATTTTTCGAAAATGAACATAGGCAAGAATATTGTGATAAAATCTACTAGATTATCACGATTTGGAGTCTTACATACAAATGTCCTATTTTTCATCTCGATGTTTAGGATAAACACTATTCGAAAATAATATGTTTAACTTATCAAATACCAATATTTAATTATACAACACAAGTAGATTATCCTTGCAGAGGATATGAGGTAATACTAGTTGCAAAGTCGTATACCTTCCGGATACGATTTATCAAAACTTTTCAGGGTCTTAATATTTTGTAACTATCTCTGGGAGGTTAAAGTTACAACGAATAGTCTGTTTTGTAGAACTATAAAGTATAGTTATACCACTCTAGAGTAAAATATATCCAGTCTTAGTTTTGGCGTTTAAGGAATTAATTACCAATATCACTAATGTACGTCGTACCTTCATGGTACTAGGGGAAACCATCGTTCTACTAACTTCTAGTGGAAGATGCACTTTATAAGTGCTTGTGTGGCGCAGTTCTGGTCTTTAGGTTCCTCATTTTATTCTTTCGGGTCTTGATGGGTCCTTGTCCACTTCTAGGGATCATATAATCATTGGTGTGATTAAGATATCGACTGGTAAGATAATTTGCCTTCAGGGAGATGTTCTCTCTTTTGGGAGATAATCGGGAGATGCTCTTACTACATGTAAGAGACTATTGAGTATGAGTTTTATATATATTGCGGTTTTGTTTCCTTTCTTACTAGGAATTTTGAGTCCTTCAAGGATCTCATCAAGGATTTTTAGAATTAATTGACTGCATATTTTGTTCATGCCATTTGCTAGAATTATTATGCAACAGAACATTATATCATTCATAATAGGAGAGTAACGGTCTCTATGGGGACCTTTGAACCATAACTTTCACCACTTCATTATCTTCATAATGACCCATCAAGTCTGAACTACCTGGTTCCAAGACTTTTATTTAGCAATTTTGGTTCAACCTCATATGCTTTCATTATGTGACTCGATATGAATGCTTCAGGCGCTCGGCCTTGGACTTTGGTTCCAGATCCGTGTTCTCATAAGAGAAAACTTTAGCAATTGTAGAGGTAAAGTGATTGCCGACAACTTTTCTCCCATATCCTCCAAATTGAGGGTATCTCAGCATTAACTAGATCTTTGTCATTTCCCAAACTAAAGATTATTGATCGTTCCACATTCCCAACATTGTAATATGTGCACATCAGGTTGCTGGGGCTTTCATCTTCATGATGAACCTCTTCATGAGGTATTTCACCTTCAAGGTGAGTTCTCTTTAGGAGAGTTAAAGGAGTGATTAATAATTGCTTTGACTAGTGTCATTAGATTTTAGACCCATAGGCGTCCCCACAGATTTTAGATCAAGGAGCAATAAGTCAATTTCGCAGAGGTGGATATACTATTCAACCAGGGGTATTCCACTCTTAGCGACGTATTTACTGCAAGTAAACATTATGGTAACTCCTCCATAATTGAAAAGTATCTAGTAGGCTCCCCGCTTCTAGCGCACAGGAGTATAGACTAAACCTTAAGTTTAGCTTGACTAGTGCGTGTATTTTCGTATTAAAGATCTTTTCCTTCTGAAAAATACGATGGCATTCGAAACTTTTGGACATTTCTCTCCCCCTAATGCTGAGATTCGATCTTTATTATAGCATACCACAAAAATTCCCCTGTCATGGGCACATGATTTATTGGATTTCAGATCCAACATGATCTCCAACAGTTCGTGGTGGCCCAAAAGTGTATACTATAGTAGTGATAACATGTGGAAAAATATTTGATTCATCCAAAACGCACTTATTTCAATAAAGGGTTTGCTATTTTTATACAGTGAGCTAAACTTTTATCATTGCAATGGCAAGAAAACTGCATGATTCTGATATTCTATAGGATATTCTAACTTCTGGTCGGTTATTAATCTGCGACGAAGGTCTCATACAGGGGTCCGAGAGCTGCCAGACTTATTTTATAGACTAGCTTCTTTCTTATTTTCCCAAGTTTTGATCCAATTACTCATACCACTTTTTAAATAATTTGGATCATTAAACTTCAAGTTTATAATTATGCAACATATTTCCTTATGCTCATAAGCAGTGTGTTCTAATCAGCATAAAACTGTAGCATGCTTTTCAGGAACATAAATATAATGTTGGAACATAAAATATTTGACCATAGTTAATTTGTACGAAAATACTAGATTTTCTTCTGGACTTCAAATCTTAGTTGAATCACCCAAATAGTATAGTTATTCGACGGGAATATTTATTGTTCAATAGGAACACCAAATTTAATTAAGGGTGATAAACTGTATGCCTTATTTTAATTTGTAATGCCAGAATCATCATGGCCAAATTTAGATCATTTAGGATCAACAAAGTCCAATAGGTTATCTTTCTTTCGAGAGCTATACGTGCTTCAAGCAAGTGATAGGGCTTCTAGTGGGGATGCAGTTGCAGACTGCACTTACCAATTTATGCATGTGTCATTTCCAATGAGTATGACACGCTTCAGTGCATAGCCAAACATGGCATATGTGCGACTGCTTCAAGCGGCCGTCGATTTGCTGTGTGCATTCCTGTATGCTGGCGGTTAACATATTGCTAAAGACACAAATTAATTGCCCTTCGTGGGCTGCAATGACTGTGGTTACCAATAGTATGAGTATCGGCAATGGCGTAAATGCCATTTTCCATATCAACCGGATATGGATAATAATCATGCAATTTACTTTAATCATCTTCCAAAATAAACTA